>CM070559.1:30413239-31680739 GCA_036346405.1 Phyllostachys edulis | reverse complement strand
CTTGCTTAGTTCAGTGGGTGTGATTGACAAAATAAATGGGCAAAAGGTTATTCATGCTCTTCATGCAATCGGGTTATTGATGCCTGGTTCTTGTGCTTGGTTAACGACTTGGGATCGATGTGGTTCTGGATGGGGCTTGGCCGCAATTAACCTTTCTTTTTTCTGTTCTGTTCTTTAGTTTTTTCTCTATAAAGGACCTTGTGTTTAGAACGCTTCGCCTTTATATATATATATATATATATATATATATATATATATATGAAGTGTGTTCTAAAGGCACAATGTACCACCGCTTGGAGGTTTTATAGAGAAGAGATCAAGAATAGAATGGTAGGACGATACGCATTTTGGGACGATGGGAGGAGAACTTGACCAAAGATGAACATGATTACAAATTAGCCTAACCTTTACAAATATGAAAAGTTAATTGCATCCAAGCCCCATCCGAACCACATCGATCCCATGTAAGCCAACCAAGCATAAAGAACCTGCATCAATAACCCTCAAGACTCCATCGAGAGCATTAACCAAACCCACCATTTTATCCCATTCATTTTTGTCAATCAAACCACAAGATGAACTAACCAAGATGCATGTAATGCACATACACCAATAGCCCCCGCTTTACATCACGAGCAAGGGGCTATTAATATGAACTAATTATCAATTCAATTTTAGCATAAGACTATTAACATCATTACATCACAGTAGTAAGGGACTATTAATATGAACTAATTATCAATTCAATTTCAGCATAAGACTATTAACAACATTGAGCAGCCTCAACAAAGAAGGCAAAGAAAACCAAGGGTGTCCAAACCCACCACACTAGTAGTAGTCATCAGCATCCATCGCAGAGTACTAGCCATCTTTCATCACAGAGCAAGGGGGTAGAGACAGAGAGGGAGTAAGGTAGGGTGATACCTCAAGACAAACAAGAACTACGACGGCGAATTTACCATCAAAGACAACCCTCATCCATCTCCTTCACCTTGCATAAATCACACAAACATCAAGACACAACTTAAGGCTCAAGCATAAAAATCAAACTCAACAAAAGACATTAAGCTAACAGAGAGGAGAATAGAGGGAGAATGGGGAAAACAAATCCAGGGGGCCAGGGCTCGAGCGCAGAAGGTCGAGCAGGAGAACCAAGCCATGGACGCGGCAGCAAGAGGGTGCGTGTGGCGGCAGCGGGATCAAAGTGAGGCGCCGAGGGGAGGGAACGGACGAGAGTAAGGCCTGGGAGTGACGAAGGGTAGGCACAAACCCCAGCAAATGCCGCTCCTACTAATAAAGAGACTTATTATGCATTTGCTCTATTATGGAACCGCCATGATAGTTATCACAGACGGCTCTATAATAGAACTGCCCTGATATGTCCCATATCACGAGATGGTTCCATAATAGAACCGTCTGTGGTATGTCCCATATCACTGGACGCTTCTATTATGGAACCGCTCTCGTGAAATGGTTTTTCTTAAGTATATTATCTTGTATATACACTTACATGATATGAAGAAATTACATGTTTATATGTCAATTTTGTCATTTAAATATCAATTGAAAATTTGCTTTAACTATATATACATATACATATACATATACATATACATATACATATACATATATACATACATACATACATACATACATACATATATATATATATATATATATATATATATATATATATATATATATAGTAATAATTCAACATATAATTAATATAGTAACTTCACCTCCAAACTAGATTTTTTTTCATTTTGAATTTTCATATGGCCAAACAAATGGGCTACAGCTTTTTACAAAGATTTTTTAAAAAGTAGAAACCTATAAATAAACAAAGTTTTTCTAGTGGCGAGGTAGGTCGCTATCTCCGCCTTCAATACTTCAGAGGCGATTGATCGGCGCCGATGGTTCGTGATCGAACAAAGTCTCGAAATGCGCCCACTCACGACGCGCTTTGTTCGAGTGTCTCTCAAGACCTCGAATCGTTGAACTAAGAAGAATTGAGCCCATAGGCTCTCTTCCCTTGCTTGAGGGGTCTCGGCCCGGTCGACTTTGCCGCCCATCGCTTCGACATAAGCCCAAGTGACAAGAAGCTCCTGAAACGCAGTAACGTCGTTAGGAGGACCACGTCGATGACGTGGTAAACTCGCCAAAAGTGGGAGATCACGCGGAAGACGCGGCGGAGGAGGATGTCAAGACGGCGGAAGGTGGCCATCACCTGCTCCTGCAAATTCTTGGACAGAGGAGTGAAGACACTATTGAAACAATGTTCTTTCGCAGCAAAAGCCAACATACAGTGAGAGAGGTGCTCGTACAGTACAGCCAGGTAGGCCATCAATGCCAGCGACAAACAAACAGAAGAGGCAGCCATTTCTTTTTTTTATAAGTACTAGAGTTATATGTGGGGATGATAATCATCTTTGATGACGGATGATCCTTTTTGTAAAACAAGGAATAAATTCAGAGCGTGAGACGAAGAGACGCATCGAGGAGCCGAAGTAGTATTGATGCTATGAAGAGACGACGACGATTTAAGAAATCGATCATCGCTTCAAATCGAGCATGAGCGATATTATCACAGATGGTTATAATAAAACCGTCTGTGATATGTAGTAATATCACATACGGTTATTGTTAAGAACCGCTTAGGAGGTTTCACAGACGCTGTTTGTTGAAAACCGCTCGTGATATGTAGAATTATCACATACGTTATTGTTAATAACCATCAGGATACTTCACGCACGGTTTAGTTATGAACCGCCTCGTGATATTACTCTTCACAGCACGGTTTTAGCGCGCTAGTAACATAGACGCCTCTAAACCAAAACCATCTGTGATTAGATAATACATGACGGTTTTGGTCAACCGTCTGTGATAAGGCGTCTAGTATTAGCTTTTTTGTAGTAGTGATCAATTCATATCCCGTAGTGGAGTCGACTAGCTGGTCGATGCGAGGTAAAGGGAAGTCATCCTTAGGATAGACAATATTCAAATTAGTAAAATCAACGCACATGCTCCACTTACCATTTGATTTCTTGACCGTGACCTGGTTCGCGAGCCAATCCGGGTGGTTGACTTCACGAATGAAACCAACGTCTAAGAGTTTATTCAACTCTTGACAAATGGCTTTGTCGATCGGTTAAACACCGTAACTTCTACTTCATCGTCGCTTGTCGTCAGATGGCTAGCCTATGCTCTATCAGATCCCTTGAGACTCCAGGCATGTCGGATGTTTGTCACGCAAACACATCTACGTTAGCCCGAAGGAAGGCGATGAGCTCAAGTTCCTATTTCTCGTTCATCCCTGAGCCAATATGCACCATCTTAGACTGGTCATCAGGGGTAAGTGGTACTTGCTTCACCTTTCCATTATCTGAGGAATTGCCTTCAGCTTTTCTGCTGTCGCAGCCTTGTTTGGTTTCACTACATCATTAGAATCTCTTAATGGCAATTGATCAACAATTTCTAAGGATTTGCGATCACAGTTAAGTGCAGTAGAATGGTTACCTTGCACAGAAATGACGTATTTTGGACCAGAAATTTTAATGCTCTGGTAGGCGTGATGAGTTGCTGTCATGAATTTTGTTAGTGAAGGTCTACCCAAAATTGCATTGTAAGCAGGCTCAAAATCTACAATTTCAAATGTAATAAATTCTGTTCGAAAATTGCGAGAATCTCCAAAGGTTATTGGTAATACAATCTGACCAATTGGAGTTATTAACGTACCAAGTAGTATCCCAAAGAAAGGATTTGTAACCGGTTTAATTCTAGAACAAAGAATTTGCATCTCGTCTAGAGCAGTTATAAAAAGTAAATATAAAGAACTCCCTCCATCTACCAGTACCCTTCCTACATTGCAATTACTAATAATAGGAGAAACGACCAGTGAAAGTTTACGGGAAGTAGACATACCTTTTGGATAATCTACTTTGTCGAAGGTCAGAACAATATCTGACCACTTTGGATAGCTTTGCTTTCCTGGTTGGGTATTAACACTGTTGACCTCCCTACAGGCGGGTTTGTATTGCCTCTTGGACGGATAAGCAATTGATCCCCCAAAGATGACATTGACATGGTTGTCAGGCTTCTGATATGCCATTTGCTCATCCCCATCCGTATCTTTGGTGTTGCTTGGAATACCACCTTCAGGTAAAAGTCATCCATGCGTTTTTGCCAAATATGACAGTTACGTAGGTCATGACTAGGCACACCATGAAGTGGGCACCAATGGCCATTTCCACTGGTTGTACCAGAGCCTTTGGAGAAAGACTGGTCGGATGAACAACCAGTAGATTTCTTCCTCGGACCCTTGCCTTTGTTATAGGTCGGACGCTGCTCTATGGCAACGACCTCCGTTTGTATGGGACTTGGTTTGTTTTTCTTTTTGTCCTTACCTTTGTTAGGTTTGGTTGGTTTCTTGGACTCCTTTTGGTCGAAAATCCCCATTTCTGGTTGTGGCATATGACCATTGTCGACTATATGGTTCCATTGTACTGCTTCGTTAGCATCTGTATAGCGGTCGACCATGCCAAACAAATCTGACATAGTCCTTGGTGGATTTATATTGAGGTCTTTAGTAAACCTTTTGTATCGCACCACCTTCTTAAATGCTCGAATCACAGAATCATTAGTAATGTTAGTAATTATATTACGCATTCTATAAATCTCTTAACAAACTGACGGAAATTTTCCTCAGAAATTTGACGGAGATGATGTAAATCATCTTCTTTTCCAGGTTTGTGTAGCAACTAATAAAATTGCCTATAAGGGCATGACATATGTTTTCCCAACTAAGAATAAAATTTTCGGGCTGGTTGAATAGCCAAGTCCGAGTAGATCCTTTTAAGACAGTGGGTAAATAGTTTGTCATTACCTTTTCATCGCCGCCCGCAGCCTGGACAACGGTAGTGTAGATTTGAAGGAATTATGAAGGATTTTGAGTTCTATCATAACCTTTTATATGCCCTGGCTTGAACCTTATAGGCCAATTGACATCTCTTAGCCCGGGTGAGAAAGCCTTGCACCCTGTGTAATGTCCCAATCGTGGTCATATATTATGACCTTCGTCATAATTATTAGGGTAACGAGGTCGTCTATGACCACGGTTAGGGTGCTCAGCTGGGCCCAATCTGTCGAATATGTTCTGTTGAGGCGGAGCGTCTTCTTGACGAAAATTATCGTCAGAATAATGCCGTCTAGAGTCAGACTAGTCTGCCCTAGAACTGCTCTAAGCTCTTGATGACAGCGAGAGGCTTTGTACTTCGGCAATAACCTCTTGTAGGTCAGCAGCGAGTGAATTAATGACCAAAAGGTCCCATTCACCATCATTTCTTGTTGGGTGGTTAGCAATTGCACTTGAGAGTATTCGTACTCTGTCAACGAGAGTGTCTGCTTGTAACGGTGATGGTAAAACATTGAGATCTCTTACCGTCGTCCTCAGAGCAACCTAGGGCGTGATTGGTGGTGGTGGATGTTGTTCACTAGTCGCAGGTCTTCTAGATGTTCCTGGCGTGCTGTCGTGGTACTGGTGATGGGCCTCCTCCATTGCCATCTACTTTGCTGCGTGGATCTGAGTGTGTCGCTCCTACGCCAAACGTTCGGCTTGCTCCTGGGCCTCACGTTACTCACGTAATGCCTGTTGTTCGTCGATCTCGTTGGCATTAACGATTGCACATTCATGAAATTCAGAGCATATAGACGGTGAGAACGTCCCATCCTCATCAGAGGAGGGGTAGTAATTGAGACTTCGGAGTTGATGGAGTAGATGCTTTGGAGATAATTCTTCCATCACTTTAGTATAGTCTTCATCATCGAAATCGTCGTGATTGCCATAGTACTAGCATCATGGTCATTTGTCTCCTAATTTGAGACAGAAGTTGGGACATAGCCATTCTCGGAGTTGCTTAAGAGTGGATTTGATGTTCCCACCGCCTTACTCCAAACAGATTGGTTTGAGGGTTGTGAGAACTTTTTCTCTTGAATGTACTAATTGAAGAAGTTGCTCTTGCATACCTCCTCTAGGGTGTAGTCCTCCATTGTGAGGTTCGAGTACTCATCGAGATCGAAGGAATTCTCCTCATAGTCTATTGGCGAGGCTATGAGGACATCACAGTGAAGAAATCTTTGGATTTAGAGGACGATCTTTAGAATGATGGCGCCCTCCTTCTAGTGCCAGCTGTCGATGATCAAAACACAAGATTCCTAATCGAACTTACTCAGGAATGTAATGTGAACGCTGTAAAATGAAGACCGTATATTGCTATTAATATGTTGGGTGTTTGAATGAGAATACAAAGGATATTACAATATGATCATAATGATCATTGAATTTGTACTTATCAGACTTGTGAGATATATATTACAGAGAACGTGGGCTACTCCCTTTATAATATTTGAAGGGGTGGCAGTTAATGCCGCTAAAGGTGTCTCTAATCTTCATGCATGTACGCCAAGAAAGTCTTGAACTATCGCGTCCGTTAGCCAACTGTCGTAAGTTGCTAAATACACCAAAAGCCGCATTCCCGCTAGTTACGTGGATAACTGTTGGTGTCTCCTGACTAGTTAAGTGGTCGGTGATTGTCCAAGGCCATATAACTGGTCAGACGATATCCATAGCTAGTTGAATATGACCTAAACTGGTTGTCGACCAGTTTGGCCATAATAAAAGGGAATTTAGACTTTCTTTATAAACTGATTGTAAGTTCATAACCGTAATGCAGTGGGCCGTTTTTGACAAGAAGTCTGACTTTGACAAAAAAAAGGTTGACTTGGTCAAGAATCCTCGTCAGCGAGAGGCTGCTGTAGGAGACGATCGGCGGCCAAGGACGTTGGACGATCGACTACTTCTACTACATTAACGCGCGTGGTGTTGTACTGGGCTACTCCAACCCTTCTCCGCTATACTACGTGTCTAGTGGTAACGAACTATGATCTTTTACTCACATGGCTTCATGATTTACTCTCTAGAAATTTTTATTACATGCTAGTACAGCCTACCCGGACGCAACAACATTTCCCATAAGGTATTTCTCGTACCACCTTTGGGTGATACTCATGCTAAGTGTTCCATCACGCGTCCTTTGCATTCCAGCCTAACATTCGCGCGCAGGGTGAGGTTTATAATGATTACCACTGTCCTAGAGGAATGTTCTTTCTAGCTAATTTGTACTCCTTAAATCATACATAGATGCCCTAGATTAGGTTAATGGATATAGACAGTTCTACGCATATCAACCAGTAATGTGCACATCAACAAGTATATATGCATGCTTAGTTTACATGGCTTCTAGTCCTAGCTAGTCACCAATCATCAGCAGTAGATTTGCCATGGCTTTGTTTCTCTCCCTCACATAGTCACATGCGAAAAGGGAACTCATTGGAAGCATGCTTCTGTCTTCTTCTTGGCCTCAACACCAGGTGTGTGTTTTCCCTAAAGCGCCATCGATCCAACCAACAACCAAAGTGGAATCCAACTCCTCACCTCCCATGGTAGCACGTAATGTGTCGATCGCTCGCTGGTGGAGGCAGCTCTCGATCCCTTTCATGGCTGAATGGCTCTAAAAGGATATCCCCGAGGGGGTAAAATTATTGACATTATCCGAGATTCCACTTGGTCCCTTTTGATGTGGGGCTGACTGTGATCCAGGGCGGCCAATGGTGATGCAGGATTGGATCACTTCGCTATTGGATTAAGGCTTTTCTTAAGCGAAATCGTCGAATAAGCTAGTATATATGCCGCATTTACGCATGTGCGAGTGCGATCGATATAGATCTTCCAGTTGTGAACTTGTGATGATTTAGTTTAAGATTTTCGATCAAATCAGGTACAAGAAAGCTCTTCCTTTGTTAATGATTGATCTGTGGGTGGGTGGTAGCATTTCTTTTTCGTTGCTACATTATGCATGCACGCTTGAGTGAAAAGAACGAAGAGGCTGTACTGCAGGTGGGAGGGAGAGAAAGTGCTAGCTTTTGTCTTGCAAAGTACACGGCTGCTTTCCACTTTCTTGACCTGAAGGGTAACCCGAACAATTCTTCAGTTTGGTTAGCGTCTAATCAGATATGATCTAGTGCTAACAGTTGTAACTGCTGATCAAACCATAGTGGTTTGGTCCATGGTTCATTTTACCTAGTGGTGGAGCCAGGAATTCGGTGTTGAAGGGTGAACACACAAAGCAATACCGGTGCACACACAAAGCAAGTTAGGAATTTGGCCATTAGAAGTCAAATAGGTCAAGTAAAAAAGAACAGAGGAAATAGTCTACTGGCATCCACTACTACAGAAATGCTAATATCGACGCGTCGATCACGCATTTGCTCATCGAAACCGCTCAGATAAACACAATCTTAGACGGTTTTTGTTTACCCACCGCCTCGTGTTATTCTCGCGCTAAAAACCGCTCAGGAAGATGCCATATCACGACGGTTCATGTTTGGAACCGTCGTGAAGTATCACAGACGGTTCTAACTAAAACCGCTCGTGATATTTGCAATATCACAGACGGCTTTTGGTTAGAACCGTCTGGATACTTCACGACGGTTCCAAACATGAACCGCTCGTGATATTACCCAATATCACACACGGTTTTGTTAAAAACCGCCCGTGATAATTAACTCATCACAGACGATATATAGCTCCGCCTCCCGCCAATGATATAGTCTTCTTGATCTCCATCTCTGGCGCCTGCGTGCGGCTTGAGTACATCGCTCACCTCACCGAGCCGCCCGTCCATTTCAGCTATATATTGTCGCCGAGGAGCTTGCCGCGTCGCCTCTGCTCACCGACGACGACCCGGCCGCGCCTTTGACCTTCCCGACTTTCATTGACACCTTCCTCGTGATCGAGGTAAGATATCAAGCATAAGCATCCTTTAATTTGAGTAGTTTCAGCGTTAGAAATAAATCGCTAGTTTCAGCGCCCATGGGACATCACCGCGGTTCGCCTCGGGCGAGACCTTAGGGCCGAGCCACGACTATATAGCAATGCGATGTCACCCCTAAGCCCAGCTTTGAGCTTCAAATTAATCCTCTGCTTTTAATCATTTAGTTAATAAACTAACGAGTCTATGACATGTGGGATCGCCATAGATTTTATAAATAAAATCATGAAATAAAAATGAGTCAACGACAAGTAGGGCCCACATGTAAGTTAATAAAATCTGAAAAAATGTAAAAATGAAAAATCGTAATTAAGCTCGTAAAATACGCCGAAAGTCATCACCCTTTATTTATTTTCGTGGTTTTCAATACGAACCGTGTGATGGACCGGTCGATGTACACCGAGAACCGTGTGAGTGAAGAGTACATTAATGGCGGTCTGCTTACAAGAGCCGCCGAGGAGGATATGTTGAATAAGGGGCGGAATATATGTATCGGTCCATGCATTGACTACGAGAATCAAGATGTTTAACAACCGAGCGCAGATCGAAGCACACTTGATTCAAGGGTTTCAAAAAGGGTTATACATGTTGGACCACCACGGTGAAGAGCATATTATACAGAAGTCAATGATATGCATATTATACAGAAGTCAACGATATGTTGCCGAATGATGTCGATTGTGGTTCCGATTCGGATAGGCTGCACGATGACAATCTAGATCAGATGCTTCGCGATGCGTATGGGAACTGTGATGAGAGGGAGTATGTTCAATTCGGGCGTGATGAAGGACTCGTGAGAAACCTTTGTTCCCTGCCGCAAGTCGGAATACACAAGGTTGTCATCCGTGCTTAAACTGCTGAAATTGAAGGCAAGCAACGGTTGGTCCGACAAGAGTTTCACCGAGTGTTAGGTCTCTTAGCGGACATGCTTCCTGAGGGAAACGAGTTACCCAAAACCACATACAAAGCCAAAAAGGTTCTTTGTCCATTGGGAATGGAAGTAGAAAGAATACATGCATGTCCGAACGATCGTATCCTCTACCGTAACGAGTATACAAACATGTATGTATGTCCGTGTGCAACGATCCCGATACAAGCGTAAGAAGCAATCGATGACGACGAGGAATCGAGGTGAAGAAAGGACCTCCGCTAAGGTGGCATGGTATCTTCCTGTAATTCCCCGCTTGAAGCGGTTTTTTGCGAACCCAAAGAATACAAAATTATCAGATTGGCACTCGAGGAGCGTAAGAATGACGGAAAGTTAAGACACCCCGCCGATTCCGCCTAAAGGAGAAACATCGATAGGAGGTTTGCGACTTCAAAGCGAACCGAGGAATATAAGGTTTGGATTGAGTATGATGGAATGAATCCTTTTCGTAACATGAGAAATGACATAGCACTTGGCCCGTGACGCTCAGATCTACAACCTTCCTCCTTGGTTGTGTATGAAGCGGAAGTATATTTTGTTGTCGATACTTATCCAAGGGCCAAGCAACTCGGGAATGATATTGATGTGTACCTAGCACCATTGATGGAAGATCTAAAAATACCGTGGATTGAAAGGGCATGGTGTATGGGATGCGATAAACGAGAGAACTTCACTTTACGCTCCTTGTTGTTCTCGCACCATAAATGATTATCCCGCCTTGCTAATCTGGCTTCGCCGAGTACAAAAGGGCCAAAGCTCATACTCACCGCTAGATGATACCGAGAGTGTGTGGGTCAATCACTCAAGCAAAACCGTGTACATGCGTCATCGTAGGTTCCTTCGAGGGCTCACCCATACCGCAGATGAAGAAACAATTGACGGAGAGAAGGAGGACAGTTCGGCTCCAAGGCATTTAAGCGAAAAGAGGTCTATGATATGGTTAAGGATTTAGATGTTGTGCTTGTTAAGGGATGTAAATCGAGGACAAGTAAGAAGAACATGTGGAAGAAGAGATCAATATTTTGGGACTTACCTTATTGGGAGCACCTAGAAGTTCGCCATCGTGATCGACGTTATGCACGAGAGAAGAATGTATGTGACAACTTGATTGGTCTCTCATCAACATTCGTGACAAAACAAAGGATGGTGTCAACGCACGGCTTGACTTGGTTGATATGGACATCGGACCGAGTTAGCACCAACAAGGACCGATAAAGGACGAACGTATCTTCCCCTACTTGTTACACTCTGTCCAAGGTCGAGAGAACCGAATCGTGCGGTGCTTGCATGGTGTGAAAGTTCCGTCCTAAGCATTTTCGCCAACATGAAGAAACTTGTTTCGATAAAAGATTTGAAGTTAATTGGCATGAAGTCTCATGATTGTCATGTGTTGATGACACAAATGCTCCCTATTGCAATTAGAAGTATTTTACCGATCAAGGTCCGAGAGACAATCATGAGGTCGTGTTATTTTTTAACACAATTGCTCGAAGGTCATCGATCCCGGAAGGACTAGATGCTCTCGCAGACGAGGTGGTGACGACTCTATGTGATCTTGAGATGTATTTTCCGCTGCTTTTTCGATATCATGGCCCATCTCATTGTTCATATTGTGAGGAGATAAAGATGTGCGGGCCCGTGTTCCTACGTAGCATGTACCCATTCGAGAGGTTCATGGAATTCTCAAGTCATATGTACGAATCGATCTCGCCGAGGGCAAGATCGCCGAAGGTTATGCAACCGAAGAGGTCATTGAGTTCGCCGATTACATGGCTCAGTCGAACCGATAGGTGTGCCTCGATCTCGCCATGAGGGAGGCTCGAGGGTATCGGGACCATCTAAGGGAAGCAATCACTCCAAATATGGATGCGTATGCTCAAGCCCATTTCACGGTGCCTTGCAACACATGACCGAAGTGTCCTCAGATATCGATCAAAGACAAGGACGCAGTTGGCAATGTAATCCGTGCGGCCGGATGTTTGGATCACGAGACAACACAATGACGGTTCAACCAATGGTTGAAGGAGCGACTTGCTAGGAGCTCGTCAAGTGATATGTCGACATGGTTGGCAAAAGGGCCAACATTTACGCTTGTAACATGACGAGGATACGATATAAATGGGTACACATTCTATACGCAGCTCGGGATATAAAAAGCACTAACCGTATCAATGGTGTCCGTGATAGATGCATTCAAGACCGATGGGCCGAGGGCTCTTACTATGGGCAAATAGAGGAGATATGGGAGCTCGACCACGTGCTTTTCAAGATCCCCTATTTCGTGTCATGGGTCCATCTCCACAGTGAAGGTCGATAAGTACGGCGTCACTACCGTGGACCTCGAACGTGTCGGATACAAAGACGAACCATTCGATCAAGCTAACCAAGTTGTTCAAGTCTTCTATGTTACCGACCGACAAATAAGAAGCGCCACGTAGTTCTTCATGGAAAAAGGAGGATTGTCGGAGTTGAGAATGTAGTGGACGAGGAAGAATACAATCAATTTGACGAGTTGCCTCCTTTCGAAACCAAGATAAGGGTCGAGGAAGAAGAACATGACGAAACTAGCTACATACTGCGTACGATCATCATGAAGGGCTAATTTTTAAAGATTAATTGAACAATGTGTGTATATGTATATGTACGTTCTGATGAATGGTTAATTTTAGTTCATTTGAGTTAATTAATTGATTTGTACTGTGAAATGGATGTGATTGTTTCTCAAATGAATGTGAATTGGATGTATATACATGTACTTGTTGTCTTTTCTGCTTGTTTCAGAGGGCATGGCTAGCATTTCCTGAGGCTAGCCAATAAACAGATCGATCTAGATATTAACCAATACAAAATAATATCACAGACGGTTTGAACTACAAACCGTCTCACATGTATATCACAGACGGTTGTTTATTAAAACCGCTCAGGATACATGGGAGATCATCGCTGACGGTTCTAAGTTAGAACCGCTCAGTGATAGGTGTATCACTGAGCGGTTCTAATTTAGAACTATGTCTGTGATGTCCATCTCTATTTACATTTGAACTCTAGCTAGGGTTTGCCGCTACCGCCACTCTCAAACGATTAAGTTTCTCAACTCCTCTCGCTCCTCCTCCCGAGCCCGTCGCCACCGCCCTCGACGCGCCTCCTCGAGCCGTGGCGACTCCTCCCGATCCTGTCGACACCGCCTCCTCCTCCGGCCGTGGCGCCCCCCCGAGCCCACCACGCCTCCGCCCGAGCCCGCCGCCTCCTCCCCTCCCAGTCCAAGCGCCTCCCCTTCGACGCCGCCGCTCCCAGATCGCTCCCTTCTCGTCCTTCTCTCGACGCCCAAAGGTAACCAATGCCGAAGTTACCGATCGACCCCACGCCCTTTCCCTAACTATTTCTATCAATAATCTGTCATGGTCCTTCATGATAATTGTACTTGTTTTAGGAATTTGTATTTGTTCTAGTCATTATTCATATGGTATTTGTTTTGATATCGCCATCGAATACATTGCAATGTGGTGTGGTGGGCTTGAGATGAATGCTCTGTGATGATAATAGTCTTGTATCGAAATTGTTTTGATAATCGGGTTTGTACTTGAGCTCTAATTGGAATGCTTACTCTACATCCGATAGCAATATCAAAATGTTAAATCTTAGCTTTATGTTGATTTCATTTGTTCACATGATGTTCTATTTCTTGTGAAGATGTCTTCCGCTCATTCGAGTCATCGCCTACCATGTGTCCGATGATGCACCATCCTCTCGAACAATATCCAACCGCGTAGAAGAAGAGGAATATCGAAAAGGCCCACGGCCGATTTACCATCACGGAGGTCGATCGATCCGGGACCCTATCAATCTCGCCGAGCAGCAGCGGCGTCGATTCCGGAGAATGGTCGGAATAGTTGCACGGAACGGGTCAAGATCACCTACGATTCGTGGAAGGTGGTGCTCGAACCACCGAAAATCGCCAGGTTGGCGGAAATTTCGCATCGCTCGAGATCCGGTAGAACTCGACTCGGCGACGACACGCTGTTACTCTGTGCATGCAAAGCGTGGAAGAACTTCAAGAGCACGCTTGTCAAGAACTACGTGGAGAAGGATCTGAAGCCGCCCTTCCACAAGTATCTATTCTTGGAAGAGTCCTAGGCCGAAGTTTGTGGCGAAGAAGAAGACGACGATGAATTTAAGAGTGAAAGTGCGGCGACACGCCCTCCAGCAAAAACAAGCACCCCACGCACTCAGCACCACCGGGTATGCGGGTAAAGCCTCGATATGGAGGATCAGAACAGCGAAAAGCGCTTGAATCTCTCCTCGCTATTTCCCGAGATCACCGATGCGCGCCTCGACAAAGTGGTTATTTGCGAGGTTATGTATTCGGCCTACAAGGGAAGTGTACTTTCCAAACCCCGAAGACCAGGAAGTGTCCCAACGCCTGGTAAGATATCTAACTACCTAGTTTGTAATTACTCCATAACTTCATAGGAAGTGAAATGACATGTCGAACTATATTGCGATAACGCCGAGTGCACAATCTTCCCAAGGCTCATTCAGCAGAGATAGGAGAAGATATACTCTCTCATGCCCTAGGAAACAAGTGAGCATCCGGTCGCACGAGAGGCGCCGGTGTTTTTGTTACATGGGAACAATGGTTCTAAGCGGACTCGGATCGCACGAGTAGGAAGAGAGCCAAAGCCAAGCACGATGCAAAGCTACGAGAGGATCTTCGCATCCTCGTGAGATGAGCTCTTTGAAAAAATCAGAGCGGAGGTCATCGAAAAAGTCACACAGAGGTCACTCAATCCTTTGAGGAAAGGATTCGTGCATCCGAGCAAAAGTAGATAGAGACCTTTGAGGAAAGGATTAGGGATTGCAAATGCCAAGTCGGCTTGGAAGCCCCGCCCCTACTATACCGCTTAGCCACCCCCAAACATCCGAGTAGTAGTCATCCAACCCTAACCCTACCACAATAGGTGATGACAGATTTTTCGTCGATGACATCCGTAATAATTATTATCTCCGAATGCTCAATCCATTGATAGGCTTGTTGGAGTAGCTAATTTTGTATCGTTATGTACGAGGTGGCTACGGCGCAAGCTCCAAGTGAGATATGTCTCGCTGCCCTAGATGCTACTTGGGGCGGTGTATCCATCCAGATCGGAGCTTTGGTGCACGTGCAAATCTAGCGCGGGTTTCGTAAAAGTGAATGTGGACGGTGTTTGTGCCAATTTCGAGGCCGCTCGCTGAAAATTCCCCAAACGATGAGGTCATGACTCTAGGGCAAGCCGTTGGAACATTCATCCAAAGGGCCCAAGGAGGACATCCGCTCGAGCTACCGCTCCCGGTGTCAACTTCACGGAATGTCCTCAGAACGGCATCAAGTCCACGGACCGACCGCACCGGTTACTCAAGACCGACATAAGAAGGGCCCGCCAGCATTACATGCATCTACACTCGTGCTCACCGACTCTTGTGAAGTCAACCTATACAAAGCGAGAGAAGAAGGGCAAGGGCAAATCAAGACGATCGAGACCTCTCTCGATATCCCCTTCTTGCCGCTGGGTCTGAAATATAAGCTAGGCGAGCCGCTGCTCGAGAAGTTAGACAGCCCTACCCTAGGACCGGATTGCACGGAATTGCATACATGGTACATGGAATACCCAACAAGTCGGTTGATCAACGCTCGGGTGTCACCGTCAAGTTCAAGGAGGATCATTTTAACCACGTGTATCAAGACGCCGTCTTCACGGTGACCTTCGACGACTTGTTCGTCTCTTCAACCTCGACGAGCTCGACGCCTCACTCATACGGCGTCGACAATCGTAAGTGTGTACAATCACGGTCAATGTTCGTAATATCGATAAATGTTATATATAACTCCTAGCTTTTGTATAATAGATACATGATCCGTGAAGCCGAAAGAAGGAAATCACCGTAGGTTTCTCGACCCACACATTGTCTCCGAAAGAAGCATCACGGCGTAATGCAACATTCGCCGAGAATTACGTTATAGATTTTTTCATGGCTCACCGCAACAAGGAATTCATACTTTTGCTCTACAACCGTAAGTAAGTAGTATTGCACCACGGCTATACTTGTTGATTTGTACTTTATAAGCAACACGAACTTAGGTTTAATGACCATGCCGACATACCCGTAGGTACCATTGGATTCTAATTGTAATTATACCAAAACGAAATACGTAATATACCTAGATTCCCTACAGAGGGCCACTCACAACTTCACAACTATCCGAATTTAATCATCGTAAACACATTTCCTCCATAGAAACTCTATTGTAGTCTTTCCTTCCTTTGCAATGGCTAAGGCTAACTTCTTGGAGTCACGAGGGTGTTCGATGTGTTACATGCTAGAGGATGGAATATCAAGGGAAGGATATTTGGGACATGATAAAAAATTCCTGTACTTGCTAGCTAGTACACATTAATCCTATATAACACTTCGTAGCATTGCCTCTCTAACTAACCAATTCTATTTTTGTAGTGCCACCAGCAGCCACCGGGCCGCAACGTCTGTGGATACTATGTTTGCCACAACATGCAACTACTCATCGGTTCCGCGATCACCAATGATCCTCGTGTTTGTCAATCTTTTAACAATTATTTCATATATACTTACCAATTTATATAAGCCCAATTTAACCTTCATATCGACAAAGTTGCGACCATCATTGAAGCTGCGTTGGAACAGAGCGAGCTCATAAAATTCGATCACACCTTGCGTCATTCCCTAATGCATGTGTCATAAATCCAAATGGGAGTTTCCACAAAGGTAGCAGATTGAACTTGATTGGGATAGATTGAATATAATGGTACATGTGTGTAAATTAATGTACATTAATGGTTAATTTTAGTTAATTGATTTGTGAATTGGATGTGCTTGTTTCTGAAATGAATGCAATTTTAATGTGCTTCTGAAATGAATGAGAATTGGATGTGCTTGTTTCAAAGGGCATGGCTAGCATTTCCTGAGGCTAGCCAATAAACAGAAATAGATTTAGCAATACAAAAGACTACCACAGACGGTCAGATGAAACCGTCGTGATAGTCGATCACATGACGATGCAGTCAGATGAAACCGTCGTGATAGTGGACTATCACGACGGTTTCATCTACGCATCGTCGGTAGTCGATTATCACTGCACGGTTTCATCTACAAACCGCTCATGGTAGTCGATTATCGCTGCGGTTGCATCTACGCACCGCCTATGATAGTATGTATTACGCATTTGTTCAAAATCGTCTATGATGACCTAATGCATTCATCGACCCATAAACTCGCACGGCTCACTAACCGCCTCGTGATGGCGTTTTGAACCGCCCGCAAAGGCCTTTTCTGTAGTAGTGATCTTTTCATATGTCATCATTATAGTAATCAATTTAGAAAATGACTTGCATAATAATATGAATGGGAGAAAGATGAAAGTTGCTCAATGTATTGATTTAGTATTGCAACTGTATTCCACTATTAAATCTTAAATCAATAAAAGAGAGGGATAAATGAATTCGAATGGATGTGACTTGCAAGGAACGGACCCCTTCCTGTGAACTCACCACCATGCGCACCTACAAAACCGTTGGTCTTAGTGAGTGCCACGCCACCTACTGCTGCTTGCTGCTCCCATGCTGGCGCCACACCGCCCATCGCTCCTCTCCATGCCGCATCGGCCGCCGAGCCGTAGGAACCAAATTGGGGAGAAGTTGGAGTATTAGAGATAGAGATGGATGTGGGCAGGTGAGTGATGAGGTGGCTGTGGACTGGTGGGTTGTGAGCTGGGCTTCCAAGAGAGTGCATATTAAGGAGTACTATGAATATAATCCAAATGCAGAGCTGATTCCTAATTTTTTTTTTCGATTTTGTGATGTGTTCGGGCACCCCTACTGAATCCGCCTATGATTGTAACCAGAGATAAATTACTGGGACTATGCAGGTGTGCATCAGGAAGTGATTGTTTCAGCAGACGATTGCAGTTAGCTGAGATGACACCATGACAGGAGCAAAAGGCTGCGCCAAGAACCGAAATATTTCGTCAGAACAGATGCCAAAAGCCTTCGCTAACTTGTACAACTAGTTTTTTGTGATAGTACTATCTCTAATTGATTGTATAATGACTTAGAATCTTATCCTAGTCTTATCCTGCGTGTTAGATCGATCGAAAGGGCATAGAAATCAGGCGTCTCTTTCAGGGAAAGAAGAAAGATAAGTAGAAACGGGGACGGGGCAGAATTGACAATGGGAGTTATTTGTCGACAGATCAGTCCTCAGGTGCTTGCAGTCCAATAGTAACGCTAGAATTGAAGGACGGATGTTCAGCGGTGAACCTATGGACACAAAAGCAAGGGAATTTGGTGATAATCACACGCATTCATTCAGATGTAAATTGCACGAAAGACAGATGTACGTGAAAGCGGTAGGAAAGCTGTACTTGTGGCTTCAGTTCTTCTTTCACGATGGTGGTTCAGATCCTTTTCTTTTCCTGTCCTAGTAGTTAATTTGTCGCGAATTTTGACGGATGTTGACTAATAGAGAGAGTTAAAATAGGTCGAAATCTTCAAGGGACTTTAGCATTGATGGGCTAAAATGGTGGATATTGTGCTCTGTTTTTAGTTAATATTACTTAAAAAAGGTAAATTGCATTGACACTCCTTGCAGTAGTGCGGTTATCTCACTCAATACCTTGAACTTCCATTTTACATTCTAGCTCCTTAAACTTGTTTCTGTTTGCACCGTAAGTCACTTTGGTTGTTAGATAACGAAAGATGCTGAGGTGGACACTGACATGGCGGTACTATATCTAGAGTTGATCACTGGCCATGCCGCCATAGGAATAAAAATAGATATTATGCTTAACGAACTATACATCTTGGCATTCCTTATAATTGGAGAAATTACAAGGGGGTGAAATCGTCCTTCTTTTGGACAGCGACGATTGTCCGGTTTCCCTTTCACCTTTCTAGGAGTCTATTTCAGTCATGACAAAGAAGATTGCCAGAACTCAGACGACGAGCTAGCTGAATAGACTCGTATAGAATGACCGCAACACGGAAGCGAAGTCTTGCACGGTCTTACGTCGTCATGACAACTCATAGGCAGCAACTCTTAGGTGCTCAGGTAGCTTCGGTTGTCATGTACAACACCGATAAACTTCAACCGAAGACATTCTGTCCTGGAATGTGGAGAAAGGATAGGCTCGTTGTGTACTCCAAGTCTCCAAAGCTCATGCATTTGCATGCAACCAGCCACAGGTAGTTCTGTAGTTGCCAGAGTTTGCGACCAAAATAACTTATCACAAAGAGGCGCGCGCACTCGTGCTTGAGCATCACTAGCTTGCCAATATCTTACTTTGATTCTTGACCTAGTTTCTAGAATATCCTTTTTAGGAATCATATCTTAGCCAAATGGACAGATCATGCAAATGCCATAGAAAAACTAATACGCTGACAAGAAAGGAGGCACTTTTAAGTAGGTAACATACAATGCATACTAGCTAGTAACGGGTGGGTGGTCCAACGAGAACATCCTAGTTGTCCAAGTCCAGGCTAGAAGTTACACAGGGGTTATTTGTGCGGATTTTCAGGATTTAATCGCGGTTCTCTGTCTTTTATTAAGAGTTTTTTTTAAAGAAATAGGTAGGGTACTGCCTATTATATTAATAAAGAAGATAGAACAAAATACAAGTGTCTAGCACGGGAAGTAGGGTTTGATTACACGGTAATTATTTGCTCTAATCATTTGACCCTCGCCTTATCTTTGCGACCAGATCAAGAGTGGAGGAGGACCCGTTATTAAGGATTATGGTATTGTATTTTTTCCAGATCTTTCAGGTGGTCAGAGTGACCACCGTGGCCGCCACCCTTCTTCGAAGATACCCCAACTTACAAGTTTTTGTCCACCAGTCTCCGATGCTGTGACTGGGCCCAGTGAACTGGCTTGAGCAGTGCACCACTCTTTTATCAAGAGTTGCATATCATTTTTATACACGGTAAGTACTTCATTGCTCTCAAGCATCAATCTAGAATCAGACACATGCCCATCTCAAAGCTAGCCCAAACCCCCCAAAAAAAAATGACGTAGAGTTTTTCAAAAAATAGATAGCATACAAATATCAAACAAGCATAGATTTTAAAGCATGTACAGGTCCTTATTACATGCCAGCCACTATTCTACTACTGATGGAGTTGCTTTAACATTTGCGTAATCTTTTAAGTATAGAAGCACTAATACTGTAAGAACATGAAGCTTCGATGAGGTATCAATTAATTAAATCTGTTGACAAAAACCGCTGAAAAAGAGAGAGGCATTTGTGCTATTTCATTGCTCTCCATTTCATATATATACTCTTGCACACACATAATCAGAAGCCGTAATTACACGGGCAGCACATAATTTCCCACCTTCCTGCGCAGCCAGATAGCTAGCCGCCACGGGCCAAGAAAGCAAAAGCTCGAGCACGCGCTCTCTCTTCATCCCCCGGCAACAACCACCGCAAGGCGCCTCCCAAAAAAAGAAGGGAGGCACACATACGCACGCGTGCACATGACAAGGCACAAGAACACCACAGGAGCTAAGTAGTACAGATACGCTCCCTCTAATTAATCATCCATAATTATGTATATATACTACTAATCCATTCGATAATCTCCTCCTCCTAGTCGAGCGCGGGCCTGGAGCTGATCATGAATGGGTCGGTCCATCACCACTTCGGCCGAGCCTCGGAGAGGCGCGCCCTCTCGACGAGCCGCAGCAGGAACTCCATCACCTGCAGGTCGCAAGAGAACGCACGCATCAGCGTCGCGCGCGGTCAAGTGGCGGCAGAAGTGGACACCGACGGCGCCGTCGGTGGTCCCCGGGAAAGCGGGCATGCATGAGGCCGACTAAAGATAATAATGGCACAGGGAATGCGCAGAAAACTACGTGCGCACGAAGCAAAACCAGTAGAACTGAACAAGTGCCACTGTACTAGTCTTTCCTTTGTGCGTGTATGTATGTATGTATGCGATGCAAAAATGCTCTTATGTACTTGCCTCGGCGGGCTCCTGCAGCGAGTAGGACGCGTTGGTCTCCTTGGGGTACTTGGACACCACGATGCCGATGCCCTGCCCTCTCTTGCGCAGCACCTTGAAGGCGTCCTCGTCGGTGCGGTCGTCGCCGATGTACACCGGAAGCACGTTGCTGCAGTCGGCGAAACCTGAGAGACGGCAGGCAGATCGAGTCAGGACACATCATGCAACAGTAGTCATGCATCAGCACGAGACAAAACCGGTGTTTTCGCGCCCGCGGGCTTACCGAGTGACTCCAAGAGGAACTCGAGGGCCTTGCCCTTGTCCCACTTGATGGTGGGCCGGATCTCCAACACCTACATGAGAAGAATCCAATGATCAGAGATTACGACTTAGTGATCGTGTCATGGCAACGACATCTCTGGGCAAGAAATAAAACTGGGCAAGAAATAAAAGATTGGTGGGTAGTACATATGTGACTGCAAGAACTGGATAGCGCACCTTCCTCCCCTGTGTGAGCTTCAGCTTGGGGTAGTCCTTGAGCTCTGCTTTCACTATGTCTGCCAATGTGCTCCAGCTCTGCACAGATCAATGGCACAGCTGGGTAAGTTACCCATGGTTGCATGGTTAAATGAAAAGAGGCTAATCATTACTACTGAATAGTGACAACGAATAGGATGGTAGGAGTAGATGGGGGCTCACAGTAACACACTAACAAATTGAAAAATGGGAGCAGAGAAAAAGGAAAAGGAGCATTTGCCACACCTTTTCATCTACACATCTGAAGTGGACAGACATACAAAACTTGTTGTTCTCCACCTTGGCTCCAGGTATGCACTTGGTCTTTTCTATCAAAGATTCGTTCACCTAACAGCACACCAACAAGCAACACCACAAATAAGTTTCCATCAGATCGAAAGCTTGAAGCAAATTGAACTAGCTAGCATCACAGAGGAAGGATGCAAGCACAGAAGAAGAAGAAGAAGAAGAAGAAGGCCACCATTAGCATTATTAGTAATACCTGTTCTATCATGGGCAGGATCTCGCTCGCCGGTTGAAAGAGAACCCGTTTTGCCTGTGAGCCACATAAACGGAAGGCAAAGCAAGATAAGTATCAGCCCCTTTCGGGTGGCCGTCGAGTGGCAAGTGCGGCAGTGGCCGGCAAGAAGGGTACAGTGGGTGCAAACCTTAGCCTTGGTGTGCCGGGAGGCTTTCGCGGGGCCCTTGATGTCCATGCCGTGGCTGCCGGCGTAGTAGAGCTCCGCCAGCTTCACGAACTCAAACACCTGTATATCAACAGCGAGAAATCGGATTAAGCTGAGAGCTTTCAGTCCAGTGATGTTGATCGGCGCGCGCGCGGTGAGAGTCATGTGTGCTCTGCAGTGGCATTGGGGAGGGACCAATGTACGTACCTTGTCGCGGCACCGCCCGCTCACGATCGCCGTGGGGAAGTGCTTGGCGACGCTCCGCACCGCCCGCCGCATCTGCCCGGTGAATCGCATGCACGGGTGATCAGAGATGAGTGTCTCGGGGTAATGAAACAGGGGAGAAGCAACCGAGTGTGGAACAGCGTTGTTACCGTGTCGCTCATGAAGGCGGCGTCGGGGTCGTCGACGATGGGGGACAGCGTGCCGTCGTAGTCGAGGAACATGACGATCTGCTTCCCCTTGGACGCGGTCACAATCTGGTCGAACTTGCTCAGCGCCGACGGGTGCCTCACCTGCACCGATCAAAACAGAGAAGCATTTTAGGCTTTTTAGCACAACACGCGTCAAGAAACAGAGCAGCAGCGTGCATCGTAACGTAAGCTGTGATCGTGTTTGGTAGGCATTGGAATGCACGGACCATCCACGCGGTGTGGTCGTCGTCGATGCCGACGGCGTGCGCGGCGGTCGCCTTGGCGTGCGTGGGCGAGGACGCCCTCATGGATTTGACCCATTCGTTGATGAGTCCGGTGCCGAGCTCCATCTGCGCCTGCAGGTACTTCTTGCGCACGGCGACGGCGGGCACGGCCCGCGGCGGAGGGTACGGGAACAGCGGCGCCGTATTGGGCGACATCGCCACGGCCACCTCCGGAACCACCACGCCCTGCTTCGTCATCGGTACGTCCCACGGCGAGAGCTCAACCAAGCCAATGATCCGACCGAAGAAACCCTGGAGCCAACGACTATATGCAAGCTTTGAAGAAGAGGAGCTAGGTATGCAGAGGAGGCGAGGAGGGAGGCCGTTATTTATACTTGAAGCTGGAAGAGGGAAGCCCAAGAACGCGAGCGCGACGCGAATCTATGGGCGCGGGGCCCACGACGTGCCCTGCTGGGGCCCATCCGGGTGGCCGCGGGTCCCTCCACGACACGAAACCAGCCTCCAGCCAACCCCGGCCTCTGGATCGGCGAGAGGCTCTGGGCTCCATTGTTCGGACACGAGGACGACGTCCGATTTTTTTAAAATAATATATTTTAAAAATAGAATGATAGAAATAAATGTCTGTTTAATATAATTACAAAAATGAGATTCTATCGCTATCTAAATTGGTGACAGACCTTTGTCACTAGTCAAATAGTGTGAAATATCTCTGTACCATTTGGAGTTGCGATGTAGAGCAAATCTCCACTTAATTGGTGACAAGTTCTTGTCACCAATTCAAATGGTGATCTGAGCTACTTTTTTTTTTTAATGTTTTTGGCATAAATAACTGAAATAAAATTATATTTATATTTGTAGAGAATGCAGCTTCAAATTTTACAGAATTTGACTAAGTTTTTCGGTAATATCTTTTAGTGCCTTTGCAACCGATTATTTTCGAAAAAAAAGAACGAAATATCAAGTAGAGAACAATTTAGGAGTTAAATTTAGAAGATAAGATTTCAACTATGACAATAGGACTTCGTAATCTAGGTGCGAATTACATGGCGCTGAGGGCTTAGTTATGTGTATATGTTTGTCTCGCTACTGCTACGGTACAAATGGCAACATGCATTAACCATCAACCCAAACTACACGTAAGATATGTGTGCACCTTTCGGAATCAAAAACACCGAGGGATCGGAATGAAGTTAGTCTCGACGGCCTATCGACGCCTTCCCCTTGTCTGCTGCAGACCCACCGGCGTGGTCAGTCCCGAAGGTAGCCCCGTACTGTGAGACGAGCTAAAAGATGTGTTGGTGATATGCTCTAGAGGCAATCATTGAGATGATTGTATCGCGTCTATGTTTATGAGTTATTGAATAAATATTATTATGTTCCTTGAATGAATTATCAGTTATAAAGATCAACAAATATGTGACTTGTCGGTGAAACTCTTTAACTTATATGATGTCATTCTAAATGTATCACTGGTTGGATGTCATTGTCGGAACACTAGTGACTATCGACCAACACATGTATTGATTGATGATCATGTTTCACCGGTTATGGATATAGGGATATCGAATCAGTAATATGAATACGTGTTAGAGAAAATGGTGTTGGATTGACCCACCTTGAGATACTATTGAGATTATTATGATTTTATGTGTCATCAGTTGGTCTCAAGCAATGATGATGTATAATCCTTATACCTGAGATCAGTATGGTTTCCTACATGTGTAATCGTACACTTATGGGTTATCAAACGCTACTCCGTAACTAGGTAGTTATAAAGGTAACTTTTTGTAACACCCCAGCCCAACATGAGCTTTGAATGCTACTAAAATCCTGATAACAAACTAAAACCTAAGACATAATTCTAAATTTCGGCAAAACCTCCTTTGTATAGTTAACTATACCGGAGGTTCTTGTTGGAAATATGCCCTAGAGGCAATCATAGAGATGATTACATTTCTTTATGTTCATAATATTGGATAAATGTTATTATGTTCTATGAATGAATCATCAGTTATGAAGATTAAATGAGTATGTGACTTGTTGGTGAAGCTCTTTTAACTTATGATGATGTCGTTCTAAATATATCCCTAGTCGAATGTCACTGGTCGGAACACTAGTGACTCCACGACTAGCACATGTATTGATTGATGACCATGTTTCACCGATCATGGATATAGGGATATCGAATCGATAATGTGGACACATGTTAGAGAACATGGTGTTGGATAAGACCCACCTTGAGACACTACTGAGATTGTTATGATTCTATATGTCGTTAGTTGGTCTCAAGCAATGATGATGTATAATTCTTAGACCTGAGATCAGTATGGTTTCCTACATGTGTAATAGTACTCTTAGGGGTTGCCAAACGCTACTCGTAACTGGGTAGTTATAAAGGTAGCTTTCGGGTTTGCTATGAAACATGCGGAGGGATGTGACTGGTCGGATATGTGATTTGCCCATCCTAACATAACAGGAGAGATATGGGCCCCTCGAAGTGGTCGGATAAAGAAAGTGCATGGCCATGCCACTAGTGGTCGAAGAGTTCGACCACATAAGGTTATCCGACACTTGATCGAGAAAGTATTGAACAGTCTATGGATGACACAACATCTCACCTGGAGTTCAACCAGATATTGTGAGGCAAAGTGAGAATACATGAGTAGGTAAGTAGTTCGACCCGCCTGATCGATCGTATGGAGATACAAGCAAGTCGAGATCGGTCGAACGTAATCACAGAGTGGTCGAAACCAAGTCGTAAGGAGTTACAAGTTGGTCGTGACGAAATACGAACTGGTCGTATAGAGATAGGACCTGGTCGTAAGTGATGGGGACCTGGTCGTAGATCATATTGCATTATGGTTCGTCTGATATAATTTGTGTGTATTCGGGAATTGTTATATCCCAAGGTTCAAGAAAGCGCTAGGCGCTAGGCAGGCGGTGGCCCGGGGCCTAGCGCCTAGGCGGACTAGGCAGCGCCTAGGCGGCGCCCAGGCGGTCGGCTTGGCTACGGTGTAGATAAGCCCAGAACACAAATAATATGATGAACCGAGCAAACATCAGGCATCAAATTGAGCATAATAGAAGGAAAATTACCTGAAGAAGCAAGACATGAGCAATTTGATGTATTCATGTATATTATCTCCCCTCCAAGAGCTTGATGTAAACATGTATGTAATCAAATAATGATGTAAACCTGCATATTTAATCAATAATGAGTTATTTTGCTATTGTGTGAGAAAGAATGTATCAATAGCCCATGGTTCACTACGCAAATTTGCACTAATAAGTAATAACAGACTCCTAACTCCTAAATCTTAAAGTCTACATGCAATGATTCCACCCAAGCTTCATGGAAAAGTTTCTAGCAAAGTTGGATTGTGTCAAATCTAATTTCTAACTCGAGACAAAGAAATATTACAGACCACACGGGCACACAATTATGTAAGCATATGCTCCCAAGTCCCAACATATGTAAACTGAGCCAGAACATGCAAGCATATGTTCAGACATTCAGATTCAGACACTCAGCAATCAGTACAACCATTCAAAGAATCAAAGCATATCAGCACAACTTCTAAATTCAGCAGCAACTTCTCAAAGCATATGCTCCCAAGACTTGTCACACACCTGACCACACATTCAGACATTCAAATTCAGACATTAATCGCCAGCATAATAAAAACTGAATATTGTCCTTCGGTCCCACCAAAGAAAACGAATATAAGAGCTTTTCCTTTCTTGTTGTAGCGAAATGGACGACCAACTCGTGGATGTCAAAGGCAATGCTTTCGGGCAATCAACCTACAAAAGCGATAAATAGGTTACAACATGAGAAGTTCAAGCAAAATGTAGGTGCTTGGAATAAAAACTTACTTGCACCACCCTCCACATTCCCTATATCCATCCTCTAGCAAATATATCGGTGAAAATGAATCAAGTAGTTCGAGCATATTTAGATTCTGCTTTTAGCCTCCTCATGCACACTTATATATTCAGGATCCTTCAAAGCTAACCCTTGCAAGGTCCTTCATCGACTTCGTCAGGTAGCGTAAAACAATAATGTTTGTCTAATTTTGGGAATCTGAGAAATGACAGTGTCAATTTGATTTTGGATATCTTGAGCAAGAATTTGATCTGCTTCATCAAACACCAACATCTGTTTCCTACCAAGAGGACAGCATTTTAGATTATTACATCTCAACATTTCGAATTCGCTATAATCACAGAACATGTCTAGTGACCTGGAGCTGTGAGCAATCGAAGTAAGTAGTCTCATTGAAGTGCTGGACTAACCGCCCAGGAGTGCACACTAAGATATTCAAGCTATTCACATGTGCTTTTTCTTCCTCGATACCTTTGCGTTTACCAACAAGAACACCACCACTAAAGTTAGCAGCATGAGCTTACCGGGATGACGAAGGTGAGGGTCTTGCCGGAGCCGGTCTTGGCCGCGCCGAGGATGTCGCGGCCGCAGAGCGCGTGGGGCAGGGCGGCGCGCTGGATCTTGCTCATCTTCGTGTACCCCGCCTTCCGCAGCGCGTCCTTGGTCTTCTGCGACAGCGGCAGCTTGTCGAACCGCGTGCACGCGCTGTACTCCGAGTGCTCGCCGGCTGCCGCCGCCTTGCCCGCTCGCACGCCTCCTCGTGCGGCGGCCACGGCGGAGGACTCTGAGAGGGGAGGGGGCTTGGTGCCCTGGAGGGGCTTGCCAGCGTCGATCCAGGCCCCAAGGTGGCGGATCTCGTCGGCCTCTGGGAGCAGAGAGGAGCGGCGATGGCGTACCTCGATTCGGTGGTGGAGATGGCGGGACGACCGCGATTCGGAGGCGACGAGGTTGAATCGGCGGCGCAAGATGGCCGGAACCCGTGGCAAGCTCGATTCCGCGGCGGGGAGGCGCGATGTGGGAGGAGCTCGAACCCTAGCGGCTGCGACGAAGCGATGTGCTCGGGGAGTCCAGCGCAAAAATCTTATACCCCGCCTCGACGCCCGCCTCAAGCTGTCGCACCTAGCACCGCCGAGCGCCGCCGAGGACCGGCTTGGACCGCCGAGCCGGTCCAAGGCGGCCTGCCCGCCTAGCCCACCGCCTGGAAGAAAATCGTGACGCCAGCACACCGCCGAACGCCTAGGCGCCGCCTCGCCAGCGCCTGAAGCCGATTTTTAGAACCCTGTTATATCCTGCTAGGAACCGCTACGACTCGTGGTCGGAAAGGGTTTCCGAGTCACAACCGAACTACGCATGAACCTAATGGGTCACACACTTAACGGGTTGGATCAAACCAGTACGGATATGATTCGTAAAGCGTGTTCGGATAGGATCCGTCATGGGCACTATATAAGGAGATGCATGAGGCTATTGGAAATGAAAAAAGAGTCGACGTGAGTTGCTCTCCCGAAACCCTAGTCGCCATCTTCTTGAGAGCCTTGCCGTGCGACTTGGTGCTAGCACACCGGCGTACGGTTGTTCCTTTCCAGGACGTGTGGATACCATAGAGGCGCTTCTACATTGTTGCGCTTGAGGACGATCTGCGATCTTCGCAAGGAACTGCAGAGGTGCTGGAGGAGACGATCGACTCACGAGGACGCTGGACGATCGACTACGACCAGTACATCGACGCGCTCTTCGTCGGACCAGGCTGCTCCGACGCTTCTTCCAATGCTCTGTGCGTCTAGTGGTAACGATTTGTGATCATCTTCTTGCTTGGCTTCCTAGTTTACGCGGTAGAAATTTTGAATTGTTGCTATCGTAGCCTACCCGTATCCCTTCAGTTCCAACAATTAAATATATCATAATCAATATTCCAACATCCAGAATTCATCAAAGCATTCAAACATGTTAAACAACTAAAACATAATCAAAGATATCTAAAATATGCTACTCCTCATTATTACAAGTAATCCAATGTAAATCCCTAAGCAGTTTGCTCATTATTAAAGTATGATCTAGAAATTATTCAACTTTAAAGATGAGTGGCAGTGTGTGATTCCAACTCAAGCCTATTCCCTCCCATGCATGTCGTTCTTGCAAATGATACCTAAAAGCACAACAAAAGCAAGAGTGAGCCCAAAGACTCAGCAAGTACCAATAATAAAACAACCGCATAAATATTTGTAATCATCAACCAATACCCACAAAACTATACACCAATCATATTACATGCTCATGCTATGCAATATGCTCAAAATGCACTTTCTCTTTCTCTTTCTCTTTTGCATTTTACCGGTAATGCAGAGCGTGCATCTGTCGATGCACACCCATGCCTGTGCCTTCTAGCACAGGGACTATTGCCCATACTCCACAAGTATGGGGACCTAAGCCCATGCTCCACGAGCATGGGGACCTTTAGCCTGTCATATTCATGACGGGGACCTCAACAATTGCTTGGACATCACATGACCAAGTCTTCATTATGCCATCATGATGCATATGAACGAAATCTTAAACCATCAATAATTATGCATTCGCAACCACATCGCATATGAATAAACCTATTCATATTACAAGCATTCATGATCATTGACGTTTATAATTTTCAAGCATCCATGAATAGCACATAATTCATAACACTAGAAATCATGAGTATTAACACTCCTAATATCTTAGCAACCATGAACATCACATATACTCATAGTATTAGCAAACAATACCATTCAATCATATTAATTCTATCCATCATGGTACTTGCCTTAACTGCGTGAGAATGGAGGATGTAAAGAGGGTGCTGCCCTCGGGACCAATCCCCCACGTGAGCAGTAGTAGCACAATGGGTTGGACGAGCTAGAAATCAAAGCCTTGACTGAGTAGTAGAATCGGTAAAACACACGCTGGCTGACAGAAAATCCCTTGGGCGCCCTCACGTCGACCAAACAGCCAACGCGGCAACAAGCCCTAACGCGTAGCGAAATCACTCGTCGAGCAACCGGGGTGGCCGGTTCTCCACGCATGCATAGGCCCTACACGTGGCAGCGACCAGAGCGGCTGGGACACGCGCACGCTGTAGGTGCTTCACGCGGCGAGAGCGACGTGCGGCCGAACGGCACCTAGGCGAGATCGGCTTTCCTGGCGGCGGCGCACGGGAAAACAAATGAGTGACTAGGTTTTTTTCTAGATTCCTTAACCCCCACGATCCTTTTATTCCAGCACGAGTCAACTCCCCCTAAAAAAACTCTAAAATATCCTGTTTTCATGTATCCCCTTTTATCTAATGACGCACGGGTCCTTAAGAGGGTTATTTTCGAGATATTACATTCTACCCCCCTTAACAGAATTTGTCCCCGAATTCTACTCGCTGTTCTACTCAAAGAACAACCACACCGAAATTAAACAACAAATCATACATATCCGATGTGAAGAACTCTGGATATTGCTCGCGCATGCGAGACTCCAACTCCCAAGTTGCCTCTCTCTCGGACTGATGAGTCCACAGCACCTTGACGTATACCAACGTCTTGTGCCTCAGCACTCACTCCGACCTCTCCAGAATACGCACCGGACGCGACTCAATTGTGAGATCTTGCTCAATAGTCAGCGGCTCCAACGAAATCTCATGCTCTGGGTCTCTAAAAAACTTTCTCAGCATCGATACGTGAAACACATTGTGAACTCTGTGCATGGACTCAGGGAGGTCCAAGCGGTAAGCCAACTTCCCAATTCTTGCAATAATCGGGAACAGTCTAACGTATCTCGGGCTAAGCTTCCCTTTGGTACCAAACCACACAACTTACACAAGACACATGGAACTCTTGTTCCCTTCTATCAACCAACCACTTCACCTTTGCAAGGGGCATCCCCTTAACAAGGGACGCACAAAAACCCGCATTAAATCAATCTTCTTAATAGGAAAACAACTGAAGAAGGAAGGATCCTTATCACAACCATGCAATTACCAGCTACCCTCCAAAAGAGTCAAAACCAAAATCGAAGACTAATCATGAAAAACCTTTTCACTTTCCAAGTAGACAGTTTGCAAATAAACACCACAAGCCAAAAGCGAAAACATTTGAATGCCTAAAATAACCATTTCCTTTCTTTTCTTAATAGGAAAGAACCATGCAAACACCAACATAAAACCAACCCAATTTGCAAATGGCATCCATCATGAACACAAACTCAAACAAGAACCAAGAGAGTATTTCACTACTCAGAGAAACTTTTTTTCCCCCTCAACCTTTCTTTTAAGAATTCAACTTTCTCTTAAACCATGGGATTCTAAATTATCCCACTAATTCATTCCTCTTAACCAACAAATTCAAAGAGATGCTCAACCCGAGAGCAATAGCCACACTTATCTAGAGGGACTCTACTAACTCACAAAAAGATACTCTAGTCCACTCCTCTATGAAACGAATTGCTTTGACAAATAATTCTCAATGCACCTCAATATACATTTCACCCACAGTCATATCACCTCAATCCTTTAAAGATAATCAACTCGAAATTCATATCATACACTTTCATTTTCTACATCCAAAGGATTCTATCAAAGACCACCACAACTCTCGGAACCTAATCATGAGCAACCAAGATGCCAGTATAAAAATGCAAAGCCCAGACTCAATCTCGAAGACTCCTACAAAGAACTTATGGTATACTGGATAGGTAACCCTTAGATCCGATGACTAAAAAAAAATTCCCACAATCCAAACAATATTCTCAGTCATTAATATCAACATTCATCACTAATCAAGTAACCGCCTAAAGCGATTAACTTCACCAATCTTGAACTCACTAAACCACACCATTTCATTTCACCTACACGACCACAACATACACACTCGCAATACTCTAACTAATTGACCAAGATTCAACTTTTGAATATTCCAATATTCCACCAACATAAACAAAAGTTCTTGAATTACAATTCACTATTGGTTCTACTAGTTGTAACAACATAACCAGTTTTGCCCAATAACCATCATTCACTTTTAGATCCAATTCTCTACCAGATTTATATCACAAAATCAATTCATCCTCCAATACTCCTCAATCAACTTGCAACACAAGGTCTCATAACATCATATTCTTAACCACTATTAACCACATACCACTATACACTCTATAAGGTTTTGTAAAATAAATCCATTATTCCTATCTCAAAAGAAGAGACAAATAAAAAATAATAATTTTCAGCACACAGAAAACATTTACCAATCACAGTAAACACAAGGGCAAGAGAAATAGTCAAATAGCAATGATCTCGAAAAGCAAAAGAGGAGTCCATTCTTGAGGGCACAAGTCCCACAAAAAGAGAATATCAAACTCAAATAAGAATAAAGCATTGCTTTTGAAAATCGAGAAACTCTTATGGGCAAAAACAGAAAGTTAGACACACTACAAATAAACTGCGAGTTACAAAACTTGACTTCAATCTCAAATACTTCTACTTCACTCTTTCTTTAACAAAGAAAGTAATTTTCTTTGATTACAATGTCACTTTGCCAACTCAAACAAGAAGCGCTCTTAAGACCAAATTACAAGAATCACTTAAGAACCAATTAAGTTTTCCAACACGTCACTTGCTCAAACCAATTTCATCTACCCAATAAATCATGAACTCCAAAAGTTCACAAAGCAAAAATCCAAACATTTCATTTAAACGATACCACGAATGACGATCAAATTACTTTCTTTCTATAAAAATCAACAACACACTCATAATCCATTACTAACAATCTTACTAACCTCCAGAATAATACACTATTAACAAAAATCGTCATAGTCTACTCCTCCATATATCTGACTCTCCAAAACCCACCAAATTATTTCGTACTAATTTATCATCCCATCCTCAAATTGAGAGTCCACCAAAACTTTACAACCTCACTACATCAACCACTTTATTTTTGAGTAGATCTACTATACAAATTAAAAGGTTATACCAAAAACTTTTCATTAAGGGCATACTATTATCCGACAATTCCACCATCACGTAAACATAGGTCACCTATTAAATCCCATTAGTTCAACTCTTAGTGGTGCTCAACATCAAACTTCAATATACAATAATTGCACTACAACAATTGTTGCTATCAACTGGTTTCATCATGAAAATCTCGATGCTACCTACTTTCCTTTCGAAGTCACATGAATATTTGCAAACACATATTCAACCGTTCCACCCCATGTTCATAATTTGGTGCAAAATCACACTAAAACTTCAAGAATCGAAATCTTCCATCAACCAAAAGTCTCAATAATACTAAAACCAAATTCATCCCATCATTCTATATAGAAAAACTATCCATAACTTCTCCCATAAATTCTAGATCCACCGATACTCAATCCGTTCAATCTTTTGTACAGAAATCCAACAATTAATCATGGTAAGAAACATGTAGACCTATTAACTATATATGTTCACCACGTATCTATAGAAAAGATAATTACCAGTTTAATATCCACTAAAGCAATAATCCAGCTTCTCCTCAACTTTCCCTTTGCACACCGTTAATTTCATCCATTAAGACCAAATAATCCAACAAGGTTAGCAGACTAAACAATTTTAGTGGTCAAACCAGTTCGTCAAATTTCCACACTTCTTAATAACCCTTTAACTTCAATTAGGTATAGCCATACCCTTAATCACAGTTCATCAAGAACTACTACAAGATACTTTCAAATTAATCAGCTTTCCTTTTAAGGATCCTAGTTAAGATCGATTATACACACACTACAGACCCAACCTGATAATCCATATCATATCCATTAATTACTTTGATTATAACCTCTCACTTAACCAAGACAAAACATCGCTAAAGGGTTTAACATCTTCTTTCATAAAAGAGAACCAATAATCTTCAACACTCAAAATACCCAAGAGAGATACATTGAGTCAAAGCCTCCACGTACTAAAGGACTTGCAAAAGGAAGCTTTCATTAACCAAAAACATAACGCGAATAAGTGGGTCATGATTTCTAATGAGAAAAACAAACTCCAATATAAAGGTCAAACTTAACAATCAGCCAAGTTCACCAGCCACAAGAATAACTCATCGGTTGGGAAAACAATGATTGTTTTACGGGTCAACTTAAACCAATGGAAACACAACAACATTTCTCAAGGAATCCCATCAACTGGTATGGACTACCAATCCAAGAGAAGTTCATCAGCCACAACTGGATAAGAGTTGACAAAATTCAAATTCAAAGAAGAGAACAACTCTTCTAAAGATACTCACTATCAACACCTGTACTAAGATATCTGAGGTAACCACTTCCCTATTCTCATACCACGAAAGGTGGTGTGGCCTGGTACAGCCCAGGACCACAACCATGACCTCAACCTCTCAACATGGGTTATCCCCACACATAATTACCATAGTATTATAATATAAATATATCAGATCATCTCATAACAGGAATCATCAATACAACTCAACGGAAGCGTAAATGCAATGCAAAAACCCATTCCCAACTACTGTGCTTAGTGTGTCAAGTTTAATAATTCAAATACCACGGACCTACAGTCCGCTCTGATACCAACTGTAACACCCCAGCCCAACATCAGCTTCGAATGCTACTAAAATCCTGATAACAAACTAAAACCTCAGACATAATTCTAAATTTCGGTAGAACCTCCTTTGTATAGTTAACTATACCGGAGGTTCCAACAGTTAAATATATCATAATCAACATTCCAACATCCAGAATTCATCAAAGCATTCAAACATGTTAAACAACTAAAACATAATCAAAGATATCTAAAATATGCTACTCCTCATTATTACAAGTAATCCAATGTAAATCCCTAAGCAGTTTGCTCATTATTAAAGTATGATCTAGAAATTATTCAACTTTAAAGATGAGTGGCAGTGTGTGATTCCAACTCAAGCCTATTCCCTCCCATGCACGTCGTTCTTGCAAGTGGTACCTAAAAGCACAACAAAAGCAAGAGTGAGCCCAAAGACTCAGCAAGTACCAATAATAAAACAACCGCATAAATATTTGTAATCATCAACCAATACCCACAAAAATATACACCAATCATATTACATGCTCATGCTATGCAATATGCTCAAAATGCACTTTCTCTTTCTCTTTCTCTTTTGCATTTTGCCGGTAATACAGAGCGTGCATCCATCGATGCACACCCATGCCTGTGCCTTGTAGCACAGGGACCATTGCCCATACTCCACAAGTATGGGAACCTAAGCCCATGCTCCACGAGCATGGGGACCTTTAGCCCGTCACATTCATGACGGGGACCTCAACAATTGCTTGGTCATCATATGACCAAGTCTTCATTATGCCATCATGATGCATATGAACGAAATCTTAAACCATCAATAATTATGCATTCGCAACCACATCGCATATGAATAAACCTATTCATACTACAAGCATTCATGATCGTTGACGTTTATAATTTTCAAGCATCCATGAATAGCACATAATTCATAACACTAGAAATCATGAGTATTAACACTCCTAATATCTTAGCAACCATGAATAGCACATATACTCATAGTATTAGCAAACAATACCATTCAATCATATTAATTCTATCCATCATGGTACTTGCCTTAACCGCGTGAGAATGGAGGATGTGAAGAGGGTGCTGCCCCCCGGACCAATCCCCCACGTGAGCAGTAGTAGCACAATGGGTTGGACGAGTTGGAAATCAAAGCCTTGACCGAGTAGCAGAACCGGCAAAACACATGCTGGCCGACAGAAAACCCCCCGGGCGCCTCACGTCGATTAAATAGCCGACGCGGCAAAGAAGCCCTAAGGCGCAATGAAATCACTCGCCGAGCAACCGGGCGGCCGGTTCTCCACGCTACAAGACACAGCGCTACACGCAGAATGACGAGTAGAGTGGTTGGGACAGCGCAAGACGCCGCAGTGCTTCACGCGGCGAGAGTGACGGCGTCAACGACACCCAAAGCGAAGTTCGCTTTCTGGCGGCGGTGCACGGGAAAACAAATGAGTGACTAGGTTTTTTCTAGATTCCTTAACCCCCACGATCTTTTTATTCCAGCACGAGTCAACTCCCCTTAAAAAAACTCTAAAATATCTTGTTTTCACGTATCCCCTTTTATCTAATGATGCACGGGTCCTCAAGAGGGTTATTTTCGAGATATTACACTTTTATGTGTGCTATGAAACATGCAGTGGAATGTAACTGGCCGGATATGAAATTTAACCCTCCTAACATAACAGGAGAGATATCTCTAGGCCCCTTGATATGGTCAGATAAAGAAAGTGCATGGCTATACCACTAGTGGTCGAAGAGTCGACAACATGAAGTTATCTGACACTTGATCCGGAAAGTTTTGAACTGTCCATGGATGACAAATTGTCTTACCTGGAGTTCAACCAGATATCGTGAGGCAAAGAGAGAATACACAAGCAGGTCATTCAGTTCGATTAGATGCGGACTGGTCGTATGGAGAAACTAGCTGGCCGTAGAGTGGTCGAACAAAATCACTAACTGGTCGTAAACTGGTCGTCAGGAGTTACGAACTGGTCATGCCCATATATGAATTGATCATATAAAGATATGAGCTGGTCATAAGTGATAAAGACCTACTCGTAGATCATATTGCCTTAAGCTCCGTCTGATATAATTTATGTGTATTTTGGAATCGTTATGTCCTACTAGGAACCGCTAACGACTCGTAGTCAGAAAAGGGTTTCCGAGTCACAACCGATTACGCATGAACCTATAGGGTCACACACTTAATAGGTTGGAACAAATGAGTTTAGATAGGATCCATCATGGGCTCTATATAAGGGGATGCATGGGGCTATTGGGCATAGACGGACGACGTGAGTTTCTCCACCGAAACCCTAGCTGCCATCTTCTCGAGAGCCCTACCATGCGAGTTGGTGCTAGCACACTAGCGTACGGTGTTCCATCCCTAGATGTGTGGATACTGTAGAGGCACTGCTGTGGTTGTTGTGCTCAAGGATAATACACGACTTCGCAAGGAACGCGATAGGTTACTAGAGGAGACGATCGGCATCGAGGCCGCTGGACGATCGACTACGACCACTACATCGACGCACTAGACGTTGGATCAGGCTGCTCCAACTCGTCTTTCGCTGCGCTACGCGTCTAGTGGTAACGATGTATGATCTTTTGCTTGTATGGCTTCCTGGTTTACGTGGTAGAATTTTTTGAATTACCAGCTAGCGTAGCCTACCCGTATCCCTTTAGTGGTATCAGAGCCATCTTGCCTAGTTTTTGATTTAGATCTGTCACATATTCTTGATATGGGGCAGTAGTAGATTGGATCTATTTCTGGTTTGGTCTAGTAATCTAGATCGGTTCATATGGATGGAGCGGTTTAGGCGCTTGTTGATAAGCTCAATCGGTTTTCGGCGATAGTAGATGGGTTTGCGGGAGGTATGACTTGAAAGCACCAGATGATCTACTCTAGTTGTTTACGATCGTATTGCATGATATTCCTATCGGTTGGAATTCCGCCATCGGGGTATGCCGCGATGCATGGTAGTATGGAAGCGGTCATCAGATTGGTCGGAATAGGGTTAATATGATTAATCCAATGAATTTCCAAGGCGAGGGGCACTGTCCCTTCAAACCCACCTGCTAACTTGTTAGCGGGATCGCCGTGCTAGGTAATCATTGTCCTATTATATAATATTATGTGTTCATGTCACCCGATAGAATTGGATTCTATACATAACACCTTTTGCAGGGATTGATATGAATAGTATAGCTCATTGTGTATGTGATGCATCTATGGATTTTTCATGGCCTACGTGTCATGCTGTGTTATAGCCACCGAGCTACATATTATTGTATAACGGTCTGCATGCCGATATGTGATGCTTGATATTATCATGTGTAATTCATTACTAGCTTTCAGGAGTAATTGCTTAGTTGATGAATATGGTGATTTTAAGCATGATGGCTCGGTGGACAAGAAGCATGGTGATGGAGATTGTCATGTTAAGGGCTATATTATTTCACAGCTTAATATGATTATCTGCAAATATTTATTTTGTTCATGTTGTGCTATTGATCATGTTTTATTATTAGATGTTTTAACATGGTAGAGTAATATCCCTCAGGAAAAATTAAGTAAATTGATGCCTTTCCAACTGCTGTGCCTATTACGATTTTAATCGTTAATTGGTAGGTTTACCAAAGTAGGGTACCATTAACTATCTTAATAAGATGGGGTGGGTGTCAGACACCCACATGTATAGTATTTGTTTAGCTTGACAAGGCTATTAAAATGGTTTTTGGCCTTAGGGCATAGCGTTGGTAGCCAGGACATAGAGATGCCACCCAACAAACAAGAGTCATATGAGATATGATTGGCAACGGGTTGCTTACCTAAATCACTAGGTTTCTAGAAGTGATGCCAAAGCTCACTAGGACTTAATGATATATGGATCTTGAACCCACTATATGACGTTAGAGGGAAACTTGGTTTAGAACATATAGTGGGATTATCTTTTATTAAAGTGTTTAATAGAAGATTTTACATAAATATACTGCTAATTTTTGCATATACATATTTTTTTTCTATTGTAGATCATGGCACCTAATATTTCCTCCACACCTACCTTTAACTTCCAATATATTCTTGAGAAAGAAAAACTGAATGGAACATACTTTATTGACAAAAACTGAATGGAACATACTTTATTGACTGGTTCCGTAATATGGGAATTATTCTCAAACAAAAAGAGAAGGAATATATTCTAAATGGTCCCTGTCCCGAGCAACCGAATGCAGATGATACACGTGTTGAAAAGAATGCTTATGAAAAGCATTGCAATGACGCAGTCGATCTACATTGCCTTATGCTTGTCACTAGGAACTCTGAGCTTTAGAAGCAATATGAGACCACAGGTGCTTACAAACACTACTATAGAAAAGGTATTCACAAACGGTTCAAAAACGTCATCACAGATGGTTTCGTGAGCCGTTTGAGTTTATGGGTTAGTAATGACATGAGGTCATCACAGACGATTTTTGAACTATCTGTGATGCATACTATCACAGACGGTTATTAACTCAGAACCATCTGTGATAGTTGACTATCATAGACAGTTTGTAGATGAAACCGTCTGTGATGACCTTTCTCTATGAAGTCTCCAAGCAATGGCTGCGTGTGCCTTTAAAACCGACTTCATATATATATATATATATATATATATATATATATATATATATATATATATATATATATATAGTTCGTAGTCCCTTGTTAGCTAACTTGAGGCCTGAATTCACTAGCTAGCTTGCTCCTTGGGCGTTCATATCCTAAACGTGCAGGTGAACCTAATATTTAATAGAAGATTTTATTAAAGTGTTTAATAGAAGATTTTACATAAATATAGTGCTGATTTTTGCATATACATATTTTTTTCTGTTGTAGATCATGGCACCTAATATTTCCTCCACACCTACCTTTAACTTCCAATATATTCTTGAGAAAGAAAAACTGAATGGAACATACTTTATTGACAAAAACTGAATGGAACATACTTTATTGACTGGTTCCGTAATATGGGAATTATTCTCAAACAAAAGAGAAGGAATATATTCTAAATGGTCCTCGCCCCGAGGAACCGAATGCGAGATGATACACGTCTTTGAAAAGAATGCTTATGAAAAGCATTGCAATGACGCAATGATCTACACCGCTTTATGCTTGTCACTATGAACTCGAGCTTTAGAAGCAATATGAGACCACAGCGCCACAAACACTACTATAGAAAAGGTATTCACAGCGGTTCAAAAACGTCATCACAGATGGTTTCGTGAGCCGTTTGAGTTTATGGGTCAAGATGACATGAGGTCATCACAGACGATTTTTGAACTATCTATGATGCATACTATCACAGACGGTTATTAACTCAGAACCATCTGTGATAGTTGACTATCATAGACAGCTTTGTAGATGAAACCGCCTGTGATGACCTTTCTATGAAGTCTCCAAGCAATGGTGCGTGTGCCTTTAAAACCGACTTCATATATATATATATATATATATATATATATATATATATATATATATATATATATATATATATATATATATATATATATATATATATATATATATATAGTTCGTAGTCCCTTGTTAGCTAACTTGAGGCCTGAATTCAGCTAGCTAGCTTGCTCCTTGGGCGTTCATATCCTAAACGTGCAGGTGAACCACGACCTACTTCATCGAACATGACACACTAGATTGTGTGATTTGCTTCATGCCAATCCTCATGGCAGCCAAGCTTCTTGAACTCGCAGGTTCGATGAGGTAGGTCGTGGCTATCGTTCATCACCTCATCTTTGTGTGGACGACCCCCAGATAGATTCATCGGGGGTCGTCCACGCAACATGAGAAGGATGAGACAGCAGCCACGGCCTATCTCATCGAGCCCGCAAGTTCAAGAAGCATGGCTACCAAGAGAGCGCGTGGACATCCAATTGGCATGAAGCAAATAACACACTCCAGTGTGCCAGGTTCGATGAGATAGGCTGTAGTTTCTCCTGCATGTTTAGGATGAATGCCCAAGGAGCGAGCTAGCTAGCTGAATTCAGGCCTTGACACTACTACAAAAAGGCTAATACTGGACGCCTCATCACAGACGGTTGACCAAAACCGTCTGTATTAAATACAATCACAGATGGTTTTGATTTTGCGACCATCTGTGTTACTGGCTGCGCTAAAAACCGTCTGTGATGACCATAATATCACAGACGGTTCATATTGAAAACCGTCTGTGATAGATGGTTCTTAACAAGATCCGTTTGTGATATTATCATAATATCACAGATGGTTCATGTCAAAAATTCTTAACAAGAACCGTCTATGATATTATGATCATCACAGACAATTTTTGTTTGAAACCGTCTGTGATTCGCAACGCGGGATGGCAAAATTTTTTGGACGCGTGCGCGGGAGGCGAAATGTTTTGGCATTGTCCTTATATATTATAGCCACCCCACCTTGTCTTCCATCAGTCTCTCCCTCTCCCCTCCCCACGGTGAGCTCCGGCGACCGCCCTCGATTCTCCGGCGCGGTTCAGTGAGGAGACACAGCCGACGATGAGGAGGAGGAGGAGGGACGCGCAGGACCCATGCCAGTAAGTGATCAATCGCTTGTTGTCTCCCCCCTACCTTGTTGCTTTTGGTGGCTCTTAGTGGTGACCGTGGTTTTCTTGTGAATGAATAGATCAAGATAAGATTGCGGATTTTGAGATGAAGCTGAGCACCTCAGCATCCTTGACTTCGAGTACCAGGCCATCATCCGCCTCTTCATCTCGGACTCGTTTTCCTCCCCGCCACAACCAACCCAACAGATTTTGGTTTCACAAGACCGTGTCAGTAAAACAGCCATAACTTTTGCATACGAAGTCGGATTGCGACGTTCTTTGGCTCGTTGGAAAGCTAACGAAAAGCTCAATCCAAAAATCCATAATTCCAAGTCAAATTCACTCGCAAGGCTTTGAAAAAGTGAAAAATCCAAAAAAAGGTCGTTTAGGGCTTCAAAACTGCATCCGATGTTTCAACACTCGTTTTCGTCGTTCGTTCGCCGTCCAGTTTGAGTTTTCTTTTATTCCAGATTGTATAATCAACCATATGCAGATACTCGATTCCAACTGTCCAATAATTGATTGGTTTGGGTCAGAATTTGAACTTTTTTCAATAGAAAAAACTATCACAGACAGTTCTGAATAAGAACCGTCCGTGATAGTCTATTATCACAGACGGTTCCAAACAAGAACTGTCTGTGATAATGGATTATCAGAGACGGTTATTGTTTTAGTTATTGTTTAGAACTGTCTGATAGATTTTTTCACAGATATTTCAAAAACCATCTGTGATGACTCATGTCATCACTGACCCATAAAGTCAGACGGTTCAAAAAACCGTTTGTGATGACGATTTAAAACCGTCTGTGATGACGATTTTAAACCGTCTATGATGACCTTTTCTGTAGTAGTGCGAGTTAGCTAGAAGGGACTACGAACTATATATACATATATGAAGCCGGTTTTAAAAACACAAGCAGCCACTGCTTGGAGATTTTATAGAGAGAAGAGATCAGGAATGGAATGGTATGACGTACCTGAGATGCAAGGGAGAAGAACTTGACTGGCATGAGCACGATTACACAAGATAGGAGAAATGAATGGCGAGAGGCAGGTGAAGAGGTGTTGTAGTAGTTTTTAACTCATTTGGTCTTGTTTTGGAATGAAATAGCAAATTTAACTCATTTAACTCTTTTGTATTGTGAAATTCATTATGAATAAAGCATATTTCCAGCACAAATTAAATTACATAATTGACATATAAACATGTGAATCCTTCAAGTCATTTAAAAGGAATAATATGCTCAACACACATAATATGTGCATAATAAAAACTAGCATAAAGCTAAGATTAAGAAGATTGATTATTGCTCTCAAAAAGCATAGTGATCCCAACCCCTCCCCTATTAAGCCCCTCTCTAGGAAAAGCATCCCCAAACCCCTCATTCCCAAGTCACAGCCGAGAGCCATCCCAACACCAAAGCAAAAGCCTAACACCACTACCACCACCAGCAAGCACAAACCAGCCAAAGCAAGCCAAGAACCACACCACTGCCTCAGCCCAAGCAACCTCACTGCCTCCAAAAAGCAAGATAATAGCAAGAACAAGCCAAGCCGAGCACCTCCACACTGGTAAGGACCGGCATCAATGACGACATACTAACTAGCAAGGACCACCATGACCAGCGCTAAGCCGACAAAGACCAAACCAAACCCACCGTATGAATATAGAGGACATGCCACAACAACCCCAGCCTCCTCAACCAATCCATCACAGAACACCCACCATAGCCCACATCAAGTATCATCACATATACATCACAGAGCAAGGAGAGGGAAAGGGTTGGAGAGAGTAGGGTAGTACCTCAGTGCATAAGCGGCGACACCCTACTGGTATCAAGCCACCCCAGCACCTCCGTCGTGCATACATGCGTAACAAATAACCCACATTAATGAATAAATCAAGCCAACACACAAAAACTGATATAACAGTAAATGGGGGGAATCATTAGAGGGGGAGAGAGCTAGGTGTAGTGAATAAATCAGAGTCTAATGGGCTGGGCCATAGGCGCACGGGGATGAGGGAGGAGCACGGCGGCATTGGCCACCAGCGCACGGGTGAGCCCGAGTTGAGCCGGGCGTGGCACTGGCCGGGCACAAGCCGCACGGTTGCGAGCTGCCAGAGGGAGAGAGGGGAGAGCCCCATGCGCAAACCTCAACCAAAGCAAGCAACCACCAGGAGAAACTTAATCGTTTGAGTAGGGGGGGGGAAACCCTAGAGTTCGAATATATATAAATAGGGTTGAATATCACAGACGGTTCTAAAGTAGAACCGTATGTGATATTACCTTTTCACAGACAGTTTTAAACATGAACCGTCTGTGATAAATATACATCACAGACGGTTCCAATAAATAACCATCTGTGATAATATATGAGAATATACATAAATGCAAATTCAGAACATATAGCACATAAACATGTATTACTTGTTTTTCACCGGTCAGTAATACCATCATGTCATTATACCGAGACCTTTTTACACATATAGAAGACAATAAATACAAATTTAGCTAATTTTTTTGATTTTTGTATTTACAAATATATATGGCCAAACAGCGCCAGTCGCTTCTTACAAAGATTTTAAAAAATTAGAAATCTAAATAATCAAAGTTTTTCTAGTGGTAGAGGTAGCATGCTATCTCCATCTTCAAAACTTCATAGGCGATGTCGTCGGTATCGGACCGTTCGTGATCATCAGCGAACAAAGCCCAAAATATGTCACCCGCTGACGCGCTTATTTGAGTGTCTCCCGAAGACCCTCCGATTGTTGAATCAAGAATAGTTGAGCCCATAGGCTCTCTTCCCTTGCTCTAGGGGTCTCAGCAAGCTCAACTCGATCGCCTGCTGTCTCGATTAAGCAGTCCAAGCGACGGCAAGCCTCTTGGAGACATGCACCATCATTGTGGAGGAGCACGTCGATGACGAGGTTAACTCGCCAGAAGTGGGAGATCACCCGGAAGACACGACATAGGAGGCTGTCAAGACAGCGGAAGGTGGCCATCACCTGCTCCGGCAAATCCTCGGACAGAGGAGTGAGGACACTGTTGACATAGTGTCCTTCTGCAGCATCCTTCAGTGTACGGCTGGAGAGGTGCTTGTGCAGTATGACCAGGTAGGCCATCAATGCCAGCGACAAGGAAATAGAAGAGGGAGCCATTTCTACTTTAGAGTACGTATAGAGTGATGTGGGGATGATCATCTTCGATGGAAGATTATCCTTTTTATAAAACAAGGAATAAATTCGGTGCGTGAGACGAAGAGACGCATCGGGGAGCCGAAGCGTCATTGATGTGAGTGAAGAGACGCATTGGTGACGATGGCGACGAAGAAACTCATCGAGGAGCTGAAGCGATATTATCACAAATGGTTATAATTAAAAACCATCTATGAAGTCTACAATTATCACAGTCGGTTCATGTTTAGAACCATCTGTGATACTTCACAGATAGTTTTAGAAATGAACCATCTTTGATATTACCTTTTCATACATGGTTTTTTGCACAGCTAGTAACACAGACGGTCGCTAAACCAAAATCATCTGTGATTGTATTTAATACTGACGGTTTTGGTAAACGATTTGTGATGAGGCGTCCAGTATTAGCCTTTTTGTAGTAGTGCAATATGATTGTGGGTCTGAAAGGTATGTTTCAGGATCAAGCAAGGGTAGAGAGGTATAGTACCTCCAAGGCATTATTTTCTTGTTGGCTGTCAGAAGGTAACCCGGTCAGTCCTCATGTGATTAAGATGATTGGTCACAATGAGAGCTTGAAAAAGCTTGGTTTTCCCCTTAGCCAAGAGTTGGCTACTGATGTGATTCTTCAATTGCTCCCTACGAGCTTTGAGCCCGTCGTATTGAATTTTTATATGAATAGCATGGAGAAATCAATGACCGAGTTGCATGGCATGCTTAAAGGTGCCGAGGAGAGCGTCAAGAAAAGTTTGTAACATCCCAAAGTTCTGTTACCAAAATAAAAATAAATAAAATTATTATTTTATTGGATTTTATGAATTTGAAAGAGTTTTATTGCTTTGAAGTTTTATTTGAGTTAAAGTTGAAAAATAAAAACTTAATTAATTTCTGGAATTTTAAAAGCTTTTCCTAAATTAATTTAAAGCCAAAATAAATTATGTGCAAAAACTATTACCAATTATAAGTTGGAATTATTTTATTTAAGTCCAAGATAACTCTAGGAATTTCTGTGAATTTTTCTAGAATTTTTGGATTTTATTTGCTATTTTCTAAAGCCAAAAGGAATTAATCAAATTATTCTAAATCTTAAATCAATTAAAATTCTATCAACCCTTTTGGGCCGAAACCTTTCGCTCGGCCCATTTCCCTCTCGCGCGCACCGGCCCACTCGGCTTGCCCGCTTCATTCCACCTCCTCCTCTCTCCACCGTCGGATTTCAATCCGACGGCTAACTCACCCCCACGTCGCACGGCCCGTCCCGGCCGCCAGATCAAGATCCGACGGCTCCACACGTCATCTTCTACCTCCGCCTCCTTCTACCTCCAGGCACCGCACGCGTCCTCCATAGCCACACGCGTTGAGCTCCATCAACGCCGCAATCTCCGCCCCTTTTCTCACACGGACACGCGCATTCAAAATCCCGCGTCCCGCCGCGGCCATTCCCGCCCGTTGCCCCCTTCATCACGCGCGAAATAGACGGATCATGCAATCGCCGTCGCGATGGCCACGTGCGCGATCTCCCGCCTCCGGCCCCCTCCGCCCCTATAAATAGGAGCACGGGGTGTGCCTCCTCCATCTCACCCAAACCCCTCAAACTACTTCTCCTATCTCCCTCTCCACCGGCCGCGATTGGAGTTTTTCCGCCACCGGCCACCGTGTGCTTTCGCCGCCCCTAGCGCCGCCTCCGGCGATGCATCGGCCTCGTCTCCACCACCTTCGGCACCGCCACCTTCTTGCCGACCCCATGCTCGCGCTGGATTCGCCGGAGACCCACTGCATCGTCGCGCCACCGAAGGCCCGGATCTCGCCGCCACCATTCCGCTCACCGCCGGCGTTCCTCTAGTGCCCTTGTGCCGCCACGGTGAGCATCAAGATCCCCACGCCCTCCTCTTCCTCTTGCGCACCTCGCCGGAGCTCGCCACGGCGCGTAGCGCCGCCGAGCTCAACAACAAGCCGCTGCCGGACTTTGCCGATGTGGCACCTCCACGTCGCGGCCGCGTCACGGCCACGTCGTCAAATTAGCCTACGTGGCTGCCCCGTCACTGCTTGCATGGTGCCACGTGTGCCACCTCAACCGCACTACCTCACATGTACTGCTTCAGTGAACCACATCCATGGTGAACCTTTGACCGCCGTGGACCAAGTCCATTGACTTGCGGTCCCACCTGTCATGGACTCCAAGATTTTCCGATTAAAAATAATTCGGCCGAAAATTCTTTTCTGAGGGCTGACGTCATAAACCGGATTTTCCTTTAGGAAAATAAATCGGTAAATTCTTTTAAATCCAAATTAGGGTTTAAAACTTCCCGGGGTTCGTTCTCCTTCATACGAACTCTGATTTCGTCGATTCAAATTCCTAAATTCATATAAATTCAAGATCTAGCTAACTAAACTAAAATTATTTAATTTGGAGCTCATTTGAATCTTCATTTGAATTTTGTTTGAATTTGGCTTAATTTCGCGTATAGATTTCGACGCCGTTTGAGAATAATCCATCAAGAAAGGCAAGTTACATTCTTGATCATATTTGCACCCATTATTTTAAATTATTTAAATTCTGTTTTAAATTATTATTGCATGCTTATATATATTCAGTAATTTAAATACTTGTTTTAAATTTATAGTTACACCTAAATCCTTTGTATGGCCAAATTTGATAATTGAATCAAATATATTGTCACCCGAGATAAAACCTGGTTGATACGATAGTATGAACTAGGATCATTTGGAAAACTTATGCTTAGCGAAGCTTAGATCCAAAAATATTTGATTTGGGGAATTTCAGCCAAAAATCAAATATTGTTTTAAATTGTATTCATAACATTGGTGTGTTATGGAAGTTTACAAATGGCTTTTCAAAATGAAATAAAATGATGGTTTGTACTTGGGTGAAATGGTTGTCTGGATGGTGCATGTCAATGCACAGGCTCAATCTCGGTTAGGGTTGAGGCCTGGGGGTTATTATGGAAAGTCGCCAAGTCGATTAAGGACCGCCCGAGTGTATTTTGCTAAGCCACACCGTACTACCACATGTCCTGTATGGGCAGGACCTGGCTTAATAATTTGTGATACCTCATTGTGCCATGTTATTGGTGTGGGTGTCACGACAAGAGTCCCACTGGTGCAAGAGGGGCTCCTGAGGAGTCCATCCACTAGAAGCGAAACCTTAGCGGGCATAAATACTTTAAGGTAGAACTTTGTAAAGGCCTTGTCACATGCTCTAGACTGCTTACCTAAGGTAGTGAGCGGTGGCATATATATATGCCGGATAAACTAGAGAATTCGTGTCTTGTGGGTAAAGCTGTACAACCTCTGAGAGTGTTAAGAACTATTCGAATAGCCGTGTCCACGGTCATGGACATGCCTAGCAAAGCTGCTCCAAGTTAGATCTTTGGTTTTGATTTTAAAAGACTTCATCAAATGGATTATGCAAATGAGAATTGGGCGGGAAGCCATGTGATAGGAGGGTATCCTTCACCATTCTTGTGTGAATGTTATCTGACTATAAAATTGATTTATAAAATGAATTTTATTTATGTAATAACTGCTTTGGAACTTAGTACAAGTATTTAAAGAAAATGCTGCTTTATGCAAAGTCAACCATATTAAGCCTTCCTTTGAGATATCCATGTATGCATGTCATTCTGTTATTTAACGGGTGTAACTTGCGAGCACGGTAGTTGTGCTCATACTTACTTTATGCAAACAAATTTCAGAGGAGAAGGACTTCACCTTCGGTGTGGATCTCGATAACTAGGCCGCTACCCCAATCGATTGCCTGTGGCAGATTAACTGAACTCTACTACATCTTCTTCGTCTTCCGCTGTATTCTTTACTATTGGCTCGTAAGCCTCTTTTGTAATAAACTCTGTTGTTATTTATTAATAAAGTTGTGCAATTTATGGATGTTACCATATCTGTTTAACTGTGTGAACTAGCTACTGATCATGGGACTAGTTCAGAAATGCATAGAGGATTTGGGGTGTTAATCCCGGGTCCGACAAAGTTCTAATCATGTGATGATGGTTCAAAAGACTACTAGCTTCAAGAAGAAGGGTAAGTCTTGGGAAAAGGGAAAAGGCAAAGGAAAGACTCAAGATGAGATCGAGAGTCTCAAGGCTAAGCTTAAGAAGCTTAAGCTAGGTCCTAAGCCTGATACAGAATGCTACCATTGTCATGAGACTGGGCAGTGGAAGAGAAACTGTAAGAAGTACTTGGCAGAGATGAAAAAGAACAAATGAAGTAAGACTTAAAAGTTCAGGTATAGATATTATAGAAATTAATCTTGCCACTTCTCCTACTTGTTCTTGGGTATTTGATACCGGATCGGTTGTTCATATTTGTAATTCAATGCATAGACTAATAGGGAGTAGAAATTTGGCAAGAGGCAAGGTTGATCTTCTTGTGGGCAATGGAGCAAAAGTTGCTACATTAGCTATTGACACTTTACCATTAATTTACCCTCAGGATTAGTTATAGAATTAAATAATTATTATTATGTTCCTGCCTTAAGCAAAAATATTATTTATGCTTCTTGTTTAGGAGTAGAAGGTTATGAGTTCAGAATAAAGAACAATTGTTGTTCAATTTATTTTGAAGATATGCTTTATGGCCATGCTCCATTGGTGAATGGATTATATGTTTTGAATCTTGAGGATGTGCTTGCCTATAACATAAATGCTAAGAAGCTTCAACCTAATGATTTGAATCCCACTATTATTTGGCATTCTCGTCTTGGTCATATAAATGAGAAGCGTATGATGAAGCTCTATAAATATGGTCTTCTAAACTCATTTTATTTTGAATCATTTGAAACTTGTGAATCTTGTTTACTTAGTAAAATAACAGAGACACCTTTCACGACCAGAGGTGAGAGGGCAAGTGACTTATTAGCCCTTGTACATATGGATGTATGTGGACCAATGAGCACTTCGGCCAGAGGTGGTTTTTTGTACTTCATAACTTTTACTGATGACTTTAGTAGATATGGTTACATCTACTTAATGAGGCATAAGTCTGAATCATTTGAAAAGTTAAAGAAATTTTACAATGAGGTACAAAATCAACTTAGCAAGATAATGAAATATCTATGATCAGATCATGGAGGTGAATATTTGAGCCATGAGTTTGGTATTCATCTAAAGCAATGTGGAATTGTTCCACAACTTACTCCACCAGGAACACCTCAATGGAATAGGGTGTTTGAATGACAGAATCGAACATTGTTAGACATGGTTCAGTCAATGATGAGCCAATATGGTCTTCCATTGTATTTATGAGGATATGCTCTAGAAATATCGCCTTTCACTTTAAATAGGGTTCCATCAAAAACAGTAGAAACGACACCATATGAGATATAGACCGGGAAGTGTACTGGATTGTCTTTTCTCAGGATATGGGGTTGTGAGGTATATGTAAAATGTTTGACGTCTGACAAACTCACACCCAAGTTGGATAAGTGCTTCTTTGTGGGGTATCCTAAGGAAACTAAAAGATATTACTTTTATAAGCGAGATCATGACAAAGTGTGTGTTGCTCGAAATGGTGTCTTATTGAAAAAAGAGTTTCTTTCTAAAGGAGTCAGCGGGAGCAAGGTGCAACTCAAAGAAATTCAGAAAACATATGAAAATGTTTCAACTACCACTGAACCTCTACAGGATGAACAAAATGTTGAAGAACCTGTAGATAAGGCATCAGCCCCACGTAGATCTAAAAGGTATGGGCATGACATTTTATTATTGAATAATGATAAGCCTAAGACTTATGAGGAAACGATGGTGGACCCAAACTCTGAGTCATGGCTTGAAGCCATGAGATCCGAGATAAAATCCATGTATGACAATCAAGTTTGGAACTTGGTTGATCCACCTAATAGTGTTAAAACCATCGAGTGTAAATAAGTTTTAAGAAAAAGATAGATATTGATGGAAATGTTCACATTTATAAGGCATGACTGGTCGCAAAGGGTTTCAAACAAAATTCAAAGTGTTGATTATGATGAAACCTTCTCACCTGTCGCTATGCTTAAGTCTATCCGGATCATTCGAGCTATTGCTGCGTATTTTGATTATGAGATATGGCAAATGGATGTCAAAACAACTTTCCTAAATAGAAACCTAAGTAAGGATGTGTATATGATACAATCTGAGAGTTTTGTCGATCCACAGGAAGCTAGAAAGGTATGCAAGCTTTGGAAATCCATCTATGGATTAAAGTAAGCATCTCGGAGTTGGAACATTCGTTTTGATGAGTGGTCAAAGGGTTTGACTTCATCAAAAATGAAGAAGAACTTTGTATTTACAAGAAGGTTAGTGGGAGCAAACCTGTTTTTCTAATCTTATATGTAGATGACATATTACTGGTCGAAAATGATATTCCTATGCTTGAATCTGTTAAAGCTTCATTAATAAATAGTTTATCTATGAAAGATTTAGGAGATGCAGCATATATTTTGGGAATAAGGATCTATAGTGATACGGGGTGGCCCGATCTTCTCGAGTAGAACCGTGAATAAATAGTGCTTAACGAGGAACAACACTCAACTGTACACCACGCGCCAGTGCACGGACTTGTAGCTCTATGGATATTCGCCAACACGCGCCCAGATGATCGCCGCTAGACCACGAGCGGAGATCGCCAAGTCCTCAATTCTAAGCAGAAAAGCAAACTTGACCTTGACTTGTAGAACGAATAACGGATTGTCTAATTCTCTCTCAGAAATCCTCACATGAAATTTTGGTATGAAAGAACAAGCAAAAACCCATGTTTCAATTCTTTGCATCAAAGTTAGTCTACAACAGAATATATTTTGCTAGCTAATTAAAGGACCACGGTAGTGGTTAGCAGCTAATCGGCAGGTCCTCCACAGTTTCCAAAATAGTAGCCAATTAATACCAAAAATAGATTCCTACCTAATTGGTTACAACCGAATCCCATTGATTCAGCTTGTTGTATGGCGCACATGCCTTCTCACGATGATACTCCTCCCTGCCTTGTACACATCAACACCTTCCTTTTATTTCCTCATGGTCAACATTTAATCCAGGAGCTTGTCTTTGTGTTTTGCCAAAACCGAATCCTCCTTATTTCTTTCACGTGCATGCAGCACCTTTCCAAAACCTTTCTCTTTGTGATTTTATTTGGTGCATGCAAGCTTCTCCTTCTATCGTTGAATCTTCAAACCTGAGCACAATCAAAACACTATTTGTAGGTAGTATAAAATTCTCGTTAAAATTAATGACAATTTCATTAAGGAGCAAGTTCATCTGATCTTGTAGTTTCTTGGCACATGCTCTTGTAATTGGTCTTGTCGGCAACTCGATGCGTATATCTTGAGCATTAGGTGGAGGACAAGAAGGTGTCGTAGGGATGCCCTCATCATATAGGGATAGATCTAAAAGTCTAATTGGATTAAGCCAAGATATGTACATTGACGAGGTATTGAAGTGGATCAATATGCAAGATTCCAAAAGGGTTTCTTGCCCATCTCACATGGAATTAGTCTAAGCAAGAGTCAGTGTCCTTCGATACCTGATGAGCGAGACAAAATGAGTAGAATTCCATATGCTTTGTGTTGGTGATATGCCCTAGAGGTAATCATAGAGATGATTGTATTACGTCTATGTTTATGAGTTATTGAATAAATATTATCCTGTTCCCTGAATGAATCATTGGTTATAAAGATTAACAAGTATGTGACTTGTTGGTGAAACTCTTTAACTTATATGATGTCGTTCTAAATGAATCCCTGGTCAGAACACCAGTTACTCTACGACCAGCACATGTATTGATTGATGACCATGCATGTTTCACCGGTCATGGATATAGGGATATCGAATCGATAATGTGAACACATGTTAGAGAACATAGGGTTGGATAGACCCACCTTGAGACACTATTGAGATTGTTATGATTCTATTTGTCATTAGTTGGTCTCAAGCAATGACGATGTATAATCCTTAGACCTGTGATCAGCATGGTTCCCTACATGTGTAATAGCACTCTTAGGGGTTGTCAAACGCTACTCGTAACTAGGTAGTTATAAAGGCAGCTTTCGGGTATGTTATGAAACATGCGGAGGGATGTGACTGGTCAGATATGAGATTTGCCCCTCCTAACATAATAAGAGAGAAGTCTCTGGGCCCCTCGAAGTGGTCAGATAAAGAAAGTGCGTGGCCACTGGTGGTCGAAGAGTTCGACCGCATAAGGTTATCCGATACTTGATCGAGAAAGTATTGAACAGTCCATGGATGACATAATATCTCACCTGGAGTTCAACCAGACATCGTGAGGCAAAGGGAGAATACACGAGTAGGTCGCTTAGTTCGATCAGTTAAGGACTGGTCGTATGGAAATATGAGCTAGTCGTAGACTGGTCGAACGTAATCACAAAGTGGTCGAAACTTGGTCATAATGAGTTACGAACTAGTTGTGATCAAATTCGAACTTGTCGTATAGAGATATGACCTGGTCGTAAGTGATGAGGACCTGGTCGTAGATTGTGTTGCATTAAGGTTCATCCGATATAATTTGTGAGTATTTAGAAATTATTATGTCCTGCTAGGAACCGCTAACGACTCGTGATCAGAAAGGGTTTCCGAGTCACAACCGACTACACATAAACCTAACAGTGCTCGAACCCGCAACCAGCCCAAACTGTGCACAACGCTAGCCCTCATAACCAGGGGAACCAAGCTATTGCTTGTTTGCGATGGCGCATGTCAACGGAAAGCTCCTACGTAGTGCTCGACATGCGTAGGAGCTTTCTGCTATATCTCAAACCAAATTACATTTCATTTGCGCCATAGAAGCACGACCGATGCCTAGGATTACCAAAGTTTTGGTCAGGGCATCGTAAAATGACTGATGCCTAGATTTGCAGGGAAAAAAATCCAAGAATTATAATCGTAAAAGACCAAAAGGGTTATTTAAAAAGTCATTTCATAGGATTTTGTAGTAATCATGGATTATATAGGCCCTTCTTTCATTAACCTTTTTGGAACACATGAATTTCATAAGAATTTACAAGAATAAGTGTAAATCCAGAAAAAATCAAAAGAATAATCCTCATGTTTAAAACAAGGATTAGTCCAGGCAAATTTATTTATATCTTTTTATTTTGGGCAACAAAACACGCTAAGCCTTTTTTTAGAGACCAAAATACGGCGGCAAGTTTGGCGCGTTGGGGAACGAAAATGGTGGCCACGATCCATCTAAAAATTGATCCTCCACACGTCGCCACCCCCACCTCTTTGTTGTTTCCCGTCGCCTCCCATCCCTCCTCCCTCCTCGAATCCCGGAATCCCCAACTAAACCTAGCCCTAGGCGGCGCCACGGCGACGGCTGTCGGCGGAGGCGCGGAGTGTGTGGGCGACAGGTGAGGACGAGGCGATGATCGAGGGCTCGAGGCGCCACACGGCAACGCCGCTCCAACCTCCAGCCTCCATGGCTAATTGTACCCTTGTACCGACGCCACCGCCCCGCCTCCTTTGCTATTTCCGTCGCCTCCCATCCCTCCTCCCCTCGAATCCCGAATCCCCAACCAAACCTAGCCTAGGCGGCGCCACGGCGGCGGCGGTCATGGCCATGAGGCGCGGAGCGCAGTGGGGCGATCGGCGAGGACGAGGCGGCGATCGAGGGCTCGAGGTGCCGCATACGGGCGACGCCGCCCAACCTCCAGCCTCCATGGGCTATGGCTCGGCGCTGCATCGGCAAGAAGATCTGGCGGGCGAGGCGGCAAGCGACGCTTCTCCCAGTTCCTAGGCGCCGGTCAGCCGGCGAGCGCTTGGCCGCTGCTCTCTTGCCGCTCGCCGCTATGCCATGGAGTATCAATTTTCAAGGAAGTACCATGGAGTGCTACTTATTCCAGAGGGGCTAATTGGAAGCATTCTAGGAAGTTCAATTCAGTGTGCCATTTCTTCGGATATCAAGGTCGAGGATCCCTACCATGAAACTTCGACTGCAATTATGCTTATGTAAGAAGCAAATCTAAATAAACTCATTAGTTACAATTCAAACAATGCGTGTGGCGGCCTCTAAACGTTAAAGAATGCAGGTTCTGGCCATCTCTTTGCATATTCTAGCATCCGGGTTGAATGGTTACATGGCTCTTGAATAAGTCCAAGGACCCGACAAAAAGTGGCGATGTCTTCTTGTGCTCTTACAAGATGTTATTTCAATGATGCTTTGCATTCTTTAGAATTGTCTGTGAGATTCATTATGTTCAAGTCAAATCATTGTTGAGTCCGTAATGTGATGTACTATTCTTACCAGAAATGATGAGTGTAAGGAGACACTTGCGCGGTCCTGGGGTGGTTCCTATTGGAAAGCCAGCTATTCATCCCTCTCCGATTGACCTAAAAGGGGAGGCATATGCGTAAGTCATAGTTTATAGTTAAAGCCTATTAAATTAGCCTCCAAAAACACAAACCTACATTTTTTTAGTGCTTTAACAATAAGACTGAACACCGAAATGCTTGAATCACATTGAAGTATTTTACATCCAAATTTTGTAATGTTCATTCCTCCTATAAAATAGTGAAAATCACACTGACATAAAATTCTTGCTCTGTGGTGTCTTAAGCAGTACCTTGATAAAGAAACTTAAATTTTCTTAATTTGAAGAATCACCAAACATGCAACCACTCACATTGTGTTAAAACCATAGTCACTAGGAACGTGGGTCGATCGGGTCGAGGAACGAGGTCGCGGGTCGAGGAACACCACTTTTCCTTCTAAATTACATAGGAGTGGTGTACCTGGGTCGAGGAATGGGGTCGCGGGTCGATGAATCTGGTACATGGAATGCGGCATCGACCCGCGATCCCTGTGGCTATGGTTAAAACTATTTATCATTTCACAAAGTGACTCGCACTTCATTCGCATAAGGTCAAGTATCAATCGATTTTCTTCTTATATCACTCGTAGGCCGAGTGAGAAAGCCTCAAGCTTTCGTTAGATGACTTCTACAGAACTCCGGGGGCATTCAATTTGATGGGCCCGAGTCGACACCAAGCCTATTACATTGATCAAGATCAAAATTATCTGGGCAATATTGAGATCTTGCAAGACTACTTGGACAAGGTTTGTGCATAAAACCAAAGACATCGATATGTATCTAGTATGACAAGATGTACCTTCGTAAGAACAAAAAAATCAGGCTTGTGGTTGAAACTTGTCAAGCTAATATCCTGTGAGGGCCATTGTGAAGCCCGGATGCTCATGGATATTCTCAAGGCGGCAATAAGCTCAATGGCGTCAAGAAACAATGTGTCAAGGTGATGTTTGCTCTCCTCGGTGTTGAGCTTCTCTCTACCATTTCAACCGATCGTAATCTTCGCCAGATATGCGTCTTTTGTCAAGAAAAGTGTAACATCCCAATTTTCGAGCTTTTAAAATCTTTTGAATAGTTAGTAGGAGAAATTCACCATTTGGATTTATTTGAATTTAATTTAAAAAGCTTAATATTGACTTTGTGTAACAAAACAATTTAATATGACTAAAGTCAACATGAACAATAGTGAAAACTATTTTATTTGGATCCTATGAGCTTGGATATATTTTTCGAATTTTCTAGAATTTTTCCAAGTTCATTTGCTAATTTCCATTGCTTATTTGGATTTCTGGTATTTTCTTAAAAAGAAAAAGGTATTTAAATCTCCGAATAGTGACTGGGCCGAATCTCTCTGGCCCAACTCCTTTCCCAGCCATGACACTCGGCCCACTCATCCTCGCCGTTGATCAGATCGACGCCAGATCTCACTTGCTGCTGAAAGCACTCGCTTCTCTCTCTCGACGCTGGGTTCGCTGCAACGCCGCTGCCCCCGACTTGGTTCTTCGCTCTCCGCCGTCCGCCATTGTCGCCTTATGAAGCTCCGTCCGACAATATCGCAACCGCCCCGATTTTGTGCGCGGATGATCGATTCTAGAAGCCCTATCTTCCCCGGACTCGCTCAAACAAAATTCAAATTCAAATTCCGCCTCTATCTCCTTTATCTCCGCGAGCCCTTCTCGGGTGGTTTCAACCTCCGCCGCCGCAAGACGCCGCCCGAGGCCGCTTAGACCCTATAAGTAGCACCTCGAGGATCGCCGCACTTCTTTCCAAAAACCCCAAACCAATTGTTCTCTCGAGCCCTTGCGCGCCAAGAATCGGAGTTTTGGTCGCCGGTCACCGAACCCTAAAACTCCGATCCTCTCGCCGTCGGTGACGATTGCCTTCGGGGAGTGCACCGCTGCCTTCCTCGCCAGAGCTACCCCGAGAACCTCGCCACACGGAGCTACACCGAGCGCCCACCGACAAAACCCGCTTTTTCGCTTGAACCTCGCCACGGCCACCACAGCCACCCCGACCACCCGAGCCGCACCAAGAGGTTCGCAATAACGCCTCTACCCTTTGGTACCACCCACCGCCACCGAGATCGCCGCTGTCACGACCATTGGGTCCAAGGCGCCGCCGCCGCCGCCCACGCCACCTCCACCTCGCCGCCATCGCCTGCGTGGCACACGCGCTGCGCCACCACGCTGGCGCCGTCAGCGCCACGCAGTATCGCAGTGCGCCGGCCACCAAGCCCGATCAGAGGCTCGGTGGACTTGGTCCGCGTGAGTTGTACATCGACATGTGGGCCCCACATGTCGATTTTTTTTATTATTCCTTTTCCGAAATTCCTGGGCTGACGTCATGTTGATGTCATGCTGACGCAATATTCTGATTTTTCGTTAAGAAATAATTCGGAATTCCGAAAATCCAATTTTAGGGTTTTCTTTAGATTTAAACTTTGAAACCCCATATCTTTTGCATCCTAACTCCAAATTCATCCATTCAAATTTCTAAATTCGTCTAAAATCCAGATCTATCTATTGGAGATTTTTAATTATTTTATTGGAGTTATTTGCTTCTGTTATTTATTTAGTTTGTTTGTTTGTCTCGCTTTGCGAGTAGACTTCGACTTATTTCGCCGAAGAGTTGAAGAAGAAGGACCTTTCCAAGATCAAGATCAATTCTTAGACCTTTTTCAAGGCAAGCTATGCCCTTGACCATTTTGCTTCCCAGTTTTATTAAAGTATTTTAATTCAAATTATGTGATCTTAATTCAAGTATTTATTTAAAAGCTTTTGGGTGTAGATGTAAATCCCTAATTGTTATGCCTTCCTTGTAAATTGCTATGTCTAAATTCTTTGTCACCCTAGTGATATTTAGTTGGTATATTGTAGCACCAACGTGGGTTGGTTAGTGCGATTAGATTGCTTAGCCATGCCACTAATCACTTGTCATGTAGATTGCTATTATAATTTGATTAAGTGAATATGCAACTATGTGATAAAAGCTGTGGTGCACTGTGTGTATTGTGAAGCATGTGTTGCACTTAAAACCAACTGGTGGGAAATGATTTAGACCGAGGCAAGTGGTGGATACTGTGATATGGTGGGTCAGGTGCTATTTTGGTGGAGCTGTGTGCATGGGTTTGATAAGCTGTGTGCATAGGGATTGTGGTAGTCTTGCCTTGGTCAATTAAGGACCTCACCATGTGCGCCATTGAACTGAGCCTCACCTGTACGACCACATGCCTGGTATGGGACGGGCCTAGCATAGTAAGATGAATGTCCGAAATGCTTTGTTATGATTAGTGCTAGCTACACTAATTATATCTTGTGGGTAAAGTGTACAACCTCTGCAGAGTGTAAAACTATTCGAATAGCCGCGTCCGCGGTCATGGACAATGCTCGGGGATTTCACACTAGGGGTAGATCTTCATAAAACTATGTGGGAAGGGAGCTGTGTGGTTTAAATCATCCGGCTATGTGCTAAAATTGTCTAGGCTGTGTGCGCCTTTTGTGAAATAAATTGTTAAACTATTATTGTCTATTTGTTTTACCTGCTTTCAATCTATTAATTGTATTCATTTGCAAAAGTCGATTTATGCAAAAGAGCCACGTAATGCCTTTCCCTTGTAAGAAGCCAAAGATGTATATTTTGCATCTCGTGGTGTGGCTTTAGTAGTACGGTTGTGTACTCACGCTTGTTTTGACGAATCAAGCAGAGGAGGAGTCTTCACCAAAGATTCGAGGACGAGTATCTTGAAGGTGCCTCGATCGTGAGGTCTCGATCGATCGGTTGGTTGTGGTGAATCGATGGGACGCCACCGCCGCTTCGCTTCCCGCCGCTTATTTATCTCTGTTAGCCTGCGTGGCTTGAATAATTGTAAACTCGACCTTAAGGTCAAAACCATTATTTATTAATCAAAATTATTCGCTTATGCTATTATTCGCCAGTATGGATCGATTTCACCTTTGTTACCACTGTGTGCACTAGCGTGATCCCGGCTAGTGCTGAACACGAGGGTCCCGAATTGTAATTTCGGTCCCGACAAAAGTCAAGCTTGTCATATGACATCACCCGCTTTGTAGAACCGGTTCGAATCTCAATGCCTACTAATCATTGGTAGTTTGTGTTGGAGATATGCCCTAGAGACAATCATAGAAATAATTATATTTCGTTATGTTCATAATTTATTGGATAATATGTTATCTTGTATCAAGAATAATATCGTTAATATTTATTATCAAGTATGTGAATAGACTAGCATATGTATTGGTTGATGATCATATTTCACGAATCATAGATATATATTGGTTAATGTTAAGAAGAAGAGAGCTGTGTTGTATAGGCGGTGCCTAGAATATGTTGACGACGATCAATGGGTTGCCCTCGTCAACCATTGGAAGTCCAAAAAAGGCAAGGTAATAAGAGTGCAAATATGTATACATTATTTCTCCAACTATGATTTTACGATTATTTGAAATTTACATGGTTTAATTATATGATTGTATTTTGCTTCTCTAACAGGCACAAAGCGAGAAAAACAAAAGAAGTATCTCGATGAAGAAGAGAACACATACAACAGGGACAAAGAGTTATGCTCGTTGAGCTGAGGACATGGTGAGTCACCTTCTTTCCATCATTGATTTAATTATCGTTGTTCCACGCATCTTTTGAAACTAGTTACTCTATTTTGGATTTAGATAAATTATGCTCAGCCTATTTATGTGCATGTAACACTTTGTGATCTTGCTGGCAAAGTTTGTACTTATTGCAAAATAGCCTAATTAATGTGTCTTCCTCCAATACTATAGTTCACAGAGAACAAGGCGCAAGAACAGGTTACTCAAAACAAGATCCCACACCGTGCGAGTTCAAAAAAGGCACGTCCTGCTACAATGACGGTATGAAAGCATAATATAAGTGTTCTGATTAAGCTGTTACAACTATTTCCTTTTTTTTTATCTTAATTGCGCTTGCATGTCAATATTGGTTGGTACAATAGTAGTACTGAAGTCTGCCAAATATCCAAACAAAGAGCCTGTGGCATATGCAACTTTGTTAAGCTATGATCCAGATGCAGAAGTTGATAACTCCGATTACTTTTGTATGTTTGTCTTGGCTTGCTTTACTTTCAATGAGTTATCTCTATATCATACATACTTATACCCCTACAATTTATTGTTGTCCATGCAGGTTGAAAAGGTTAATGGTTGAATTTTCTATTTGGATCTATTCCTCACAAACTCATCAAGATGAAGAAGAGACTTCATGAAGATTAGCTGGCGATACTTATGTTTGGCTTTTTAGGACTCAATTTAGACTTGTTATCATGTTTAGCATTTTCAACAAACTCCAGTTGATGTATGGAATGATGTGAATGACAATACCTTTATTTATTTCCATGTGCAATGCAATCTATCTTTTCGTGTTCTTATATTGAGTTGTATAATTTTATATTCTCAAACATTGAATGAAAAGTATTGAGATAATAGTTTGTGTACTTTCATAAATTGCAAAAATAATTATTATTTCATTATGTTGTTGAATTTGCTACAAATATGCAATCGCCATAAAATGTGTTGTTGCTAACAAACATGTGTTGTCGACAAGTGTTTGCAAGGTTGTTGAAATATGTACCACATGTGTTGTTATAAATAGAGAAATGTGTTGCAGGCCCCATATGTCAGCAACATCTATTCTTATGTATAACAACATTTAATTTGTGTTGCACAGGCTCATCCTAGCAACGTCACCTATAACAACACTTAACATTTGTGTTGCTAGAATAAGCAGCAACACTTTTTCGTACATACAGCAACACATACCTATGTTGCTATATGTCAATCCTGTAGTAGTGTAAGAGCTCTACCGTGTGACTTGGTGCTAGCACATCGACGTACGGTTGTTCCTTCCCTAGACGTGTGGATATCATAGAGGTGCTACTGCGGTTGCTGTTGCGCTTGAGGACAATCCGCGATTTTCATAAGGAACTGCAGAAGTTGCTTGAGACGACGATCGACTCGCGAGAACGCTGGATGATCGACTACGGCCACTACATCAACACGCTCTACGTTGGACCAGGCTGCTCCAACTCCTCTTCTGCTGCTCTGCGTGTTTGGTGGTAACGATCTGTGATCTTGTTCTTGCTTGGCTTCCTGGTTTACGTGGTAGAATTTTTGAATTGTAGCTATCGTAGCCTACCCGTATACCTTCACTTCGGCCATTGGATTTATCATGTATGCCATGCTTTATACACAATTAGATATCAGTCAGATCCAGGTGAGGGTCTCTGGATAGCAGTCAAGAATATTCTAAAATACTTAAGAAGGATTAAGGATTCATTCCTTGTTTACGGTGGCGAGGAAGAGCTAGTTGTAAATGATTACACCGATGCTAGCTTCCAAACCGACAAGGATGAATTTAGATCGCAGTATAGGTTTGTGTTTTATCTTAATGGAGGAACAGTGAGCTGAAAAAGTTCCAAGTAAGGAACACTTAATGATTCTACAACAGAGGCTGAGTACATTGCGGCTTCCGAAGCTGCAAAAGAAGCCATTTGGATTAGGAAGTTCATTAATAAACTAGGTGTGGTTTCTAGTACTTCCGGTCCAGGGTGTGGTTTCTAGTACTTCCAGTCCAATAGATCTCTATTATGATAATAGTGGAGCCATTGCATAAACTAAGGAGCCTAGATCGCATCAAAAATCCAAACACATACTTCGACGATATCCCCACTACTACAGGAACCGACATCACGCAGCGGTTCGAATCGTCATCACGCGGTTTCGCTTCCAACCGCCTATGTTTGTTGGTCTGTGATAACAGATATTATCACAGCACGGTACAAAACCGCTCAGGATATAAATATCACTGACGGTTTTATTAAAAACCGCTCAGGAAGTCATCATCGCACGGTTTCAACCGACAACCGCTCAGGATTCGAGAATATCACGAGCGGTTCTAAATAAAAACCGTCAGTGATAGGAGAATATCACGAGCGGTTCTAAATAAAAATCGCTCGTGATTTGTGACTATCACAGGCGGCTTTTATATAGAACCGCTCAGGATATTCTCCTATCACTGCACGGTTTGCAAATAAACCGCTCAGTGATATTTGCCTTCACGAGCGGTTTTAACAAAAACCGCCTATGATAGCTCATACCCCGCCCACAATTTGTCAAGTTTTCTCGCTAGCCTCAGAATTGCTAGCCATGCCCTCTGAAAACAAGCATTCACGTAAATGATTCAAGCAATCACAAAAACAGATTTCACAATAACAGATTCAGCGACCATGACAACTCAAAGTGATCATTACTCAAAATAAATTACAAAAGATCGTGATTTGTTCAAGTATTGTCGCTATAGTTACAACTAGATTACAATTGTTTGCGCGAGAGGTTTTAGTGGGTGATGCTCGGGTTGGCGACGAGTGAAACTCTCCGTTGTCGTTAATGATTTCGAGTTGATAAAGGCGCAGAGCTTCCTCGAATGTCCTTGATCTCTTCCGCAACGAGTGAATCACATTGTAAATCCAAGACCTGCCGCTACCAATTAAGAGTAAAGTGGTAAGCTATATATATTTAAATTTATAATTAGGAAATAATTATTTCGAGATTGACAAACCTCGTGATCATTCTTCTTAGTCAGAAGGATTAGTCGCATATGATAGCGACGAGATTGCACATAACTCATCATCTTTTTTTTGGTGGCACCGCAAAAATAGAATTACATATATAGGTATAGTCGGTTCGAGACGCGCTATTATGAAGTATGATATAGTATTATTGTGTTGTAGCACGATCGAAAATCCATCCTGTGTGTTAGTTGGCGCTTTTTCCATCGTATATTCCTTTGTTGGCAACATAATTGATGAACGACCTACATGATTCAAAAAGTTATCCTCGCCATTTCAAACGAATGAAGACTACAATAGAGTTATGTAAGGAGGAAATGAGCATACCTCTCGAGTATTCCTCTTAGAGTGTCAAGTCGTGCTTGTTGCGGTTTAGGGAATCAAGGTATATCACATGGTTCCTCTTGGGTATAATAACTAAAAGGATCCAATGGTACCTACTCATGTATGTCGCTATAGTCATTAAACCTAAGTTCGTGGTTGCAGATAATGTACAAATGAAATTTGTATAGCAAGTAGTGACACTTACCCCCGGTTGTAGGGCACCACTATGTACTTCATGTTCCTCTCAGAGAAGCAATGACCTCGTTATGTATTTCTCGGCGAAGGGCGAGTCTTGTAGGATGGTTTGCAACGATACCACGTGTGGGTCGAGGAAACCCACCGGTTCTTTCCATTCCTGACATTTTGCAAAGATGTATCTATACATAAGCAATGAGTTGTGATATTTATCGGTATTAGATGAATGTAGAACTTGATTGTACGCACTTACACGATGTCAACATCGTCGAGAAGCGAGACGCCGAGGCCAACGAGGTTGAATAGTTCAAATAAATCATTGAAGCCCACGAAGTACCTCGTCCCGCTGAAGAAATGCTTGTCCTCAGATCGACGGTGATTCCAAAGATCGGACCCTTCTTTTGGGTCTTGTCCAAGTACCGTGCATGCAAAGCGACAAGTATGTCCAACGTGCATTAATATCGCGCCGAACACAACGGTTTTCCGATGATGTATTTCCGAGTATCGCGGACTTCGGGTATCGCGGACTTCCGGACTTCTCGGACTTCCGGACTTGGGAGGCGTTTAACGCTCGTTGATTTCGATTTGGCCTTAGCGATTGGCATCGTCTTTTGTGAGACGACTCGGGGAACCGACACGCCGGCACGCTTTTGTTGTTCTTCCTGTGTCTTCCACGGAATCAAGAGGTGGCCTTTGAGGCTAAACATGAGGTGGAGTCATCGAGGGTCCCGCTGGAGAGGAATGGTCGTGTCCAGATCGCAGACCGCCTTGGTTCGAGGCGATGTTCTTCTTGGGCCATCGGATAAAAGAGAGGACGGCATCCCTAGTGTTGTGATCTCTTCGTTTTCGCAAATGTCCACGGGATGGCTCGAAATTGACATGTACCATATCCACCGACCTTGGCGTAACGTGCACCGGTGGCACCGGTCTTTGACCGCCCTTCCTCGTATGGATACACCATCCTCGTGACCTCAATACAAAGGGACCCATCCATCCTCACTTGAGCTTACAGGCGTCGGCTCCTACAAAACGACACGCAATTAGCTAAGGCGCCGTTAGGGTCTCTCTTTGGTGCATTCCATAGATGTACGCTACCTTGATGTCGCTCTATCGGTAATCGGACGTCGTCATGTTCACAATTATGCGTGGACGCGACGCTACTCCGACGCCGAGGAGGACCTGTCTTCCAAATTAGCGGGCGGCTTGCATCACCGCTCATGAGTATATCCATTTGACTCGCAATGCTGCCATCTCTACTTGAAATTGGTTAGTAATCATCTGTACTAACCGGTTGTCGTGGTTTCGCCTTGGATCTCTTCCTAGTCCTATACGTGTAGTAGTCGTCCGCGAATCCATGAATCCAAGGTACGTTAACCCCAAGGCCTCGCGTGCGACCCGGTGCTCCTTGTTTCCCAAGGTCAGAGATAGTATATCCTTCTCCCCGCTGCGCACGGAAGGAGCCTTGGGAAGCTTGGGCGATCAAGTCACGCCGCAAGAGGTCATCACGCTATTATAGACACTATGAAGTTATGGACTTATTAACAACTTAGTAGTTCGATATACTTACCACACGCTGGGACACTTCGGTCTCCGGGTTTGTGAAGGAGATCTTTGCTCAAGACGAGACTTGTGCCCTCGCTTAACCAACTTAGGGAACGCGGGTTTGTGACATCGAAACGGGTTCTCCTTCTCCGCCGCCCATTCTCAGATTTACCGCGCTGCACTCCGGGTGCCGAGTCTGTAAGGGTGAGTGTTTTGTCCGAGAGCTTTGTGCGCCGACTTTGCTCCTTAAATTCGCCGATGTTTTCATAGCCACAAAGGTGTCCCATGCTTCGCGTCAAGAATCTATATCGCTGAGGGCGTCGACCGTGTTCACGTTTCGTGACAAGAATGCTCTTGAAGGTCCTCCACGATTTACCCATCGTGAGCATCGCCGCTCGTCGCACGCGTGCCACATGTGCTCGAATAGTGAACTTCTCTCGAAAGTTCTCGCCCACAAGACCTTTCGCTTTTTAAATCAGTCCTTCCACCTTGGTGTGGTGATGAGGACCCGCTCCTTCCAAGTATCCCGCAGATGGTCCGAATCTCGCCACGATCTCTTGGGACTCAGAGGGACCCCAAAGTCACCGACCTCCGTGATGACCACCCTACCAGAGGCATTTTCGATTGTCCTCCGCCATCTCGCCTGTCATTATCGCCGACGGTGGTGGCGGCCTCGTCGGCGCCTCTTCCATCTCTGGGTCGGTGTTGGCGGCCTCGTCGGCGCCTCTTCCATCTCTGGGTCGGTGTTGGCGGCCTCGTCGGCGCCTCTTCCATCTCAAGGGCGTCGGTGACGGCGGCGAAGACAGTGCCTCTGCCATCTCGCTTACTTGCTCTCGTGAAGAAGTACAGAGGTTGACTATAGAGATCAAGATGGCAAATGAAGAGTTGAATGAGCTCATCAGACTACTAACATTCCTAACACTCCTTAATCCACGAGCTTCTATTCTAACACTCCTAACACTCCTTAATCTACCCGGCTTCTCTTGTGATCTTTGTATAGATAGAAACTAGTGATACAAATCTTTTGCCCGAGCCTACTTCTCTAAGGAAATGCGATTGATGATATTATGTGCTCTCAGAAGGAGAGTAGCTAAAGAACAAGTCTTTGCCATCTCAATCCTATTGTCTATACTCTTCATGAAATGAATATGATAATATAAATTCAAACTATGAGCTCTAAACAATACTTTGCTTAACTGTCAAATGATCTCAACTGTTAACGAAAACAGATTAAACTTCCAGTCAAACAGAGGTTGACTACAGAGATCAAGATGGCAAATGAAAAGTTGAATGAGCTCATACATACTACTAGAAGAATCACAAACTAGTCAATACAACTGATCAATTTGCAATAGAACTATGAGTTGAACCGAAAGTAACCAATTAACAAAGACAACATATTGACAAGAGTAAGTAATACAATAGAGCTCAAGTATGAACTAACTATCACATTCAATCTCAGTATAAGACAGAGTTCATCACAGAGCATGTCAACAAAGCCCACTGATCAATTTGCAATATCTTCAGTACTAGACTCAAAAATCGAACTAAATACAGATCAAGGTATCAACTAGCACAAATATATATATATATATATATATATATATATATATATATATATATATATATATATATATATATATATATATATATATATATATATATATATATATATATATGCAAAGATCAACCGAATCGCCACAGAGGAGCAATACTCACAGAGAGGATGGAAAAGAACTCACGTACATGCAGACACTATTCCAACATATTAATTGATGATATTATGTGCTCTCGTATGAGAGTAGCTAAAGAACAAGTCTTTGCCATCTCAATCCTATTGTCTATACTCTTCATGAAATGAATATGATAATATAAATTCAAACTATGAGCTCTAAACAATACTTTGCTTAACTGTCAAATGATCTCAAGCATAACTAAAAACAGATTAAACTTCCATCAAACAGAGGTTGACTACAGAGATCAAGATGGCAAATGAAAAGTTGAATGAGCTCATACATACTACTAGAAGAATCACAAACTAGTCAATACAACCGATCAATTTGCAATAGAACTATGAGCTGAACCGAAGTAACCAATTAACAAGACAACATATTGACAAGAGTAAGTAATACAATAGAGCTCAAGTATGAACTAACTATCACATTCAATCTCAAGATAAGACGGAGTTCATCACAGAGCATGTCAACAAAGCCCACCGATTAATTTGCAACTAGCATCAATATATATATATATATATATATATATATATATATATATATATATATATATATATATATATATATATGCAAAGATCAACCGAATCGCCACAGAGAAGCAATACTACAGAGAGGATGCCGCACAAGAACTGGGGAGGCTAGTGCAGGGAGGAGGCCGATGCGGGAGGAGGAGCTGGGGAGGAGGTCGACACGGGAGGAGGATTGCAGGGAGAAGGCTGGTGCAGAGGGAGGAGGCCGACACGGGAGGAGGACGGCGGCGCCGAGGTCGGAGGCGCCAATGTGGGCGGCGGCACCGAGGTCAAGGCGGCGACGCTGGGCTTACTACTGGGAGGTGAACGGGCGCCGAGGTCGGGCGGCGGACCGAGGTCAAGGCGCCGAGGTCGGGCGGCGCAGAGGTCGGGGCACCAATGTCGGGCGGGCGCCGAGGTCGAGTCGGCGGTGAAGGCGAGCCCTAAACCCTAGAGGAGGCGAACGAGCACGCGAGAGCGTAAGGGGCGCGCGAGAGGAAGTGAGAAGTGAGAGGAAAACCCTAGCGCTTCGCTTATATAGTATATCACAGACGGTTCCATAATAGAACCGCTCAGGATATGAATATCACGCACGGTTCTATTATGGAACCGTCGATCGATATATCACGACGGTTCTCATTTCAACCGCTCGTGATATTATTTCCACGACGGTTGTATAATAAAACCGCTCGTGATAGCCCACAACCCGAGGCCAATTTATGATATCCTCGACAAAACATATGAACTCGTGAGACATAAATATCCCGAGAAAACATAGTGAACTTCTTTGAGACAAGTATGATGACAATTATGACAAGTCCATATGAATTCTAACCCGTGACAAGTATGATGACAAGTTCATAACACATTTGACTTCAAAATTTCATATCTAATTCAACTCAACTCCAAATCAAGTGAAACCAATTTTGATACTCCACATTACAATGTACGCCCACACATTGACATTAATATCAAATATGACAAGTCCATAACAAGTTCATAACACATTTGACTTCAAAATTTCATATCTAATTCAACTCAACTCAAATCAAGTATGATGACAATTTTGATACTCCACATTACAATGTACGTCCACATTGACATCAATATCAAATATGACAAGTCCATAACACATCAACACATGACAATTTCACGTTGACATCAAAATATATGAGAGATTACAAGTCCATAACACATGATGTTATGGAATAAATTAATTACATTGGAGTAAATTCTTAATTAAGATATAGGCCTTCATGATGATCGACGCGCGCATATAGCTAGCTTCCTCACCGGGTTCTTCCTCGAGCCTAATGCCGCTTCCAAAGGAGGCAACTCGTCAAATTGATTGTATTCTTCCTCGTCCACTACATTCTCAACTCCGACAATCCTCCTTTTTCCATGAAGAACTACGTGGCGCTTCTTATTTGCCGGGTCGGTTACATAGAAGACTTGAACAACTTGGTTAGCCAGTACGAATGGTTCGTCTTTATATCCGACACGTTCGAGGTCCACGGTAGTGACACCGTATTTGTCGACCTTCACCTGTGCGAGATGGACCCAACGGCACCAAATAGGGGATCTTGAAAAGCACGAGTCGAGCTCCCATATCTCGCCTATTTGCCCATAGTAGGAGCTCCTCATCCCATCGGCATCTTGAATGCATCTATGCGACACCGCTATTCTCGATCAGGCTCTTCCTATCCCGAGCTGCCGATAAAATGTGTACCCATTGATGTCGATCCTTGCCATGTGACAATTGTAAATTGTGGCCCTCGTACAACCATAGCAACAGATCATCACTTGATGACCTCCGATGATTCGCACCTTTAACCATTCGTTGAACCGAGCGGTTGTGCTCTCTCATGATCCAAACCTCCGACCGGTCTCGATTACTGGCGCACCATGTCTTTGTGCTCGTCGATATACGGGACACTTGGGTCATGTGTTGCAAGACCATGAAATGGGCTTGAGCGTATGTATCCAGATCGGAGTTATTGATTTCTTCGATGGTCCCGATACCATCCGATCTCCCCTCATGGCGAGATAGAGGCACACCCATCGGTTCCACCGAGCCATGTAGTCGACGCAGAACTCAATGACCTCTTGGTTGCATAACCTTCGATGATGTTGCCCTCCTACGAGATCGATTCAGACGAGGACTTGAGAATTCCCATGTACCTCTCGAACGGGTACATATGACGAAGAACACAGGTCGCATATCTTTATCTCTCTCACAAGGTGAACAATGAGATGGACCATGATATCGAAAAATGACGGAGGGAAATACATCTCAAGATGACATAGAGTGGTCACCACCTCGGCTGCAGAGCATCTAGTCCTTGGGGATCAATGATCTTCCGAGCAATTGAGTTGAAAAATAACACTGACCTCAAGATTGCCACTCGGACCTTGTTCTAAGCAAGATACTTCTAATTGCAACAGAAGCATTTGTGTCATCAAGACATGACAATCATGAGACTTCATACCAATTAATTTCAAATCTTGCATAGAAACAAGGTTCTTAATGTTAGCGGAGTAACAGATGGGACTTTCACTCCATGCAAGCTCGCACGATTCATTTCTCTCGGCCTTGGATAGAGTGTAGCAAGTCGGGGAAGGTACGTTAAATCAGATCGGTCTCTACCGGTGCTAACTCATCCTTATGTTCATATCAACCAAGTCACGCCGTATGCTAACACCATCCTTTGTTTTGCCACTAATGTTCAAAGAAGAGACCAATCAAGCTATCACATACATTCTTCTCACGTGCATGACATCGATGCAAATGGCGAACTTCTAAGTGCTCCCAATAAGGCAAGTCCCAAAAATTGACCGCTTCTTCCAGATGTTCTTCTCACGGGTTCTTTCGTTTGCTCATGTTACCGAAAGGATTCATTCCATCTGTACTCAACCCTAACCTTATGTTCCTCGGTTCAAGACCGAACTCTTCAAGCTCGATCGAAGTTTCTCCACCAAGGCGTAATCAGCAGGTGTCTTAGCTTTCCATCTCTCTTACGCCTCCTCGAAAAGTGCCAACGCAGCAATCTTTGCGCCCTTTGCGTTCGCAAATAAACGCTTCAAACGTGGGATCGCAGCAGATACCACAACATCTTAGCGAGAGGTCCTTGCTTCACCTTAGCGAGATTTCGACGCTTGTATCGGGATGCTTTGCACACAGGACATACATGCATGTTCGCATACTCTTTACTGGTAGAGGATACAATCATTCTGGACATGCATGTATTCTTTCTACTTCCATTCCCAATGGACAAATAACCTTCTTTGCTTGATAGGTGGTCTTTGGGCAACACGTTTCTCCGGAAGGATGTCCGCTAGAGACCTAACAACGCCGTGAAACTCTTATCGGACCAACCATTGCTTGCCTTCAATTTCAGCAGTTCAAGCACGGTTGACAACCTTGTATATTCCGCTTGCAACCAGGAACAAAGGTCTCACCGAGTCCTCCCTTAAGCCCTCGAATTTACAAAACTCTCTCATCAGTAGTTTCTTCAGATCGCAGAAAGCATCCGATCCAGATTGTCATCGTGTGACATATCCTCATCAAAAGCAAGATGATCCACATCCGCGATCGTTGACTTCCTCGGCGGTGCCGTCATTACTAACTTCATGTGTAATAATCTGCTCTTCACCGTGATCGTCCAACATGTATACCCTTTTGTGAAACCCTTCAATCAAGTGCGCTTCTATTTGCGCGCGTTGTTAAACATCTTCAAATTACCGCAATCAATGCATGGACAAGACATAAAATTTATCTCCTTCTTCAACATATCCTCGTGGCTCTTCTAAAAGCAACCACGCCATTAATGTACTCTTGACTCACACGGTTCTCACATCTGTACATCCAGTTTGATCCATCTACACTACGCATGTAACAAATTAGTGTCAAAATTGATTAGCGATTAATTTATAGCAAATATAAAGGGTTATAGATCGTTACCCTCGGAGGTCACGAAGAAAATATTTATTCTCTCCTTTCCTTCTCCTCTCTAAGGTGGCGAATGGGGAGGAGGTGGCGGGTGTTGGAGGCGCTTAGGGCAAGGGTCCAACCTTCTCCTCTCTAAGTCGGGCGAACGGATAATTATTGATTATCTGCATGATTGTTGATTAGATACGAGACAAAAGACAAGAGGAAGATCCTAATTAATAACTAGCAAGTTGGTCCGTGCGATTGCGCTGTATCCGTTTTCATATAATTGAAACAATAAACCTTTGTGATGACGTTTCTTCATGGATATAAATGGAGGAAATATAAAATACATCATTGCACATGTGACTTATCTTGGTGTGTCATAAATTCTTCTTTTTAATCTATTCTAGAAAACTACTCATGAAATTAGTTCGATTAAGACTTTCACTTCTTTGCACGCATTTACTGCTTTTGTCTCATCGCTGCACAAAGGAATTACACCAGATTAATTAAAGGCTACATGTTTTGCTTTTCATTTTCTACAAATAGGGTCCATCAAATTGAGAGCTAGATGTACGACGTTTTGCCTTTTCCCATCAAGTAGTATTAATTGAAACCTAAACCCTATGCTTCCGATTAAGGAATACAACAAAGAAAACAAAACATTAGCGCCTATGTACAGAGTAGCAAAGTCAGGAAATTCACTAATCAATAGAGTGGAAAAAGGATAATCAAGATACTTCATCTGCTTAATTAGGGAGAAATCGCAGTTGGAGGAGCTAGGGAGGAAGTGGCTCGCACTGGGAGGAGAAGCTAGCTACCAGATCTAAGTGGAGTCCAGCACAGAGGGCTTAAGTTGATTATATTTATCCAAAACAAGGCAGCAGAGGAGTGGCAGAGGCACGGCGGCAAAGGCGGCAAAGGGCAGCTGGCAAAGGCGGCAGAGGATGTGTCGCGCTCAATTTATATGCGATGGGCATATCACGCAGCGGTTCTTAATAAAAACCGCTCGTGATAGATGACTATCACGAGCGGTTTGTAAATAGAACCGTATGTGATATTACCGAGACGGTTCTATTCACAAACCGCTCGTGATAATCACCAAATCACGCACGGTTTGTAAACAGAACCGCTCAGGATATTCTATGCACGGTTATTAAATAGAACCGCTCGTGATTGGTGATTATCACGCACGGTTTGTGAATAGAACCGCTCGTAATATCACGACGGTTCTATTTACAAACCGCTTGTGATAGATGACTATCACGCACGGTTCTAAAAATACCGCTTGTGATATTCTTCGCGCCGCCCCGCAGTGCGGCAATGGCCAACACGAGCGGTTCCAAAGGAACCATGCGTGATGGGGCGCCTACTATAGCCTGTTTTGTAGTAGTGCACATTATTCGTGAGATTGTTGAAAGAGGTGATGTGAAAATATGCAAAGTGCACACGGATTTGAATATTGCTGATCTGTTGACAAAACCTCTCACTACTACAGAAAAGGTCTTCACAGACGGTTTCGTGAGCTGTCTGAGTTTATGGGTCAGTGATGACATGAGGTCGTCATAGACGGTTTTCGAACTGTCTGTGATGAACACTATCGCAGACGGTTATTAACTCAGAACCATCTGTGATAGCTGCCTATCACATATGGTTTATAGATAAAACCGCCTGTGATAGCTTACGTTTCACAGATGGTTTATATATAAAACCGCTCGTGATAGTTATATATCACAGCATTTATTGGTATTTAGTACGAATGCAGTGATAGTTATGTTTCACGAGCGGTTTATATATAAAAGCTATGCTCGTGATAGTACATATCACTGCAGACGATTGGTATTTGGAACCGCTCGTGATAGCTTCTTCTCTACAAAATCTCCAAGTAGTGGTGCTTTTGCCTTTAAATCAAGCTTCGTGTGTATATATATATATATATATATATATATATATATATATATATATATGTATGTATGTATGTATATAGTTCATAGTCTCTTGTTAGCTAACTCGATTCTTGAATTCAGCTAGCTAGCTCGCTCCTTGGCCATTCATCCCAAACGTGTAGGCCACAGCCTACTTCATCGAACCTGACACACTGGAGTGTACCATTTGCTTCATGCTAGGCTCGACGAAGTAGGCTGTGTTTCACCTGAATGTTTAGGATGAACGCTCAAGACGCGAGCTAGCTAGCTGAATTTAGGACTCGAGTTAGCTAACAAAGGCTACGAACTATGTGTGTGTGTGTGTATGAAGCCGGTTTTAAAGGCAAAAGCAGCCAATGCTTAGAGATTTTGTAGAGAAGAGATCAAGAATAGAGAAGAGGGGAGGCGGGCTCGGGGAGGAGGCGTCCACTGTTTGAAAAACTCTCATAAGGATCGAGACAAAACTCTCATGGATAATACCTGAATACAAGTCCAGTGAAACATATAAAATATGTTGAAACAAATAATTAAGACTCAAACAATTACAATCACATCTCATTCAAGTATTTTAATACCAAGTGACAAATTTCTTCATACTAAATAAGAAGACCACAAACTTCTATAAAAAGAATATGAATGGTAATAAGATAAAAATATATGGTAAGTTGACGATATCATGTTAGGATGTAAAAAAGAGTTTCCTTAATGGTTAACACTCTATCTATAAAGCATATAAGAGCAGCAACCTGTAGAAACTCACCTAGATCTATCCATGTAGAAGTTCGTTTACATTCATATGTGCAAACTATGTGCAAGGATTTTGATTCCATAGATTCATAAGCTTTCATTCCAAAATTATCTATATACAGTTCATCCTATTGTCCCCGGAGATTCATTTCATATCTCATCAATGAATACAACTAGTAACATTTGCGGTTTTCATGTCAAGCAGATAAAAGCAGCAACCTATAGATCCATACCAGCAGTCACACCCAAACACAACCCCATTCCCCACCTCCAGATCCATCCATCCATCCATGCAGCTAGCAGTCACAGAGGGCAAGACAGCAAGGCCAAGGGTGTCCAAACCGACCATCAACTGACAAGCTAGCTAGGTAGCCCATATTGCAAGTCGGTTCACATAAAAACCAACAACACAAACCAATAGATATGTCTTACCTCGATCGCCATCGCTGGTGTCGGTGGTGAGGTAACCGAGGCTGAGGTCGGTGGAGCTAGAGGTAGCTGGGGGAGGTCGGTGAGGTAGCCAGGGTTGCACACGCCAGGGGAAGGAGGAAGAGGGGAAGGCGCGTAGCATCACCGTAGTTGTGGCACAACGGTGACACTACACAAGACACTCTTATCGTGCGAGTGTCTTGTGTAGTGAACCGTGGTGTCACAACCGTCGGTGACAGGAAGAATGGTGGCGTCGGCGACGGGAAGAATGATGGCTTCGGCGACAAGGTCACTCGGGATGGACGAGAGTAAGGGCGCTGAGGAGTGACGAGTTAGAGCGCAAACCCTAGTGGACTCCTACTAATAAAGAGACTTATCACAGCCGGTTCTATTATGGAACCGTTAGTGATACTTATCACAGATGGTTCCACAATGGAACCGTCCGTGATATGGTGTCGTATCATAGATGGTTCATTATGAAAACCGTCTGTGAAGTATCACAGAAGGTTGTTTGTTAAAAACCGTTTGTGATATTTTGAAATATCACAGACGGTTATTGTTAAGAACCGTCTGTGATACTTCACAGATAGTTTTCATAATGAGCCGTCTGTGATATTACCTCTGCATAGATGGTTTTTAGCGCAGCCAGTAACACAGAAGGTTGCAAAACCAAAACCGTTTGTGATTGCACGTAATACAGATAGTTTTGGTCAACCATCTGTGATGAGGCATCCAGTATTAGCCTTGTTGTAGTAGTGTCTCCCGCAACCTAAGCATGAGGTGCACACAAGAGCTGTGGGTATTAGATACCTGTATGATTGACTCTAGTGCAAGTGGGAGACTGTTAGTGATATACCCTAGAGGCAATCATTGAGATCATTGTATCACGTCTATGTTTATGAGTTATTGAATAAATGTTATTATGTTCCTTGAATAAATTATTATTTATAAAGATTAACAAGTATGCGACTTGTTGGTGAAGCTCTTTAACTTATATAATGTCATTCTAAATGTATCCCTAATCGGATGTCACTGGTTAGAACACTAGTGACTATCGACTGAAACATGTATTGATTGATGACCATGTTTCACCGGTCATGGATATAAGGATATCGAATCAATAATGTGAACACATGTTAGAGAAAATGGTGTTGGATTGACCCACCTTAAGACACTATTGATATTGTTATGATTTTATGTGTCATCGGTTGGTCTCAAGCAATGATGATGTATAATTCTTAGACCTTAGATCAGCATGGTTTCCTACATGTGTAATAGTACACTTAATGGTTGTCAAACGCTACTCCGTAACTGGGTAGTTATAAAGGTAGCTTTCGGGTATGCTATAAAACATGCAGAGGAATGTGACAGGTCAAATATGGGATTTGCCCCTCCTAACATAACAGGAGAGATATCTCTAGACCCCTCGATGTGGTCGGATAAACAAAGTGCATGGCCATACCACTAGTGGTCAAAGAGTTAACCACATGAAGTTATCCGACACTTGATCGAGAAAGTATTGAACTATCTATGGATGACAAATTATATCACCTAGAGTTCAACCAGATATCGTGAGATAAAGGGAGAATACACAAGCATGTCATTTAGTTCAACCAGATGCGGACTGGTCGTATGGAGATAGAGCTGGTCATAGACTGGTCGAACATAATCACTAACTGGTCGTAAGGAGTTACGAACTGGTCATGCCCATATATGAACTAATCGTATAAAGATACGAGCTGGTTGTTAGGTGATAAGGACCTACTCGTAGATCATATTGCATTAAGGTTCGTCTGATATAATTTATATGTATTTGAGAATCGTTATGTCCTGCTAGGAACCACTAACGACTCGTGGTCGAAAAAAGGTTTCCGATTCACAACCGATTACGCATGAACCTATAGGGTCACACACCTAATGGGTTGGAACAAATGATTTTGGATAGGATCCGTCATGGGCTCTATATAAGGGGATGCATGAGGCTATTGGGGATAGACAGACGACGTGAGTTGTTCCACCGAAACCCTAGCCGCCATCTTCTCGAGAGCCCTACCGTGCGAGTTGGTGCTAGCACACTAGTGTACGGTGTTCCATCCCTAGACGTGTGGATACTATAGATGCGCTGTTGCGCTCAAGGACAATCCACGACTTCGCAATGAACGCGATAATTTGCTGGAGGAGACAATCAACATCGAGGACGTTGGACGATCGACTACGACCATTACATCTATGCACTCGATGTTGGATCAGGCTACTCTAACTCTTCTTCCGCTACGCTGCGCATCTAGTGGTAACGATCTATGATCTATTGCTTTCATGGCTTTCTGGTTTACGTGATAGAATTTTTGAATTACCAACTAGCATAGCCTACCCGTATCCTTTCAAGATGGAATGATGTCGGTAGAATGTTAGGCCAAATCAATAACCAGGAAGCAAATTGAACATAACTTACCTCTTCGATCCATAGTGCGCCGTAGGATGGTTGCCGGTCTCACTAGTAGGAGCCTTCCCATTGTCCGTTGCGCGCATCGCTTAGCTGTCCTCAATGTGTTGTTCGGCGCTCTTGGGCTCCATCGTCGCGTTAAACTTCTATTACTCACTATCGGGTACGTTAGGTTTTTAGCGGTGGAAGTTCTTGGGTGGCAGTGCGTAGTTGAACATGTCCTTTTGCTCGATGAACGCCCTATCGTATTTGTCCGGGTCATCGATCCATTAGAAGAAGAAGCAACCCTCCTATGGCCGTTATTATGCAAGAGTAATGTTAATGATATGCGGAATGCAACGTAAAATGCAAAAAATCGATGTGTGTGTGAGATTCTCTTACATGGATATCCCCGAATTTGCTCCTCCCTCTCTTCCCTCCTTGGCTTTAGACAAACAGGGCTTCGCTACCTCTTCTCCTCCTCTCCCTCCTCTTCTCTCTTTGTTTTTTTTGCGGATTAAAAAGTGAATTATGCCCAATTTGTTGGATCTTTTATATCCTAGCTTGTTGCCATTTCGAATGGCAACCGGGGCTGTGGGGTCGCTGTCGCCATTTCAAATGGCGATTTGGGTGCTAATTGCCAATTCGAATGGCGACAGATGCATTTACTCCGGTTTGGTTGGCGACATGGTTCCTGTCGCAAGTCCAACCGGCGACCGGTGCCCGTTACTAATTGAAATGGCGACAGAAACTCATTTATGTAACTATATTAAATATACATTTATTTATGTAATTCTATTTTAAAAATATATTATTTTGAAAAAAAATCGATGACATTGACATCCTCTCACTCGCCGCCGCCATCGTGTCTAGCTCCTGCTAGCTCAGCTGGCGCCGCGGCGGGGCCAGGTTCTTGTGGCGCACGTGCAGGGCCCGCGTGGTAGGCGGCATGGCCCACGCCTACGTTGGTATGGTCGGTATTCGGTAATGTAACATAATGACGCTTGGGCCTTTTCCGTTACGCGCAGATGCAAACTGTGTATGCCGACGTGAAATGGTCATTACACGTTGGCATGGCGTCAGTTACTCCATTTCCTCACGAGCGTTGGCGCTTGTACAGTTTGGGTTGTTGTGGAACCGTCGCTAGTGAGTCCAGTCCGAGCGATTACCTCGTAGACAAGCTTAGAATCGTAAGAACAATGCAAGAACAGAATAGTAGATTGAACACAGAGATATAAGGGGACTTCTGGCTTCTCTTTATTGCTCTTCTGAAAATTGTCTACAATGTTGGGGTCCCCCACCTTTATATAGGCTACTGGATGGATGAGGAGGCCATCGTGGGCCTAGGACTGCCGGCCTAGGCTCGATTTCTTAACATGGGCAACGGCGAAGGGAGAAAGGTGTGGCTCCTTCGAGGCACGCACGTGTGTGCGTGCTATCATACAAAGGCGCGGCTCCACACGCCGCACGAACGCGCGTGCTGTAATACATACAGTGAACCAGGACGTGCGAGGTGAGTACGACGCGCACACCGGCAGAGGCAGTGGGTGACACGATGCGTGGACGGTACCCCCGTGGCCGCTTCCGCAGGCACGTCCCTAGCCTACCACCTCCGCCCCCCTTGTCTCTTCTCTCCTGTCACGTGCTCTGCCCTTGTCTGTCTATAATGTTGGGGTCCCCCTCCTTTATATAGGCTACTGGATGGATGAAGAGGCTATCATGAGCCTAGGGCTGCCTGCCTGGGCTCGGTTTCTTAACACTCCCCCTTGGGCACTCATCCGTTATGTTCATGTATCATCAAAACTCCATAAAAACTCAGTGAAATTTTTTTGGAGAAATAGTATATGAAACACGTTCTACTGTGCTGCACGAATTGCCTCATCAAAAACCTTAGCCAAAAAACTTCAGGAAAACTCGTCAAGGGAAAAAGAGTACAATCCACCTAATTTCATTTAATCTTTAGGATTTATTCTTTGGATACTCGATCTTCGTGATCAAGCTTTAATAAATAGTTCGTGAAGGTTCTCCCCTGAATTCTGCACTTCTCTAAGTCTCATCATTCCAATTCCACGTATGCACCTTTCAAAGCTAGATACTGGAAGTGACTTAGTGAATAAATCTGCAAGATTTTCACATGACTTAGTATGCAGTACTTTAATTTCCCGACCATCAGCACTTTCGAAGGGTATGCCTTTTCAAAACTGAACCTTTCTAACACTTTCTGAGTGTAGGTTGACTGATGTACTAAAATCCCTTCAGGGGTATGCTCAAGCTGCAAGCCTAGACAATATTTGGTTTTACACAAATCTTTCATTTCGAACTCCGACTCCAGGTAAGAGCTTGCTTTCTTAATATCTTCTAGGGTCCCGATGATATTCAGATCATCTACATATATTGATATTACACAAAATCCATCCTGGGATCGTCGTATAAATATACAGGGACAATCCTCATTGTTCGTGTAACCTTTCTTGCAAAGAAAGTCGCTTAGGCGATTATACCACATTCTGCCTGATTGCTTCAGTCCATACAATGACTTTCTGAGTTGTACACTGTATAGATTTCTATTTGCTCTGTCTTAGTTTAGGATAGGGATACCTTTAGGTACCTTCATTAAAATGTCCGAATCCAAGTTTCCATAAAGGTATACAGTTTATGCCCTACAGGGTGCATATGGGGAGCGTGCGGCTTACAGGCCCAAACACCTCTATTTTATTCAGAGATAATAATTTTGCTTCTATTGCCTTCTTCCAATCTTCCCAATCTGATCTTTTCTTACATTTAGCGAGTGATGCAGGCTCTGGATCAAGATCGATGATTGTGGCAATTTTCTTTGCAAAATAAATGTCGACATTGGCTGTTGTTCTATTCATAGATTCTCCTGTAGTCACATAATTTATAGCTATTTCTTCATGGGGTGATTCTTCTAATGCTTCTACTCGCTCACCGCTGCTTCCAATTGCAGGGGCAAGTCCATTTAGTTTTTCAGCTTCGATGTGTGCGCACACATTCATGCTGATGTCTCCATCCGTGGGAATATTCAAATCAGGTATGGCTTTTACTGAAGGTTCCATACTGGTGCTAGGTCTCAAATGGCTCCCCTTCTTGTTCTGGGAACTTTAGTGATCGGCTGTGTCAAGTCCTTCTTATCCTTTTTCGCCAGGCGTCCCTAATTACTTGGGATTCGAGGGGCCGGAGTTCTCGTCTTTTTATTCTGAGGCCTCTGGACGGGATTAGGGATACCTTATTTTGGTATTTCAACCCTCTCTGGTGCATTGCGTGCAGGCACATGCGACTTGGTTATGCTCTTCAAATCACTAAAGTGGTCAGGCAGTTGATTCGCTAATGCTTGCAAATCAACTATCTTCTGGACTTCTCTATTTGCTTCACTAGTGCGCGGGTCATGTGCATGGATTCCCGTGGCTTGCCATGTTATTTCCTAACATTTTTCATCAAGAGGTTGATTTCCTCCCCCTAATGATGTGAAACTATCCTCATCAAATATGCTATCAGCAAAGCGGGCTGTATGCAAATCTCTAGTCATAGGGTCCAGATACCTAATTATGGATGTTGTCTCATAGCCAACGTATATCCCAGACTTTTGGAGAGGTCCTATTGCAGTTCGCTGCAGTGGTGATATAGATATATAAACCTTGCACCCAAACCTGTGGAGATGAGAGATTTTCGGTGCTGACCCTTGCGCTAGTTGTATAGGTGAATGGATGTTATATGCCGATGGTCTTGTCCCCAACATGTAGTTGGTAAATTACAATTCTGCAAAAGTAGTCGGGCAATAAATTTAATTCTTTTAATTAATGCCTCTGCTAGTCCATTCTGGGTGTGGACATGTGGTACGGAATGCTCAATGGTAATTTCCATTGCCATGCAATAATCATCAAATACCTTTGAAGTAAATTCTCTAGTGTTCTCCATTCTGATGGACTTCACATGATGATCAGGGAAATTATTCTTAATTTTAATTATCTGCGAGATCAGCTTTGTAAAGCATGGTTTCTTGGTTTCTCGTAGACAATAAGCATATATGCGACCATTTCAAGGAAGCATCGATGAGCACGATAAAGTACCTAAATGGCCCTGACAGGGGCTGTATAGGACCGCAAATGTCTCCCTGGATATGGTCTAGGAAAGTAGGGATTTCATCCTTCACTTTTAGAGTAGAAGGTCTAGTAATTAATTTTCCAGTGGCATATGCGGGGCACATAAAATCTTCTTGATTCGGAAAATTCTTTACATTGATATTATGTCCCTGTGAATTGTTAATTATATTTCTCATCATCCTAAGACCAGGGTGGCCTAATCTATCATGCTAGAGATAGAAAAGTTCAGAGCTTCTAAAAGTGGTTTTCAGGATAGTATAGGCTGTAGGTGCCTTAATGTTAGTGTAGTATAGCCCAAATTCATATGAAGGAAGTCGTTCTAATACCCTTTTTCTATTTTCTTCATGCTTTGTAATGAGCATGTATTCCTTACCATACTCTTCTTCAGTCTCTACGTGGAGACCGTTAGCGTGAATATCTTTAAAGCTTAAGAGGGTTCTAGTTGATTCTAGGTACAACAAGGCTTCTTCAATGACTATGTTGTGCCCATCGGGAGTATAATTGTGGCTCTTCCTGAGCCTATTATACAAATATCGCTATCTGCGATTATCGTAAGACTACCAGCATTCTTGTTGATCGACTGGAAAAATTTTGTCTCTCTTAAGATGGTATTCGTTGTGCTGCTATCCACTAAGCACACTTCGTCCATAGGGTGCCACACACGTTCTGATATATAAAGTATTTATTATTATGGGGTAGGAACCAATCCACACATAAATAAAATACTCCAAACATAACATAACTTGCTATTATTAATATAGAAAAAAAAGTCCTGCAGGACTGTTTATAAGAACTTAATGCTTTGCTCTCCTAGAGCTTACAACCATTATTCAATAATTCAAAGTTCTATTACAACCATAAACTGCAAATGACTATAAAAATCTAAGTGCAATGTGTGCACTAGATCGAATCAGTGAAGTATGAAGAAACTTCTGCCTGAATTTGCTCTATGTCCATCTTTTCTTCTTCAGCAACTATAGATGTTGCCACTGCGATGTCCAAAGAAGGTGTGATGGGGACTGCTTCTGGGCTGTCCACATCCATAGGTGCAACCAATGATTGTGGATCCTCTATACCTGCAATGGTGAGGTGTGCCTCATGCTGTCCTTTGCCCTTCTTCTTAGCCTTGAACGCATCAATCACGTGCTGCGGCTCACGACAAACACGTGACCAATGTCCCCATGTACCATATTTGTAGCAACTTTGGTCCTACTGACCATAGGGCTTCTCATCGTGTTTCTTTTGTTCGCCCTTCTTGGCTTGAGTATTCTGCTTGGTCTTGCGACCCATAACCTTACCCTTCTTGCCTCTTTCCTTTGAGTGAGGCTTCCTTACCTTGTAGCTGCTAGCGTTGATTTCATGGCCAACTTTGCTACTAGGTGGCTGTGAGATGTATTTCTTTCTTAGAACCTCACCTTGAGCTTCCGTAGCTTGCATGATGTCAATCAGTTTGACATACTCCTTGTAGCCATCTTGACGGTAGTTGCGTGCGGATTGTACCACATTCGGGTGAAAGGTAGATATGATTTTCTCGATCTTCTCATCATCTGTGATTGCCTTACCACAGAGTTGAAGACTGGTACAAATTCTATGCAAAGCAGAGTTGTACTCCCCCACAGTCTTGTAGTTAGCAAAACGTAGTCAGTTCCATTCCTGCTCTGCACGAAGAAGAATGGTGTACTTCAGCTTCTTGAACCGCTTCTTCAGGGCGGTCCATAAAGCTAGTGCGTTTTTCTCCGCCACATACTCATTCTTGAGTGTAAGGCAGAGATAGTGTTTAAGGAAATGAAGTTCTTGATCATTCTCCTCAGTAGTTGGAGTGACATCCTTCGAGGTGCCAAGTCCAGATAAAGACAGAGCTTGGCTCCAAGCACGATCTCGATATCCGATGCCCAAGTCAAGTAATTACGCCATGTCAGCTCTTCTAACTCCCAACAGAATGCGCTTATCCGCATATTCATGCAAAGAGTTTATAAGATTATCACTGGTAATTTGCATAAAATGGTTGCAAAGATTCTCATAATGTTTCAGATTTTTCTATGCATTTTTCATGATTTATCAGATTTTCAAAGGATTAAAAGTAATATAAACAATCACAGATAATCAAAACAAGAAATACAATATATAAATTGCATAGAAATAATAATAACAAAGTTAAACATGCTTCAAAAGTTCGTAATTATTCAAAATTTGAATTCCCGAGGTTTTTTTCTGTTGGAAAATGAATTTTCGACGAATTTTGCAATTTTCAGGGGTTAAATCGTGAAATTTCAGTGCCGAGAGAATTTTCATGCAATTTTTAGAAATTTCGAGGGGTTTTCCGCAAAATTTCTTTATTGGCGAAAATGTCTCGTAATTTTCAGAATTCTAAGGGCCCTTTTTGCAAAAGTTCCTTTTCTTTTTCGGTTTTCTCCCCCTTTTTTTCTTTTTCTGAAAAACCTCCCTCCCCCTTTTTTTTTTCTTTTTCTCCCTGTCAGTCAGATTTAAGGCCCATACTACTTTTCCCCAAATTCTCAAAATTCCAAATCCATTTGGTAGGCTCAAGACGAGCTCACGGTGCGGTTTCCTACCCTGTTCCTTTGGTGGCGGCTCCATGGAGGCCGATGACAAGCGGCTTTGTGGCATGGTGGTGCTGGGGCTGGCATATGGCAAGCTTGGGCGACGGCCCAAGCGCTTCAGCAGCATGGCGCACAGCATGTGCTCAGCGGCGAAGTCGAGCGGCTCGAGCGTGGAGCGGAGGCGGCGCTGTGGAGTGTGGCGGCTAGCGGTGGCTCGCTGGCCTTCGGGCAGCTAGGCAAGCAGACGGCGACGGCGGCGGCAAACCATACGGGCGAGCGGCACGACGCGGAGGCGGCACTTGTGTGGAAGCCCGTGTGGGGCGGTGCCGGTCGGCGGAGATGCGGCTCCATGGTCGGCGGCTCTACCCCCCCCCGTTTTTCTTCTTCATTGCGTTCGGTGGGGAGGCGGTGCCATACGATGGCGCCATGAGTGGGGAGGCGGCGGAGGCCGTGAGGCGCACGGCTTTGGGGCCAGCGATGGTGGCGCACGTGCGGCGATCGTGGAGGCCACCGATGGAGATGCGTGCCTGTGTCGGTGGTGGACCCGTCGAATGAGCGACGACAATTTTTGTTACTTTGCTCATGCTATGCAATGTATCGTTTCATCCGAGTACTATCGATCATGCAATGATCGCTCATGCAATACCGATCGGCTTGGCTTCAAGACTTCAAGTCCGCCATGAGATTAGAACGATTTGCAATTTCCGATCTACAGTACAATCAACATCTATTTTTCCATGCAATCTACCGATCAACATTGTGCGGGCGACTTCAAGTCGGCTCGCGGTAGATTAGAGCGGATTTGCACCGTATGATATAATCTAGAAAGCCAAATTTGCAGAATTAAACGCAATCTAGAAAAAAACAATTCGATCTACGAGTGTCGTGCTACGACGGTTACCTTTCGATCTGAGGAGAGTCGATCATGCTGATAACGTGTTGATGAACCGTCGCTGGAGAGTCCAATCCGAGTGATTACCTCGTGGACTGTCTACAATTAGGGCCTCCCTCTTTTATATAAGCTACTAGATGGATGGTACGGCTCCGCCGAGACACGCACGTGTGTGCGTGCTGCATACAAGGCACGCACGTGTGTGCGTGCACTATCATACAAAGGCGCGGCTCCGCATGCCGCACGGACGCGCGCGCTGTCATACATACAGCGAACCGGGACGTGCCAGACGAGTACGGCGCGCGCACCGGCGGACCACCCAGTGGGCGACACGGCGCGCGGACGGTAGCCCCGTGGCCGCTTCCGCTGGCATGTCCCTAGCCTGCCACCTCCGCCCCCACTTGTCTCTTCTCTCCCCCCGCGTGCTCTGCCCTTGTCTCTACGTGCGCACCGTGTCGCGCACGTACGTCCAGAGTCCAGACCTCATGGTGCCCCATGCATGCATCGCAGCCGCACAGGCGGCTAGCCGGATAGGATAGACACCTCCACGTACAAGGGTCCCCTAGGTGTCGATGTAGCTAGCTCGCAAGGTAGCTAAGGTAACGCAGAGTACACTACAACAACATGCGTACTGGTCTACTAGTAGTACACTACATGCCTGCATGCCGTCCTGACAGATGCAACAGCGACCGCACGGGATCCTATGTTGAACGTAGGCCACGCATTGCCCACTAAACCAACGTACACGAGCTGTCGGTCTCGTAGATGACTCGGAAACGCTCTGGTCGGCTCCGGCCGCTACTGTACACCGGCGTATGGAAAGAACACTATTTTGTTCTTGTAGCTAGCTAGCCTAGTTAGCTAGCTAGCTAGTATTATACCTATCCATAGTATTATACCTGTCCACGCATCCGTCCTCCGTCGATCCATAGGGCGGGGCGTGTCGTGTCGAAGCCCTGATCATACGCAGGAACGTCGAGCTAACGGAATGCAAATGCATGTGATGACCGATGAACGTTGAGTTGTCGATCGAATGACCTGCAGATCCATGGCCGAGGTATACGTGTGCTCATGCAGGAAAGTACACGTAGCCGCTGCTGTTTTTGTAGTACGCTACTGGGGTGATGACACGCATGATTTGGTCAGCCTATGTGCGTGCTTTGTCGGCAACATGCACGAACTGCTCCTTTGTCCATACAACTTTCTTTATTTGCCTAGACGCTACGTCGACGTCTCGTATGCGTATGGTCAGGCTTAACACAGGTAGCTAGGTCAATTACATATTCTTGTTTGTCCCCAACGGCCGCGTAACTTGTCTTGGGGTAATTAGCTAGTAATTGGTATCTTCTCGAGACTAGCATCAGCTAATAACTTAGCAATCAACAAGCAGTCTATCTAAACAGACGATATAGGATGTATTAGCAGCCTAGCACGTAGATAATTATGCCGATGATTTGGTCGGTGGTTTGGTTTAAAATCTGCATGCATGTCTTACATGCGCATGTACTACACAAACTATAGTTACCTTACCTTTTTGTTTTGGGAAAATTCCCTACGTGCTACTGAAAGTTGTCCCGATCCCTTTCATGCCACTGAAAAAAGTTCGATCCTCTACATGTCACCGAGTTTTTCTTTTGTCCCCTTTCAGGCCATTTCCGTCACCTTCTCTGTCAATTGACACGCGAAAAGACTATTTTGTCCTTCTTCTTCCTCCCCCTCCTCCTTCCACTCTCTTCCTCTTCATTTTTTTTTGCTACAAGAACCAATGTGCAACAGACTCTGAAAGGTGAGCACGGGTTAGAACATGGCGAGGCCAACCCATTTTTTGTGGTGGTTTTGGTTGTAGAAGTCGTAGATGGCTGAAGCAAGGGTGCGACGGCGGCAGCTTGAGGTCCTAGATATGTCGACACCCTAGAACAATGATAGGCATGGGCATGGCCATGTGGGACTGACGAGGAAGCAACCACTACATATCAACGTGGTGCAGCCCAAGGCGAAGACGACGACCGAGGCAGTTGTTCCTCGCGGAGGGAGGCAAGAAGTGCGGTGGGGGTGGGAGATGGCACGGCGGGTGCGAGCAGGATAGGGCTAGGAGCCACGGCCTGCACCGATTTTGGCAGTGGCGCCTGCAGCCTGCGCCATCATTGGGCCGTCAGTGTCGAGCAAGAGGCTGATGTTCTGCCGGTGTCTGGGGTTCAGGACGGTGGGTGCACACTGTGTTGTGAATGTGGCGGTGCTCTGGAACAGGGAGAGAGAGGGGGAGGAGGAGGTAGCGGTGGCCGGTGGGGGGCACGCATTGCCTCCCGTTGTCCCACCGTCGCCAATTGTCACCGCCCCTCCCCGGTCCCGACGCTAAATGATTATATCTTCGTCCTTTTCATCCTTCTCCCTCTTCCTCTCTTATTCAAAGCGTGGTTCCACCCACTGAGCTGCTCCTCGACCACCCACCTCCAGCTGCCGGCCTCCCCCACCTCCCTCCTACCGTTGTCCACTTTCTCACCTCCCTCCCACTATCGTCGTCCTCCCTACCTCCCTCCCACTGCCAGATCTAGAGATCAGAGGTGGGAAGAAGCCGGCTGCAACATCCCCAAATTTGCAGCAAAAAACCCCAAGGTTGAAAATATGGGATTTCTAAAACTTTTTGTGTATTGATGACTTATAGGTCTCATTTGGGTTTTTGAGAGTCATTTGATATATTTGTGCTATGGAAATTTCCCAAAAGCAATTACTAAAGTGCAATTAGGCTAAGAATAATAAAGCAAAAGTGAAATTAAATGCATACCTTAATTACAAAAGCCCCAAGTCAGAAATTCAAATCTGAATTTGAAAATAGGAGAAATCAAAAGAGGAAATTTCAAAACGCCAACTTCAATTTGGGCCAAAACCCAGCCCATCTTCTCATTTATCATTTTTCTTTTCTCTTCCTTTTTCCTTCCTTTCTCTTCCTTCCGACCGGGCCGGCGTATTCTCTTTCCCCCCACCCCTCTCAGCCCGATCACGGCCCATCCCACTCCCCCACGCCGCCAGCGCAACCATGCGCCACCAACTCCTTCTCCCTCCTCGCTCCTGCGCTGACACGCCGCGCCGCTGTCACTAGCACCATGCCGCTACTAGAGCTACGTCACCACCGTACCGCGCGCCATCACGCCGCCACAGCGCCGCGAGGGAGTTATCAACCAACTCCCATCGCTCAACCCATGCCCACGTCGCATCCGCACCACTACTCTCCTAACGCCGCCATCGCCGCCGCACTACTACGTAAAGGCTAATATCGACGCCTCATCACGCACGGTTGACCAAAACCGCTTAGATATGATTCAATCACGACGGTTTTGGTTTAGAGACCGCTCAGCGCATCGGGCCGCGCTTAAAAACCGCTCGTGAAGAGGCAATATCACGCACGGTTCATTTTGAAACCGTCAGGAGTATCACGACGGTTCTCAACATGAACCGCTCGTGATATTATCAAGATCCGACGGTTTTTAAACACAACCGTCAGGAAGATCACGAGGCGGTTCAACAAGAACCGCTCATGATATTAATTAATATCACGACGGTTCTTAACAATAACCGCTCGTGATAATATCGCCATAGCTCCACCGTTGCCGCCATCGCTTCGCCCCCGGCGCGCTCTCTTCATCGCCGATGCGTAGGCGTCGTTTGCCGCCAATCCGCTTCGGCCTCGATGCGCTCTCTTCGCCTCACGCCCGAATTTATTCCTTGTTTGATATAAAAGGATCATCCGCCATCCAAGATGATCATCCCCACATACTTATAAAATTAAAAAAGTAAATGGCTGCCTCTTCCCCTCGCCGCAGACCGATGGCCTTCCGGCCTCATCAGACGAAAGCACCTCTCTCGGTGTAGGTTGAACTGTCTTTGCGGAAGAACACCGCTTGATCAATGTTGTCTTCACTCCGCCGGGCGGAGAATTTGCCGGAGCAGTGACGCCACCTTCCGCCGCCTTGACATCCTCCTCCGCCGTGTCTTCCGGTGATCTCCCACTTTCAAGCGCTCATGGCGTCATCGACGTAGTCCTCCAAAACGACGTTGCATCGCCTCCAGAGGCTTGCCGTCACTTGGACTGTGGAAATCGAGGCGCAAAGCGATCGACACGACCAGCCGACACCCTCAAGCAAGGGAAGAGAGCCTATGGGCTCAATTCTTCTTGGTTCAACAACCGAGGGTCTTCGGAGACACTTGAACGAGCTGTCAATGAGTGGACGATTTCAGCTTCATTCACGATGATCGTGAACCGCCCATGCCGACGCCTGCCGCTTATGAAGTATTGAAGACGGAGATAGCACCTACCTCCGCCATAATAGAAAAACTTTGTTTTATTTATAGGTTTTACTTTTTAAATCTTTTTAGGTTTAACGCCATACTGCTTGGCCATATATATGAAAATTCCAAAATGGAAAAAAGTTTGGAGGTGAAGTTACTATATTTAATTATATGTTGAATTATTATGCTCTCTCTCTCTCTCTATATATATATATATATATATATATATATATATATATATATATATATATATATATATCGTAGACGGTTTTGTGGAAAACAAAATCTAGTTTGGAGGTGAAGTTACAATTAATATTAATTATATCGTAACGAAGCGCATTAACTGCCAGTGGACGATTTCAGCTTCGTCACGATCAGAATCGTCCGATGCCGACACCGCCGCCTATGAAGTATTGCAGATGGAGATAGCAATTACCTTCGCCACTAGAAAAACCTTGTTTAATTATAGGTTTCGCTTTTTAATATAAACATGTAATTTCTTCACATGTCATGTAAGTGTATATACTTGAGAAAAATATTTCACTGACGGTTCCATATGGAACTGCTCGTGATATAGGATATATCACGCATTTACTCCATAATGGAACCGCTCGTGATATGTCCCATATCACGACGGTTCCATAATGGAACCGCTCGTGATATGTCCTATATCACGCACGGTTCCATTATGGAACCGTCGTGATGATATCACCGACGGTTCCATAATAGAACCGCTCGATAAGTCTTTATAAGTAGGAGCTAGCATAGCTTGCCGCTAGGGTTTGCGCCTAACTCGCCACTCCCTCAGCCGCCTTACTCTCGTCCGTTCCTCCTCTCGCCGCCGACGCCGCCATTCTTCCTGTTGCCGACGGTTAGGCAGCATGGTGACACCGCAAAAGACACTGCAGACGATAAGAGTGTCTTTTGCGGCATCAGCAGTTATACAACCACGGTGACGCCCAAACTCTCGTCACTCCTCAGCCCGGCCGCTAGGGTTTGCGCCGCCCTAACTCCGCTCCTCCCCACCTCGACGACGCCGACCTTGTCGTTGCCGCCGCCCGACCCTTTGCGCGCTAGGGCTCCCGCCGGCTTTGCTTTCCCCATCCTCCTCTATTCTCCTCTAGATCTGTTAGCTTAATGTCTTTTGTTGAGTTTGATTTTATGCATGAGCCTTAAGTTGTGTCCTCGATGTTTGTGTGATTTATGCAAGGTAAAGGAAATGGATGAGGGTTGTGTTGGTGGTGGGGTCGCCACCGTGGTTGCGCACTGCATTAAGGTCCCTCTCTGCCTCTACCCTCCTTGCTCTGTGATGAAAATGGCTAGCTAGTGCTCATGATGGATGCCGAGGGCTACTACCTGTGTGGTGGGTTTGGACACCCTTGGTCTTGTTCTCTTGCCGATGAACCGCTCAATGATGTTAATAGTCTTATGCTGAAATTGAATTTATAATTAGTTCATATTAATAGTCCCTTGCTCGTGATGTAATGATGTAAATAGTACTATGCTGAAATTGAATTGATAATTAGTTCATATTAATAGTCCCTTGCTCGTGATGTAATGATGTAAATAGTCCTATGCTGAAATTGAATTGATAATTAGTTCATATTAATAGTCCTCTCTTTGTGTGATGTAATGATGTCAATAGTCTTATGCTGAAATTGAATTGATAATTAGTTCATATTAATAGTCCCCTTGCTCGTGATGTAATGGTGTCAATAGTCTTATGCTGAAATTGAATTGATAATTAGTTCATATTAATAGTCCCCTTGTTCATGCCGGCCAAGTTCTCCTACCTCTATGCACTGTGCACGTCCCTACCATTCCATTCATATCTCTTCTCTATAAAGTCATTTCTATATCCAATTGATTTTGACTTGAGCATGTAATTAAAGTTAAAGCCAACAAGAACACCAAGCAACAAGTTGAGAATTTTTTGAAATATGAGAATGGTTGCTTGGTGTTCTTGTTGGGTTTAAAGACGATTACATGCTCAAGAATGGTTAGTTGCTAATATATGATGCCACTTCCCGCCGGAGTACTCACAAGATCAACGATATTTTTTCGAACATAGCGACGCCCAATCCTGTAATTGGATGTCCGACCGCTTCTTTGCATCCATATTTTATATTTGCATGGGCTCAATGAGGTTGCCCGTGGCTACCGCCTCATCCTTCTCATGTCTGCGGACGATCCCCAAAGTGGCCGAGAGATCACGTAACAATATATATGTAATATATATATGATGCCGGATTTAATGGTACAAGCGCCACCGCTGGGCCTTTATAGAGAAAGTCATCACAGACGGTTTAGCCACAAACCGCTTCAGGATAATCACATATCACGCACGGTTTTAGCCACAAACCGCTCGTGATATGTGATTATCCTGCACGGTTTGTGGCTGAAACCGCTCGTGATATGTGATTATCACGGCATTTGGTTTAGGTCAAACCGCTCAGGATATGATTATCACGCACGGTTTGTGGATGAAACCGCTCGTGATATATGCTTATCGCAGACGGTTTGAACCACAAACCGCTGCGGAAAGATACATCACGACGGTTCAAACCGCCTCGTGATGACCTCATGTCATCATCGATCTGATAAACTCGACGGCTCACGAAACCGCTCGTGATGACGTTTTTGAACCGTCTGTGAAAGCCTTTTCTGTAGTAGTGCTGCCTCCATCACCTCTGTCGCGCGCGCAACCCGGCTGCATTGACCATCTTCCCTTACTCTTGTGCCTATTTAATCGCAGTGCTGAGCTCATCTTCACCTCTGCTTCACTATCATCACCCTCTTCCTCTCCCTGAGCACTAGGGAGCTAGAACACCCGCACAAGCGCAAGCTTTGCTTCGGCAACCTTCATCACTACTGTGTGCGCTCCGTCGCCTGGGTGAGTCACCATCACCCGGATCAAAGCTTCGGTCCCGCAACAACCTCTCCTACCTCGTGCTCACCTCCCTTCATCCTCATCTTCACAGGACCGCCGTCGCCGTCCGTCTTCCCATGCTTCGTCCATTGAGCTGACTGTGCTGCCCTGCTCCTCCACGCTGCACCACTTCCTCGGGTGAGCCCTGGCCTTGGCTTCTTGTCCACCAGCATCGCCTCAGCCTACACTTCCGAATGCTCACAACCTCCTGCTCTTTCTGCTGTAGAAACACTCGGATTGTCGCTGTCTTCTTCCTCTTCAGCACTGACAGACCCGCACCATGCTGCCATTCTCCTCCACTGCCCAACTCCATCATCCCGGTTACATCAACTTAAGTTACCACGTCATATCATGTTCTAGGGGTATGGGTAGCTAGCGCATCGGTTGATGTGGCTAGTGTAGTTGCACGCTGTTGCCGCACAGTAGTCCTTTTGTCCCTAGTGTCGGTCGCTGTGGACGGGCCCACACAGAGCTCCTCACAGTGTGCTGGTGGTATACCTAGAACCCCCTTCGGGGAGTAGGTGCTCATGCGCACGCCACCTGATATGATTGGCCACCGACTAGCCAGCTCCACCATGGGCCCAAACACCGCTACTGCCTCGCGTAGCCATGTCGCCACCATAGGCCAACATCACCCTCGTTGACGACACCGTCAGGGTCAGTGAGGACACGGGGTCCCATTTTGGGCAACCCGGATCACTCCCAAGGCCTGGGTCGCCGGTGACGACCGTGGCTAGAGCATGCTCTCGGCGTCCTCCCCTGCTCTAGGTGAATTTGGGGGAGATGCACTGTAGCAAGGTCATCAGTTGTAATCACATCATTAGGAAAAGGTTTAGTTAATGGTTAAGTTAGTATGAAGTGTGGGCTCAGGTCAAATAGTAAAGTGTAATTAGAAACTAAAATAAGTTATGGGTCTATGACATGTGTTACCTACCTTTTTAAAGAACAGTGTAGACCCGGTCTATAGATTGGCTTCAATGACATGTGGACCCTCGGTCCATGCACTATTCCCATAGAACCAAGTCTGTATAGGAAGGCCCCCACCTATGAGTGATTGTAGCCATTTTCAATTAGAAAATAAATCGAGAAAAGAAATTAAAATACCAGGGTCCCACCAGTCAGTCATAGTAGGATTTTCTAATTGAAGAATAAATCAAAAAGAAAATAAAATCTAGTAGACCCCACCTGTTAGTGAGAGTATTATCTCTCCTTTAATAATTTCAAGAATTGTTTTGGATTCAAAACTTTGGAGAGCTCATTCTCTCTCGTTTTAAATCTAGATTAAACGATTCTTGTGTCTAAATTTATCTAAATTCAAACCCTAACTAACAAACCAAAAACATGAATTTTGGAGTTCATTTGGAATTTTTAATGCAATTTAAATTCATTCATGTTTATTTGAACTTGATCATTTTTCATGTATATAGATATCGAGGCTCTGGAAGAGCAGCAAATTGAGCAAGACCAAGGCCACCAAGACATTGAGCAAGGCGTGTCAACACTTTGATCTTTTTCACCTACATTTGAATGCAAATTATATTGTTTTAAATTATAACATTGCATTGCTATGATTTATACAATTATGTTAACAAGCTCATAGTTAATACCTTAATAATAATTGAGTATAACATTTCCATCCTTGAACTTGGACACTATCCTTTGCCACCCTAAGTAGTAATGGTATACATGATTAGTTACTATGTTCGTATCTAGGTGTCATGATTATTCTTTTTTAGACACATTTACATGTGGACATTAATTTGCCCCGACATCATTCAAAACTCAAAACTTGATTTGGGCAGTCGAGACTAGAGCATGGCTGGTATGTTGAAACTAGAAAGGAATTTCAAAACAAAAAAAAAAAAATCAAAAACAGATTTTGACTTGGGCAGATGATAAGTCGGCCGGATACGGATAAAAGCACAATAGAGTGGGTGTTGGGGAAGTACTACCAAAGTCAATTAAGGGTGTGGTTTTTGTGAAGACTCCTCGTGTAATAACAGTGCAACCACAAGTCTATAATGGGTACGACCTAGCCTTACTGAGCCACTTCACCTCAGCGTTAACTTCACCATCAGGTGGAATGTGGCATGGATAAGGGTAAGGAAGCCACAGGAAAATCACACGGCGCAAGAGGGGGCTCCGTGAGGGCGTGGCCCATGGCGGTGAAACCTCACCGGGTGGGGCTGCGTCGGGGTGGGGGAATCACATAGGCCTTGTGATGGTTATCTTGGTCTCACGCCTATAGTTGTGTGTTGACAGTAAAAGATGATTGTATCTTGTGAATAAAGTTATGCAACCTCTGTAGAGTGAAAACTGTCTGGATAGTCGTACCCACGGTTATGGGTGATGCCGATAAGTTGCTTGAAGTATACTCCATTTTATAATAAATTTGTGGGTGGGATGAAATGCCGGGTCGGAGCCCGAGGTTTTGATTTGTCCTGGTGATAGCCAGTGGGAATAGCGGGTGGATGCAGCCATGGGATTACAAGAGGAATGTGGTTTGGGATTCGAGGGTGATGCGGCCTACAGAGTCAGGTGGTTGCAGCCTTGTAATCGCCGAGTGGATGCAACCCTAGAAAAGCATGAGCATTGGGTGGATGGAGCCACTCAGTGATATATGGAGGTGGAAACCTCCAAGTATTATCACACAACAAAACTCAATTTCACTCAAAACTGGTTTAGTCAAAATGCTAGGTCACATAACTTGCTTACTACTTAGTCTAATTCAAATGTAGCTTTATGCAAATAAAACAATTGTAAGCCTTCCATTGAATAACCTTGCATCTATTGTAATTGCATTCTGTGTATTGGCTCGCGGAGTACGGTTATGTACACACACTTGCTTACTATAACAAAACTCAGAACCATTTGATCAAGACCCTTACGCCTACTTCGTGGCATCTGGACCAGATGGCGAAGATGATGGAGGAGCTTAGGCCGGGACCCCCAGTCGCTTGCCTATGGGCAGAGCTGATGGATCCACCTTTGCTTTCTGCTTCTGCTTGCGTCTCTACTTTCTTTACTAAACAATATGTGTATTGATTGGCCTACTTGGCCCTTTTAGTAAAACAGTTGATCGAATGGTCTATTTATGTGATGTAATATTAATCATGATATGATTTGTGCGATGTATGTGTATGATTCAACAATGTACCCGTTTGCACTATCTGCCGATCTAGGGAATAGTGCTTCTTACACTAAGGGTTCCAAATTACAAATTCAGGTCCCAACACCGGTCTCCTCCTCATTGCTCCTCCCGCCGCCGGCCTCCTCCCCACCTTCCTCCTACCTTCGAATCTAGAGCCGGCGGCCAGGGTTCGGGGCGGTGGGCGCATAGGGTGGATATCGAGCCAAATCATCGTCTTATCGAGTTTTTCTCGAAATTGACACATTTTGATTTAATATAATTTTATTTATAGTTTGAAAGTATTTTTAGAATTGAGCTAACGAGCCGAGCCAAAGAGAAATCCAATTTCATTAGAAATTGATTCATTTCAATGTTTAACCAATTAACGAGTGTAATTGAAGCAATTGGGTAGTAGGAGGTGGTGGCCCTAGGAGAGAGAAGAGAGAGGGGTCGAGAAGAGTGGAGAAGGAAGAAGATGAAGATTTTTTTGGTTTAACGACAACTCAGACTAACAGAGGTGATGGAAATTGCATGGAGAGGATCAAACAAGAAAATCAGTGGCATGTAGAAGATCAGACCTTTTTTTAGTGACACAAAAAGGAATCGAGACAACTTTCAAATAGCATGTGGGTGATTTTCCTCCCTTTTGTTTTCTCCTCTCCTTTGCCTCTGTACTTTGGAGCGAGGAACCAGAGATCAGAATCGTTAGGGAAAAAACAGCGCACAATATTCGACGAAGCAATCTTACGCCTCGTCGCCATCCCCAGCAACCACATGGTTCAGCGACTAATCTGTGGGTTCTTTTCACCTAACAAGGGCTAGTTTAATTAATTAGCACTGCAAGTGACTCACTTTTTTAGTCCCAAGTCGTGCACAGTGGCTGTGGAGCAGCCACCTTGCATATACAGTAGATAAAAAATAGCACGGGAAAGTTTAACTAGTTGAAAAATGGAGTGCCTATATGGTTATGCATGGGTCATTAAGGCACCCCGGCATCATTGCTTCGAGATCCCGGTTTACGTGTCTTGTTGTGCGTACGTGTTGAGGCCTGTTGGACCAGAGAATCTTGCGACATAGTTGGTCGCACTACTGCTGCTCGTTGCAGGTGCATATATCATACCTCGGTACTGTACCGGATGTTACACCGGTTAGGTTTTTAAAATAATACGTTCTTGTATCGATCCATACGAGTGTACTATTTCATACTTAATATAATAATACGAGGATAAATATATAAGTATATATTTGTTTAATTATATGCACACTAAATATCACTTATAGTATTATTCTAAATACATAGTTGTACTATCAAATATAACATATAGTTCAATAAACGGTATTATCAATTCCACCGGTATAACCGGTATTGACTGGTATCGAACCGGTATGACCAGTATCGACTGTTATTTAGACTGGTACGGTACGTAGGGCTATTTTGTACCGGTTTAGATGACGGGTACGATAGGTACCATATTGATACCTATGGCATATATGCAACACAATTAGCCTAGACATATGTACCCTGTCAAAAGGCCAACTGATCTTCTCATCTTAATCCAATTTTTCTTGGCATGCATGCGTGACAGTCTAGCTAGCTTGTCCGAGCTGAATGATAGAAGCATAGGCACATGCATGGTGAGCACAATTAAGCTGTGCATGCTGATGTGTACATTTATTCGATCGAGGAGACGGTAAGGTATAGTTGCATCATTGCATGCATGATCGATCTAGCTACTAGCTAGATACCCATCTCAAGCTACACAGATGCCTGCACCATGCAGAGACCATTCTGATTAGCTAAAGTTGCAGGTCGATCACGAACGGCATTCGAGTTTGTACCATGGAATTAGTTTTGCGCACGTGGTACATTCGCATGTCATCGGATCATCCATGAAGGGTTCAAATTATTGGGGATATATGTTTTCTAGCTAGTAGCTAGTGTATGGTACTAGCAAGAATCTACGCAGAACATTTTTCCATCGATCATGCATGCATGCATGCACATTTAGTCGTTTCGTCCTTCGGGAGAACTCTCTCTCGCATGCAGCCCGGCCGGCCAGCTTCTTCCACTCAGAATTAGTCCTTGTGCGCACAGAATCCTTATCGTTTCCTCTCCAGCCTGTCTCGTATCTCTAGGCTCTAGCTATGAACCTTGGGTGTCTTTTCCCAGCTGCATGCACCTCATCACTTGCGCACATTGTTGCGTTGCTTCGCCTGGATGCATATATAGGGCCCTCAGCTTCACTTTGGATCTTCTTTTACTTTGTCGTCTTGACTCTTGATGTAGCTAGCTAGCTACATCTCATCAAAGGTTTTTACAAACACAACACACTCTAGTAGGAATTGAATTTATCATATTAATAATTCCGTAGGACAAGATGCATATATGACGAACATATTTGACAGCGTACTCAACCATTTATCACTATTCAAAGTTTCCAACAATCATGGACGTACTGGATGAACGATTTATGCACACCTGCAAATTTTCAATATGAAACTCTTTTTTTTAGGGAATGGCAGGAGAGCTGCCATTGATGCATTAAAGGAGACTGTTGAAAAGTACATTTAGGAAGAAAACCTATACCGGAGCATTGCCAAAAAAAAGCCAACAAAAAGGCTCGCAACAGTTGGAAAGGTCCCGAAAAAACAAAATTCAAAATCGAAAAGAAAACTGAAACTTCTGGCAGGGGTACCCGCCGCTCCGCCACCCCTCAGTTTTTTCCTCCTGGCGTTCTTGCCTTTGATGATGGTGATGATGATGATGATGCTGCTGCTGCTGCTGCTGTAGCTTGTCGTCGCCGTCACCACCCCTCTTGATCTACTCATTCGCCAGTCGCGACGGTAGTTTGGTTTGAGGGTGAGGCCGACAATAGTATCCCTTGCGATCTGATCTTGTGAAAAAGAAACTTTCGCCTTCCTTGAGCAGGGATGAAACTTTCGACAAGATGAAACTCTTCCATGTTAATTGTAGAGAAGAAAAAGAAAAGGCACAAGCAATGGATGTGAACAATTTTGTCGGAAAATGGAGAGAACGAGAAACGAAGCCGATTTTTTAAATTGGTAAGCTAAAATAGAGATTAAATTAAATAAATAAGACTAGTATGCAAACAATTAGGAAGCTAAGCACTTCGAATTTTTTTTGTAAATAATCTATTTTTTATTCGGAAATACAGAAATAATACCGCTTAATTTTTTTTACAGAATAATCTCTAGTCGCCGTCCCATTGGGCGATTAGAGCCTCATGGGTATAGTCGCCAAACGGATGTACGACATTAGTGCAAGTCGCCCAACCAAGGCGACTTAGTTAAAGTCGCCCAACCAAGGCGATTTAAGCTCCTAAACTCACAATTATGTAAACCCAATTGGAACAATTGTGTTAAAATAGATATTACATTTTGTAGGTATTGTATTTAGCAAATCGTATTATATGATGTTATTTTTGTAAAGATAAAAGTGTGGTGACAACGTTGGTTGGTCTGCATTTTTATTTTAAGTAGAATATGAAGGGTACGAAATATGTCGACTCGAATAACATTTTGTGATCGCAGATATTGTTGTAAAGGCCAAATTTACAGAGAATTTTGTGAGGACGATTCAGATAGTAATGAATGGTAAGTAGATAGGTAAGTGATATTCGAAATACGTAAATAATATAGGCTTGCTTTCATGGCTTAGCGGAGACACGGAACGAGAAGTACATTAAAGTCCGCGATGTAGCACATTACACGAGTGACATGGCATGATGGTTCGTAATTGCTTTAGTCATCCTCGCTACTACTACGGTACACCATGATGTAGCATCCGGACCATATAAGTATACATGCCTTTAGGGATAATAAAAACAAGAGGGTATGACGGGTACTACTACGTAATGACCCGACCTCTGCGTGGACGGGGCCATTTTCCTTTCTTGCTAGCTCGGCGTTGAACTCCTCGCCGCCTTCCCTTCCCTTGTCGCGGATCGCCCACGTCGGGTCGGTATGTCAAGTCGCCCATATCCTCGCGATTCGATGATGTAAGTGCACCGTATAATGAGAATCGTAAGAAGGATTTAACTTCTTCATAACTAACGTCGTGGATACGGATTCTGACGGCGACCGGATACGTTGTGGCGGCGGGTTCACCAAGATGAGCCTTTTCCTTGCCTTTGTCGCGGATCGTATATGTCGGGCCGGTATGTCAAGTCGCCCATGTCTCCGCGATTGTATGATGGATGTAAGTACACCGTACCGGGAAACCTTATGTAATAAGGACGCCCAGCTGGAGAACACTCTATGTGGGTTGCCTTATGTTCAATCTCCTAAAGCATGTAACGAAATGGTGGACGCGTTATTGCGGTTGCCTTTTATTGAGTTGACATGTTGTATTGATGTGTCGCGTGCTTTAAGTTATATGCATCGAAGAAATATGCAATGTATGAACGAGTTCTGAAAACCAAGCTATTCCATATTATCCGATAGAATTAAGATAAAACATACTAGCAGTTGGGTAGTTGCTTACAAGAACCAAAGTACAATTACGACACAATTAGTTCGGCATTTGCTTACAAGAACCAAAGTTCTGACTGAACTACAAGTTACAACAGAGTAGGAAATGTAATACAAGTTCCTACGTGTCGTGAGCGCCTTTGCAAGTTCTCGACAACAGTTCTTGCCCTTCTGGCGGCGCAGCTGCAACATCTACCCGCCATTGCGGCTTCCCTTCGTCCATATCGTTCGAATCACGACGACTCTGCCGACGGCCCTTCCCCCTCTCAATAGGTCTAGATCTGGAACCCAAGTCCTATTTGCAATATCCAATGTGGAGAAGTTACCGACAACCCCGAAGCCTCTTAGCTCGCCGCACCACACTGCCGAACCTTTTCCTTCATGAAGTACTCGAGATACAAAGTTAAATGGGTCCATGCGGATCGCCCCACACGCCAAGAGAACATGAGAGCATGGCTTGTGAAGAAGCTTTAGCTTGTTGCATGTGCAGCTAGGTTCATTCACATGGTCTCCAAGGCATACCTCATGGGTAACAAGAGACCGAGCCGTTCGAATCCGGCTCGTCTCGGAGGATCACGTCGAATCGATGCTCCGATTGCCCATTACGAAGACCGTGTGCGATCGAGCCTTCTCGGTCTTGGCCTCGCATGTATGTACTAATCTTCGAGCAATAGGGTCTGTGGGTTGGCGCATGAAGTGCCGCATTTGCATGTCTTTCCTCGAAATATCCGATTGTACCATGCGTAACGCCTTCAACAATGGCGACAAGAGGTCGACAACGAGGCCCCTAATAACCCAGCTTGTACACCTCTGCAAGGTTAGTGGTCATTATGCCATACCTTGCGCCGTCCGTGTCGTGGCAAGAAGGACCACTTTTCCAATGGCTCGGCCTCAATCCAATGAGAGAAACACCGATGTCCCTCGAGGTCCTCGCGTCAAATGGGGAGGGTCGAGCTCCCTTGATGGTGTGAGGCGCTCATTTGTGCCTCCCGGCAATACACTCTTGAGCAAGCAGGAGTGCGGCTCCACCTTCGAGACAATCCGGTGAGTCTCAGACGGTCTCCTTGCGTGCACACGCCAAGGACACCCAACCGCTTCAGATCTGACGGTGTCTTGCTCCCGGTGGATTTGAGTACACGAACGGCCGTTGCATGGACAAGGCCCTGCCTTAATGGCATCCGCAGCGATCCCTTGTCAAGGCAAACATTGCACGGTCGAACCTCCGCCCCATTGTACTCCCACGGTGATTCGTGCTCGTCGTGCACAAAGAAGACCCTCAACGTCCACCCTCTTCCATTCCTGCGGGATGGGATCTTAAATCCTCCTCGGAAGAGTTATTACCATCCTCTTGTAAAGCTTCCTCCTCTCGCCGAGCCGCAAGTCATCAATCTCCATCCGACGTATTATCTTTGTCGACATGCTCCCCGCGACCGCTCAGGCACGCGCACGAGCTTCCTCTTACGCCTCGGCCTCCTCTTTCGCCTCAAGAACATCGCCACCGCGTGTTCGTCATGAACCACACGCATCAAGGCCCGAAGCTGCCCACCAACCCGACGGGAGCCGCTTAAGGGCTCGCGAGGAGTTCCTTCGGACATGCTCGCACGAGTAGCACTGATCGTAGCCACGGCGCCTTCTGACCTTGCAGATATGCCTTCCATGCAACCGCGCATCACTCCGCTCAACTCCCACCGAATGTGCGTGGGAGACCTACTCCAAACCCCTTGTATCACGACACTCCACACCTCGGGGTCCAATGAGAAGGTTACGGTGAGCGCTTTAGGACATCTCCGATTCGGTATTCTCGATTCGGGTGTACCAAATCGACTTGCTTGGAAATCACTTAGGTCAACACCGCACGGACCTTCACGAACCGCACCAACACCGTAATGCACTTTCAATCTTGTCGGCTCCGACATGACTACAAATATTACAAATGTTGCAACCGGTGATTTCTCAACATACATTTCCCATATACTTGCTAAACAAACAAGTAGCCGAGAATAAGAACAAACAAGAGTATTACCTTGAAGCGGAGACCTTCTCTTCAGAGGAACAAGCTCCTTTCACGCAAACCGCCTCTCCCGAGCCTGCTCCTCGCAAGCTCCTCTCCTCCTCAACGGATCCGCTCTGCTTGTCCGCCGAGAGAAATGGTGAAAGAAACCATGAGGGACCTGGCCGGCTTTCTATATGACCGTGTAGTCGCTCATCCGTTTGCACGACTTGGCAGAAGTCTGCCGCCCAACGGTTGAGCGACACGCGGACTAGTCGGTGAACCGTTACGACTTGGCAGAAGTGCCGCCCAATGGTTGAGCGACACGTGGACTAGTCGTTGAACCGCTGGATGACTTGGCAATAAGTACAGCCCAACGGTTCATAGTCGCCAACCGTTTACCGAACGATTCAAACTAATATATTAATAAGTAATAGAACTATGGTAGAGGGAATGCGAGACAACCATATCATAGTCGTTCTGAAGGAGAATACGCCAACACAAAATACAAGTTATATAACAATGGTAGATGGAATGCATAGACAACCATGTAATAGTTCCTACAAAAGACAATACGTAAACACAAATGACGAATAGTTCCTCACGAAAGACAATACGTAAACACAAATGACGTAAACCCCCATCACACCACAAGCGCCACCCGCAAGACTCCGCTCCATCGCCGCCACGCCCCACACCCGTCCGCGCCAAAGAAGACGCCCCCGCTTGGGCTTCCGGCGGGGTGCCTAGTCCGAGGCAGACAGGAAAGGCGCCAGAGCCCTGGCGATCCGTGGTCCTGTGGGGTCGACTCCACCTGTGTGATCACCGAGGCCCGCTAAGCCGCCAACGAAAAAGAACGCCGACAGTGCGAGCTCACCGCTCACCGTCCGCGCCCCCGGTGCTTCGCAAGTAAAGATCCACGTCCTCGCACGCCCTCGTCGGGGAGAAGACACCGCCGGCTCTACAAAAGTACTCGCATGGCAAATAATGTTAGTCTCTACCAAAAATCGACGATCGCCAACTTGAACAGAGCAAACGCACTCGACCGACGGCATCTATGCGGGATGCTATACCCACCGTGATCGTCCGGGAGGGTCGGGGTGAGAATATATTGTGGCGGTGGGGTGTGTACCCGTGCCCACCGGACCCTCCGGCGCTGCCCAGCGCAGCGCAACAGAGGCGTAGGAGCAACAGACGGCGAGGTTTCGCGCAAGCGGGCCACGCGGACGTGCCTCCCGAGCTCGCTTGAGTGGGGTGTAGGACACGAAGCTTCCTCTGCAAGGCCCGCCAAGACGCCGTCGCGCGCGGCCAAGTGAAGGAAGACCCCTGGAGCACGGGCCTCCGTCTCTGATCGAGTACGGCTCCCGCCGCACGCCGCCGGCCGTGAGACGGTCCAATTTGCTCCACAAAGTGCTCAGACGCCGCGTGTGACACTGACGTGTGCATACCGTGCTGCGAGCCAAAAACGGTGGTTAAAAAGGATTACATGTAATACGACTAAAGAAAATATATAGGGAAATATGTACCCGCTTCACGGCACCAAAGGGACCCTACGGTCGGCCGGTCCACCGCGTCACCATGGTACATGTCCGCGCCAGACGGTCTCGAAGTCTATCAAGATGGGTCCGTCCGAGAGAAGCGCCGAACGACCACAACCGCAGCAGGGGGCAACAGGAGGATAGATGCGGCTTCGTCCGACAAAGACGATCGCGACAAAGCCGCGGATACGTCGCGGCAAGTACGGCCGATCCCCAATCGATCTCGACTCCTCGCCGTCGCGATGGCTCCTCGCGTACCCATGAGGCGGGCGTCAACGAGTCACCGTGGGCTGGCTGGTAAGCGATACCACCGAATGTACCACAACAGATACGCCTCGGTGTCGCGAAACACTGGTCGACGGTGGGTACGTGGGACCATCCGCCGACCACGCAGTAAACGAATAATTAGTAAGCCCGCCATATGGCTAGGCCTTAATGAATCGCTAACCCCGATTTAAAATAGGTACTATACTTACCCGAATCGCGAAGCCACCGCAGGGCGCACCATGCCATTGCCGCCCGAGAAGTCGGCACGGAGGTGCGGCCTCCGCCCCAAGAACGCCTCAAACTCGCCAACAGGCGTCGCGCCGATCCACCCGCGTCCGTGAATGCGGCCGCTCCCGCGATAGGCAAGCCGAGCAAGATCGCGACATCCTCCGTAGTCGGGCCATCTCCGAAAGGGAGGTGGAAGGTGTCGTCTCGCCGCCAACGGTCCACCAGCGGTCGGGGAGCGACGGTCGAACGGAAGCGTCGTGACCGCCGGGCCGGCTCGAACCTCCCCATCGTCGCCGGCGACCGGACCGCCGTCCTCTTGGTGGCCTCAACCATCCGTCGAAGCGGTAGAAGACGGAACGGCTCAGCCTACAAAGCACGAAGACGTAAGTACAAAGTGCGATACGACACAAAAAAGTTACAAAGTTTACGGACAAACCTCTCTACCCAGTGGGTCTAGTCTCCAAGCCCGTCGGGTGTCCGCGACTGAACCACCCCAACTCGGCCTCGCCCCGCCCGCCAACCGGATGCGGCACACGACGGCTTCAAGCGGTGTCAAGACGTCGACGAACCGGTCTAGCGTAATCAAATGCCAATCCGAACCACGTGGTCTTGAGCCATACCGCAAATTAAGAAATTAAAAGCATTCATATTACTTACGATTTAAATTATATTCCAATGGGAAATAAATCATATTTGATATGTTCAGTAGTGCCACCTAAACACTTTGCCCCAACACAATGACACAATTTTTCCTACGAAGGCTATATTACGTTAACGCCTATACCGATCGCTATGGATTAAGTAGATATTTATTACATCATCGTTACTATGCGATTTATAATGCGTGAAGCTTTGGAGAAAAAAACAAAATTTCACATGTTTGATAATCCCACGTGTTTGGAACCATGTATCGCGATTTACCATTCTATAAACTAGTATTTGCGAATGCATGAGTTATCGACATGTTTATCATTTTATAAACTAGCATTTCTAAAAGTAACATGTTATCATTCATCTAGCTCAGACATAATTAGCGCAAAGACGCATAACAAGACAACTAAAATTTGACATGTTTGATAATCCCACGTGTTTCAACCATGTATCGTGTATTTAACATTCTATAAACTAGCATTTGCGAATGCACGCAAGTTATCGACATGTTTATCATTCTATAAACTAGCATTTAGAAAAGTAACATATACGCAATTAGCACAAAGACGAGAATAGTACAACTAAATTTATTTTTACTAACTCATTTTTCCTTCATGTTATCTCTCAACATTTGCTAACGCATTCATGGTTACTAACTAATTATGCCATCTCTAGATATTTGCTAACAATATGTCATTACACATAAAGTTGATTGCTAACCTACCATGGTTTAGAAAAAAAACTTATACAAAGTAATATCAAAACTTACCGACCTCACGCGCTCCTCTTCTTCCCTCCTCTTCTCCTTTCTTCCCTCCCTTTCCTTCTCCTCCTCTTTTTCCTCTCTTTCTCCTCTCTCTCTCTCCTCTCCTCTCCTCTCCTCTTTTCTCTGCCGATTTCACTTATTTGGAATGGCGACGGTTCGCCACCATGGATTTTATAGTCGCCCAAGTCGCCATACCGTATGGCGACTTCGGCTGAGCCGCCACCATGTCGCCATACTGTAAGGCGGCGACCTTAAAATCGCCGTGCGGATGGCGACTATGCCTCGAAACCTTCAATGTCGCCCTTCGGTTTGGCGACTTGAAGAAGTCGCCCAACCGCACGGCGACTAGAGATTATTTCAAAAAAAATTAAGCGGTATTATTTCAGATTCAATAAAAAATAGATTATTTAAAAAAAAATCAAGCACTTCTCTACATGTGATAGCGGTTAGAATAAATTTGAACTCTATCAAGGACAGCGTTTAGTATTTGTCGTAGCAGAAAATACTAGACAGTAGAGAAAAGGGGATCCCCGATATCCGAGTGGCCGGATCAGAGAGGGGACTGGTGTCAGGAGAAGTATATTGTATTAAATGCCACAAAAAAACCTGCTTCTCTTCCATGGGAGAGAGAGAGAGCTATTTATAGCCAACTAACAGGGTACATGAGATTATTATTCTACCCTTAGGAAGGTACTGTCCGTACAGGGACTGCAGAGTCTTTTCCTATCCCTATGCCTAGCTTCCAGTCCATGATGGGCCTCTGTGGACCTGGCTCACCCAGCCGGTGGACCTGGTCCACTTGTCTTCTCCCTTCGCTCTGGCGGGAGCCAGCGCCAGCCGTGCCCTTCTGCACCCCTTAGGGACTTTGGGCCCCTTCGAGACTTCTGCCCCTCTCGTGATCTCCTGTGTCTCTGTGGGGCTTCATCCTATTTGCCGGGTCAATGGGGCCGGTGGGCTGCCCCTACGACAAGCCCCTCGTGGTCGAGGTCCTGCTTCGTCATGGCTGAAACTGCGCCTTTCTCCCGGAGGGTCCAAGCACACCGTCCCCTTCAGCCTGGCGAAGCGTTGTTTGTACAGGTTCTGGTTCTGTGGAGGTTGGCCTCGGAGTCATCCGGGGGGAGGGGGGTGCACTCCGTGTAGTTGGTGGCACTGGCGTTTGCTTGGGTGCTGTGTGCCGTTTAGCAATAATGGTGCCCCTTTAGGGGGGTTGTGCATAGTGGGTGGTGGTTGTGTATCATAATGTTGCTAGTGGGGTTGTTTTATGGCTGCCACGTGTCACGGTGGGATTGGCACGTGGTTCTTCGGTTTCCCCTCCAATTTGTCCGTTGGTGTCCCTAGTGGGTATAAATAAGGGGTGACCCCCCCTATCGCTCTCTTGCTCTGGCTTGCTGAATCTCCCAGCTTTGTTTCTTTGCGGCGCTAGTGAGTTGCGAGGGTTCGGGCTGAGATCTTCGGATATGACGAAGCGTAGTAAGGAAGGAGGGGGTGACCCCGTGTACACTAGCGATCTGGGGAGGTCCAATATGACGAGCCTTGTTCTTTGAACCCTCGTGGATGAGGGCAAGTTGAAGAGTTTGGCGAAGCTCCGTGCTCCTGGATCAGAGACAGTGGCTGCGCCCAGGCTGACGAGGCAGTTGTTTTCGTCGCCTTCCTCAATGCCAGCCTCAAGATTCCCTGCATCGAGCTCGTCTCTGAGGTGCTGCGGCTTTATGGAGTGGAGTTGGCGCAATCGACGCTGAACTCCATCATAAAGCTGGGGGTCTTTGAGTGGATGCTGAGATCCGCTAGAGCTAGCAGCGAGGGGCACCTGTTCGCCTATCTTCGTGATGGGCGTTGGCAGCCGAAGAAGAAGAAAAGCACAGGTGAGACGCTCAACTTTGGTAGCATCAATTTCCAACCAAAGACGCGGTGTCAAATGTATGTTCCTACTCCGGCTGCGCGGAACCGTTGGGAGACGGATTGAACACAGAGGTGGTTCTACCATACCTCTCCGGGGAAGGATGGTCTGCAATCTCGGGGTGGGCAGATACAGCTTACCGCCACTCCTGAGATTGTGCTTACCTAGAGGGAGGAGGCCCACCTCCATGTGTTGCTGGATGCGACGAAGAGCCTCTCCACACGAGACCTAGTGGAGGAATTCTGCACCTTCAGGATCTGGCCTCTGGCCTCGAAGTGGAAGGTGGAGCTCAGGGCTCCGAAGTCCAGGCTCCCCGCCCTTACCGTGGAGGGCCACGAAGGTATGGTTTCTATTATGTGTGGCATGTTGCTCTGTTTTGCTTGGGGTTTAGACTAATCCAAGCTTGGTTACTCTGGCAGTCGTGCCCATTGCCAAAGCAGCGCGCGCCGCGGAGCTGCTCTTTAGCCCTTACACAAGCTAAGAGCACGCGAAGCGTCACTTGGTTGTGAGGGAGCCGCGGTTGAATCGCGTGTACGATGCGTTGGTTCATCTTTCTGAGCGCCCAAATCCTGATGTGGGAAAAAAGAAGTGTGCCCGCGTGCCCAAGGTCGAAGGCGTGGGCCCGATTGTGGTGGCCTCGCTTTGCATCGCCTGCCCTTGTGATAGCAGCGGTCCTTCGCATAGTGTGGAGGACTTCACAGAGCGGCAGACTAAGAGGGTGGCCGAAGGCACCCCAGAGCGTATTGAGTGCTCCGTATCTAGTAGCTCTTCATTCGACGAGAGCGTTGTTTCGCCTGTGGAGGGTGCCGAAGCGGGGGTCGTCGGTCGTACTATGTCGGAGGTGGACAAGGCGATAGGCACGTTCGGTGTAACGCGCCTTGCTGTAGAGGAATCCTTCAGCACCGACACCCCTTCGCATGTTTATGGAGGGGACGCCGAAGTCATTGGGGATACCCCTGCTACCCTGCGGTTGGCTACTAGTAAGCATTTCATTGTTATTTTACTATTGGTGATTGCTAGTCTGACTTTTGTTGGTGTTGCAGTGATGAGCGATGAGGGTGGCGACGAGGGTGGCCAGGGGGCTGGTGCTGGTTCTACTTTGGTGGGTTTTGAGGCGGCGCCCTCGCCCATGCCCGCCCCAGCTGCTATGGGGGCGGTGGACTTGGGTCCCTTGTGCCGCGTCGACTTCAAGGTGAGCGAGGGTGCTGCCCGTGTTTGCGGGGCAGTTGCTGATTTTGCCGCCCTGCCCCTCGTGCGATAACTCTTTCGGAAGACGTTGCTGAGGGACATGTTCTGAAGCATCGAGGCGAATGTCGTGAAGGTTTGTTTTGCTTGGTATACCTAACCTTCGTTATTTTATATTTATTATTATATATTTTTTTGACGTTTTGCTGTGTACGTAGACCTTGATGATGTCGTGGGCCCTTGATACTAACATTGCTCACGACTTCACTGAGATTCAGCAGAGGGTCGATGCGAAGCATGCCCGGAGCGCAGCCCTAAGCACGGAACGCGACTCTCTTTCCGAGAGGGTCAAGTCCTTGGAGGCTCGGGTAGCGGACCTGGAAGTGGAGCACACAACACTTTGAGGTGATGTGCAGGAGCTACGGGGCATCCGAGCAACCCTTGAGGAGGAGATCCAGGCGGAGCGGGAGCTGTCGACCACCGTTGGTCTCTCTACCTGGAAGGCCATGGAGACTCTGGAGGAGGCTACAACGGAGCTTGGCGCCGTCCCTCCTGTGAGGCGTCACCATCCGGTCGAGATGGACATAACCTTGGAGCATCTCCGGCGTGCCGGCGAAGTGTGCCTGCCTGTGGCTTGCGCATATGGTGATCATTGCGTGAAGGTCGCTTGGCTGATGACCCTTGCCACCATTGACAAGGCAAGGTGTGCTCATATGGATGCCCTTACCGCCCAGTCTGTTGTCGTGGACACTACAGAAGAGGTTGCCGCCGCGCAGTGTCGGACGCGGAAGGCTAGCAAAGTCCTTCAGCAAGACTTCTGGGCGTTGCGTGGCTGCGACGGAATCCTTCCGGGCAGTGCAGGCCCAACAGGCAAAGGGGAAGGCTCTGGCGGAGGATCTAGAGGCTGGCAAGCGGTGGTCCACCCACGGAGATAAGGTGTGACCCCCCCCCTCGCTTGCTGCTACAAAGGTAGGGTCAGATTTTTTTTGTAGTTGTACGCTCCGCTTTTGTTTGGTGTGCCTCGGAGCGTTTTTTTTTATAGAGGTTGACCCTTTTTTTGTGTAATGGCCTCTCCTTGATGAAAATGAGATTTTTTGGATGGTGGTTGTGTCCCTGGCTCTGGTTATATATACTGTTTAGCGACTTACGCAGGGCGAACGGCGCCGGTTTAAATGTTCGGCCCAGCGGGGGCCCCTACCCCCCGGAGGGTGGAGGAGTAAGGCTATGGCTCGACGCGGCGGTCGAAGGACGAGCGTAACCTCTTATCTATCTGGCCCTTGCGGGTGTGTTATTGGGGCGTAGAGTATCACGACGCCAAGTGGCAGTGGTGGAAAAAGGCAAATCCGGGTGGCTCTATGGAGGAATTGGCTTTTTTGGGAGCGCAAGGCGGCGAAGGCGCGCGAGGAGATACGGGCTTTCTGGGGGTTGTCAAGCTGTGAGGCCGATCGGGCCCTTGGATGAGGATTTGCTGAAGTGGACGACGCAAGCAGAGGTGTGGGACTTTGTCCCATGGTTGTATCGCGGTGTGTTTATGTTGTGTTGTGTGCAGCTGTGTAGTGAGGTTGGGTTTTAATAGTTGGTAGTGACGTGCCTCATATGTTGCGGGGCTGAGTGTATTTGTAACGTATGTCCATTGTCCGGGCCATGCTGTTCGATATGTTGTGGACTTTGTATGTGATTAATACTGTGATTCTTGTGTATTATCTTTCTTGTTTTTCCGAGGAGGGGGGGGGGGGCGAAGCCTCGCGCCGTCCCCCATACTCTTTTAGATAGGGCTTCAAGGAGACCTAACTCTCTTTTGTTTTTTTTGCGAGGGGGAGGCGAAGCCTCGCGCCATCCCCCATACTTTTCTAGATAGGGCTCCGGGGAGCCCTAACTTTTTTGTGAGGAGGAGGCGAAGCCTCGCGTAGTCCCCCATACTTCTTTAGATAGGGCTCCGGTGAGCCCTAACTTTCTTGCGAGGGGGAGGCGAAGCCTCGCGCCGTCCCCTTTATTCTTTTAGATAGGGCTCTGGGGAGCCCTAACTCTCTTTTTTTGCGAGGGGAAGGCGAAGCCTCGCGCTGTCCCCTATACTTTTTTAGATAGGGCTTTGGGGAGCCCTAACTTTCTTGCGAGGGGAGGCAAAGCCTCATGGCGTCCCCCCATATTCTTTTAGATAGGGCTCCGGGGAGCCCTAACTCTCTCTTTTTTTGCGAGGGGGAGGCGAAGCCTCACACCGTCCCCCATACTTTTTTAGATAGGGCTCCGGGGAGCCCTAACTTTCTTGCGAGGGAGAGGCGAAGATCGACATTGTTCCCCCTGGTACACTTTTGGTCTTAGGACCGAGTGTCGTGCCAGGGTTAGCCTTGCACGTCATATTCGAATAAACAGTTATGCCTGCGGAGGGCCTCGGTGGGCACCAGGGCCGAGGGCCATACGCGGTGTATTTGTTTATACACTCATGCTTGTGGAGGGCATCGGTGTGCACCAGGACTAAAGGCCATACGCAGTGTCTTTGTTTATACACTCATGCCTATGGGGGGTATCGGTGTGCACCGGGGCCAAAGGCCATGCGCGGTGTCTTTGTTTATACACTCATGCCTGCGGGGGCATCATTTTGCACCGAGGCTGAAGGCCACATGCTGTGTTTTTGTTTATACACTCATGCCTACGAAGGGCATCGGTGTGTACCAGGGTCAAAGACCATGCGCGGTGTCTTTGTTTATACACTCATGCCTACGGGGGCATCGGTGTCCACTGGGCCGAAGGCTATGCGCGGTGTCTTTGTGTATACACTCATGCCTATGGAGGGCATTGGTGTGCACCGAGGCCGAAAGCCATGCGCGGTGTCTTTGTTCATACACTCATGCCTACAGAGGACATCGGTGTGCACCAGGGCCTAAGGCTATGCTCGGAGTCTTTGTTTATACACTCATGCCTGCGGAGGGCATCGGTGTGCACCAGGGCCGAAGGTCATACGCGGTGGCTTTGTTTATACACTCATGCATGCGGGGGGGGGGGGCATCGGTTCCGACAGGGGCCAAAGGCCATGCGCGGTGTCTTTGTTTATACACTCATGCCTACGGGGGGCATCATTTTGCACCGAGGCCAAAGGCCACACGCGGTGTTTTTGTTTATACACTCATGCCTACGAAGGGCATCGGTGTGTACCGGGGTCAAAGACCATGTGCGGTGTCTTTGTTTATACACTCATGCCTGCAGGGGCATCGGTGTCCACTGGGCCGAAGGCTATACGCGGTGTCTTTGTGTATACACTCATGCCTGTGGAGGGCATTGGTGTGCATCGAGGTCGAAGGCCATGCGCGGTGTCTTTGTTCATACACTCATGCCTACAGAGGACATCGGTGTGCACTAGGGCCTAAGGCCATGCTCGGAGTCTTTGTTTATACACTCATGCCTGCGGAGGGCATCGGTGTGCACTAGGGCCGAAGGCCATATGCGGTGGCTTTGTTTATACGCTCATGCATGCGGGGGGGGGGGGCATCGGTCTGCACCGGGGCCAAAGGCCATGCACGGTGGCTTTGTTTATACACTCATGCATGCGGGGGGGGGGGCATCGGTCTGCACCGGGGCCAAAGGCCATGCGCGGTGGCTTTGTTTATACACTTATGCATGCCGAGGGCATCAGTGTGCACCGGGGCCGAAGGCCATGTGCGGAGGCTTTCGCCACTGATGAGCTTGTTACTGCTTTTCATTGGTCGAGGGCAAAATGCCACAGGTTACACTGTTTTTGTACATGCCCACGCTGTGAGAAAGCGATGGGCGAATTTTCGAGCGTAGCCGATTTTTACAGTCCTTAAGGATAGAACTTTTAGAGACTCTTGGCATTCCATGTGTGGCCCAATTACTGTTCCTCTGGTGTTGCGATGTAAAAGAAATCGGCCCGAGTGCCACGGGTGATGATGTATGGCCCTTCCCATTTGGACTCCAACTTGCCCATGGTCGCTGGATTTGCAACCCGCTTGAGAACCATGTCGCCTGGTGCTAGGTGGCGAACCTTGATTTTTTTGGTTGTACGCTCGTGCAACGTCCTCACTGTAATTTGCCATGGTTGATATGGCCTGTACACGGTGCTCTTCAAGGAGGTCGAGTGAGGTCTCCCGTCCAGCTGGGTTAGCTTTGGATGTTGCTCGGAGAGATTTGGCCAGGAACTCCCCGGGGTCATGGCTTCGTCGCTGAAGAGGAGTTTGAATAGAGAAAAGCCCGTAGACCTTGTTGGTGATGTGCGAAGTGCTCATAGAGATTTGTGGAGCTCCTTAGGCCAGAATCCCTTTGGAAATCCCACCAGCCATTTCTTTAGGCCTTCTAGTAAGTTATCGTTGGCTCGCTCGACCGCCCCATTGGATTAGGGTTGTCCTACGGATGCGAAGCATACTGTTATGCCGAGGTTCTGGTAGAATGCCTAGAATGCGGTCGAGTTGAACTGGGTGCCATTGTCGGTGACAATATCTTGTGGTACCCCATACCGGCAGATTATGCTTTTCCATACGAAGCGCTGTGCTGCTGCGGCCATGATTTTGGCGATTGGCTCAGCTTCGACCCATCTGGAGAAATATTCGATGGCGACGAACGCGAAGCGAAGACCGCCCTCGGCCGTTGGGTATGGTCCGATGATGTCGAGTCCCCACCGTGCGAAGGGCCACACAGGAGGCAGGGGCTGCAGCAGGACCGAAGGTGCTCTTGTGTGTCGGCTGGCCCACTGGCACCCTTGGCAGCGTTGAACCAGATCCTGCGTGTCTTGGAGTGCGGTTGGCTAGTAAAAGCCTTGGTGGAAGGCTTTACCCAAGAGGCCCCGGGGCGCCTGGTGTGCGTCGCAAAGGCCCTCGTGGATGTCCTTTAGGAGGGTTTGGCTATCTTCTCGGGACAGGCACCATAGGAAGGGTGTGGGGACCCGGCATCGGATCTGTTTCAAGCCAAGTGATTGCGCAACACTTAACATGAAACATAAACGATTCCGAGTGCTCGGATATGTGTCTCATGTTAGCTCCCAAGGATCAGTGGCTAACATGCACATATCCTAGTACACAACATTGTATTCACATCCATACACAATATACAAGAATAAATAGAAACGTAAATACAACATCATCAAATAGAACTTTTAAGTACAAGTTTGCATAAGAGGGCCATTCAGCCAAACAGAAATATCGAGAATAAATTGCAGCGGAAGACAAACTTAAAATAATAGGGAATAACCGAGTTGGCATGCCCACAATCCCACAAGCAACCAACTGGAGTTAAAGTCGTAGCGTCTGAAGTACTTTATCCAATTCGAATGACTTCTCACCTGAACAATAGACAATTTTTAAGTACAAAGTTGTACTCACGAGACTTTTCAAGAAAAATAAGGATGCATGTAAGTATCAAAGGAAGGCTACTACACTAGTCAATTTTCAGCATAAAGCAAGTTTTGCAATTAGATAAACAGTATAGATTCAAATTACCATTTTTAAAACATCTATACAACATTGTATAACAGTAAGCAATGATCATCAAAAGTATAATCTCCAAACATAATCATCACACGAACATCCCATTCGTGACATATATCAATTCTTCACAAAATTAACACGCGAACATCCCGTTCGAGATAACATTTCAGATCTGGACAAACTAACATAAAGACATAACATTTTTAACCATAACCCAAACTTAAATTTCCCATAAGCTAACTATGCATGCTTTCCCACAAGTGATGTCCATAACCGGGGACACGGCTATGCGAATAGATTTATTTAGACTCCGCAGAGTTGTACAGCTTTACCCACACGATATGAATACCTTGTAATGTTGCCATGCACTCTTCCGTAGGAGTGTGACTAAGATATCATAATGAGGCTGTTACAATGTCATGTCCTAACTATCAAACCACCCGAGGATGTCCACCATGGCAGGCTATCGTACGCGCTAGAACCACGGCTAACCCCGTTGTGTAAGTAAGTCCCTTGCGGTTTCACGGCAAACGCAAAAGACCCTTAAGGGCAAGAAAAGAAAAGTGTAACATGCCCCCACCAGATTGACAAGAGAGCCATTAAAACCAAACAACAATAATTGCTAATCTGATTGTGTTTTGATAGCTAACACACAACAAATTATTAAGCCAAGCCTTCGCCATTATCCCGGCGTGTGGTTGTACGTAAGACTTGGTTCATCACACCACAAACCGGTCCTTAAATACCCGGATGAGGCTACGCAAATCCGGGACCACCCCTTCATCACCCTATCACCCGTCCAAGTCCAACACACAACAACAACCCATCAACAAATTCATAATAATCAAATACGAAGATATGGACATTTTTTTTCAAATTCAGCATAATCAAATCCATATAATCCTCAAATTTCATTAAAATTCAATTCGATCCATCGGCCGATGGACTAGCTCCATCAACCGTTATCGACTACAACTACTAGCACGACTAAGCATCGTTCTACAAATTAGCAACAAACCCCTATAACATATAGCCTTGATTATTCAAGATAAAAAGGGTAATCAACATTCAAAGGAGGGCCAACGCAGCAAGTAGGAAATTAACTACTTCTACCCATGAACATACTTTTCAAAATAGCATGCATTGACGAGATTGAAAATCATACAAAACATTTTAAAATCAATAGGAGCAATATGATCAAGAGGAGGGTACTCGCACCTTTGCTGTACCACTTGTTCAATCTCAGGTTACACTCATAAATACACTCGTATCGTCGAGATATCTATCGAAAGAACGATATTGTAATTAACACCAAATAAGACGAAAATACAAAATACTAAAAAATGCATGAGATTTCTACAGTAGCTAGATTATAATTTTATATGAATTTAGGTGAAAGATTCATTCCATTTGGATTTGGTATGTGAGAGTTATGATGGTTTGAATTTCAGTTTCCAATATGTCTTAATTCATGTAATTTAATTATTTGGCCAAAATTTGTAGAGTAGTGGTGAGGCAAAGTATTACATAGATAGAAATAGAATAATATTATAAGACCAAAATAACTGAGTTTATCTCATTTGGAGTTTTTATGAATTAGTTATACATTTTAAAAGTTATCACTTTTTCTATTGTAAAACTAATAGAGTTATGGATCATTTTACAAAACTATATTCTCTGCTACAGAGACATGTTTGAAACCTATTTTAAAATAAAATTCACTAAAATGAAAATTATCAAAACTGGTTTCATCCATTTTGGAGTTAAGATGAAATAGTTATGAATATTTAAAGTTAAAAAGCATTTTCTAGTGTATAAATAATTAGGTTTTGGATCAATCTCCAATAACTATATTTTATGTGATAGTGACAAGGTCAAAACCTATTTTCATATGTAGTTCATTTAAAATTGAAAATAACAAAATTGGTTTCACTGTTTTTGGAGCTAAAATGATTTAGTTATGCATTTTTGAAGTTAACACCAATTTTTAGTGTACAAATAAATGTATTTCGAATTTTCATAAGTATTTATTATTTTTCTCACCGAGAGTGTCCTAGCCAAAGCCTAAGACAAGTGGGGGCTACTAAATAGTGTCATTTCCCATTTAAATTTAAGAATTAAACTACTGACAAGTGGGCCCTATATGTCATTGACATGGTTCACCAAATAGTGTGTGGACTAAAGTCCATGCACTCGGTCCATGTGCACAGTTCACTTAAGGGGAGTAGGCCCACATGTAGATCACTAACAAATCAAAGGGTTACCCACCTTGTTTACCATTCTGGGGCCCACGAACCAGAGACTCAAGGCTACACTATTACGCAGCTAATGAATACTTTAACCTAAACAAAAACGGTTAGAGCTAATGACTTGGTACAGTAATTGTCAGGGATTCCGACAACGTAGAGGGCACGGCCGCGACATCGCCCCAGCGTTCCTCCGGCGATGCGGTCCTTGGCGGCGCGGAGCAAGGCCAGAGGTACCGACGGCGAGGGTTCTTGAGAGCCACGCGAGGCTAGAGGTACCGACAGCGAGGGTTAAGACGACCTACTACGGCGGCGCAACTCCAGTGAGCGGCGGTGGTTTTCGGCCCAACGAGGCAAGAACGACCCGGTGAGTCTTTGAGCAAATCAAAGCTGGCTAAAGCTACTGGAGAGTTCCTCGAGGCTTACCGAAGTGGTAGAGGGGCCGGTGAAGCTCGGTAGCAACTCAACACCGATGATGGCTATGGCGGCGACACTGGTTCACGTGGACGAGACAACCTGTGCCATGAAGCCAACAAAGAAGAGTTGGGGGAGATCCAGTGGGCAGTGAAGATGGTGTAAACGTGAGTAATTGAGAAATGCTCACCAAATCGACAAATGACCATGAATAGAGTCTTCGGCCGACAACAAGGGGAGAACACCAAATTAGCAAGCTCCTGCGAAGCATTGTTAAAATTGGTTGAGGGGATACCATGCTTATGCTCTAAGACATGAAATGACGCACAAACTTGAGTGAGAAACACACCGGAGACCAAGTTCGTGTAATGGTGGCCTTTGGGGCGCGCTCTGAGGCCGATGAGGACATGATCTTGGTTTGGAACCTACAAGCAATATCAAAAGCTCAAATGAGTTGAAATGGAAAGGCCATGGGTAGTAGGAGCTAATGGATCTCACGGCAAGGACCTTACCAAAGAGAGGAGCTCGAGCAAGTCTCCCTCTCCCTGGTCACCGAGAGGAGAGGTAAGGAGAAAGGAGGCAATGCGGTGGTTTTATTCGGGCCAGAGGACGGAGGGAGCTACGGCGTCAGAAGGTGATGCTCGAGGATTGGCTGTTGTGGGTGGTGGGCGAACGCCGTGACAGAGGCGCGGCAGAGCAAGATGGCCACCTAGAGCTCTAGCCCTGCTCGCTCCTGCCTGAGGAAGAAGATGGCCCTGAAGGCTGGGGCCCGCTGACAGAGACGGCGAAAGGAGTTGGTGTGGCTGGATCCAAAGGCTGAACTGCTACGCGATCTTGGCCACTCAAATCAGATCGGACAGTCTGCGTGCGAGTGCATTAAGGTGGTTGGGTGGAGCCAAGTCGGGTTGGGTCCGGTCGGATCAACAATGCAAGGGTTTGATTTCCCAAATCAATTTGACCATAAGCTGCAGGTTTGACTAGGGCTTTAAAATTAGAAATAAAATTCTAAAAATCCTAAAATAAATTAGAGGGGCTCCTGGGATATCCTAGTATCCATAAAAATTATTAAACATTACTTTTCATGATTTATTTGCTTAGTTTAAATTCAAACTTAGAATGGGTCATTGATTTGAGTTTAAATTTTCTGGGGGTTGAATTGAGTTCCAAAAATTTGGGAACAATTATATTTATTGATCATAAATATTCTAGTATTTGAATAAATTGTTTCCAGATGATGATCAAGAGTTTTTGTTCTTGTTTTCCTTTTGGAACTTAGATTTGAGTTGTAGGTTTAACTTTAATTGAGATTTTTCAAGTGCAATAAATGTTGCAAATGTTTTCAAAAAGTCATGCATGCTGATAATATACATACTAATTATCATTAATTAACTTGGGGATGTTACAAAGGGGGCGTAGACACCCCCCCCCCTTGTAGAGTTCCTCACCGATGACATGGTAGTTTCTGGCTCTGTGCCGGAGGCGCTTTGCTTTGGCTGCGTTTTCGGGTTCGTCACCTGTGAGGTATTTGATGATGATGTATCGCCACCGACCAGAATAAGTAGCACTACGCCAGAGCCCTTGTGCCGGACGCAGCCCTCAGGCTACTGATGCACCTTGTGTACCGAGGGTGCGCCGAGATTTCAGAGAAGACTTCAGTGGGGGGGGGAGGGTTTGGCTTGAACTGGCCATTTTTGCCAGCCTATCAGCTGCCTCATTGTCGGCCCTTGGTATTGCTTGGACAGTGATGCCGAGGAAGTGTGTCGACGCTGTTCACACCACGGCCAGGTAACTGACCATTTCAGGCCCTCTTGCTGTAAATGATCTGTCGAAGTGGCCTGTCACCAGGCGGGTGTCACTTTTGATGATTATCTGCTTTGCTCCCAGCGTCCTAGCTTTGCGGAGGCCCAACAAAAGCGCCTCGTACTCTGAGGCGTTGTTTGTTGTCGGGAAGTCTAGGCGGGCGGTGTGAGACACACTTCGCCCATCTGGGGTGACTAGAATGGCCGCCGCGCCGGCTCGGACAGCCCACTAAGATCCGTATGTGTACATCGTTCGAGTTGGCTCGATTGGGGTAGGTGGCTGTCCCTCGGTGTGCGGGGTCCATTCGGCTACGAAGTCTGCCAGAGCCTGTGATTTGGTGGTGGTTTGTGCCACGAAGGTGATGTCGAAGGGCACTAGCTCAGCTGCCCACTTGCCTATTCAGCCTGAGGCGTCTTTGTTCCGGAGCATCAGTGCTGGTGGGTAAGATGTTGGGACCGTGATGGAGTGTGCCAGGAAGTAGTGCTGGAGCTTGCGCAAGGCCATGAGTAGGGCATATGCCAGCTTTTCGAGCTCCGTGTACTGGACCCTAGCCATCTGAAGGGCCTCTGAGACATAGTATACTGGGTGCTGGCCGTTGCTTTGCTGGACAAGGACTGCACTTACTGTCGAGGAAGAGACGGCGAGGTATAATAGAAGGTCTGTCCCTTGCTTCAGGCTGGTCAGGCTTGGCAGCTGGGCAAGGTATTGTTTCAGCTCTTGGAATGCCTTTTGGCAGTTGTCCGTCCATCGGAACGGCTCTGTTCCTCGAAGTGTTTCGAAGAATGGCAAAGCCCTCTCTACTGAGCAGGACAGAAATCGACTGAGGACAGCGAGGCACCCTGTCAGCTTTTGTACCTCGCGAGCGGTGTGAGGGGGCTTCATTTCTTGGATGGTCCTAATTTTCTCGGGGTTAGCCTCGATACCCCTCTCGGATACGAGGAACCCTAGGAGTTTGCTTGCCTTTATGCCGAAGGCGCATTTCTCTGGGTTGACCTTGATCCCCTCCGCCCGAAGGCTGGCGAAAGTTTCTTGTAGGTCGCTTGGGTGTGTGCCTGCGATCTTGCTTTTGATAACTATGTCATCCACGTACGCTTCTACATTGCGGCCAAGCTGGCCGACCAATACTTTGGTGATGAGGCGAGTGAAGGTTACGCCCGCATTCTTCAGGGTGAAGGGCATGCGGGTGTAGCCATATGTTCCTATGGGGGTGATGAACGCGGTCTTTGGTTCGTCTTCTTTGGCCATGTGGACTTGGTGGTACTCGGAGTAGACGTCCAGGAAGCTCATTAGCTCACAGCCCAAAGTGGCGTCCACTAGTTGGTCGATGCGGGGTAAGGGGAAATTATCCTTCGGGCATGCCTTGTTAAGGTCTGTGAAGTTGACGCACATGCGCCATTTGCTGATTTCTTTCTGTACAAGGACGGGGTTGGCTAGACACTCTGAATGTTTGATCTCGCGAATGACGCCAGCCTTCAGCAGCTTGGCAATCTCCTTTTTTGCTGCTTCCAACCGGTCGGCGGACATGCGCCGTAGTTTTTGTTTCTTCGATGATGTGTTGCTTCGGATGGCTAGGCGGTGCTCCATTGTTCCCCATGCCATGCAGGGGATGTCTTCTAGGCCCCAGGCAAAGATATCCGTGTTGCTGCGGATTACTCCATGGATGGCATCATGCGCCTCCGCTGGGAGCTCCGCCTCGAGGGCCACTGTCCTCTCTGGTGAGTCGTCCCTTAGGGGGACCCTCCGAAGCTGCCCCTATGGCCTTGGTTTCAGCGCCCACTTCGCTGAAGGTGGGCTTGGTTGATCTATTTTTTCCAAGCCGATGGTGTGGATATGTCGGGCTGGTGATATTGCTTCTAGCTCTGTCTGTCTTGCGAGGTCCTGGTCCCCTCGCACGGTGACTATGCCTTCTGGTGTGGGGATCTTCATGCATAGGTAGTTGTGGTGGTTGTGGTGGGCTATGGCGCCGAAGGTGTTGAGCGTAGCCCGACCGAGGATGACGTTGTATTGGTACTGCATTTGAACGACATCAAACGTGATGACCTCGGTTCAGGATGCGAAGTCGTCACTGAGTGTGACGGCCAGGTCGATCTGCCCGAGGGCCATCACGGGCCTCCCCCTGAAGCCTATTAAGGGTATACTGGGGGGAGACAAGCGGTCTCAGGGGATCATCATCTTGTTGAAGGCGTCTATAAATAGGAGGTCGGCCGAGCTTCCTCCGTCCATGAGAACACGATTGACCTCGAAATCCGTGATATTAGTGGAAATGACGAGAGGGTCTTGGTGTGGGAAATACACACCCCAAGCATCTTCTAGGCCGAACGAGATTGGTATCTCGGAGTAGCGAGGCGGGCTGGATATGGGGTATGTTGCGAGGTGGTGAATCTGGCGGGCGTATGCATGGCATTGCCTTTTCGAGGGTAGCAGAGTGAGGATCCTCCAGTGATCATGTTGATGATACTTTGCTGGTGCTCGCCTTGGCCTCCTTCTATGCGGGGTCTTGGTGGTGGTGTAGGAATCTGGTTATTGGCCTTCCTTCTGTTGCTATGCTCAGCTGGCTGTCGCTCACGGTTCATGTAATCCTGCATAGCCGCAATGGTACGGCACTCACTAGTCGTGTGTGACCCTTTGCCGTGGAGATCACAGAATGGTGAAGGGCCTCCAGCGCGGTTGTCGGGCTGGTAGCCGCCGTTTCGCCCGTGTCCTTGGCCGCAGCCACGGCCCCAGCGGCCACCGCGTCTTCCTCCTTCGGGGGGTGAGCCACCGTCTACATGGTAAATGTTCTGGCCCTTCTGCCGGTAGTCGTTGGCTCGTGGCTTGGCGGGTGCCCCACTGGGGCGGTAGTGGGCCTTTCTTTTGCGGGTGTTGTGCTCGGGGTGGATGTGGGAGGTGTGCCCCTCCTTGTACTATCTTCCTCCACCCGGGCATATTCTTCCATTTTGTCGAAGAGCTCCGTCACCGTGCAGATAGGCTTGCAAGCTAATCTCTCCGACAGGGGGCCCTTCCAGAGCTCGCATGTGGCTGCGTTTATAATGGTGGTTTCGTTGATGCCCTTCACTTGAAACTTGACCTCTGCAAACTTCCTGAAGAAGCTGCAGAGGGATTCGCTTGGGGCCTGTTTTATTGCGAATAGGTGCCCCGCGTCCTTGGGCTCCTTGTAGTTTTCTTGGAAATTGTTGTGGATGAGGTCCCGTAGCTTCTCCCACAAATATATAGAGCGGGGGGGGGGGGGATGGTGAAGAACCACGTCAGCGCTACGCCCTTGAGGGCGAGGGTGACACTCTTCGCCTTTGTAGTGTTGTCGCCTCCAGCAACTTCCACAGCGGTCTCGTACACCCGTAGGAATTCCGAGGGGTTAGTGCATCCCTGAAAGAGTGCGACCTCCAGCATCTTGAAGCCTTGTGGCCAGCGAGCCGTCTACAGCCCGACGCTCAACAGGGAGTTAGGGTCCTCCCGGAGCAACGGGGCGGGAGGTTCGACTGCCGAGGCTGGGGGCGACCTCTAGGGCGGCCCCTGCTATGGCGATTTCCGTGGGCCAGAGCGGGTCCACGAGGGCCATCCCTAGTGGATGTCGGAGGTTCACCATCTCCCGACGAAGGTCCGCCAGTTCCTGCTTTAGGGCTTCGTACGACCCTTGGCTTGCTCCCGCTTCCCCGGGCAGTGGGCCAGCTTGCCCGGTGTCACTCCTGATGATACCTTCGTGTGTGGAGTTATTTGTTTCCTCCTCCGCGGCCTGGGCGGGGGGGGGGGTGCTACTAGCGCAGAGGCTCTACTTCGCTTCGCCCTTGGGGTACTCGATGCTACGACCGCTTTGGCTGCTGATGCCTTGGGCTTGGCTCTCTTCTGAGGGGCCATGGTAATGCTTTAGAGCTTGGGCTTCGTAGCTTTCCTGCCGGTCCCCACGGACGGTGCCAACTATCGTAGTAGAAAAGACTAGACAGTAGAGAAAAGGGGACCCCGATCTCCGAGTGGCCGGAGGATCCTCGAAGAGGGGACTGGTGTCGGGAGAAGTATATTGTATTAAATGCCTCAAAAAAAGCCTGCCTCTCTTACATGGGGGAGAGAGCTATATATAGCCAACTAATATGGTACATGAGATTATTATTCTACCCCTAGGAAGGTACTGCCCGTACAGGGACTGTAGGGTCTTTTTTTACCGCTATGCCTAGCTTCTGGTCCATGGTGGGCCTCTATGGACCTGGCTCACCCAGCCGGTGGATTTGGTCCACTTGTCTTCTCCCTTCACTCCTAGTAGGGCTGCTTGGGCTTGCTACGTGGCCCCTTCGAACCCCTTCAGGGGACTAAGGGCCACCTTTGGCAAAATCTTGTGTAAACCATGTCGTTTTGATTCCCTTATCTCCCCTGATCCATATCCCACCAAATCGGATCCCGTATCACCTTCAAACTCGAAATTTGTCCCGTGGCCGAAACAGACTCCACCGTCGATACCCCGCCCTAGCCCTGCTCGGGCCATATAAAAGGGACCCCGAGGTTCACCCAGTTCCCTGCACCTCAAAACCCCAAGCCTCCTAGCCCCGAAAACCCTAGTGCCACCTCAATTCAACATTTAGGGTTTGTCGTTGGAGCTTTTCGTTTTAGAATAGCGTCGCCGTCATACCCGCCCTGTCGACGTTGATTGCATCGCCGGGTCTGTAGTCACGAGCTCAACCTCCAACACCCTTCCACGTCGCTAGGACATCACGGGATCTCGTCGCTCAAGCTTCTTCTTCGCTCAAGCCTCGCCGCCAGCCAGCCCTATCGTCCTCTTACAGCCGTGAGTGCATCAATGAGTTTGCATTAGAGTCCTTGTCACGTTGGTACCACTCACCGCTAGTGGAGCACCGTCGTTCAACGGTTGCCATCGGGTCTTGAGCCTTCGTCGCCGTTGAGCTGACGTGGCCGTCCACGTCATCAACCCCGTCAGCGCATGCATCTACGTGTCACGTGCATGTCATCCAGTCGGCACCGCGTTAGTGCCACGTGCGCACGTGCATACGCAGTTCACCCAAACCCTAAACCAATACTGAATAGATCTAGTTCACCATGCACCATGTCTATGCCATGTGGGGTCCACCAGCCAGATCACTATTCTGTAGACCAGTGCACCCATAGACCAGAGACCAAGTTTCATGGACCTGGTCCATGGACCGAGGGCCCACCTGTCAGCCTCAGGGCCTTTTTCTCGGGATTTATTTTAATTTCGAAATTCCAAGGCTGACGTCATGCTTGCGTCATATTCTGATTTTTCAGTAGAAAAATAATTCGAAATATTTCAGAAATTCCTTTTTTGAGTGTATCTTTAGGTTTAGATCTTCTAGATGACATATCTTCTTCATCCAAGCTCCGATTGAGCCCATTCAAATTTCTGAATTCATTTAAATTCAAGCTCTATTTTACTAAGATGTTTATTTAATTTTTACAATTTGTTTTCCTCTCTGTTTTTATTTATATTGTTTGTTTGCTTTCGTTTGCGAGTAGATGTTGATTCTTTGGAGAATTTTGAAGGAGTTCACCAAGACCAAGACTAGTACCAAGATCTATTCCAAGGCAAGTTGTACCTTTGGTCATGTTAATCCCAGTTTTCTAAAATTACTTTGATTTAAATTATTGCATTTACTATAAGTATTTATTTAAATGCCTTTTGGTTTAGTTATTAATCCTATTTGTTTATATCCACCTTGTCTATTGTTATGTCATGATATTTTGTAACCCTAGATTGGTTTATTATTTAGTTGGTATTATCGTAGTACCAACGTGGGTTGGTTAGATACGAGTAGATTGATTAGCCATGCAACAAGTCATCGTTTCATGTGATTTGCCAATATGAATCTGACTAAGTGATTATAGAACTTTGTGATGAAATTGTGTGCTATGTGTCATTACTCGTTGGTGGCATGTGTTGCACTTAACCAATAGGGTGGAAAAATATTTAGATTGAAGCAAGTGGTGGAAACTGTGTGATATGGTAGAGCTTTGTGAATGGGAATAGTAATATTTGTGGCATAGTTAGAAATTGAAAGTCTTGCCTTGGGCAATTAAGGACTTAACTTTGTGTGCCATTGAACTGAGCTTTACTGTATAACCACATGCCTAATGGGACAAGCCTAACTTAGTAGGTGGTGGATTCTTGGCATTGACTACTCAAGTGGTAGGTTAGTAATGGGTGGAGGTGTGGACTGTTTTGAAAGTCACATCGTGGGACGGTTCACCGCTTCCCTTTCGCTGTCGTGGCACACCGTGTCAGTGCCAGATCAGCGCCCATGTGTCGCGCGCATGGCAACCCTACCCTAACTCCAGATCCAGATCTTGTAGACATAGTCCATTGTACACCGTGTCTATGACACGTAGGGCCCACAAGTCAGTCTCTAGAGCCTTTTTCCCAGATTTGTTTTAATTCTGAAATCCCAGCGCTGACGTCAGCTTGCGTCATATTCTCATTTTTCAATAGAAAAATAATTCGAAATATTCTAGACATTCCAATTTAGGTATTTCTTTGGATTTAGAGCTTCCAAATGCTATATCTTCTTCATACAAATTCCGATTGAGCCGATTAAAATTTCTAAATTCATCTAAATTCAAGCTCTATTTTTATGAGAGTTTTATTTAATTTTTAGAGTTTGTTTTCTCTCTGTTATTTATTTATTTTGTTTATTTGCTTCATTTACGACTGGCTTACTTCACCTTTTACCAGTGTCCCATTCAAGCCGGAAGCATCTCGTGCTTGCACGTTCCCGTTATCCATCCAGCGAGATGACATTCAGGGTTTAATAATTTTACTAAGCCAAGTTGCACTTTGTAGACTTGTACTTGTTTTACACGGGAGGTCATAACAAGATTAAGTCATTAATCCATCCGGACGGTTCGTACCACATACCAATTACTCTCGTGCTCCATTAGCACCCACCACCATTACATCTGTCCAGATGTGGTAATAGCAAGTTATTAGGGTTTTAAGGAGTAAAACCAAATCATCTCATTCACTTCAGTCATGGACCACCAATGACTACCCAAAACTATTTCATGTTTGAAGAGATGATGATTGGGGTATTTAATAACCCGGTACTTAAGTAAGTCTAGCATGTCGCTTAAGTACAACATATACTAGTATTTACCACATAGTTACTAGGGTGACATGGAATAATTGATTTTAAATAAATATAGTTTACATAAAATGTAGGATCAATATGATCAAAGCATTGACTCGCCTTAGTTAAAGGCAAGAGAGTCTTGATATTCTTGGGCTTGATCAAGTTGGAGATCTCCCATGTCTTCAAATCCTATTCGGACAAACGTACTTGAAAAAAGGCACAAACAAGCAAAGAGAGCAAATAAATATAAAGATATAATAAATGAACTCCAAATTAAACAAGACCTATGCCATTAGCAAGATCTTGAATTTACAAAATGTTAGAAACAAATTTCACAATTTTTGGAGTTACGACGAGGGAGAACGGAGCTTCCAAAGTTTGAATTGGAATAAAATCAGGAAATTAAAAAGAAGAGAGAGAATCGGCCCACTGACAAGTGGGGCTAGTGAACAGTGCCGGGTTCACATGTACAGTGTGTGGATCGGAAGTCAACATGCACTGTGCATGGTCCACAGGAACAGCAACGCGGTGGGGCCCACTTGCCAGTCAAAGGAGGGGGAAAGGTCCTGGTATTAAAGGAGTTGCTACTGTTTTAGGGGTCCACGGGTCAGTCAAACAAGAAGGGTTTTAAGGCAACACTTAATGGTTTAATTAGTGCTTAGGGCATCAATAAAGCGGCTAATCACCGCCTAGCCTTAATCCCGATCGGGATTCGGTCATTAAGGGGCTACAGGCGCGGTCCGAACGGGCCAGCATGGAGGGCTCTTGGGCGCGGGCGGCCACGGCTTGCCGCCGGCGAGGACGGGCACGGAGGCGGTAGTCAAGCACAAAAACGGAATCCCCTCGGCGAGGGGAAACGATGACGAGGGTGGCACGGCCGGGGAATGGCCGGAGCATCAGCGAGGTGGCGGGAAGTGGCGGTGGTGCGGCGGCAAATGTCAAGATGGCGCCCTGGTGATTCCTGACTCCAATGGGTGAGAGCACCGGCTCGGGAGGAGCATAGTGAGCTTACCAAGCTCAAGAGGGGAACCGGAGGTGTCCGGAGGTAGGAGTTGAACACGTAGAGCATGACACTGGTACAACACCAGTCTAGCCATAACGTCATCTGAATTTAAATGATTGGCGCTAGCTACTCGTGAAGAGATATGTTCTTTTCGACGATTAGAGGGAAACTAAGGGATATATTCTTCAAGATCACATTTCACTTTCGTCAAAATTGCTAATGTGTACATTAAAGAAGTTTCGTATCTCCTGGACGGCAATCTAGTTACTGTGCATAGCGATAGAGCTTTCTTGTGAAATTTCATCATATATGTTAAAACGATTTCGCCTACTACACATATAAGTGAGTGTTTACAAAAAATAATTTGCAGTGTCAGTTTGGTTTTTTGAGGATGACGACCTAGTTTTGTAAATATTTTTTTAAAAAAATTATTATTTCTAAAAAAAATTCGAACAAAAAGGTAGCCGGCTTTTCCAAGATGCGAAAGATGGGCATGCAAAAAGCTACGACGTACAAGAGTGTCAGTCTGGCTTCCTGAACACGTTGTCAAATACCCATTGGCATGCATATATGCAACTAATAACTAATCAGGGCCCAAATCTTCCAAACTTCTTTTGTATCCATGTAAACTATATAAAAACACGGCAAGAAAATTTTCTTAACGGTTCAAGAATATGTTTAATATCTGCTTTGGCCACTTGCCAAAAGCACATTTTGATTGAAAACTGAAAAAAGTGCTTTAGCGTAGATTACCCATGGCTTCTTTAGGCAGATCGTTTTATATTCGTTCCTTAAGTACGGTTAGCGCTCTGCATCTAGCTAACTCTCTAGACTCTAGCTCGAAACTACTTTGGAATATCTGAATAAATGAAGCACTAATTAATCAATCAATTCAAAAGATGAACAAAGCAGTCAATCAGTCACAAACAGTGCATAATTGCGATCGTAGCGGAATATGTAAAATTTCGATTTGAACATTCAATGGAAGTAATATGTGTACTACTATACAATAGTAAATTTAGGAAAATTTGTGTGTGTTTTTTGTAAATACACAGTTGTTCACTTGCATATACACCTTAATTTGTCGTACCGATAAACAATTTAATTTGTGCCCATTGGTGTCGTCAACACCATCAAAGAGGTTTGTACTACAATTATATTCTACAAGGGAATCTACAATGAAATTGTCAGTAATAACAAGTTCACGACCTGTCAACTTCAACTATTGGTTTAGGTAACGAAGGAACAGCAGAGGGTTGCATAATCAAAGGAGGAAGAGCAGTGTCCGAAAAACTAGGAACAAAAGAATGTGTTGAACTAGACGCAAACGAAATTATAGATTCATCAAGGATGATGTCTCTAGAAATATAAACACGTCTTGAAGCACGATGTAAACACTTATACCCCTTGTGCTTCCCACTATAACCAAGAAAAATACATTATTGAGATCGAAACTCTACTTTTCGTGTATTATAAGGCCTAAGATTTGGCCAACACACACGCCCAAAAGTTCCAAGCATTGTCTAGTCTGGAGGAGTTTTCAAAAGGCATTGGACAGGAGATAGATTACCAATTACTTTACTTGGCATGCGGTTTATCATATAACATGCAGTAAGGAAAGCTTCATCCCAAAACCAAACAGGCATGGAGGTTTGAGCAAGAAGAGCAAGACCTGTCTCCACTATATGGCGATGTTTTCTTTCAGCTATCTCATTTTGTTGATGAGTGTGAGGACATGAAACACGGTGTGCAATGCCAACCAAGTTGAAATATCAATTTAACCGTTGATACTCTCCACCCCAATCGGATTGAACTGTACAAATTTTGTAATCAAGAAGAAGTTCTACATGCTTTTGAAACTAAAGAAACACATACTCAACATCAGACTTGTGCTTAAAACATAATATTTGTAGTTGCTCACAGATGAAACAACTGGACCCCACACATCGGAATGAAAAAGCTCTAATGAAGCAGAGCTAAGATGAGTAGACAAATTGTAGGGAAGCTGGTGGATTTTAGCTTGTTGATAAGCATCACAAACATGAGACTTGTTTTCTTTGGACGCGAGTCGATTGTTTGACTGAAGGATAGAGGACACTATAGAGGATGAAGGATGCCCTAGCCGATGATGCCATAATTATGAAGTAACTCGTTAAGTAGAGAGAAGTTGACGTTAGCTCTAGGGTTTCGGAACATGACCATTATCAGATAAGGGGTAGAGCCATCCTTTACATCTACCTTGGAAAAGTATTTTCTCTGTGGTTCGATCCTTGACAAAGAAAGAGTTAGGTTGAAACTCTATGAAGGTGTTGTTATCATATGTCAATTTATGAACAGGAACAAGATGTTTGTTAATGGATGGAACATGAAGAACTTTATTGACAATCAAAGGGCCAGATGAACCAATAATTAAAGATTGACCAAGGTGAGAAATCGACAAACCTGAACCACTGGCAACCTGAACCTGATCGGATCCCTTGTATTTGTCCTTCATAGTTAGCCGGTCAAGATTAGACGTTATATGATCCATTGCTCTAGAATTGGCATAACAATTAGTGTCAACTGGATAGGAAGCCATCCCAGTAGCAGCAGCAACACGTTCATCGGCTTGATAACAACGCAAAGCATCATGCCCCCCACTTACCACACACATGACAGGTTGGCTTGTTCGCATTGTTATTGTAGTTGCTTCCACTGTTAGTGTAGTAATTACCACCATTATTATTGCCATTGCCATGGCCAGGTGCATACCAATTGTTATTACCAATTTCACAGCCAAGTGCTCCTCGGCCACCTCGGCCATGACCTCGTCCTCATGCACCATTGTTTCCACCTCGTGAAACCTGATTAGCAGAAGAAGAGAACTAAATAGTATTGTTATTATGCTTGATCCGAAGTTCATGACTCAAGAGATGCCCATACAAATCGTTCATGGTGATTGGATCTGAACGAGTCACCGTAGAAGTTACAAATGATTCGTACTCTGGCCCAAGTCCAGCTAGAAGATATGAAATAGATTCTTCATCGTGCAGCGGGTGCCCAATTGTGGATATCATGGGGATATGCTCACGATCTTAGGATGATGATACAATTGGCAATGGTGTTGAAGGTTTGTCGAAACACGTGTTTTCGGCGAAGTTCAAAATGTTGTTAGGTCTCAGGCGGTCAGACCGGCCAATGTGTGGCGGTCAGACCGGCCTGTGTGGCGGTCAGACTGACCACCATTGGCGGTCAGACCGGCTAGGCCTCAAGTCAGGCTCAGGCAAAGTGGCTGGCAGTCAGATCGGCCATTGGGTGGCAGTCAGACTAGCCATTGGGTGGCGGTCTGACCGGCCATAATAGACTTTTAAGTTTGGAGCTGGGCCAAAAATAGAGGGTGTAAGCAAGAGAGAGAATTCTCATACACTTGGTCTCATAATTTTTGGAGTTTCGAGTCAAAAGTTCTATTCATTTCAAAATTCCAGTAGGTTTCGAATTTCCAGGGAGGAATTTTGGCTAAGTCCCTGCTGGGCGGTCAAACCAGCCAATAGATGGTGCTCAGACCGACCAAGGGGCGATCAAACCGGCCAAAGTGGTGGTATGACTGATTTTGACTTGTTCGTCAGTCTTTTTGGCAGCGTTGATTGTATGGTTAGGTCAAGTTTATGGGTTTCAGTGCATATGTGTTGCATGATGCATATTTTGACTAACGTGGGTCAAATTATGAAGAACTTGTTCCCGAAAATGATTTCGTGGTCTATTGTTATGCAGGTTTCTTAGAGGTCAATGACGGTCAACGGCGAGGATGATTGAGACTAGGCTTGGACAGGTGAGGTCCAGAACGATCGAGGATGCCAGGTGAGTTCAATGGATTCAAGCATGGCGCAAAATGGACAAGGATGACCAAACGGGCAGTTCGGTGCGACGGGTTGAATCAAGCGGCACAGGGGTTGGTGCAAGTGCCATGGTGGTTTTGGTGGGAGCCGGATGGGAGAGACTTGCCGACATGAAGAGAGCCGTTGATCAACCTACACGTGGCGAAGCATGGGAGTGCTTCATGAAGATTGGACTCGGTCTTTGGAAAAGGATCGAGAAGGGGTATTTTGGTAATTTCACATAAATACCGCCTTGGTGACCTTTTGCTAACCGTGGCGCAAGACGGCGCAAGGAGAAGCAGATTAGGTCAAGAGGAGATGAAGACGGCACTTCAAAATACGTGCGTAAGTGAAACCATTGGCAACGATGTTGAAGGTTTGTCGAAACAAGTGTTTTCAGCGAAGTTCAAAATATTGTCAGGTCTCAGGCGATCAGACCGGCCAATGTGTGGCAGTCAGACCGGCCTGTGTGGCGGTCAGACCGGCCACCATTGGCAGTCAGACCGGCCAGGCCTCAAGTCAGGCTTAGGCAAAGTGGCTGGTGGCCAGACCGGCCATTGGGTGGCGGTCTGACTGGCCATAATAGATTTTTGAGTTTGGAGTTGGGCCAAAAATAGAGGGTGTAGGCAAGAGAGGGGATTTTTCTACACTTGGTCTTATAATTTTTGGAGCTTTGAGTCAAAAGTTCTATTCGTTTGAAAATTCCTGTAGGTTTTGGATTTCCAGGGAGGAATTTTGGCTAAGTCCCTGCTGGGCGGTCGGGCCGGCCAACAGGGGGCGGTCAGACCGGCCAAAGTGGCGCTCTGACCGATTTTGACTTGTTCGTCGGTCTTCTTGTCAGCGTTGATTGTTTGGTTAGGTCAAGTTCATGGGTTTCAGTGCGTATGTGTTGCATGATGCATGTTTTGACTAACGTAGGTCAAGTTGTGAAGAACTTGTTCCCGGAAACGATTTCTTGGTCTATTGTTGTGCAGGTTGCTTGGAGGTCAACGACGATCAACGGTGAAGATGATCGAGACTAGGCTTGGAGAGCTGAGGTCCAGAACGATCGAGGATGCTGGGTGAGGTCAATGGATTCAAGCATAGCGCAAAATGGACAAAGATGACCGAACGGGCAGTTCGGTGTGACGAGTTGGATCAAGCAGCGTGGGGGTTGGTGCAAGTGCCATGGTGGTTTCGGTAGGAGCCGGATGGGAGAGACTTGCCGACATGAAGAGAGCCGTTGATCAACCTACACGTGACGAACCATGGGAGTACTTCATGAATGTCACATCCTCAAATTAATAAAGCGGTTTACCTTGCATCTCATGAGCATGCATCATTGTTTTCAAGTATATCTTTAGATATTGCACTTGAAAAATCTTGTGCAAGTCTTAAACCTACACTTAAAGAAGTGAACTTCAAAATAAATATGAAACTAATGCTATCGAAGTTCCTTTGGAAATAATTTATACAAATACTACATTAATTATCAAGAATTAAAATAAATTTTTCCAGATTTTTGGGAAAGGTTTCAAACCTTAGAAATTTCAAACTCAATCCATTAACCTAATTCGGTTGTGGATTTAAAATGCTCAAGATATGACATAAACAGAGGGGTTTCAAATTTTACCTGGGTACTAGGTCATCCCAGTAACACCTCTGATTTATTTCATATTTTTAGGAATTTTATTCCTATTTCTAAACCTTTGGTCAAAGATGAGGATCTTGATTTAAATCTCAGTCAAACCTAACCTCAACTCAACCGTAGTACTGTTTACTAGGCTCGCACCGGACCGAGCCACTTGACCTGGCGGAGTCAACTAGATGCACCATGCCATATTAGTACTTTTGGGCCGTCCGATTCAGAATCAATGACTCAGATCTAGTGGGCCGTTCGAACCATCCGAACACCCCACAAATATGAACCCTCCAATTCAAAACGAACGCTCTGGATCAATTGGGCCATTCGGACCATCCGAACGCGCCACGATTTTGGATCGTTGGATTTTGATCTAACGGTGGGAGGAGTGGTTCGAGTGTTTCGTGCGCGACCGCGCCGTTTTCTTTTGTTGACACGGTGGGTCCACGTTGTCAGTGCCTTCTTCAAACTCCCATCACTTCACGCAGAGCTTTAATACCACGCGGCCGCGTCGCTCTGCATTGCTCCGTCACTGGCATGACCGTACCACCCATGGCAACCTATCATAGAGCTCCTTCGTTTGACGCCGCCTCCATTCCATCAATTCTCCGAGCTTAAGTAAGCTCCGAACCCTAGTTTTAACTCACTTTTCCTCTCGGTGGCTGAGGAAAGGGAAGCTATTGTTCATTCTCTACTCCGGTTAGTTTGCACCGGGTGGTACCTTTCGATTCTATGATCCACCTCGTGTCTATTTTTGCTAATGCGGGTTCCTCTCGTGATTTGTAGCTCACTGCCCAGCTTCGTGCCCTCTTGAGCTCTAGAACATGCACTCGGGTGACACCATCGTGTCAACTTCACCTTCAGTGAGTATTATCCTAAATCTTTCAGATCATCTCATGTCTTTTTGCATGAGATTGAAAACCCTCAAGTTAATTTGGGCAATGCATGATAGGATCGAGTTGAATTGAAGCATGGACCAGTTTCGGCGGTATAAGCAACTTTTCATCTCCCACTTGTTCTGGTAAGCTATTGTCCGATTCCTTGGACCAATATCATGCTCTTAGTATCCTTGAGCTATACCGAGCATTCACTTGTCTTAAATTTGCTCAAGGTCACTTCTCCACACGTAGTCGTGCCGCCGCCGTCATCTTCTTCAACGCCAGCCAAGCTCCAAGCTACTCCAAGCTTCCCCAAGCTTCCTCGTTTGCTTAGGTAGCTCTCTAATAGTCCTTAGAGGCTTGGGCACCTGCTTAACTGAACTACTGCGGAGCTTTATCGCATTTTGCATATTTGCCATGTTGCACGCTATTGCTCAACTCCGGCTAGCCGCCGGTGAGGGCTATCTCAGGGGTTGTAATCACTCCCATTGGATACGCACGGCTATTGCACACCTATCCATGCCCTTAGCTCACGCCGCCGTGGCGCGCAGCGCCGGTGAGCCGCCGGTGAAGTGCGCGGGACAAACACCATTGTCGTACACGGACAGGCACTGTAGTAAAATGATTAGGAGTTAAGTGGTAATGATTAGCACTTAATAGCTGTCTTAACTGCACTAGTTAGTCACTTACATGTGGACCCTAGCCCCTTAACCCTCGCACCTTGTAGTTGTGCATAGCCAAAAACGCTAGGACCAGTTTGGACCCTTAGATACGCAATCAACGATCCAGATTCAGTGGGCCGTTCGGACCATCCGAACGCGCCACGAATATGGATTGTCCGATGCAAAATCAACGGACCAGATCAATTGGGCCGTTCAGACTGTTCGAACGCACCACGATTGTAGACCGTGCGATGCGAAAGGAACGATCAGGATCAATTGGTCCGTTCGGACCATCCGAACGCGCCACGATTGTGGATCGTTGGATCTTAATCCAACGGCTCATAAGCATGGTCCGAACGTTTCAAGCGCGCACGCATCGCACCGTTTTGCTAACAAAGCGGACCCACTTGTCAGCGCAACCCTCGGTAAGAAAATAGGTAAATGCTTTATAAAATCTAAAAACGTATTAATGTGCACACTAAAAATGTGAATAACTTTAAAAATACATAACTAATTTTCCTCAACTCCAAATTGGATGAAACCAATTATGATAATTTTCATTTTTGATGAAATTTATTATGAAACTGGTTTCAAACATTTTCCTGTAGCAAAAATTATTATTTTGGAGAATGATCCTTAAGCCTATTATTTTTACAATAGGAAAAGGCTGTTAACTTGGAAAATGCATAACTAATCCTTGAAAACTCCAAATGAGTTAAACCCAAATGTTTTGGACTTATAAAAATATTCCCTATTTATCTATATAATCCTTGAATCCCCTACTATTCTACAAATTTTGGCCAAATAATTAAATTACTTGAATTTGAACCTATTGAAATCTGATTTTCAAATAGCCATAACTCTCACACACTAACTCCAATTGGAATAAATCTTTCACCTGTGCTCATATAAAATCATGTACTAGACACTGTGGAAAAATCATGCATTTTTGAGCACTTTGATTTTTGAAGTATTTCTTGGTGTTTATCGATATCATTATTTCTCTAGATTCTGGAGAAATCGATATTGACTCCTACGCTACTGAGAGTGAGAAGCTAAGCTACCAACAAGGCAAGCATCATTTGAACTTTATTTTGCATCATATTTGATCCCAGATTTGTTAAATTAGTGCAATGATAATTGTTTGCATACTATTTTGATAATGTCGCTATTTTTGTGATGTGTAGTTAGCTATATCCTAAATCATGAGGTTATCCTTGAATTATTCTAGCACCACATGCTTAAGTTAGGATGTGTGAATTATATTATTCGAGTTTGCTTAGCCATGTAAGTTTAGAACGGTAGATTAATTGTTAGGATTAACCCGACAATTTTGGGAAATATACATCTTCTTATATTCTTTTTGATCTAGGTCTTTGTATCTATTTTGTGAACTAAATTTTGTCATTTTAAATGAGTTTTGGGGTCTGAACAAGTGTTGGCTAGTGATGGTGCCTTCGTGCACGAGATTTGGGTATGTGGATGTCTTGTCCGGGCCATTAAGGACCGAACTTTGGTAACGTCATTGATTCAAGTACACTTGTGCTACCACACGCGGGATATGGGTGCTGTACGGTTAAGTAGGAGGAAGGTTTTATTGTGTCAAGCCTCATGGTGGTGTAAGGACATAGCGACCGTGAAATCCTATGTTCCTTAGGAGCCGATGTAATTTTTCTATAGAGTGCAAGAGACGCACAATTTTTCTTTTTGTACATTGCATCGGTATTTCCAATACAACATGTGAGCCCCCTAGCAAGTGCTATCAGATGCTTGTACTAGGAAAGGAACCATCTCACATAGGGGACTTAGCTCAATAAGGTCTTCTTGCTGAAAATGATCGTATCTCGATTCTCCCTGGCCGACACACCAAAGGAAGTGTGTTAATTCCGGTGGCTTACGGGCTAATCGAGTCATGTGGGTAAAGTAGTACACCTCTGCAAAGATAAATTTATTCGAATAGCCGTGTCCACGGTTATGGACAACCGCTTGAGTTCGGGAGTTACTATTGTTAGACTTGGATACTTAAAATGTGGATAATTGTGGTTCGGCATGAATGGGATGTTCATGCAATTTGTTGTACTAAAGTGGGCAGCCACTTTGCTATTGTTTGATTCTTTTGTTATTTAATTTATCACTTATTCACATGCTTTACTTCTACTTCAAATCTGTTTACAAAATGGCAATTGAAAAGCTAGTATGTGTAGGTTGTTAAAATTGTTGCGTCTTTCGGAAAACTAAGCCAATATGAGACATCCTTTGGAACAACCTCTATGCATAACTAATTTTTATTTGTGTAAGACTTGCGAGTACAACTTTGTACTCAATTCGGTTGCTGCAATTTCAGGTGAGGAAGACTGTGAGCCCGATGAACTCGTTAGCGCCGATTTAAGCGATGCTAACGAGTAGTGCTATTATTTAACTCCCAGTCGGTTGCCGATGGGTGTTGGGCATACCATGCTGGATATTTTGGTTTATTTACTTGCTTCCGCTGTCAATTTATGTTCTCTTTTGATTATGGCCGACCGAGCCATTGTAATAGATGTAGACTTAAACTATTATGTTGTATGTCTTTTGGAACTATGAATGTATGATCGTTGTATGGATATGATCAATGCTTTATGTGAGTTTGGGGTATGTTGGTTGCTGATCTTGGGAGCCAACATGATCTCACGCTCACTGATTGTGGATTCCGACTTAACTCGCTTAGTGTGGTCTTTGATTGTTTAGAGAACCGATAATCATGCAGTGCTTGCAGAGGAGCAGTACACATGATCACCGGGGCTTTAGTTTTAGTAAAGATCTCTCACTTAGATGGAGTTAACTCAAAATCCGTTAGCTTGGAAACCCAGAGTTATCTCCTTAAGGTCGGGCGGGTCTCGGTCTTACGGAAATAACCCGGGGTTCCCACAATGAAGATTGGACTCGGTCTTTGGAAAAGGATTGAGAATGGGTATTTTGGTAATTTCACCTAAATACCGCCTTGGTGACCTTTTGCTAACCCGCGGCGTAAGACTGCACAAGGAGAAGCGGATTAGGTCAAGAGGAGATGAAAACGGCACTTCAAAATGCGCGCGTTAGTGAAACTCGTTTGTGTGTGGGCTTAACGGGTGCCCATTAAGGAAAATCTTCTAGAAGCTAGCCTCCACTATAAATAGGGGAGGGTGCTGACCAGCACCTCCTTAACCCTTTCATTTTTGTGAAACCCTAAGTTGTGCTTAGGAAGAGGAGAGTGGAGAGGTTAGGGTTCTAGAGAGTTGGATTGATTTTGTGCTCATGCGTTGAGTCTTTGTCCTCCTGAATGGAGTAGCTGTAAACCAACATGAATCCCAAATCAATCCAAGAAAGATTAGAGCAGGCAGTTTGAATGGAGTGCTCTGGCGACTTCATTGGCGACTAGTGCCCCCCTGCGCGATCTCCTCGCCGGTGGCTTCTGGGCACCGGCGGACTTCACTTTGGGTGTGTCTTCCTACTCACTGATGGCTCCGGAGCTCGACTTCAACCCAGGATTAGATCTTCAAAGAACAACTGGAAGCGTTTTGGTTCTCTCGGTGGTCTTCGCCGTGATGTGGCCTACGAGAGTTCTTCTTAGTAGCCTCCTTCTAGAGATCTTGCTTTTACCGAGGAGGAGAAGGTTAGTGCTGCTCTTCAAGCTTGCCTGGGTGGCAATGCTAGAGATTTCAAGGTAAGCAAGCTTTACTCCTCGGGATTTAAGATCTCAGTTGCTTCCAAGGATGTTGGCATGTTCATCTACAACCTGAGAAGCCACTCGTGCAAAGAATTTGCGATCTTCTTCAGCCTTTGGGGTAATGGAGGGGCAAATTGGCAGAGAGAATTTCGCTTGTGGTCAGAGGAACAAAAGAAGGAATGGACCACAGTTCAGGGTAGGAAGAGATCATTTGCGGAGGTGGTGCGATCGGGTCATAGAAAGGAGTCTTCAGTCCGCACAGACGCTAATTTAGTTCCCTTGCACCCCTCGTGGAGTTCCAAGCAAGCTCCAAGTTCTTTTGATCGAAACACCAAGGCAACTATTCCGATTGCTTAGGTCTTTAATCGTCTTAAAGCCCCTTTTCAGAAGGATCTTCATCAGCAAGATAATCTGAAGGAGTCTAGTGGCCAAAATTCCAGGCCAGGCATCAAACTGAGATTTGGAGTGCCTTATTCGTCTGTTCCACCTGGCGTTCCGGTCTCTCACCATGAACTCCCCCGTTCTCACAGCAAAGTCGCTTCACGCTGTATCCGGTGCCTTCTCCCTGGGCATGCCAGAAGGAACTGCAGAAACGCCATCCGCTGTCACACTTGCAAATCTCCAGGTCATGTGGCGAAATCTTGTCCTAAGAATTTTTCTAGTTCAGGATTTGTACCAAAGCTCTTCTTCTCCTCATTAGTTAGAGATTGGGACTGGTCAGGCCAGAATTGCAACTCTTGGTTCAAAAGAGCAGACCAGATCACCTCGGCTCACATCTCGGAGCCATTAATTTTTCAGTCCCTAAGGGACCTCGGGGTACATTTCTTTGGGCTTCCTCGGGACGCTTCATCATCCCCGAGGCAAAAACTGTCCTGTCACTCCATCTCCTCCGTCTCCAAGGCAATCCACTCGATCACCCTCCTCACCTACCACTGATTGGGTGATTGTCCCCTTTGACCCCATGGCCAATTTCGAAGGTGACTTTAGGCCTCTGTTGCCACGAGGATATGATCTGCAGCATGTTGAGGGAAGACCCAGTCGTGCTCGGGTGATCTGCAGACGAGCTCCACCAAAGAATGAGGATTGGGCTATAGCAAGAATCAATCCTATGCCGCCAGGTCGGGTTCCCTTTGCCAATGTGGAAGAGATCCTCTCAGAATTTATTGTTGATTTTCGGAGACTTCGCATTCGTGGCATTCAACCCTGCCCCTTTGGGGGCAGCATATGTGAGATTTAACAGTGTCCACTCATGAGAGGCGATGATCCAAGCTAGCCCTCACCAATTTCAAGATGTTCAAATTTTTTTTCCAAAAACACAATGGGGGAGTAAACTAGAAAGGTATAAATTTCAACAGAGAATGCTGGCTCATGTTGGTTGGTTTTCCATTGGATTACTGGAGCTTTTCCTATATCCAAGATGCCATTAAAAGCTTTGGTAGATTACTTGTTTGGGAAAAAGATCTTACCAACCTTTCTCGGATTATCATCAAAGCAAGATTCATTGATTTAGAATTAGTACCAAGAAGTATTCAGATAACTGATGGAGATGACTTTCTCAGTGAGTCCTGGACGGTCCCCTGTGAGATCATTGCTCAGAAGTTATTGGGAGCCAGACCCCCTGATGAGGATGCCCCTCCTGATGATGGTGGAAACCCTCACCCTCTCCCCCTCCATCCCTGGAACCTACCTCCTCCAGAACCTGCACTTGAGAACCCCAACAATGGTGATGCTGGGCATCAAGCTGCAGTGGGAAGTACCCCCGATGTGTTGGCACCTCATCAAGATCTCCAGATGCACAATGCAGATAATTGGATGCCTTGGCCACAACCGATGCCACATTTACCACTTGTGGAGGACCAGATGGAGATGGGGGACCATAATCCTCTGGAAATCATGGATCCAGTTGCTGATCAACCTGCTATCGCACAGATTAGCATGGAGCTTTCTGATCAAGCCCCATCAACTACCACTTCGGCCTTGTTGAGCTTTTGTGTTGAGCAGGGTCCCACTGGTCAACCAATTCATCACCCAGTAGTGTTGCCTAATCTTAATCAGCCTGTCAACCTTGGCGAAGGGGGCTCGATTGATCAACTAGTGGTAGACAACATTCCGATGGTGAATCCGGGACAAGTTAACCTTGATTTGCAACTGGGGATGGTTTTGGTACCATGTCTGCAGTTTCATGTAGGCGGTGCTGATGTAGCCAAACCCCCATCTGCCTGCCCAAATTTTGAATCTCAGGCCTGGGCCAATCACTTTGCTCCACAGGCTGACCAGCCAAGGCAAGCAATGGTGGACATGCCCATTGAATGGGCCGATTTCTTCTCTTCATTACTTTCGTCACCACACTACTACGTAAAAGGCTTTCACAGACGGTTCGTAACGCCATCACTGCACGGTTTCGTGAGCCGCCTCGAGTTTATGGGTCGATGATGATGAGGTCATCATGCACGGTTTTGAACCGCTCGTGATGTATATTCCACGCGGTTTGCCAGGTTCAAACCGCTCATGAGCATAATATCACGACGGTTTCATCCACAAACCGCTCGTGATAGTACATATCACGCACGGTTTCAGCCACAAACCGCTCGTGATAAGTACATATCATAGACGGTTTGTGGTCTGAAACCGTCTGTGATGACTTTCATTGAAGTATCGATGATTTCAAGAATTATAATCAATTTTGAGCATTTAAAGTTAACAAGAACACCAAGCAACCATTTTGATATTTCAAAAGAATTCTCAACTTGTTGCTTGGTGTTCTTGTTGGCTTTAAAGACAATTACATGCTCAAGAATTGTTGGTTGTCGATAGATGATGCCACTTCCCACCGGAGTAGTTAAGATCAACGCCACTTTCGAACATAGCGACGCCCAATCCGTAATTGGATGTCCTAACGCCTCCTTGCATCCATACTTTTTAAACTTACAGGCTCAATGAGGTTGCCCGTGGATACTATCTCATTCTTCTCATGTCATGTGGACTAATTTCCTAAAGTGGTCGGGGACTACTTAATAATATATATATGATGCCTGTTTTAATGGCACAAGCACCACCGCTTGGAGACTTTATAGAGAAGAGATTATGAATGGAATGGTAGGACGACTGCACGCAAGAGGTAGGAGAACTTGACCGGCATGACCAAGGGGACTATTAATATGAACTAATTATCAATTCAATTTCAGCATATATAAGACTATTGACACCATTACATCACAGAGCAGGGGGACTATTAATATGAACTAATTATCAATTCAATTTCAGCATAAGATCACTATTGACACCATTACATCACAGAGCAAGGGGACTATTAATATGAACTAATTATCAATTCAATTTCAGCATAAGACTATTGACATCATTACATCACACAAAGAAGAGGACTATTAATATGAACTAATTATCAATTCAATTTCAGCATAAGACTATTGACATCATTACATCACGAGCAAGGGACTATTAATATGAATTAATTATCAATTCAATTTCAGCATAAGACTATTAACATCATTGAGCAGTTCATCGCGAAGAGAACAAGACCAAGGGTGTCCAAACCCACCACACCAAGAGTAGCCCCAGGCATCCATCGCAGAGCACTAGCTAGCCATTTTCATCACAGAGCAAGGGAGATAGAGACAGAGAGGGACCTTAGTACAACAAGAACCACGGTGGCGACCCCACCACCAAAGACAACCCTCATCCATTTCCTTTACCTTGCATAAATCACACAAACATCGTGACACAACTTAAGGCTCATGCATAAAAATCAAACTCAACAAAAGACATTAAGCTAACTGATCTAGAGGAGAATAGAGGAGGATGGGGAAAGCAAAGTTCGGCCAGAGCCTAGCGGGCTAACGGGTCGGGCGGCGGCTTGGCGACGCAGGTCGAGCGGCAGATCGAGGTGGGGAGGGAACGGAGTTAGGGCGGGCGCAAACCCTAAAGTGAGCCGGGAGTGACGAGAGTTTACGGCGTCAGAGTTAGGTATTAACGGTGACGCCGCAAAAGACACTCTTATCGCACGAGTGTCTTTTGCAAGGTCACCAGATGCCACAACCGCTCGGCGACAGAAGAATGGCGCGCCAAGCAATGACGGGAGGAACGACGAGAGTAAGGCCGCTGGGGAGTGACGAGTTAGAGTGCAAACCCTAGCGACCGGCCGGGCTAGCTCCTACTTATAGAGAGACTTATCACAGATGGTTCTATTATGGAACCGTCAGTGATAATTATCACAGACGGTTCCATAATAGAACCGTCTGTGATATGGGACATATCACGGACGGTTCCATTATGGAACCGTCCGTGATATGTCCCATATCACAAACGGCTCCATAATGGAACTGTCTGTGAAATGGTTTTTTCTCAAGTATATTTATCTTGTATATACACTTACATGACATGAAGAAATTACATGCTTATATTAAAAAAAAGCAGAAACCTATAATTAAACAAGGTTTTTCTAGTGGTGGAGGTAGGCTGCTATCTCCATCTGCAATACTTCATAGGCAACGGTGTCGGCATCGGACGGTTCCTGATCATCAGCAAACGAAGCCTGAAATGCGTCCACCCGTTGACACGCTCGTTCGAGTGTCTCCCAAAGACCCTCAAACTGTTGAACTAAGAAGAATTGAGCCCATAGGCTCTCTTCCCTTGCTTGAGGGGTCTCGGCCTGGTCGACTCGGTCGCCTGCCGCCTCGATTACATAGTCCTAGTGACGGCAAGCATCCCGAGACGCAACGCCGTTTTGGAGGACTACGCCGATGACGCGTAAACTCGCCGAAGTGGGAGATCACCCGAAGACACGGCGGAGGAGGATGTCAAGACGGCGGAAGGTGGCTATCACCGCTCCGCAAATTCTCCGCCGGCAGAGGAGTGAAGACACTGTTGATCAAACAAGTGTTCTTCCAGAACACAGTTCAACTTACACCGAGAGAGGTGCTCGACAAGGCGGCCAGAAGGCCATCAATGCCGCGACAAGGAAGAGGCAGCCATTTCATTTTTTATAAGTATGTGGGGATGATCATCTTGATGGCGGATGATCCTTTTATAAAACAAAGAATAAATTCGAGCGTGAGATTTAAGAGACGATCGGGAGCCGAAGCGGATCGATGCAATGAAGAGACACATCGGGAGCCGGGCGATGGTGATGAACAGACGACGGCGATGAAGAAACTCACCGTGGAGTCAGAAGCGATATTATCACTGAGCGGTTATTGTTAAGAACCGCTCAGGATATATTAATATCACAGACGGTTCTTGTTCGTAACCGCTGCGTGATACTTCATGACGGTTTTCAACATGAACCGTCTGTGATATTATCTCTTCACAAACGATTTTTAGCGCAGCCAGTAGTACAGACGGTCTCTAAACCAAAACCGTCTGTGATTGAATGTAATACCGACGGTTTTGGTCAACCGTCTGTGATGAGGCGTCCAGTATTAGCCTTTTTGTAGTAGTGCCAGACAGCTTTCCTATTGCTAAGAATATTCTTTCTTCTAGCATGTGGTCTGTTATCTCTAATTCTGAAGAGCAACAAGGTAGAAGCAAGCCATTTGTTATTCCTGATTGTTGCCCTGTGCCTCCAGAAGTATCACAGGATCAAACAACTGAGAAGGAGAATGATGCGGGGGAAAGGGGGGGATGCCCGATCTTCACGACGTAGGATCGATGATAACTTTGGATCCGTGCAACCTGACAAACCGATGGCGCCAACCACTGTCAAAACAAAGAACTCGCGATAAAAGAATTCGCCCAACCACACGCTCGTGATCCCGTCTACCCGATCACACCAAGTAGACGTGTCGCTGCTCCTGCAAAACACAAGGATTCACAAGAACGACGGAACGGCACAACAGATTGAAACTCCCTATTCTAGTGGGGGCAATATTGCTCAAACCCTAGAATCAAGAGTATATTGAAAATCTGAAAATATGGCGTTCCCTGTTACACGACCCTCGCCAGCCCTTTTATATGGCTGTACACACGCACACAAGGCCGAAGGCCATCTTGACTTGGTCTTGGTCTCGGTCTCGGCCAGCGGCCAGAACACACACGCAACCAGCGGCCAAGATACACACGCAAGGATCTCACGAAACCGGGAAATAATTGTCACGTATGCATGCATAGTTTCCATACATGCACAACACAGCATGCATAGTTTCCATACATGCACAACACAACATGCTGGTTGGTTCTCACGCCACTAGAGCAATAAATGTCACACATGCATCTTTCCATGCATGCACAATGCATGCTTTTCTTTAATTAGCTTCGATTTGCATCAGGTGAACATGCTGCATGTTTGAGCATGTTCGGTTGGCTGCATGTCTGAGCATGTTCGGTTGCAGGCATATAACTTCATCGTCAAACACAGATTTGTATTAACAGCAGTATCTTCGTTCATTTGATCTCGACATACTCCCATGCTTCTATACGATAAAATCGCACACACACAATATGAGACTATTAGGCAAGAATATATATTCATTATAATCAAGATTAAAATTAGTTAGGAGCGAGTTCACCGATGATAAATTAATTTAGCTCGTGCTCGTAATCGGTCCAATCGGTGGGATGTCCTCATCATCCTCCCCTCTTGAAAAGGAGTCGCCCTCGACTCGATTCTTCCGTCCAAAGAATGGTGATAAATCAAGAACATTAAATGTAGAACTCACAAAGATAATTGTCACCCTAAGTTCTATCTTATATGCATTGTCATTGATCTTCTCAAGTACTTTGAATGGACCATCTCCTCGATGCATCAACTTGGACTTACGCTTGTCCGAAAGCGTTCTTTGCGTAGATGCACCCAAACCAAGTCACTGGTTCAAATAACATCTTCTTTCTTGACTTGTTCGCCTTCTCAAAGATAGTAGCGCCGCCTTCTTTTCAATTTCTTCTTTAGTCTTCACATGAATTTGCTTCACATATTCAGCACGCTTTGATGCCTCCATATTAGCATGTTCGTGTAGCGGTAGTGGTAGCAAATCAAGTGGCGTAATTGGTTTAAACCCATACACCACCTCAAACGGGCACAATTGAGTAGTAGAATGTACCGCCCTATTGTACGCAAACTCCACATGCGGCAAACAATCTTCCCACTCTTTTAGATTCTTCTTGATCATCGTAAGAGTAGCATTGAAAGTGTTCTATTCACCACCTCCGCTTGTCCATCCGTTTGTGGGTGACAAGTTGTTGAGAATAACAACTTTGTCCCAAGCTTGGCCCACAAAGTCTTCCAAAAGTAGCTCATGAACTTGACGCCACGATCCCAAACAATCGCCTTTGGCATGCCATGCAATCTTACAATTTTCCGAAAAACAAGTCACTACATGCGACGCATCGTCGCTTCTTGACAGGGAATAAAATGTGCCATTTTAGAGAACCTATCCACAACTACAAAAACTGAATCCTTCCCTTTAGTCCTAGGCAATCCTAAAACAAAGTCCATGCTAATATCCTCCCAAGGTACACTAGGAACAGGAAGTGGGGTATATAAACCATGTGGATTAAGTTTAGATTTTGCTTTGTGGCATGTCACACATCACAGACAAACCTTTCGACATCACGCCTCATTTTAGGCCAATAAAAGTGATCGCTCAACATCATGAAGGTCTTTTTTCTTCCAAAGTGTCCCATCAATCCACCGCATGAGATTCCTGCAATAAAAGCAAACGCACGGACGAATCTGGAACACATAATTTGTTAGCACGAAATAAGAACCCATCATGAACATGATACTTGTCCCATCCTTTTCCATCTTTGCATTTAGAATATGGTTCTGAAAATTCATGGTTGGAAGCATATAAATCTTTCAAGCTTTCTAATCCGGGTACCTTTACTTCCAATTGAGTTAAAAACACATGTTTTCTAGATAAAGCGTCAGCTACCACATTCTCTTTTCCTTTCTTGTATTTAACAACATATGGGAAAGTTTCAATGAATTCTACCCACTTAGCATGTCTGCGGTTCAGTTTAGCTTGGCTTTTCAAATATTTCAAAGCTTCATGATCCGAGTGGATAACAAATTCTCTAGGCCAAAGATAATGTTGCCAAGTTTCAAGCACACGTACCAAAGCATACAATTCTTTATCATACACAGGATAGTTCAATTGGGCACCTCCTAGTTTCTCACTAAAGTATGCTACGGGTTTCCCTTCTTGCATCAAAACACCACCAATACCTATTCCACTAGCATCACATTCAATTTCAAAAGTCTTAGTGAAATTAGGCAAAACAAGCAATGGTGCTTCAATTAAATGTTTCTTTAGCTCTTGAAAAGCTTTTTCTTGTGGTGCACCCCATTCAAACACAACACCCTTTTTAGTTAACTCATTTAATGGGGCAGCAATGGTGCTAAAGTCTTTAACAAAACGACGATAAAAACTAGCAAGACCATGAAAGCTTCGATTTGACTAACATTCACGTGAGTAGGCCAATTCTTAATTGCTTCAGTTTTAGATTCATCTACCTCAATACCTTGTCCGAAACAACATAGCCTAAGAACACAATTTTATCAAGACAAAAAGTGCATTTATCAAGATTAGCATACAATTTCTCATTTCTAAGCACTTGAGCACTTGTCTAGTATGATCAATGTGCTCATCCATCGTTTTGCTATAGATTAAAATATCATCAAAGTATACCACAACAAATTTACCAATGAATGTTCTTAAAACATGATTCATCAATCGCATGAATGTACTAGGTGCATTAGATAAACCAAAAGGCATGACTAACCACTCATACAATCCAAATTTAGTCTTAAAAGCGCCTTCCATTCATCACCAAGTTTCATCCTAATTTGATGGTAACCACTTCTCAAATCAATTTTGGAGAATATAACAGCACCACTAAGTTCATCTAGCATATCATCTAACCTAGGAATAGGATGACGATATCTAACAAATGATATTGTTAATGGCACGACAATCAACACACATTCTCCATGTACCATCTTTCTTAGGAACAAGAATTACAGAAAAAGACAAGGACTAAGACTTTCACAGACATACCCTTTCTCAAGTAGCCCTTGCACTTGGCGCTGAATTTCTTTGGTCTCCTCCGGATTGGTACGGTATGGTGGACGGTTTGAAGTGAAGCCGAACTAGATCAATTTGATGCTCTATTCCGCAAGAATGGTGGAAGTCCCGCTGGTATCTCCTCCGAAACACATCCTCAAAGGCTCGCAAAGAGAGGAAACACCACTAGGAAGAGAGGTTAAGTCGTTAGTTGAAAGCAAAATAGTTGCATCTTTGTACACAAGCACAAAGTGCATCTTTGATGGGTCATTGCTCACATCTCTCAAATCTGATTTTGTGGCTAACATAACCAACCCTCCTCACTCTTACTTTTTCCTCTCATATTTGGCTTGTGACTCTCACTCACCGATGGGTGGAAATCACTCTTTTCTTTCTTTTTACTCTCATTTTCAGCAAGCTTCTTTTGCTGAAATTCAGCATGTATTTGACTAGGAGTCATTGGATGAAGCTCCTTTGTCTTTCCTTCCACTTAAAAGCATATCTATTGGATCGCCATCATGTTGCACACTTCTATCATATTGCCATGGCCTTCCCAACAGCAAATGGCACACGGTCATAGGCACTACATCACACTCAACGGTGTCCTCATAATCTCCAATCTTGAAATTAACATGCACCACATATTGAACCTTCACATCCCCACATTCGCTAAACCATTGCACATGATATGGACGTGGATGTTTCAGCTTCTTTAAACCAAGCTTCTCACACAATTCAACGCTAGCCAAGTTATGACAACTACCTCCATCAATAATAAGTTTGATTACCTTGTTGTTTACCTTGGCTTGTGTTTGAAACAAGTTGAATCGCCATGATGTGCATCTCCTTCTTGTGCAAGCATGCTCAAATTTTTAGTGACTACTAGTGCCTCTCCCGTTTCATAACTCAACACATCAATCTCATCATTGTCATCGGATGCATTTTCATATTTCTCATTTTCATGACTGAGCTCAACCTCATCTTCACTTGCGGATTCAAACTCTCCATCTTCTGTCACAAGCATGACTCGGTTATTGGGACACTCCCTAGCTATGTGCCCACGCCCCAAACACTTGAAGCATTGAATTTCTACTCTTGGTCAGTAGCATTAATTGAAGATGTAGGGATGGAGCCACCTTCTTCTCACTTGATGTAGGTGCTGATTTTGCAATCGGAGAAGAACGAACATTAGTATTTGAACTAGTACTAGTGAAGATGTACTCGTCCCCAAACCGAAGCGTGCTTTGGTGGAATTAGATGAAGTTGATGGGGCTTTCAAGTTGAAAGATGCTGTCCTTGGTGCTGGTTTCATATCTTCTAGCAAATTGTTTCTCCGCCTTTGTCGCTTGATGCACCAAGTCAACAACAAGATCAGAGGGCTGATATTGCACTATGCGCTTAATGTTTTTATTTAGGCCAAACAGAAAACACGCAAGTGTTTGTTTCTTCATCTTCGTGCACATGTGCCCTAATCATAGCTTGCTCCATCTCCTTGTAGTATTCCTCCACCGAGCGACCTCCTGCCTCAAATTTCGCAATTTATCAAAAGATCACGCTTATAAGTAGTAGGAACAAAATGTGCTCTTAGCTCTTGCTTCATTTCAGCCCATGATGCAACCTGGTGGTTCTCCATTATCTTCTCTTTGGTTCAATACTTGCTCCCACCAAATCAATGCATACCCATCAAACTCAAGTGACGCCATGTGTAGCTTCTTTCTTCTCAATAATTGTGCATCCTAATATCTTTCTACCTTGAGCTCCCATGTGAGATATGCATCTCGATCGAAGCACCTTCAAATTTGGGAATATTGAACTTGAGCTTCCCAAATTTTTCCTCCACGTGCTGCTCATCATGACAACGGCCATGGCGTTGATAGTTATCATTGCGATGTAACCAAACGTCGTCGCCGAAGTCCTCAATGTGGGCAGCACCGCCGCGCCCACGGCCACGGCCACGGCCTCTCCCTTGGCCATGGTCAACGCCCAAAACACCTCCCCCACGCCCGGGAAGGGGTGGACGAACCGCATTGGCAGCGACTCGACCCGCTTGAGCTTCTCTAGCGAATCGTGCAGCCCTCTCCTCATCAGTCTCATCAAGCTCAATGCCTCCTTCATGTACACCAACTGGGCCTCGCTCTTTGCGAAGCTCCTCTAGTATCTCCCTCCTCAAGACGCTCATGTTGTCATTCAACTGAGTGTTGAAATCATTTGTGAGCTTCTCAAGGTCAGCTTGTGTAACATATGCTGGTTCTCCTTCTTTCCCTGACATGGTTAGTGCAAACAAAGAAAAACTATATATGTGGATGTGGAAATTTTTATTTGTGGAAATCACTCAACCTCACCTTCTCTTACCGAATCAAGTTCTTATGCGTCCCTGATAGAATTGAAGAGTCGCACGCACTTTGGTGACGGTAGACAACACAAGGTGATAGATTGCTTAATTCAATTGCACAAGCACCGTTAGACAATGGCTTATTTGTGGAGCTTGAGGAAAAGTGTTTACCTATGCAATCTGAAATTTCTAGATACTGTAAAGCTAGGTAACAATCCAAACTAGAATTCAATGCCTAGTTGCTGATCCAGAAGATATAAGCGAAGAACGAAGCAACTCACACGCAACGATGATGGAACTTAGTGCAATCAAAGGAATGAGCTAAAAAATATAAGTGATGAACAACTAGCTCTTATTGCACAAGTTATAGAGAGATGCTAGCTAATTGCTCAATGATATAAAATAGGGCACAAGATTGCTCAAAACAATGAAATAGCACAATCTGAAAATAGATACCATCTAGGTGTGCTCACAAAACAATGTCGGCCAAGCACTTTTTTTTAATTCTTTTTTTTTTCTCTGTCTCTTTTGTTTTGTCTCTTTTTTTTTCTCCTCTGTTTTTTTTTTTTACTCGGCCAACAAAAAGGTTCACAAAGAGTAGCACAAGCCCTTTAGGTACATCCAAAACTCACAAGCTAGATTGTGCAATGAGATGAAAACGAGCAGCCCTAGAGCAACATCAACAAGCTAGTCTCAATAGGAGCAAAGTATTCACAAAGGATTGAAGTGGCTTACAAAGATATACGAAGTTTTTTTTTCGAATCACACGCTGGCTGTTATCAGTGTGAACGAAGAAGTCGCGACCAGAGCGATCCGTCGTGCAGAGGTTTTCCTAACGCTTTTTTTTTCATGGCATCAGAGTCGAGCACAAAGACTATTCACGACACCAGATAGGGATGGCACTATAGCGCGGTGAATAGTAGATCGCGATCAGAGCCTAAAGGCGTGGCGCCCTAGCGTCTTGTACTCGGTACTATAGCGGTTGGGCAATGTCGCCTAAGGACAAACCGCAATACAAGACCGCTGGTCGAACGGAACACGATCGCAAGCAGATCAAAAATAATTCCCGCAATAAGACGTCAGTAGCTTATGATGTAGCAGATTGATTTTTTTGGTACCGATTAATGATTGAAAATCAAAAATTAAAGCTACGCCAAGGACACAAAGATCAGCGACTAAACACGTTTCTAATGGATTGAGACCTAACGAAACTCATAAGAAATAATGATTGAAACTACGGGCTAACGGATTTTTTTTGGCTTTTTGTGTATAGGAAAAAAATTAGATCTAACTAGGGGTAAATGATCCTACCGTGGCAACCGAGGCTCGATACCGATGATGCGGGAAAGGGGATGCCCGATCTTCACGACGAGGATCGATGATAACTTTGGATCCGTGCAACCCGACAAACCGATGGCGCCAACCATCATCAAAACAAAGAACTGCGACAAAAGAATTCGCCCAACCACACGCCGTGATCCCGCTTACCCGATCACACCAAGTAGACGGTGTCATTGCTCTGCAAAACACAAGGATTCACAAGAACGACGGAACGGCACTGTGATTGAAACTCCCTATTCTAGTGGGGCAATATTGCTCAAACCCTAGAATCAAGAGTATATTGAAAATCTGAAAATATGTCGTTCCTCGTTACACGACCCTCTTGACCCTTTTATATGGTCAGTACACACGCACACAAGGCCGAAGGCCATCTTGACTTGGTCTTGGTCTCGGTCTCGGCCAGCGGCCAGAACACACACGCAACCAGCGGCCAAGATACACACGCAAGGATCTCACGAAACCGGGAAATAATTGTCACGTATGCATGCATAGTTTCCATACATGCACAACACAGCATGCATAGTTTCCATACATGCACAACACAACATGCTGGTTGGTTCTCACGCCACTAGAGCAATAAATGTCACACATGCATCTTTCCATGCATGCACAATGCATGCTTTTCTTTAATTAGCTTCGATTTGCATCAGGTGAACATGCTGCATGTTTGAGCATGTTCGGTTGGCTGCATGTCTGAGCATGTTTTCTTGTGCATATAACTTCATCACAAACATGATTTGTATTAACAGCAGATCTTCGCTCATTTGATCGTCGACATCTCCCATGCTTCTATACGTATAAAACTGCACACACACAATACGAGACTATTAGGCAGTAACATATATTCATTATAATCAAGATTAAAATTAGTTAGGAGCGAGTTCACCTGATGATAAATTAATTTAGCTCGTGCTCGTGTAATCGGTCCAATCGGTGGGATGTCCTCATCAGAGAACCTGGGTTCTACCTCCCTTTTCCAGCCTTCCATCTCCTTAGGCTCAGGGAAGTCACCATCAAAGGAAGAAGAAGTGGCAGATGACTCTTTGGCTCTACCAGCTCCCTCTACTCCGTCAGCACCTCAGATTTTGGCTCCATCTATTGGTTCCACCTTGGACTTACACCTCAAAAAGAAGCTCTCCAAAAGATCTATCCCTTTGGTAGAAACAGAAGTTCGTAGGAGCACAAGGTTGAAAGCTCAAAAAGGTGGCTTCATGCGTAAGCTTTGCACGGACAAGCATCATTTTCCTGGGGGAGAGACTCCACCCTATCTCTCGACCATAATTATTAAGAACCTTTGCTTGAACTACTGCCAAGTGCCCCCAGAAGAAGTCTCAGATGACAGACTTCTGAAAGTTCCACCCAAGGCCATGAAGAATGAAGAGAAGGAATCAGAAATTGATGAGAGCACGAAGACCTAATGGCAGAAGTGAGATGGGCTGCAGAAGCTTTTGGACTGGTGTTGTCTGCAACATCACTTATTCTATTAGTGTTCTTCTACTTTGTGTTGTTTGTTACCTCCCTAGTTGTACTTGCTTAAGCTGTGTCTACCAATCTGGTCTGCTTGGGGCAACTGTGTTTCATCCCAGTGTATCTGGTATATGCTGGCTTAAACAGATTTCTTATGTTTGTTATGAATAGACAATGGAAGATTCTGTCCTGGAATGTTAGAGGTCTTAACTCTAACAACAAATAGAGGGCTATTCGCAGTATTCTGTGTTGTCAAGAAACTAAGATTCAAAACCTGGAGCTGGAATTTTTGGCTAACTTCTGCCCTAGATGATTCAATAGTTTTGCCTACCTCCCCTCGGTAGGTGCCTCGGGAGGCCTTCTTATAGCTTGGCCAAGTTCCATGTTCTTAGGCCACACTACAATTTCTAATGAGTTCTCTATCTCGGTTGACTTGACGTCGGTTCACTCAGGTCTTACCTGGTCTCTCACTAATCTCTATGTCCCCCCTAGAGCTGAAGCTAAAGGAAGATTCCTGGACTGGTTCGCAAACATTGTTATTCAACCTAATCAAGATTGGCATTTTGTGGGAGATTTTAATTTCATCAGGGCACCTTCAGACAAGAATAAACTGGGACAAAGTGTTAATGACATGCTTCTCTTTAATGCGGCCATCAGCGATCTAGGTCTTGTGGAATTGCCCTTAAAAGGTAGATCCTTTACCTAGAGCAACATGCAAGGAGACCCCTTGCTGGAAAAACTGGACTGGGTTCTCACATCCTACTCCTGGACTCTTAGTTTCCCAAATACTTTGGTCATTCCTCTGGTCAAATCAATTTCGGATCATGTACCCTATGTTGTGCAGATCAACTCTTCCATCCCTAAATCTACCATCTTCATATTTGAAAATCACTGGATGGAGCACAAGGACTTTGAGAACCTTGTGCGTTATGTTTGGCAATCTTCAGTTGAAACAAATGATCCGGGCAGACGGATCAATCTAAAATTCAAGGCTCTTCGGCGTGCACTTAAAATCTAGTCTAAACACCTATCTAACCTCCGGGCAGCCATTTCCAATTCGAATGAGGTGATCCTGCTTCTTGATACATTAGAAGAATTCAGAGTGCTATTCACAGAAGAATGGAATGCAAGGGATATCTTAAAGGATCACCTTCATCACCTCTTAAAACAGCAGCACATTTACTGGAAATAGTGAGGTGCTATAAATTGGGCTAAGCTTGGAGATGAAAACACTAAATTTGTCCATGCTAGAGCAAACATCCGTTTTCGATCTAATTTTATTACTGTTCTGCAAGATGCTTTTGGGAACAAAATCAAAGAACATCAAGACAAAGCATCACTCATTTCGAAGGCCTATAAAGATAGATTAGGCACCACCACGGCTCCTGTCATGCACTTCAACCTAGCAGACTTTTTCTTGCCTCATTCTAATTTAGAATGGTTGGAAGAAGCATTTGATCATCAGGAGATTGATGAAGTTATCAAGCTCCTTCCACCGGACAAATCTCTGGGACCAGATGGCTTTAATGGACATTTTATTAAGAATTGCTGGAGCATCATCAAACAAGACTTCTATGAGCTTTATGATGCCTTTTTCAGGAATGAGCTCAACCTTCAATCCATCAACTCAGCCCTCATCGCTCTTATCCCAAAGAAGGACAACCCTGTGGGGATCAATGACTATAGACCGATCTCCTTGCTGAACACTTCATCAAAATCCTAACTAAGCTCATGACCAACAAACTTCAGATGGTTATTTTAGACCTTGTTCATGCCAATCAATATGGATTCCTGAAATCGTGGACTATTCAAGACTATTTGGCTTGGGCCTTTGAGTTCCTTCACATCTGCCACTCTTCGAAGAAGGAGATTATTGTTCTCAAATTGGACTTTGAGAAGGCTTTTGACAAAGTTGAGCATAGGACCATCCTAGCTATCTTGAAGCATAAGGGCTTTGGACCTAAATGGATGTCATGGATTGCCAATATCCTAAGCACTGGAACATCATCCGTTCTTCTCAATGGGGTGCCGGGCAAAACGATTCATTGCAGAAGGGGTGTTAGACAAGGGAATCCGCTCTGTCCGCTTCTATTTGTTCTGGCAGCTGACTTCCTGCAATTGCTTCTCAACAAGGCGAGGGACACAGGACTTCGACTTCGCTATGCGTTATCAGGATTGCCCAGATTTCCCAGTAGTGCAATATGCTGACGACACGCTCATCATTATGCAGGCATGTGCGAAACAACTGTTCTTCCTTAAGGGGATCCTTAACTCTTTTTCAGAATCCACCGGTCTCAAGGTGAATTTTGATAAATCCTTCATGACCCCTATCAATGTTCACCCGGATAAGATGGATATCCTCTCCCGCACTCTTGGGTGCCAACTGGGCTCCCTCCCATTCACCTATCTGGGCCTTCCACTGGGAACGAGCAAACCAAAAATCAAAGACTTCCTCCCACTCATTCAGAGAGTAGACAGAAGGTTAGCCAGCTGTGCTTCATTCCTCTCCATTGGAGGTAGACTTACTTTGGTGAATTCAGTATTCTCTCAACTGCCTACTTTCTACATGTGCCTTCTCAAACTCCCGAAGGGAGTCATCATACAGATTGATAGATACTGCAGGAATTGTCTTTGGAGAAGCTCAACTATGGATGCCCATGGAAAATCTCTGATTTCATGGAAAGAGGTCTGCAAGCCAAAAAAGCAAGGAGGATTAGGAGTTTTAAACTTGGACACTCAAAACCAGGCGCTTTTACTTAAGAATCTTCACAAACTTTTTAATCATGCCAATCTTCCATGGGTAAACCTTATGTGGGAAGCATACTATCATAATTCTCTACCCTCAGTCCATGTGCGTATTGGCTCCTTCTGGTGGAGAGATATCCTCAAGATGCTTCCCCAGTATAAGGGCCTTGCAACTTGCTCTGTAGGCAATGGGAGAACAGCGCTCTTCTGGAAGGACCTGTGGAATGGGAATTTATTTTGTCAGCAGCATCCAGAACTTCATTCATTTGCTAAATCAAATCTCATTACGGTCGCATCAGCTAAGTATCTAGAGGATTTTCAGACTCTCTTTCACCTTCTGTTGTCGAGTCAAGCACATCAACAATTTCAGCAGGTGCAACATCTCACACAAGAACTGGTACTTACCACGTAAGAGGATTCTTGGCAATATATCTGGAATTCATTGCGGTTCTCTTCAGTCAAAACCTATCATTTACTCATGGGCAATCTACCGGCACCTATTTATTTCAAGTGGTTGTGGTCATGTGCTTGTCAAAGACGCCATAAAGTTTTTTTCTGGCTCTTGCTCAAAGATAGGATCAACACTAGGAACCTTCTTCGACGCGAGAACTGCCCAATGGATGATTTCTCCTGCATCCTGTGTGATCTAGGAATTGAAGAATCAGCTCAGCATCTCTTCTGGTCTTGCTCATTTACACAACAATGTTGGGATATAGTCTATCCTCAAAGGTCATCACTCATCTCGGCCCATCAAGCATTATTTCACCTCAAAGGCAAGATCAACCAATGTTTTTTTATGAAAATTATTGTGTTGTCTGCTTGGGCCCTTTGGATCACAAGAAATAACTAGATCTTCAATCACCAGACTCCAAGCATTCCAAGTTGGCGTGTCATTTTTACTCAAGAATTAGCCCTGCTGATTCACCGAGCCAAACCATCCATTAAGCCTCTACTATCTGCCTGGCTATCCAACTTGTCTTAGCTGGATTTCATGGAATCATCAGGGGATTTAGGGCACACGAAGGAATGTATTTCATAAGGATAGTGTGCGTTGTACGTTCGTTAGCATGTCTACAGAGGTGCAAGAAGAAGTATCAGGAATGACAGAACGGTGGTGGATCCATGTAATACCCCAAATGTATTTGAGAGAGAAGAGATAATTTAGAGAGAAAAGCCAATCAGAAAAGGGATTTAACAGAATTTAGAGGGGGGATCTTTGTAAAGTCTGGACCACCTAGGCTGTGGGCTTCCGGCCCATAGCATCTAGGGCCCAAGGTGGAGAGGGGGCAGCCGGCCACAAGGTGGGCCAAAACCCTTGGGCGCCACCCCCTTCTCCCCCCACCGCCATACCCTTTCCCCCTCCCCTTGGCGCCATATCCTTCCTCCTCGCCTCCTTCCTCAGAGCACGCGCCTTTGTAGCGCCATGGTATCAGTAGCATCCTTCCTCGCTACCACTCCCTCCATTGATGCTGTCCAAGGAAGGAGAAGAGGAGGATCGCGCGCGTGGTGGCCGGCCAAGAAAGGAGAAGAAGGAGGAAGGATGGGAGGGAAGAAGAGAGGGAAGGTGAAGATTCGCGGGCTACGTCGTGGTCTACAGCGATTTGTCAAGGGTAACCGCTGTTCCCCCTTGTTTAGATGCTTAATTAGTTGTTTTAGCAATGTTGGTATTTAGGGCTACTCAGGACAGATTACAGTAGATCGAGGTTTTGATGTGCTTAAAGGCGGAATTAGTTCTAGACGTCTCCTAGAGTATTGTAGAGGACGTCGCCATCTTTTTGTGAAGTGCAAGAACACATTATTTGGACCCCTGTAGCAGAAGTTATGATTTTATTAGTGGGACTGTTCTGCAGATTTGTGGGTTTTCTGACAGGTTTTAGTAATCTGAGTTAATTGATTAGTTAAATGGAGATTTAGAGAATCTCAGTATAACGAAAGTCGTAGGTAATTGTCCCGGATTTTCAGAAAGCTCAAGAATGCAAGATTTGGACACTTGTAGTAAAAGTTATGGTATTTTTAGTGTACTGTCCAAAGAACCCGACGCGAATTCGACGTTTTGTTAACTAGCTCGGTAGGAGCAATAGATGGCAGATTCAAAAGAGCCCCTCAACTAGGTTTAGTTGGGAAATTTAATTACCTTTCAATAAAGTCCAAGAACACCTTATTTTGACTCCTGTGCCAATAGATATGGATTTTTGAATATGACTATCCACCGAAGGGACAGATCGACATTTAGGAATTGGGGTTGGGATCGAGTTAGATGCTTTTGGGGGTTCGTGATTGTTGTTATATAGTTTGTTTTGGTCCACTACTGTTGTTTTAGCGTGCGTTATAATTATTATTCAGGTGGTGGACTGGTCCCGGGGGCAGCACCTTCTACACGTGCCTTGTTCTCTCGCGGTTAAGGCAAGTATAATGATGGATATAATAGATATTATTGAATGTCATTGTTTGATAAATACTATGAGTATTTGTGTTGTTCATGATTGTTATGGTGGTATGATTGGTAATGTTCATGGTTTCTAGTGATATGAGTTATGTGTTATTCATGGATGTTTGAAAGTTATGAAGTCTATGATTATGAACATTTGTAGTATGAATAGGTTATTCATATGCAATGTTGTTGCGGATGCATGTTTGTATTAATTTGAGATTTCATACATATGCATCATGATGGCTTATTGAAGTCTTGGTCATGTGATGACCAAGCAATTCTTGAGGTCCCCGTCATGTTAATGACGGGCTAAAGGTCCCCATGCTTGTAGAGCATGGGCTTTGGTCCCCATACTTGCGGAGTATGGGCAATGATCCCTGTGCCAGATGGCACAGGCATGGGTGTGCATCGACGGATCCACACTTTGCATTACCGGTAAAGTGCAAAAGAGAAAGAGAAGGATAAAGATCATGTTGAGCATATTGCATAGCATATGTGTGTAAAGTAACTGGTATGTGGTTTTGTGGAGTACAGTTGATGAGTTACATGCTTGTATGCTGTTGATGCCATTTATTATATTTCTGAGTCTTTGGACTCACCTCTTGTTGTTTGCTGTGTTTTAGGTACCTTTACGAGATCGGCATGCATGGGGGAAAGAAGGATTAGTCTTGTTGCACTAACGCACGATCTACCCACAATGGAATGAAAATAAAATTATTTAGTAGATGAATGAACTACTTAGAGTACTCTTTATGATTATTGCTTGCTTGGAGTAAACTGTAATAAATGGATAGATGTTTTTGGATGCTCATGATCTATATCTTAGTTGTTTAGTTGCTATGGATGTTATAGTAACGAATAGCCAGTTTTGAATAGGTCTTGATAATATTGCAAGTTGGATTACCTATTTATGTTATATTTGTTTGTTGGAACCTCCAGTATAGATAACTATACAAAGGAGGTTCTGCCGAAATTTTGTAAGGTGTTTTAGTTTAATTTTGTTTAATTTATTTAATTTAGTAGCATTCTAGGCCTTTGTTAGGCTGGGGTGTTACAATCCATTTATCTCTAGATCGAAATTGTAACCTGTTTGTTCTGGTAGCTTTGTGCGACTTCTGCCAGGGACCTCTGTTCCCTAGCTTGGCCTATTTGTGAGGCGTCTCAATTTCTTCATTTCCTTCTTTTCTTCTCCCCCAATCTTGTTTTCTTTTTTATTTAATTGTTTTTCTATTTATTTATTTAATATATACAGTAGGGATCTCTCTACTGTTTTCGGTCAAAAAATCCAAGAAAGATTTCACAAGATGAGTCTCTTTGTGTTCTTACTCTCTATTTTGTGATTTTGCGGATTTTTTGATTCGTTGGTTTTCCCTTGGTTTCTGGCCTGGATCTAGCTTGCTGTGACATGTGGTAATACATCTAGGATCAACTTGATCATCAATCACCCACGAGTAAGTGTTTGGATTATGTTTTGGTTTTGACTCGGTTTTGAAGTAACCTTCACTAAAATAGAAAAAGGTCAGAACTTTGGCAACAATCTTCATGATCGTTGATTGGAATAGGTTCCTGACATCCTAAAGAAGGTATGTTTCAAGTTTCGTGAAGTTTGGAGTTGCGGATCAAAAGTTAGACCAATTTGTGATTTTGACTTCAGACTAATTTTACTGTTCATTGACCTGGAGGTCAAACTACCCCTGGTGAGAGGTCAGACCGCCCAACTTTGAAAATTCAGGTCTATTTGCTTCAGGATTTTCTTTGGGTTCAATACAAGTCTTCCATTGTGCTTGTATATTGATCTTCATAGCTTTCATAGCTATTGGAGTGAAATTAGTATTGAATCTGATCAAGGTGAAAAGTGATCGTGCTCCTATTCACCCCCCCAACCCTCTAGTCACCTTTTCGGTCCAACATCAATTGATGCCATTGTGCCAGTAAGATTTTTCACTTTGCAGAAATAATCTGCCACTGACATGTCCTTCTTGTTGAGGTTTGCAAGTTGCATCCTTACTTGCATGATTCTTGCTTCTGAACACGATGCGAACATGCGTTAGAGTGCACTCCAAACTTATGTTGCCTTGGACAGGAACAAAACATGTTCGAGTATCTCCTCAGATAATATGACGACAACAAGGCACTTAGTACGAATTGATGTTGATGGTACCAAGTGGCGTATGCCGGGTTAGAAACTAGGTATGGAGCTTGACCTTCTATGGCGGAGGCTTAGGTGATCATCGGTGATGGCGCTTCAGCGGTTCCATCGACGTATCCCCACAACCGGCGGCAACAAGCAAGTAGGGAACAACTTGTGCTTTCCACAGAAGAAAGTTGCCATGGTTCAACTAAATGTTGATGAAGGAGTTGAAGGAAGGCGTAGGTGGTAGTTCAGAGGAAGATGAACTTGTGGTGATTGAGTTGGAGTAAGAACTCGTCAAAGCTGGAGAGTTCTACATTGTGTGTTAAAGTAAGGCAGAAGAAGTCACCGACTTGAAGAAGATGCGCGTGCGCTGGAGTAGTCGGTAACGACAGAACAATGTGTGCAGTTAGTGACTCGAGAAGAACCGTGGGATGTTGTTTGGATCTGATACCATAAAAAGATTGAAAAGCCTCATCACCAACAGGGGGCCTTGGCATGTATTTATACACTTATTACAGAGTACAAACAGAGTTGGTATCAACTGAGATTATAGGGAGAGCAAGGAGAGTTCGGATTGCACTCGGCAATCAGAACGTATCCTTGCCATATACTGAACAGTGCTGGTATCGGACAATTACAGAAATATTCAGAGAAACTTATTTCTAACACGCACAAAACTCCAACGAAGAGGTGGTCCCACAACGGAGTGAGATCCAAATGGCTGGTTTGTGCTTCCAGAAGTGCTTTTGGCCTAGCAAAGCCGCCCCAAACAAACCTTTAGTCCGTCCAACACAAATGGTTAGCCATTTTTCCTTTGAGTAACTGGGTTTTTCAGCTATCCGACCCATGCATCACATTTTTAGATAATAGAAGAGAAAGATTATTCCGACCTCTACATCATAGACGCACACAACCTATTTTATTACGGCGATGATAGTTCTAAGATAAGCAACGAGTTTAAAAAGTGGCATGAAGCCTTACAACCAGAGGATGACTAAAATTTAAGCTTAATCACTACAAATCCTATGACTAAACCGCCACCCGTGAATGGTTAAAAGTTGCTTCGCCACAAACTCCAATCTGGCGCTTCCGGTCAACATGACTTCCAGCTGGGCTGATTTTTGCAAATCTTCCCAAGCACTCAGCTAGTACCCAGTCAAGAAGACAACCTTTAAGGGATTAGTGATAATCTTTTTGTCAAAAACCACATCATTCCGACATAACCAAACAGACCAATATAAGGCACTAGCTCCCACTAGGAGTAGTGACTTTAAATTTTTTGGAATATCAACTAACCAATTCCCAAACATATTGGCAATACTTGCAGGAGGAGATAGGTTAAACACACAACGAACAACCCACCATGCAAGTTTTGCAAAGGGACAATCAATAAACAGATGTTGAATTGTTTCTTCTTTGAGACAAAAACAACACTGTTTACTTCCCCTCTAATTTCTTTTAAACAGATTATCTTTAGTTAAGACTACCCCTCGTTTGAGATACCAAAGAAATTTTTTCACTTTTAATGGAATTTTAATGAACCAAAAAAATCCCTACTTGGGGCTCCAATAGTTCCACTTAGGGCCATATAGAAAGACGGTACCGTGAATAGACCAGATTTAGTCAAATTCCATCTAAAAACATCTTTTTGAGAACTCAATTGTAAGTTAACAATTCTCTAAATTAGCTCATTCCAAGCCCGCAACTTATGCCCGATAATAGGTGTTCAAAAGGAAATTTGTAAAGGAACCAATCTCATAATATTTGCCATAATATCATCCTTTCTCTACACCACATTATAAAGAAGCGGATATTGACCATTCAATGGAGAGTCTCCTAATAAAATATCTTCCTAAAAACTGGTTTGCATTCTATTTTTAACCTGGAATGAACCAAAACGTAAAAAATGGTTTTTAATTTTTATTAAACCCGACCAAAAATGAGAAGTCCCAAGTTTATTAACCACCTACGAAAGACTCTTATCCCCCAAATATTTCCTTGTTAGCAAACATTGCCACACCCCTTCTTCATTAAGCAACTTAAACAACCATTTTCCTAGTATACTTTTATTTTTTGTGTCTAAGTTCTGAATGCCTAGACCACCTAGCCCTTTGGGTGAACACAGTAAACTCCATTTAGCAACTCCGTATTCCCGTTTATGACTGTCACCCTGCCAATAAAATCTAGACCGATAAAAATCAAGTCTTTTGAGAACTTCTTTAGGAACCTCAAAAAAAGATAATATAAACATTGATAGACTACTTAACACTGAGTTAATTAGTACTAATCGTCCACCAACAGTCAAATTTTTTTCCTTTCCAACTGCTAAGTTTCTTTTCAACTCTATCCTCAACCCCTTTCCAATCACTATTCCTTAATTTTCTGAAGTGAATTGAAATACCTAAGTACCTGAAAGGAAAGACACCCTCTTCACAACCAAATAAATGGGTATATTGCGGTTCAACTTCTTTGGCCTTACCAAAACATAAAATCTCACTCTTACGAAAATTAATCTTTAAACCTGATAATTGTTCAAAGACACATAAAATAAGTTTGAGATTTTTTGCTTGCTCTAAATCATTATTCAAAAAAAGAATAGTGTCATCAGCTGTCCAAACTAAATAATTTTAGTATGGATAGGTAGATATTGATTTTAGATGAATTTAGAAATTTGAATCAATAGTATGATGGAGAACGAACGTTCGAAAGTTCAAAAATCACATGAAATGATGAATTAGGAAATTTCAGAATTTGTGGAATTGATTTTCTAAAGGAAAATCAATTATTGTGTCATGCTGATGTCAGCAAGGGGATTAACGATTTTCGCCCGAATTCTTTTTGTAAAGGAAAATGGTTTGTGCCTATGACTTGTGGGCCCCACATCGGTGGACTGGGTCACAAGTTTTGTGCTGGTCAACGGTGGACCGGGCGCACGGGACTAGTGGCAGCTACCACGCAAGCTCGCACGTAGGCAGCCACGAGGGCTGAAGGGTTGAGGTGGCGCTAGGTGGAGGCGATGTGTGCTTTCTCGTCAACGAGAAGCCGGTAGCGGCTCGGGTTGCAGAGCTTGCCAGCGCTACGCGCCACGATGAGGATCGGTGAGGGCACCAAAAGGGAGAGAGAGATGAGGCGAATCTAGTGCTCACAGTCTCGACGACGAAGTGCAAAGAGATGGCTAGTGGCGGCAGCGGGCACTTCGGTGAAGTTCAAGCAGAAGTGGAGGGGGCACCATGTAGAACACAGTGAGGCAGTACCAGAGGTGGAGATGTCGACGGCGGAGGACATTTAACGGCGACGCAATCGACGGTGGCTTCAATGGCAAAATACGACGAACACAGAGGGAGAGGGAAGAGGAGGAGGGGTGCAGGGTGATGCAGCTAGGGTGGTGAGAGCTTCACTGGAGCGGTGGTGCAGTGTTGAGGTGGCACGGCTAGCGCCGAAGAAGAAAAGGGGAAAGTGGGCGGCGCAGCTTCGGCTAAGAAAAAGAGAAAGGGGGAAGGAGAGAGCTAGTGGTCGGCTTTTATAGGCGTGGGTGGAGCGAACGAGAGGATGTGGCATGCACAAGGGCGCGGCATGGGCGCACGGCGCGGGCAGTGTAACATCCCAATTTTCCAAGCTTTAAAAATCTTTTAAGTAGTATAGTCCCTGGAAAAATTCACCAAGATTTTATTTGATTTATTTCAGAGCTTAATATGGACTTTCAATATAAAAAAATAATTTAATATGATTAATGTCAATATCAACTATTGCCAAAACTATTTTATTTGGATTCTATGTGCTTGGTTATATTTTTCTAGAATTTTCTAGAATTTTTCCAAGTGCATTTGCTATTTCGATTTATAGTATTTTCTAAATTGAAAATGTAATTAAAATATCAGAAAACTCTCTGGGCCGAATCTCTCTGGCCCAGTTCTCCTTTCCCACGCGTGGCCCACTTTGCGGCCCAATCACGCGTGTGAGTGCCATCCCGCCTGCGCCGCTTCGCTCTTCGCCTCTCTAACCGGTTTCCCCGCGTGCATCGTCATCTACCTCCCGTTGTATTCTCCGCATGAGTGTCGCCCTAGACAGCCATGGCTGGAGCTCGAGTTTCGTCTGACAACGAAGATTCCAATGGCAAAATCTTGTGTAAATCATGTCATTTTGATTCCCTTATCTCCACTCATCCATATCCCACCAAATCGGATCTCGTATCACCTTCAAACTCGAAATTTGTCCCATGGCCGAAACGGACTCCGCCGCCGATACCCCACCCTAGCCCTGCTCGGGCCATATAAAAGGGACCCCGAGGTTCACCCTATTCCCCACACCTCAAAACCCAAGCCTCCTAGCCCCGAAAATCCTAGCGCCGCCTCAATTCGAGATTTAGGATTTGTCGCTAGAGCTTTTCGTTTTAGAGTTGCACCGCCATCGTAACCGCCCTGTCCACGTCGACTGCATCGGTGGGTCTGCCTTCGTGAGCTCAACCTCCAGCACCCTTCCACGTTGCCAGGACATCACGGGATCTCATCGCCGACAATAGCCGAGCTTCTTCTCCGCTCAAGCCTCGCCGCTAGGCAGCCCTATCGTCCTCTTGCGGCCATGAGTGCATCAATGAGTTCACATTAGTGTCCTTGTCACGCTGGTACCACTCACCGCCGGTGGAGCGCCGTCGTTCGTTGGTTGCCATTGGGTCTAGAGCCTTCGTCGCCGTTGAGCTAACGTGGTCGCCCATGTCATCAGCCCCGTCAGCGCATGCATCTACGTGTCACATGCATGTCATCCAGTCAACGCCGCGTCAGTGGCACGTGCGCGTGTGCATACGCAGTTCACCCAAACCCTAAACCAATCCTGAATAGATCTAGTTCACCATGCACCGTGCCTATGCCATGTGGGTCCACCAGCCAGATCACTATTCTGTAGACCAGTGCACCCATAGACTAGAGACCAAGTTTCATGGACCTGGTCCATGGACCGAGGGCCCACCTATAAGCCTTAGGGCCTTTTTCTCAGGATTTATTTTAATTTCGAAATTCCAAGGCTGACATCATGCATGCGTCATATTCCGATTTTTCAGTAGAAAAATAATTCAGAATATTTCAGAAATTCGTTTTTGAGTGTATCTTTAGGTTTAGATCTTCTAGATGCCATATCTTCTTCATCCAAACTCCAATTAAGCCCATTCAAATTTCTAAATTCAAGCTCTATTTTACTGAGATGTTTATTTAATTTTTATAGTTTGTTTTCCTCTCTGTTTTTATTTATTTTATTTATTTGCTTTCATTTGCGAGTAGACGTTGATTCTTCGGAGAATTTTGAAGAAGGAGTTCACCAAGACCAAGACCAGTACCAAGATCTATGCCAAGGCAAGTTGTACCTTTGGTCAGGTTGAACCCAGTTTTCTAAAATTACTTTGATTTAAATTATTGCATTTAGTTTAAGTATTTATTTAAATGCTTTTTGGTCTAGTTATTAATTATATTTGTTTATATCCACCTTGTCTATTGTTATGTCATGATATTTTGTCACCCTAGATTGGTTCATTATTTAGTTGGTATTATCGTAGTACCAATGTGGGTTGGTTAGGTATGAGTAGATTGCTTAGCCATGCAACGAGTCATCATTTTATGTGAGTTGCAAATATGAATCTGACTAAGTGATTATGGAACTTTGCGATGAAACTGTGTGTTGTGTGTCATTACTCATTGGTGGCATGTGTTTCACTTAACCAATAGGGTGGAAAAAGATTTAGATTGAGGCAAGTGGTGGAAACTGTGTGATATGATAGAGCTTTGTGAATGGGAATGGTAATATTCGTGGCACAGTTAGAAATTGGAAGTCTTGCCTTGGTCAATTAAGGACTTAACTTTGTGTGCCATTAAACTGAGCCTTACTGTACGACCACATGCCTGATGGGACATGCCTAACTTAGTAGGTGGTGGATTCTTGGCATTGACTACTCAAGTGGTAGGTTAGTAATGGGTGAAGGTGTGGACTGTTTTGAAAGTCACATCGCGGGACGGTTCACCACTTCCTTGTCCAATGGTGTGTGTCGTGCCAAAGCACTGTGTTTGGGTTGGGCGACGAGAAAGCACATCGGGAGTGTCAATTGTTGAGATGAAACATCTGAAATGTTTTGTTATGATTAGTGCTTGCTACACTGAGTATATCGTGTGGGTAAAGTGTACAACCTCTGAAGAGTGTTTGAATCTATCTATTCGAATAGTTGCGTCCGTGGTCATGGACATGCTCGGGGATTTCACACAAGGTTAGATTTTCATAAAACATTTGGGAAGGGAGCTGTGTGATCTAAGTCATGTAGCTGTGTGAAGAATTTGACTAGGCTTTGTGTCATCGCCCACTTTTGAGGAGTTCTGCGAAGTTGTTGATCGCTAGGTCTTGATCCTAGTCGGTTACCTATGGTGAATCGATGGGTCTCCGCTGAAGTTTATTTTGTTCTACTGCTGCTTGTTTAATTATTGCCAGCCCTGCGATGCTTAATAAATGTAAACTCGACCATAAGGTCACAATAGTTATTTGTTATTCAAATTACTCATTTATTCTATTATTTTGTCTTGTGTGGATTGATATTCATCTATGTTGATACTGTATGCACTAGCGTGATCCTGGACTAGTGCGTTATACACAGAGGGTTCAAAATTGCATTTTTTGGTCCAACAGAGGTGGAATCAGAGGCAGGTTTAGGTTAAGTCAGTTGAGGCTCAGTGTGTTTGAGCCGCGTCAGTTTAAGATTAGGAGTGTCGCCCTTTAGGCGGTAGTTTGTGTGTTAGGTTCGTTTGTTCTTCTTGTGTGCGAGTATGAGCTGCAAAGGCCCTTAGGCATTTGTTGCGGCTATGCTAAGACCCCTATTAATATAAGTATTTCAGTTGATTTCTTGAAGCTATATTGGTTGGGTTTAATGTACCCCCTAATTAGTTCTTAACTTATCTTGTGCTTGCTACCTTATCTAACCCTTGGAGCTTTCGCCAGATGGTTCAAACTCGTCACGCTGCTGCTAGTGGATCAGTAACCCTTGGGTCAGAAGAGAATGAGCAGACACCAGCAGGAGCAGTTCCACCGCAAGCACTTCCAATTGATTTGTAGAATTTTGGAGCATTCATGACAGCTCAAACGCAGATGATGTACATGATAATGAACTAGATGCAAGATATGAACAATAATAAGAACAACAACAACAACAACAATAGAGTACCAGCTGCTCACAATAATCATGGACCATCCAAGCTAGTAAAGTTCATGAGAACTCGCTCGCCAACCTTTTCCGGTCATGTGTCACCAATACAAGCTGATAATTAGCTTCGCGTCATCGAAAGGAAGCTGCTGATCACCCAATGCAAAGATCATGAGAAGGTTCTATACGCCACCCATCAGATGGAAGGCATTGCTGCCGAATGGTGGGAAAACTTCTGTGTCGCACATGAGACGCCACAGAACTCTACCTGGGAAGAGTTTTCAACAGCTTTTCGCCAGTATCATGTGCCAGAAGGAATTATTGATCTAAAGAAGGATGAATTTTGTGCCCTCAAGCAAGGAGGCATGTTAGTGACCAACTACATCAACAAATTTTCTCAACTTGCCCACTATGCTACGGAAGATGTTTGCATTAGTCTTCTCTACACATTGGTACCACTCACCACCAGCAAAACCCCGCCGTTCACCGGAGGCCATACGAACCTGAGCCCTTGTCGCCGTCGAGTCCAGATGGCATCCACGTTGCGTCCACGTTGCATCCCAGATCAGTGCCGTGTCATCCTTTCGCTGTCATGGCACGCCGTGTCTGTGCCAGATCAGTGCCCATGTGTCACGCGCGTGTCAACCCTACCCTAACTCCAGATCCAGATCTTGTAGACCTAGTCCACTATACACCGTGTCTATGACACATAGGGTCCACAAGTCAGTCTTTGGAGCCTTTTTCCCATATTTTTTTTAATTCTGAAATCCCAGCGCTGACGTCAGCTTGCGTCATATTCTGATTTTTCAATAGAAAAATAATTTGGAATATTCTAGACATTCCAATTTAGGTATTTCTTTAGATGTAGAGCTTCCAAAGGCTATATCTTCTTCATACGAACTCCGATTGAGCCCATTAAATTTTCTAAATTCATCTAAATTCGAGCTCTATTTCTATGAGATTTTTATTTAATTTTTAGAGTTTGTTTTATGTCTATTATTTATTTATTTTCTTTATTTACTTTGTTTGCGAGTAGATGTTGATTCTTCAGGGAATTTTGAAGAAGGAGTTCACCAAGACCAAGACTAGTACCAAAATCTATTCCAAGGCAAGTTGTATGTTTAATCATGTTGAACCCAGTTTTCTAAAATTACTTTGATTCAAATTACTGCATTCTACTTTAAGTATTTATTTAAATGCTTTTGGGTTTAGGTATTAATCCAAATTGTTTATATCCACCTTGTCTATTGTTATGTCATGATCTTTTGTCACCCAAGATTGGTTATTATTTAGTTGGTATTATAGTAGTACCAGCGTGGGTTGGTTAGATACGAGTAGATTGCTTAGCCATGCGACGAGTCACCATTTCATGCGAGTTGCAAATATGAATTTAACTAAGTGACTCTAGAACTTTGTGATAAAACTGTGTGTTGTGTGCTATTACTCGTTGATGGCATGTGTTGCATTTAACTAACAGGGTAGGAAAATATTTAGAATGAGGCAAGTGGTGGAAAACTCTGTGATATGGTGGGGTCAGTGCTTGGGATTTGAAAAGAATGATTGCTTAGTTAGAAATTGGAAATATTGCCTTGGTCAATTAAGGACTTAACTTTGTGCGCCATTGAACTGAGCCACAACTGTACGACCATAAGCTTGGTATGGGACGAGCCTAACTTAATAAGTTATGGATTCTCGACATTGACTACTCAGGTAGTAGCTTAGACTCTATGCTAGGGTGGGGGTGTGTTTCTGCCTCCGTGGCGATTCACATTTAAGAGCGGTTCACCGTCTTCAAGTCCAACGATGTGTGACGGACTAATTTCCTATGTGGGTGTTAGTGTCGTTAGTAAAACACATCAGGAGTGTCAATGTTTGATATGAAGTTTATGAAACGTTTTATTATGATTAGTGCTAGCTACACTAGTTATATCGTGTGGGCAAAGTGTACAACCTCTACAGAATGTTAAACAAATCTATTCGAATAACCGCGTCCGCGGTTATGGACATACTCGGGAATTTCACACGAGGTGTAGATTTTCATAAAACACTTGGGAAGGGAGCTGTATGATCTAAGTCATATGGCTGTGTGAATAATTTGATTAGGCTTTGTGTTCTTTGTGAAAACAACTATTAAATTAATATTGTTTATTTGTTTTAAATTGTGTTTAATCTATTATTCATATTCAATTGTAAACGTTGCATTTTTGTAAAAGAATCACAAAAGCCATTCCTTTGGAATAAGCCATCATGTATACATAGCATCCTATGGTATGACTTGCGAGTACGGTTGTGCATGTACTCATGCTTGCTATAATCAATCAACAGAAGTGGAGGAGTCATCGCCCGTTTTTGAGGAGTTCTACGAAAGTGTTGATCGCTAGGTCTTGATCTCAGTCGGTTGCCTGTGGTGAATCGATGGGTTTCCGTTGAAGTTTACTTTATTCCGCTGCTGCTTTTTTAATTATTGCCAACCCTGCGAGGCTTAATAAATGTAAACTCGACCATAAGGTCACAACAGTTATTTGTTATTCAAATTACTCGTTTATTCTATTATTTCGTCTTGTGTGGATCGATATTCATCTATGTTGACACTGTGTGCACTAGTGCGATCCTTGACTAGTGCGTTATACACAAACGGTTCAGAATTACATTTTTGGGTCCCGACAGGCAACGCCGGGCGATGCGCTCGGCAGAGAGCGGGGCAGCAGGGCAGCGCTGGGCATTAGCGGCGTGGCCCACGGGAGCATGAGGTGCTAACGCGAGCGTAGAGGTATGGCGTCGAGTGGCGCGCGGGAGCTGGTCGGTGCGGGCGTGCGTGGCGCATAGGCGACACGTTGGGGAAGAAGGAGGAGGGAGAGGGTTACAGGTGGCCTGGGATTGGCGGTGAGAGAGGTAGAGTGAGGGAGAGAGAAGCTCAACTGACAAGCGGGCCCCGCTTGTCAATGAGAAGAGAGAGAAAGTGACTGACATGTGGGGTCCACATGTCAGCGATGAGAGAGAAAGGAAAAAGAGATTTTCTGATTTTTAGAATTTCGAGAAATTGAAACAAATTACTTAAGCCTTTAGAAATTAGCAAATGAAGCCCAAAAATTATGAAAAAAATCACAGAAATTCCATGAGATATTTTGGACTTAAATAAAAGATTTCCAACTTAACATTGGTATTTAATTTTGCAAATAAATTATTTTTCTTTTAAAATAAATAGGGAAAATCTTTTTAAAATCTAGAAAATTCAAAAAACTCAAGGAAAATAATTAAATTTTATTTTTAAATCAGAAATAAAAATTCCGTGAATCCAAATCCTCTGTGAAAACACCATGCTATCCCCTATATCAGTAGATAGCACTCATAGATACATTGCTGAATCAATCATACATGGCGTGAATAAAACATTAAATATATTACAAACCTCAGAGTGACAAAGACCAAGTCGGGTCAAGTTTTACAAAAGGGCCAAACAATTCCAAATTGATTACATTACACAAAAGCAACGTAAACTACAGTGGAAGCAAAAGGGATAGAGCTCATCTCTCCACAGGCAAGCGACTGGAGCAACCTATGTACGATGGATATTAACAAAGAGGTTGGATAATATCAGTTGTACGCAAGTACCAAACGAGTCCACTTAGACTAAGGCCAGACCTAGACTACTCTTCATCGTTTCCTTGTCCGTCGACTTCTGGGTCTTCAAAGTATGCGTAGTCCCCTTGATCCAAATTATCTGAAGGGTTTGGGGGAGAGCGAGAATGAGCACAACTTCTGTGTTCGCGAGCTAATACACACAATGCAATATTATACATGCAAGGCTAAGCCACAGCGACTGGCTTACTTCACCTTTTACCAGTGTCCCATTCAAGCCGGAAGCATCACGTGCTTGCACGTTCCTGTTATCCATCCAGCGAGATGACATTTAGGGTTTAATAATTTTACTAAGCCAAGTTGTACTTTGCAGACTTGTGATTGTACTTGTTTTACACGGGAGGTCATAACAAGATTAACTCCTTAATCCATCCGGACGTTTCGTACCACATACCAATTACTCTCGTGCTCCGTTAGCACCCACCACCATTCCATTCGCCCAGATGTGGTAATAGCAAGTTATTAGGGTGTTGAGGAGTAAAACCAAATCATCTCATTCACTTCAGTCATGGACCACCAATGACTGCCCAAAACTATTTCATCTTTGAAGAGATGATGATTGGGGTATTTAATACCCCGGTACTTAAGCAAGTCTAGCATGTCGCTTAAGTACAACCTATACTAGTATTTAGCACATAGTAACTAGGGTGACATGGAATGATGGATTCAGTTTGTCAAAGGATGGTATTATAATTAATTAATTATCAAATGAGTATTTAACTACCTTAAGATTAAATATACATTTGATTAAAGAATTAAAGCATGCAATTTTGTTAATTTAAATAAATATAGTTTACATAAAATGTAGGATCAATATGATCAAAGCATTGACTCACCTTGGTTAAAGGCAAGAGAGTCTTGATATTCTTGGGCTTGATCAACTTGGAGATCTCCCGCGTCTTCAAATCCTATTTGGACAAACGTACCGGAAAAAAAAGGCACAAACAAGCAAAGAGAGCAAATAAATACAAAGAGATAATAAATGAACTCTAAATTAAACAAGACCTATGCCATTAGCAAGATCTTGAATTTACAAAATGTTAGAAATAAATTTCACAATTTTTGGAGTTACGACGAGGGAGAACGGAGCTTCCGAAGTTTGAATTGGAATAAAATCGGGAAATTAAAAAGAAGAGAGAGAATCGGCCCACTAACAAGTGGGGCTAGTGAACAGTGCCGGGTTCACATGTACAGTGCGTGGATCGGAAGTCAACATGCACTGTGCATGGTCCACGGGAACAACAACGCAGTGGGGCCCACTTGCCAGTCAAAGGAGGGGGAAAGGTCCTTTTATTAAAGGAGTTGCTACTGTTTTAGGGGTCCACGGGTCAGTCAAAAAAGAAGGGTTTTAAGGCAACACTTAATGGTTTAATTAGTGCTTAGGGCATCAACAAAGCGGCTAATCGCCGCCTAGCCTTAATCCCGACTGGGATTCGGTCATTAAGGGGCTACAGGGGCGGTCTAAACGGGCCAACACAGAGGGCTCTTGGGCGCGGGCGGCCACGGCTTGCCGTCGGCGAGGACGGGCACGGAGGCGGTAGTCAAGCACAAAAACGGAATTCCCTCGATGAGGGGAAACGATGACGAGGGTGGCGCGGCTAGGGAATGGCCGGAGCATCGGCGAGGTGGCGGGAAGCGGTGGCAAAGGTCAAGATGGCGCCCTGGTGATTCATGACTCCAATGGGTGAGAGCACCGGCTCAGGGGGAGCATGGTGAGCTTACCAAGCTCAAGAGGAGAACCGAAGGTGGCCAGAGGTAGGAGTTGAACACGTAGAGCATGACACTAGTACAACACCAGTCTAGCTATAACCTCATCTGAATTTAAATGACTGGCGCTAGCTACTCGTGAAGAGATATGTTCTTTTCGACAATTAGAGGGAAACTAAGGGATATATTCTTCAAGATCACATTTCACTTTCACAAAATTGCTAATGTGTACATTAAAGAAGTTTCAGATCTCTTGGATGACAATCTAGTTCTTGTGCATACCGATAGAGCTTTCTTGTGAAATTTCATCATATATGTTAAAACGATTTCACCTACTACACATATAAGTGAGTGTTTTCAAAAAATAATTTGCAGTGTCAGTTTGGCTTCTTGAACAAAAAAGATTTTTTTTTGAAATAATATTATTTTTTTACAAAACTAGGTCATCGCCCCCAAAAAATTACAAAAATAGGTGAGTATGAGACCAAAAGAAATATTCTAATAATGATAATCTTAGAAAAACAAAACTGGGATCACAGTTGAGGGTACACACCCCTCAAAAGAAAATAGCAAATATCAACCAATAAGAATGCAACATTTCTAGTGAAACTCGACAATGTTTGTGCGGAAGAAGAACAGAAAATAGTCATTTATCTACAACAATACCTTGCCAACTCGAACAAGATAAGATCTTAAGACCAAACCACAAGAACCACTTAAGAACTAGTAAAACCTTCCAACGTGTTATTTTACTCGGAACAGATCAACTACCACATAAGACATGAGATCCAGATGATCTCAGCCGCAAAACTCGAAACACTTTTCATTTACGAAATATAAGCAAATTATTCTCCTCTTAAAGGAACCAACAAATAATTGTTTTTTTATTGCAACCTCACGTTGCCAACTCAGACTAAGGAGACATTAAGATTAAAATCACACAAATCTCTTAAGAACCAAAAGATAATTTAAATACATCATTTTGTTTAAAATAACCTCGGCTACCACATAACTCAAGAGCTCCCGAACGATTATAAAAGCAAAACTTGAAATATTCTCATTTAAGCAATATCACCATAGGTGATCAAATGGCTAAGTGAATTGACATCAATCTCATATTTTGACAATTTAATGATATCGATAACATACGTTAGTCCCAAGAATCATCAAACTTTATTACCCCACTCTAAAGCTTTCCAAGAGAAACACAAGCCTCAAGATTGAAATAAATTTATTTTGACGAGATCATACTATGCAATAGCAAACTTCCCAAGGCACGCTATCGAGGACCACTTACGAATTTCATCTACTCAACAGTTGGTGTGCTCAACACCAACCTCATCTCTCATAAACAATTGACCATTGTATTAAGTGTGTAAATATGAGGCTAATTCTATTTGCAATCACATAACCATTTATAAATATAGATTCAACATTTCACCTTACGTTTAGAAATTAGCTCAAAACTTGATTAAAGATTTACTAACATAATTTCTCTACAACAAGGTTTCATACATTGATACACCTTCATCCATCTAGTCCTTTATACAGGTTTCAACGTTTTTCGCAGGTCAGGAATTTGGTAAATCTAGAGTTTATGTAAGACCATCAATTAGATGCTTACAAGACAGATTCGGATCGATATTCACTCTCCTTAGTAACCCTATTGATCCTAAATAGGTATAATTATATTCTAAGTTACATCTCGTCAAGTAATCAATACAGGACAGCAATAAATTAACCGGCTACGCTATCGAGGACATCAGTTAAGGTTAATTATGCATCACGCCAAAGACCCAATTTGTTGTCATAAACATTACAATTATCTTCTTTACTTACAATTTCTCGCTTAACACCACAAAATTTTGCAAAGGGTTTTGACATTTTTTTTATCCAAAGGAAAGGTTCTAAACCCCAACACTCCAACTACTTCAAAAGAAATAAGTAGAGTCAAAACTTTCTTCAATGAAGTTTGTAAAAGATAGTTTCCATTATCTGAAATACCAAACAAATAACTGGATCACAATTTTCAACAAGAAAGGCAGGTCTTTCATGAAAACAAAGAACAATCTTGTCAATAACAACGTTTGCAAGTATCAAAGATAGCCCACTAGTCGGAAAGACAACAGTTGCTCTGAGTTAACCCAGGCAGGACAATGCAAATGAACTTTGACGCTTTCCCTCATGAAAGAGAAGCCTTAAAACTCAGTACTCAAGGTACCTCGAGAAGAATACATTGGGGTCAAAAGATTCCACACTTTGAAGAACGTGCAAATTAAAGCTTCCAATAACCCAAACACCAAACAATTAAACGAATCGTACTTTCCAACAAGAAGGACAGAAATTCCAAATAAAAGATCAATCTCATCAATCAACTACGTCTATAAACGGCAGAACAACTCGTCATTCATGAGATCAAAGGTTTACTTTAAGAAACCAATAAAGACCGATGAACTCCTCTCAACTGCAATAAACCACTAATCTAAGAAAACAACTCCACCGCATCTAAACAAGAATAACCATTCCAAACTCAAGAAAGACAATAGTTCTCCCAAAGAAGTTCATATTCAACACCTGGAGCTTGATGACTCAAGGTAGTCGCTCCATTATTTTCATACCCCAAACGGTGGTGTAATCCTGGCAACCCAAGACTACAACCACGACCTAAATCTCTCGCCATCTACTATTATAACATAAAATAACCATATAGGCATAACATAAGTATTCATAATCATTTCATAACAGCAATGCTCAAAGCGACATAATGAAAACGTAAATGCAATGCTTGACCCGTTCCCATCTTACTGTGCACAGTGTGTCAATTTTAATATTTCAACAACCACGGACCTAAAGCCCGCTCTGATACCAACTGTAACACCTTGGCTATTCGGAAGCCAAGATGTCACCTAAATAATCTAATATACAACCATAATGCGGAATAATTAGAAAACTATCTCATCTAATGACATAAAGAGACCAACATTCGAAAGAACCACGTCATGAAAATAGTCCGAATCTAAGCAACAACTATCGAAGGAATAATCAAAGATCACAAGTATTACTGAATTAACCATAACACAGCAATAGGTATCATTCATCATCTAAATTTATCTATTATAGTTCATCAATAACGAATGAAAGATAGAACTAAATCATAATCTTGGACTTAAATAGGATGAAGTGAATGAGTAGTGCGTGTCTACTCCCTCCCAATAGAGCCAACATCAGTGATCACCTAAAATAAACAAACAACGCAAGAATGAGTCTGAGACTCAGCAAGTACAGTGAATAGATCAAGCCAACATCATTGAATATTATGAATAAATCACAGAACGAACATTTGAATGAATGGAATGAATGGATTGAATGAAATGAAGGGACTACACACATGCATATACCGGTATTGCTAGTGACATACCCGTCGGTGTTCACCTAAGCCCGCATTTAACAAAATACGGGGATCCAAGTCCCGTATGAAGAACGTTTCATACGGGTGTCCCAATCTGCCCACATTGGAATGGTGGGTCTTACGTGCCCATACTGAAATTGATGGGTCTTTTTAATCCACTCCCGTGGATGAAGCATGAATAATGGATGCATGGTATGAAATATGAATATTGAAAAGACATGCTTTCTAATCATGGAGATAACACATATGGAAGGAACATGAACTTCAAATATTATCATGGATCTCAGAAAAACACAATATCAACATCCAGCATTCAACATTTTCTAAATATCAGAACATCAAAGTACTTGCCTTAACTGTGAGACAGAGGACAAAAGGCGGGACGCTCTAGCACCGGGGTTCACCACCACCTGGTAACCAAGAATGATACTAAGCTTCAATCAAACCTGCTTAATAAGACCTTACTCGCAACACTCTGCACCGTATTTCCATAACCCAAGTTTAAGCACTTGATCTACTCAAGCTAGACAACATGTTAAACAGAATTCTAGCAACTCCTACTTGATAAATTTGTCAAGCTTTCCCTTTATTCTAGCCCTGTGTTTTTCTTAATAAACATTAGGGGCAGATAAATCTTGGGAACTCCTATATGAAATTTGTAATACCAACATAATAGAGATCAGCACTTTCTAGATAATGAGCATCTAAGATCTGAGAATTCTAAAGCTGCATGATTACCAAAAACTTCTGCAGTTTTAATTTCTGATAGTAAGGCCCATAAACAGTATAGTTTTTGTTCCATCATTCATGATCGATCCTGATCCTTGCCTATGTTACACTACAGCTATTATGCATTGTAACCAGTTGTATACTAAAAAGAACCTCCGTACAAGCAGGATACTGCAGCAGCTAGCCAGCACACTTTGCGTCCTTGCATTAAAAGTTTATGATCACCTCATGACCGAGGTTAATCCATGACAGTCTATCTCAGTCTTATGCCCAAATTATAGGAATGCATCGTTAATAATATGAGTGCATGAGTTTAATCAGCAAACGATTTTATTTTACTTTTGCAATAAAGCAAACGAATAGTTAATTAGCCAGCTGCAAGGCTATACCTTACTTAGCCCAGATTACACGACTGCCTAGTTAAATGAATTGCTTCCCTCTGCAATGATTTAAAAAGCAAGGAATCGCAACAACTAATCAGCTACTGGTAACAATCACAGCAAACTAAGCCCATCAGGGCAACACCCCAATTTAATTAATCTCCCCTAGGTTCAAGATCGATCAGCAAGAGTGCCTCCACAGAGCCTAGATGATAAAGTTCACATCAGAAGATATGTTACTCGACTTAATTTCTACCTAGTCCCCAAGAATTGAGCAAGAATCAAATGAATGCATCGAATCTACCTCAAGATGAATCAGGAGCCGACTGGTCGGGGTCCTCCAAGAAGTCCTTGATGGCCAGGATCTTGCTCTCCAGGCTGAGCTCGCCGTCGCCGGCGCTGTCCAACGGAGCCGAACCCGGTGAAGATCCCGACGAAGGCCATCACCTTATGCCTCAACCAGGCATCCTAGCAACACAAGTAAATGGAATCTAGCCAAAACTTGTATAACAGAAGCAACCAATTGGAGCTAGGGGAGGAAGGGGAACCGAGGCGGATCGGCTCGGTAGCGCACGGCGGAGGCGCCGGCGGCCTCGGACCGAGCCGGCGGTGACGAGTAGAGGCCAGGCCACCAAGTCGCAGCGGGCAAGCAGGAAAAGGCCGAGACGGCGGCGAGAGGTCGTCGGGCGGCGCTGGGAGCGATGACCTCGGCTGCAACCCGGCATCACCGTGGGAGGAGGATTTAACGGTGGTGCCTCGACGACGAGGCTGCTGAGGGGCGTCTTGGCTCGAGCTCGGGTCTCGGCCTCCGCCGCGGCCCATTGCCCATCACGCTGGCCGCACAGATTTGCTGAGGTGGCAAGCAGCTGGGAGAGGAGGGCCGACGGCCGGAGAGGCTGGCCGAGGACCTTGAGTGGCGGCGACCCTAGGGAGGGGCGGCGCCTGGAGGGAGAGACAGGAGGCGGTGACTCCCAGTGAATGGAGGTGGCGGCTGCAAGTTTTTTTCTTTTAGGGCAAAGGGCACCCCCTCCTTTAGAACCACTTAGGGCCATGAAGCAAAGGGCCGAGAGCCCAAGGCCCAACCTTCCAAAATTCCTGAATTTTTTTTATGTAAATGCCTCTCCAAATAGTATTCTCCTAATTGATATTCGGCCTATTTTTATAATTTTTGGGGACGACGATCTAGTTTTGTAAATATTTTTTTAAAAAAAATATTATTTCCAAAAAAAATTCGAACAAAAAGGTTGCCGGCCTTTCCAAGATGGGAAAGATGGGCATGCAAAAAGCTACTATGTACAAGAGTGTCAGTCTGGCTTCCTGAACACGTTGTCAAATACCCATTGGCATGCATATATGCAACTAACTAATCATGGCCCAAATCTTCCAAACTTCTTCTGTATCCATGTAAACTATATAAAAACACGGCAAGAAAATTTTCTTAACGGTTCAAGAATATGTTTAATATCTGCTTTGGCCACTTGCCAAAAGCACATTTTAATTGAAAACTGAAAAAAGTGCTTTAGCGTAGATTACCCAGGGCTTCTTTAGGCAGATCGTTTTATATTTGTTCCTTAAGTACGGTTAGCGCTCTGCATCTAGCTAGCTCTCTAGACTCTAGCTCGAAACTACTTTGGAATATCTGAATAAATGAAGCACTAATTAATCAATCAATTCAAAAGATGAACAAAGCAGTCAATCAGTCACAAACAGTGCATAATTGCGATCGTAGCGGAATATGTAAAATTTCGATTTGAACATTCAATGGAAGAATATGTGTACTACTATACAATAGTAAAATTTAGGAAAATTTGTGTGTGTGTTTTTTGTAAATACACAGTTGTTCACTTGCATATACACCTTAATTTGTCGTACCGATAAACAATTTAATTTACTCGTGGACAAAAATAATAAATAAGCAATTTGAGAATCGACAATTCGAGGCAACAACATTGTGGGGACAACGGAGTGAGGTTTCTTTTTTCTCGCAATTACAAGAAAGACACACACGCTGTAATGTCCCGTTTCAAAAATGGTGAATAGTATTTACTTTTGGTTTTATAATTTCAAACCGTATTTCAAATTAGCCGGTACCTTCAAATCTTCTAGCTTCTAGCTAAGCTCAGGCTTGTGTTTCAAACCTCTTCGCAATTCCCGGATTCAAATTCAAATTTGAATTCCTCTTTTTGGATTTTGGGCCCTTTTCTCAATTTTGCCATCCTCTCCTTTGGGTGAACTTTTTTTATTAATTAACCTTTTTTTGAATTTTATTTTAAAGTTAACCCCCGGTGCACTTTATTTCCAATTCTGACCACTTTGGTCACGCCATGGGTGGTGGCGTGACAAAACAACACCGCCACGCCGCCAGATAAGTCCCTCAAAATAGCACTTTTGTCACGCCATCGGTTGTAGCGTGACCAAATAACATCACACGCTACTTCCATCGGGCGTGACAAGAGTTTGACCGAAATGAAATTTGGCGTGATAAGAAGTTATTTTGTCACGCCACGGGTGGTGGCGTGACCAAAGGGGTCAGAATTGGAAATACAGTGCGCCGAGGGTTAACTTTAAAATAAAATTCAAAAAAAGGTTAATTAATATAAAAAAAATTCCCTTTGGGCTCAGCCCGCATTCTTTTTCTTGGGCTAGCCCAGCTCCCCTTGGCCCACTTCCTCTCCTCCTTCTGGCCCATCCAGCCCAGCAGCTCCACTCGACCCTTTTTCCTCTTGGCCACCTTGGCCCGGCTCCATTCCCACTTGCGCCTTCTTCCTCCCCTACCTGGCTGTGCTGCCCACGCCAGCCACGAGTGCTCCCGAGCGCCCACGCCTCCCTCTGCCGCGCACGAGCTCCCTCTGTGCCGCCTCGTGCCCGCCCGCTCTCTGCGTCGCACCAACTCCCGCCTGCTCCTCTGACTACCCAAAACCCCGACGCCCTTCCTCCTTGCCTTGTCCTATTCGTCGGGTCACGCCATGAGGCCATGCCCGGCCAACGCGCCATGACCACTACCGCCTCGTCTTGTCGACCACCTGCCTCAGCCACTGATTTCTTCGCCGTCACAAAGTTCGCCCATCGATGCATCTCATGCTAGAGTGCCCGTGGCGCACCATTGCTGCGCCAGAGCCCCATGCTATGGCTACCTCAGGAACAAGCCTCCCCCCAACGTCTCCCTTGCTCTTCCCTTCTTCGGCTATAAGAAGGAATCATGTGCTCCTTTGCTTCCCCACAACAACCCCTTCACTCCGGTAAGTGCCACCCCAAAGAAACGCCGTTCCCCTTTTCTTTGGCCTTCGCCGCCGACTAGCTGCTCCGGTGCCGCCTTCACTGCGCCACCCTCATCACCTCACGCCCCCGTAGCCAAGGAAACTTTTGCCCCAAACCGATTTGGCTTTGGACTGCCATCGCTGTCGCACTCGGCCTCCTCCTCCAACTCCGGCCGCCCGCTTCATCTCCACCCTTCTCCGGCAACCATCCCTCTCCGGCCCCCTTTGTTGACCCGGTAGGTCCACCTCCCCGAGGTCTTCCCTATGCTCGCCCTCCCTGGCTTAGGACACCGCCGGAGCTCCCTCTCCACCGCCACCGTGCCTCCGCCGCCGCTTCCTCTCCCTGCGCCGCCACTCTGGTGAGCCGCCGGCCGAGCCACCCCCGTCAGCAGCTCCGCCTCCCCCTGAGCTTCCTGTTTGTGTCCTTCCTCGGTGCCGCCGCGTCCTCTCCCACCGGCGGTGAGCCAAGGCCCCCAGCGCCCGTGCGTCTCTCCGTTGGTCGGAACAGCCGACCAACACAGTGACCTCATTAACCCCCCCCCTAATCTTTATCTTAACAGATTAATCAATCATTTGCGTTAATGGCTATCGGCTTAAAGTCGTTTGCTCTCACTGCTGGTGGGCCCGCATGAATAGAAATGGCTACCATTAAATCAAACACTCGGGCCTCCCCCGCTCTGGCTGACAGTAGGCTCGTGCGTAGTAACAGCTCCCATGGGCCGGTGCCTCGTGGGTGTGGACTCAGTCCATGTACTATTCCCGTACACTAGGCCGCTATGCAGACGGGCCCACATGTCAGAGAGACTTGTCTCTCTCTCCCCTTTTCTTTTTCCGATTTAATTCAAAAGCAAAACTTCGGAAGCTTCGTTCTCCTCCGTTACAACTCCGATTCAAGTGAAATTTGTTTCTAAAATTTTGTAAATTCAAGATCTTGCTAATGGCACTAGTCTTGTTTAATTTTGAGTTTATTTGTTTTTCTTTAGTATTTATTTGCTTTTTGTGTTTGTTTGTGCCTTTTTTCGGTACGTTCGTCCGAATAGGATTCGAAGACGTGGGAGATCTCCAACTTGATCAAGCACAAGATTGTTAAGACTCTCTTACCTTTAATCCAGGCGAGTCGATACTTTGATCATTTTTAGCCTACATTTTATGTAAATTATATTCATTTAAAATTACCAAAATTGCATGCTTTAATTCTTTAATCAAATGTATGTTAAAGCTTAAGGTAGTTAAATACCCAATTGATGATTAATTAATTATAATACCATCCTTTGATAATTGAATCCATTTTTCCATGTCACCCTAGTAACTATATGGTAATTACTAGCTATAGGTTGTACTTAAGTGACATGCTAGTCTTGCTTAAGTACTGGGACATTAAATGTCTTAATCATCATTTTTTAAACATGAAAGTGGTTTTGGGTAGTCATTGTGGGTAAATGACTGGAATGGTTGAGTTGACGTATTTTGTTCCTCAAAAACCCTAATAATTTGTTGTTACCATCTGGGCGGGTGGTCTGATGGATGGTCCCCAAATGACCCTAAGGACTTAATCTTGTCATGACCACCCGTGTAAAACAAGTACAACCACAAGTCTGCAAAGTGCAACTTGGCTTAGTAAATTTATTGAACCCTGAATGTCATCTCGCTGGATGGATAACGGGAACGTGCAAGCTCTAGATACTTCCAGCTTGAATGGGACACCAAAGCACGGTGACGTTGCCAGATCACCATGGTGTAGTCCAACTACACCATTCACTGAGGTAAATATCCTGCACAACGTATGGGCGTAATCCCATATGGGTGAAATGATGGAAGGGGCGAGATATTTTGAAAGGTTACTATGACGGTCGCTCAACTACATGACTAAGGAATCATGTGGGGTAACAAGTATGATTGTCTCTTGTGGATACAGTGTATAACCTCTGCAGAGTCTAAACTATTTAAACAGCCGCGTCTACGGTCATAGGCGGACATGGGAACTTAACTAGAGTTAGTTTTATTTCAAAAACCTTTGTGGGTGGTATGAAAAATGTGGTGGGCTCACCTAGCCCTGAGATTAGATTTTTCATGAGCTATCGAGCTCACTGGTGTTAATAAATGGAGGTAGCTCCATTCAAAAAAAAGCATAGGTATAGTTTCCGACGGAGGGAACCTCTGCTGTTATTTAATATTGCACAATTACCCTCTTTAATAAAATGCAATTTGGTAAAAATGCTAAGTGATAGGAATTTGCAATTATGACAATTGAAAACATTGCTTTAGCAAATAAAAGAACCTAAGCCATCCTTGTTAAGCCCTGCATGTAATATTATTGCATCTTGTGTGTTGGCTCGCGAGCACAGAAGTTGTGCTCAATCTCGCACTTTCCCCCAAAACCCTCAGAAGTAGGAAATCCTGGAGATTACGACTTCTACGAGGATCAAGAAGTTGGAGGCCCAAGATATGATGAAGAGTAGATTAGTTCTTTTAGTCTACATCTCGCCCCAGTCCAGCTGACTCCGTCGGTGCTTGTGTGCATCCTATATTATCTGAGTTTCAGGTAATATCAAACGCACAAGGGTTTCTCCAGTCACTTGCCTATGAAGAGATGTGCTTTCACCCTTTTGCTTCCGTTGTCACTTCTGCTACTTTTGTAATGTAATCTTTGGCCTGTTCGGCCCTTATTGTAAAACTTGACCCGATGTGGTCTATGTAAACTCTGATGTGTTAAATTAATGAATGGTATGGTTTAATTGCGCCATGTATGAATTGATTTAGTGATGTATCTGTGAGTGCTATCTACTGATCCAGGGAATAACACAATGTCTTTCACAGAGGATTCGGGATTAGAAAATCCGGGTCCGATAGAGCTGGTATCAGAGCATATAACTGTAGGAGCCTTAGTTAAACTGGGCGTGCCTAAGGACTTGAGTCCTATTTTCAAAAACTAAGAAATGCTTTAGCAAAATATAGCATACTTACTGCTCTTACTCATCTCTTTTAGTTCTTCACTTACCTTGACTTCACTTGAGTTTTTACTTAGTTCTGACCCTCTTTTTTGTTTCAAAATTTGTAGATGGCAACCCCGTCGTCCAATGCCCCGTGGGACTTTTTCTCTTACGGCGAGTTTGTGGATCATCTAGGCAACCAACCCAGTCGGCATTAGAGAAAGTGCTGAGAAGCTGAGAATTGGATTTTCTGATCAAAAGACCTATCAACCGAGTAGCCTTCAAATATCGAAGAATCATTTTGATTGCCCCCAATGGATGTCGGTTGGAGCTTGCAAAAACTGACATATTTTGTTAACAGAGAAGACAATATTCGGTCGAGTCAATGTAACATATTGAAGAGCACCAACTGTACTCAGATAGAGATAGAAATCAACATCAGATAAGGGATGTCATTGTTCTCTGGATAGGTTTTCAGAATTTGACATTGGTGTGTCAACAGACTTGCAAAGCTGCATGTTCGCCCATTTAAGAAGATCGAAGATATACTTTTGTTGAGTAAGAACCAAGCTGCCAACATGAGATGTCGCTTCAACACCCAAAAAATAATGCAAGGATTCAAGATCCTTGGTAGAAAAGGCACATGAGAGATGCTGAAACAAAGCATCAACAACAGTAACTTGAGAACTAGCAATTATGATGTCATCAACATAGACCAAAACCTAGATAGTCCCATCTTTTCTCCAAAAAAATAAATAGTGACGTATCTTCTCTCGAACGAACAAATCCCAGCTCACATAGCTGAGAACTGAGTGTAATGTCCCCAAATCCCTAAGTTGGATTAGTTAAGCATCTAATGTGTATTTGTGAAGTTTTGGACTTTTTAAAACTTTTTGTTGCAAACCACATAGGTTGAAACATGGTTTTCCAAATCCTAGAATTGAATTTTCTAAAACAAAATAAAATTTTGTCAAGATCTTGAAACTTATTTCAAAGTGGAGTGTAAACCTTATGTTGAAAATCTTTTAATTTTTGAAGGCTATAATTTAAACCTAGAAATCCAATACTCCTTCTCTCATTCAAAAGCTCAATTTGAAGTCGGAGCAAAACTAAAAAGGTTTCAAGTGTGGGAATGTGTATTTTGGAGTTCATCTTAAAATCGGTAAAAGCGCAAAAGCTCCTAGAATGCTTGAGGCAATTTCATAAGCATTTGCAAACTCAAAGCTTGAAAATATACTTTCTCTAGCTCATAATTACAAAATAATTTTCAATTTTAGAAATATAGTAGGACTCAAAGTTGGGAATATTTTATTTGGATTTTATATTCTTCGATATGCTTGTTTGGAATTTTTTTTGGAATTTCTGGAGGTGATTTGGTTCCCTATTTAATTTGCATGTTCAAATTTTGATTTTGGATTTAAAGCACAAACCTAGTAGATAAATAAAACAAATGGAAATGAAAGTTGATAATTAAGAATCTAAACTCAGCACAATTATTCTAAATATAAAATGAGGAATTAATTAAAGCATGTTTTGCAATTCTTCTCACATCAAGTAATCATAATCATTATTAAATCGTATTGTCTGAAAGACTACATTAAAATTTTAATCGTACTGATTTTATGTTTTCGCATGCATTTCAAAAATCATATCATTATGCATGCATTATTATCGTCGTTTTTATTTTTCAGTTCAACCGATCGCAGTAAAACGCCTCAGATGTCCCTTCTTTTCCAGTCATCTCTCCAATGTTTCGACCCTGCTAACTCCTTTCACTTGGTAGAGGCGACGATGGCCTGAGGTGCACGGCGAGCCCTTGCAGCCGGGGGTGGCGCCGAGGCGCTGTCCAACGGCTCGGACCGGTGAAGCAGCAGAGGCGCGGGGTGGCGGTGCTCAAAGACGCTGCATCGGGCGGCGAGCGAAAGGTGGCCAATGGCTCGTGTGTTACGGCACGCGGTGGCGTCGACCCGGTCGTGGCCAAGCCCGGGGCAGCGAGGCGATGTGGCAGCGAGGTGAAGCGCTGCAGCGGCACTGCGTCACGAGCCCAGGGCATGGGCGAGCTGGTTGAGCCCGACGTGACGGTGGCGCGGTGGTGCAGCAACCATGGGCGTGGCCAAGAGTGGCAGCCCAGTGACGTGGAGGTGACATGGCGGCTCTACGTGGCACTGCAACGGCGTGAAGATGGTGGCGTGGAAGGCAGTAGCAGTGTGTGCGAGTGGCGGGGCGGCGCGGCGCATGCATGTGGAGGCAACCGGCTCAGCGGGTGCATGCGTGTGGCCGGCCTCGACGACGTCGGCAAAGATGGCACATGCATGCGAGCTACGGCTCTGTAGGCGTGGTCGAGAGCGCGGCGTGGAGGAGTTGGCCGAGAGCGCGGCACATGCATTCGACGGCCATGCATGTAGCGGCGCGGCGGCCAGTGCAATGCGAGGCGGCATGGCGTGTTGCGCATGACGTGGTGGTGCCGATGCGGAGCGGGACATGGGCGAGAAGGCCGAGCGGATGCGGACGAGCACGGCGACGACTACGGTGGACGTAGACCCGAGAAGACGTCCGATGGTAGTTGCACGCCTAGCGCGTGTGGCGGTAAAATATTTAGTTAAATTGCGTTCCCATGTTACGATATTAGCTGTGCATGTTACATAATCATCATATTAAGCATGGCATTTTACTTTTTATGCATGTTTAAATGTATTTAACAAATGAATATTTGAATGAAGTGAGGAAAAATTAAATGCAACAAACTCCTTGGATAAAATGAATGAACGGTGAGGTAATCCATGTCAAATGCCAAAACAAATTGATTAAAAATTATGATGAATTCTTGGCCATTAACATTAAATCTAAGAGTAAATTAATCTTGAGTCAAGAATTGGAATTTGTTTAAGTTAAGCAATAGTAAGTTAGTGCCTTTTTTCTAATGCAAGTGAATGGAAGAACTGTGTTGGATTATAGCCTTTAGAGTTTGATCTAAAGAGAGCACTCTAAATCTGGAAAACGAGTGTTAAGAATGATCCTAATAAAACAGTGAATCTCCATTAGGTAATTGCATTTATCAAATTAGCTAGTAAGCTAATTAAAGAAGCTAATTCTCCTTAGGAAATTTGTTAAGAGAGTAGAGGGTAATTAGATTTGACAGTAACCCTTTGCCATAAATGTGTTAGTAGCAATAGAGGCACTAGGTCATTGAGTTAGTTGATAAAAAGATTGGTTTAAACTTCAAAAAATTCACAACTAAATTAAATCAACTCCAAAATGAGTGAAACCAATTTTGTTGGTTTCCATTGTTATTGTACTTTAATTTGGAATAGGTTTTGAATATGTTACTGTCACAGTAAATTTCGGAATTGGAATTAAATTCGGTAAAGAATTGTTTTTAGACTAGAAATTGAATTAACTTCAAAAATTCATAAGAAATGCATTTGAACTCCAAATGAGTTCAACTAAGTTATTTTGGTATTTTGTTTTTATTCTCTATTTAACTATGTAATCCTTTTTCCCACCACTTTTCTACAAATTTTCACGAAATAATTAATTTAGAGTGAATAGTAACCGAATGCATTTTTTCTAGATTTTCCATAAAACAGATTTTCAAACCACTATAACTTTCACATACTAAATAAAAATGGGATAATTCTTTCACCTAAATTCATCTAGAATCATAATCTACCCACTGTATAAATTTCATGTATTTTGGAGGATTTTGAATTTTTGGATGTTTTCGTTCTTATTCGATGTTCTCTTTTATTCGATAGTGTACAAAGGTTCGAGTGTGATCGAGAGTGTCTTTCAGCAGCACATGGACCCTCCACAGTAAAGGCAAGTAGTTTCATCCTTTGATGCATGTTGAATTCCTATTAATTTCAAAAAGTATCTATGTTGTTTTTAAAGTATTCTATGCATTGCTTTATTTTAAATACTCGTATGCCAATTGGGTAGAATTAGTTATATCCTCTTGCTGCATTGGCCTTCCTTTGAATGTTGATTACCCTTGTTTCCTTGAATGATTAAGATTATATGTTATACGGGAATGTTTACTAATTTGTAGAACGATGCATAGTCATGCTAGTAGTTGTAGCCGAAAACGGTTGATAGAGCTAGTCTATCGGCCGATGGATTGAATCGAATCTTGATGAAATTTGAGGATTATCTGGATTGAATTATGTTGAATTTGAGGAATATATCCAGATCTTCACATCTGGTGTTTGTAGAATTGTTGGGTAGGGCTTGTTATGTGTTGGACTTGGACGGGTGATAGGGTGATGAAGGGAGGTGGTCCCAGATTCGCGTAGTCCCGTTTGGGTATTTGAGGACCCGTCTGTGGTGTGATGAACCAAGTCTTATGTGCAACCACACGCCGGGATAATGGCGAAGACTTGGCTTAATAATTTGTTGTGTGTTAGCTATCAAAACACAATTAAATTGACAATTGTTGTTGTTAATGTTTAATGGTTCTCTTGTCAATCTAGTGGGGGCATGTTAAACATTTTTTTCTTGCCCTTAAGGGTCTCTTGTTTGTAAGGGACTTACTTATACAATAGGGTTCACCTGTGGTTCTAGGCGACCGCTCAGTCTGCCATGGGATTCTATTCCTCGGGTGGGTCGATAGTTAGGACATGGCATTGTAACGGCCTCGTTATGATATCTCAGTCACACTCCTAAGGAAGAGTGCATTGGCCTACATTGAGAGGTATGCATATCGTGTGGGTAAAGCTGTACAACTCTGTAGAGAACTAAATCTATTTGAGTAGCCGTGTTCTTGGTTATGGACATCACTTGTGGGAAAGCATGCACAGTTTGGGAAATTGGGGTTGGGTTATGGTTGGAAATGTTATGTCATTGGTTAGTTTGTTCAGATCTGAAATGTTATCACGAACAAAAAGTTGGCGTGTTGATTTGTTAAGGAATGAATTGTGCCACGGACAGAAAGTTCGTGTGTTGATTATATTTGGAGTATCTACTGTTGTTGATCATGAATTTGGGATTACCCACTAATTATATAAGTTTTCTAAATGTTTTACAAATGGCAATTTGAATCTATATCGTTTATCTCAATGAAAAACCTCTTTTATGCTGAAAATGAACCATGTAAGCCTTCCTTTGACACTTGAATGCATTTATTATATGTTGCTATTCATAAGTCTTGCGAGTACATTTTTGTACTCAGTTGCATTGTCCATGTTGCAGGTGAGAAGTCGTTCAAATTTGGTTAAGTACTTCAGACGCTACGACTTTAACCCTAGTTGGTTGCTTGTGGGTTTGAGCATGCCAACTCAGTTTCTCTCTTTTATTTCCTTATTTATCTTCCGCTGCGATTTATTCTCTTATGCTTAAATTTGGCCAGTCGGCCCTCATATACAAAATTGGACCATAAGGTTTTATTTGTTGAAGTTGTATTAATGATTCTATTCTCTTGTATACTCGTGTATGGATGTGATTGCAATGTTGTGTTTGGATATATGCATGTTAGCCACTGATCCTTGGGAGCTAACATGAGACACATATCCGGGCACTCGGGATCGCTTTCGAAGTGTTGTGCTTTCGGTGCAATCACTTGGCTTGAAACGGGTTCGATCCTAGGGGGCCTACACTGAGGCATGAGTTCCATGCTCTTGGTGCTTGTTTAAGACCGTATAGTGCTTTTTCATGTTTGCAAACATACCCTGGATGCTTCTTATCTTGATAACCCAATGGTTGATGCATATAAACCTCTTCTTGTAACATGCCATGAAGAAAAGCATTTTGAATATCCACTTGATGAAGGCGCCATTGCTAAGACACGACAAGAGACAAAATAAGCCAAACTATTGTAGGTTTCACAGCTGGACTAAAAGTATCAGCACAATCTATTCCATAACGTTGTGTAAATCCCTTTGCTACTAGTCGTGCATTGTATCTATCAATTTTACCATTCGATTTTTGTTTCACCTTGAAGGCCCACTTACAACCCACAACATTTTGACGACGATCAGGAGGTACCAATGTCCAGGTCTTGTTTTTCAACAATGCATGATACTCATTGTCCATGATATCCTTCCAATCTGGAAATTGAATGGCTTCTTCATAGGCTCTTGGTCATGTCTGGTACGAAGTAGCTAAGAACAATTTCTTGTTAAGAGAATAGCGAACAGTCCCATCTGTGAACAACTTTGGTTGAACAATATTATTGCGGGATCGTGTCACCATCCGACATCTTGTATCATTAACATCAAGTCTGGCCTCCTCTGTTGCTTCCCCTTGACCAGAATGAACTGAAGTTCCATTAGTGTCATCAACACCATCAAAGAGGCCTGTACTACAATTATATTCTGCAAGGGAATCTACAACAACATTGTCAGTAATAACAAGTTCACGACCTCTAGCCTGGTCAACTTCAGCTACTAGTTTAGGAAAAGAAGGAACAACAGAGGGTTGCACAATCAAAGGAGGAAGAGCGCAGTGTCAGAAAAACTAGGAACAAAAGAATGTGTTGAACTAGACGCAAACGGAAATATAGATTCATCAAAGATGACGTCTCTAGAAATATAAACACGTCTTGAAGCATGATGTAAACACTTATACCCCTTGTGCTTCCCACTATAACCAAGAAAAACACATTGTTGAGATCGAAACTCTACTTTTTGTGTATTATAAGGCCTAAGATTTGGCCAACTCACACACCCAAAAGTTGTAAGCATTGTATAGTCTGGAGGAGTTTTCAAAAGGCACTGGACAGGAGATAGATTACCAATTACTTTACTTGGCATGTGGTTTATCAAATAACATGCAGTAAGGAAAGCTTCATCCCAAAACCAAACAGGCATGGAGGTTTGAGCAAGAAAAGCAAGACATGTCTCCACTATATGGCAATGTTTTCTTTCAGCTATCCCGTTTTGTTGATGAGTGTGAGGACATGAAACACGGTGTGCAATGCCAACCGAGTTGAAATATCGATTTAACCATTGATACTCTCCACCCTAATCGAATTGAACTGTACAAATTTTGGAAACAAGAAGAAGTTCTACATGCTTTTGAAACTGAAGAAACACATACTCAACATCGGACTTGTGTTTAAAACATAATATTTATAGTCGCTCACAGATGAAACAACTGGACCCCACACATTGGAATGAACAAGCTCTAACGAAGTAGAGCTAAGACGAGTAGACAAATTGTAGGGAAGATGGTGGATTTTAGCTTGTTGACAAGCATCACAAACATGAGACTTGTTTTCTTTGGATGCGAGTTGATTGTTTGACTGAAGGATAGAGGACACTATAGAGGATGAAGGATGCCCTAGCCGATGATGCCATAATTCTGAAGTAACTCGTTAAGTAGAGAGAAGTTGACGCTGGCTCTGGGGTTTCGAAACATGAACATTATCACACAAGGGGTAGAGCCCTCCTTTACATCTACCTTGGATAAGTATTTTCTTTGTGGTTCGATCCTTGACAAAGAAAGAGTTAGGATGAAACTCTATGAAGGTGTTGTTATCATATGTCAATTTATGAACGGGAACAAGATGTTTGTTAATGGATGGAACATGAAGAACTTTATTGACAATCAAAGGGTGAGATGAACCAGTAATTAAAGATTGACCAAGGTGAGAAATTGACAAACCTGAACCACTAGCAACCTGAAGCTGATCGGATCCCTTGTATTTGTCCTTCATAGTTAGCTGGTCAAGATTAGACATTATATGATTCATTGCTCCAGAATCGGCATACCAGTTAGTGTCAACTAGATAGGAAGCCATCCCAGCAGCAGCAGCAACACGATCATCGGCTTGGTACGAGTGATTGAAACGATGATAACAACGCAAAGCATCATGCCCCCGCTTACCACACACCTGACAGGTTGGCCTGTTCGCATTGTTATTATAGTTGCTTCCACTGTTGGTGTAGTAATTAGCACCATTATTATTGACATTACCATGGCCAGGTGCATACCAATTGTTATTGCCAATTTCACAGCCAGGTGCTCCTCGGCCATCACCTCGTCCTCGTGCACCATTGTTTCCACCTCGTGAAACCTGATTAGCAGAAGAAGAGAACTAAGTAGTATTGTTATTATGCTTGATCTCAAGTTTATGACTCAAGAGATGCCCATACAAATCGTTCATGGTGATTGGATCTGAACGAGTCACCATAGATGTTACAAATGATTCATACTCTAGCCCAAGTCTAGCTAAAAGATATGAAATACATTCTTCATCTTGCAGCAGGTGCCCGATTGATGCCATTGTGTTGGTAAGATTTTTCACTTTGCAGAAATAATTTGCCATCGAAATGTCCTTCTTGTTGAGGTTTGCAAGTTGCATCCTTACTTGCATGATTCTTTCTTGTGAACACGATGCGAACATGCGTTAGAGTGCACTCCAAACTTATGTTGCCTTGGATAGGAACAAAACATGTTCGAGTATCTCCTCAGATAATATGAAGACAACAAGGCACTTAGTACGAATTGATGTTGATGGTACCAAGTGGCGTATGCCGGGTTAGAAACTAGGTGTGGAGCTTGACCTTCTATGGCGGAGGCTTAGGTGATCATCGGTGATGGCGCTTCGGCGGTTCCATCGATGTATCCCCACAACTGCTGGCAGCGCATGTAGGGAACAACTTGTGCTTTCCACAGAAGAAAGTTGCCATGGTTCAACTAAATGTTGATGAAGGAGTTGAAGGAAGGCGTAGGTAGTAGTTCAGAGGAAGATGAACTTGTGGTGATTGAGTTGGAGGAAGAACTCATCAAAGCTGGAGAGTTCTACATTGTGTGTTAAAGTAGGGCAAAAGAAGTCGCTGACTTGAAGAAGATGCGCGTGCGCTAGAGTACGTAGTTGGTAACGACAGAACGATGTGTGCAGTTAGTGACTCGAGAAGAAACGTGGGATGTTGTTTGGCTCTGATACCATAAAAATAATTGAAAAGCCTCATCACCAACAGGGGGCCTTGGCATGTATTTATACACTTATTACAGAGTACAAATACAGTTGGTATCAACTGAGATTACAGGGAGAGCAAGCAGAGTTCGGATTGCACTCGGCAATCAGAACGTATCCTTGCCGTATACTGAACAGTGCTGGTATCGGACAATTACAGAAATATTCAGAGAAACTTATTTCTAACACGCACAAAACTCCAACCAAGAGGTGGTCCCACAACGGAGTAAGATCCAAATGGCTGGTTTGTGCTTCTAGAAGTGCTTTTGGCCTAGCAAAGTCGCCCCAAACAGACCTTTAGTCTGTCCAACACAAATGGTTAGCCATTTTTCCTTTGAGTAACCGGGTTTTTCAGCTATCCGACCCATGCATCACATTTTTAGATAATGGAAGAGAAAGACTCTCCCGGCCTTTGCATCAAGGATGCACACAGCCTATTTTATTACGGCGATGATAGTTCTAAGATAAGCAAAGAGTTTAAAAAGTGGCATGAAGCCTTACAACCAGAGGATGGCTGAAATGTAAGCTTAATCATTACAAATCGTGTGACTAAATCACCACCCTGAATGGTTAAAAGTTGCTTCACCACAAACTCCAATCTGGCGCTTCCGGTCAACATGACCTCCTTCTGGGCTAATTTTTGCAAATTTGCCCAAGCACTCAGCTAGTACCCACTCAAGAAGATAACCTGCAAGGGATTAGTAATAATCTTGTTGTGAAAAAACCACATCATTCCGACATAACCAAATAGACCAACATAAGGCACTAGCTCCCACTAGGAGTAGTGACTTTAAATTTTTTGGAATACCGGCTAACCAATTCCCAAACATATTGGCAATACTTGCAGGCAGAGATGAGTTAAACACACAGTGAACAACCCACCATGCATGTTTTGCAAAGGGACAATCAATAAACAGATGTTGAATTGTTTCTTCTTTAAGACAAAAACAACACTGTTTGCTCCCCCTCCAATTTCTTTTGAACAGATTATCTTTAGTTAAGACTACCCCTCGTTTGAGATACCATAGAAAATTTTTCACTTTTAATGGAATTTTAATGAACCAAAAAAATCCCTACTTGGGGCTCCATTAGTTCCACTTAGGGCCATATAGAAATACGGTATCGTGAATAGACAAGATTTAGTCAAATTCTATCTAAAAACATCTTTTTGAGAGCTTAATTGTAAGTTAACAATTCTCTAAATTAACTCATTCCAAGCCCGCAACTTAGGCCCGATAATATGTCTTCAAAAGGAAATTTGTAAAGGAACCAATCTCATAATATTTGCCACAGTATCATCATTTCTCCGCACCACATTATAAAGAAGCAGATATTGACCATTCAATGAAGAGTCTCCTAACCAAATATCTTCCCAAAACCTAGTTTGCATTCCATTTTTAACCTGGAATGAACCAGAACGAAAAAAATAGTCTTTAATTTTCATTAAACCCGACCAAAAATGAGAAGTCTCAAGTTTATTAACCACATGCGAAAGACTCTTCTCCCCCCAAATATTTCCTTGTTGGCAAAGATTGCCACACCCCTTCTTCATTAAGCAACTTAAACAACCATTTCCCTAGTAGACTTTTATTTTTTATGTCTAAGTTTTCAATGCCTAGACCACCCAGCTCTTTGAGTGAACATAGTAAACTCCATTTAGCAACTCTATATTTTCATTTAAGACTGTCATCCTGCCAATAAAATCTAGACAGATAAAAATCAAGTCTTTCGAGAACTTCTTTAGGAACCTCAAAAAAAGATAATATAAACATTGGTAGACTTCTTAACATTGAGTTAATTAGTACTAATCGTCCACCAACAGTCAATTGTTTTTCCTTTCCAACTGCTAAATTTCTTTTCAACTCTATTCTTAACCCCTTTCCAATCACTATTCCTTAAATTTCAAGTGAATTGGAATACCTAAGTACCTGAAAGGAAAGATGCCCACTTCACAACCAAATAAATGGGTATATTGCGGTTCAACTTCTTTGGCCTTACCAAAACAGAAAATCTCACTCTTATGAAAATTAATCTTTAAACCTGATAATTGTTCAAAGACACATAAAATAAGTTTGAGATTTTTTGCTTGCTCTAAATCATTATTCAAAAAAAGAATAGTGTCATCAGCTGTCGACGATCGAGTCGCCGATCTTACGAAATAAAAAGAGAAAAATGGCAAAGAGTTCTTGGGAGAGAATGTGACTGCTCTTTTATTGCTATGAACTAGCTGTTATAGGGGGTGCCTGTGACAAGGCGGTGGACTAATCCTAATTACACTAAGTGTAATGCTTGCTATATTGCAGAATCAGACTTGAAACATGAATCTAATGTCGATCGCAGTGCTTCTATCTGATCCATACTGTCTTTTGCGCTTCATCTTTAAGTAACAGATGAAGAGGTGGCAGTTGCTCCTTGAAGAGGCGCCTGTTGGGAAGTGATGTGTCCGGTTGGAGGGAGGCAACGGTTGACAAAGTACCAAACATTAGACGGTTGTACGTCTATGAGACACACAACCGTGCGATGGTTATTGTCAGTGTCTTTGGATTATGAACCGTCACGTGGTATGGAACAAATATGATATGTGTTCCATTCATCACACGGTATGGAATATACCCGGAGTTAGATCCGGATGCCAGTTCATTGCTTCTACGAGCGGTCGCCGGTCATCTGGTCAGGGACTGGGTGCAGGACCTCATCCGACCAGGGTATCCTCAATATAACCTCTGGAATCCTTACGACCATGGAGGTCGTGAGCCTTAGGGGTTACGACCATGAAGACTTATGGTCTTTTATTATGTATTAAAGTAATACATAGAGATTTTAATCCTCGTCATCAGCATATTGTAAAATTGACAACCCATCATCAATCAAGTGCAGAACAACTCCCGATAATAGACCTTCTTCTTTAGCTCTTGAAATAACAATGGCAAGCATGTCCACAACTAGATTAAAAAGAATTGGGGACATTGGATCACCTTGCCTAAGACCCTTTTGAGTTTGAAAGAAAGGTCCAATATCATCATTGACTTTTATTCCCACACTCCTGCCCTTAACGAAACTTTCTAATTGAGAACATCACTTAGATGAAAAGCCTTTCATCCTCAAGGTATGTAGTAAAAAAGGCCATTTTACTTTGTCATAAGCTTTCTCAAAACCGACCTTGAAAACTATGCCATCCAAATTTCATTTATGAAGCTCATGGATTGTTTCATGAAGAATAACAACTCCATCAAGTATAAATCTCCCATGTATAAACGCCGACTGCGATGATCTAACAACCTTTTGAGCTACACCAATAATTCTATTAATAGCCACTTTTGTAAACACTTTAAAACTAATATTTAGAAGACAAATAGGCCTAAACTATTGAATTATTTTAGCATCTGTTTTTTTGGGAAGCAAAGTAATGATCCCAAAATTCAAACTAAAAAGAGGCAAAGAGCAGCTATGAAAATCACGAAACATGGCCATCAAGTCATTCTTAATAACTTCCCAAAACACCTGATAGAACTCGGCTATGAAGCCATCCGGCCCAATGATTTATTATGTTCCATTTGAAAGATTGCCTCTTTCACTTCCTTCTCAGTGAAAGGTTCTGTAAGGAAATTATTTTCAGAATCTGAAACTTGAGGTATATCATACTGAAAATCATCCATCATGGATAAATGATTAACTTCAGATTGTCCAAATAGACCCTTGTAATAATTGGTGATATACCTTTTTAATCGTACACCACCCCGAATTATTCCCTCATCTTGTTCGAGCTGAAAAATTCTATGTCTTCGATGTTTACCATTAGCAATCAAGTGGTAAAAACAAGTATTGCTATCTCCCTCCAAAAGAAATTTCGTTTTGGATCTTTGGTACCATTTAACTTCTTCTTCTCTTAGCAGATGAGCCAAACGCGTATTTGCACAATTTTTAAGATTAAGGTCTTCATCACACAACCTCCCAAACTCAGCTTTTTTATCTAGCTCATCAATTAACACATTAAGTTCTATCTTTTTTTTATACGTCGCACTGATATTTTTAGCCCAATCGCGGAGATATTATCGGATAGTTCTAACCTTACATTGCCAAATTTGTAAGGCAGAATTACCTCTATTTTCCTTTTTCCACACATGAGCCACCATTTTCTTAAACCCCTCCTTATAAAACCAACCTAACTCAAATTTAAATAAAAGCTGATACCCCTATAAGAAGCATCTCTCGTATTTAAAAGCATCACATACCTAGCATTTCTACAAACTATAGAATATTAGCTTCTTTCTAAAAAAATGGTGCAACATGTACTTCACTTTTGTAACAACTAGTATCAATGCAGAGTTCCAGGCCCATCGAGGCCTATTTGCCTTCAAGAAAAACAAGAGTAAGTAAAACTTGATTTGCCCACAAACTATATTTAAAAAATGTCCAAATAACTACCGTAAGAAAGCTCTTTTCTTTTAGCAATATGAACCATAGAAAAATATGTCAAAGTAGGAGGGATAACATAAGCTATAGAATGTGCATGCCTACCGTACAAAAGCTAAATAAGATAGGCCTGGCATCTACTAGATCCTAGCACTTCACTCAAACTTTAGTCCACTGTCATTTAAAAACAGGTTAGATATCAAGATTTGGTACAACAAACGAGTTGCATATTTTTTTTATTCATGTAAGTAAAGATAGGTTTTTGTGCCATACATGGTGCCCGCATTAATGCAGATTTTTTTTATTAATTAACCTATTTTTTAATTTATTTTTATTATTAATCATTCACAAACTTTATTTCTAATTATGATCTTTTTTATCACACCACCAACCGTGACGTGACAAAACAATATTATCATGTTGTAGAATAAATCCGGCTAAATAGCACTTTTGTCACGCCACCCGTGGTAGCGTGACAAAACAACACTGGCACGCCACTAGTGGTGACGTGATAAGATACGGTGCTGGTATGGCAATGTTGTTACAGGTGGTGGCGTGATCAAAATGGTCAGAATTAGAAATAAAATTTGCAAGAGGTTAACAATAAAATAAATTAAAAATGAGTTAATTAATAAAAAAAGTTCCATTATGAATGGGGTCGCAACTTTTTTTTTCTTTTGGAAGGCAAGATGGGATCCCAACTTGCTGCTACTGCTCGTGCTGGGATGTACAGACAGAGAAGACGAACTTCGTAGTATGCATGCAGCAAAATGCAGCTGAACGGATGATGGTTGGTGGGCACGAAACTAGACTGCCAGTGCGAGGTTTATCTCTGCCCTTGTATGGCCCCATCCTATCCAACCAGCTGATCGAGCTTTTTTCTCCACATTTTTCCGCTGACAATGGTCCAACAAGACCAGGCACGGTACCACCTCAATATCAGATACTCCATGTCATCTTTCTCGAAAGAAACATATAGTCCAAGTCAAGCTCTAGTCATCTACTTAACATCTAAGTCCATCAATAGTAACCTTCTGTGATACAAAACTATGGCTCTATTTGGACTGCAGGTTTTTTTTTTCTCAATTGCTGTGAAATCCCTGCATTCCAAATTAAACGGCGTGACGATCCACACATGCCACTACCTTAGGTAGCATGTCAGTCTACGGTCCACACTAAACAAAGTATAACTTTAACAGATATGTGCATATCAGAGTATAGCAGAGAAACAATAACAGTGGTTCCATAGTTATTTTACAACTAGAACACAGTCTTAAACATAAGGTTTTTAGGATACATCGCATCGAACATCAAGTTCATGCCTATACTCGCCGCGCAGGGCAGACAAATGCTACTTCCACTATACGACTCGCAAGCTTCATGTTCAACACCGAAGGCTGAACCATCGAAGTACTAATCCGCTTAAGCTTCTTCTATCTGCCACTGTGGATCACCTCCGTATTGCCCCTTGGCAACGAAACTCTCAAGATCGAACTCTCCATAGTCTAACAAAGGTAATTATAATATAGAGATGAGTACAGAAGGTACTCAACAAGTTCAACCATAGGAATCCAACAATTATATGCTCTAACTATCCAATTATACTAAACATATACTAGTAAAGGACCCACGTCCTTGAGAATGTGCTAGGTCGTTTTCTAAACATTTGTTGTCAAATTGATCAAGTTACAATTATGAATTCTCTATTGTTCATGAGACACCACATGTAGAACTCCAGTAGTTCTATTTCTTGCCACGACGTAGTTTCTACCCGAAACTAGGGAGTGATAGTCACACTTTTACTTTGTAGAGGTGCGCTACTTTAACCGCAAATGTTTCTATCTTTAATGCCGACCAGATATACATACTTCTTTTAGTGTGTGGCCAAGACCAAGAGTTCATTATACATTTCCAATGTTCCTTCAGGATATATCTCTAGCAAAAAGCCGCAGCTTCCACCACTAGCTTCTACAGAAGCACAGGGTCCTTAAACCTAGCTTCCGTAGAAGCATAGAGTCCTTAATCCCACCCAAAGATACACTATCTAAAACAATTACTTGGCAAAGCCCGGATAACCATGTATGTGGTCAGCGCAAGTTAATGATGCTCGAATATGTTATGACAGTTGTTACTTAGTACTTATATGATAATCCCATATGTATTGGAATCATAACACTTCCATAAACACATCCATTGATTCCAACTACCATCCGTACTAGTGATCATCATATAACCAAATCCAGATGTTACATTGATTCAGAAAATTTATAAAGTAAATTTGACATGCAGGTGATAACTTAAAATATATTGCAAGTGATTGATTCTAAAATTAAATCCAAAGCAGTATGATCAAAGGTGTTGAACTTGCCTAATAAATAAGGAAAATTAGAGTAATAAGGCTTAGGTCCAATAAGAACTTCCCCCATGCTCCGACTCTTGAAAAATACCAATGGAGTCCGATAAGGACTAAGAATCAAATGGAAATCCATGCAGATGTCGATACTAAGTCTACACGTCTAGGCTATCGTTTTAATCGAATGACACTCTCCCCGAAAAGACTAAGGTTTTGAAGGAGAAAAGAAAAGAGGAAAACAAGAAAAGGTTTAATTGAAGAAGACAAGGATGTCCTTTCTTTTTATAAAAGAAAACTTCTTTTGTTAGAATTTAATAAGTAATTAATGATAAAGGGGTTTATCCAATTAGATGGAATAGTGATTAATAGTTTTATTTACTTATAGTTTTTGTGCTTGATGTGTATTTTACTGAAATTATTTTCTGAAATATATGTAAGTTTGAAAAGAAAAGAAAAAATACTCAGCTGGGCCAGCCCATCTGACCCAACACACCCACACACACACCCACACGACCCACATGCCCAACAAACACAACACAACACACACACGCACAGCACAGATCGCACGCAGAGCCCCTCTTGGCTCTCTCTCTCTCTCCTTCCCTCACATGCACACACAACCCCTCTTGGCTCTCTCTCTCTCTCACCCGACTCCTCCTCCCAAGGCACCGTCGCCGATTCGCCGCTACCACGCTCCGACCCGACGGCCTTGGTCCTGGCTACCGCAAAGATGTCCTCTAGCTCCTCCTGAACTAGATTGGGCTCTTGAGCTCCCATGGCGCCATCGCGTCTAACCCTAGCTGCTAGGGTCACCAGCCAAATCTGACGCCATCGCCTCTCTGTTGGTGTCTCTGTCGTTCCTGGGGTTGCACCCGACATCAAGCTAGCTCAGCTCGCTGCCGCGACCTCCCCTGGTCTTTCCCTCTCTTACCTCTCATCCGCCGCTTGCCACTCGGCTTGGCATGGCCGCCCGCTATGAGATGCAAGGTGGTGCTCAAGACCACCGCAACTCCTGGCCGACTACCTAGCTTTCCAGGTTTGGCCTTCCTCTACCTCTAGCACCTTCTCCTATCTGGCCAGTTTGGGCATGATGCATGGATGAATGGATGCATGCTTGAATAGATGAATGTTTGATGCTGCCATGCTACTAATTGATGATCAAAGAAGTAATTTTCAGCATGATATTTGCTAAATCATATACTGAGATCATGATTTGAACTAAGCAACACACTAGTATTAAATTTCCTTCTGTCAGTGATTTATCTTGATAAAATAGAATCACTAATCGGGGTAATAACAATATGCAGTGATGAAATATTTATTCTAACATTGCTACATATTTCTTATGATTCTAGCACTGTCCTGGTCCTCACATGTAAGAACTATATATGATGTACATTTGCAATGACTGAAATATAAGTCCTATACATACTAGTTATTTTCAGATAACAGGATCCTTGCTAGAATACATGGGCAAAACTGATCAGAACATGATACTATCCAAGATCAATAGCAATAGCTCAATGATGATCATAAATCAGAGAGGAACCTAGATATACTAGCAACTCAAAATAATTTTAGAACACATCTTGCATTGCCACTATAGTTTAATCTGCACTTTATACAAGAAGTGGCATTTTTTAGCCTACCTTGATTTCGATAAGAAAATGAGATGCTAGGATGCTGACTGATGCTTGAGATGAAAGGAGATCCGGGTGATGATGATGACTAGGAGATGTTTGGTTGCTTGGCTTCCTTCTTCCCTTGTCCTTCTAGTCCTTACTCCCATCCCTTTCCATGGCAAATATGCAAATCATGAGCCATGAATCAAGAAAGAAGAAGATGATGTAACACCTCGGCCCAACACAGAGCCCAAAATACCACTAAACTACACTAACCTTCAATTTCACATCAATTAAAAGTAAATTATAGCAAACATATCAATGATAAAAACACGTCCACAGGTCACATTAATATAAGCATAACGATATGACAATCATAGATACTTCATTCCTAAGAAGCAAAGCAAGATAATAAACCAAGATTGATGCAAAACTAATCGAATAAAGTCTATTAAATGAATACTCAACTCTAACCTGTCATCTATGGCTAAGAAATACTATCATGTCCTAATTATAAATCATCAAGCTATAAAACGAGTTCTCATATCCAATGAATCAAATAATCGAGTGTAGGTTGTCATTCCAAGTGCGCTAGCCCTCCCAAGTGAAACGTCGTCAACGATCACCTAAAAACAATAAAAGAGCAAGAGTGAGTCCACGACTCAGTAAGCACAATAATAAACAATGAACAATGTCCAATTCAACCCTACACAATATCATCATCATCATCATTATTTGCTCATCTTTCTTCTCATACTCAAGTCTCAATTTCTCTTTTCATTAAATGAAAGGTGTTTCTACACTACATGTCCCACTTTCACTTTTCTTTGCATATATCGGTATAGCATGGGTAAATACTCGTGACAATGTTCATCCTTTCATCAAGCCCATCCTCAACAGATTGGGGACCTCCTCCACTCCCTTGGAGTTTCTACCAACAAGGTAGATATGTCATCATCATGATCATCATCTTTTTATGCAATGATGCTTATCAAAGCATAGTTTAACATAAGTTCATCAATAATACCATCATCCAACATTCTTGGATTCATTAATACGATTAATATCGTGACCATTTACTTTGTTTGCAAATAAATAAGATAAAAACATAAGCAATATAATGGTAATGAGTGATAAAGATTACAACGATCAACCATCGAACATTGTCTACCATGCACTTGCCTCATTATCCCCTTGGAGTTGGATAGCGAGGCGGCGGTAGGGCACTTGAGGCCACACTACCTAGACAAAAAAATTCAAAATACATCTCAAAATCATAACATCACAGCACCAACACTTTAATCTAATCATCATCACACATCTTCGCCAAACTAGCCCAATTAACCCAAAACTACCAAACACACTACCCGTTGTCCCAGTAGTAAAACAGCTCTAACTTACTTATATGAGATCTGAAGCTTGACATCCAATACTTTCTGGAATCCTCAAGAAAAACTCCTACAACTTCGTAGTTGTGATGAACTTTTCATTTTACTATTCTCTGCCCCATTTCCATCCCTGAAGACCGTCCCAGAATCTGTCAGGACAGTCCGCTTCCCAATTTTATTTCTTTAATTCTAAAAAATATATGAAAGATACCAATTCTGGAAACTAATCAAAATTTTCTAGCTTATTGAAGTTATCATAAATATATAATTCTTTCATTTACTTGGTGAAAACAGTCCGACAACACGATCTCTGCCAATGACACCCGAAATCTGGATAGCGACCTTCCCGAGGCCATAACTTTCCGCTCGCTAATCCACATCTCATGATATAGACCTTCCTAGAAAGCTAACAAAGATATCTACAATGTTTCTAATTGGACAAAACCCTAAATCCAAGCCTAAACACCTCGAATTGCACCCTACAAGGTTTAGCGTTGAACCTCGATGAACTAGGGCATGCTGAAACCTAATCATCCCTAGGGAAAAATGATCTACAAAATGTACAATGACTAATCCATGGTAATATCTTGGGATTAACATGGGTTACCCTTGAAGATCACAGCGTCGAACACGTTTTCCGCAAAAAAAAACCTCCTTGGCCCCTTATGGCCAGCCAGTCGGCCCCCCTTGGGCCGCGACACCGTGGGCCGAAGGCCTATTGCCCAGGTTGTCTCCGTTTTTCAAATTTCCCCTATTAATCGCTTAATTCTCTATATTTCTTTTAGTCCTCCTAATACGATTTGGGATATTACATTCTACCCCCCTTAAATAGAATTTGACCCCAAATTCTACTCGTCATTCTACTCAAAAGAACACCCACAACTGAATTTAAACACCATTTAACATGTACCCGACGTGAACAACTCTGGATATTGCTCACGCATGCGAGACTACAATTCCCAAGTCACCTCTCTCTCAGACTGATGCGTCCATAGCACCTTGATGTATACCAACATCTTATGCCTCGATACTCGCTCCGACCTCTACAAAATACGCATTGGGCGCAACTCAATGGAGAGGTCTTGCTCAATGGTCTGTGGCTCCAACGAAATCTCATGCTCTAGGTCTCTTAGGAACTTCCTCAGCCTCGAGACGTGAAACACATTATGAACTCTGTGCATGGACTTAGGATGGTCCAAGCGGTAAACCAACTTCCCAATCCTTGCAATAATCGAGAACGGTCCAACGTACCTCATGCTAAGATTCCCTTTGGTACCGAACTGGACAATGCCTTTGGTGGAAGACACTCTCAAGAGCACCTGATCACCCACCGCAAACTCTAGGTCACACATCCTCATATCTGCATAGCTTTTCTGCCTGCTCTGAGCTGCTAGCAGATTCCTCCTGACCATGGCCACACACTCAATAGTCTTTCGTGTTCAATCCAGACCTAAAACTGCCTTCTCACCCACTGCATCCCAACAAAGCGGTGATCTACACTTTCGCCCATACAAAACCTCAAATGGTGTAGCTCTAACACTGGAATGGTAGCTGTTATTGTAAACAAACTTTGCAAGAGGCAACTGATCCTCTGAACTACCCTTCCAGGACAAAACACAGGACCTCAACATATCCTCCAAGGTTTAGATAGTGCGCTCTGACTGCCCATCAGTCTGAGGATGAAACAATGTACTAAGACGAAGCTAAGTGCCCAACGCACCCTACAAACTCTTCCAACATATAGAGACAAACTTGGCATCCCTGTCAGAAATGATGGTCTTTGGCACACCATGCAAACTCACAAATCGCTCGCTGTATTTGTCGTGCGAATAGGAATAAAATGCGCAGACTTGCTGAAATGATCCACTGCTACACAAATTGCATCCTTCCCTCACGGAGAATGAGGTAACGCAACCACAAAGTCCATAGAGATATTGTCCCAATGCCACCAAGGAACCTCCAAAGGCTTCAACAACCATGCATGACACTTATGTTCAGCTTTCACTTGCTTACAAACACCGCAAGAAGCCACATAATTAGCAATGTACACCTTCATCATTTTCCACAATAAATTATGTTTCAGATCATGGTACATCTTGGTCTCACCAGGATGAATAGTGTATGGAGTGTGATGAGCCTCCCTCAAGATGTCATCCTTGACATCCGCCTTCTGTGGCACACAAAGGTGGCCTTTAAACCGCAAAGCACCAGACTCATCAATGTTGAAATGCCCCTTCTTGCTCTCATCCGGATGCTTTCTGACCTCCTGCAATAACCAGTCACTCCATTGCTATTCCCACACCTGGTTTGGAACAACTGATTCAAGGATCAATTGCATCTCAGTATCTACCATGCCCGCATAGCAATAATAAATCCCCATGAGATCAAAATCAGTAATGAGGCAATCTGGAGTAGCAGGAGTCGCCTTGCGACTAAGGGCATCCACAACTACATTGGTCTTGCATGGATGATATTGAATAGTAAGATCATAATCTTTGATCAATTCCAGCCATCTCCTTTGCCTTAGATTCAGATCCTTCTGAGTGAAAATATACTTGAGACTCTTGTGATCTATAAAAATATCACAAGACTCCTCGTACAAGTAATGCCTCCAAATTTTGAGAGCAAAGACAACTGTAGCCGATTCCAAATCTTGAGTGGGATAATTCTGTTCGTGCATCTTTAACTACCTCAATGCATAAGCAATCACCGTGCCATCTTGTATAAGCACGCAGTCAAGACCCGCACGAGACGCATCTGAAAAGACTATGAAATGCTTCCCTAGCCCAGGAAGAGTGAGAATAGGAGAAGGCACCAACCACTCCTTCAAAGTGTTGAAACTATGCTCACACTCATCAGTCTACTGGAATCTCATGCCTTTCTGAGTGAGCAGAGACATCGACCGGGCGATGACAGAGAAATCATGCACAAAACGTTGATAGTAGCCAAACAAACCCAAGAAACTCCTTACCTCCTTCACATTGGTCTCTTCCAATCCACCACTGTAGAGACCTTGCTAGGATCAATAGCAATGCCATGACGATTGATCACATGACCAAGAAAACCAACTTCTGAAATTCAGAATTCACATTTCTTTAGCTTGGCATAGAACTTGTGCTCTCTCAAAGTTTCTAATACCAGCCTCAAGTGGCGCTTATGATCCTCATTGGCCTTGGAGTATATGAGAATATCATCAATGAACACTACTACAAAGTCATCCAGATATTCATGTAGCATATTGTTTATGGTCTCCAAAAAAACGGCAGGCGCATCAGTTAGTCCAAAAGACATAAGTTTATACTCATAATGCCCACACCTGGTGGAGAAAACGGTTTTCTCAACATCTTGCTCATGCACACGGATTTGATTGTACCCCAACAGAAGATTAATTTTGGAGAACACCTGGGCTCCACTCAACTGATCAAACAAGTCCTCAATGCGGGGCAATGGATATTTATTCTTGATCGTGACTGAGTTAAGAACATGGTAATCCACACACATGCACCAACTCTCATCTTTCCTCTCTGTGAACAGAACAGGAGCTCCCCATGGCGACACACTGCACCTGATCACACTACTACAGAAATGGTATTCACAGACGGTTCAAAAGCATCATCACATACGGTTTCGTGAGCCGTCTGAGTTTATGGGTCAGTGATGACATGAGGTCATCACAGACGGTTTTCAACCGTCTGTGATGCATTCTTTCCTGCATGATTATTAATCGAGAACCGCTCGTGATAGTACTTATCACAGACGGTTTGTGGCTGAAACCGTCAATGATGACTTTTTCTCTATAAAGCCCCAGCGGTGGCTACTTATGCCACTAAATCCGCATCATATATATATATATATATATATATATATATATATATATATATATATATATATATATATATATATATATATATCGTCCCATGATATGAGAAGGATAAGGCGGTAGCCACGGGCAACCTCATTGAGCCCACAAGTTTAAAAATATGAATGCCAAGAGCGTCGGGACATCCAATTACGGATGTTGTCGATGGTAATTGGACCTAGGTTTGAAAGTGGCGTGGATCTTTGATCGAAAGTGGCATCATGTATCAATAACTAACCATTTTGAGCATGTAATCGTTTTTAAACCCAACAAGAACACCAAAGAACCATTCTCACATTTCAAAAGAATTCTCAACTTGTTGCTTGGTGTTCTTATTGGGTTTAAAGACAATTACATGCTCAAGAATTGTTGGTTGTCGATAGATGATGCCACTTCCCAAATGGAGTACTCACAAGATCAACGCCACTTTCAACATAGCGACGCCCAATTACCTATCAACAACATCCGTAATTGAATGTCCCGACGCCTCCTTGCATCCATATTTTTAAACTTGCAGGGCTCAATGAGGTTGCCCGTGGATACCGCCTCATCCTTCTCATGTCATGTGGACTAATTTCCTAATGTGGCTAGGACTACTTAACATATATATATATATATATATATATATATATATATATATATATATATGATGCCGGTTTTAATGGCACAAGCAGCCACTACTTGGAGACTTTATAGAGAAGAGATTATGAATGGAATGGTAGGACGTAACTGGGACACAAGAGGTAGGAGAACTTGACCGGCATGAACACAAGTTACACAGACAAAGGTGAAATGAATGGCGAGAGACAGATAAGACCATTAACATCATTACATCACAGAGCAAGGGACTACTAATATGAACTAATTATCAATTCAATTTTAGCATAAGACTATTAATATCATTACATCACGAGCAAGGGACTATTAATATGAACTAATTATCAATTCAATTTCAGATAAGACTATTGACATCATTACATCACAGAGCAAGAGGACTATTAATATGAACTAATTATCAATTCAATTTCAAAGATAAGACTATTGACATCATTGAGCGCTCATCAACAAGACAACAAGACCAAGGGTGTTCAAACCCACCACACCAAAGAGTAGCCCTCAGATCCATCGCAGAAAGCACTAGCCATTTTCATCACAGAGCAAAGGGGTAGAGACAGAGAGGGAGTAAGGTAGGGTGATACCTCAAGATAAATAAGAACCACGGCGGCGACACCACCACCAAAGACAACCTCATCCATCTCCTTCACCTTGCATAAATTACACAAACATCGACACAACTTAAGGCTCAAGCATAAAAATCAAACTCAACAAAAGACATTAAGCTAACAGATCTAGAGGAGAATAGAGGAGGATGGAAAGCAAAGCCCCGCCAGGCTCGAGCGCAGGAGGCCGAAAGCAGAGAACCAAGCCATGGCGGTTTGGCGACACGTTAGGAGGGCGGCGTCACCATAGTTGTGGCACGACCCTGACACTACACAATACACTACAACTATCGTATGATCTTGTGCGGTGCAGAGTGGTGTCACAACTTGCGGCGACGGCGATGGGGTTGGGTGGTGGCATCGAGGTGGGGAGGGGAACGGACGAGAGTAAATGCGCTGGGGAGTCACAAGTTAGGGCGAGCGCAAACCCTAGCGGTCGGGCGCCTACTAATAAATAGACTTATCACAGACGGTTCTATTATGGAACCGTCAGTGATAATTATCACTCACGGTTCCATAATGGAACCGTCTGTGATATGGGATGGCGTCGGATTGACGGTTTCGATCATCGAACGGCTCGAAATGCGCCCACCCATCGATGCGCTGCTCGAAAGTGTCTCCCAAGACCCTCGATCGTTGAACCAAGAAGAATTGAGTCCATAGGCTCTTCCCTTGCTTGAGGGGTCTCACCGTCGACTCGCCGCCGCCGACCGACACGCAGATCCAAGTGACAAGCAAGCCTCCCGAGACGCGGTAACGCCGTTTTGGAGGACCACGCCGATGACGCAAAGAACTCGCCGAAAGTGGGAGATCACCCGAAAGACGCGGGCGGAGGAGGATGTCAAGACGGCGGAAGGTGGCCGCCACCGCTCCCAGAAATTTCTACGACGAGGAGTGAAGACACTGTTGAAACAAAGTGTTCTTTCAGAGCACTGTTCAACGACAACGAGAGAGGTGCCCAGACAAGGCGGCAGTAGGCCATCAATGCCGGCGACAAGGAAGAGGCAGCCATTTCTGTTTTTTTTATAAGTATGTGGGGATGATCATCTTCGATGGCAGATGATCCTTTTTATAAAACAAGGTATGAATTCGGAGCGTAAGACGAAGAGATGCATTGGGGAGCTGAAGAGGATCGATGCGACGAAGAGACGCATCGGGGAGCCGAAGCGGATGGCGACGAAGAAGAAAACGCATTGAGTTGTATTGATATTATCACAGACGGTTATAACAAAAGTCCGTCTGTGATATGTGGTAATATCATAGACGGTTATTGTTAAGAACCATCTGTGATGTTTCACAGACGGTTCTTTGTTGAAAACTGTCTGTGATATGTAGAATTATCACAGACGGTTATTAACAAGAACCGTCTGTGATACTTCATAGACGGTTTTCAACATGAACCGTCTGTGATATTACCTCTTCACATACGCTTTTTAGCTCACCAAGAATACAAACGGTCTCTAAACCAAAACCGCTCAGGATTGATATAATCTGACGGTTTTGGTCAACCGTCTGTGATGAGGCGCCCAAGATAGCCTTTTGTAGTAGTGTCAAGTCCTTAGCCAACAAATCATCCAGCTGCTCCTTTATTTCGTCATGAAATGAATGCGCCAACTGATATGGAGACAACGAGATGGGCCGAGGGCCCGGAACAAGATCAGTATGAAACTCCATGTCTCGCGCAGGTGGTATCCCCAGAAGCTCAGCCGAGAACACATCTGGATAATCGCAAACCACCGAAATATCCTTAATCCGCAAAGCCACACTAGGCTTCTCAGTAAGAACTAAGAGAAGCCCGATCTTCACCGCACATTGACCCGAGAACAATCCAGCCAACACACAAAGAGAGCGCTGAGGCACACTCCCTTGAAAGGTCAAAATCTCACCAGACGGAGTCCGCAAAGTGACGTCCAATAGAAACAAGATATCATGGGTTGATAGGAATGCAACCAATCCATGCCCAAGATGACATCGAATGGATCCAACTGAATAACCGTCAGATTCGTTGTGAACTTCTCCCCATCAATAACAATAGAATACCCAGGACAAACAGTGGAGCTCGCGATAATACCCCTAGGAGAACTAACCAACACAGACTGAGTAATCCACTACACACTCAAGTTCTCTCTCCTAGTAAACGCCATCGAGACAAACGAGTAGGTAGCCCCCCAAATCAAAAAGGGCTAAAGCATCAAACGAATCCACTAGCAAAGTACCTGTCACCACATCTAGGCAACCTGCGAACTCTACGGTAGGCATGGCGTACACTCCAAGTGATGTCATGGCAAAAGAAGATAGTGTCGGGGCAGTGGGAGCCCCAACACTCTGTTGTCACAGAACAGGTAAAGCTACTAGAGCAGCAATCTAAAGTGGTGTAGGAGGCGATGGCTGCCAGTAGTACCCTGCCGAAGGCGCCCAAGCTAAAGGAAGCGGAGATGTAGAAGGGGCAGCCGTCATCTGGACAAACCCGCACGCAGGACCTGCTGAAGAAGACGTAGGCACAGGCTCCCACTTGATCACACTAGCGGGGTTTTAACGCACACCCGCTCCTTGTGACCAGGTCAGCCACACTGACGGCAAGCTCCCATCCACGAACACTCAGCAGCGCGATGACCATCACCACACTTGAAGCATAGCATACCTGCCCTGGGACAGGACGAAGAGCTGGAGCACCTGAAAAAGGACGAGGTGCCGAAGAAGGAAAAGGCCTCGACTGCCTGGACTTGAAGAACTGCGAAGATTGTTGTCCCCCTTGAACTTCTTAGGAGCAGGCCACCGAAAAGACCTACTATCGAGACCCAAAAATGTAATTCTGGACCCTCTGTGTATATTACACTAGTCCAGGATCACGCTAGTGCACACAGTGGCAATATCGATGAAATATCATTTACATATGCAAAGATAACTAATAAATAGGCAAATAACAATAATTATCAGAGTAACGACCTTAAGGTCAAAGCTTACAATTAATGTCTCAGAAGGCGAATAGCTCAAAGAAACTGCAGCGAAAGGTAACAGAATAACATCAGTGAAGCCCATCCATATGCCCATAGCCAATCGGCTGGGGTTGTGCGACCTAGTTCTCCACGATCCTTGAGGTAGACCTTGTTGACTGACGATTCCTCTACTTTATCTGAATGATTATAGCAAGATTGAGTATACAACCGTACTCAACAAGTTGTACCATAGAATGCAAATATAGATGATGGCTTATTCCAAAGGAAATGGCTTCTATCGTTATTTTGCATAAAAGCAACATTTACAATTGAATACAAATAATATATTGAAAACATGATTCAAAACAAATAAACAATATTAATTTAACAGTTGTTTTCACAAAGGACACAGAGCCTAATCAAATTCTTTCACACAGCCATATGAGTTAAATCACATAGTTGTCCCTTCCCAAAGGTTTTATGAAAATCTATCCCTCGTGTAAAATCTCCGAGCATGTCTATGATAGCAGACGCGGCTATTCGAATAGATTGTTTAACACTTTGCAGAGGTTGTACACTTTACCCATAAGATGCAATCAACTTGTACAGAGCTGATCACAACAAAACCTTTCTGAAACTTCATCTCAACAAGTGACACTCCCGATGTGCTTTACCACCATACCAACCCAGACACAGTGCTTTGGTACGACACACACCGTTGGACCTGGAAGCGACGAACTGTCCATCGGTGTGACTACATAGTAGACCACACCTCCACCCATTGCTAACCTACTACCTGAGTAGTCAATGTTGAAACTCCGTAACTTACTAAGTTAGGCCCGTCCCATCAGGCATGTAGTTGTACGATAAAGCACAGTTCAATGGTACACAAAGTTAAGTCCTTAATTGACCAAGGCAAGACTTCCAATTCGTAACTATGCCACGAAGATTACCATTCCCATTCACGAAGCTCCACCACATCACATAGTTTCCACCACTTGTCTCAGTCTAAATCTTTTCCCACCCTGTTGGTTAAGTGCAACACATGCCATCAACGAGTAATGACACACAGCACACAATTTTACACAAAGTTCTATGGTCACTTAGTCAAATTTATATTTGCAACTCGAATGATATGAATGACTCGTTGCATGGCTAAGCAAACTATTCTTATCTAACCAGCCCATATTGGTGCTATGATAATACCAACTAATAATTAATCAAGCTAGGGTAACAAAAGATCATGATAATACAATAGTCAAGGTGGATATAATCAAATGTTATATAGCTAATCCCAAAATATTTAAATAAATACTTAAAGTAGAATGTAGTAATTTGAATCAAAGTAATTTTGGAAAACTAGGTTCAACATGGTCAAAGGTACAACTTGCCTTGCTATAACAATGATGATCTATTTTATCTTCGATCTTCTACTTCCATGACCTTCAGCTCTTTCGAACGATTCCGGGACTTCAACATCTAACGAGAGAGAAAGCGCAAAACAAACAAAATTCAAAAAGACAAATCAAATAAAATCCAAATTGAAATTGAATGGTACTGAAAGGTAGATGATGAATTTAGATGAATTTAAAAACTTGAATGGGTTCAATCGGAGTTCGTATGAGAAAGAACGAGCTCTCGGAAGATCGATCAGAAAGGAAAATGCTGAAAAAGGAAAAAGGATAAAGAAACTGACACGTGGGGTCTACGGAATATTCTTAGAATATTCTATTCCAAAAATTTTAGAAAATGGCTGAGTGTATGACATGTGAGACCTACTGGTATTTATGAATTTCTAGAATTAAAATAATATCAGAAATAAGGTAGAGAGAGTGACATATAGGACCAATGAGATACAATGATTTTTAATAATTAAATTAATTCCCAAAAATATGATTAGGGGTTGACATATGGACTACTGGTCTATGGACTAGGTCTATGGAGAGATGCTAGTCCATGGTGGACCAACTCACGATGGAGAGTTGACCAAGAGTTGACTAACATGCGGGGACCACATGTAAGTGAGAGATAAATAATTAGGATTTTTAATTGGATGGATGGCATGTGGGGACCACCTATAGGAGAGAGAAAAGGAAGATTAGATTTGATCTGCCATGCATGCAATGATGTGGCTGCTTGGTGGCAGGTGGCACAAGGTGGCAAGGACATGGCAGCTAGCATGGCAGTAGCAAGATGGACCTACTCAACAGAGGGACAAAAAGGAAACCAAAGAAATCAACATAGAAGTCGATGACACATGGGACCGACTCAGCAGAAAGAGAAGATGGACAGAGAGGAAGCAACAGAGCCAACGCAGAGAAGAAAATCAGAAACGACAATAGGAACAGTGCTACTGTCGGCCGGTTCACGGCGCACGGCGTGGACGATGGATGAAGGCGAACCAACTCCGGCGAACGGGCAAAATGGAACGGCGACGTCGAACCGAAGGTGATGATGCGGTCCAGACATTGAGAATCGGTACCGTGCGTCAGCGGCAAGGTGAAGAATGGCGATGGTGGTGACCTCACGAGTGCGCAGCAATTCCGGCAATGCTCTGCAAAAAGGGAGGGGAGCACGGTGTAGAACGTAGCGATACGAACCCAACGGCGGTGGAGTTGAAGGCAGGGGATCAACAGTCATGGAGTAATTGGCCGGAGAAGGGAGACGGTCAAGAGGAGGGAGAACGCTCAATTATCGGTGCACGATGGATGAAACTTGAATATAAAATATGGGAAAAATAGGTTGAGACGAGGGGCACAAGATGACGCGATCGGATTTTGGAAAAACTCACCGAGGAAGCAGGGCGCATGATGTACGTGTTTCAGTGTCATGGCTCGACATGGTCGATAGTGATTTAGTGGTCTTTGGGCGAAGGGGATGGAAACATGACGTAGAACGCGGCGACGCGAACTCAACGCCGGAGACGGTTTAGCCGGGGGACGTCAAATGGAGCCGCAACTCGTTAGAGAAGACATTCGGTTGGAGCTCGATCTTTTGCAGATTGCGATGAAACGAGGGTGATTCGGAAGAAACCAAATCATGGAATTGGAAGAGGAGATCAAGAGCTTCGATATGACGCGGTCGGTATCTTTTTATATGCACTACAGAGAGAGATAGAAAATTTGGAAGGTTGAGATACGCACGGGAGCAAAACGGTTCAATTCTGGACTTTTTGGGAAGATGAGTAGTAATAGGATGAACAATACCATCCACGTGGGAGAGGAGAGAGAAAAAGGGATTTTAGGAATAAAGAAAATGCTGAAAATCAGGGAGGTCGAATAAATAGCAAACAAACTCGAAAAAATCCCAGAAAATACCAAAAAATTCCTTGGAACACAAGGAAGCCAAATAGCACTGGTTTTAATTTAATTTATGTTTAGGTTAGTCAAATTAAATATTTGAATTTAGAAAATTCCCAATTAAACTTTATTAAATCAAATAAAATTGGTGAAATTTTCTAGGGATCTAAACTACTCAAAAGATTTTTGAAAAGCCAAATTTTGGGATGTTACACCTACTCCCCTAACCAAAGCCCCTCTTCTGGTCACCACCAGAAGTAATAGGTCCACTAGAAGTCTGTAGCCCCTTAGTGAGTTGTGTCTCCAACTCCTTGCCCCTGGATTGCTCTACAACAGAGCCGAAATCACGGAGTGGAGCAGCACCCAAAACGTGCCGGTACTCAGGATTGAGGCCCCTATGAAACCTCTTGGCCTTCAGCGGATCATCGTTCGCCACTGATGGGACAAAGCGAACAAAGTTGTTGAACTCGGCCTCATACTTAGCAACAGTCAGCTTCCCCTAAATAAAGGTAGATAGGGCAACTTCCATCTTCTCAACGAAGGAATTAGGATAGAACTTTGCCTTCAACCAGTAAACAAAGATCTCCCAAGAAACTGGACCCTAAGCAGCAGTCCTTGACGTCAGAACACCGTCTCACGAGATGCCCGCCTACCCTTTCAGTTGAAAGGCTACAAAATGGGCTCTCTGGTCCAAAGACAGCTCCAAAGCTCCGAACTATCTCTCCATATAGCACAGCCAATCCGCTGCTTAGACCAGCGTGCTCGACCCGTCAAACAAATCCAACCTCAACCCCATCGACTCTCAAAGTGTCATCTGCGCCTCGCGTGCCAGTGGAGGGGCGACAAGAGCAACAGGGGCTGCCAGCACCTGTTGACGAAGAGCACGAATCTCTCCCACTAACTCTCTCCTCAAAGTGGGGGTCTCATCCTGGCCCTCAGCTGGAGGTGGGTTAACAAAGAACCTCTCCTCAGAAGATTATTCCCTCACCATCGACTCGATCGCCACAGCAAGGGCTCCACGGGCCACGCCATGCCACGACCCCCACCACGGCCACCACGACCACGGCTACCACAACTACATCCTCTACCTCTCGGCATAGCTATCAACCACAATCAACAAACACACAATAAGTTCAATGAACTAATATCAAATCATGCATCATCAATATAGCATATCGAAAACGTAAATGTGATACTCATCCCATTCTCATCCTACTGTGCACTAGTGTGTCAACTTTTAAGTTATTTAATTATTAGCAAATTTTAGTTAATTTTTACTAGTCCTAAAATAAAATTTAGCAATTTTAGGTTACTTAAGTTATTAATCTATTCACCACGGACCTAAAGACCGCTCTGATACCAACTGTAACACCTCAGCCAAACACGGAGCCTGGAATGCCACTAAACTACACTAACCATCAATTTATAATCAATTAATAGTAAATTACAGCAAGCATATCAATGATAAAACACGTTCACGGGTCACATTAATACAAGCATAACGATATGGCAATCATAGATAATTAATTCCTAGAAATCATAGCAAGATAATAAACCAAGATTGACGCAAAACCAATCGAATAAAGTCTATTAAACAAATACTCAACTCCAACCTATCATCTATGACTAAGAAATACTATCATGTCCTAATTATAAATCATCAAGCTATAAAATGAGTTCTCATGACCAATGAATCAAAAAATCTAGTGTAGGTTGTGGTTCCATGTGCGCTAGCCCTCCCAAGTGAAATGTCATCAACGGTCACCTAAAAACAACAAAAGAGCAATGGTGACTCCACGACTCAACAAACACAATGATAAACAATGAACAATGTTCAATTCAACCCTACACAATATCATCATCGTCATTATTTACTCATCTTTCTTCTCATGCTCAAGTCTCAATTTCTCTTTTTATTAAATGCAAGGTGTCTCCACACTACATGTCCACTTTCACTTTTCTTCACGTATATCGGTATAGCATGGGTGAACACAAGTGACAATGTTCACCCTTTCATCAAGCCCATCTTCAACGAATCGTTGGTCTTCTCTACTCCCATGGAGTCTCTACCAACAAGGTAGATGTGTGATCACCATGATAACCTTCTCTTTATACAATGATGCTTATGAATGTACAGTTTAACATAAGTTCATCGATAATACCATCATCCAACATTCTTGAATTCATCAATACGATTAATATCATGGCCATTCACATTGTTTGCAATTAAATAAGATAAAAAGCATAAGCAATATAATGGTAATGAGTGATAAAGAATACATCGATCAACCATGGAATATTGTCTACCATGCACTTGCCTTTTTATCCCCTTGGAGCTGGATAGCGAGGCAGCAGCAGGGCACTAGTGGCCATAGTCCCCAAACAAATAATTCTAAACACATCTTAAAATCATAACATCACAGCACCAACACTTTAATCTAATCGTCATCGCACATCTCCGCCAAACTGACTCAGTTAACCCAAAACTACTAGACTCACTACCCACTGCCCCAGTAGTAAAATGGCTCTAACTTACTCATCTAAGCTCTGAATCTTGACATCCAATACTTTTTGGAATCCTCATGAAAACGCCTACAACTTGCTAGTTGTGACGAACTTCTGATTTTACCGTTCTCTGCCCCGTTTCCTTCCCCAAAGACCGTCCCAGGATCTGTCAGGACAATCCACTTCCCAATTTTATATCTTTAATAATAAAACTTGCAAATATATGAACGATATATCAGTTGTGAAAATTACTCAAAATTTCCTAGCTTATTCAAGTTATCACAAATTTCTAGCTCTTTCGTTTACTAGGTGAAAACAGCCCGTGAACACAATCTCTGCCAATGACGCCCGAAATCTGGACAGCGATCTTCCCAAGGCCGTAACTTTCACTTGTTAATGCGAATCTAGTGATCTAAACATTACTAGAAATCTAACAAAAATATCTGCAAATTTTTTAATTGGATGAAACCCTGAATCCGAGCCTAAACACCTCGAATTACCCCATCAAGGTTCTGCTTCGAACCTCGACGAACTAGGGCATTCTAAAACCTAATCTTCCCTAGGGAAAAATGATATACAAAATGTATAGTGACTAATCCAAGGTAACATCTAGGGATTAACAAGGGTTACCCTTGAATATCAAGGCATCGAACACGTTTCCCGCAAAAACCCTCCTCTCTTCCTCCTTTCTTTCTCCTTCTCTCTCCTCCTTCCCCCTCCTTTCTTCCTGCTAGTCGGTCTGGCTTCCTCTCTTCTTATCGGTAGTAGCCGCAAGGGGAGGTCAATGTAGCACCTGGCGTGGGGAGGTGGTGTGGCAGGCGGCGCGGCCAGAGGGGGGGTGCAAGGCGTGGCAAGAGAGGGGTAAGGGGTGCGGCCAAGGTGGTGGCTAGGGTTTGGGGGTGCCCTCCTGGCCCCTTCTGGCCAACCAGCCAGCCCCCCTTGGGCCGCAACACCATGGGCTGAGGGCCCACATCCCAAGTTGTCTCCGTTTTCTTAATTTCCCCTATATTAATCGCTTAATGCTCTCTCTAATTATTTTAATCCTCCTAATGCGATTTGGGATATTATAGATGTGAAGTAGAGGGATGAGCTTACCTTGGCTGAATGGGCAGATGCAAATGGCCTAGCCGACCATGGTGCTTTCTGTTGACATGTAAGGCTTTTATCCTAAGGAATCTCTAATTTATTTATCTTTTTTTAACTTTGTGAAAGGAAAATCTTGGTTTAATTGAGCCCTTGCCACCTCTAAGGGAGACACCTTGCATGTTGGGTAAAATGGTAAAAACACTTCCCATGGTATTTTGGTAAAAGTTGGATGGTCAAAGGATAGTTTTGGTAGTTCATTGGAGTTCTCCAAGTTTGATTTTGAAATATTTTAATTCTTAATTTTTTTTCATGGACGCCCCTATTTTTGCTATGTTCGGTTTTAAAATAGATAAGGATGATTTTGTAAAATGTCCAAAGCATAAGGGTCTTTTTGCAAAGTGACCAAATGCTGGACGTTTTTGCAAAAACATAATTTCTGAAATTAGTTTTGAAGCCAAAATAAAAATTTCCCCTATTTGCTTAGAATGCTCTTTCTGCTAAAATTGTGCCCCGCTAATTTGTGTAGATCTAGCAGCTAATGAATCTAGGAATAGGTTATTTTGAAAATTATTTATACTTATGATTTTTCTCAAACTAAAATTTTTTCCTCCTACAAAAAAATATGTACTCTAAGAGTGCACAGACATTTTCTTTTTAATTAATTTTCCAAAACTTGATTCCTCTAGAGAAGGGTTGATGCACTGCAATGTAATGCAATTGATGCCCGAGGAAAAGTTTATAAAGGCTATTTTGGTTTCTAACTCTGTAACTAATTAGCACCGAACAATCGAGCGCACAAACGAACAGCTAATGAACGAGCGATCGAATGCAGTGCAATAGAACAACGAATAGACAATTAGAGTTTTGCTATCATCGTGACTCGGCCAGCACTGCTCCCTAGCTAGCGCGATCCAGTCAGCAGTTCGACTCAACCCAGGTTAGGTAGGATTATTACAAACGGGGCTATAACTACAATGCATATTCCTTATTTTTATTAATTCCATCCATGAATTGAATTATAGGATATGATTCTATTGGTACATATAGCATGCATTAATATGCTCTTTCTAGAATTCTCGATGTATCCCAATGGGGTGCACAAGTAAGAGAAAAGGGGCTTACATTATAGTTTAACCTAGCTAACCAATCGAATGACACAGTCTGAGTTGCTGGTGAATGCAGCTGGATCTCTTCTCACTGTTTTTGTGTATGTTGATGCACAGCTCATACTACAGGCGACATTTCCTGTGCACATGAGCCATTTGCTGCACATATGCACATAGACCATCTCGGCCGTCCATTGAAGATCGCACGGCCAGATGCAAATGGCGAGCACGGGCGAGCGCGCCTCGCGCCATTTTCTCATTTCCACCCCGCGTGAACTAGCGTTTCTTCGTTCGGGTCCCCGCGTCGCCTGCCCAGCCCAAGCTGCGGTGGAGCATCGCTAGGGTTATGCCCTTTCGCGCCGCCCCCAAAGGCTGCCCGATGCTTCGCATGTGAGCCCCAGAGTCACGGATCAAGATCGCACCCATTTGGTCCTCCTCCCCGAGCCATCGTCCCCACGCTAGGCCGCCATTGCCGCCCCATCTGGTCCTCCTCCCCGCAGCCTGGGTCCTTGCTTGCCGCTTGATCCTTCCTTGCCGTCACACCGAGCCCCATTACGGAAGGGCCACACCGCCGAAGTCTCCAAGAACCACACCCCCATCTGCGCCCCATGGCCGGTCGGCCCACTTATGCTGTGTGAGGTAAGCAACCGCCACCCCACCCTTTCCTTGCACCGAAGTTGCTAACATATGCTCAACCCACATTGGTAACATTTCTTATTATCTTGAACTTTCGTTGTAAAGCAGCTTTGCCATGTTCCCAAGTGCTCACCCGTGGCCCACTTGCTCTAGCATGCCCCGAAATTGATTTGTGGCCAAATACCGCATGGATTCCATGGAAGATGTGAGTAGCTCTGTACGGCCACTAGCTTTGCCATGTCTCGAAGGTGGCGATGCACACTCTCGCTAAGTAGCGCTTGTGAAACACCACGTAGGCTGCGAGCATTCCGTTCTGTGTGAGTGTGTAGTTATTTGAAAATTATAAATTTGAATGAATAATGTCGTTCTTGTGCTAACTCATCCTTACCGCTGCAAGGTTCGTCGTCCACACTGGTAGTTAATGACGACCTGACGCCTGCCGTGGGCATGATTTTTGAAGACGAGGATGCAGCCCTCCAGTTTTACAAAGCATATGTGCATGTTGCCGGCTTCTCCATTCGTATTGGGCAGCGGACGACCGCAAATGGTGTTTTGCAATGGAGGTGGTACTATTGTGCCAGACGGGGCTGGAAGGAAGAAAAAGGTAAGGATAAGATGGAGGTCAAATCCAAATTGAAAAGGTCATATGAGTCTAAATTAAGTAGGTGCGGGTGTGAGGCCATGTTTGGTATCAAACGGACTAATGACAATAAGTTCAGGTTAGAGACATTCGTGGAAGTGCATAATCATGGTTTTGTCTCACCTAGTAAGCAACACTTGATACGTTCTAATAGACAAGTAAATGAGAAGGCTAAGATTACATTGTTCGCATGCCATTAAGCTAGCATTGGGACATCTAGGGCTTTTAGATATCTTCATGTCAGTGAGGGTGGGTTTCAGAATGTTGGATGCACAAGGAGGGATTTGCAAAATTATCACCGTACTTTGAGAGAGAGTATAAAGTCATCAGATGCTCAGATGTTTCTTGATAATCTAGCTAGAAAGAATGAGATCAATGCTGCATTTTATTTTGACTATGTTATTGATGGCAAGGGTACGTTGGTTCATGTGTTTTGGGCGGATGCAACATGCAGGAAGAATTATGTTCATTTTGAGGAGTTGCTCTCATTTGATACAACATATAATACAAACCAATATGATATGATATTTGCCCCATTCATGGGAGTGAATAACCATGGGGGATGTGTTCTATTTGGGGCTGCATTGCTGCTCGATCAGACGATTGAAACGTTCAAATGGTTGTTCCGTACTTTTTTAAGATGTATGACACATGCTGTACCTAGGCTTATAATAACTGATGAAGATGCGGCTATGAAGAAGACAATTCAAGATGTATTCCCTAATACAACGCATAGATTATGCATATGGCATATATTGAACAAACTCCCAACAAAGATTAGGCCTGATTTGAGGGATAACCGAACCTTTTATAGTCGTGTCAATTCATGTGTGTATCCCTCAGAAACTCCAGAAGAATTTGAGTCACAGTGGGCTGATATTATTTCAGAGTTCGGTTTGCAAGATAATGAGTGGTTGGCTGGTCGTTACAATATTAGGGCATCTTAGGTACCGGCTTACTTTATGGACATACCTCTTGCAGGAATTCTTAGAACAACCTCAAGGTCTGAAGGTGTCAATTCTTTTTTCAATTGATTTATAGGTTACAAACATGCTTTGGTTGAGTTCTGGATCCGCTTCGACATTGCAATCGACGAACAAAGAGAAAAAGAGCTAAGAGAAGACAATGTCACATTTCACACGAAGCCTCAGTTGAAGACACCATGGGCAATAGAGTTGCATGGTAGTGAAGTATTCACACATGAGGTGTTCGCAAGTTTCGTATGAAGTTATTGCCGCTAAGGACAACTGTTGTTGAGAGTACGCACAAGTATGCGACCTTAAAGTAACAAATGTGAAGGAGGATGGCAAGAAGGTTAGAAAAGTCACATATGACACTAACACCATGATTGCTCAGTGCTCCTGCATGTTGTTTGGCACTCATGGAATTCCTTGCCGCCACATTATCCTTGTTTTACAAGGTGCATTGCTGAATGAGCTTCCTAGTCATTATGTTTTGAAAAGGTGGACTGCTAACTGCAAGAGGGAGGTTGTATTTGATGAGAATGGCAATGTCCTTGAGGAGAAGCCCAAAGATCCTACAGAGGAAGAAATTAAAAAGTTGGCTTCAGAGATGCGAAAGGACTTGGAAGATTTGATACATCGAGCTAGTCCTTCACTTCTTTACATGTAGAATGCTAAAGGGAAACTTAAAAAGTTTATACATGAGATAAACCAGGAAATTCATGCCCGGGAGCAAAGTAGAGTGGAGGAGGTTGAAGCGTATCTTGGTGTGGCATCCTTGATCAGATCGATATATTGCCACCAACAGACAATCTCACTAGAGGGAAATGCAAAAGGATTCGACCTGGGGAGAGCAAGCAGAAGAAGTCTAACGGAAAGGCTACTTGCACATGTAGGACATGCAATGAGATTGGCACCCACGACAGCCGCAACTACCCTTTAAGGAAGCAAGCAAAATAATCATGCCAAAACGGATTTCTGGTATGACTTGTACTCACTATCTAGCATTACATTTTTTTTTTGTTTAAGTACTCACTGTCTAAGATGTTCAGTATTCATATTTGCAGGAGGTGGCTTTGTATGGCAAGTTAACTGGACCATGTGATATGTCATGCAAATGTATCAAGTTTTGTCTTAGTTTGATGTATGGCAAGTTAACTGGACCATGTGATATGTCATGCAAATGTATCATGTGTATTTGTTTTCAACTTTGATGTAATGAAATTCTGGACAGAATGGAGATATCCAGTGTATTTGTTTTTTTATTCCTTGTCAATCCTGACAGAATGGAGAGTGCAGCATCTGGAATTCTGGCGTAGTTCATGTGATTTGGTTAACGAGTTCTTGATCGATGCAAATGGGTTTGGATGACATTCTCTGCTCGTTGTTCACTGCGTGTTTTCAGTTTGAAGACAAATGTGCTGCCAGCTTGCCAGTGCCGTTTTCCGGTGGTTTGCGACGTATTTGCTTATTCTTGTTTTCCTGTAGGAAACATGATTCATATGTGTGTCGCAATATTTCACTGCAAATATTGATATGTGGATAGCTCTGGAATCTGGACATGCTTTGTCACTGAATCCTGTAATGAAATGGCTATGATGATTTCATAAATTCAGTCCAAATGCTACTTGTCCAAATTCCAGATTTCATAAATGCAGTCCAAATGCTACTTGTCCAAATTCTAGATTTCAGAAATTTCAGATTCCAGAGCTATCCACATTATGTTACATATGCATCAATTTTATGAATGCAACCTGGACTGCAGCAATTTCAGAAATTCCAGATTCCAGATTTCAAGAATTTTATGACAATCACATTATGTTACATATGCAGCAATTGGAGCCATCACTAGTTTGCCACATGATCCTCACCCTGGACTGCAAGCATGTGAACAGTATCAGGTTTTTGAATGCAACTTGGACATTTCAAGTGAGACCAGCATTCCAACATGTACAGAGACATCTTTTCATATTTCATATCGAAACAATATTTGGTTCTCTCTCTTTCTCTCGGCTGTGTAATTCAGTCTCCAGTTGGTTCAATATTTTTTGCCCCTGGAGATTAATAGAACTGGCATTTCAGGAAAGGAATGGATGACTTCCAGGAAAGGCATTGGAAACCTGGACTCATTTCACAAATGAATGGATGACTTCCAGCAGCACGAAATGGTCATGAGGTTATGCAGAGCACAAACTCATTCCAGCAGCACGAAATGGTCAATTCACTCATGAACCTGGACTCATTCCAGCAGCACTAAATGGTCATGAGGTTACACAGAGCACAAACTCATTCCAGCAGCACGAATCAGGTTTTTGAATGCACTCATGGACCTAGACTGAAATGGACAAGTTCACAATTCACAAACCAAAGTCTTGAAGATTTCATATTTCATATCCAAACAATATTTCAGTCCAGTTCACAAACCTGGACTCATTTCACCTGCAATGGATAGTCTTAGGTCATGGTTCAGTCTCAGGTCATGGACAGTCTCAGGTCATGGTTCAATCTCAGGTCAATGGACAGATTACATGCAAACCATTTAGAACCATTCACATTGCAAACCATGCAAACCATTCATGCTTCTGGACTGAACCACAGGCACAAGCAAACCATTCACATTGCAAACCATGCAAACCATTCACAAGTTCAAAAGTTGATTCAGACAACAACCACATTACATGAGACTGCTGCACAACTAAATTACCAACTCAGTTCCCTATCTTCCCAATGTAAATTCCTACAAGCAAGAAAATAAATGCAACAACAAAGATTTTTAACTTGTCATCTGCAACACTGGATTTCTAGATTAACTTGGTGATCTGGTCGTCAATCTGATCCAATGAGGTTTTCATGGCAGCTAAGCGGTGCAAAACATGGTGGTCAATCAACTTCACAGACAATCAAAATGGTCATCTCTTTCGCATCTGCTCAACCGATGCATTCCACTCAAAAGCCTCTTGTATTGGTCCTTCCACAAGAATGTGTCGCATTGTTTGGAATACGTCTGGACCAAAACAAAGCACCCAACTTCAACATCAAACTGCCAATTAGCTTAAACATCAAAATCAAGAGAAAAGGTCGATTCTTACACCGTCGTTTTTAAGGCATTTGTAGTATTCCTTTCCTTGATTCTTTGAGCTCCCGGACACAGCCCAGATCATCGTCGCGTGGCACTTCGAGCATGGAACGAGAGGAAGCCCACCGTTGGGGCCTGACGTTGACCACTCGGAGTGCGTCTCCGCACGAGATTTCAGCTTCTTCATGGTGCGCCAACGCCCAGGGTCGCACAAGGGGGGAGGCGGAGTGGCGCTCATGGCCTAGTCGACCGGCGCCGCCACATTTGCCGCTTCAACCCTAGACTCGCACTCCAGGGAGCGAGGCGGAGGAACGGAGCACAAGGGAGGAGACTCGTGGGAGCGAGGCAGAGGAACGAGCACAAGGGGAGAGGCAGGCGCCGCTCACGGGTTAGTCGACAGCCGCATACGGCCATCTCCATCGCCAGAGGTTCGATTGGGGGATCGGGGTATTGCGGATTGGGGGATTGGGGGCGACACGGCGATTCGGCAGGGGGCAAAACACAAAACGCCACACATGAAGCCAAGCTCGCATCCGTCGTCCGTCGATTATCAGATGGACGGTCCAGATTTCCTGTGTGCATATGTGCACCAAATGTGCTGTGTGCATGGGATATGTTGCCCATACTACAAGGCTAGTACAGATCCTGAGCAAGTTGAAATATAGACGATATTGCAGCTCAAGTAGCTCTTTTCGTCTGTGCTCTAGCTTTGTTATTCATTGGGCATTTTTGCCTTATTATGCATGGTTTTGGGCTATTGGCATTGTACCTAACTCAAAAACCAGCTTTGCCTTCGTTCTTTTAGCTTCATATCAAGGCGTCCAGGCTTTCAAATCAAGCGCCTCACTTCACTCTCTGATTAAGGCACACTCAATATTATCAACGAAACAATCAAACAGTGCCTTGTGATGATTTACGGTCGTAAGTTCAAACAGAGGGATTCGATGGAAAATACAGAGAAACTATAAGATTTTGATAAAAATTTGTACAGAACTTATGCATTCCAAACGCTCGTTATACATGAGGCACATCTTCCATGCGGAGCTTTTCCAAGTTGTTACCGCTTAACACGCACGAGCCGCCCCATGATCAGAATACGACCCGACCAGCAGCTGGAAACCACACAGTAGTACAGTGCAGACGTGTAGTAACTACATGTGTACTTTTGTGTAGGACTGACTCCGGGTGGCAACCAATGTGCAGGAGATTACGACTGTAGCGCAAATTTGACTCCAGGTCGCAGCCAAAACTCGTCGTCGGCCAGGCAAATCCTGCGTGGAAAGCAAATCGTGACCAAATAAGATAGACACGCGCGACGCGGTGCCAGAGAAAAAGACGGGAAAAAGAGGGGGAAGAATTGGCGCCGTTGGCGAAGTGCACGTACCGCCTCTCGCTGTCAGTCTTGAGAGTACCATCAAGCCAGGCCATAACTAAAGCCGATCGAGCTCCAAGTCAAGTCCACGCGCCAGATGTGCGGGTGTGCATGGATCCGATCCAACGTCGCGGTCGCCGAACGCGCCCGGCCTCCAGATACGTCCACTCCGTTCCGTTCCGTTGCACCTCGAAGTTTCCTGTTTCCATTACGCACGCACCGGCCGCAATGTGATTGCCAGCCTCCCCATCCACACTGCTTTATTCGCTTACGCGGACGCGCGGCCAGACGGGAAAAAAGGCATGGCGCGCCCCCCGTCAAACGACGAAGCTCCCCGTCGGCCCGCTGCTAGCTACGTGGATCCGGGCCGGACGCGCGCGCGGCGCGTATATTTTCTTTTCTCTGCGTTTTCCTCACGACTTTGTCGAGCGACCTGCCGAAACGGGCCGTGGTGGCACGGCCCGCGTGCGGCAGACTGATGCATTCGGTCCCGGCGCGCGCGTACATAGCCTCGTTGGAGATGCCGAGCCGAGACGACCTTGACGCCGACCCCATCGCGCGCGCCCGCATCCGCATGGCCTTTCGGCGTTTGGCGGCTACTACGTACGATCGGTCTCGGTGGTTTTGCTAGTGCGCTCGCGTGATTCGCGTATATTCCTCCGCGCCGACGCTGACGGTGCGGAATACCAACGGATCGGCGCAAATGGAGCATTGGACAATTGGTCCGGTGCGTGAGTGCGATGGAATCTACTGCTTAAAAGAACGAACGAGTTGGTGCGTGTTGAGTGATGGGTTCCGCACCCCCTCCCGGCTCTCCTCTCATATCCCTCTTCTGCCCCTAAAAACTTTCTAAGAGAGAAAATTGTTGAGAAATCAACGCTGGCCAGTCCAATCCAATCGATCATCCTATAGATGGAAGTCGAATCGTATATACAAGGACAGAAAGTAGATTGAACACAGAAATATGGAGAGAACTTCTTTCTCTTCTTTATTTCTTTCTTCAGCCAAAAAGCACATACAATGAATAGGGATCCCCTCTTATATATATACTAGAGGTGGATGAGGAGCCCATCATGGGCCAGGCCTGCAAGGCCCAGGCCTAGGTTTCCCAACACTCCTCCTTGGGCACTTATCTGACATGTTCATGCTTCGTCAAAACTTCACAAAAAACTAGTAGAAAAAAATTTGGAGAATAAGTACATGATACACGTTCTGCTGCGTTGCACGAATTGTCTTATTAAAAACTTTAGCCGATAAACTTCAGGAAACCTCATCAAGGGAAAAAGAGTATAATCCACCCAATTTCATTTAATCTCCAGGATTTATTCTTTGGGTACTTGATCTTCGTGATCAAGTTTCAATAATGAGTTCGTGAAGATTCTCCCCCTGAATTCTACACTTCTGTAAGTTTCATCATTCCAATTACACGCATGCATCTTTCAAAGCTAGACACTGGAAGTGACTTAGTGAATAATTCTGTAAGATTTTCACATGACTTAGTATGTAGTACTTTAATTTCGTCCATCTTTTACAATTCATGAGCATAGAAGAACTTGAGGTTGATATGTTTTGTGAGATGACTCTTCACATAACTAATCTGCACTTATGCAGTACAAGCTGCATTATCTTCATAGATCATAGTGAGGGTTTGCACGGTATTCAATCCACACGACTGATGGATATAGTAAATCATCCACTGAAACCAAACACATTCTCATGAGGCCTCGTACAGTGCTATAATTTTCGAGTGGTTCGTCGAAGTAGATACAAGACTTTGCTTAGACGATTTCTATAAAATTGCAGTTCCACCACATAGGAATACATAGCCTATTTATGACTTGGTCAGATCTTGGTCCGACAGTAATTCGACATCTGTGATAGCCATCATAGTCGTCTTGGTTCTTTACGTCAGAGAATGCACCAAGATATGTGCTTCCTTGGAGGTATCGGAAGATGTCCTTTATTCCCTGCCAATACCTTTTGGTAGATTCTGCACTATACTTTGCTAATAGGTTTATGGCAAATGCAATATCCGGTCTAGTACAGTTTGCTCAATACATGAGTGCTCCTATTGCACTCAAGTACAAGAATTCCGATCCTATGACTTCCTCCCCCCCCCCTTCTCTAGGTCTATACGGATCCTTATCTTGCTGTAAAGATCTCCCGACCATCGGCACTTTCGAATGATATGCATTTTCAAAGCCGAAACTTTCTAACACCTTTTGAGTATAAGCTGACTGATGCACTAATATCCCTTCAGGGACATGCTCAAGCTGCAAGCCTAGGCAATATTTGGTTTTACCCAAATCTTTCATTTCGAACTCCGATTCTAGGTAAGAGCTTGCTTCCTTAATATCTTCCAAGGTTCCGATGATATTTAGATCATCTGCATACACTGAGATTATACAAAATTCATCATGAAATCATCGTATAAATACACAGGGACAATCCTCATTGTTCGTGTAGCCTTTTTTCTGAGTTTCACACTGATACAGATTTCTATTTGCTCTGTCTTGGTTCGGGATAAGGATACCTTCAGGTACCTTCAAATAAATGTCCAAATCCAAATTTCCAAAAAAGGTGTGCAGTTACCACATTCATCAATTTCATTTCTAAATTCAAGTTCAATGCCATTGAGATTAAATATCTAAATGTAGTTTCGTCTATGACCAGGGAATAGGTTTGTTCATAATCAACTCCTAAACTTTGAGTGAAACCTTGTGCAACAAGCCTTGCTTTATATCTTACAACTTCATTATTTTTATCTCTTTCGAACAAATACCCATTTATGCCCTATGAGGTGCACATGGGTAGGCATGCGGCTTACAGGCCCAAATACCTATCTTTTATTCAGAGAGAATAATTCAGTTGTTATTGTCTTCTTCTAATCTTCCCAATCTGATCTTTTCTTACAATCAGCGAGCGATACAAGCTCTGGATCAAGATCGATGATTGTGGCAATTTTCTTTGCAAAGTTGATGAGTTGCTGCATGCAGGACCGCGTGTCCCCAACATGTAGTTGATAAATTACAATTCTGCCAAGGCGATCATGCAATAAATTTAATCCTTTTAATTAATACATCTGCTAGTCCATTCTGGGTGTGGACATGCGGTACGGAATGGTCAACGTTAATTCTCATTGCCATGCAATAATCATCAAATGCCTTCAACGTAAATTCTCCGGCGTTGTCCATTCTAATGGACTTCACATGATGGTCAGGGAAATTATTTTTAATTCTAATTATCTACGAGATTAGCTTTGCAAAAGCGTGGTTTCTCGTAGACAATAAACATACGTCCGACTATTTCGAGGAAGCATCGATGAGCACCATAAAATATCTAAATAGCCCTGACAGGGGCTATATAGGACCACAAATGTCTCCCTGGATAAGGTCCAGGAATGCAGGGATTTCATCCTTCACTTTCAAAGCAAAAGGTCTAGTAATTAATTTCCCTGTGGCACATGCGGGACACATAAAATATTCCTGATTCGAGAAATTCTTTATATCGATATTATGTCCCTATGAACTGTTAATTATATTTCACATCATCCTAAGATCTGGGTAGCCTAATCTATCATAACAGAGACAGAAAAGTTTAGAACTTCTAAATACGATTTTCAGGAAAGTATAGGCTACAGGTGCCTTAATATTAGTATAGTATAGCCCAGATTCATATAAAGAAAGTTGTTCTAATACCCTTTTCCACTTTATTCACGCTTTGTATTAAGCAGGTATTCCTTACCATACTCTTCTTCAGTCTCTACGTGGAAACCGTTAGCGCGAATATCCTTGAAACTTAGGAGAGTTCTAGTCGATTCTGGATACAACAAGACTTCTTTAATGACCAAATTTGTGCCCATCGGGGGTATAATTGTGGTCCTTCCTGAGTATATTATACAAGTATCGCTGCCCATGATTGCCGTAAGACTACCAGCATTCTTGCTGATCGACTAAAAGAATTTTGTCTTTCTCAAGATGGTATTCGTTGTGCCGCTATCTGCTAAACACGCTTCCTCCATAGGGCGCCACACGCATTCTGATACAAAGTATTTTATTAATATGTAGCAGGAAGCAATAAACACATAAATAAAATACTTCAAAATCAGATCATAACTTGCTACTATAAATACAGGAAGAAAATATAAGCCTTACAAGACTCATCACAAGAATTTAATGTTTTGCACTCCTAGAGCTTACAACCATTATTTAAAGAATAAAATAATTCAATGTTCAATCACAACCACAAACTGCAAGTGACTATAAAAAGATCTAAGTGCAATGCGTGCACTAGATCGAATCAGCGAAGCACTTAGAAACTTCCGCATGAATCTGCTCCATAGCGATCTTCTCCTCTTGGGCAACTACGGCTGCGGCCGCTGCGATGTCCAAAGGAGGGGTGATGAGGGCTGCTACTGAGTTGTCCACATCCATAAGTGCAACTAATGGTTGTGGATCCTTTGTGCCTACAATGACGAGGTGTGCATCATGTTGTCCTTTGCCCTTCTTCTTAGACTGGAAAGTATCAATAACATGTTGCGGCTCACGGCAAATCCGTGACCAAAGCCCCAAAATGCCACATTTATAGCATCCTTGGTCATGCTGGCCATAGGGCTTGTCATCGCGCTTCCTTTGTCCGCCCTTCTTGGCTTGAGCATTTGGCTTGATCTTGCGACCTACGATCTTACCCTTCTTGCCCCCTCTTCTTTGTGAGAGGTTTTCTCACCTTGTAGCTGCTAGCATTGGCTTCATGGCCAACATTGCTACTAGGCGGCTGTGAGATGTGGTTCTTCCTTAGAACAACATCTTGAGCTTCTGCAACTTGCATGATGTCAATCAATTTGTCATACTCCTTGTAGCTGTCTTGACGATAGTTGCGTGTGGATTGCATCGTATTCGGGTGAAAGGTAGTGAGAGTCTTCTCAGACTTCTGCTCATCCGTGATTACCTTACCACAGAGTTGAAGACTGGTACAAATTCTATGCAAGGTAGAATTGTATTCTCCCACGGTCTTGAAGTCTGCAAAACACAATCGGGTCCATTCCTGCTTTGTCCGAGGAAGAATGGTGTACTTCAGCTTCTCGAACGGCTTCTTCAGTGCAGTCCACAAAGCTAGTGCGTTTTTCTCCACCATATACTCATTCTTGAGCGTTAGGCAGAGATGGTGTCTGAGGAAGTGAAGTGCATGATCATTTTTCTCAGCAGTGGAATTGGCATCCTTTGAGGTGTCAAACTTGATAGCAGCATAGACTTCTTGGTCCTAGGTACAATCTCAACGTGGGAGGCCCAAGTCAAGTAATTTTGGCCATATTGGGCCAACTCTTCGAACTCCCGTTTTGTGATGCGAGTCATCTACATATTTATGCAAAGATTTCATAAGATTACTGCTGGTAATTTGCATAAAATGGTTGCAAATAATGGTACAAAATTCTCATAATGTTCTCGTAATTTTCTATGCATTTTTTATGATTTACTACTATTTTCAATGATTAAAAGTAATATAAACAATCACAGATAATCAAAACAGCAAATACAATATATAAATTGCATAGAAATAATAATAACAGAGTTAAACATGCTTCAAATGCTCAAAACGATTCTAAATTTGAATTCCCGAGAAACTTTTCTGCTGGAATATGAATTTTCGGAGAATTCTGCATTTTCCAAGGGCTAAAGTGCAAATTTTCAGTTCTGCAAAAAATTTCCATGCCATTTCAAAAAACCCGAGGGCCTTTTTGCAAAATTTTGGGATTTTCCTTTTTTTTTCTTTTTTTATTTCTTTTCCTAGATTTTTCTTAGGTCGGACCCATATTTCCTTGGCCCAAACCGGCCCAACTTGGCCTGGTCAAAACCGACGCATGGGAGGGGATAGGGTTTCTCCTTCCCTGTTCCCCAAGGTGGTGGTGGCTCCAAGCCGGGGAGGCACAAGGATGGTCGGTGTATTGCGAGGCGGTGACGCGTCAAAGCGACGGCGCAGCCCACGACGGGCAACATGGCGGCCGGCCGTGGCCACCAGCGAGCGGCGGGCAAAGATGGTGTGGCAGTGGCGCATAACATTGCACGATGGCTTTAGGCTAGCGGTGGAGGCGACCTCGGGCACACCCGCGCGAGGCCGAGAGGCACGTCGCGGGCCCGACGGTGGTGCTGACACACCCATGCGGGGCCAAGTGGCGCGACCATGCGAGGCCATGTAGGGCGGCACAACAGAGGAGCAGCGCAAAGCGCTCGACGACGTAGTAGCATGGTAGCGGCCGCAGGTCGCGGCGACACGCTCGTCTGCCCGATGTGGCGGCCGCGACCATGTGGGGCCGCGTGGCGGTGTCGCGAGTGCAGTAGGCGGCATAGAGGCGGCTTCGGGCGGCATGGTGGCACAACCACATGCAGGTGGCATGGGATGCTACCGCGTGTAGGCGGCACGACGGCACGGCCGCATGTGGGCATCGGCGTCGTTTTTTCTATGTTCATGCAATCTACAATCTACAGTGCAATCGACATCTACTCCTTCATGCAACCTACCGATCAGCTTGGCCAGCGACTTCAAGTCAGCTCACGGTAGATTAGAGCGGATTTGCACTGTAGAAAAATAATCTAGAAAGCCAAATTTGTGGAATTGAAAGTGATCTAGAAAAACGATTCAATCTACGAGTGACGCTACGACGATTACCTCTTCAATCCATAGAGCGTAGTCATGCTGATAACGTGTTGAGGAACCGTCGCTGGCGAGTCCATTCCGATCAATCAGTCTGTAGACAGAAGTCAAATCGCATACACAAGTACAAAAAGTAGATTGAACACAGAGATATGGAGGGGACTTCTTTCTCTTGTTTATTTCTTTCTTCAGCCAAAAAGCATGTATAATGATTGGGGATCCCCTCCTATATATAGACTAGAGGTGGATGAGGAGCCCACTATGGCCAGGCCTACATGGCCTAGGCCCAGATTTCCCAACAAAAATCACCCCATAGAAACAAATTAACTACTAAAATTTTAAATCCTTATCCTAACAACCATGTCCTCTCCCTGCCACAAATTATTTTCCATGGGTCTCCATCATCCTCTTCTTATTCTCTCAGCTTTCTAGTTGCCACCAACGAATAAGGTTGTAATAGATGTTGTTGTCGCTAGGTCATCATATTCATCACCATTGTGCGAAGCCACTTCTACCAGCCCCAACATGATCCAATTTTTCCAATATGGGCTGGATGTGCAAAGCCAAGTGTGTATTGTAAACCAAGCTTAGTGGCAAAGCCCAGGACGGAGCTTGACTATGCGCTGCAGCAGAGTCGAGAGCGTAGCGCAGGTCAAGCCTAGTGACATCAGCTTGACATGCTAGCTCATATAATTTTTTATCCGTAGCAACGCACATGCATTCACTACTGCAAAAGAGGCAATCCTGGATGCCTCATCACAGATGGTTCCTCAGAAACCGTCAGTATTGTAATTATCACAGACAGTTTTACTATCGCAATCGTCTATGTTACTAGCGATGGGTAGAACCGTCTGTGATACGCAATTATCTCAAATGGTTTTTAATAAAAACCGTCTGTGATAATTCCCAAACAGTTCTTAACAAGAACCGTTTGTTATTATTGCAAACTTCACTGACGGTTTTTAAATATAACCGTCTTTGGTAATTTAATTTTGTGTCACAAACGGTTTGTGATTAGAAGTATCTATGATATGTTCAATGCCTTTTCGGCTCCCGTGCGATGTGTCTCTTCGTCTCGCACGCCGATGAGTCTCTTCGTCTCGCCGCGCAATGCGTCTCTTTGTCTCGCCGGGCGATGCTTCCATATCTATAAGTGAGTTCTTATTGTATCCATATCACACCTTAAGAATCCATATCTTGCCATGGTGAGCACACGGAGAATGACAGCAAGGACCAAGGCGAGGAGGTCGACGATCATCGTCGCTCTTCCTCATGATGTTGTTATCCACATCATCGGCCTCGTGGCCATGAGCTCTCCTCAGCCCATGACTAACCTCTGCAGCTTACGAGCCACGTACGTATTTATATACCTACAAAAAATATGTACTACTGTTTGTAGCACCAACCAAGCCGCCCAGCACCATCGTCGTCACCGCTCAGACCTCATGGCCGCTGGCACTACTCGAGCCATGCTGTGCGGGCAACCACCGTCGCTCGGGTCGCCCCGACTGTTTGAAGAGCAAAGAGGGGAAGCGGAGGAAGAAACAATCAATTGGGATTTGTTGAGTTGCTCCACTCCTCTGTGGATCTGGCTGAGTATGTTGTTCACGGCCGGTGGAAGAAGAAGGGAGCAGAGGAAGAATGAATCGATCGGGATCTGACGCTAGAAGGCGCTATAAGGAGGACACAGTGGGAGAATAAAAAGAAGAAGCCTTCGATAAGGAAGACAAAAGGAAACAGCAGAGTTGTGATGTTGAGTACTATTGCTGACACATGCATGCAACTGTGGAGGGGGTGCTAGAGGCAGTGCAAAATGGTATAATTTTATGGTGAGCCGCGATGAAGGGCATAGAAGAAAAGAGAAGACAATTGTTGATGCTACTTCCTCGTTGGTCACGCAAGGTGACATGAGAAGCGTGTTACAGGACCTCTTCACAATGGGTATGATTAGTCTGAGGATTAGTGTAGGGTCATCTTAATTAAAGCTAGAGCTGATGTTGAATGATGTAAAGTTGGAAGGGGACAAGAATTACATGAGTTGGTCCAGAAGGGCTCAGCTAATTCTGAGGACGAAGGGGGTAGAGCACTACATGCAGGAGACTTGTGTTGAGACTACAAACAAGGTGAGCATGGATTGGAGGGTATGGAACACTACAAACTATGTGGTGGTGGCTTGGTTGCTAACTTTGATGTCTCCATCTATCACTTGGATGGTGGAGATGATGCAGAGTGCACTAGTAATGTGGAAGACATTGAGCAACATGTACTCTGGGGCAGGAAATGTAATGATGATGGTGGAGGTCCAGGGCAAGGGAGAGGCCCTACAACAGGACTAGAAGACCGTCTACAATGAATTGCATGAGTATGCTAGTGAACTGCAGCAGCTATGGGCAAATTTAGATCACTATGATCCACTGTAGTTTACATGTGCTGGTGATATTATGGTTAGCAGGGTGTGGCTGCAACACAGACAGGCTACACACTTTCTGAAGGGACTGAATCCAAAGTTTGAGAGTAGGAGGGCTGCCATATTTCACTTTGCAAACTTGCCTACTATAGAGGAGTCTATTTCGGTTAAGGTATAAGAGGAGATTCAACTACGAGTAATGGGAGACAACAACCATGTTAGATCCACATACGTCGTACCCAATGATAGGGAGTGCTACAACTGTGTGGTGAGAGGACATCTGAGCCATTCTTGTCCTTCTCCACGGTATAGAGACCGAGGTGGAGGTCATGCTGGTTGTGAATCCGAATTGGAGATTATAGAGGCCGAGGTGGAGATCGTGGTGGTCATGGAGACAGAGGTGGAGATTTTAGAGGTCAAGGAAGGGGCCAAGTTGACCCTAGGGCCAATATGGCCCTGACAGAGGAGAGCACGTCTTTTACTCTGATAGACGAGTAAGCTTTGTAGTGGGAGAAGTGACAGTAGAGAAATGAATTGGAGACTCCTCATGATTCCACTACAATAACTACCACCACCTTTGGTAACATTGCCAACTATGCCCACGTGGGCAAAGGTACTCAGGCACATGCAGTTGCATCCATATATAAGCACTCTTATAGTGATTGGATCATAGATTCAGGGACATCTAAGCATTCATGGGTTCACTTAGTGCATTTGCAACTTATACTCCAGATACTAATTCTAAAATTGTCCAAACAGCTGATAGGACCTTCCAGCTTATTCAGGGTGTAGGAGCTATAGAGTGCACACCATCCATTGCTTTATCCTCTGTTTTACATGTTTCCTCCTTTCTAGTCAACATTATTTCGGTTAGTTCTATCATTGACCAATTCAAATACACTATCTCATTTGATGAAGATTTGTGTTTGTTCAAGGAGAAGAGAACTGGGAAGAGGATTGGACTGGAATAAGGCATAATGGGTTATGGTACATCGATCAGGTTGATGCGGCAATTGGTTGGGGCTGCGAGAGAAGTTTTGTTACATCATTGTCGCTTGGGACATCCGCCATTTGAGAATTTAAGTCGGTTGTACCCGGATTTGTTCAATAAATTAGACAATAGCAAACTTGTGTGTGATGCTTGTGAGTTTAGAAAGCATGCACGGTCTACATATAGTAACATTGATCAGGACTTCCATAGACTGGTTGCTACTCAGTTTAATACAAAGGTTCGAATAATTTTTGAACAAACAATGGAAATGAGTATGTTAACAAGGAGTTTGCAGTGTATTTCTCAAAGGAGGGGATACTTCATCAAACTACTTGTCCAGAAACCCCATCTTAGAATGGAGTGGCTGAAATGAAGAATCGATATCTGTTGGAGGTAGCACATTCTCTCATTTTTCAGATGAATGTGGCAAAGGGATTGCGGACTAAGGTAGTGATGATGGCAGTCTATATCATCAATCGCATGTCGTCTCGAATACATGGGATGAAGTCTCCAGCTGAACTTCTTTTGGGTTAGCGGGAATTCAAGGTGCCTTCCAAGGTGTTTGGTTGTGTGTGGTTTGTACGAGATAACCGACCAGTGGTTGGCAAGCTAGATCCGCAGGCAATGAAGTGTATCTTTATAGGCTATTTATCAAGTCAGAATGGCTATAGATGTTGGAACCCAGTTGAGAGAAGGTTATTCGTGGTTTTGGATGTGACATTCTGGGAGTTTGAGCCATACTACATGAGTGGAGGTACTTTTTGTTAGTTTTTGGAGGAGTTCTCTCCTATCACTGAGGGTAACAGTCGAGAAAGGGAGAACAAGTAGAGTGACAATCAGCGAGAAGAAGTCATTGTAGGGACAATTCTGTGCCCGAGCCTAACGGAATATGTGTGACATGTGATAGCCCCAAAAGAATTAAAGGTTTATCAGCGAAGCCGCTTTTGGAAATAGGGGAAGAAGCAAAGAGACAAGCAGTCAGCACCTCTGAGCTAGTAGAGCTGGCAAAGGCACAGCCAGAATAGCCACAGCCTGAACAGCTGGTCTTGCCAGTTTATTCATCCTCCTTGGGTCTCTCTTCTTCAAGTTTCTTACCACCCCTTGGGGCGAGTGGTAATGTTCCCTCTAATCACTTCTATCTAGAGTTACCACTTGCGTGAGTTTGTGTGTAGCGAAAGCACCGATATTCGGGTAGCACATACAACCAAATATGCGAAGGTGGTCGTGTGAAGGTTTGGTGCAAAACAAGGCTTCATATGGAGTAGGGACCTAAAGAGTTGTGGAAGGCTGCCAGTTTAGAAGATGTGTGGCAATGCTCGGTGCTTTAGCTTAGTAGATAGGGGGTACATGCGACTGAAATAGAAGAGTGCAGAGAACATTATTGATCGTGTGAATCATGCACTCTACTTTCCCATTTTGTGGAGAAGTGTATGGGCAGGAGAGACGAAGGGCAATGCCATGTTGTAGGATGAAGGGAATAGTCATCCAATACAACCTAGTAATATCGATAACCAGAAACACTACCGACAGGTGATGTCCAGACATTGCAGTGAATGAGCCCAAAAGGAGCAAAAGTAGAAGAAGATAAAGTAAATGGCAGCCAGACATGTCATCCAAGCTAGCAGGCATGATAGAGTTTAGATCCCACGTTATTACATGAAATATTCAAAGATCTAACCAAACAAGAAAGAGCTTCTAATCCTGGATGCCCTAGACGATGGTGCCACAAATCCATAGAAGCATCGCGGGCAGTGAAAACTTTATGCAAAGTAGTGGAGTGGCAAAACCGAAGAGCATAGAGGCCTTCGGTGTTGTTGCATCGTAGGATCTCTTTCCTGGTGTGAAGATCCTTCACGGAGGTACCAAAGTGAGATGATGTTGGCATAAATTCTAAGGTGATGACATCACACTGGTCAAACGGAGTTATTTCTAAGGAGGCATCAAAAGCTGCTAGCAATGGAGGTAAAGAATCATCTCAAATTGATTCTAGTGCGTTCTCTACTGCTCGTACTACAGAAATTGAATGCTTCAAGTGCAAGGGAAGAGGGCATATGATGCGTGATTGCCTAAACCAGCGAAAGGTGTTGCTCACAAGTAATGATTATGCTTCGAAAAGTGCTAGCGAGGATTCTGAAAGTGAGAAATCAGAAGACACCAAATACAAGAAAACTCCTTTTGTGAGTGGTTTGAACATGCAAGTTCAGAAGGTGCAAAGTGCTGAAATTGAAGCTAAAGGGCAACGGTGGAGTGTTTTTCAAGGAGAAAGCGTGCAAACTGATCATTGATGGTGGGAGCTTTACCGATGTTATTAGCAAGGATTTGGTGTACGCTTGGGGATGTCCACATGGAGGCATCCGCAACCGCACTACGTGGAGTGGTTGTATAACTCCAAGAGGTTGAAAATAACTCACAAGGTGTGTGTTCCATTCATCGTTGGTAATTATGTTGACAAGGTAGATTGTGACGTCGTGCCGATGGATGCATGCAGTTTGCTATTGGGTAGGCCATGGAAATATGATCATAATGCTACACATGAGGGCCAGTCCAATACATATTCTTTTGTGCATAACGGGAAGCAACATGTGCTAAAACAAATGATGGAGTACAATCAATGTGGAGGAAATTTCAACAAAGAAGAAGGCTCCAAATATTACCTCAAAGCCGAGGACGTCTTTGCTTAAAGGGGGAGAGGATGATACGGTCCTAAATACCCTAAACACTTCCATTGGTGTTAATTCTTTTTTTAGTTGAAAAAATACTTGTTAGTGCCATCAGTGATAAGAGGGATGACAGCATGGAAAATAACAATGTAGGGGACACTGGTATACCATGTCCAGCAGTGCATCTAACAAAAAAATATGACAGCCGTGAGGATGTCCATGTCGTACAGGGAAAAAGGACGGCGCATACTATGGCACCACCAAGTGGGTCAGAACGTGCTGTGCAAGCTCATGTGGAACGTCGAGTATGTGCATAAGAAGGCAGGAATTGTGATCGGATTGCACCAGAAGCAAGCAAAGCAAAGAAGGAACCAGAAGTATATCTATATTGGTTCAATCCAAATTTCCCTTTGACTCGGTGCTTGAAATTCCTATCCGTAACCAAGACTTATTCGTTTCTATAGTTTTTATTTCCTTTTAGTCTGAGTTGGCTTTATGTTCATTGCTTTGTTGCTTTGTTTCTTTATCTTGTAAAGTCTAGTCGTGAGTGCGAGTTGAAGTCGTAGTTGTGTTTGAGTCCTAGTTGGGATTGCATGCGTGTGTGATGGCTGGATAATGTTGAGGAACCGTCGTTGGCGAGTCCAGTCCGAGCGATTATCTCGTAGACAAACTCAAAATCGTAAGAACAATGCAAGAACACAAGAACAGAATAGTAGATTGAACACAGAGATATAGGGGGATTCTTGCTTCTCTTTATTCCTTCATCAATCGATCAGCCTTTTACAATGAATAGCACCCCCTATTTATAGGCTACAGACCCTACTAGGGTTTCAGATGGGGAGCCCATACATGGGCTTGCTTCTGGGCTAAGTCCATGATTTCCCAACAATCCCCCTTAGGCATCCATCCTTACATGTTCATGCCTTGTCAAAACTCCATAAAAACCCAATGAGAAAAAATTGGAGAAAGAGTACATAAAACATGTTCTGCTGCGCTGCACGAATTGCCTCATTAAAAATCTTAGCCGAGAAACTTCAGGAAAAACTCGTCAAGGGAAAAAGAGTACAATCCATCGAATTTCATTTAATCTCCAGGATTTATTCTTTCGGTACTCGCTCTCCGTGATCAAGTTTTAATAAAGAGTTTGTGAAGGTCCCCCCCCCCCCCGAATTATGCACTTCTCTAAGAAGTCTCATCATTCATATTCCACGTATGCATCTTTCAAAGCTAGACACTGGAAGTGACTTGGTGAATAAATCTGCAAGATTTTCACATGCCTTAGTATGTAGTACTTTAATTTTGTCCATCTTTTGCAATTCATGAGCATAGAAGAACTTGGGGTTGATATGCATTGTGAGAGGACTCTTCACATAACCCATCTGTACTTGCACAACACAAGCTGCATTATCTTCATAGATAATAGTGGGAGTTTGCGTGGTATTCAATCCACATGACTGCTAGATGTAGTGAATCATCCGCCGAAACCAAGCACATTCTCGTGAGGCCTCGTACAATGCTATGATTTCCGAGTGGTTCGTCGAAGTCGATACAAGACTCTGCTTAAACGATTTCTATGAAATTGTAGTTTCACCACACATAAGTTCATAGCATGTTTGCGATTTGGTTATATGCGGGTTCGACAGGTACCCGGCATCTGCATAGTCATTCATAGTTAGGTCTTGGTTCTTTCTGTAGAACAAACCAAGTTCTTTGCTTCCTTGGAGGTGTCAGAAGATGTTCTTTATTCCCTGCCAATGTCTTTTGGTAGGTTCTGCACTATACCTTGCTAGTAGGTTCACAGAAAATGCAATGTCTAATCTAGTGCAACTTACTAAATACATGAGTGCTCCTATTGCACTGAAGTATGGAAATTCCGGTCCTAGGACTTCCTCCCCCTCTTCTTTAGGTCTGTACGGGTCTTTGTCTTGCTGCAAAGATCTCCCGACCATTGGTACTTTCGAAGGGTATGCGTTTTCAAAGCCGAACCTTTCTAACACCTTCTAAGTGTAGATTGACTGATGTACTAATATCCCTTCAGGGGCATGCTCAAGCTGTAAACCTAGGCAATATTTGGTTTTACCTAAATATTTCATTTCGAACTGCGACTCCAGGTTAGAGCTTGCTTTCTTAATACCTTCCAGGTTTCTGATGATGTTCAGATCATGTACATATACTGAGATTATACAAAATCCATTATGGGATCGTCGTACAAATACACAGGGATAATTCTAATTGTTCGTGTAGCCTTTCTTGCATAGAAAGTCGCTTCAAGCGATTATACCATATCCTGCTTAATTATTTTAGTTCGTACAGTGATTTTCTAAGTTTCACACTGTACATATTTCTAATTGCTCTATTTTGGTTTGGGACAGGGGTACATTCAAGTATCTTTATATAAATGTCCGGATTCAAATTTTTATAAAGGTATGTAGTTACCACATCCATCAATTTCATTTCTAAATTCAAGTTAGCTGCCATTGAGATTAAATATCTAAAGTGTGGTTCCTCCTATGGCCGGGGAATAGATTTCTTCATAATCATCTCTTGGATGTTGAGTGAAACCTTGTTCAACAAGCTTTGCTTATTTTCATTTCTCTTTCGAACAAATACCCACTTATGCCCTACAGGGTGCACATGGAGAGGCGTGCGGCTTACAGGCCCAAGCACCTATCTTTTATTTAGAGATAATAATTCAGTTTTTATTGCCTTCTTCCAATCTTCCCAACCTGATCTTTTCTTTCATTCAGCGAGCGATACAGGCTCTGAATCAAGATCGATGATTGTGACAATTTTCTTTGCAAAATCAATGTTGACATTGTTTGTTGTCTTATTCATAGATTCTCCCGATGTCACAAAATTTATAGCTATTTCTTCAAGGGACGATTCTTCTAATGCTTCTACTTGCTCACCACTGCTTTCAATTACGGGGGCAAGTCCCTTTAGTTTTCCAGCTCCGATGTGTGCGCACACATCTATGCTGGTATCTCCCTTCTTGGGGATGTTCAATTCTAGTATGTCTTTTTTTGAAGGTTTCATACTGGTGCCAGGACTCAACTGGCTCCCCTTCTGGTTCTAGAGAACTTCGGTGATCGACTGTGTCAAGTCCTTCTTATCCTTTTTCACCAGGCGTCCCCGGTTACTTCGGATTCGAGGGGCCGGAGTTCTCGTCCTTTCTAAGGCCTTAGGACGGGATTAGGGATATCTTCATCGGTATTTCAACCCTCTCCGATGCATTGCGTACAGCCATATGTAACTTGGTCGCGCTTTTCAAATCACTAAAGTGGTCATACAGTTGATTCGCTAATACTTTCAAATCAATTATCTTCTGGACTGCAATTATCTTCTAGACTTCAATTATCTTCTGGACTTCTCTATTTGCTTCACTAGTGCGCGGGTCATGCGCATGGATTTCAATTATCTTCTGGACTTCTCTATTTTCCGACATTTTTCATCAAGGGGTTGATTTTCTCTCCCTAATGACAGAAAACTATCCTCATCAATTATACTATCAGCGAAGCGGGCTGCATGCAAATCTCCAGTCATGGGGTCCAAATACCTGATTATAGATATTGTCTCATAACCAATGTATATCCCAGACTTTCAGAGAGGGCCCAGCGCAGTTCGCTGTGGTGGTGGTATAGATATATAAACCTTGCAACCAAATCTTTAAAGATGAGAAATTTTCGATGCTGACCCTTACACTAGTTGCATAGGTGAATGGATGTTATATGCCGACGCTCTAAAATTGATGAGAGTTGCTGCGAGCAAGACTGTGTGTCTCCAGCATGTAGTTGGTAAATTACAATTCTTCAAAGTCTGCTAATCCATTATGGGTGTAGACATGTGGTACGGAATGCTCAACTTTAATTCCCATTGACATACAATAATCATCAAATGCCTTTGAAGTAAATTCTCCGACGTTGTCCATTCTGGTGGACTTCACATGATGATCAGGGAAATTATTCTTAATTTTAATTATCTGCGATATTAGCTTTGCAAAAACGTGGTTTCTCATAGACAATAAACGTATATGCGACCATTTCGAGGAAGCATCGATGAGCACCATAAAATACCTAAATGTTCCTTACAGGGACTGTATAGGACTACAAAAGCCTCCCTGAATACGGTCTAGGAATGCAGGGATTTCATCCTTCGCTTTTAGAGCAGAAAGTTTAGTAATTAAATTCCCGGTGGCACATACGGGGTACACAAAATCTTCTTGATGCGAAAAATTCTTTATATTGATATTATGTCCCTGTGAATTGTTAGTTTCCTTTCTCATCATCCTAAGACCTAGGCGGCACAATCTATCATACCAAAGATAGAAAAGTCCAAAGCTTTTAAATACGGTTTTCAGGACAATATAGGCTGCAGATGCCTTAATATTAGTGTAGTATAGCCCAGTTTCAAATGAAGAAAGTTGTTCTAATATCATTTTTCTACTTTCTTCACGCTTCGTAATGAGCAGGTATTCCTTACCATACTCTTCTTCAATCTCTACGTGGAAACCGTTAGCACGAATATCCTTGAGAGTTCTAGTCGATTCTGGGTACAACAAGGCTTCTTTAATGACCAAAATTGTGCCCATCAGGAGTATAATTGTGGCTCTTCCTGAGCCTATTATACAAGTATCGTTACTCGCGATTATCGTAAGACTACCAGCATTCTTGCTAATTGACTGAAAGATTTTCGTCTCTCTCAAGATGGTATTCGTTGTACCGCTATCCTGCTAAGCACATTTCCTCCATAGGGCGTCACACGCATTCTAATATAATGTACTTTATTAATATGCAACAGAAAGTAAGCAACACATAAATAAAATACTTCAGATATTAGAACATAACTTGTTATTATAAATACGAGAAAATAAACCTTGCAGGACTCATCATAAGAATTTAATACTTTGCTCTCCTAGAGCTTACAACCATTATTCAAATAGTAAAATAATTCAATGTTCTGCTTCAATTACAAACTGCAAGTTACTATAAAAGATCCAAGTGCAATGCGTACGCTAGATCAAATCAGTGAAGTATTCAGAAACTTCTGCCTTAATCTGCTCCATGACGATCTTCTCCTCTTGGGCAACTACGACTGCGGCCGCTGCGTTGTCCAAAGGAGGGATGATGGGAGCTGCTACTAGGCTGTCCACATCCATGAGTGCAACTAATGGATGTCGATCATCTGTGCCTACAATAGCGAGGTGTGCCTCATGCTGTCATTTGCCCTTCTTCTTAGACTGGAAAGCATCAATAACGTACGATCCACGACCTTACCCTTCTTGCCTCTCTCCTTCGTGAGAGGCTTCATCACCTTGTAGCTACTAGCATTGGCTTCATGACCAATATTGCTATTAGGTGGCGGTGAGATGTAGTTCTTCCTTAGAACATCATCTTGAGCTTCCGCAACTAGCATTGTCTTCATGACCAATATTCCTTTTCTTTTTCGGTTTTCTTCCCTTTTCCCTTTCCAAAAAATGTTCGGACCTTCCGAAGAGTTCGGACCGGCAGCAGGCCGAGCAGCGTGCTGGCGCGGCGGCTTGCCTAAGAGGCGGCGTGGGCACGGAGCCTCGCTGGTGGTGGCGCTTCAAGCAGCGCGGGCCGACGCTGCGAGGTGGCGACGCGAGGTGGCGGGGCCGGTGGGGGTGCACTTTGAGGCAGTGGCATCAGGCCATCCCGCGTCGGCGCTCCAAGCGAGGGCCGGGCGACGCTCCAAGGGGTGCATGGAGGTGGCGGCTTCAAGCGGCGAGGGATGGCCAGGCAGCGCTCCAAGCGACGCATGGAGGTAGCGACTTCGCGTGGGGGCGGCCAGGCGCAGCACACGGCCCGACTGGCGGCGGTGATGCAGCCGCAGATGGCCGATAGATGGTTTTTTTTCTGTGTGTACTGTTCATGATCATGCGGGTGTAGATCGGTTCTTGGCGGCGCGTTCTGGCACACATACCAAGACGACAGCGTACGGCGCCGACATAGCTGAGAAGTACGTGCATATGAGCGACACAGATCGGTGATGCGTGCGGCGCTTCTTGCCGGCTTACCCTTTTATTTCTTTTCTTTTCTTGTTCATGCCATAATCTACGGTGCAATCAATATCATCTCTTTCATGCAATTCAACCGATCGGCTTGACCGACGACTTCAAGTCGGCTCGCGGTAGATTAGAAAGGATTTGCCCCGTAGAAATTAATCTAGAAAGCAATAATTGTGGAATTGAAAGCGATCTAGAAAATACGATTCGATCTACGAGCGTCGTGCTTCGACGGTTAGTCGGTTACCTTTCAATCCAAGGAGAGTCGATCGTGCTAATAACGTGTTGAGGAACCGTCGCTGGCGAGTCTAGTCCGAGCGATTACCTCGTTGACAAACTCAGAATCGTAAAAACAATGCAAGAACACAAGAACAGAATAGTAGATTGAACACAGAGATATAGAGGACTTCTTGCTTCTCTTTATTCCTTCATCAACCGATCAGTCTTTTACAAGGCTACAAACTTTGTTAGGGTTTTAGATGGGAAGCTCATACATAGATCGGCTTCTAGGCTAAGTCCATAGTTTCCCAACAGATAAAAGCCAAGGGCGTAGCCCATGTAATCAGAGTCGTTTTGCATTAAGAAATCGACCAGAAAATCGCCCATGTTTGGCGGCCATGTCTTGTTCTCTGTTCTGGCCAATTTTGTCGTGCGCGCGCAGGCCTCTAGCTGAGGTGCTGGAGTTTGCGAGTTGGATCACCAGGATCCCTTCCTTTTGATTCTTGAGTTGTGCTCTCGGGTTGAAGGATCAACAGGGTTTGGTTGCTGCCAACCTATTCCCTTTATCTTAACTACTGCTGATTGGTTGCGTCGAGAGTAGTAGACAGATTCTGCTGCTGTTCGGTTGGAGAACACGGTTGTTGTTGTTTGGAACTCGTACAAGAAGACAGGGTTACAAGCATCCACTAGTATACTGGAGAAGCTAGTATTGCTGCTACTTGCAGTTTGGATCGAGAAGAGGAGATTGCTGCTGGTTTCCAAGCCGTGGGGATTCTCTACTACTCTTGGTTGTTGGCGCCAGAAGATTGGAGCTACAGGTGTTGGCGCCGCGTGAGGAAATCAAGGGCTGCTGCTATTACCAGAGTCAAGAGAAGGGAAGTTGGGGTTGGGCTGTACGTGCATGCATATATACATCTCAACTCAATTGGTGACCTGCGTTAGAGACAAAAAAAAGGATCGCTGCTAATTGCTTGTTCACGGCGTGGAGTTTATTTGAAGTTGTAAGTGTACCGCGAAAGATCGGGCAAACATCCGCGTCCACTAGAATTGTACTAGTTAGACCACATCAGAGGAGTACCAAAAGAAGTAGTCCCAGAACAAGTAATAGGAATTGATGCACCGTTACCAGCAAGAACACGAGTGGATGAGACTAGATATAGGGAATGGAGTTTACCGGGGTCCGAGACCATGTGTGCCGATGAGCTGTAGTCGACGAACCAGTCACCGCCTGAGTTGTCCTGGTGGGACAGATTGTTCAGGGCGTTGACAAGGGCAACCTGATCCCAAACGTGGCCACTAGTGGAAGAAGACGCTGTTGCAGGTGTTCCAGGGAGAAAATTACAGTAGACAGAGACCAAAATTACAATAGACACAAGGGTATATTCCAAAATTTATAGTAGACACATAACTAGGCTAGGTATGCGGAGACCAAAACTATAATAGACACAAAATCAACGACTGCAGTAGACATATACCAAATATTATAGTAGATACAGAATCAGCAACTGCAGTAGATATATTCTAAAAATTATAGTAGGAACATAACCAAACTACAGTAGACATAAAATTAACAACAACAGCAGTAAACATAAAATCAACGACCGCAGAATGGCAGGTTTCTACTGCACTCTATATATGGAGTTCTCACAACGCCTCCTCGACACTGAGCGCGCAACATCTCATTGGCCCTCTGCACGCGACTGTGTTGCGAAAGGTAATCACTGATGAATCATTCATTTAGTCATGCATACACTACAGCACTAACTAGTTGCTTGCTTTCCACCATCACAATCGAGTCACATGGTTCAATCTGTTACGTGAAGAACTAGAATTTTGCTTCCTATGGTTCTCTGTTCGAATCCTTCAGAGCCGGGTCCTTTTCTTATTCATGAGGCATGAAACTAGATGGTTGCACGCATGAGTGAGGACGCGCACGGGTTGGGTCCTATAAAATACTGTTTACACAGTAGACCTCTGAGGATAGGTGGGTTGGTGCGGGAGGTGGGCTGATTCGGCCGGAAGAAGCGCGTCGATGTGGTGTGGGTCTGGGTGCTACAGATGAGGTGAGGTGTATATATCCCACTACGGTCCTACTCCTGAGCTCTTTGAAGTGTCATTATAAAGGAACAGACCCAATGACCGGATGGCCTTCACCCTGATCAACTTGGCCCATTCCAGAGTTTGACAGCCAGGGCAAATGCAGTTTGAGTTTAGAACGATCTTTCTTTTCTTTTCTGTTTTTTTTTATAGGAAGAACGATCGTGTTTGGTCAACTAACTTTCTGACACCAGTTTGCAGCAGAGGCGACGACACCTGTTGTCTCTTGCACTCTTGACTTCTGAGCTGTTTGTCTCATAATCAGATGTCACCTCCTGCTGCCGCTGTGCACATCCGATTCTATTTGCCACTTTAAGTGAAGGCAGTGGATATAAAATGACTCCACCACTCAAAGTCTCGAATAATTAAACTAATTTATAACAAATTCTAGTCGAGACTTCTTTAATTGAGTTGCGCTCTCATCGGTTAGAGGAGTACTACTAGAATTGTTTGTGAATAATTACATAGAGTTCGTTTCTTCATTATTGCAATTTGCAAACCTATAAATAAATTGCTAATTAATTATATACCACAATAATACAATACCACACTACATTATATTCTAACAAATTGCTAATCGACTAATTGATGAATAAGTTACCTATTACCACTTGTAGAGTTGTAGTCGGAGGATTGAGTCTTCAATTCGATCAATAAATCAATTCAATCAATAAATATCGGCCGACTAAGCCCCGATTGCACGCCAAAAGCCACTGCCCAGTGCCCACTGGCCACTGTCGCCACTCGCCACTTCCCCTCCCGGCTCCCCCGGCCCCCCTCCCTGAGCGAGCTCCCCTCCAGCTCCAAGCGAGGCCGACCGCCTCCGGATCCCTCATCGCCGCCTCCGGGCTCGGTTGGCCAAGCTCACTTTGACCTCGCGCCTCCTGCTCCGTTCTACCTAGGCGGCCTCACTCCTCGGGCAGCGTCGCCGTCGTGGCTGCCATGCTCCCGTCATCCGGGGCCTCCTCGCCTCCTCCGGCCTGGCCGGCCCCGCCTCCTCCGCCCACCAGCTCGCCTCTCCGCCTCTCCGGATCCAGGCTACCCAGTGCCGCCCGCCGCCCAATGATTCGGGTTATTTTGCGATTTGGGGGAATTGGGTGATTTTGGAATGATTGGGGAATGATTTGCACAGGTGGGGATGTGGGAAGGGCTTGAGGGAGTTGGGCCTATGGGCTTCGCCGCTTCGGCAAAGGCCCATCAACAGATCAGCCCATGCCTTTTCTTCTTCCTGCTCGTTCTTCCTGTTACTCGGTGACTCGGTCAGTCGGCCATGGCGTGGATGGCCGGAGTTTACTCGGGGGTGGGGGTTTCCAGCGTCAGCGGAGGGTGGGCTAAAGCCTGTTGAAGCTCCCCTGCTGGAATCGCCCCTGAGTGAAGGTGACATGTTCATAATCACATTCAAATTATTAACATCTTTCAGGAGGAAAAAAAGTTCGCGCCTTTAATTTTCTTCAGCAAACTTCTCGTTTGTTTTGTCTTGTTCTTGTTTGAGGACACGAGTGACGGCCAAGTTCATTTAGTCATCGACCCAACACCCAGAAATCCAGTGGACATGCTTTTTGAAGGTTATGTCAAGCCCATTCGATCCGTTTGTCTCCCACTACCGCACAAAAGAACATTTCATCCGTTACTGGGCCTAATGGCCGAGGAACCCCCAATCCATAAGATCGTACATCATCAGCCCATTTCTCACCAAATTCTATCATGTTGAACTTTCTTTGTGAATTATTGTGCATCTTGTGCCGGAAGTTCGGTTACATCAAGTTACCTTCGTACCCTTGAGTAACTTAATGAAGAAATTATGTTCAACCTAAACGATTCATTCATTTGGGTGTGTTTGGTTGGATAAACAAGGGCAAATGGAAAGAGATGGTACAAGATGAATGTAAAAATTTGAAAGACCAAGGGGGCTGAGCCTTTGTATGGGGTTAACTTTGGATCGGATAAAATGGGTCAAAATAAAAATAGGTTAGGATAGGGTCAGACTAGCTTTAAACAGGGTTGGACTAGGATTGAAATGGGTTGTTGATTTTCGGGAAGCAGCAGAACTTAACTCACGATTGCAACTCATGAAAAGAGGATAGGGTCGGGCGATGCTGCGGTGGAAGGAAGAGAGGGAGATTGCATCCTTGTAGGAATAGTTAATCGGCCATGCAGGAACCGTCGGATACGACGGCGGTGGTTGAGATCGAATTTGCCGAGGTGAAGCGCTGAGAAGACGAAGCCCTTATCGATTGAACCAGTGCTCCTCATGTAGAATTATTGTCCAGGATCATGTAGTTGTCCACCGGCAGCACCATGTCCGCGCCCTCGAAGTGGATCGTCATGCTCGGCATGGCCGGCGGCTTCGACGTCCTGGTCGGCAGCGCGAAGCACAGGTTGAGCCCCGTGGCGTCCGACCCTGTTCGTTTAAACTAGTTGTGTCAAAGTCTTCTTTCAGTCTTCTTTCTGTTCTGTTTTGTCGGAAACTGATTTCAGAACTTTCTGATTTCAGAGTTCTGGTTTTGCTTTCCTTTTGGTTTGGATTGTCAATATGTTTTGGTAATACCGAATTTGTCTTGCATGGCATATTAGGATAGTATAGCATCAGTTTGTGTATGTTTCGGACAGGCAGTCGAATCAGAAACGGATAGCAGAGAGAAGCAGAATCCGGTTTCTGAATTATGCTGTATCCGAAACAGTAAAGTATTGGTTGTGTATATAAACAGCAGAAAACACAAAAGACTGCAAGTTTCCAGCGCCAAAGATCAGAAGTGTTCTGTGATTTCGTTGCTCTGTTTTCTCCATCGTGATTCGTTGTATCCTCTGATCCTGATCTGAATTTTAGGAATTTTTGAATTCTGGAAATTCTGAAATTCTGTCAGACCCGTCGATCAGCGGCAGCGGTCACTAGGGACTGAACTGTGGCCCGGACCTGCTGGTAGGCCGCGTCGACCAGCGATGTGATCGTCGTGCCGTAGTCGATGATGAGCCCGCCAGTGCCGCCGGTCCTTAGAGAGAATGCGTTGGGAGGGATGGACAGCGCCGTCGTGTCGACCGATATGCCTGTTAGGTTTAGTTAGTAGTACGTGCTGATGGGCGACTTCGATGGGCTGGAGACAAAAGGCGTCGAATGGACGTCCGTGCCGTTGAGCGCCGCCGACAGCCCGAGGAGGAGCGTGCTGGTGCTGTTGGTGCCCTGGAATGGCGTGAGGCAGTACAAGAACTTGCCGGCGCCGAGCTACGAGATGAGTGACAGGCTGCCCCTGCCCAGCCCGACGAGTCCGGCCGAGCCGTTCCAGCCGACCTTTAGGGTTGAAACGGGTCAGGTTGGGCTGAACAGGGTGGGGTTCTAATAAATTCGGTTGGACTAGGTTGGGGTTGAGCTGTCTATTAAAATTCTTGGGCTAAGGCGGGACTCGGGCTGGGTCCTAGCCCGTTACTAGACCTAGGTACAACTTGTGTGTTTGGTCAGTGAGATGAGATAATTCAAGATTTTGTTTCGTTGCATGAGGGCTTATTTGGATAGAGGGATTAGAACCAATCCTTTGGATTGGAAAAGATTTTAGTTCAAATTCCTAGTCAATCCGAAGGAATTGAGCTGGATCACGATGTATCCAAACGAGCCCTGAATGGGATGGTACCAGATGGTTCAAGATGATGTTTGGTTTGAGAGATGAAGTTAAATGAAACACAGAGAGAAGAAAGCAGAGCAAGGAACAGATGAGGCAAAGGCGGCTCGGTGGCGAGGGCAGCGCCAACAAGCGATGGCTCAGGAAGGTGGCGGTGGTAGCAAAATGGGTTCCCGGAGGACGTAGGGTAGGGGAGGCGGCGACGTGGCATGGGCGGCGCTGAGGTGGCCAGGGCGCGGCGCACGACAGCTGCAGCATGCAAGGCGACAGTGAACCGGTGGCTCAATTGGAAAGATGGCAAGCGCTTGAGCACTAGTGGGGCATAGGGAACCTATTGGAGCTGTCCATGGTGGCGGGAAGGGGCCAAGGCGGCTTGGCGACGAGAGCCCGAGAAGGCGCGGGCGACTCGTCATGGAGGCGATGCCGTGGAGAGGGGGAGCCTGAGCGGGTGGTGGGAGAAGGAAGAGAGATGTGTAGAGATGCTCTGGTAGGAAGGAATTGACCGGATAAGCACTGTGTGAGGAGGGGCGGCTGAGGCGGCGGTTTTGGCCGGACACGGGGAAGAAGGTGGGGCGTCGGTGCTCTAGTTGGGTAATCCTGAAATTGATTTGAGGGAAAAAAAATGGAGGGATGTCTGGAACACGTCGTGACATGGGTCTCACCGGAGTAGACAGAACGGAGAGGAGAAGGCGGGCGGCGGCGTTGTGCAATGTGGACGTCCGAGCCCCAAGGAGGACGAAGCCAGGGCAGAGAGGGGGTAGTGGAGGTGCGCACGGGGAGGATGAAGCTGGGGCAGTGCTAGAGGGCCCGACGGTGGCAGCGGGCGAGCGGCGTGAGGTCAGACACGAGTGCGAGGGGATGCTCTCGTCTGACCGGCCATGCGATGAAGCTGGACCTCAGTACAGTCAGAGTTGAGATCAATCCGTCTTCGCAGGGAGAAATACCACAATCCGTTAGGGCGTTATGCAGTTCACACCATACATTGATTGATTCATCTGAAAAACCATCTGTCAGGAGGCGCTGATCGAAGGAGCGAATAGCCTGTTCCCCTTCAGACCTTCACAAATCCGTTGCGGGTTCGTATCAGGCCTTGTGAAGTAACACAATCTTACCGGAAATCTGGCTGGCTGGCTCAGGCATACCACGAGTGTGGGACTGTTCTTCATCTTTAGCCGGAACTCGTTTCGCCGGACAAGTACCGGACAGCATCGGCAAATTGTCAAACTAAAACCTACTCGGATCGTTCATCCAATTCATTTTAGCCTCGACAACATGTACCACCAGCTAAATCCACAACTTCAGTACAAAACGAAATTTTCCATGAACACGCATCAACAGACAAGATCTAAAGCATAATCGCAAACGTTAATTTACAGTGGTACAGGTACTAGCATTAACAACACTTGATTACAGCCTACAAAGATCAGTAGCACACCAATGTTTGCACTTACTCCACCTAAGTGACTAAGTACACTGCTTGCTAAATGCTATACACAGTTACATGCGGAGACGCCGGACACAAAAACGACGCCGGCGAGCATCCTCCGGGAACTCGACCACTACAACAACGGAAAATTCTACACAAGAACAAACATAATGATCACTTGGTCGTGCAGAATGTCTAAAACCTCATCTGCACCGGCCATGGCAGCTAGATTATATCATACTAGTTTTTTTTTGGTAAACTATCATACTAGTTGGAGAGCAGCGAGTCCCAGTCGATCTCGTAGGACGGGTACTTCTTGAGCACGAAGCTCTCGGCCTCGTCCCACGGCACCTCGTTGAAGTTCAGCTGGTCCATCTCCGCGAGCGGCCAGGCCGACGACGTCTCAGAGCCGTCGTCCACGGCCGAGCCACCGGAGTGCTCGGAGGAGCAGTGGCTAGACGCCGCCGCTGCGGGAGCGTTGATGGGCGTGGCCTTGCCGCCCCGGGCCTTGGAGTTCTTGGACGCGGCGATGGTGTGGCAGATGGCCTGGAGCTTGGCGTCCACGGCGGGGTCGAGCGGGCCCCGCGACGCGGCGTTGTCGGGGAAGTTGAGCCGCGCCGCGTCGCCGCGCAGGCGGTAGGCGGCCTGGTCGTAGGCGAGCGCGGCCTCCTCGGCGGTGTCGAAGGTGCCGAGCCAGAGCCTGGTGCGGTTGCGCGGCAGCCGGATCTCCGCCACCCACTTGCCCCAGTGCCGCTGCCGCACGCCGCGGTACAGCTTCTGCGGCCGAGGCGGCGCCGGCGCGGCAGCCGCGGGCTTCATGGGCTGGGCCCGCGGGCCCATCCCCGCCTGCCGTTGCAGGTGGAGGCGGGCCTGGATGTACTGCATCTGGGCCGGGCTGAGCTGGGCATGGGCCGGGCCCATGTAGTGATAGCCGTGGGCTCCGGCGCGGAAAGGCGGCGGCAAGGCGGGGGTAGACGCCGGCGGCTGGATCTTCTGCATCTGAGGCGACGGAGCATCTCGGATGAAAGGCTCGAGTGCTCGCATCAGATCCCCGGGCCGATCTATAGCTGCCACCATCAAATATACTAATCTACTTGTTTGAGCTTTTTTTTCGAAAAAGAAAGAAAATAAGATAGCCGGGTTCTTTACCAAAATCCAAGAACAGGCAGACAAATCAAAAAAAATAAAAGTTTTTTTAGATCTAGTAATCACTACACTAGGAGCACAAGGAGGTGTAGAAAAATAACCCCCTCTTCTCTATCTAAAAATCTAGAGAAAAAAAGAACAATCAGAAACCCAGAAACTAAAAGGCTCTGGAGCTCTGTTGTTGAATCCAACAAGTTAAAACAAGAATAAGAAGATTGATCCTACGACGAGTAGATTGCGAGTGTGTGTGTGTGTGTGTGTGTGTGTGTGTGTGTGTGTGTGTGTGTGTGAACTGTACCTGGAAGACGCAAGAACTCGCTCAGATCTAACTAAAATGAAACTACCTCGCTCAAACCTCACGGAGATGGTGGATGGTGGTGTGGGCGATTAGGGCTTGGTTGGCTGGCTGGCTGGCTGGCTTTTTTTTGGAAGAGTGTTCTTGTTGGTGTGGAGGTTTCAGTCTTGGCTTGGGGATTTGAGGGACACCAATGGAGCTCTTTTATATAGCCAGCCTTATCTCATTTAGCGTACTAATCGCCTCTTTCGTCCAAAGGCTCCACGCCCGAAGCTTCGTCAGCCTCGCTGACGGGTGGGCCACGGGCCCACACGGTTGGATCATCGCGCCTTCTCGTCTTGGTGCCAAACAGGTCGCGAGGCCAGTGGAGCGACGCCACGTGTCTGTTCACCGGCAGTGTGGGGTGGCGACCGGGTGGTGTCAGTTCTGGTTACGTGGCGCGGATCGATGCGGGCGTTTGGGTGTTCGCTGTTCGATGTGTGGTACCTGCTGATCGGGTGTTTTAGGGAGCACGCAAATGTGCAGACATTACTGCGACGACGTGAAGAATTGTTGTTGAATTATTCTGAAAATGTTGTATTTGGGCCGTTTACGAAAGCTTATTGGGTGGACACTTTATCAAATACAGTCCAATTAAAGACAGCCGGTTCACCGGGCTCGTTAGCATAATTTAGTTTCTGCATGGATTATTCTGTAACGAAGGCACCCGCCTCTCCCTATATAAGGTGGGCTAGGGACTACACTATAGCTCGTGTTTTATGTTCTACTTTTGTATTCTTGTGAGTTGAGGGTTTAATCTCAGCAACATGACCTAAATATACAACGGAAAGAAAATTATCGTTGATTTATGATATGTTTCAAACTTTTTACGCCCCAATCATAAGCCTCATGTTGGAGCTAAAAACTTCCCACATAAAGAAAATCTGATCACTTTCTAGATGATGATATCTCGACTTTCCCACGAAAAACTTCACATAGGGCTTTGTCAATGATTTACTATCGATGTTATGACATAAATGCCGAGGACTCGAGATCACACAAGAAGAGACTGTGGATTTTTTAGACAGGTTTAGAGCTTTTTCGGAGAGAATAATAACCCTACCACTATGTTCTTGTACTGAATGTGTTTACAGAATGAAACAAGCCACCAAAACTAATTCTAATAGCTTCTAGATGGAATGGATCCTCTTCTTTATCCACCGGCGTCATCCCTTATATAGCTTTTGAATGGGCGGTAGTTATTATACGCTAGGAGGCGTCTTGACGGTTAGCCAATTGCGCACGTTGGTTGCAGTTATTGTCAGAGACGTACTCTCCTGCACGTTCGTCACGTGGTTACGCCAGAGATAAAGAGAACTACGTGCGGTTATGTCAGAGACAAACAACACGTGTATTAATTATACCACGCACGAATGGGCACATTGTACAGAGTCCCTAGTCGATAAGGTTCACATATATGTGGGTTTTATCGACCAGGGTGGTCATGGTTGACCTGGTTGTAGTAGAACTAATGACCATAAGGTGATTGTAGCTGAACTCACGACCATGGGGCGATCGTGATAGACCTTATGGACATAAAGTGGTTGTAATCTTCCTTGGTCGTGGTAGGTTCTAACGACCGAGGGTATCTTTAATAGCTGATAAGGATACCATTATCCACATTAAATATTATAGATAATTAGTTTCATTAATTGAGGATTATTTAATCCTCGTCAGGCCTGTTTGGTACATCTCCAGATTCTGGTTTTTTTTTTTTGCTCCTGCTCCTGCTCCTGCTTCTCCTAGAATCCACTCTTGTGAGAATCTGGAGCTGTCTCAGCTAGGGATGGCAATCGGGCACGAGTAGTGCTCGCCCATACCCATACCTGCGACCCTGATTTCTCCCCACAAGCATGCCCGCGAAGGACGACGGGCGAAAAACATCGCCCATAAAATAATTATATGGCATCGGTGCTAGCATAACTATATGGCACCACCTCTAGGATGCAAACACATGACAATCATAAATCTTTATGCATCACACTCTTTAACCCCTAGGATGCGAATTTTGTTTTATAACACCGGCGAGATGCATAAAGATTTGTGCTTGCCATGTGTTTGTATACTACGGGTGGTGTTAGTCATGCGTAGCCTAGGTGCCATAGAATTATTTTCTGAATTTACGTGAGAGTGGAAAACTGTTTTTTAGGGAACAAGTAACTATCAAATCCAATAAACTTTTCTTAGAAAAAGAACAAGAACAAGAACACACAATTGCAGAATGAGCTAGATATCATAGATACGCATAATGAGAATCCTCGGAGTGCTAACATGCTTTTGATTTTAAAACGGAGAATAGAGATGCATGCGTGGCTGTATATGTAAGTTTAGGACATAGGCTTACTAAGGATACCGTTGGAGAAATGTGAACCTGCTAATTATTTGTGAACAGATCTTTGGGTAAAAAATGCAAGTAGTTGAGAACAGGTCATCGACTCAAATCTCCACCACATGAGAATTTTTCTATTATTTAATTCTTTTTTATTAATATTTTAAAGTTAACCCCTCGCGAACTTTATTTCCAAATCTGACCTCTTTAGCCATGCCACCACCAGTGACGTAGCCAAAACGTTCTGTCACGCCAAATACCATGGCGTGGCAAGAGGTGTCATGTAAGTCCTCGGCCGCACGCCGTGCCAGCGTGGAGGGTCTGCGTGGCATCTGTCACGCCACGATATATGGTGTGACAACCCTTCCTGTCACACCACGCTATATGGTGTGATAATGGCCACTTAAAATAGCGGCGCAGCCCATTTTCTTATCTTTATCCCGCCGCCTCTCTACCTCCCACGCCTCTCTACCTCCCGCCACCTCGCCGCCCGCGCTCCTCCCTGCCACTGATTCCTCCCGCCGCCTCCTCCTCTCTCCTCCGCGCTGCGCCCCCCCGCCTGCGCTTGTCCCCGACACCAGCTCCCTCCCCGCCGGTGCTGCCTCCCCGCCGACCGTCCTCCCCAGAGTGTCGCATCCTCCCGACGCCAACCTCTCCCTCCGCCCCTCTGGCCTCGGCCTTGGACTCGCCTCCGCCCGCGCCTCCGTCGGCCCCGACATCGGCTTCCTCCTGCGCGCCTCCTCACGAGTCCTGGCCGCCCCTAAGGTATTGAATATCTCTTAAATTTTAAGTAGGATTGACTACATAGGAATTGCTTTCCTTTTAATATATGCTTTCCTTAGTGTACATTCTTGTACCTTTGTATGCATTTGAGTTATACATGATAGTGACACTATTTGAAGGTGCATGTCTTTTATTTGTTGCAATTGTGATCAAGCTTGACCTATTGTTGCAACAAAGGATGATTCCTATTGTATGATTATGTTCATTAATGAGTCTATCATTGATAATTTCACTGGCCTTCCCTGAATTGCTTGTGTGGTGAATGCATTCATGTATTAAATACATGTGTTTGAATGAGCCCTTTGTTATAATGTATAGTCGTATATAGTCTTTCATAAGAACATCAATTGCCCTTTGTTCATTTTGTATGCAAAATATTGAATTGTCTAGAAGGTAGTATTGCTTTATATAATTGTTTGTTATAGGAGTTATATTTTGCAGTACATTTATCACAAATAGGTTCATCGCTCAACTGTGGTCGATTAAAGATTTTGCAAAAGCATCTAGGGTTAGATTAGAGTAAATTATAAAACTGCGGTTTCATGTGTGAACATACCTTGGGTTTGTGAATTGTACACATCATTTTCTTCTTCAATCTAGATTATAATGATGCTGTGATATCGAGTGGTGAATGCCCTAACGCCATTGATGTATGTGATGCATATTCATGTATTGAATACTTGTGTAGTGAATGCGTTCTTGAAATGATTGATGAATTGTTATCAAGAAGTTTTATTGTCTATTGCCATAGCTTCTTAACAACATGAAGTCACATTTGTATTTAGAAGCTTAAGTTCCTCCTATATCCTCTAAGGTGCCCATAATCCCATATTATGAGGCTTATAGTTAAGCCCCACCAAATAGACCATAGTGTAACTATGATTGGTCAATGTGAAAATTGTGAAGTCCCAGTTAAACATTCTACAATAAAGATCCAAGGTAATGGGCAATAGCCAATAACCAAAAAGATAAGAACTAAGCAAGAGAGGCCCAAAGAGAGTGAAGAGAAACAGTAGTATTATGTCGTGCAGAATTAGTTAACTGAAAATAAATTATGAAAGGACCTCTATAGAAGAAATGAAATAAAGGTTGCCTTACCACCTTTCTGTATATAAGATTTCCCAAACGAGTGATTCGTGGCACTTCGAGCATGTAGCTCTAGCGTACCAAGGAGCGAAGTCCTGGGCGTACTCAGGAATGAGCCCTGAGCGGTCCCAAACACGTGGTTTGGGCGGTCTCGAGAACGAGATCTCGAGCGTACCTAGGCACATGGATCCAAGGTAGTGTAGGTCGCACTCAGAGGCAAGCTCTGAGCGGTCCCAAACACGTGGTTTGGGCGGTCTCGAGAACGGGATCTCGAGCGTGACTGAGCACAAGAAACTCAGTTAGTGTAGGATTTGTACGTGCATTTACTGGTTGGGCGATTAGCCAAACTAGTAGTTATGTCGACTTCGGCGGTATGGAAGTGACCGTCCTTTTGTTTCGCGAATCACCGGACTTTGAAACTGTTGTGACTAGGATTAAGTCGATATTTGGATGGGATGAGCTCGGGGTCATTGTCGGAATGCAAGGACGATATGACGCAGGGCTGGGTTCTAAGGTGCATGCCTTGTTGGTGCCAATCCTGTCCGCCGATGATTGGGACATGTACAAGGAAATTGTGCTCGCATCTCAGGTCCGGTTGTTGAAGGTGGTGGTGGAGAGGACAATCGTTGTTGAGGATTTGCCAGATAATTTGGATGTGGTGATGGAAACACGGAGGAACTAGACCCCGCTGCCCATCATTCGCGAGGCCCCCCAATGGAAGAGTGACCTTCCGAAGAGTTCGTTAGCGTGAGTCGTACCAACCATGGCCCCCTGCCGATGGATCTGCCTATATTTTCCCCGCAACGTGTTATTGACCCTGTGACTGATTTCAACGGCGCTGTAATGAACAACGAGCTTGAGGTTGAGTTATTTCGCGATGGAACAACACGTGAAGTGGAGTCTGACGAAGGATGGAGCTCGACCGAAGATGAGGCTCCCGCACCTCTTTTCTCCTCAGAGGCAGGCAGGGTTTTTCGCAGTGTAATGGGTGAGGTCCCGTCAGTGCATGCTTTCGATGATGTCAGTATGGCTAATAAGGTGGTTTGTGCTAATGGGTTGAAGAGCAGGGATGGCATTGTGGACCCAGAGAATGACATAATACGGAAGAACATGTTGTTTCCAACCATGGAGGACATGAAGGTTTGGCTGCAAGAATACTCAGTGCGGCACCATCGTCTGTTCATAGTGCAACGCTCTGATGTGAACAAAAGGTACATTGTGAGGTGCGAAAGGGGGTGCGGATGGAAGGTATAGGGCCGCAAAACAAGGGACAAGTAATAGAAAATAGCGAATGTGAAGCAGACTCACACTTGTGGGACCGCACAACTGTCCGGAGAGCACCTCCAGGCAACCACAAATTTCATTGCTAGGCGTATTATGGCGGTTGTGGCTGTCAATCCTGATGTGTCTGTCGCCACCCTCATCGAGGTTATCTACGGGTTCATTAAGTACCGTGTGAAGTACGGAAAAGCATGGAGAGCAAAGCAGAGAGCGACGTAATTATTGTGGGGTGATTGGAAGGAAGTTTACGATTTGCTTCCTTGAATCCTAACCGCTATGCAGGCCAAGAATCCGGGCATGAAGTTTTACCTTTGGCACGACAACCGTATGGAACTCGATGGAGGGGTTATAAAACATGTCCTTGGGAGGGTGTATTGGTCTTTGGGCAATGCATAGAGGCCTTCAAACATTGCAGGCATTTCTTATCTGTTAACGCTACATTCCTGATGGGGAAGTACTATGTGCCTTGATGCTCACCGTGGGACTTGATGCGGAGGACCAGCTAATCCCATTAGCATTCGCATTGACAGAGGGTGAGAACAATGCAAGCTGGGAATGGTTCTTGGATATAGTTCGTCTACGCCTCATTGGGCTTGGACGACAGGTTTGCGTCATCTCGGACAGTTACCGCGGCATTCTGAATGCTGTGAAGAGCAGCCTTGACGGACACCTGGATGTGCTGCATAGGTGGTGCATGTGTCATTTAGCGGCTAATTTCTTTAAGCAATGCAATAGGGAAGATCTCACCAAAAAATTCAAACTGTTGTGCGGATGCTTAGAGAAGAGGAAATTCGAGGTCAAGTTGACGGAGCTGAGGGGACTTACCAACGAACGGGGTAAATTGTGGTTGGACGAGGTCTTGCAGCAGATGGAGAAGTGGGCATAGGCATACGATAAAGATGGCTGTTGGTATGGAATGATGACAACTGACATCTCAGAGGTGTTCAACAACATTATTAAGGGCATCCGTGCGATGCCAGTATCTGCTATCTTAGAGTACTCATTTCAAAAGACCAACTCATACTTTGTGGATCGGTGGACCTGAGCAAGGGATGCATACAACGCTGGCGAGCGTTGGGATGCGGCTGCTGCCAAGCACCTTGCTATCGTGGAGGCCGAGTCATGCAATCAGGAGGCGGAGGAATACGATCTCATTGCGCATATATACGCCGTCAGGGCATCCAGGGGCATATCGATAGGGGGCGAACGTTACGGTGGTCGGAACCATAGAGTGAACTTGACTGCGGGAGACTGTACTTGCATGGTCCCGACGTTGCTGCATGTCCCATGCTCTCACGTCATAATTGTCATAATTTATAAATCCAAATGGAATAACTGTCATAATTTACAAACAAACTGGGAGTAGCCCCTGTCACGCCAATCTGGCTGGCGTGACACAGCACTACTGTCACGCCGTGCTAAATGGCGTGACAAATGGTACGTTCGGACCGTCTGAACGTCTTCGTCTGTTTGGACCGTCCGATTGGAATCGGATGGTCCGAACGTCTCCTCCATATCGGGTTCTGTCACGCCATGGGATATGGTGTGACACAGCACTACTGTCACGCTGTGATAAAATGGCGTGATAAAGGGTACGTTCGGACCGTCTGAACGTCTCCGTCTGTTTGGACCGTCCGATTAGAATCGGACGGTCCGAACGTCTCCTCCACATTAGGTTCTACCACGCCATGTGATATGGTGTGACGCAGCACTACTGTCACGTCATGCTAAATGGCGTGACAAAGGGTACGTTCGGACCGTCTGAACGTCTCTGTCTGTTTGGACCGTCCGATTGGAATCGGACGGTCCGAACGTCTCCTCCGTAACGGGCTCTGTCACACCATGGGATGTCACGCCATGGGATACGGCGTGACACATGCCACACAAGCTCCACGCTGGCACGGCGTGCGGTCGAGGGTTTACGTGATATGTTTCGTCACGCCGCTTCAGGTGGCGTGACAGAGTTCATTTGCCATGCCAGGTATGGTGGCGTGGCTAAAGGGGTGATATGTTTCGTCACACCGCTTTAGGTGGCGTGACAGAGTTCATTTACCACGTCAGGTATGATGGTGTGGCTAAAGGAGTCAGATTTAGAAATAAAGTCCACGATAGGTTAACTTTAAAATATTAATAAAAAAGGATTAAATAAAAAAAATTCTCCACATGGTTACCCACAGATCGGCTACAACTCATAACTTATGGCCTGCACGGCTGTACCACGCCACTGCTAGCTTTCGATTTAGACAATCTTCTCCAAGAGCAATCAGTTGCCTCGGTAACAATTTGGCCACGACGGATTGTCTCCGGTACACTCTCGTCATGAATACACGTCGTTTTGAATATTAAAACGGTCTCTAAAACATAACATAGTTATAGCACCCGAGACCGGAAGTCTGATTGTAAATTCATTCATTCACATGGTGGGTCTCATAATGTTTTGACTAGACATCTTGTTCTTGTTCCAAAATACCTTTCATTTGATTACTCATTTTTCATGCAGAAAGCAATGATCCTCCCGCGGAGCCTTCGCGGAAGGAGCTTGCCGGAAATTCTACTGTTTGGACCACATGCAGCACGGACCAGACATGGTTCTCCATAGGCCATAGCCCACTGAAAACGCTTATTCGTCTCAATAAGAAAATTCACCACTGCGTTTTTTATATCTTTCCCCTTCATTTTTATATGCACAATGTCATATTTGAATATGAACATCAAAGGATTTTTTTACTTGTATTTGTTATATTGACTCATACGAACGAAGGTCACAACCAGCCTTGCCTAATCGAAAAAAGAAAAAGAAAAAAAAAGGCTAGCCAAGTCCAACTATGGGCCATTTCATTTAGAGAAGCGAGAAACTTTACTCTCAATTGATCCGAGACATGCGCTCTCTATGTACAGAGAGCAACCGCCAACCGGTTATACTACTCTCTCCGGGCACCCAAGAATGTCTATTTGGAAATTAATACTGTTCTAACAACACAACTTTGACCACTAATTTCTATCATCATGTACTTATCAAACCTAATGAAATCATAATAATATGAAAGTAATTTCCGCAACAAATCAACATATACCATTTTCATGTATCCAATTTAGATATTCATAAAGACATTAATAGCCAAATGACTCGCTCTCTTACGACTGAATGGAGCAAATATGATTAGTGTATCTCTTCCGATCGTACGTACAGCGGACATCCACGAATCAAATGGAGAAAATATATCCCTAGCCTTACGAAAGAAAATGCACGTATACATTGCTCTCGGCTCTCCTAGACGCTGCATCTGTCCATGAAAATTACTTCGCACTCACCTTCCACTAATTCCGGACATGTATTTTCTAATCAAACAGCTCTCAAGATGAATGCTACCAGTCCAAACTAGTAAAAAAAGAAAAGAAAAACGTTGGCTGGCGTACCAATGGAACGACGACTAGTTGCTCCCAGATGACGGTGATTTATTTAGTTGGGAGTTGAGGCATTGGGAATCTTGGTTGAGACTTCACTCCACGGCCATGTGAGCAATGACTCCGGAGCTGGGAGATGCACATGCCGGACACCTCCTCCGAATTTTTTTATTTAATCTTTATTTAATATTATTTTAAAGTTAACCCCTCATTAATTTTATTTTTAATTCTGACCCCTTTGGTCACGCCACAACCCGTGACGTGGCCAAAGCGTTCTATCACACCACAGGTCTCGGCGTGACAAAACATGCCACGCAAGCCCTCGTCCGCGCGCAGTGCCAGCGTGGAAGCTTACGTGGCAGGTGTCATGCCAGATTCCATGGTGTGACAACGCGAGCTTGTCACGCCAACACTTGTGGCGTGACAGTGGCGGCTTAGCTCACGTAGCCCAGCTCGTTCTTCATTTTTCCTTGTCTTCCTCATCTTGAGCTCTCTCCTCTCCCGTGCCCAACCCTAGCCATCGGCTGTCCTAATGCCGCTGGCCATCTTCCCCCCTCCACGCCCGGCGTCGCTCACAGCCTCCCCTCCCTCAAGTCTCCGCTGTCGTGACACCACCTCCTCCTCTGCTTGCTTTGGCTCCGGCCTCCACCTCCACGCCCGGCTCCTAACTGCGTCACCTCCTCCTCTGCGTCCGGCCACGCCACCTCGTCCTCTACCACACCCGACCGCGCCATCTCCTCTGTTGTCGGTTGGACCGTGCCCCCGCAAGCCTTCGTCCGCCCGCCGGCCAAAGGTAATAACCTCCACATGCTTCTCCCTAATTAATTTTTGTATGGATTGTTAGTGGCCTCGTGATATGATATTTAATTTGCCGATGAAATCACCTACTAGCAACTAGGACCAATTGTGGGATGGGAAGTTGCTTGATTGTTCGTTAGTAGTACGTCTGCTCCCAGTAGAGCTTGCTAGGTTTCATTTTATTGGGATGCAATGATGCACACTTGATGTCTGATAAATTTTAATTGAGAATCGCCCGCTCAACTAAAACCGAAAAAGATCCTGATTGAATGTAATCAAGAAATGCTGACAGCTTTGTTACTTGAAGTTGTCCCATATATAAGTATAAATCAATTATTGTTTTCTCCCTTTCAAAACATCCGTGTCATTTACCTTAATAATATATCTACTTCAGCTAGCTTGTCTTGATATAACCCACTTTGGTTTGGGTAGTAGTGAGTCTAACCAAGTCAACACAGCACTATATGTTTATTTCTTTAATTGGTCTGGTCACATGATATGATGATCTTCGTTAAGCATACTTTGAATCTAGCTCCAAGTAAAGAAAAGGCTAAGGAAATTAAGCCAAAACGCACTCACTAGATTTGATCTAGTCAATTCTTTAGGCAGTGAGATAATGTTGTTTATTAGCTCTTTTGTTTTTGGAAAAAGCATTTTAGCTAGCTCGAGTCTTGTTAATCAGATTAGATATATATTAGTTTAACTTTAAAACCCATTTTGTTTGGAGGTAGAGAGAAGATCTGCATGTGCAAATATCCCCATAATTACTGTAAACCATCATGCTTGTTACTGTAACTACAATAAAGTACTATCACAGTAAAAAACATATAGGAAACAAGCTGTACTTAACCATACATTTGTACCTTCAAACTGCTATCATGTGTCAACTGAAATGCAGCTTTTGTGAAGTACTTTGTTGATTGTGATATTTCATACTTGTGGTATTTCGTACATATGGCATGAGGTACTGACTTTGGAATATTTTTGTTTGCATTGTTGGATGTAGATGGATAAAGTGGTACATGTATTTACCGGTAGGCCGATTAGCCAAACCGGTAGTGCTGTCGACTTTGGTGGCATGGAAGTGACCGTTCTTATGTTTCACGAATCACCAGACTTTCAAACCCTTCTAACTATGATTAAGTCGACATTTGGATGGGATGAGCCCAAAGTCGTTGTTGGAATGCAGGGGCGATATGACACTAGGATATGTTCTAAGGTGCACGCTTTGTTAGTACCAATCTTGTCCGACGATGATTGGGACACGTAAATTACTATTACGTTCTTGTTGACTTTGCTTTTCGAAAAGAATAGATCAAACTCTGCCGCACTAGCTATTCACATGCATTTAACCATACTGTGACGCCATATATTCAAATCGACATGACAACACGCTATATCCTCAGCTTTTCAGACCGAAAAGGCAGGACTCTGTAGCGTGCCTTTTCAGAGGGACATGATCACACTCTGCGACATCAGCTTTTCAAATCGACATGACCCGATGAGGCAGCTTTGTGCAATGACGTGACCCGACGAGTCTGCTGCCTCGTAGACGCGAATTTCCTTCAGCTAAATTACAATTCAGCTACGTACGCAGGGCTGGCTCAGCATATAAGTACCGCCCCTTCCATGATGGGTTCTCCTGCATCAACACTTCAACACAATCTCGCTCAGATGGAGAAGCAATGGGACGAGATCCGCGAACTCGCAAGGCGTGCTGGGGCCCTGGACGAACAAAGAGAGCATGCTAGGAGGGCACCTCCCCGCAATGACGTCCCCTGTAGCAACAACCCCTGCCGGAACATTTCCACCGAGCATTCGCCGCAACACCCGCCCGAGAGGGACACGCCACCTCTCTGTTGGTGTAGGGACACATGCAAGTTCATCAAGTTCAAGCAGCGGCTCAGCTTGGACATGCGTTATTGGGGTTGCGCCAACTACTCCTCGGACTATCCCGACCGCCATTGGGACACGGCCCGCAATCAGCAGTCAGTAAGGACCGGTTACAGTATGTTCCTCTACCATTTCTCTTTCAAATTACGCACTAACAATCTCTCCTGTCTACCCTAGTCCCCAGATCCGGTATGCGGCTACCGCAAGTGGATCGACTAAGAGATCCACCCACACGACCAATGGGGTCTCGATTGCGAGGAGTGGGACGCCAAGAGGGACCGCGAGAAGAGAGAGGAGGAGTGTTGCAACGAAGAGCACAACGAGCATATCCGACGGGAGACGCAGGCTCATCTCGAGACGTGAAGGCACAGGGAGCGCGAGAGAAAGAGAGAACTGGCGGTTGATGAGGAGTACAACGCCGAGCTAGAAAGTAAGGGCAAATGGCCCCGGTCCACGCAGTAGATCCGACCATTCCATACTACTCTCACGCCGAAGCTAATGATCTTTGTTTCAATCGACTGTATTTCAAATCCCCAAAGGCGCATATGTATCGTAGATGTATTTCGGTTTGTTACATTGTGCATGATGTACTTGCTTATGTACGTAACAAACCCTGTGCGCTATGTAATTTGTAACTTTATTATAAAGTATATTTCAATTCGCTACTACGCCTCCAAATCCCGTTGTCCATTTGCTTTCAGTTCTTCACGTAGCAATGCATGGAACAACATAAATATAAAGTCCAAAAAAATGGTGCATTCACTTAGCATAGTTTGATTCTTTCTATCTCAACTCCGGTTTACATACTTTAGAACATACGTTCGTGGAAAATCACATACTAGGAAAAAGGTACATGAGAATGAACCTGTGCATTATATTTTCATCTGTCCTGCGGAATGGTCCACATATCTTATGCGACAAACGCAAACTCTCATCGCCAAATGGTCCAAATAGAGGTAGCTACTCTCACGCCAAATCGCATGTCAAAACAGATACAGCTACTGTCACACTATGGGATCTAGCGTGACACCTACCACGCAAGCCTCCATGCTGGCACGACGCGCGGATGAGGGCTTGCGTGGCATGTTTTGTCACGCTGATATATGTTGCATGACAGAACGGTTTTGCCACGCCACCTCCTGTGCCGTGACCAAAGGAGTCAGAATTGGAAATAAAGTTCGCGAGGGGTTGGCTTTAAGATAATATTAAAAAAGGATTAAATAAAAAAAATTCCACCTCCTCCTGCCTTAACGTACTCGCTCCATGCGTGGAACGCCGTATCTGTTGCAGCTTGTACCCAAACTTGTCAATACCATACTGGAGACCATACCAGTTTAGTTCTTGGAATGGTACGTTCTGGTACCAGTCTATACTTGTGTACCGTTTCGGATTTAATATAATAATACGAGTATACATATTTATAAGTATATATTTGTTTAATTATATGGACACCAAATATCACTTATAATATTATCCCAAATACATAGTAGTACTATCAAATATAACATATAGTTCAATAGACGATATTATCAATTCCACTAGTATGACCGGTATTAACTGGTATCGAGCCGGTATTTACGTTAGTACAGTAGGTAGGACTACTTTGTACTGATTTAGATGATGGTATAGTATGTACCGATCGGTATGGCGATACCGATATGGTATTGATTGATAACTATGCTCCTTCCTCCTAATTTAAGTGCTAGATTTGCACATCTCTAGGTGCATGAACCACGTCCCGGAGCGAGAGAAGTTTATCGAGTTTGAGGTTTCGGATTTTTCTCGTCTCCTCTCTTGGCTTGGCGGTACGCTCTCTTTTGCATCGTGTTGATAAAATAGTAGTACTAGGCCAGTACTGCAGCAGTGGTTGCTTTGTTTGCTTTTACGCTCTTGTTTAGTTGGGTTCATGCACCGATGCGAAGTTCGAGATTCTTTAGCTTTTTTGTTTGGGGAAAATTAACTACAGATTGGCAACATTTGTCTATAGATATTCAAAATTTATGGTTTCATTAGAACACACTGGAGAAGAGAAATGTAGTAAAAAATCCGTTTTACCCCATCTTCTACCTACGTTCCTATTCACCTTTTGTCTTCTCTTCTCTTCCCTCACCCGAACCAGCTCCGTCCCCTTCCTTCCCATCCCAAAGCACCGCTTCAGGCTACCACGACCGCCAACTCCCCCTTCGTCCGCGCCGACGGTGGCCTCCGAGCACGCGTAGGACCACATCTTCGCGGTGATCGCGGCCGCGCCCTCCGGCTCCACCTCGATTGCCTCGCTCCCGCTGAACCACGAGTGCAGCAGTATCGCCCCCTCCATTCTCGAATGCCGCCCTCGCGAGCATCTCGTGCACGATGTTGGCGCCGGCACTGTCTCCGGCGAGGAAGAGGCACGGCCATGTCTGTTGGAGTTGAATCACTCAACTCCTGTTTATCTCTCACTAGGGAATCACTCCCTCACTTGTGTTTCTCACAAACACACACACTCACAGGAGTAGACAATGAGAATTTGGTGACGCTCAACTAGCTCACGCGTTTTCTTCTTCTCTATTGCCTTGTCTCAATCGAACAACCTGGTTACATGGCTTAAATAGCCTCACTCACACATGCACATAACACCAACCCGCCTCGAAGTCTCATCCCACGCACGCAGACTCCACTACTGGTCATGCGCATGTAGCTTGAGCTCCACTAACCACTAACACACATTGACTTGCATGGATGAATGCACTAACTCCATGCATCCATTCTCACGCATCCACTAATCAACTAACTAACCCACGACTAGATAATGTGCCAACTAACTGCAAGCTAACTGCATACACGTGCATGCATGCACCCACTAACTCCACTAGCTAACTAGATGCAAGACAAAAATAAACATGCAGATACAAAATATCAAGATTAGTTCCAACAATCACCCTCCTAATCTTGATATGCCATTTTCCACGCAGCTTCAAAGAAGAGCCGGTTCGTCGCTTGCGTAACCTTGAGCTAATAAGGCTTTCTCCTTCTTTTCTTTCTTAGGACATTCCCAAGCAAAATGTCCATACTCTTCGCAGTTGTAGCATTGTACCTTGCTTTTATCTTTGCGCCATTCGCCGCGGCCACGGCCGCGACCTCGTCCTCGCGACGAGTTATGTCCTCTTGTCAAGAGAAGTTGCTCTTCCTCTTGGTCCTCTCGCCCCTTGAGTAGCTCCTCGTGCACCTTCAGTGACCCAATGGCCTCCTCCATGGCCATCTTGTTGATGTCACCAAATAGCAACATCGATGAGGCAACATTGATGAATTTATTGGAGACGACTCGCAGCAGCTTCTTTACGACGTACTTCTCTTCCATCGCGTCTCCAAGCTCACGAATCGCGCCTTGGCGTTGTGAACTTCGCCGCGAAATCATCCACGACTCTGCATCACTCATCTTAATGTTATCAAAATCGGCGCAAGGATCGGATCCTTGCCTCCCGAACACGCCGACGCCCACATGCATGGAGCGTAAGCGGCATCCATACATCAGACGCGGTCTCCTTCTCCGCAACTCGCAGCAACGTCTCGTCGTCGATCGACTGAGAGATGATTGTCAAGGCCAGCTGGTCCTTGCTCTCATTGACGTCCTCAGACGAGCTCTCGCGAACAACGGCACCCCATGCACCGTTGGCTCGCAGGAGGTACTTCATCCTCATCGCCCACGCCGCGTAGTTCGTCCTTGTCAGCATTGGGTACGGGAGCCTCCCCGCCATCGCCGTCGCCTTCGTCGTCGAGTCGCCCAAACCACTGCTCACAATGGCTCCACTCGGCGAGGCGTCACCGCGCGGCATCGTCTTCATCATCACCTCGCTCTGATACCAAATGTTGGAGTTGAATCACTCAACTCCTGTTTATCTCTCACTAGGGAATCACTCCCTCACTTGTGTTTCTCACAAACACACACACTCACAGGAGTAGACAATGAGAATTTGGTGACGCTCAACTAGCTCACGTCGTTTTCTTCTTCTCTATTGCACTGTCTCAACTGAACAACTGGTTACATGGCTTAAATAGCCTCACTCACACATGCACATAACACCAACCCGCCTGAGTCTCATCCCACGCACGCAGGACTCCACTACCTGGTCATGCGCATGTAGCTTGAGCTCCACTAACCACTAACACACATTGACTTGCATGGATGAATGCACTAACTCCATGCATCCATTCTCACGCATCCACTAATCAACTAACTAACCCACGACTAGATAATGTGCCAACTAACTGCAAGCTAACTGCATACACGTGCATGCATGCACCCACTAACTCCACTAGCTAACTAGATGCAAGACAAAAATAAACATGCAGATACAAAATATCAAGATTAGTTCCAACAATGTCGCCGTGCTCGGAGATCCAGTCGTCTTGCGGTGACACCGCTCACTGGAGCACCGCCCAAGAATCGTCGTAGGCCGCGGGAAGTGGGTGCTCCGGGGCGAGGCGGTAGTCGACGGACACCGCGATGACGCCGGCCGTCATGGTGAGGGAGTTTACGTAGTTGTGGTACGTGGAGGAGTCGGCCGACTCGATGAAGAAGGCGCACCCATGGAAGAAGACAAGGACCGGGAGCTTCCTGGAGGGCTCTTGGAGCTTGGGAAGGTAGAGGCGCACGAAGACGCTCGTGTCTGCGTCGAGGACAACGTCCTTGGAGGCAACGCCGGTGGCCTCGTCGACTCCAGTAGGCAGGACAGGAGGCCGATTGAGGCGGTCTATCTTGCATCTTTTGTAGATACGGAAGTGCGCCGGGGGCTCTAACACTACCTCGTCGTCAGCTTTGGATTCCGTGACCGTCAGTGGCGCCGGAGCAAAATTATTGTGGGAGGTAGAACGAACTGTCAATCTCCACACACCCAAGACCCAAGCCTTCTAATTGGCGCGAAAAGGTGGTAGATACGTATGGTAGTCGGAGCAAGCTTCTTCTCTGGTACACTGTTCGTCGCTGGCAAATTTGGGTGGCCGCCCAACCAGCCCAAATGGTGGCTCCGCCCCTGATGGCCATGGAGAAGAAGTGCTGCTCTGGCCTTGAGTGGTGTCACAGATAAGCCTTGGAAGAGAAGGCTTTCAAGTGGTGGTAAGGTCCAGCGAATCCAGGATCATCAGCTATAGCATGCGAGGGAGTTTGCACCTGAGCGGCTGACCGGATGTACTTTGTGCCTTTTGGATGACAAATCAATGGCCCAAATCCACGCAATGGAAAAATAAAGGGCATTGTTTTTTTTTTAAAAAAAAAGAATTGTATTTGACCATTAATCTGAGCCGTTGTGTGAAACATGCCTATTGGCGTATAACAGTTTGCAGTTTACTTAACACACTGTACACAAAACAGCCAGTAAACAGAAGATGCTAGCCGATCGACTAATTAGTGTTAAGTGTAATTAGTTAGCCGGTCACTGTGTATTGAGGTCATTGTACAAAGTTTCTCCCTTCTAATCACTCGAAAATGATAAAATAGTCGTTTCGGTGTCCTACGGCAAAATTACATGTTTTTGCAATGTATTCTAATGTAGCCATGAATTTTGAATGTCCATATGCAAATGTTGCCAATCTGTAGTGTCCCGCCAATTTTCCCTTTTGTTTGTTTGTGGGTTTGACGTTTTGGGAAGCTGCTGCTTTGCAAATGCTCCTTGCGTTCAGCGATAATAGCCGAACAGCCAAGTAGAACATGTCTAATGCCCTAACTAATATTTTCTTCATATATTCTTTCTGAACTTTTTGTATACTTCCACAATTTAGTCAAAAGGAAGAAAAGAACCAATACTTGTATAATACTTTTTTCACTGTGAGGAACCTCGACACTGAAGATACCAACTTTGGGCCATGTGTCATATTGTTGCCAATGTGCAAGATATAGAGGGGAAAAAGCATCCCCTCCAGATAAACTGATAAAGCACCAATATGTACATTAATTTGGTGAAATGAAATAGAAAGGCTATACATATAAATACCTCCATCAGTTCCTAAACACCAACAAATTAATCCAGACCAAAAAGAAAAAGCACATAATTTTATACAGCTCCAGATCATTCATCTGAAGAGGCTTCCAGTGCTGCAGCGAAAAACGAAGAGCAGCAAATGCTTCAATGAACTTCTCTATCGGATTGCCTTCTCAACTACGAGTTGAACGATCGCATCTGATGCTCTTCCACTTAGGAATGCACTGCGAAAGCACATTTCGCTAAATTAAAGGCATCACCACAAGCAGTTCACGTAATGATGCTGATGCCTCCTGTTAAACTCTATGAGCCCCCCATATGTTTGGTCTGCTATGCCAACATAAAAGGCCTCGGTGTCTGGGCTGAATGACAAGCCAGCTATCTCGCCGAAGAAGTCCATCTCATGAGATTTGCCATAATCTGCATGAGAATCATAGATATGGACAAAATCCATAGGCTCCGACGTTGCCAAGAACCGCCCATCTGAAGAGAACTTGATACAACGTATTGAGCCCATCCTTCCGCCAAGCACAGCTAAGGACTGTGATAGGTTTCTAATGTCCCACAGCCTACATGTTGTGTCTTGACTCCCAGTGGCCAAGATATTGCCGTCAGGATGCCAGGCAGATGCGAATGAATAATCCAAGTGCCCCCTAAGTGAACAAATTGCCTAGGAATAGAGAAAAAAGGTTACTGGATTAATCTTAATCAGAAACCACTAATCACCTGAAACTTAAGCGAAACATACTCATGCACTTACCTTGCCACACTTGGGATCCACTACCAAGCCATCCTCATGATCCCCAAGGACAGCAAAGAGTTTCCCGTTAGGGCTCACCGAAACACTCTATTTGAAAAATAAATTTTAGTAAATAAAAAAGGACATAACTATAGGGGATAAACAAGTATGACTGTATGAGCTCCTTACATTCACAGACCATGGGAAGACATAGTGCTTAACAAGGTCAAAGTACTCGGTGTCAAAAATTCTGACAGAGCAGTCATTATTAGCAGCTACCAGCCGTCTTGATCCACTGAAAATATACATTTTGTTAGAAAATTGTCAACAAGAACCGGGAAGTAACATATACTGGCTCCAAAAGCATCGAATTTTACTTGGGATCCTGGTAGATCTCTAAAGAGTTGGTGATAGCATTCTCATCATTCGTAACTCTCGTGCTGAAAACAACCCCATCATCCTCCAGGCGCTATTAAAAACCAAAGAAACTTGTCATGAGTTATTACACGAGACTGCAAAGTAGTACAAGGATATATTTTGCCATGAACATACCTTGCATATAAGCTCCCCGTGAAAACCACCAACCACCAATAAATTATCATCTACAGCCAGAGTTGTGACCTGGACCATTGCAACAGACTGGGAACCATGCCCTCTCTGTCCAGCAACAAGAAAATTTGATAAAATGTTTAGGCCAAACAGAAGGCGAACCAACAACAAACAGAACTAAGACTTGTGGAACGAGGAAATACCTGTTTTGGTATAATGCAATCATCAGCGTTGAGTAGCTCAGTGCTTATCTGGTCCAATGATGACCAGTGTGTCACTGATTGGTTGTGCATTGTATAAACATCATGCTTGGTTGTTGCCCAGACCAGATTCCTCAGCTGCATACTTGAATGTTAGAACTCAGAACTACATTCCTATATCTATATTTACTAGTGCAACATCAGGCATCAAGCATAAGCATGCTGACTTGCTGAGAAGAGATGATATGCCAAATGTGCATATAGTTGTTCACTTGTTCTGATGCGACCATAGAACGGTAAGTTAACATCTGAGTAAAATAACTTTTAGGTGAAGTTACAACATCTATGGAAATTGACTCCAAGAATTAGTAAAAAACATATAGAAGGCAAAACTTTCCCAACTAGGGAATATGGTGATTGACGAAGGAAAAAGTTTCTTTATTTTTTTAGGCTGACATTGTCTATAAGTAAATTTCGTACTCGCTCCGTCCCGCAATATAAGTCCAAGCCCACCATACGCACAGACAAAGGAAGTACTAAATCTAAGAAAACATTATGTCATTGGACCATACATACCCCTATTAAAGGGCACACTACAATTACTCAACCACTTATTCCGCATTAAAGGCAGTGTTACCAGGACATGCTAGTCCTTTTTTTTGCCGTGTCGACACGTATCCCCGTGACGATACGTGTCAGACTCCTTGTGACTCATATCGAACACCCCATGGACAGTCCTTGTGAGGAGCAAAAGGGAAGAACTAGCTTGATGCTAGTGTTTGGATAGATCTGTTGTAGAAGGAAGAGAGGAAAGAGCTGTTAGCGGAAGGAGAGTCAGGGGTGGAGTAGTAGTGCTTGGTCAAAGGAGCATGTGAAGGAGAGCGAGGCTGGTCTGAGAAGGAAGAGAGGGAGAAGAAGGCTAGAGGAGCTGAGAGACCTCAACTGTAGTACTTTTTTTTTATTCATTTTTACATCTAACAAGGCATTTGACAGCTTTTGCTACCCTTTTTAAAAGGGTGTGTTGTGCAATTGGTCTTTCTTGTGACTAGGTGATGCTAACAGTGTCTAGGATCTTTTGTGGTAGTTATATAGTGTTGTGGTAGTATACCTAAATTAAATATTTTATTGCATAAATCATTTTAAAAAAATTTAAAGATAAAAGAATATATGTTAGACGAATTCCCAAATCCTATTTTCTAAAGCTTGCCGAATCAGACACCCGAATCCGAGTTAGATTCCGACACCCGTGTTCGTGTCCAAGTAACACTACTTAAAGCAGGGGTATAGAAAAAATATTGCAATAACTACAGCTTGATTCCCTCAATGGACTTATACTGTGAGACGTCGCTTCCCAAGAGGAGGGACTTATATTGCATGAAGAAGGGAGTATTTGCAACAGTGCTACTACCGATGGGCTCTAGATATGCTAGTGTGCTCCACACACTTCGCAAAAATTAGTCGTAGTGTAATGTGTCAAGGGTACTAGTGTAGTATCATGCATTTGGATGATACACATGATAATAACTTGAAAGTTCTTCAATAGGCAAGTTATATGTTGTCTAAAGAAAAGTTCTCTCCCACTTTCATCTCTCTCCGCAACAACCCCGACAAGCCATCCTCAAAAACAAACCAGTGACACAGACATAGTCCTCTTATCCCATCCTCATGACCTGCGCCCCTTCTCCCCATCCTCACCTCATGTGGAACAAGTCCATGGAACAAAATTTAACCCATAAGATTAGCTACAAGCTGTTGAGTCAAGTCAAGAGGGTTGTACTGCTGGTTGCTGCATTCACATATCAATTTCGCTCTATTTTCCATAGCTATCCTATTTATTATGTTAGCCTCCTATGCCAATGTTCGCACCTGGGGGAGACTCAGACAAAACTCTCAATTATAAGTAGTTATATTCTATCTATTGTAAGATAACTATGCAATTTCATTTTCCACCCTATGTAGAACTTTGTTCGATGTTATATTGAGATCTTGGAATAGCAGATTGTTGTCTTCGGCTTTCTATGTCTCAAGAATGATATCTAGCCCAGCATGTTGAAGTAGATCCTTCAACGATTTGTGCTGTCCATTTTGCAGCAGCAAAGTGGAGTGTTCCTCCACAGTCTTGTGCTTCATCACCTCCAAAAAAAGGTATGTCATTCTTGCTGAAATTCATATTTAAAATGCTAATCCTTGGGACAGTTGGGAGTTCACTTCTATTAAATATAAAAACAGAAGAGCAGTTTCATATTTTTAACAAACAGACTAAAATATATATATTAATATACTGGAACCAAAAACAATTTTCTAGATAATTGCTTGTGCATTGTACTAGAATGTCAACAGAGTAAAATCAAACCTGAAAATGTATGATTGATGGCTGAGCACGCCTTGTGCTGTACTGGAAATCATAGTAAGGGCTATCCTTCTCCACTTGTTTGCACCCCTGGAAGACCAAATAGTAAGAAAAACAGAAAGCTGGTCAACAAACAAGTTGATGATATAAATATTTTTCAGAATTTGCTTCTATTGTGAACTTTCAAACACGGACTGGAATGTGAACATAATAATAATAATAATGTTAAATCAATTATTTTAGCGAACTATTCCTGAATGATACAATCATGTTCTAATGAGAAACAAAGTAGATTGTGACACGAGCCTACAACAAAAGCAATATGATAATCTGACTTCCCACATATTTCATTTGAAATAAATGGATCAAACACAGACGTTTTTCTATGTCTCCATGTGACAACTTGTCATTGTTGATCAGTCTTAACAATCACATCTTCCAGTATTAGCTGGAGTCCATATACTAGTTTCCTCCCCAATCCCTCAGAATTAGTTGTTTCTACAGCAAGTTGCATCTCGTTACAATTACATCTTAAGCCGCACGGCATTTAAAGTAAAAGGAACAAACCTACAGTTTTTAACAGCATTTCTATTTGCCATGTATAACAGTTTATAGTGCAACCAGAAAGTTATGGTTGTTTCTATTATTTGTGAGGACAAATTTTCCAAGTTCTCACAAAGAAATACGCTTATAGGTAATTACAGCAGGCTCGGATTACAATACATTTATATGTTTCCTTCAATGTATAAATTTCATGTCACCAACCACATGAAATGGTACAATGCAGGATAAGTGGATGAAGGATTTTGGAGTGTTCTCTTAACATGCTTTATGGCAGGTAAAATATCCGATCTTCCATACTACATGAGCTCATGCGGGCACAATTAATCATGAATTCTTGGTGGTGCTCACTGTTTATCAGTTGTGATAATTGATTGTTAGTGGTGACCACTGACCAGTAGTATTTAAGCGATGATTAATTGATCAGCAACAACCACGAGTGGAGTGGTCCATAATAAATAATTGTAAGGCAAGCCGTTCAATCAACCAAAAGCCATCTCAGCAAGTGGTGATTAGTGATGGTTTTATCCATTGATTTGTGATTTGTTAAACAGTTGAATTTCAATACGTATAACTATTGAGACAAGTTATTTAACCAACTAAACACTATCATACCATCTCAGCCCATCCAAAATCAACTTAAACAACCAAACAAGATTTTGTACCATACTACCATCATATATACCCAACCAAACAAGCCCCCAGAACCATCTAATACAGGATAAGGTGGTCATCCACATCACTATGGATGAGCTCATGCAACCAACCAGACACAACCTTACCTAGACAAGTTATTTAATCAACTAGACACCATGATACCATCTCAGCCCATCCAAAATCAACTTAAACAACCAAACAAGATTTTGTGCCATATTACCATCATATATATAATATACCCAACCAAATACGCCCCTTGATCTAATACAGGATAAGGTAATCCAAATCACTATTGATGAGCACATACAGCCAACCAAACACTACCTTACCTAAGGTTGTGTTTGGTTGGTTGCATGAGCTCATGTAGGATCTGGGCGGGCTCACCCATGGCGTTTATTTGCCCACACAAAGGAGTCATAAAACTGCATGAGATGGTCTAGGCTTAGTTAATCATGCAATTGACAAACAATTGCATGATTGATCACTCTGTTAGTGGTAACTAGTGGTGTTCAGTAGTGTTTTTATTTAGGATAGTGTTAATTAATGGTAACTAGTCATGGTTAGTACGGTTTGTTATAGCACACTTAGACACTTCATGGATCAACCAAACAACATGTAACATTCCTAAGAAACAAACTCTAAACACTTCCTACTTAAACTAATTAACTACCTTGCAACATCAACTCATCCTTCCACAATGCCATGCAATAAGGACTAGATCAGGTTTGTGTGTGTGTGCATGCGCATGCCATCACATGTTTCAGCAAAACATCGCCATGCTGGTGTCATCTTGACCCCCTTCAGACCCTAATTTGGTTGATGTTGGTCAGTGTTCAAAAAATCGGCTCTAGGCGGTGATTAATCGGAGCCTAGGCGCTAGTCAGCAGATGGCTGCCGTGCTTTCGAGCTGATCGGTGGTCTAGGCGGGGAGAGGAGGGGGGAGGGCTAGACGGTCAAAGTCGGCCTCGGCGGAAGTAGTTGCGGAGAAAGGCGGCACAACGGCGGCCGACTAGGGAGAAAGAGGCACAAGGAGGGGGTATAAAAGTTGGTTGGGTTAGGGTTTTGAGGTGAGCACCTGGTAGGGTTTGTGGAAGCCTGGGAGGTGGAGTCTCCCGCCGCCACCGCCGGCTCAACACCAGTCAAATCAGGCTCCCCCGCCGCCAAATCCTCCTCACCATCGATTGCACCTTCCCCGATGCTGAATCCTCCTCACCATCGATTGGGCCTTCCCTGCCACCAAATTCTCCTCCTCTGCCGGTGCCGGCCACCCCCGCAACAACCAGCAGGACACCAGGTACAGCCTTGCTCTCAGATCTTCTTGTGTTGTGCCGCCGCTCGTGCTCTCCACCCCATGTTTCCCCTCTGCCGGTGCTCTGCACCCCCTGTTTCCCCTCGGCCCTCCCCTCACTTGTTCTGTGCCGCCGCTTATGCTCTGCTTTGCTCACTCGTCCCGCTCTGCTATTAGTAGTAGTGTATTACTCGGCTCGCTCGCCCTGCTCTGCTTTGCTCTCTCACTTAGTACTAGTAGTAGTATAGTATTGTAGGACAGGAGGAGGCAGTAGTTAACTAGTTAGTAGCTAGTCGGCCCCAGTGCCGCCCGACTAAAACCTAGCGCTTTGTATAACCTTGATGTTGGCCATTCAGCAGTCTTTTTTTAATCAATTATGCACCAACTAGTATGTCTTTAATAATTTCCATCATTTTGTCAATATGTCTAACAAATTTTCATAGATCACAAGTGTGAACCATACGATTTTCATAGTGCAGCTTTATTAAGGTTTGTTCCTGGCATCATTGATTATAAATTTGAGGGCTGGTAGCAGGGGAAATTTTTCATGGCAAAAGTTTATGAGTGATAATTATTATGTGCACAACTTGCAACTTGCAAGTGATGGTCAGGGCAAACTTTAAGAATGACCTGACATGCCTGAGTTTACATTTGACGAACTATCAGAAGTACAGAAATCAACACTAGAAAATCGAAATGAACATTTGCGATCTAATTCAGATAAAGTCAATTTGCATGGACGTTAATAGCTTGGTTTTTGCCTTCTACAGGTTAGCAATCCTACAATAAAATATCATCTAAATCGTCTCATTCCAGCTACAGCATTTATATTATTGTAGATTCTATGTAACCTAAAAGCCAAATTCCAAGATTTCCTGAAAACTGACCATGAAGCCATGAAGAACTTTACTAAACCAAGGAGCACTCATCCTCACAATGGAAAGATAACTAAACCATGAGCATTCAACCCTCAATACACTACCATACTTCATCTACCATGTTGTGCTTGCAGGCAATTCAGGCATTCCAACTCCCACATAACAAACATTTGTTTACATATATCTCAAATTCTCAATTGTCTACAAGTTAGCATTCTCAATTGTCTCATTCCAGCTACAGCATTGTTCTTGCAAAATATCTAAAATATTGCAGATTCTATGTAACCAAAAAAAACCAAATTTGTAAGATTTTCTGAAAAGTAAATTTCCAACTCCCACATAACAAACATGTATATACGTGTATCGGTGTCTCCCCAATGCACCGCATGCCCACGTCTGTACCATTGTCTGACTGTCTCGTACTCAGTCTCTTTTTTTAAGGTACTCACATATCCATGTGGATGCAACCTACCATGTACCTAGAATTTTCCACTCAAAATCAATCACAGAGATTGTAACACTGGACATTCTAAACACTTAATGGTCCATGAGACAACTAACTCACTATCGCATGCCTCGAGTGGACAGGGGAAATAAAAAGAATGTAACAGCGCGGCTGTGCAAGACGGCAAGAGCTCTGCACCTGCAAAGCATCCTCCCGGGCATAACTGAGGTTCTGATAATTCCTATAGTTCCTCAACTTAATCTCCCGGTACTGATCCCTCGGGAACAGCATCTTCTCCCACGGGATCCCCTGCATGTCCATCCCGTCCACAACATCCGCCACGGACACATCCGGCTGCATGTTCTCCTGCAAAACAAAACAACAAAAAAACCTATAAATTTTCCACCACAGATGCCCAACGACTCAAACCATGCGCACACGGCACAACCAACCATCTGCCGGCCGGCGGCGCGGCGTACCTGGCCGTAGTTGGCGAGGCTGGCGAGGAGCTCGTTCTGGCTGGCCTCACCGAAGGCGTTGTCCTCCCCCTGCTCCTCTATGAGCTCCTGGATGCTCTGGAGGAGGAACTCTAGGTTATCCTCCAGCTCGAACTCGTCCATCTTCTCCCACTCCGATCCCGACCCAAAAAATCACCCTGCAAAACGAAACAAGATCGCCGATCAAAATCCTGCCCTAATAACCCCCAAAATCCACGGAAAACAAACACTCGAAATCGGAGCACGAATTCGGGAACGGGGGTCGAGACCAACCCAAATCTAGACCAACTCCTCCAAAAACTCACCTCGATTAGCAGGACTCAGAGGCGAATTCGGAGAGGCGGAGCGGAAAAGCGTGGGGAATTGGGGAATATCTTTTTCTTTTTCTTTTTCGGGGGTGTGCGGATGAAAAAGGAGCACGAAAAATATAAGTGAAGGCGGCGACGCGGAACCGGAAGGGGAGGAAACCCAACACCTGCAGCGCGTGACAGTTTTTTACGCGGATGGATACGAGATGGGATGGGGACGCCCCACCGACCGAGCCGGGGAATGGTGGACCCGGGAAGTCAGTGGCTCGTCGAGTGGTAGCCCGGGCGTCGCCGGTGCTGTACGGGATAAGGGTCCGCGCGGATCTGGTGCGACGTCCGGTCGGATCGGGTGGTCGGGTTAAGCTCGTCACGGAGAAGTCGACCGGTTCGGGCCGTGTCGTAGAAGTGGAGAACTTGTCCTTTTGAGTGGGCTGCAAGGGTTATTTCTTTTCTTTTTTGAGTGGGTTTTTCCAAAATCGTTATTAGCATTGTTTTAAGAAAACTCTGTTTAGATTAGGTAACTAACTCTCAAGATAAGTATAACTGGTTTATCATAAGTCTAATATATCACGTTTTCCCAAAAACGAGGGCTGGTCGTTTTTTAGAAAACCAATTTTAGATACACACGTTCTCAACGACCAACAAACCGGTGGCATCTACGCGCGAAAAAAAAAATCGGCGTTGCTATTCTGCTACACGCGCGCTAAGTCTGTTCTTCTCCCAATCTTACTTTACACATTAACACATGTTTATAAGAAGGAACAGAAGGCCATCACTAATAGCGTATTGCATTGCCTAACTAATCCATTTAGATCAGAGAGAATTCAGATCGAGGAGAAGGCCACCGCCGGCCGTGCCGCCGCCGCTGGCTGTGATCCTAGACGTGTCTGTTCGTGCCCTTCAATCTGCCTACAGGTAAGATATCTTCTTGTACATCCAATTCAATGCCAAAGTATTTATTTGCATTGAATATTGGACATGCATGCACCAATGGCCTCATCTTGATTAGATATCACATCTTATCTGGTTACCTACAAGGCATTTAGATAATGTAGACAGAGGTTAGGTTTTTCAGCGATCAAAATGCTGCCAAACTAGATTTATTACTTGGATGACAGCATGCATACATCTGCTCAGAATCTAGATCGAAGAGATCACCGATAAATTGACAATATAACTAAAATAACTTACGTGCGAATAGTTGAGCAAGCGAGACTATAGTTAGTAACATAAGTTTGCATGAGCACAATGTCATAAAGAGTCCTTGACTGGTTAGTGGTTACCCCTCAATCAGTAGAATGGTACAAAAGTTTTTGCGTGATAAAAAAAATTTTGCAATTGAAGTGTCATGAGTCAAAGTCATCACCTCGCGCGTGCTTTGACTTGGGTAATTGCGACTTCATCTGTCATGCAATCCCCCTCCAGTAGAATTGAGGTAGCTTTGGCAGAAATCTGCAGATTAGTTTGGCATGCAGTAGCTTGGTTGATTCAATGCATGTGAACTGATTGAGCATGGTTGAAATGAAGAAAAATATAGCACAACAAAATGAAGCTTATTTGGTGAAAGCATGTATGAAGATATCATATAGTATGAAGGATCTTGAGTCAAAGAAAAAAACTAAAAGCTGCAAAAGCATTTTCAGATGTCGATCAAAGGGCGATTTTCATTGAGATGGATGACGAGATGCAGACTGAATGGATACTCGATCTTTAGCTGCTTGTAGTACAACAATAAGCTTAGTTATTGATTTCAGTTATCTTTGGCATTTTATAACTTAAGAAAATAGTTTCCATTCAGTTGTTTTCAGATTGTCGTACAACGTTTGATGCTACTTTCAGTTTTAAATGCTTCATGTGCTGGTGCTTCATTATTGATTATTTCACTTTAGTCACATCAAAATATCTTTGTTTCATATAGTCATTTATTTCAAATTGTGCAGGAAATGTCAGATGAGGAATTTTCTGATTCTAAGCAAATGCTTATTAGCAATATTTCTGCAGTGTCATTGTTTCGTGACATGTTTTTCACAAGAGTATTCAAAACCTGTCGTAACACTTCTGAGTTAACTGGTGCTCAGCGAACAAGAGAATTGTTGGAAGGACATCCAACCAGATTTTTTTGATCAACTTCGTGTTGATAAGCACATGTACTATTTGTTACGTAATGAATTGTGTGAGAAAATTTTACTTAAGGATACACTACGGATGGCAGTGGATGAGCAACTAGTGTTGTTCTTGCATGCAATTGGTCATAGTGTTAGGAATCATGTTATGCAGGATAGATATCAACATTCAGGAGAGACAATTAGTCGACACTTCAATAAATTTTTAGATGCCATTAATAGTTTGTATGATGTTTACCTAACAGACCCACCCAATGAGATTCCACTAAAAATTAGAGGTGATCCAAGGTTCTACCCATATTTCAAGGTAAATTTTCTAGGTCGATTGCTTTGTCCATTTTACATTCTAATTAACAAAAATTTCCCTACATAATTGTATTGGAGCAATTGATGGGACCCATATTGAGGCAAAAATCAAGCCTGAAGAACAAACTCCTGTTAGAAATAGGCATGGTTTTCTCTCTCAAAATGTAATGGCAGCAATTTCATTTGACATGACATTTTCATATGTTGATGCTGGATGGGAAGGTTCTGCATCGGATCAAGCCGTTCTTAGATGGGCTATTACAAATGGAGGTTTTTCTATTCCAAAAGGTTAAAGGACAGAACGAGTGAACTATTGGAGTGCCTATTATTTATGGAGATATTGTTCAGGTGATAAATATTTATTTTTGTAGGTAAATATTATCTAGTTGATTTCGGCTACGCCAATACTCCAAAATTTATTACACCGTATCGTGGGGATCGCTATCATATTGGTTCTTTTCGAGGAAGCAATCAGCGATATTCTGGTGAGAAAGATTTATATAATCATTGTCATGCACAGCTACGGAATGCGGTTGAACACACTTTTGGTGTTTGGAAAGCTCATTTCCCAATTTTAAAAGTAAAAGGTGGGATTCCTTATCCATTCGAGACTCAAGTAAAAAATCATTATAGCCTGCTGCATAATCCATAACATTATAAGGAAGGTTGCACGGAATGATGAGTTGTTTGGGCTTTATGAGCATGAGGGATCACAAGTAGATGGTGATCGTGGTGATCAACAAGTAAGAAGTCAAACAAATATACGAGATGATGAATGAGCTACCGGTGAACAAATTTGAGCAAGCATTGCTCAACAGTGGTGGAGTAATCATCAACAGCGTACCACTCAACTAAGCCAAGATGATTAATCATTATATTATGTGCTTTGATTTTGTTTGGAGGACTACAAATGATGATTGTCACTTAATCTTTACAGACTTTTGTTCTGGATTCAAATATTTGCAATTTGTTAGTGTTCTATTATTGATATTTTTTGCACATTTGATCTGTATTTTTAGTGAGGGCAAGCTCTAGCTGGTGTCTAGTTTCAAATTTGAAACTCGAAGCATCAAATGCCCAAAATAAATGTAGATTTGGAGGTAGAGCTAGCGGCTAGGGCTCACCTGCGAACATGACAACGAGAAGGGGGGTGTGGAGCTCAGCCATGGTCAGACGGAGGGCGAGCGGCCGGACGGTGAAATCCATGGGCAGAAGTTGGTGTGGAGATCAGCTCACGTCCACGTGGGAGCTCGACGATGAGATCTGTCAGCAGCGGCGACAAATCGTATGTGGCATGGAAGGTGAGGGGGTGAGGAAATCGAAAGGGGTGGAAAGACGGGGGGTGAGGAAATCAAAAGGGGTGGAAAGAGGGGGTGAGGAAATCGGGCTCACCTGCATACATGACGAGGAGGAGAAGGTGACCCGGATGTCGCCGAAGCTATTGAGGTTGTCGATCATGGCTGGAGGGAGGTGTGGGGCTCATCTAGCTCAGCCATGGCTGGACGGTGGGTGAGCGGGCTCGCGGATGACGGAATCCATGACCAGAGGGGGGTGTGGAGCTCAGCCATGGCCGGACGGAGGGCGAGCGGGCAGACGGCGAAATCCATGGGCAGAAGGTCCTGTGGAGCTCAGCCCACGTCCACGCGGGAGCTCGACGATGAGATCTGTCACTGCTGACGGAGGGCGAGCGGGTGGACGGCGAAATCCATGGGCAGAAGATGGTGTGGAGCTCAGCCCACGTCCACGCGGGAGCTCGACAATGAGATCTGTTGGCAACAGTGATGAATCGGATTTCGCATGGAAGGTGAGGGGGTGAGATCCGTGAGGGGGCGAGGAACTCAGAAGGGGTGGAGAGAGGAGGTGAAGGGGAAAGTAAGAGAGAGGTGAGTGAGTAGCAGTAGGGCGTACAAAGGAGTCGATGTCATAAGTAAAAATCCATCTTGTGGGTTAATCCACAGTAAAATACATTTTGAAGTATATCTTTAGCCAAACACGAAATTGGTGAAAGCTTGTTTTAATTTTTTCCAGATCCAAACAAAGTAATCCATAAATTCATCCTAACAGAATAACAACTTAAAACCAGTTTTGCTAAAAATTATCCTAAAACTAGTTTTCTTAAAGCCCATTTCTTATTCCTAAAATCCAAACAACCACTTAGTGGGCGTGGGCTAAAACCATCTCTAATGTTGTGTTTTAGCCGGTTCAAATAGGGAGAGAGAAGGCATTGGATCGATTTAATACATTAGAGGAGTCGATTCCAACAAAAAAAATGCATAGAACCGGACTCTACTTAGAAGTCGATTCAAAGCATTAAACAACTCTGATGAGGACATCGACCCTAAGGATGCAACCACTACTTCGACCCGCTGCACTGCATCCTCTACTTCAACCACATATTCTCCGATAGAACTTTCGACTACTGCAATGTCATATTACCCAATTGGACCAAGCTACGTCTACATACCATGGTACTACGTCTACATGCCATGGTACTATGTCTACATGCCATGGTACTACTCCACGTGCCAAGCAAAAGTTCAAGCTGGATACATTTTGGAATCCAGTTCGGCCTCCGGAGACAACATCGACTTCAAACATACATAACTTTCACATACGGAGTCCGTTGGAGATCCACGAGTACTTGATGGAAAGCTTATTTGGTCCTCTTTCCAACGGATCTAGCCTTACCTCCAAATTCCTTTTGTGCACATTGGAATTGTCAAAAGAAGATGTCATATCACCTGTTTAGACCAATTTGAGCTTTGTAATCGTACTCAACTTGGCCCATATGCCGGCCGGCCACCTAGGGGGCACGCACTGTTCACATGAACAGTAGCACCACCCTACCTATGCTAGTTATGTGTGGCTCCCCTTCCCCCTATTTAAGGAGGCCGCACCCCTCTAGTTTTCTTGGATTTTGTTTAGTTAAAAGTTAGCCTTGTTGTAACTTCGTGTATTGGCTTGTATCGACTAGACCAACCATAATACTGCTTCAAAATCCCAACTTAATTCAGATATTTCAATTCCTATTTGCAATTTCAGATTGCCTTTTATCTCGTTCTTGCGTGCTTCTTCAGTGTATGCAGAAATCGACCTTCATGGTCAGGTCATCTGGGTATTCGTGTACGGTTGATAACGACTTGTCGAATAGTTCAGCGATTGCGTGGTTTCGGGCCTTACGAGTTTGTAGCCAGGATCGTGAGAGTTGAGCGACTACTACCGAATTTATCTTCTCATCGAGAGATCGGGCCAAATCAGGACCTCCGTGGTTCATCAAACTCATATGAGCATTAAACAACTACATAGGAGAGAGTGAGGTTGTGAGAGGATATTATTATTTTGTGGTTTTTTAATGTAACATGGGTCCCAGTTATTAGTAGGAATCGGTTCAATACATTGGAGAAAAACAAGTTCAGTTACTAGAATGCTTACGTGGCATGACTTTGAATCAGCATCTATAATAGTTCATATCACTTATTATTAAGGGATGGACACATCAGCATTTAGGTGATGTGGATGAAAGATGGTGAGTAGAGAAGGTGAGTTTGTTTCTAGATAAAGAAACAAGCAAGCTGTTGATACCAAAACACCAGAAACAACAAAATAGCTATTGGAGACTTGCTTGTTACCTAAAAACTTGTTTTGTGGGTAGCAATTAAAGTAACCATTAAAGTCTTATATACAAGCTTAAGAAACAATCCATTGAAAAGCTTGTTTCTTTTTATTAGATTAAGTACTCTCTCCTCTTAATAACAAGTAAAAAAACAAACTATTGTAGATACTCTAACTGTTAACTCAAGTGGTTTTACGTGGGTTGTCATGCACGGCTCACGAGCAATTATGACAAGCCCACTTAAGATGTGTGCAACAAGAGAGGTTGAGATGCTGGTATTCAACTTTTCATGACAGGAGGTGGTGGGAGTGTAGATGGTAGCAAGGATGGGTTGTTCGGGTATATGTTCAACGCGCTAATGCGATATGTGGCATCCGGGGCAAACTCAATAGCAAGCATGTCGGCGACGGACGGCGCCCTGTCCAGAACCTCCCCTCCTTCAACTATCATCTTACCATCAACGACTCAACCAGCTCTACAACATCGCTTGGGATGTCATCCGACAACCCATGCATGCAAGGTACCTTGCTCTCCTCTCCTCTCCTCTCCTCTATCTCAAATCAGCCATCTAAAATCCAATTTTTGGTAGGTTTCTTCATTGGCTAAAGCAACTAAAGCTCCCTCCAATGTGGATTGGATTTGTTTGGTGCAGGTGCTTGGCTCCGTCGGTGCGGATTGCAACGACATTCACGGTGTTGCTAGAGCAGACAAGGAAGGAGTAGAGCACGACGATGTGCTACGAGAGGTAGGTGGAGAGGGAATGCTCAAGGGAGTTCATGTGCGAGAACTGTGGCGACTTGTCACACCCCACTAAAGAGCTTGACCGGTCTTTGGAGCCATTACTCGACAATGTATTGCTTTACAAGGGAATGTCTCGTATAAAAGTAATACAATAGAGTGTGACAAGCGGTACATTACCAAGCAACGACAGAGCAGTGCTTCTATGCACTTCCTCTCCGGCTGGAGTTGTACCAATCTCAAAGCACTTGAAGGGGTATGTAATAATCATCCACCCTTGAATGGTAGTCGTGCCCGCTCCGGTGGTGCACCATGAACCGTCGGTATGCATGGTCCACATCACCTCAGCCTAGGTGTCCTGGTCCCCCTCGAGTTGCAGGGTCCACTCTGCGACGAAGTTTACCAGTGCTTGGGATTTGATGGCTATGCGGGCGACAAAGGTCAGGTCCAAGGGGGCCAACTACATGGCCCACTTGCTGATTCAGCCCGAGGTGTCCTAATTGTGCAACAACACCATTGAGTAGTGCCACAACTTGTGTGAGGCCATGAGTAAGGTGTACGCCAGCTTTTCTAGCTCTATGTATCGGGTCTTGGCCTTTTGCAGGGCCTCCAACACATAGTAGACAGGGCGCTACACACTGTTGTCTTCTTGGACAAGGACTGCGGAGGTCGCTGATGCTGCGAGGTATAGTAGCAGCTTCGCACCCGGCTTTGGGTTGATCAGGCTCGGTAGCAGAGCAAGATGTCGCTTGAGCTCTTCAAATGCCCTTTGACAGTCTTCGGTCCATCGGAATGGCCCCACCCCGTGGAGCATTTTAAAGAATGGGAGCATCTGCTCCGCACAGCGAGAGAGGAAACAAGTGAGTGCAGCCAGGCGCCACGCTAGCCTTTGCACCTCGCGGGCATTGCGGAGTGGCTTCATTTCTTGTATAGCTTCATATCTTCTCAAGGCTCACTTCAATGCCCCTTTCGGAGATGAGGAACCCCAAGAGTTTTCCTGCCTTAACGCCGAAGGCTCACTTTTTGGGGTTGAGTTTCACCCTTTCCACTCGGAGGCTGGCGAAGGTTTCATGTAGGTCCGCTGGGTGGGAGCTTGCGAGGAGGCTCTTGACCACTATGTCGTCGACGTACGTCTCAATGTTGCAGTCAAGCTGGTTGGCCAAGACCTTCGCGATGAGTCTGGTGAAGGTTGTGCCAGCGCTTTTAAGGCTGAAGGACATGCGAGTGAAGCAATATGTGCCGATTGGGGTGATGAAGGTTGTTTTTGCCTCATCTTCCTTGGCCATGAACACCTAGTGGTAGCCGAAGTAGGCGTCGAGGAAGCTCATCAGCATGCAGCCGGAGGTGGCGTTTATGAGCTGGTCGATGCGAGGGAGCGAAAACTCATCCTTGGGGATGCTTTGTTGAGTTCGGTGAAGTCGATGCACGTGCGCCATTTGCCAGTAGCCTTGCGTACAAGGACGGGGTTGGCTAGCCACTCTAGGTGTTTGACCTCCCGTATGACCCCAATCCTTAGTAGCTTTGCTATTTCTATCTTCGCCGCTGAAGTCTGTCTATGGACATGCATCAGAGCTTCTGCTTTTTGGGGTTTACTCCACTCTTGATTGCGAGGCGATGCTCAATGGTCTCCCGGGCCACTAGCGAATCCACCGTAGGTGCTTGTGGGTGCTCAAGCACCCCCTCCTCCCATCGTAGGTTGAAGAAGACCCGGTCGGTCGGCCCAGAGATTGAAGTCTTGAAGAAGAACCGGAGGTTGAAGAAGCCGGAGTTAGAGGTTGAAGATGGCCCAATCGGTGTCTTAAGGCCCAGCACCCTAGTCGGCCCAAATCAATGGTGAATCCTGGCCCAAAATCCCAAATACAATCAGAGATTCAGACTTCAGAGATTCAATCATTCAATCCCAAAATCAGATCCAATCCAAAATCCCAAAGAGGGGGTCACGGGACACGAAGAGGCCGATTCAGAGAGAGACTCACCATCACAGTCGAGTCGGACCCAATGGCGGAGGGAGGCGGTCGACGGCGGCGTGGAGCGAACGCAGAGAGGGAGGCGGTCGACGGCCCGGCCGAATTGGCGCGGAGGGCGGCTTGACACGGAGCGAGCCGCAGAGGGAGGTGGTCGATGGCCCAAGAGGTGCGCGGAGGTGGCCTGACGCGAGCGAGCAGCGGAGGGGAGGCGGTCGACCACTCGGTGGCCGTCGCACGGGCGCTGGCAAGGCCGGCAGCGGGTGGCGTCTGGCGAAGCAATGCTGCGGCATCGGCCGTTCGGCCTTTGGCGCATCGGAGAGGACGAGGTGAGGCAGTTAAATGTGAAAATCCCCTAAAAAATTTTGTTGTGCAGCTTGTGCTGTGCAAGTGTGCAGCCGTGCGGGTGAGGCAATAAGCCAATAATTGTGTGAGGCAGTGAGGAGAGCTGGCGAGCCAGTGAAGTGGTGAAGGCATGAGCCATGAGGCTATGATCCCGTGAGTGAGGGTTAGGCAGCCAGTGATCTGTGATGTGTCATTTGTGAATGAGTGAATCCCCAATTTATGATTGTTGTGCTGATGCAAATTGTTGTTTAATTGATAGTAGCCATTAGTTGATTAGCCAATTTGTTTAATTAGTAGTTGACTGGTTGTTGTTTAATTATTCTTAGATTTACAAAAATGGAGAAGCGAACTTTGCACAAATATTTCTCAAATAATGCAACTAGCAGTAACCCTCCAACTATAGAAAGCAGAACTGAAGCAAAAAAGTTTCGACATGAATTTAATCCAAATGATATTATTGCCGATCCAGCATGTCGCAAACCAATTGAAGATTATCCTAATGAGATTAGAGATCAAGTTAGGAGAACATATTTGTTGAAGTGTCCAACTCAACCAATTTGTCATGATTTTCCAAAAAAAAAATATGCAAGGTTCAATTGCAAGATCCTTTCAAGAATCATGGTATAAGAAGTTCGATTGGCTAGAATATAGTGTGGAAAAGGATGCCGCCTTTTATTTCTATTGCTTTTTTAAGAAGTCGTCACACCCCACTCACTTTGGGAGGGATGTCTTCACAAAAGTTGGGTATGTGAATTAGAGAAGTGCTATGGAATCTTTCAATCAACATATTGGTGGACCTACTAGTGTCCACAACATTGCAATGCTAGATTGTGAAGATTTTCAAAATCAAAGAGCAAGTGTAGATCATAAATTAAATACTTATAGCAAGGAGTCCGAAATTGCATACAAGATTTGTTTGACTGCTTCTTTAGATTGTGCAAGGTATCTCATTCAACAAGGTGAAGCTTTTCATGGACATGATGAATCTTCTACTTCCATGAACAAGGGCAATTTTAGAGAGTTGGTGGATTGGTACATTGATAAAAAGGCGGATGTGAAGGAGGCTTTTGAATTTTAGGGTGGTGGCAATTGTTTGATGCTTTGTCCAGATATACAGAAGGAACTCGCGAAATATTGTGCACAGTAGGTCACATAAGTGTTTAAGGATGAGATTGGAGATAGGAACTTCGTAGTGCTTATTGATGAGTCCCGTGTTGCATCAATAAAGGAGCAGATGTTCGTGATTGTGAGGTTAGTTATACATATAATGTTTTTAGTCGTATCATTTATGATTTGTGCATTGTGGTTTTGCTTTAACTTTGTAAAATTCATAATATGTAGGTTTGTAAATAAAGAAGGGAAGATCAGGGAAAGATTAATTGGTATTGAGCATGTCACTTTGTATACATCTGTTGCACAGAAGGAAGCTTTGGTTCGTGTGCTTGCTAAGGTTGATCTACCTATTTCTAGGCTATGCGGACAGGGTTATGATGGAGCTTCAAATATGAGAGGGGAATTTAATGGTTTGCAGAGATTAATACGGGATGAGAATCCGTATGCTTTCTATGTCCATTGTTTCGCCCACCGATTCTGCGATTAGTGGTTGTCACTTTATGCATAAGTTGTAGCGGTGCTATTGCTGATTTTTTCAACTATGTTCTCTTGATAGTGACCACTGTGAGTGCATCTTGTAAAAGAAAGGATGCTTTAATGGAAATGCATCAAGAAGTCTTATTAGAGAAATTGGAGAATGATGTGCTTTCAATAGGAACAGGCTTGAATCAGGCAACTAGCCTAGCTAGACCTGGAGATACTAGATGGGGCTCATGTATTAAAACATTGCTTCGTATATACCAAATATGGGAGTTAGTGCTTGCGGTGTTAGAGATGATATGTAAAGATGCAGCATATCCTTTAGGTCATGGTGGAGTAGAAGGTTTGATACAAAAGATGGAGAGCTTTGAATTTTTGTTCATCATGCATTTCTTGATAGACTTGTTGAGCATTACACATAAGTTATCACTTTCTTTGCAAAGAAGGGATCAAGATATTATTGAAGCCATGGGTTTGATTGTGGATGTGAAAACGTGCTTGCAAGACATGAGGGATAATGGGTGGGAACCATTGTTCAACACAGTAAAAAGCTTTTGTGAGTCAAATGAGATTGATGTGCCAAGTATGGATGATCACATCAGAGTAAAGGGTAAATCTGCACGTCGGAAGCATAAGGTTACTCTCCTTCACTATTATCGTATTGATATTTTCAATGTTGCTCTTGATGCAATTATGACAGAGATGGATCATCATTTCAATGAAGTTTCTTCAGAGTTATTAGTATGCATGCCTTGTCTTGATCCAAGCAACTCCTTCTCTAAGTTTGATGTGCAAAAGCTAGTTCGCCTTGCTGAGATTTATATTGCAGATTTCACCATAGCTGACTATTTATTATTAAGAAATCAGCTTCAAACATTCATTCTTAATGTTAGAAGAAGTGTTGAATTTTGTGAATGCTGTGATCTTGCAAAGGTTGCTCAAAAGATGGTTGAAACCAGAAAAAAAATATAACTTTCGCAGTGGTGTATCGCCTTATCGAGCTCACATTGATCCTTCTAGTGGCAACAGCATCAGTTGAAAGAATTTTCTCAGCAATGAAGATTATTAAAACAGATTTTGCGCAACAAGGTATCAGATGAATGGCTCAATGACTTGATGGTATGCTACACTGAGCGAGAGATATTTAGAAGCCTTGATAATAAAAGAATCATTCAACGCTTTCAAGACATGAAAACTCGTAGAGTGAAATTGCGTCGTAATCAGATTTAGTGACTTAGTGGTATGTTTCCATTACATTTTTAATGTTTATGAATATTCACAATTTAATATTGTATCACTAAATTTGATATTTCTTATCTACATATCAGTACTCACATATTTATGAACATTTAGGGGCACATTATCCATTAGTAAGGTACTAAATTTATTGTGTTGTACATTTTCAATTTGTTCTCTTCCTATTTATGTATGAATTTGATATTTCAATGGCAAAAGATCAGTAGATGTAGTTTTGGTATGCTTATGTTGTGCTATAGTCTCAACAGTAGAGCCCCCCCTCTATTTTCATCCTGGATTCGCCCCTGTCCCGGGCCACTGCTGGGATGTCCTCGGGCCCCATGTGAAGATGTCCTCATTTTTTCAGAGGACCCTGAGTATGCTAGCCTTGGCCTCGGGTACGAGGTTTGCTCCCAGAACCACTATTTTGTCGAGGAATGCTTCTTACAAAGGCACCCTCTGGAGTTGTCCCTCCGGCTTGGCTTTGGGCACCCACTTGGATGAGGAGGGGTCCTCGTGCCCCTTCGATTCTAGCTCGATAGCGTGGACGTGACACATTGTTGTTGTCACCTCGAGCTCCATCTGCCTAATGAGGTCCTGGTCCCCGCGAATTGTGATGATGTCATCTGGTGCAGGGATCTTCATGCATAAGTAGTTGTGGTGCGCGATGGCGCCAAAGTCGTTCAACGTTGCGCACCCGAGGATGGCGTTGTATTGGTAGGGCATGTTGACGACGTCGAAGGTGATGACCTCCGTTCGCGATGCGAAGCCATCGCCAAAGGTTACGACCAAGTCGATCTAGCCCAAGGTCGTTACGGGCCTGCTCCCAAAGTCTATCAGAGGTATGCCCCGCGGGGACAAGCGATCCCGGGGGATCATCATCTCGTCGAAGGCCTTTGCGAAGAGGATATTTGCAGAGCTACCCTGTCCACAAGGATGTGCCAGACCTCAAAATTTGCGATGTTTGCCGAGATGATGAGGGGTTCTTGGTGGGGGAAGTACATGCCTTGGGCGTCTTCAGGGCTGAAGGTGATGGGGATCTTCGTGCACCGGGGTAGGTCGATGGTGGGGTATGCCACGGCGTGGTGGATTTGTCAGTTGTAGGTGCAGCGTTGCCTCTTTGACTTCATGTAACGTCCCTTTTCTCTTAGGGTTTTGCCCCGTTTTCAAAATAAAAGTAACCATTTGGTTTTGATGAGAGTTCAAAGCTTAACTTGAGTTTTCAAAAGAGCTTTAAGTGATTAAACCAAACTTTAACTAATTTGGTTTGGTGCCTTGGTACATTTATTGGAGCTTGCTCGTTCCCCTCTTTCTCTCTGTGTGCCTTGGTGTTTGGTTTTCTTCTTTCGGACCTCCTTTGCGCCAAGAACTCTTTTCTCGTTCTCCTCCCTATTTCGACCTCCTGTGCACCTCTCACGCTCTTGTCAACTCCTGCGTCCATTTGGGGTGCCCTTGGAATCCTTTGATTTCCTGTGCCCTCTCGGACCTTCCCGTGGACCTCTCACCTCTCTTGGAACCCCTCCTGAGTTCACTTGGGCGCTCCAGAGTTCCTCTGGACCTCCCAGTGCCCTTTTGGGACCTTCCTAGACCTCCTCTTGTCTATTTGGACCTCCCCTGTGTTCAAATAGACCTCCCTTGTCCCACGGACCTCCTCTGTGTCCGTTTGGACCTCTCCTTGCCTATTCAGACCTCCCTCTTGTTGAGATCTGGCCGTTAGGACCTCGTCTCTGGAGATCTTAACCGCTCAGACCTCCCCCTTGTTGAGATCTGGCCGTTAGGACCTCCTCTTTGAGATCTTGACCGTTAGACCTCCCTTTTGGAGATCTACTTGTCAGGACCTCCCTGCACCCTTTGATCTGGACCGTTAAGGTCCTCCTCTTTGAGATCTTGACCGTTAGACCTCCCTTTTGGAGATCTACTTGTCAGGACCTCCCTGCACCCTTTGATCTGGACCGTTAAGGTCTTCCTCTTTGAGATCTTGACCGTTAGACCTCCCTTTCAGAGATCTACTTGTCAGGACCTCCCTGCACCCTTTGATTTGGACCGTTAAGGTCCTCCTCTTTGAGATCTTGACCGTTAGACCTCCCTTTGGAGATCTACTTGTCGGGACCTCCTCGCACCTTTGATCTGGACCGTTAAGGTCCTCCTCTTTGAGATCTTGACCGTTAGACCTCCCTTTTGGAGATCTACTTGTCAGGACCTCCCTGCACCCTTTGATCTGGACCGTTAAGGTCCTCCTCTTTGAGATCCTGCCCATTAAACCTCCCTCGTGAGGATCTGAGTGTCAGGACCTCCTCGTTGTGAGTCTTTTGGACCTCTTGTCCTTAGGACCTCCTTGGGTTGAGTGTTTTGGACCTCCTGTCCAGGACCTCCCCCTTGAGTGTTTTGGACCTCCTGTCTAGGACCTCCCCTCGAGTGTTTTGGACCTCCTGTCCAGGACCTCCCCTTGAGCGTTTTGGACCTCTTGTCCAGGACCTCTCTGTAGTCTCTTGCGGAGATGACCCTTGCGGTGGGGCCACCTCTTTGACCAGTGGTGCACCCTTTTGACTGGCCCCACTTGCCAGCCTCTCTCCACCTTGTAATTATTGCTCTTGCCTCAGAACTCTGTGCGCATTTAATAGGGGTCGGGTCACATTAAATGCAGTCACATCTGAGGTACCTTATTTTAATTCTTTTAGGGCAAGCCCGCCCTAGTTGCCCCGATTGCCAACATGTCTTTGCACTCCTTTTCTGGTGCACTCCACCTACTCTGGCTATATATAGCCTGGGTGGGCAAACTCTTGTAACCTTTTGCTCACTTGCCCACCTTGCTCCTGCCTTGTTAAGCCGGCTTATGCTCGAAGCTTCTCTGAATTGGCCACGGAGTTGTCATCTTCTCTGGAAGACCTCCTTCCGGATCTTTCTTTGGTCTTTTGCTTAAAGACCACCCTCTCTGCCTTGGACCTCCCTTCTCGTTTTGAAATTTGCTTCGTTTGGTTGGTTTTGGTCGAGTTTTGTTTAAGCTCTTTTAGTCTTCTTTTGAAGTTCTTTGGCCTAGTGTGGTTTTGCTTATTTGGTTTTCTTGTAACGTGTAGATCATGAGTTTGAGGAGATCTTGGACCCAGCTCTCTCTACTGAAGGCTCTCCACTACTTGACCAAGGCAAGCCACAGACCTCCTTTTGATCATTGTGAACCTAGTTTTGCAAATGTATTTTGGTTTTACTTTATCATGCATGGCTATGTTTATAAGAAAATGTTTGGGCGGTAGTTACTTTCCTACTTGCTGTTATGCCTCCTTTATTCTTTGTCCCAATCATGTTGTCATGTTCACCTTGTGAGCCTTAAGATGGATATTTAGTTGGTATTTCTTGTTATTTGCCAACATGGGGCCGTAGGTTATGTATTGCTTCGCTCTAGAAATCATGGGACTGTGAATCATGTTTCATCCCTAATAATCTTGATTAATGAACTATGGAACTTGTGGTCGGTGCCACTGTTAAGCAGCTATGGCGGGATGCCTAAGTTGTGTTGACTGTGGTGTGAGGCCACTTTGTTAAAACTGTTGTGCCAAGACTGGGTGGTCTTTTGGAAAGGGTAATTACAAAAGGTTTTGCTGAGGCAAGAAGGCAGGGAGTGAGTAGTGGGTGCTGTGCATATCTGGGTTTGTGGGAGTCTTGCCTTAGCACAATTAAGGACTTAACTTTGTGTCTATTGATCTGGGCCAAACAGTGCAACCACAAGATCATTTTATGGGGATGGTCTGGGCTGAATAATTAGCAATGAGTTGGCTTGGGGCTGTTGTGGTTGAGCGTGTGATTCGTTGGCGCAAGAGGGGGCACCCCATAACCCTGCGGATTTCTAGACCACAGGAGGGGATTGCGAAACCTTAGCGGGTAGCCCGAGTCGGTTCAAAGCTTTGTAAAGGCCTTGCCGCGCTCTCTAGACTGCTCACCGTAGGAAGTGAGCAAGGGTGACCGGAACCCGTCCCGCTAGAGAGACCGTGGATTGTGGGTAAAGTTGTACACCTCTGGAGAGTATAAAATCTATTCGAATAGCCAAGTTCTTGGTCATGGACATGCTCAGTGAAAATGGTGCAAGGGGTAGTTGTTTCAAAAGTTTGTGCCACTGGACGCTTCCGCGAGATGCCTTGGTTTTGCCTCGAAGAGACCTTGGCTGGCTCCAGAGGGGTCAAGGTTGGCTCGGGTAGTGGTCCAGGGGCTGGTTCGGACCTCTAGAGTAGGTGCTCTAGAGTGGTGTGTGGGTGAGGACACAGTCACAGGTGTGACAGACCTCCCCAATTTTTGTTGTGGATGTGAGTTGGTGCTCCTCCACTTTGTCAATCATCAAATTTATTATGTACTATTGTTTTACCTTCTTTGCTTTTCAATCTATTATTGTTATTATTGTCAAAACACGGCTTTGCTTAAAGTAACCATCTGACTCTCAATTGGTAAGCCCTTGCATGAATATTGTTGCATAAATACTCCTGTGACTTCTTGAGTACATTCAAAGTACTCATGGCTTAAGCCCTGTGTCAAAGCAGACACGAAGATGATCAAGTGCGAGGCGGTCTGAGACCTCTTTGAGGAGGAGTTCTTGACGATCCAGTTTGCCTAGGGCGTCCTCCACCCGACGACTGTGGGGCTTGTTGGATAACCTGCGTATTTTTGGTGTTGGAGCTTTAGAGCTCTTTGTTGCCGATTGTAAGTCCTTGTTGGTTTTGTAAGCCCTCGATGGCGAGACCTCTTGTTAACAAGCTTGACCATAAGGTCTGTTATACTAAGTTTAATTTATGCGCTTCATCTTTGTTTGACCTCGTGGTTGTGATCTTAGCTTGTGTTCTTGTGCGAGCTAGCTTCATTGTCCCGGGACTAGCTCGGATGCAGGGGACAGACCTCCAGGAGGTCCTCACGGGACTTAGCTTTGGGAGGTCTGTCGGACCTCTCTAGTGATGTACTGGAGGTGCCACCGAGGGTTGCGGGCCAAGACCTCCGGGAGGTCTTGAAGACCTCTGGGAGGTCGATGGCGAGCCAAGACCTCCGGGAGGTCTGAAGACCTCTGGGAGGTCTGGCAGCACCTCCTTGGGAATGCACCGTGCGATGCTACCACTCCTCTCGGTGGTGGCACAGACTCAAAAAAGAGGTCCTCCGGACCTCTTACTAGACATGACAGGTGGGTCGTCACGGGTGGTATCGAGCCCTGGTGGTCAGGGGCGTGGCCATAGGTAGAAAGGTCGTTTTAGCTTTGATTCAAAAGTTATTTTCTAAAAAGCAAATCAACTTAAAACTTGTTTGGTGGTTCTTTCCTTGTTCTGGTTCTATGCTGCTCTTAACTTGTCTAAATCTTTTCTCACCTTATTCTACTCCAATCTTAACTCCTTCTTAGTTCCATTATCTTGCCTCTGCTGGAACCTCGATTTTAAGCCTAACATGACCTCCTTGCCTTTATAACTTCTATAAGGCCGATTTTAAACAAGGTCAGTATTAGGGGTCCTTTTTGTTTGAGCTCGCTTAGTTTGGTCAGTAGACCTTTGGTTTAGTTTTGTGCCTCTTTTTGGCCTCCTGGCCTTTTGGTTTTCTCTTGGGTTTAACCAAGTCACCCCTAATAGATGATCTATCTTTCTCTCTCCGTTCTCACTCACCTTGATGCTTTATCCCTCTTATCTATTATGCTTTCTTTCTTACCTATTAAACCTTTAGAGTTTTGTCCAGATGGTGCAGACTCGGCAGTCCACAAGTCAGGGTGAGCCCCCAGAACAATTGCCTCCACCCCCACCCTCCAAATGGCGACCATGAGACCGGGTTTTGGGCAGTTTATGGCAGCACAAGCCCAAATGATGAGTTCTATGATGCAGAATATGAACCAAATTATGGCTCAACAAAGCCAGACCACCAATGCTTTACTTGCCATGATGAGTCAGAATAGTCAAGCTGCAGCAGTGCCACCCCCTCCACCCTCAACTCGCCATCAGTCAAGGCTATCAGAGTTCATGAAGACGCACCCAACTACCTTTTCAAGCTCCCCTGAGCCCTTAGATGCAGATGATTGGCTGAGATCAACAGAGAAAAAGTTGGATATTGCTCGCTGTGAAGATAGGGAAAAGGTCTTGTTTGCTTCACATCAATTGGAAGGGGTTGCAGCCGAGTGGTGGGACACATTTTGTGCCTCACATGCTGACCCCCAGAGGATCACTTGGGCAGAATTCTCAGCAGCATTTCGCCACTCTCATGTTCCTGATGGGAAGGTAGAGATGAAAAAGAATGAGTTTAGAGATCTTAAGCAAGGCAGCATGTCAGTGAGTGAGTATCTCACTAAGTTCACACAATTGTCACGTTATGCCCGTGAGGATGTGGCTACGGATGATGCACGGCAGAAGCGCTTTAAGCGAGGCCTCCATCCCAGTTTAAAAGTTCAAGTTGTTGGCAACGACACCTCGATTTTCAGCATATGGTGAACAAGGCGATGCTCATTGAGGAGTCCCGAAGAGAGCTTTCTGAGTTCTTCAAGAGAAAGGTGCCACCCTCCAGTGCCCAACAAAGACCTCCCCAGCGCCCCAAAGCTTTTGTGCAGTATCAACACAAGCACCAAGGACCTCCTGGACCTCCCAGGACCTCTACAAAGACCTCCTTGTGTGTCACCCAACAAGATCACTGGCAGCACTAAGCCAACCCTAACGACCTCCACAAAGAAATGGGATCACTGTTTAAGTGTCACTAAGTGGGGCATTTTGCCAATCAATGCCCATCAAGACCGAAAGCAAGCCGCAAAGACCTCTACTTCAGGACCTCCCTCGGCCAAGACCTCCCAAGCAGCAGGACCTCCTCAAGACAGGACCTTCCAATCTTTTGGAAGAGGACGTGTGAATCATGTTGCAGTGGAAGAAGCTCAGACCTCCTCAGATGTGGTGCTAGGTATGTTCCTAGTAAATTCAGTGCCAGCTGCAGTTTTGTTTGACTCTAGAGCTTCCCATTCATTTATTTCTCGGAGTTTTGCTGCAAAGCACCAGTTTCAAGTTGTTGCTCTTAAGTCTACCTTGTTGGTTCAATCCCCCGGTTCGGAGTTAAGCACGAACCAGGGTTGTCCACAAGTGAAAATGGTCATAGAAGGAGTAGAATTTCTAGCCAATCTTATCCTTTTGGACACCAGATCTCTAGATGTGATCTTGGGCATGGATTGGCTAGCTGACCACCATGCCATGTTAGACTGTAGTGATAAAAACATCTCTTTGACCAGCCCTAGTGGTGCCTCTGTGAAGTTTTTGGCCTCCTCAGAGAAGCTCCAAGGAGCCCTTTCTTGTAGTGCCCAAGTTCATACTTTGGAAGATGTCCTGTTGTTAAAGAATTTGTGGATGTGTTCCCTGATGAGCTCCCGGGAATGCCTCCAGATAGAGACCTTGAGTTTGTCATTAACTTTGTTCCAGGGACCTCCCCCATCTCCAAAAGTCCTTACAGGCTACATGTTGATGACCAAGTGGAGTTGAAGAAGCAAATAGAAGACTTGCAGAGCAAGGGTTTTATTAGACCTAGCTCCTCACCATGGGGAGCCCCAGTGATTTTTGTGCCCAAAAAGGATGGCACTCAAAGAATGTGTGTGGACTATAGAGCTCTTAATGATGTCACTATCAAGAACAAGTATCCTTTGCCAAGAATTGATGACTTGTTTGATCAATTGAAGGGAGCTGCTGTGTTTTCAAAGATAGATTTGAGGACAAGATATCACCAACTCAAGATCCGAAAAGAAGACATCCCAAAGACAGCTTTTTCAACTAGGTATGGGTTGTTTGAGTTCACTGTCATGTCTTTTGGGCTGACCAATGCCCCTGCCTATTTCATGAATTTGATGAACAAAGTGTTCATGGAGTACCTAGACAAGTTTGTCATTGTCTTCATTGATGACATTCTTGTATATTCCAAGAGTGAAGAGGAGCATGCAAAGCATCTCTTTTCGGTTTTGGAGAAGCTGAGAGCTCATCAGCTCTTTGCTAAGTTTAGTAAGTGTGAGTTTTGGCTAAAGGAAGTGGTCTTCTTAGGGCATGTTTTGTCAAAGGAAGGAGTATCTGTCAACCCTAGTAAGGTTCAAGATGTGCTCAATTGGGAACCCCCTAGGACAGTGCCTCAAGTCAGGATTTTTCTTGGTATGGCAGGGTACTACAGGAGGTTTATTGAAGGTTTTTCCCGAATTGCAAGACCTCTAACTCAGCTGTTAAAGAAAGAAAAGAAGTTTCTTTGGACCTCTGATTGTGAACAAAGCTTCCAAGAGCTCAAGAAGAAGTTGACCTCTGCCCCAGTTCTGGTTCTTCCAGATGTCAGGAAATATTTTGAAGTCTATTGTGATGCATCAAAGCAAGGACTTGGCTGTGTTCTAATGCAAGATAGAAGAGTGGTAGCTTATGCCTCAAGACAGTTGAAGCCCCATGAAGCAAACTACCCTACTCATGACCTAGAGTTAGCTGCTGTGGTACATGCCTTAAAGATTTGGCGCCATTACCTCATTGGTAATAGGTGTGAAATTTATACGGACCACAAAAGCCTAAAGTACATCTTTACTCAGGCAGATTTGAATTTGAGGCAGAGAAGGTGCCCAGCTTACCTTGGTGGTGCTTGGGAGGCGCTCGGGGGAGGAGGCGTGCTGGGCTCGAGGAGGATGTGGCGTGTGCTCGGGGAGGGGAGGAGACGAGCTGGGGGAGGAGGCGCGTCGGGCTCAGGGGAGGAGGGGCGCCGAGTTCGGGGGGACGGCTGGCTTGGGGGAGGAGGCGCGCTGGGCTCGAGGAGGAGGCAGCGTTGAGGACGGCAGCGACGAGCTCGGGGGAGGAACTTAATCGTTTGAATGGGGGCGCGGGCAAACCCTAGAGTCCGAATATAAATAGAGTTAGATATCATAGACGGTTCTAAAGTAGAACTATCTGTGATAAATACACATAATAGATGGTTCCAATAAATAATCGTCTGTGATAGTTGATGTATCATAGACGGTTTATAGATGAAACCGTCTGTGATAGCTGATGTATTACAGACGGTTTGTCCTAAGGAACCGTTTGTGATATTCTTTTGTAGAGCGTGATATATGTACAAAAGCAAGGAGTCATATACGACATTTATTGGTATTACACGAACGTAGACTGTGAAAATATACATTCTCATATACATAAATGCAAATTCAGAACATATGACACATAAACATTTCATTCATCATTCCACTTGCTTATTTCCTTTAAAAATTAGCCCTTGATGATGATCCATGCGTATGTAGCTAGTTTCGTCACGTTGTTCTTCCTCGACCCTTATGCCGTTTCCGAAAGGAGGCAACTCATCATATTGATTGTATTCCTCCTCGTTCACTACATTCTTAACTCCGACAATCCTCATTTTTTCATGAAGAACTACGTGACGCTTCTTATTTGTCTGGTCGGTTACATAGAAGATTTGAACAACTTGGTTAGCGAGTACGAATGGTTCATCTTTGTATCTGACACATTCGAGGTCCACGCTAGTGATGTCGTACTTGTCAACCTTCACTAGTGGGAGATGGACCCAATCGCACTGAAACAGGGGGACCTTGAAAAACACGTAGTCGAGCTCCCAAATCTCCTCTATAAACCCATAGTAGGAGCTTCTCAACCGATCGGTACTGAACGCAGCTATACGGACACCGCTGTACTAGTTAGTGCTCTTTATATCCTGAGTCTGCATATAGAATGTGTACCCATTTATGTTGTATCCTTGCCATGTCACAACTGTAAATGTTGGCCCTTTTGCTAGCCATGTTAGCATATCACTTGACGAGCTCCTAGCGAGTTGCTCCTTCAACCATTGGTTGAACCGACTGTTGTGCTGTCTCGTGATCCAAACATCCGACCGCTCTAGATTCTATTGCCGAAGCACGTCCTTGTGCAGGTTGATATACGGGGACACTTCAGTCATGTGTTGCAATACCATGAAATAGGCTTGAGCATACACATCGATATCTGGAGTGATTGCTTTCCTTTCGACGGTCCCGATACCCTCGAGCCTTCTCTCCTGGCGAGATCGAGGCACACATATCGATTCGACCTGAGCTATGTAATCGACACAGAACTCAACGACCTCTTCGGTTGCATAACCTTCAACGATGTTTCCCTCCGGCCAAGATCAATTCCGTACATAGGACTTGAGAACTCCCATGAACCTCTTGAACGGGTACATGCTACGTGGGAACACGGATCCACATATCTTTATCTCCCTCACAATGTGAACAATGAGATGGACTATGATGTCGAAAAACGACGGAGGGCAATACATCTCAAGATGACATAGAGTCATCACCACCTCGTCTTGCAAAGCATCTAGTCCTTCGGGATTGATAATCTTTTGAGAAATTGTGTTAAAGAAATAACACAACCTCAAGATTGTCTCTCGGACTTTGATCGACAAAATACTTCTAATTGCAACAGGGAGCATCTGTGTCATCAGCACATAACAATCATGAGACTTCATACCAATTAACTTCAAATCTTCCATCGAAACAAGTTTCTTCATGTTAGCAGAGTAACCGGACGGAACTTTCACACCACTCAAGCATTGACATAGTTCAGTTCTCTCAGCCTTGGACATAGTGTAACAAGCAGGAGGAAGGTACGTTCTACTTTATCGGTCTTTGTTGGTGCTAACTCAGGTTTGATGTCCATATCAACCAAGTTAAGCTGTGCGTTGACACCATCCTTTGTTTTTTCATGAATGTTCAGTAAGAGACCAATCAAGTTGTCACATACATTCTTCTCTACGTGCATGACGTCGATGCACTAGCGAACTTCTAGGTGCTCCCAATATGGGTCCTCGATTTACGCCCCTTTTCGAGCACAACATCTAAATCCTTAACCATATCATAGACCTCTTTTTCGCTTAAATGCTTGGGGCTGAACTGTCCTCCTTCTCTCCGTCGAATTGTTTCTTCATCCTGTGGCCCTCCGAAGGAACCTACGGTGACGCATGTACACGGTTTTGCACGAGTGCTTCGGCCACACACTCTCGGTATCATCTAAACAGTGAGTACAGGTTTTAGCCCCTTTTGTACTCTGGCCCAACAGGTTAGCAAGGGAAGGATAATCATTTATGGTGCAAAACAATAAGGAGCGTAAAGTGAAGTTCTCTCGTTTGTACGCATCACATACTTGTACCATTTGATCCACAGTATTTTTAGATCTTCCATCAATGGTGCTAGGTACACATCAATATCATTCCTAGGTTGCTTCGGCCCTTAGATAAGTATGGACAACAAAATATACTTTTGCTTCATGCACAACCAAGGAGGAAGGTTGTAGATAGAGAGAGTCACAGGCCAAGTGCTATGTTAGCTGCTCATGTTACCAAAGGATTCATGCCATCTGTACTCAATCCAAACCTTATATTTCTCGATTCCGCACCGAAGTCTGCAAACCTCTTATCGATGTTTCTTCACTAGGTGGAATCAGCAAGGTGTCTTAGCTTTCTATCTTTACGCTCCTCCGAGTGCCAACAGAGCAGTTTTGCCTCCTTTGGATTCGCAAAAAACCGCTTCAAACGGGGAATTACAGGAAGATACCACGCCACCTTAGCAGGAGGTATTTTCTTCACCTTGATTCCCTCGCTGTCATCTGATTGATTCTTATGCTTGTATCGGGATGTGTTGCACACCGGACATACATGCATGTTTGCATACTATTTACGGTAGAGGATACAGTTGTTCGGACATGCATGTATTCTTTCTACTTCTATTCCCATTTCCCAATGGACAAAGAACCTTCTTGGCTTTGTAGGTGGTTTTGGGCAACCCGTTTCCCTTTGGAAGCATGTCTACTAAGAGACCTAACAGCGTCGTGAAACTCTTGTCAGACCAACCGTTGCTTACCTTCAATTTTAGCAGTTCAAGCATGGATGACAACCTTGTGTACTTCGACTTGCAGCACGTGAACAAAGGTTTCTCCGAGTCCTCCATCAAGCCCTGGAATTTAACATACTCTTTCTCATCATAGTTCCCTTCTGCATCGTTAAGCATCTGATCCAGATTGTCATTGTTCAGCCTATCCGAATCGGAACCACAATCGACATTATCCGGCGGCATATCGTTGACTTCGTCAGTGATGTCGTTGTTACTATCTTCTCAGATAATCTGCTTCTTCACCGTGGATGGTCCAACGTATACCCCTTTTGAAACCCCTTGAATCAAGTGTGCTTCGATCTGCACTCGGTTCTTAAACATCTTCAGGTTTTCGCAGTCAATGCATGGACAGTACATATGTTCCACCCCCTTATTCAATATATCCTCCTCGGCAGCTCTTGTAAAAGCAGACACACCATTAATGTACTCTTCACTCACACGGTTTCAGCGTACATCCAGTTTTGGTCCAACTACGCTACGCATATAACAATTTAGTGTTAAATATTGAATTAATTAATTAGTATATTATATATATATGATCTAAAGTAGCTATACGTAGCAAGAATTAATTAAATTGAATTAAGTAGAAATAGACTATGAATGGGCTAAATCCTAAACCCTAAACCATGCTAGATGTAAATAATCTTCTCTCTACATCAAGCTAGATCTAAACCATCTTCAATTCTCTTTTACTAAGCTAGATCTAGAATATAATGCAATTAGGAACAAACTACTAACCATAGATAGTCAAGAACAAAAGGATCTACAATCATTCTTCCTTTAAAAGAGTGAATTAATAGAGAAGATGTTTGAATTATGTAGGACTGAAAAGGCGCCTAGAGTGGGGGGTGAATAGACGCTTTGTCTATTTTTCACCTTGATCGAACTCAACACTACTTTCACTCCAATAGCTATAGAAGCTATGAAGATCTGTATACAAGCACAGTGGATGACCTGTGTTGAATCCGATCAAACCCCGAAGCAAAAGACCCAAAACACATAGAAAAAACCCTCGGGTCTGGACTAACCGACGTCTATCGCGCGGTCAGACTGGCGGCTCACGTGCGGTCTGACCGGACCTGACCAGAAATAGTGCGACAGCCCAAAAATCAAAACGAAAATCGGTCTAATTTTTGATCTACACGGTCAAACTTGACCAAATTTGGAGCACACCTTCCTAAGGATATTAGGAACTTATTCCAAGCAACGATCGAGTAGATCCATGTCAAAGTTTCAACCTTTTTCCATTTGAACGAAGATTGGTTCAAAACCGGGCAAGAATGAAAACTCGATCCAAACACTTGCTCGTGGGAGATTGATGATCTAGATGATCCTAGATGTAATCCCACACGTCACAGCAAGGTAGATGAAGGCAAGAAACCAACCAAAAACCAAAGGATCAAAGATGGACTCAAAATCACCAAATAAGGAGGAAGAACACAAAGAGAACTCATCTTTGAAGAATCATGCATAGATTGATTTGAGGTTGTAGAGAGTTTAGAGCCACTCCATCTAGGAGGACAAGAGCTCAATCTATGAGCACACCATCAACTCATCTCTCTAGAACCCTAAGCCTCTCCTTTCCTCTCTATGCCCTAAGACAAAACTAGGGTTTTGCAAATGAAGTACTTGGGGGCTGCTTGACAGCACCCCCTCCTATTTATAGTGAGGCCTAACTTCTAGAAGAGTTAACCCTAATGGGCTCCTGTTAAGGCCCAACACAAACAGGTCACACACGCACGTATTTTAAAGCGTCGTCTTCATCTCCTCTTGACTTAATCCGCTTCACCTTGCGCCATCTTGCGCCGCGGGTTGGCAAAAGGTCACCAAGGCGGTATTTAGGTGAAATTACCAAAATACCCCTTCTCGATCTTTTTCGAAGACCGAGTCCGAACTGCGCGAAGCACATCCATACTTCGCCACGTGTAGGTTGATCCAGCGGCTCTCATCATATCGGTAAGTCTCTCCCATCCGGCTCCCACCGAACCACCATGGCACTTGCACCGACCCCCGCGCCACTTGATCCAACCAGTCGCATAGAACTGCCCGTTCGGTCACCTTTGTCCATTCTGCGCCACGCTTGACTCCATTGACTCCAACCGGCATCCCTCATCGTTCTGGACCTCAGCTCTCCAAGCTTAGTCCTGATCATCCTCGTCATTGATCGTCGTTAACCTCAAAGCAACCTGCATAACAATAGACAAAGAAATCGATTCCGGGAACAAGTTCTTCACAACTTGACCCACGTTAGTGAAAACATGCATCATGCAATACATATGCACTATAGCCTATGAACTCAACCTATCCCAAAGCCAAATTTCCAAAATGGCCGATGATCAGCACAAGACCGGTCAGACCGTAGTTCACTGGCCGGTCAAACCGAACCAGGCCGGTTTGATCGCTCTCAACACGTCGGTCTGACTGCTCCAATTTTGACAGCTTTTCAACTTCACCGAAAACGTGTGATTCGACAAACCATCAATGTTATTGCCAATTGTATCATCATCCTAAGATCATGCACATATCCCCATGATATCCACAATCTCCCCCTTGATGAACACATTGGCAGTTTTCCAAAAATGCTAAGTTTGAGGTTTGAAAAGTAAAAAACTCAACGTTTTCGCACAAAGGCACAACTTGGTCCAAATGCAATAAAAAGCTAGGTAAATGACCAAGCTCGCTCTAGAATAGCATAGGTAAGTGAGATACGACAAAAGAAGGCAAGAAAGCTTCAATTTCCAGAAAATTACAAAATCTCACTTAAGGTCCATATGAAAGAACAATTGTTCAAATTGACATTTGATCATTGTGAGGTTCCAAAAATTACAAATCAAGTTCAGAATTGGCAATAAGATCATAAGAATGCAAATAAGAAACTCCCCCTCACTATGATCCTCAGATTTTAGAAAATTTCAAAATTTCCAATTTCTCCAAATAACTCCCCCTTTTTGACATTTTTGCTAAATATTCTCCCCCTTTGACAATGGAGTCATCAAGGAATCACACCTTCCTCTCGTCCAGAGATAACAAATACAGAATTGAGAAAGAAGCATAAGAAAGAGCATGCATGAAATGCAATGGAGTGGCTTCAATTTTTTCATTTTTCAATTTTTGAGCACAAGAAGCTTTGGAGATTACCCAAAAGAACAAGCTAGCATTTCCAATATTTACTCAATACCTATCAAGCCTGAAGGCGCTAGCAAGATCATGTTAAGATATATATAACAAAGCTAAGCTAGAAGGCTCAATGTAAAGCAATAAAATGTAATAGTTTAAGCAAAGCTTCAAATTTAGCAAGTTCATCAACAGAGATCCTAAAATGATAATGGCCATGTCAAAATGTTATTGTGAGATCAAAAAGCTAATAAAGACCACTTTAATAGACAAACAAGTCCTGAATTGAATCATGTTGCTCAAATTAGCTCAAACGGCCATTCTTCAACAAATTTTTCATTTGCAATGAATTTTGGAGTTGATTAATGGTCTATCTTAGTGAAGAAGATCCTAGACTAGGAGCCATCTACAAACTCTTCCTAAGCTTCGACCAAACGGTATATCTTAGTGAAGAAGATCCTGGACTAGGAGCCATCCACAACCTCTTTCAAAGCTTCTACCAGGGCGACAAATCTTGAGGTTCATGTCAATTTTGACAAGCAGTCCCCATGAGATTGTATGGATCATCAAACTATCTCCAAGTTCATGTCTTGGACATGCAGTCTCGTGAGAGTAGTTTGGCACATTTTATCAAGGACAATCTTGAAATTCGATTTTTCTTTTTACACAAGAGTAGTTATAAATTATCAGCAGAACAAGAAGCTCAAGTAATAATCAAAACTAGATTTAAGAGCTAACAAACCAATTTTGACAGTGCCAGTGTCACAAAAGGAGCACTAATTGCGCAACTCGCTAAAAGATCCATAAATAGCAGTTTTTAGTTCAAGTTGTTTTAATGTTCTAGCTCAGTTAGCAAAGACTTAGCTACACATGTGAAAGCATGATAATTCTAGCAAGTCAAAAAACTAGACATGGCATTAAGCAAGAATTGAAATACTAAAGCTCAAGAGGGTAATAAGCAAAGCTTCATCAATTAAAAGATAAGCAGAAGTCTTATATTACAATGCATCTTTTTGAGTTTTTCATATGAATGCAATATGATACAATGAATGCAAAAGAGTCAACTCCCCCTCAAAACAGGCCAAAAGGGCTAATAACTCCCAACTCGCCCCGCAAGAAAGCAAAACAAGAAGAATCAAGAGCCTTAGTGAAAATATCTGCAACCTGCTGCTCAGACTCTACAAAGTGAAGCACAACATCACCCTTTTCTACATGATCTCTAAGGAAATGATATCTGATATCAATGTGCTTGGTTCTAGAGTGTTGCACTGGGTTTTTGGCAATATTTATGGCACTAGTGTTATCACAGAAAAGAGGAACACTATCCAAAGACAACCCATAGTCCCACAGAGTAGATAAGATACAAAGAACCTGAGAACAACTACTCATTGCAGCTACATACTCAACCTCGGCAGTGGATTGTGCAACAGAGGACTGCTTCCTAGAAGACCAAGAGATAAGAGAGGTGCCTAACAAATGACAAGTGCCAGAAGTACTCTTCCTATCCACTCTACACCCCGCAAAATCAGCATTAGAAAAAGCTCGAATGGAGAGAGCAGAATCGGAAGAAAACCAGAGTCCAAAGTCAAGAGTGTCCTGAAGGTACCTGAATATGCGACGCACTGCTTGACGATGAGAGGCACGAGGAAGCTCGAATCGAGCGCATGCACACACAAAGAAATCAGTATGTCTGGCCTCGACGCCGTGAGGTAGAGGAGGGAGCCAATTATGCTGCGGTACTCCTTCTGGTCCACGGGCTCTTCATCCTCATCAGGATCCAGCACGGTAGAAGCGGCAATGGGAGTAGACATTGGCTTGCTGTTTCCCATGTCGAAGCGTCGAAGAAGGTCCTTTGTGTACTTACTTTGATGAATGAAGGTACCCTCTTTCAGTTGCTTGACTTGAAGACCAAGGAAGAAAGTCAGCTCACCCATCATACTCATTTCGAATTCCCTGCTCATAGAATCTGAAAATTTGGATACCAAAGCATGAGAAGAACCACCGAATATGATATCATCCACATAAATTTGAACCAATAAAAAGTCACTGCCATGCCTGAGAGTGAACAAGGTTTTATCTACCATTCCCATTTCGAAATCATTCTCAAGCAAGAAACTCTTAAGCCTATCATACGAAGCTCTAGGGGCTTGCTTCAAATCATACAAGGCTTTAGAGAGCTTAAACACATGGCTTGGAAACTTGTGATTTTCGAAACCAAGAGGTTGTTTGACAAAGACCTCTTCTTCTATGAAACCATTAAGGAAAGCACTCATGACATCCATTTGAAAAAGCTTAAATCCCTTAGATGTCGTGAAAGCTAACAAAATGCGAATGGCTTCTAATCTGGCTATAGGAGCAAAGGTCTCTTCAAAGTCTAAGCCTTCTACCTGGGAATAGCCTTGAGCTACAAGCCTAGCCTTGTTGCGAACTACCAACCCATCCTTACTTTGATTATTTTTGAAAATCCATTTTGTTCCAATTAAATGTTGATTAGGTGGAGGTTCAACTAAGGTCCAGACTTTGTTTTTTTCAAAATTTTCAAGCTCTTCATGCATAGCATTGACCCAAGAGGAATCAGATAAAGCATATGTGACATCTCGGGGTTCAAAAGACGCAACAAAAGCAGAATGTGCATGTGAATCTGGAGAAATAAACCTGAAGCGAGTAACTCACTCATGAAGATCCCAAATTATCTACTCATCTGGGTGTTGTCGCTGAATATGAAAAGGAGGTCCTGGTGCAGATGTGGCCTCTACCTCATTGGCTGTGGAGGTAGGAGCAGAGCCACTCGAAGCGCCAGTGAAAGTGGGAGGAGGCTGCTCTCCTGAAGCTGGAGAAATAGAAGCAGACACTCCAACCATCTCAGTAGTGCCTAGAGGATGGATTGGGTCCTCATCCTCAGAGTCGTCATCGACGAAGATACTCTCTCGATCACTAATGACCTATGTACCTGCACCATCGGGTCTAGTACCAGGACTAGCCTCATTAAAAGTGACTTCACAAGTCTCAACAATTTTGTTAGTATCCAAATTAAATACACGATAGCCACGAGAATGAGCAGGATATCCAAGGAAAATGCCATCATAACATCTAGATTCAAATTTATCCAAGTTGTCATGTTTAAGAATGAAGCACTTGCAACCAAAAATCTTGAAATGAGAGACTCTAGGCCTATGACCAAATCGCAGCTCAAAAGAAGTCTTGCCTATAACAGATCTCAAGAACACCCTATTAGACACATAACAAGCAGTAGAGATCGCCTCAGCCCAAAACCTCCTAGGAGTGCTATGCTCGTCTAGCATGGTCCTAGCCATCTCTACAAGGGTCCTGTTCTTCCTTTCTACAGCCCCATTCTGCTGGGGAACTCTAGGAGAGGAAAACTGGTGCTCAAGACCTCTCTCAGAGCAGAATGTAGCAAAAGAAGAGTTTTTGAATTCTGTGCCATTATCACTCCTAATGGTTCTCAAAGCTCTAAGGAGGTCAACAGCTAGTCTAAGTACCAAATCCCTAAAGAAGCCAAATGACTCATCCTTAGAAACCAGAAAATATACCCATGAATACTTGGAGAAATCATCCACAATGACAAGCACATACCACTTCCCTCCTGCAGACTGAACTCTAAAAGGGCCAATTGTGTCTAAGTGCGAGAGCTGACCAGATCCATCGGTCATCACTAGAGTAAGAGGTGGATGAGAAGTAGAAACCATCTTACCATGTCTACAGGGAGTGCACAGAAGGTCTCTAACAGGCTTAAGTCTAGGCAAACCTCTAATCAAGTCCTTGCTATTGATCCTGGTCAAATGATCAAAGCCTATATGTCCAAGACTACGATGCCACAAGACTAAATCATGAGAGTCAGAAGCCACAAGGCACCTAGGGCTGGAAGAAGAAGAGATACTAAAATTAGCACTAAATATCCTCTCAAACCTAGAGATCCTAAAGACATGCACACCCGAAGAATCTAGAACTTTACACTCACCACTCTTAAACCTCACTTTTAGACCCTCATCAAGAAGCTGAGAAATAGATAGCAGATTATACTTCAGCTTACTTACCAAAGTGATGTCCTTAAGCATGAAGTTGTTGTTGATGCGCACTGTGCCCTCGGGTCATCACTTGCCCCGTAGAAGCATCCCCAAAAGTGATCAACTCATTGCCGGATGCGTGTGAGGGAGGAGAACCATCTAGAATCTCCAGTCATGTGTCGAGAACATCCAGAGTCAACAAGCCATATGTCCTCCTTCCTCGCATGTTGGACCTACAGGGCATAAGCGAGGAACATCTGTGCCTCAAGATCAAGTTAGTGATAAAAGACTTGGGAATCCAAAGATCGAGCCACACGATGCTTAGGAACAGCAGAAGAAGCAGCAATAACATGGTTAGTGGAATAATCATAAGAATGCACACGAGCAACACCCAGACCTCTCCGAATCGACCTACCAAAAGATCGGTACTCCCCCTGTCTAGATGCTACCCGTGGTTTCTCCTCACGATATCCTAATCCAAAACGCTGCCTAGAGCCACCAAAAGAGTCAAAGAAATCATCTACGAACCTAGGCCTATGTCTAGTAGGAAAGATAGGCTGCTTGGCTCTAGAGACTGTCGTAGGTGAAGAAACTCCTCTAATGGTCCTCAAAGCATGCACTCTCTCCTTCCTCTCATTCTTAGCTCTACGGAAGCAGAACTCAACTATGTGGCCATCCTTCTTGCAGAAGATGCAATGATACTTGACCTTTTGAGAGGTCTGATCTGCTGACTTAGAAGCATCTGTCTTGCTAAAAGGGGTTTGGGCAAAACCGGCAGATCTAAAGACTATCTTAGATGGCTCAGGGGGTTCTACCTAAAACAAGCCACTCTTAACCGCTCTCGCAACTTTAGGTGGGTGATTCTTAGAATTCTCTAAAGAATTAAATCATAGGCCACTATTCTTCACACTCACCTTAGATTGGTCAAGGATCATGTTAAGGTTCTTCTTTCCACTAGAAAATCTCTCAAGAGTCTTTTTGAGGTAATCATTTTCTTTGGCTAGGTCCTTACAGGTGACACACCTATTTGACTTGGTTGTCCTAGCAAGCTTTTCTTTAACAAGAGCTATCTCAACTTTTAAAGCCTCGCAAGATACACAAGAAGCATTCTCAATCCTACTCACTTGCTCTTTGAATTTGACTCTAAACGCCTCTTGTATCTTATCTAAATTTGTCCCAACTTCAGTACAAAAAGTACAAGAAGAAGAATCAACAACTCTCTTAGAAGCAGTTATGGACATGGATTGTTCAATTTTAGATTTCTCCTCTAGAGTCTTATTCAAAGCATCATTCTCAATTGTGAGTTTAAGACAGTTTTCACATGAAGCAGTTTTAGAATGAAAAACCATTTCAGTTATTTCCTTCATTTTAATCCTACTATCCTCTCAATGAGAACAAGTGTGACTAGCATCAAATTTCTGCAATTCCTTAGTAGCACTATCCAATTTCAATTCAAGCAATGCATAATTTGAGTAAGATGAAGGAATAGCATCTACAGTAGTCACATCTAGAGCAATAGCATCCATACAAACAGAACTGGATTTGAGAGATTATAGTTCATCTAGAGCTTCTTTAAGTTGATTAGCAATAGAGGAATGAGCAGATTTCAGATTTGCTAATTCAACATGCAAGCAAGAGCAAGAGTCACAATCATCAGCAGGATTAATGGATTTGAGCCTAACCACTTCTAGGTTCAAGTTGTCAATCATTATATCATGTCTCTTAATCATTTTAGCTTGCTTTTTCAGATTTCGTTCAGCAGCAACCAAAGCTCGTTCCATTTTAGTGAGTGAGGGGCATACCTCGTCGGGATCGCTGAAGGGATCGTTGTCATTAGAGGAGTCAACGTCGTGGCTATCCCTGGCCATGAAGCACATACCGGTGAAGTCCTGGGCCTTGTTATTGCCATGGGAATCATCCTCATCGTCCTTCGTCCCCGAGTCCATATCGCTCATATCAACATTATCAAGAGCGGCAAGGACCCGGTTGATGAACTTTCGGTAGTTGGGCTTCTTAGCTTTAGCATCACGAGCTTGAGGACGCCTCTGAAAGTCCTTCTCTTCCTTGCCCTTCAGCTTGGGGTAATTGGCCCGAATGTGGTTTGGCTCACCACACTCAAAGCAGGTAACAGGGCCACTTCTCCTTTCGCTCCCCACTTTGTTGTAGACTCTCGCGAATTTTGTGGATAGGAGGGCTAAGTCATCCTCAGGTAGCTTCTCTAGCTGCTCATCGCTCAAAGAGTGCAAAACGGACAATGAAAAACCAGATGAGCTAAAATCCAAAGGACCAGAAGAGCTACCCTTAGATGGGTCAATCACTAGAGCTATCGACTCTGTCTTGGGGAGACGCGAGATGAAGTCAATCTCATGCGTCTTCAACCTCGAGTAGAGCTTATCCATGGTAAGCTCACTCATAACAGTGTAGTCAAGTTGGTTCTGTCTCACTTCTTTGATCACGGTAGATCCCTCATGGTAGTCAGCGAGGGTCTTCCAGATCTCGGGAGCAGGCCTCAAGTGAGTGACACGCTCAAACTCAGATCGACTAAGCCCTTGAATCAAGAAGTTCAGAGCCTTGCTATTTGCCTACACATCAGGTGTGATCACATCGTCATTGGCTGGCACTACATAAGGATTTTTGACATTAAGCCAAAGTAATTGCCCTTGAGCCTCGATGTAGGCATGCATGCGAGCCTTCCAGTACGAAAAATTGACTCCATCAAACACAGGTGGTTTGGTCGAATACTTGTCAGAAGCCATGGCTCCTCAGACCGGTTAAGATCTATGACCAGAGCTAACCGTGCTCTGATACTAGTTGTAGGACCGAAAAGGCGCCTAGAGGGGGGGTGAATAGACGCTTTCTCTATTTTTCACCTTGATTGAACTCAACACTACTTTCACTCCAATAGCTATAGAAGCTATGAAGATCTATATACAAGCACAGTGGATGACCTGTGTTGAATCCGATCAAACCCCAAAGCAAAAGACCCAAAACACGGAGAACAAACCCTCGGGTCCGGACTGACCGATGTCTATCGCGCGGTCAGACCGACGGCGACTCGACCGTGGCCACGCGCATCGACCGGCCGGACTGAAATAAAGATATGAAATTTCAAAAACCAAAACGAAAATCGGTTTAACTTTTGATCTACATGGCCAAACTTGACCTAATCTGCTTCACCTTGCGCCATCTTGCGCCGCGGGTTGGCAAAAGGTCACCAAGACGATATTTAGGTGAAATTACCAAAATACCCCTTCTCGATATTTTTCAATATCGAGTCCAATCGCTGGCACATCCATGCTTCGCCACGTAGGTTGATCCAATGTCCATCATCGTGTCGGTAAGTCTCTCCCATCCGGCTCCCACCGAACCACCATGGCGCTTGCACCGACCCCCGCGCCGCTTGATCCAACCAGTCGCATTGAACTACCCGTTCGGTCACCTTTGTCCATTTTGCGCCACGCTTGACTCCATTGACTCCAATCGGCATCCCCGATCGTTCTGCACCTCAGCTCTCCAAGCTTAGTCCCGATCATCCTCATCGTTGATCGTCATTAACCTCAAAGCAACCTGCACAACAATAGACAAAGAAATCGATTCCGAAAACAATTCTTCACAACTTGACTTGCATTAGTGAAAACATGCATCATGCAACACATATGCACTATAGCCTATGAACTCAACCTATCCCAAAGCCAAATTTCCAAAAATAGCCGATGATCAACACAAGACCGGCCGATCTAGCTCATCGGGTTTGGCGATCGAACCAAACCGGCCTCGACCACTCTCATCACGTCGGTCTGACCTCTCTAGTGTGTCAATTTAATATTTTATTTACCACGGACCTAAAGCCCGCTCTGATACTAACTGTAACACCCTGGCTATGCAGTAACCAAGATATTACCTAAAAGACTAACATACATTAACAACATGAAATACTTTCATCCATCTATCAACTACTAACCGGTAAGAATCAATAATTGATAGAATGAACATAAGAATTGAAACAGAATTTAATAACATAACAGACTCTATTTACCTAAGCATGAAGAATCATCTATGATAATCATATCAATGGACTATACGAAGATCTTAGGCAGTTACCATTTCAATCATATCATAAGAAAAGATAACATCAACCATCATACTCCAGTTATTACAATCCAAAGATTATCGAAAGAAAGGTAATGACAGGTTCATCTAATTAACAAGTGAATAGTGTGAAGTAAATGAATGATTCGTGACTATTCCCTCCCAAGCATGCTGTCTTCGATGTTTACCTAAAACAAGTAAACATGGCAAGAATGAGTCCACGACTCAAGAAGTACAATGTAACAATATGAACCATCTTGAATAAGAACGTAATAGAATGAATGAGTAAGAACAAAACATCACATAATAGAATTCAATGTAGAATGAACGAATAGGGACATATCATCACATGATAGAATTCGAATGTAGAATGAACGAATAGAAACATAACAATCATATTATAGAATATGAATTTAGAATAACAGAAAACATATGAATGAATGAAATGCATGAACTCCATCGCTTATATGCAGATAGCCGGTGACACACCGTCGGTGTTCACTTAGGCCTGCATTTAACAAAATACGGGGGATCCAAGGCCCGTATGAAGAACGTTTCATACGGGGATCCAAATCTGTCCACATTGGAATGGTGGGTCTTACGTGTCCATACTAGAATTGATGGGTCTTTACATTTCACTCCCATGGATGAAACATGAACAATGAATGAATGGAATAAACTATAAATAATGAAATACATCATCTCATTAAACATGGATTAACGAACGTGAAAAGAACATGAAGCATTGAATCTACTTATGGATCATAGAAATAATAGTATGAACAACAAGCACCCAGCATTCACCAACAATAAGAATCACAAGATACTTGCCCATATTGGAATAATGGGACTTCACTACCTACTCCCGTGGGTGTATATGAAAGAAGGAATGAATAAATATATCGAACGTAAACATATTACCGAATAATCATGGTATATCAATTGTGAAGGGAACCAAGAAATACCCATAGCACATTCATCAATTATGTGTAACAAGTAGCAATCAAGACAAATCAATTGTACTTGCCTTTCAAACTGCGGTGCATTAGGAGGCAAGGACGAAGCCACTAATCTCGAACCCTCTCCTCCTACACAATTGAATTACTTGAATAAGGAACCACGTGAATAGGATGTCACTCGAAACGCTTGATCGCAGCATCCTAACCCCAAGGTTCACAAAGTCGATCTACCCAATTAAACCAACAGTCTAGCGCGACGATAAACGGGACATCAGAACTAAAAACACCATAACTTTTGATCTGAGACTCAAAACGGAGTGAGCTCAGATCCTATGGAAATATAACGACAATATCCACATTAAACTAGTTGGGTGAATTCTCTAAATTGGCCAAAATATTAGGCTAACAATTAGATAAAATTCTATTATAGAATCTGCCTAACAGAAATAGACAACAGTAAAGAAATGATCATATCTTTTGTTCTATAAATCCAAATAGAGTGTTCTTTATCAATCTAGAAATATGAGAAAATTATCTACAGAAATATTTTTGGGAAACAAGTCTGAATTTGATCATAACCAAATCATATTTTAATAAACATCTTTGCTGATAATTCTCGTCAGATTTCAGGACAGTAGAAAAGAAGCTATCATAACTTTTGAACCGTAAATCAGAATTTAGTGATCTTGGAGGCTACAGAAAGCTAAGAACGATTCCCACATAACTATAGGATATGGAATCTTCAGATTCATGACCTAAACACATGAAAAACGTCGCGCAAGGTACTGGACAGAATTGATCTAATTGTAGCAGGGAACCGATCTACTAAACGTAATCAAATTCGCATCTATTATGAATCATACAGTGAAGAATGGCTTTCGTTACCCTTGTAGAACCCCAGAAAGACATTGAACAAAAACCCACGAAGAAGCTCTCCTTCCTCTCCCTTCTCCTCTCTTCTCCCCCTTCCTTCGTCTTCCTTATGGCCGACCAATCTGTAGGGGAAACACCGGAGATAGCAATGACGGCCAGGCGTGTCATCAGTGGCGACTGTGTACTTTAGTAGGGGCCACGACATCGAAAGCAAAGCGATCTAAACACTTGTAGTAGACTAGGGTTTGTGGCTTGATCCCCCCTTCCTTGCCTTCAAGTGGGCTACCAGCCTTCCATGGGCCATGGGCCTCTAAGGCCCAGCTCTTTCCCCCGTGACTATGGGTTGGTGGCCCAAAACTCTCTAAAAAAATCTGAATTTTGAACTTATTTCCATCTCTAAACTTTGTTGCATTCGATATTGAATAAATTTCCCTCTCTCGAATAATATTCTCTCTAATTGGAATTTGAGGTATTACACTCGGCTCGTTAAGGCTCGTTAAGAAAACGAGCTCGGCTCGTTAAGCTAACGAGCAAAATATCAGGCTCGGCTCGGCTTGTTAAAAAGCTCGAACTCGACTCGTTAGGCTTGTTAGGCTCGTTAAGAAAGTCAAGAGATCACAGTTTGAAGCTAGTTAGGCCCGCTAAAAAGGGAAATCCGCCTAATAAAATTTTTAGAAAGTTACGAGATCACAGCTTGGGGCTTGTGCCTCTCTGGACTACCTAAGGGTTGCTGGGTTGGGCTGGCTTGGTACTACTACTCTACTGTGCTGGTTTTTTAACGAGCTAAACGAGCTTAATGAGCAACTCGCGAGTCAGCTCGAACTCAGCTCGTTAAGAAAACGAGCTAAATTGCTGGCTCGGCTCGGCTCGTTAAGGGACCGAGTTCGAGCCGAGTCAAGCCGAGCCCTTAAAGAGCCGAGCTGGCTCACGAGTTTCGAGCTTTTTTTTCCACCCTTATTGATATGTGACTAGTTAAGAATACACAGAGGGTCTCGGAGTTGCATATCTGGGGTCCCGACATGGCGGCTACCCCAGCCACCTCCCTCCTCCCTCCTCGGGTTCACTGCCCCAAGCCGGCTCCCTACATGCGTTCATCATCCGCTCACCACGGCCAATCATCCGCCTACTTGTACCTTCTTCGGATCTCCATCCTCCAGTCCTCGAAGGAGCTTGACGTTGCTGCCTGCTCGCCTGTCCAGACGCTCCCTCTTTCGGATCCTTCTCCAAGGCCGACGAGCCAACACCGTAGGCCGCCTCCTCCTGCCAGCAGTCGTCAGTGCCACGACATCCTCCTCATCCTCCACCTCCCTCCACCAGCCGCCAAGCCTGAAGTTTTGTTTTTCATTGATCCCCTCTCCCCAAAGGCTAAAACACAATATGTTGGCTATTGCTTGTGATTTGTGTATGTGACTCTCTAAGCATTTTCAATTTGAATTGTTGAACTATGTCAGTTTGTTTGCATTTTCATGTTATGATGAGATGTACTGTCAGCTTGCATTTCAATTTTCAATTTGCAATTGTTGAACTTTGTTCATTTCCAATTTTTCATTTTATGTGATGAGATGTATTGTCACTTTGCACTTTGTTGGGACTCGGATTTACATATCTGAAACCCTCTATGTATGCTGAACTAATCCTAGATCAGTAGCTAGCTCATACAAAAAAAACATCGATAAAATACCAACCATTCAACGGTTTAACTAAAAAGATTGAAAAATAATAAATAATAATAATTACTGGACCTTATGGTCAATGTCTACTTAACTTGTCGCGTAGGGCTTAAGAAACAAATAAACTCTTGCAACAGAAAAGAAACTTGGGAAGGTTATTCAACATGCCCACAGGCAATCGAGTAAAGAACACATCCTAATTCGCAAAACCTTCAAAGAACTACTCTTCGCAGAACTCTTGAGCAGTTTGACTTTCTTCAACTAAGTAGCAAAGTTTAAAGCCGTGAGTATATAAAGTACTCAGCAAGTCGTAGGGAATAGTATGCAATTAATATTCATACAAGGCTTGAACAAAGAAATAGATGTATGGTTCTTTTGCTGAAAGCGGGTATAGACAGTAAATATAGTAAGTCGATTATACAACGTATTTGAAAACACAATAAGTGGGTATATACAGTAAATATAGTAAGTTGATTGCACAACGTATTTGAAAACACAATAAATAAATAGAGTAAACAATTTTTTTGAAACAACCAGCGAACTTCCCATTCACTTGCCAACCAAACCGTCAAGTGAATTCCCCATCCACCAAGCGAACATCATATTCACCAAGCAAACTTCCCATTCACCTTTCGACTAATTTTTATAAAAACTCTACCCATCGTGTGAAATCCCCAAGCAATGTCCATAGCCCGGGACATGACTATTTAAATAGTTTTAACTCTGCAGAGGTTGTACAGCTTTACCCATAAAAGATAAATCAACTTATAATGTCCCTTCACACACATTCGTAGGTGCTTGACTAAATGATTATCATAAGGTCTTTACAAAGCTTCTTCTTAACCTAGTTCTGCCTGCTAAGGTTTTAACACTGAATGTCTTTCTGACCAGACAGGGCCTCCTCTTGCGCCATTGCGAGTATATGTCTATCTCATAACTCACGCTTCCAAAACAGAACTAAAATTGAGACGTTGCAAATTAATTAGCTAGGTCTATCCCATACTGGACATATAGTTGTACGATATGGTCTAGTTCAATGGCGTACAAGATTAAGTCCTTGACAATTACTTAGGTGAGTCTACCTCATCCCAACAATGTGCTACCTGTACCCCCTTTCCTGCACGATCGCTCACTTGAGTGAAAATCATTTTGTTCAACCAAGACCAATGACATACCCTGCCATAGCACAACAAATTTTAGCAACAGTGGCTACCCGTAACAATTCAATATCTCACTAAGTCAAATTAACATTATTGAACATGTGACATGAGCCTATCGTACAACTAAGCATGACTAAGCATCTCTATGATGCCCATGTTGGTGATACAAATATGTCCAATTAGTAAAGACCATCCTAGGGTGATAAATGATTAATGGTATTCAAATAATCAATGGAAGCATAATGACAAATAAGTGATTAACTATTCCCAAAGCAACTGACATAAAAGTAACATGCAATTTAATATAAAACAAGATATTTTGAAAACATAGGTTCAATATGATCAATAGATTATGACTTGCCTTGGCTTTGCTCAGTTATCACACTTTGATCTTCAAAACTTGCTCCTGATCCTGCTCCTTGAAACAAATCGTTTAAACGAGAGAGAAAACAACAGACGAAACACAAATAAATCGAAAAGGAAATCAAATAAAATCCAAAATCAACAAAACAAACTCTAAACTAAATAGCTCAGTTTTAGATGAATTTAGGAACTTAAACGGACTGAATCGGAGTTCGGACGAAGGAGAACGGACTCTTAGAAGATTTGCTGAAAAAGAAAAAAAAAGAGAGAAAAGAATATTCCTGGAATATTCCTTCGGCTAAAAAGAAAAAGAAAAAAAGACACTAACAAATGGGGCCCACTTGTAAGTGAAAGAGAGAGAATGACATGTGCGGCCAAAGTGACAGAGAGAGAAATAGACATAGAGAGAGAATGACAAAGAGGGCCCACAAGTAAGGGAGAGAGAGGAGCAAGGGAAAAACAGAGGAGGCGCTCGCGCAGCTCTGGCGCACGGCGGAGAGGGAGCGGCGGGCAACGGCGAAAATGGGACACTGATGGCAGAAGGAATCTCTAGGTGGCGGCGACGCAGTGAGGGTAGCAGTGTGGCAACGGCGGCCACAGCAGTGATGAGGGAGCTTCGGGGGCACGACGGCAATGGCGGCTCGGCGGTGCCCCTGAGGAAATGGAGGTGAGAACGGTCTTGGCGGCGGTACAAGGAACACGACGAGCAGCTTGGGGTGGCCGGAGGATGACAGGGACGGCAACACGACGATGACCGGCGGTGAGGACGAGGCACCACAGTGGTAGAGAGATGATGGGAGGGGATTGGAAGATGACAATGAGGAACACGGGGTGACGTGCATAGGGAGGCATGGAGACTCATCGACGGTGAGATCGTATATGGAGGCGGCGATCAGAATTGGAGTGGAAGATGGCGATGGTGATGCTTTGAGGACGAAGAGGTGGGCATCGGCTAGAATGCGGCGAGGCAAACTCAATGGATGCGACAGCACAGACGGAGAGGCAACGACAGTGATGGAATGAGCGATGGAGTGCTTGCGGCGGTGACGGCTTCTTTGGCGAAATCCGGTGAAACAGAGTCAAAATCAGTGTGGGCATCTTGGGGCATCGGGAGAGGAGGACAAGGCGAGGAAAATGACACGAACGATGTGCTTAAAAAGGGCCGAAGAGGGAGTATCCGTAGGGAGGACGATGGCTAGTTCGTGTCGAACACGGACACAGGAACAGAGTTGGGTGCAAGGAGGAAGGAGGAGGTGACGTGGTGCACTGACAAGTGGGACCATCGGGCAGAGAGATGAGGGAGGAGGTGGCACAGTTGCGGGCTAGCGCGGGAGAAAAAGGGAGCGGGCCAAGGTGGCTGGGCTGGCGGAAAAGAAATGGGCCGGGAAAAAGAGAAAACAACCCGAGAAGAAAAATATTTTGGGCCGAAGAAAAATCCGAAAAAGAAAAGGAATTTCCAAATTTTAGAAAAATAGATTAAATAAAACCGAGCTCAAAGAAATAGAAAATAAACTCCAAAAAATGCTTTGCAACTCAAGGAACCCAAATAAAACGGTTTTAAATTTAATTAAAGAATATATTATTCACATTAAATGATTTTAATTTATGAAAATTCAAGTTAAGCTAGAACTTAAACAACAAAATTCAAATGGTTATTTTTATTTTTAAATACTTCAAAAGAACTCCAAATTAGGGATGTTGCACTCTTTCATGTTGTTCACTCATGTCTACTAACTGTAAGGAGGTGTGGCAGGCACACGGGCGTGCCCGCGAGCAACAAGCATGGGCGAGGTTCTCTGCCCGTCACCCTTCGCGGGCATGCCTGTGGGGGAGTTTTGGGATGGCGGGCCGTCAGGAGCCGGATTTACACATTCGAAACCCTCTATGCATTCTGAACTAGTCCCGGATCAATAGCTAGCTCACATAGGAAACATCAATGAAATACCATCCATTTATCGATTTAACTAAAAAGATCTTAAAAATAATAAAGGGTAATAATAACTGGACCTTATGGTCAACGTTTACTTAACTTATCACTTGCCATGCAGGGTTAAAGAAACAAATAAATTCTTGCAACGGAATGGAGAACTTGGAAAGGCCAATCAACATGCCCATAGACAATTGAATGGAGAACGCATCTTAATTCGCAAAGCCTTCAAAGGGCTCCTCTTCGTAGAACTCTTGAGCAACTTGATATTCTTCAACTGAGCAGCAAAGTTTAAAGTCGTGAGTACATAAAGTACTCAACTAGTCGTAGGGAACAATATGCAATTAATATTCATGCAAGGCTTGAACAAAGAAATAGCTGTATGATTCTTTTGCAGAAAACAGTAGTGACGATAAATACGGTAGATAGATTGAAATGCGTAATTGACGCAGGAGCGACACTTAAATAGGCTCGGGAAGGGGATTGGAGTTGAGCACAGCGGTGCAGCAGCATGGTCATCCTGGACTCGGAGTCGGCGTCGATAGGGAGATGAAGACGACTGACGTGGCGCGCTGACAAGGCAGACACATGGGACAGAGAGAGAAGGCAAGGGAAGCTGGTGGCTTGAGCTGGCGTGGCTTGGGCCAAAAAGAAAATGGGTCGTGCGAAGCGTGATGGAGGTCGGAAAAATGGCAGGGTAGGCTAGCGGGTTAGCGGGGAAAGGAAATGGACCGGGAAGGATTGAGCCCAAGAAGATAATTGGAGTTTAAAAGGATTTCCAATTTTCAGAATAAAGATTAAATAAAACCAAACTCAAAGAAATAGCAAATAAACTCCAAAGTTCATAGAAAATTTCAGAAAATACTCTAGAACTCAAGGAACCCAAATAAAATAGCTTTGATTTTAATTGAAGTTCAGATTATTCACATTAAATTATTTTGATTTATGACAATTCATATTAAGCTTTGAACTTAACAAAAAAAAATTAAATGGTTATTTTTATTTTTAAATGTTTCAAATGAACTCCAAATTTGGAATGTTACATGGGCATGGGTGCTCGCCGCGCCCTATTGCCATCCCTACATGCAAAGGCTGCTCCTTGGCCTGTTACAACTCGGAATTATGTATAGAATGAGATCCTAATCGTGATACAAACAGAACAAGAGTCCATAACAGAGAAGAATACCGAGTCAGAGTCAGTTGCGCCACTTGACAATACGTTTGGCACCAGTCGGCGTATGTATGTCGCATCCGGTATAACAACGAATTCGTAACGTACTTTAACATAGTATAATTGCAAGAGAAATTATTCCATCAACCGTGCTAGTAAATTGAAATAACCCAAAAAAATCCAGTTTTCAAAATTTTTGAAGCCTTTTTGGTTTGAATTCAAAATATTTCCCAATTTGGCAATCTTCTCCTCCTTGTCGCTTTCCCATTTTGGCCACCCCATTTCCTTAATCCGAAGACGGATTTTCACCCGGGCGCCTTCCCCCTTCTTCCTTCCGTGCGTCACCGCCTCCTTCTTCACCTTCATCATCCCACCACCTCCTCCCTCTGTCACCAGGCCAGCTCACCGCGCCACCTCCCACGTCGTCATCAATGTAGCGCACACCTCACCCTGCCACCTTGCTCGCCCCGGCGCCGCCCACGGCGGCCCAACCGCACGTGGTGGCCAACCACGTCACGCTCGCCGCACCGCCTTCCTGCTCCCCACCGCCTCTTCACTGGCTATAAAAGCCACCTCGGGCAAGCCTCCAACCTCATCCTCCCACTCAAACACCCCTATGACCCTTTTCCCTCTAGAGCTAGCCGAATTTTGGAGAATCGCTGCCGCCTGCTTCTTCTTCTCCGTCGAGCCAAGGTGAAATTCACCCACCCCATTCATCCCCTCCTCTTCTACCTCCAGCAATAGCTCTCTCTCACCACCCCCACTCTCATCCCCCACCTTTCCCCACCCTAAACCTCACCAGAACCTCATCGGCATCACCCCTCTCTGCCGCCCTTCTCACGGCCATCATCACCAATGCACCTCGGACCTCCCCGAGCACCAACACCACCACCTCTGAGCTCCTCTCTGCTCACTGATGCTCATGCGCCATTCCTTTTGGCCGGAGCAAGCTCGTAGCGCCGCCGCCTTCTCCCTCTGCTCTGGCCAGCTGCCACTCACGACATCGCCCCATTCCTTAGCCTCCTCGACCCGTCTAAACCCCCAAAATGGGTTGCCCTCGTGCCCTAGCTGCTTCCCGCACCACCTAGTTCCACTGCCAGCCACTAGAGCCTCGCCGGCTTTGCGCCTCCATGGCTCGGGCGAGCGCGTGGGCCTTTGGCCACGCGGCTCAAGCCGCGGGTGAGCTGGACCAAAATGGCTTGGCCATCTTGGGCTTTAGCCCATTTAAGTATTGGGCTCGCCTAATCTCATTCACAACCAATGAACAAGAAACAAAAATCATCGCTCAAAACAAACAAAATCATTACTGTTCGTCATCCAAAAAATGGTTTGTTACTGTTCATTTTCGAAACCAAAAACAATAATCCAATTGCTGTATTAACCAGTCTTCATCCATGCATAGTAAAATCAGCACTATTCACTATCCGACACTTTTTCGCCCGAAACCCTAATTTGACATTTTATATCCAGTCCTACCGTTTCGAGCCCGTGAATCCATATCTCAACTCTGCTCAGCCAAATGAAGCTCCAAATAAATACCTATCCTCCACACCACTTTTCTTTATGTTTCTTTTTGAATTTATTTTTCTTGCATGTTGTTCCTAGCCATGTTGTTCCTAACCCATTCCTTGTCGAGCCGGATTTTATTTGGTTTATTTTATTTCTTTTCGCGCTAGGTCACGACTTTGACGATCAAACTACAGAAGATACCGGACAAGACCAGTATTTGTCGGACCCGGGAGTAACACCCCAAATCTTCTGTGCATTTTTGAACTAGTCCCATGATCAGTAGCTAATCCACACAGTAAACAGATATGCTAACATCCATAAATTGCACAATTATATTAATAATCAACAGAGTTTATTACAAAAGGGGCTTACAAGCCAACAGTAAAGAACACAGCGGAAGACGAAGAAGAAGTAGTGAATTCCAGCTGATCTGTCACAGGTAATCGACTGGGGTTGCGGCCTAGTCGTCGAAATCCACATCGGTAGCAAAGTCCTTCTCCTCTGAAATTTATTTGCATTAAGCAAGGATGAGCACAACTTTCGTGCTCGTAAGTTACACCCAATAACAGAGTTAATGCATGTATGGATGTAACAAAGGATGGCTTATAGGGGCTTCAACCCATAACTTTTCTCATAGACACCCATCCATGTCAAAACTGTTTTACAAAACATTTTAAAAACCAAAGTCTAACTTTGAGTGGCTTGAATGGCATGTCCATGACCGTGGACACGGCTATTTGAATAGTTCTTAACAATCTGCAGAGGTTGTACAGCTTTACCCACATGACATGAATTCTTTAGTTTGTCTGGCATCCGTCGATACCACCGCTCACTACCTTAGGTAAGTAGTCTAGAGCACGTGTCAAGGCCTTTACAAAGCGCCATTCCACCGCAGTCTCCCCTCGCCAAGGTTTTGCTCCCTTTGGGCTGCAACCCGCAGGATTTGAGCCTCCTCTTGTACCAGGTGGGACTAACGTAGGTCATAACATGACTACCCACCGCATCTGAAGGGAACGACCACGGTGAAACATTACAAATTAGTTGGCCAGGTCCCGCCCACACAGGACATGTGGTAGTACGACAAGGCGTAGCAAAGAACGCTCAAAGGCCGGTCCTTAATTGACTTGGGTGACTTTCCATAAAACCGATGGGCCTCGATCATAGAAATGACTCGATCCCGTGCATCGACATGCACCATCCAAACAACCATTTTGCCAAAGTACAAACCATCATTTTATTTTATTTTTCAAGATCGTTTATAAACTTCCATAACACACCAATGCCATGGATACAATTTAAACAACATTTGATTTTTGGCTGAAATTCCCCAAATCAAATATTTCAGGTCTAAGCATGGCTAAGCATAATTTTCTCAAAATGTTCTAGTTCATACTATTGCATAAACTAGATTTTTATCTAAGGTGTCAAGGTATATCTATTCAATGTCAAATTTGGTTGTACAAAGGAATTAGGCATAACTATAATTTAAAACAGGAATTTAAATTACATTGAATAGAAATACGCATGCAATAATAATTTAAAAACTGAATTTGAATAATTTGAAATAATGGGATCAAATATGATCAAAGATGTAACTTACCTTGCTCAATTAGTTGCTCTAAAACGGCGTCGAAATCTGACTTTTCGAAGTCGTCGAAATCTATACGCGAAAATAATCTAAATTCAAATAAAATTCAAAATAGAATTCAAATAAACTCCAAATTAAATAATATTAGTTTATTTATCTAGATCTTGAATTTATATGAATTTATAAATTTGAATCGATGAAATCGGAGTTCGTATGAAGGAGAACGAACCCTGGGAAGTTTCAAAATTATATGAAATGATGAATAATAGGATTTTTCAGAATTTCAGAATTATTTTTGAGAAGGAAAATCAGATTAATGCGTCACGCTAACGTCATCAATTGGTTTCCCGATTCGGTGGAAACCGTGTGCCACGTCAGCGCCACACGGGCGCCACGTCGGCAGACACGTGAGCAAGGGGGTGGTCTGGTGAGGAGGTGGCACCACGTGGCGGTGCCACATCAACAAGGCCGGTGGCGCTCTCGGCGTTGAGCTCGCCGGCGCTATGCGCCACGGTGAGCTCCGCCGAGGGGCTCAACGTGAAGAGGGGGAGGTGGGGAATGCGATGCTCACCAAGGCGGCGGTTGTGCGCGAGGCGGTGGCTGGCGGTGAGGATCGGCCTCCGGTGGCGCGGCGGCTCCGACGGCGCTCCATCGAGGGAAACGTGTGCACAGCAACGGTGAGGAGGAGGTGGTACCGATGATGCAAACGGTTACAACGAGGAGGTGGTGTTGGCGCCGGAATCGAAGAAATTCCGCACTTCGGTGGCCAGCGGCGAACTCCAAAATTTGTGCGAAGGAGGAGGGGAGAGGCTTGGGGTTGTGGGGTGTTGGGATGAGCGGAGAGAGGCGCTCCCGATGCTTCTATTTATAGGGCGCGAGAGTGGCTGGGGGAGGAGATCATGCACGGCGCGGTTTTTGGCAGCGACGTGCGATCCTAGCAAAATCGTGCGCGAGGAAGAGGGGGAGTGGGCGGAATGGGTGCGGCGTGAGGCGCGGGAGTGAGTGCGCGTGTCCGCGTGAGGAGAGGGGGCGGGAAAGGCGGCGTTGATGGAGCTCCTCGATGCGATAATGGTGGGCGGCTCGATTGTGTCCGTGTGAAGAAGAAGGGGGTGGGGAAGAAGGAAACGCAGGCAGGCCCACTATCGGCGAGACAAGGGAAAGAGAGAGGGAGCGGAAGGAAGCAGGCCGTCGGATCTTGATCAGACAGTCACCACCGTTGAGTGGCTGGCGCTGAGTGGGCCAAGATGGGCTGGGGCACGAGAGAAAGGAGATGGGCTGGACCAAGGTTTCGGCCCAAAATTCAACTCCGGATTTCAATTGATTTTTCTTTTTAAAATAATCAGTTAATTCATTTTGGCTATAGAAAATCTCAAATAAAATCCAAAAATTCTAGAAAAATAATCATAGAAATTCCTAGAGTTATTTTGAACTTAAAAAAGAAACTTACAATTTAAAATTGGTAATAGTTTTTGCAATTAAATTATTTTGGCTTTAAAATATTTAGGAAACAACTTTTAAAATTCCGTAAAATTCTTGAAATTAATTAAAATATTATTTTTCAACTTTTAAATCAAATTAAACTTTTAAAACTTCAATAAATTTTATTTTTGACTTTAAAAGCAAGAAATTAAATAGTTTTTTTTCTTCTAACAAAGAAAACTCTTTTAAATTAAAGAAAAACAAGGAAGAATTTTGTGATGTAAAATCCAATAAAATAATATCTTTATTTATTTTTATTTTGGTATGTAACTTTCGGATGTTACAGTATCTATAGGACTTTGTGCAAGGAGGCATGTCGCATTCCTTGATCATTTTGAGCCTATAATTCAAATATGTATTATTACTTTCATTATTGTATTTGTGCCAATTACTTTACGTATTCAAATAATACTTTTGAATGCCATGATAAATAGATAAATCCTATTAACCCACATACAAACCCACCTAGCACTTGTAGGCCATATTCACCTTGACAAGTTTAAAATCTTTTGTAAGCCATATTCACCTTGACAAGTTTAAAATCCTTTGTAAGCCATATTCACCTTGACAAGTTCACATAAAATAATAGCTATATAATTAATTTTGTCAGTGTGTTTATAAAATCATCAAAAGAGTATTGGCTGTTTGCCAATGGTTTTGGAGGAGAGTTGAGGGTTGTGTCCAGGAAGTTGGGCAACCCAATAGACTTGTGTTAAAAGTAAGTCGAAGGTGAGGCCTGGAGGGTGGACAACCATGTGTTGGTGTTGGTCCACTGCCTCACTGTGAGACAAGGACAAGAACTATGTGCCAAGTAACAGACACAGACAACCGCTCAACCACATGTGTGGTTATTACTCCCTGGTTTAGTACACTACTCTTCCGATTGAATATCTATAGTATCTAGAATGGGACAGGAGTGGGCCTAAGGAGGCACTCGCTGGTCTACACAACGGTGGGTGCCGTCAGCCTAGGGGTGCAAGATAAACTGTGGCCGGTGGAGTCTCCCGAGGGCTGTATGGTCCATAGACCTACCGGGTAGAGGCTAAAAAGGATGACTAGTGAAAAGGCTTTGTTATCTCAACTCAGTCGCACGCTATTGTGTTGCATGTATATTGATCTGACAGTATGAGTTTGAGGTATCTTGTGGGTAAAGTTGGGCAACTTTGCAGAGTGTATATATTTAAAGGTATTGGAATACGTCGTGCTTCCGGTTAATGAAGCTGTGTTAATGGGTGATTCCAATACAGAGGCATAAGTAGAGTTTTTGAGATGTTAAGTTGGTTTGTGCAATTGTCACTACTACAGAAAAGGTCTTCACAGATGGTTTTATGAGCCGTCTGAGTTTATGGATCAGTAATGACATGAGGTTATCACAGACGGTTTTTGAACTGTCTGTGATGCAAAATATCACAGACGGTTGTTAACTTAGAACTGTCTGTGACAGCTGACTATCACAGACGGTCTATAGACGAAACCATCTGTGATAGGTTGCTATCACAGACGGTCTGTAGATGGAACCGTCTATGATAGTTTACTAGCACAAGAAGGTTTGTAGACGAAACCATCTGTGAGAGCTGATGTATCACAAAAGGTTTGTCCTAAGGAATCGTCTATGATATTCTTTTATATTGCTAAATCTATTTCTGTTTATTGGCTAGCCTCAGAAAATGCTAATCATGCCCTCTGAAACAAGCTGAAACACAACAAATACATGTATACATCCAATTCACATTTATTTCAGAAACAAGCACATCCATTTCACAAATTAATTAACTCAAATTAACCATTCATGTATATTTACACACATATACCATTAAGTTCAATCTTATCCCAATCAATTCGTGCGTATAAATTGATAAGTATGAAATAATTATTGCAAGATTGACAAACATGAGGATTATTGGTCATCGGGGAACTGATGAGTAGTTCCATGTTGCGGCAAACATAGTATCCACAGAGGTTGAAGGCTGGCGGCTGCTGGTGGCACTGCAAAAATAGAATTGGTTAGTTCGAGCGGCATTACTACGAAGTGTTATATAGGATTAATGTGTACTAGCGAATACCGGGAATTTTAGATTGTGTCGCAAGGTCCCTCCCTTGCATTTCCCTCCAAAAGCATAGTACACGATGAACAAACTACGTGATTCCAAAAAGTTAGCCTTAGCCATTGCAAAGGAAGGGAAAACACAATAGAGTTATCTATGGAGGAAATGTGTTTACTTGTCGATTAATTGTCGGATAATTGTGAAGTCGTATTTGGAACGCTGTAGGGAATCAAGGTATATTACCTTGTTCTGTTTTGGTACAATTATGCTATGGTCATTAAACCTAAGTTCGTGTTTCTTGTAAAGTACAAATCAACAAGTATAGCCACTAGTACAGCACTTACTCCTGGTTGTAGGGCAAAAGTATGAATTCCTTGTCGCGGTGAGCCAGCAATGTGTCCGTCATGTAATCCTCGATGAATCTTGCATTCTCCCTGATGCTTTGCAAGGAGACCAAGTGTGGGTCGAGGAAACCTACTGGTGATTTCCTTAATTCAGCTTCAGAAATCATGTGTGTGTGTGTGTGTGTGTGTGTGTGTATATATATATATATATATATATATATATATATATATATATATATACAAAAGCAAGGAGTTATATATAACATTTATTAGTATTACACGAACGTTGACCGTGATTGTAAACACTTATAGTGTCCAGCATCGCATGAGTTAGACTTCGAGGGAGTCGAGGTTGAAGAGGAAGAACAAGTCCTCGAAGGTCACCGTGAAGACACAGTCTTGACGGTCGTGGTTAAAATGATCCTTCTTAAACTTGACGTTGACACCTGAGCGCCGTTGTTCATACGTCTTGTTGGCCTGTTCTATGTACCATAGATGCAATCTCATGCAAGCCATTCCTAGGGTAGGGTGGCACTCTACCGTCTCGACCAACGGCTCACCTAGCATGAATTTCTGAACCAACGACAAGAAGGGAATATCATCGGGTAAGAAGGAGATATCATCGGGCTTCTTCGATTTGCCCTTGCCACCTCGCTTTTTAGAGGTCGACCGGGCATGAGGTGTAGATGCATCGGGTCCTTGCCGCATCGGTGCAGGTACATCCTGTGAAGTTGACTCTGGTGCAGATACTTCCTATGAAGTAATTAACACTGGTGCAGGTAGCTCCAGGCAGATGTTGCTCTTGGGCCACTGGATGAATCATCCAATGGCTTGCCCTAAAGTTACAATCTCGTTGTTTAGGGGCATGTCTAGCTGGACGACCTCAAAATTGGCATAAACACCGTCCACATTCACTTTTGTGAAACCCAGCTCTAGATTTACACCGTGCAGTAAGGCCCCGACATTGGATGGATACGCCTGGCCCCAAGCAGCATCCAGGGCAATGGAGGCACATCTCACTTGGAGCTTGCACTTCGTAGCCACCTACATAGCGATACACAATTAGCTACTCCAACAGACCTATCAATGGATCGAGCATTCCAGAGATAATAATCATTACCAGGATGTCATCAACAGAAAATCTGTCATCGCTTTCTAAATTATGGTTGGATCTGTAGCTACTCAGACATTTGGGGGGCTGGCTAGCACAGTAGCGGCGAGGGCTTCCAACTGATTTCCTTAAGCCTTTCCTCTGTGAGGGATGCACGAATCTCCTCTCATAAGACATCCCGCATCTCCTCTCTGAGGGATGCATGAATCTCCTCTCATAGCAGTGCTTCACGCTCGACTCTGGCTCTCTTCCTACTCTGGTACGCCCTGGAGTCCTTTGGGAATCCATCTTTCCATGGAACATAAAGACCAAGGCCTCTCGTTCGACCCGGATGCTCCTTATTTCTCAAGGCTTCAGAGAGCATATCTCTCTCCCCGTTTACCTGGAATGAGCCTTCGAAAGATTGTGCAGTACTCAGCACTTCCTGCAAGAGTCCAACATGTTATTTCACTTCCTACGAAATTATTGAGTAATTACAAACTAGGTAGTTTGATATCTTACCAGGCATTGGGACACTTCCTGGTCTGTGGGGTTTGGAAAGGAGATGGTCCCCAAAGACACACCAGCTAACCTCGCTCTTAGCTAGTTTCGGGCGCGCTCACCAGGGATCGTGGCAAATGACGGCGAGACGTCTCAACGGTTTGCATGCTCATCTTGATCCCTCCATTGCTGGAGTTTACCCGCATACCCAGCGGTGTCGAGTCTATTGGGTGCGTGTTTTTTGCCTAGAGGGCCCTGTGCGCCGCACTTTCACTCTTAAAATCATCTGTCGTCTTCTTCGCCACAAATTCTTCCCAGTACTCTACCACGAACGGATACTTCTAGAAGGGCGTTAGTTTCTTCTCCATGTATTACTCGATAAGCGTCCTCTTGAAGTTCCTCCACGCTTTGCACACCTATAGCAATGTGTGTCGTCACACGGAGGCCTAGTGTTGCTCCGGTATATCGAACGATTGAAAAAAATCATCCAGCAGCTCACCTTTCTGGTCTTTGGTCAACTCCTTCCACGAATCGTAGGTGATCTTGACTTGTTCCCGTGCAACTATTCCGACCGTTCTCCGGAATGCGGACGCTGCTCGGGGAGGATTGAGAGGGGTCCTAGACACATCCACCTCCATGACGGTAAATCAGCCCACGAGCCTTTTCAATATTCCTCTTCTTCTATCGCGCTTGGATATTCCAGAGGACGGCGCATCAGACACATGAGGTGACAATGGCGAAGAATGAGGGAAAGACATCTTCACAAGAAATAGAAGTTCTGACACACATGAACAAATTAGGACCAATATAATGACATAATTGACATCATGTGAACAAATGAGATCAGAACAAAGCTGAGATTTAATATTTTGATATTGCTCTCAGATGTAGAGTTGAACAAGATTTAATCTTGGCCTTCTCGCTACTTTAGTCTATACTCTTCATTAATTCAATTTGACAATATTAATTCAAACTTTGAGCTCTAAAATAGTGCTTTACTTATCTGCCGACATGATCTTTAAACAAAAGACATCAAATAATTATACTTTCGGCCTGGAGGTTCAACTAATTAACCAACCAAATGTAACAGACTAAATGCTAAAGATCAATCAACAGTGGTAAGCATTCCAATTAGAGCTCAAGTTCAAACCCAATTATCAAAATAATTTCAGCACAAGACTATTATCATCACAGAGCATTCATCTCAAGCCTACCACACCCCACATTGCAATATATTCCAGTAGCAGTATCAAGCCCATCACATTGCATCGGTTACCTTTGGGCATCTAGGAGAAGGACGAGCAGGGAGCACCGGAGCAGCAGTGCTGCGTCGAAGGGGAGGTGCGCCAGGCTCGGGGGAGGAGGAGGCGACGTGTGCTCGGGGGAGGAGGAGGCGACGTGTGCTCGGGGGAGGGGAGGAGGCGGGCTCAGGGGAGGAGGAGGCGACGTGTGCTCGTGCTCAGGGAGGAGGCGGCGGGCACAAGGAAGGAGTCGCGATAGGCTCGGGGGAGGAGTCGCGCCGGGCTTGAGGAGGAGGCGGCGTCGAGAATGGCAGCGACGAGCTCGGGGGAGGCGGGAGAGTTGAGAAACTTAATCGTTTGAGTGGGGGAAGCGGGGAAACCCTAGAGTCCGAATATAAATAGGGCTGGACATCACAGACGATTCTAAAGTAGAACCGTCTGTGATAAATAATATCACAGACGATTCCAATAAATAACCATTTGTGATGGATTGTGTATCACAGACGGGTCAAATAAATAACCGTCTGTGATAGATTGTATTTCACAGACAGGTCAAATAAATAACCGACAGTGATAGTTGTGTATCATAGACGGTTTCAATAAATAACCGTCTGTGATAGTTGTGTATCACAGACGATTCCAATAAACAACCTTCTGCAATATATTATCACTGACGGTTTGTAGATGAAACCGGCTGTGATATTCTTTTGTATTGGTAAATCTAGTTCTGTTTATTGGCTAACCTCAGGAAATGCTAGCCATGCCCTCTAAAACAAGCAGAAACACAACAAGTACATGTATACATCCAATACACATTCATTTCAAAAACAAGCACATCCATTTCACTGTACAAATCAATTAACTCAAATGAACTAAAATTAACCATTCAGAACACATATACACACATTGTTCAATCTTTAAAAATTAGCCCTTCGTGATGATCTAGGCGTATGTAGCTAGTTTCATCACGTTGTACTTCCTCGACCCTTATGCCATTTCCGAAAGGAGGTAACTCGTCAAATTGATTGTATTCTTCCTCGTCCACTACATTCTCAATTCCGACAATCCTCCTTTTTCCATGAAGAACTACATGGCGCTTCTTATTTGCCTGGTCGGTTACATAGAAGACTTGGACAACTTGGCTAGCGAGTACGAATGGTTCGTCTTTGTATCTAGTACGTTCGGGGTCCACGGTAGTGACGCCGTACTTGTCGACCTTCACCTGTGGGAGATGTACCCAACGTCACCGAAACAGGGGGATCTTGAAAATCACGTAGTCAAGCTCCCATATCTCCTCTATGAGCCCATAGTAGGAGTTCGTCAGCTCATCGGTACTTAACACATCTACGCGGACACCGCTGTTCTGGTTAGTGCTCTTTATATCCTGAGCCTGCGTATAGAATATGTACCTATTTATGTTGTGTCCTTGCCATGTCACAGCTGTAAATATTGGCCCTTTTGCCAACCATGTTAGTATATCACTTGACGAGCTTCTAGCGAGTCGCTTCTTCAACCATTAGTTGAACCGACTGTTGTGATGTCTCTTGATCCAAACATTTGGCCGCTCCAGATTCTATTGCCGAAGCATGTCCTTGTGCTGGTCGATATACGGGGAAACTTCAGTCATGTGTTGCAAGACCGTGAAATAGGTTTGAGCATATGCATCCATATCTAGAGTGATTGCTTTCCTTCTGATGGACCCGATACCCTCGAGCCTCCCCTCATGGCGAGATCGAGGCACACCTATCAATTTGACCTGAGCCACGTAATCGACGCTAAACTCAATGACCTCTTCAGTTGCATAACCTTCGACAATGCTGCCCTCCGACTGAGATCGATTCCGTACATAGGACTTGAGAATTCCCGTGAACCTCTCGAACGGGTACATGCTACATAGGAACACGGGCCTGCACATCTTTATCTCCCTCACAATGTGAACAATGAGATGGACTATGATATCAAAAAACAACGGAGGGAAATACATCTCAAGATGACATAGAGTCGCCACCATCTCGTCCTGCAGAGCATCTAGTCCTTAATTGTATTAAAGAAATAACACAACCTCATGATTGTCTCTCAGACCTTGATCGGCAAAATACTTCTAATTGCAATAGGGAGCATCTGTGTCATCAGCACATGACAATCATGCGACTTCATGCCGATTAACTTTAAATCTTCCATCGAAACAAGTTTCTTCATGTTGGCGGAGTAATCGGACGAAACTTTCACACTATGCAAGCACTAGCACAGTTTAGTTCTCTCGGCCTTGGACAGAGTGTGACAAGCAGGGGAAAGGTACGTTCGTCCTTTATCAGTCTTTGTCGATGCTAACTCAGGTCTGTTGTCCATATCAACCAAGTCAAGCCGTGCGTTGACACCATCCTTTGTTTTGTCACGAATGTTCAGTAAGAGACCAATCAAGCTGACACATACATTCTTCTCTAAATGCATGATGCCGATGCAGTGGTGAACTTCTAGGTGCTCCCAATAAGGTAAGTCCCAAAATATTGATCTCTTCTTCTAGATGTTCTTCTCACGGGTCCTCGATTTACATCCCTTTCCGAGCACAACATCTAAATCTTTAACCATATCATAGACCTCTTTTCCACTTAAATGCCTTAGAGCTGACATGTCCTTCTTCTCTCTGTCGAACTGTTTCTTCATCCTGCGGTATGGGTGAGCCCTCCAAAGGAACCTACGGTGACGCATGTACGCGGTTTTGCACGACTACTTCCGTCACACACTCTCAGTATCATCTAAGTAGTGAGTTGTGAGACCCCGATTTATTTGGCTCATAATACTTAGTCATCCAATTGACCCTAGTATTATCAACTAAATAAACCGTGCCTCGAGATATATGTACTTCCCGAACGCGGTACACACAACTCATTACAAAAGGTTGCATCAATTCCATTCAAACACATAGAATGTAGAACAAGCAACAAACCGAAGTTAATATAAATAAAGGATAGTTATTACAAAAGAGAGGCCGACCGGCCAAATAACAATAAGTCTACTAAGATAACAGCGAGAAGCAAAAGTGCCATAGAGATGGCCCAAAATAAGAGCCAACCAAAGTGTGCCTTAGCCCACAAGGCAATCGACCAGGACCGCCAAGCTAGTCGCTTTCCCAACCACCGCTTGACTCATAAAAGTAAAGCCCTTTGGGCTGTACCTCCTCTGCAACAAAGTTATTAAGCAAAGCAAATGAGTACAAAATGTACTCACAAGACCGCGTGTGGGATAACAGAACTATAGTTTAACTACATGCAAGCTTTATTTAAGTGGATGAGGCTTTGGACTCATTTTTAGCGTAAAAGCAAGTTTTCATTTGCAATAATGTAATAGATTGAAAGCAATTTGACAAAGCATTTTTAATTGTTGAAATAACAACGAGATAATACATAATAACAACAACATGAACAACCCGAAGTGACTAACCCAATAGCCACCACAACAATAGCATGAATTACCCATTCATACCACCCATGTCAAGTTTTAATTAAAGGTTGTAGTCTAGTTCTCATGGGCGTATCCGGCGTGTCCATAACCTAGGGACGAGGCTATTGAATAGTTTTAACCTGCGGGGGTGTACCAATGTACCCACACGTCGACCGCCTTTTAGCCACATGATTTAGCACACTTCCTTTGGTATGCTTAAGCACGGCTAAGTCCTCTGAGACATTTCCAATGGGCGATGCTAATTAAGAGCGCAGAACCCACGGGATAAGGACACATTAGGCGACCTAGCCGGTCCGCTAATGCTCCTCCCAACACCACACACACACATTTTATTTAAACATACCCACCGACCAGCTCATAATTAACACCTTCCAAAGTACTTAGTCAAGAGAGGTCCCATATCCCCTCGTGTGGTTAGCATAAAATTGCTCGAAGACGGTGGCGCAAGTAACTCGGTCCTTATTGACTCAGGCATACTACCACATTCCAAAAACCACACCATCCATCCAATATGCCCAAGTCCAAATCAATTTTGTTTTCATTATTGTTTATTTACAAAGTAACAAGCACAAGATGGACATAATGGAATAATAGTTTTTGTGTGATCGAGGTCATCGACATAATGTCGACAACCGCCCATTTCTACCGTTATGTAAGCATTGCTAAGCATTATCAACGTAAACTACTAAGTGATGAGAGCTCATCCAACGAACTCCAACCACAGCAAATAACCTAGGCTCATGGTAGTAGAGAATGAACATTTACCTACAGGATATGCATCTATAGGCTCAACTAATCGATATTCTAACACAAATTAGCATGCATACATACAAGTGAAACAAAGTATTAAACTTTAAAGTAATGGGACAATAATGGGATATGATCAAACTGCTTGCCTTACTGTTGCTGGTCAAATTGTTGCTGAGGATCGCTCACGGGATCAACACATTCGTCAACACCTAGTCGAAAAGACGAAAAGGATCAATAAGAACGACGAAAACGACACAGACAGCACAGCAAACAAACTCCAAATACTCTGAAATTTCTACAGCAGCAAGAGGATGATTTTTAGGGAATTTAGCAACAAGAACCAATTGATTTGGATTCTCAATGCAAAAGTTATGAGCAAAACAAATCTACTCAGCCCTAAAATACCAAACTGCCACTATTCACTAATTTAATTATTAGGCAACATTTTCTAGAAGGGTGGTGATACTGAGATTTTTACAGTAGAACAAGCACCTCATGAGATGAATAACACAATTGAGTTCACCTCATTTGGAGCTATTATGTATTTTCTATAATTCTTCAAAAACAAGAACTTGAACAAAATTATAATGCACAAGAACTCTTTTTGACAACAGCAACATGATCAAAACTAATTTTCACAGTAAGTTCATTAATAGAGGAAACCAACAAAGTTGGATTCACTCAAAAATAATCTACAGAGCATTAGTTATGTATTTTACAAGTTAAACATTATTTTGAGTGTACATTTAAAGCTAGTTTTGAAACCTATTTGCAAAACCATGTTCTGGAGCTGAAATGGGCTCACAACCATTTTTAGATTAGAGCCCAGGTCAAGCCAGAGCTAACAAAATTTGAGTGACCTCATATGGATTTAAAATGAAAAAGATATGAAATTTTAAAGTTCATACCCTTTGTCAGTTCACAATCAAGACCTCACGGGAGGTCCTAAGGACTAGATCTAATTGGGAGGACATGGCGGCTCAGATCAAGCGAGGAGGTCCTCAGCGGTTGAGATCTTCCAAAGGAAGATCGAACTATCAAGATCTCCCCAAGGAAGATCTACATCGTTAGGACCTCACGGGGAGGTCTGGGCGGTCCAGATTTTCCAAGGGAGGACTTTAATGGTCCAGATCGTCCGAGGGAGGACCTTGACGGTCAAGATCTACCCGAGAGGTCATGAGCGGTGAGATGACCTCGGGAGGTCCTAAGAGGAGGCCCAAACGTTCTGAGACCTCCGGGGAGTGCAGGCCACGATTTCGCAAGGGAGGTCTTGGGCGTTCAGATTTCCTCGAGAGGAGGTGCAGGGCGTCGAGACCAGCTTTTTGCGCTCAAGCGCGCGTCTGCCTTTTCGGACATGAAGTTATTGCGCACGGGACACAAGGAGGTCAGCGAGGTCTTTAATGCGCAAAGGGGCGGGGTTAAGGGTATTAATGGCGGAGCCAATGATTAAAGAGACTTATCAATGATTAGGGCATTAAAGAGAGGATCTTTGTCCGAACTTGACACGGCACTGCTGTTTACGTCCGACAAAAATCCCGAGCTCAAAGATGTGGTTCTCGCCGGCGATGTAGGCCTCGCCGGCGACATCCAATGGTACCACTGAGTGTGCAATAGCCTTGCGCACCCAGTGGACCTCCTCTCAACGGCGGCGACGGCCTTAAACGCCGGCGAGCCGGAGAGGAGCATGAAGACAAGCACGGCCAACATGATAAGCAGCAAGATTTGAGCTCCGCAGCGACATTCAAGCGAGTGCCCAAGAAAAGCTCCGCAACAACATACACGCGGATGCCCAGCTCTAAAGGACTATCAGGAAGTACCTGGAGGTCCTGAAGGTGCCGGGGAGGTTGGAGAAGAGGAGGACCGGCGCTGGTGAAGACGATGAGCTCCACGGCCAAGATCCAAACTCGAAGTTAAACTGCCCCTGTGGAGGCAAGATAAAATCAAGTTAAAGGGGAGCACTATGGGTGATGATGTGCTCAAAATGGAAGCAAGGAGAGGGAGAGGAAGCCACTAGAGCAAGCCTTCACCACGAGCTCCAAGTCACTTCAACAATGGCGGCCAAGAGGGGAGGTCAGCGGAAAAGAAAGCTTAGAAGACACAGGTGCAAGCTAGAACTTGAAAGTGTGCCAAAGAAGCTACTGGAGGAACCCAATGGGGTTTTATAATTGGGAGAAGCGGGGCACACGAGTGGGGTTAAGCTCATGGTGGGCTTAGCCCATGGCTCGGTCCAAGGCTTGGACAAGACGCGAGGTTGACATGGTGGCAGTGCATGCGGCATGGAGGCGGAAGGTGACCCGGCATTTAATCTTGGTCGACAAAGAGTCATTGAAGGTACACAATTGACAGGCACGCCCCTTTTCTCTCTGCCCAGGAACACGCATGCGTGACCGAGGAAGGAGAAGAACAGGGGAGATCATTTTGACCATTGGATAAGACTACGGGGAGGTCTGGCCCTCGGATGTTATTTTTGAACGTTCGTTTTAAGTGGTCGGGAGGAGGTCCCACCATACGATCTAGGTTGGGAGGTCGTGGCCCTCCGATTTCCATAATCTTGAATCATGCGTGGAAAAAGGGATTAGGAGGTCCAAGGCATTGGATCTCAATCCAGCAGTGCGGACCTCTGTGAGGACTCAACCGCACACGACCTTAAGAACCGAGGGAGGTCATGGCCATCGATTAAGATCTAATGGTGATGAGAGGGCAAGGAGGTGCGAGGCGTTGCGCCAAAAGGCAAGGGAGGTCGGGACCTTTGGATTTTTGATCCAGCAGTTCGATCAAAAGAGGGGAGGTCTGAGCTTATGTACGCACGAGGGAGGTCATGGCCTTTAGATTTAGATCTAGGGCTACGACCTCACGTCTTGTGAGGAATCGATGCGCGCGAGGCAATGAGGAGGTCGTGGACCGTGGATTTTAATCAGCGGTGCACAACGATTAAAGCGGGAGGTCTGGGCTGCGATGATTTGCGGAGGTCGTGGCCTTTGGATCCGAATTCAGCAGGTGCGACCTCAACCAGTGGGATGTTTGAAGGTTTTGACGGTGAGGGAGGTCTTTGAGGTTTTAAAAACAGGGGAGGTCATGGCCATGGATCCTTGATCCAACGGCAATGACCGGATGAGGTAGGGAGGTCTTTGCGGTGTGGACGCGGAGGAGGTCGTGGCGGTTGGATGTAAATCCAGCAGTGCGACCTCAACAAGCGGAAGGAGGTCGAGATGGGGTTGGGTTCAACCCGAAATGACAGAGGCTCGGCCGAGGAGCAATGTAAGCTTTTAAATTTAGTTTTTAACGGTGAGACTTAGCAGAATTATTTGAGATAGCAAATGAACTCCAAATTTTCTGAAATTTTAACAGGAGCTTGTTGACATTAAGATTAACCTTACATAAAATTTCCAAAGGTTATTATGCAATGCATTTTTCTCAGGAAATTCATGAAGACTGTTCAAGGATTTGTTTTACCTCCAAAAATTATCAAACAAGTTTTATAACTCATGATATTTTTCAGAGGGGTCCCACAACATTTCTAGGACCAAGGAAAAATATTTCCAAGGGTTTGGCACAAGATTTGTGACGAATGGGAAATGAGTTTGACTTTAGGTCAACAAGAGCTTTGTGTTTTTGGATTACACAACTCTTGGACAAGAATTACATGAGAGTTTAGGGGTTTTCAAGATGTGAGAAAAAGTTTTAATTTCTACACATTTAATTACATTTGAAACAAACCCTGATTATACATTTGGGATGTTACATGAGTACATGCTTTGGCCCCTTTTGTACTTTGGCCCGATAGGTTAGTAAGGGCAGGATAATCATTTATGGTGTAGAACAACAAGGAGTGTAAAGTGAAGTTCTCTCATTTGTACGCATCCTATACCCGTACCCCTTCGATCCATAGTATTTTTAGATCTTCCATCAATGATGCTAGGTATATATCAATATCATTCCCAGGTTGCTTCGGCCCTTGGATAAGTATCGGTAGCAAAATATACTTTCGCTTCATACACAACCAAGGAGGAAGGTTGTAGATACAGAGAGTCACGGGCCAAGTGCTATGTCGACTGCTCATGTTACCGAAACGATTCATTCTATCTGTACTCAATACAAACTTTATATTCCTCGGTTCCGCACCGAAGTCTACAAACCTCGTATCGATGTTTCTTCACTGGGTGGAATCAGTAGTGACGAGGATTAAAACCTCTATGTATTAATTTAATACATAAAAGACCATACGTCTTCATGGCCGTAACCCCTAAGGCTAATGACCTCATTGGTCGTGAGGATTCCAGAGGTTACACGATGGGTACCCTGGTCGGACTAGGCTTCGACCAGTTAGCTGCTCAGAAAAACCGTGGACTGGCACCCTTCACCGTGTGATGAATGGGACACGTGCTGAATGTTCCATACCATGCGATGATATACAATACACTAACAATAAACCACCCTACGGTTCAGCTTTTCACAGGCACTTAACCGCAAGATAGTTAACACGTTGTTAACTGCCTTAAACCGACCCGATCGTAACGTTTAGCTAGGGCGCCTTCTCGAGGAGTAATGCGTCTCTTTGGGAGTTATTTAATGGTGGAACGCAGAAGATGAAGAGACAACGAAGACACACAGAGCAAGGCAACACAGAAGCCAAAGCAGTAGCAAGGAAATCAGTCTTTAAGCCTGATTACTTTGCCTAGAATTCAATACATTCGGTGTAATTAGAGATAGTCCCTAGTCAGGTCTTGTAATTCCAGATCATATTAATAAAGAGCAGCCCCTATTCTCTCCCAGGATACCCCACGTCATTTTCCTCTTTTTATTTCGTAAGATCGGTGACTCGATCGTCGACAGCTGGCACCGTCTGTGGGGAAGAAGACGAGAGTTTTCTGAAGAAACTTCTTGCTCATCAAAATCCTCGCCAAAATTCCTATAATTGCTCATGCGATTATGCCCGGAGTTTTTGATGAGGAGAACTGGCTCAATTTGGCGAACTACGCCGACCTCGACATGGAAGGATGCATCCGTGCCATGCAAGAGAATGGCAAGTCATCCTCCTCCTCCTCCGCTGGTTCGCACATTGCCGACGTCGGCGAAGTCGACCCAATGGATGAGGATCCACCCGTACGACAGGTGCCGGTTCCAGCCATTCCGATCGGCTCGGAAGGCCAGGGAACCTCCTCAAGCCCGGTCGTTCCGACCGGCAAAACAGGTGAAGAACTTTCAGCACCACAAATTGAGAATCTCTATACTCTCGATGAAATCATAGCTGAAAGATACTCACCTACGGCTTCTGGCAATTCCAGGAGCAAACCAACACCTGGTAACGGTGTCGATGAAGCCTCCACTGGTCGTAGGCCAGGCGGAGATGATAAAACTCTGCATACGATCGGCTGTTCGCCAGGTCAGGCTGAGTTCGCCAAGAAGACCTTCGGAGGTGCTCATCTCCGACCGCTCTCCGTCATGGAAACTTCTGGCAAAAGCACTGAGAAGCTCTCCATCAGTTATGATGGAAGCTCATCGGAAGATCGCTGCTGGAGGCATGAGGTCAATGCGATCGAAGATGCAAATCCAGATGCCTTGCGCGGTCCTACACACTCTGCCACCCCACCACGTGTTGGTGGAGATGATGCGGGACGTCAAGCACCAACTTCCGGAGGCAACGGAGCTGATCGACGTCCATCAATTAACTTACTCGGCGCCGCCCGATAAGAGTAATCGGACGGACAGAACAAATTGAAGGTCGGGGAAGGTTCAGGTCTGCAGACACCTACGCACGGTCTGAACCCCCGAGACCTTTCGATAGAATCTAAAACTTGTGACGTGTGCAAAATATGTTAAACAATTTTGACCCTGTTCTAGTAGAAACTCCAGGTTTTGTATAGCTCGTAGGCCAAGTATCGAAAATTCTGCAACAGACTATGCAACGAACGGAGGCGTATCGAGAACAAAGAAGTCTGGGAAGTCAGACCATGACTTCATCTCAACGCTCCTCCCTCAGTAGAGGGCAACATGGTCAAATTGGGGAACAAACGATACCCAGGCCCTCTCGGCGATTCCGACCTAGGAGTCACGAGGGAAGAAGGCTATTTCAGATAGCAACTCCCTCACCACGTCGAGAAGAACAAACGCTGGAACCTGACGATCTCAGGCACCGTTTGAATCAAGTAGGCGGTCGGAGACATTATACAAATGTCCACGACCGGATCGGCTCATCGGAGCACCTGCGTTCCAACCATAGGAACCGGTCTCCGACCGATTACAATCCGACGCCTTCCCAGAGAAGGCGCCATGAATCCATCACAGGTTGTCGAGCCTTCTCTGCAGGGCTCCAAGCTGTGCATTGGCCAAACCGGTTCCAACCGGCTAACTTGGACAAATTCAATGGGACTCAAAACCCGCTAGAATTTCTCCAAATATACACCACCGCCATTAGAGCTGCTGGTGGTGACAAAAATGTAAAGGCTAACTATTTACCCACCGTGCTCGAAGGGTCTGCCCGGTCCTGGTTACTCAACCTACCGGTCGGATCAATCTATACTTGGGAGCAACTCTGCGACCTCTTAATCGCGAACTTCTAGGGTACGTACGACCGCCCTGGAAAGGAGGATGATCTCCACCGAATCCGGCAGGGTTCTGATGAGACTTTACGTCAATACGTCAAGAGGTTCAGCCAGGTCCGTAATTCCATACCGGAAATCGCAGAGTCATCGGTTATTCAGGCTTTTAAGGCAGGCTTAAGGAACCAGAGGTTTACGGAGGACATGGCAATGAACCCTCCACGAACCACCGTCGAGCTTTTCGACATGGCCGATAAGTATGCCACCGCTAGCGAAGCAATTGTGTGGTGTGAGACCATCGATCGGAAAGACAAAATTCCCTAGCCTGGCCTGGACAAACCAGAGAAAAAGAATAAAAAGTCTCTCAAGAAGAAAAAGAACCGCAGACCCGACGATAAGGAAGTCTTAGCGATTCCTGAAAAATTCACGAAGGGTAAAAAGGACTACACCGGTCGAAGCAAAGCAAAGGCTTACCCCGAAGGATTCCAGAAAAACAAGAAGTAGTGTCCACTTCACCAGCAGGCAGGGCATGATCTGCGCACCTGTCGTGTCTGGCAAAAGAAACTGAAGGATTATTATGCAGGTAAAGGACCATTTCCCGCAATACTGGAACCCGAAGAAACAAGCTCCAAAAAGGACAAGGATGGAGACGAAGAGATGGAGTACCAGGATCCCTAACACACAGTCAACATGATTTTTGGAGGATCTTCTTCATACGAGTCCAGGCGTCATCTGAAGGCCATGGAGCGGGAGGTCAACCTCGTCGAATCTCCGACCATCACCAAGCAGTCAAGGTGGTCGGACACGACAATTTCCTTTAGCAAAGACGACTGCCCCATCCCTTCAACTCGACCGGGTAGGTTCCCTATTGTTGTTGAGCCAACTATTAAAAATTGTAGGGTTAATCGAGTCTTAGTAGACGGAGGTAATTCTTTGAATATATTATTTGTGGGAGCTTTAAAAGAGATGCAGGTCCCCATGTCAAAGGTGAAACCAGTGAAATATGCCTTTCATGGCATAGTTCCTGGCTCCACCACCAAACCGATAGGTTAAGTTTCCCTACCAGTTACGTTCGGAAAGCCTGATAATTTCCGAACAGAAAAAATTCCATTTGATATTATAGATTTTGAATCTGCATATAATGGAATCCTTGGTCGACCAACATTAGCAAAATTCTTGATAGCCACGCACTACGGTTATCAAAGTTTGAAAATGCCGGGACCAAGAGGAGTCATTACGGTTCGAGGAGACCAGAAAATGGCCTTTGTATGTGATCGAAAATCCCTAGAACTGGTCGATGAACTTTCGACCAGAGAGGCTAACCCATCTACTATACAGGTCAAACGCCGAGGTCAAGATGACGCCAAACCGTCCGACTACCAAAAGAGGTATCGCTCGACAAAGGCGCTTCTCCGGACAGCGCTAAGTCACTACCTGGGTCAGAAAATGCTGACCCACCCGCTCGAAAGGTTCTGGTTGGAGCAAGACTCGATCCTAAATAGGAAGAGTCGCTCGTCTCCTTCCTCCGAGCAAATCAGGATGTATTTGCCTGGTAGGCGCCCGATATGCCCGGAGTCCCCCGGGAGGTGATCGAGCACAGGCTAGCTCTCCAGCCTGATAAGAAACCGATCAACCAGAAGCTACGGTGTTTTGCACCTAATCGGAAGGAGGCAATCCAGTCGGAGATTAACAAGCTTCTCAAGGCTGGATTCATCTGTGAAGTCGACCACCCTTAGTGGCTCGCCAACCCTGTAATGGTTAGGAAGAATAATGGAAAATGGCGAATGTGTATCGACTTTACAGATCTTAATAAAGCTTGTCCGAAGGATGATTTTCCCCTTCCGCGCATTGATCAACTGGTAGATTCTACCTCTGGGTGTGAATTACTAAGTTTTTTAGATGCATATTTAGGGTACCACCAGATTAACATGTGTAAAGAAGATGAAGAGAAAACTTCCTTTATCACCCCATATGGCACTTACTGTTATGTTAAGATGCCATTTGGTCTCAAAAACGCTGGTGCAACTTTTCAAAGGTTGATGCAAAAAACCTTTAATCCACAAATAGATCGGAACCTTGAAGCTTACGCTGACGATCTCGTCAGAAAGCGCCAACGCTAGTGATCATGTTCATGACTTACAAGAAACTTTCAATAACCTGAGAAGGCATAACCTCAAGTTAAATCCGGAAAAGTGTGTGTTCGGAGTTTCTGCTAGAAAATTGCTCGGTTTCCTAGTCTCGGTTAGAGGTATTGAAGCAAATCCAGTAAAGATAAAAGCCATCGACCAGATGCGCCCTCCGACCACAAAGAAAGAGGTCCAAAAGCTAACCGGCTGTATGGCAGCGTTAAGTCGTTTCATAGCAAGGTTAGGTGAAAAAGGATTACCTTTCTTTAAGCTTCTTCAGAAACACAGGAGTTTTGAGTGGACTAAAGAGGCAAACGATGCCTTTGAAGAACTTAAAAAGTACCTTACAAGCACCCCGGTCTTAGTTTCTCCAAGATTGGATAAAACATTGCTGATTTACGTGGCTGCAATGCCACAAACAGTTAGCGGTGTACTGGTCGTAGAACGGGATAACATCCAACGACCAATATATTACGTAAGCGAAGTCTTACATGGACCAAAAGAAAGATATCCACAGGTACAGAAGTTGCTCTACGGCCTCCTTATGTCTTCAAGGAAGCTTAGGCATTACTTCCAAGCCCACAAAGTGGTCGTACCAACTGGATATCCCCTTGGTCAAGTCCTCGGAAACAGGGAGTCATCAGGACGAATAGCAAAATGGGCGGTTGAGCTAGGGGCGTTTGACCTCCATTTCATCTCACGAACAGCAATAAAGTCCCAGGCAATAGCAGAATTCATTGTCGAATGGACAAACCCTGAACCCACCTAAGGGCCCGAGTACGAACACCACGATGAGTGGACAATGTACTTCGACGGTTCCTTGATGTTAAAAGGATCGGGGGCCGGAGTCGTCTTGATATCCCCTACTAGCGAACAACTCAAGTACGCCATCCAGTTAAATTTTTCTGCCACAAACAATGTGGCAGAATATGAAGGTTTAGGAATAATTGAGGATTTGCCACTACTAAAGAGTGATATTTAGGATTTGCCACTCCATGTGAGGATGACATGTGGGTCCTAGGCCCACATGTCATCCTCACATGAGTGGCAAATTCTAAATTTCACATGAAAGTACAATGGCAAATCCTCAATTCTCCCGAAGGTTTACTGGCATGACTCCGAGCAGCTCGTTCGCTCGGGATTCGCAGATTACTAGTGAAAGGCGATTCTCAACTAGTAGCGAATCAAGTAGGGAAAGAGTATCAATGCTCGAGTACCAAGTTGTCATCATATCTGGCGGAAGTACGGAAACTCGAAAAGCACTTCTTCGGTTTCCAGATCCAACATATTCCTAGAAAGGAAAACTTTCTGGCAGACCAGTTGGCACGGATGGCCTCCACGAGGTTGACCGTCCCGCCCGGAGTTTTTATCGAGCAACTCGATTCACCCTTGGTAGTCAGGCCTTCCGAGAACATACATGATTCTTTACAGGTCGTACAAACCGATCAAAGGAACATGGATGCTCCACAGGTCGTTGATAGTTGGCGCTGTCACGATCAAGGTAGAGACTGGATGACATCGATCTACAATTATCTTCAGCATGACATAATTCCGGAAGATGATGTAGAGGCTGATCGTATAGCACAAAAAGCCAAATCATACACTCTAATCGAACGTACCTTGTATAAACGAGGATCTCATGGAGTGTTGATGAGATGCACATCTCAAACGGATGACATTAAGTTGCTAACCGAAATCCATGAAGGAGTCTGTGGAGCACATCATTCCTACATAACACTGGTCGGTAAAGCCTTCAGGCAAGGATACTACTGGCCAACTGCCCTTTATAATGCGAAAGAGCTTGTGACGAAGTGTGTACAATGTCAGTTCCATAGCCGACAAGTACATCAGCCGGCACAAGCTTTACAAATAATTCCTCTTTCTTGGCCTTTTGCAACCTGGGGACTGGACATTCTAGGACCTTTCCCAAGAGCACCCGAAGGCTTCGAATTCCTTTTCGTTATGATTGACACGTTTACAAAATGGATCGAGGCCGAGCCTGTTGTTAAAACAACAACTGAGGCTGCTAAGATATTTCTAATGAAGAATGTGATCACACGACGGTGTACCCATCAGATAATCACGCATAATGGTGCCAGCTTCTAGCGGTCAATTCCAAGAATTCTGCGATGAACTTAGCGTCAAAGTTCATTTTGCTTCTGTTGCTCATCCGCAGAGCAATGGGGCAGTTGAGTGAGCTAATGGTATCATTATGCAAGGGATCAAACACCGAGTATTCGACCAGTTAATCAAACGGTCAGGAGCTTGGGCTCAAGAACTCCCATCTGTATTATGGGCCGTTTGAACCACGACTAGTCGTGCGACCGGTGAAACGCCATTCTTTTTAGTTTATAGTGTTGAAGCCATGCTTCCTCCAGAACTCAAAATTGGCTCTGCTCAAACTGATCGTTTTAATGAAAATGATCAGAATGAACGACGACTCGACGACATCAATTTCCTTGAAGAACGCATTTAAATCAAGCCCTTATACGATCAAGAAGATATCAACAAGTCATGCGAAGGTACCATAGTCGAAGGTGCAACCTCGCAGACCTTTTGTCAGAGGTGATCTGGTTCTCGTAAAAATTAAGAATCAAAGCTAATCGCAACAAGCTTTCTCCCAAGTGGGAAGGTCCTTACACTGTGGTCAAGTCACCCCACTGTGTTCTCATTAGACTCGCCATGTCGGACGGGCAAATTTTGTCAAATTCTTAGAACATTGATCAATTGCGTAAGTTTTATGTCTAATTATTTTGTACTTTATTTCAATTCTTGATTTAGTATATTCATTCTTTTGTTTTCGACAAGTGATACAGTTTATATATCTATGCATATATCCTGGTCATCTATTATTGTTGTTTAAAATGGTCGGAGAAGACAATTTTTCTCTCCGATATCCTTTATTGGGATCTTTGTTACTCTTTGGCAACGACATCAGTGTCATACGCTGTATAGGTCCTAGTCGTGATCATTCCATCAAGGATTCCACGCGCGACCATACGAGTAAACGAAGCATAACACAAGCAACAATGTATAGTTCATTATGCTATTAAGATCATGAAGACTATATTTCTTCATTTCAACATTCTATTCTACTCTCATTTGGCTACTGGTCGGGACACGGAAAGCCTCCTATTCGAAGTCTCGCTTTTTTTGCACGTGGTCCTGCCCATTGGAAGGAGCTTCCTAGCGACGGTTCTTTTCTTACGATCCTCGCTGCCAGTCGGACTTGAGCTTGAACACATTTTGCGAAATGTTTTTCTATATCTTCTATTCTTATCAGTTTTTTCCGACCAGTTTTAGGTCGTATATATAAATACGATCACTTCTCTTCAATTGCATACATTCTTGCATTTCTTCTTATGTCAATACAACAAGTCTTTTTTCCGACCATGTACAACTTTTGATTGGTATTTTGATCATGACAAACAAGGATCTATAACTAGACGAAATCATAAGCTGGTTCTGACCACAGTGATTTCTTAGTATTGCTACGATCAGTTTTGTCTTCATATCGGCACATACCTTCAAAATATGGTTTCGATTTTCATTCTCTATCTTGGCTACCTGCTTGTATAGTAAAGTTCTTCTACTATAAAACAGTCGGGGGCTAGGAGGTATACGAGAATTTTAAAAGTCAAACGGAATAAACAAGAGCATTGTCGATGACATAAAAGGTAAGTTTTATACGTTATTTTTCAATATTCTTACATTTGCAGGGGCCTACTCTCGAAATATCTCCAGGTTAATTACTGCTTGATGGAGATCCGACCTCCATCTCCTCTACAACTTTATCTTCGAGTGGCCTGAGTTCTTCCATGAACTTGGTCGCCTCCTCAGGTGGGCAGTTGAAGTCATCTTCAACAGCTTGGAGATCAATGGAGGGGTCGGAAGCTTTCAGTTTAGCCAAAGCAAAACTAACTCCACTAGCAACGCCTGTTTTCATGGCCTGGACATAGTTCTTCCGAGTAGTCTTGAGCAGACCTCCGAGATCCTCTAGAAGTTGACCCAAATAGTTCATTCTCTCTACTGGATCTTTTAAAGTAGGCAGACTTGATCCTGATCCCATATCAAAGATCATCTTGTTCAAGGCATGGATCTTTTCGTCAATGTTTTGCACAAGAGCCGCCTCCTTGTCTTGCTCAAATTTCAGAGTCTTTTCTGCTCTGTCCAAAGCTTGTTTTTACTCTGCAAGAGTAAAACAGGTGATAAGCACAAAAATGATCGGAGGAAGACAATAAGTCAAGTTTACGACATGTTACCTTCAATTTTCTTGTTAAGTTCTTCCTTGCCGGTCGTCGCTTCGGCGATCGACCGGTCCTTAGCTTTGATTTCTTCTTCAAACAAAGTTGTCTTGGCTTTCTCAGCCATGATCTCTTGTTTTATTTTCTCCAAATCTATCGAATGCGATAAGGGAGAATAATTAGAGAAGGGTAAAGTTTTGAAGAAAGAGAAAAGGTTAAGTGGGAAATTCTTACTTTCCAATTCGAGTGTTTTTGCTCCAAGTCCTTAATTCACCGGGTCATCCTCAGACCACAAAGAAAGTTCTCAAACAGTGTCGCACAAATAGTATTTTTTCTCTTTAAGTTCCTTGTAAACTTTTGAGAAGTACTATGGAACCGGTCGAGATACTTACCCGGATCGCCAAATCATTATAACCGCCAAAAATTGAATCAGGATGCATTTTGATTTGATGATCCGATATTTTTCCCCATGCCTTGTCAAGCTCCGTATCCTCGATAAATCGGGGGCGAAAAGGGAACTTGTCAGGTTGAGAAGGATTACCAACATTGGTCGGAACCGGTTGAGGGCCTTTAGGGCATCTACCTCCGCAGAAGGAGTTAGAACCACCATCGATCCAACTCGATCGCTGGCCTTGACACCGCTTCTGGGGCTTCTTCACCACTTTATCCTCGTGAATTTCGGCCCTAGGAAATGTTCTCGTTAGATACCTCCACGGGTGCTCGGTCCTCGTGAAGGTTCTCGATCGAAACGACCGAACACCGTAAGACCCACGCAGCAAAGAAGGAAGTTCAAAATCAAATCATCAAGAAATCATTAGAGGTATGCGCTTATACGACCATTTTTCATTTGTACATACCTGGTTAGTTTTCGAGATTTGACTTTGAATCGTAGAAGGGTAAACTCTGTATCGTCACCCTTCCTTTTCTTTTCTCCTGCTTTTGCCGGTTCCAAATCGGCAGAGTTGGTTAAACCCGTTGCATCATCTAACAACATGTCGGAAGCGATGCCCTCAATCAGCTCGTCGAGGATTACGCCCTAACCATCCGGTCAAGTGAGTGGTTTCACTAACCTCGCACCGATTGTTTCAGAATAACTGTCCGTCGTCAACGATCGGTTCGGGTTTACTAATTCTGACCTCAAGACCATCGGCCTTCAGCCTTCTCCACTTGAACCAATCAACGAATTTGGTTAGGTGATGAAATCTTTTATCTAAACTACATATATATTCATCTGAAATGTTCTATTACCTCGGGAGATTCATCTTCTTCCAAAGGCATCGAGGCACGAATCGGTCGGAACCACAAAGGATGTTGACCTCACCCCGAGTAATTCGTAATCCGACCAATTTGCGCAGAAATAGAACATGATCAAAAATCTGATCGGAGAATATATATACATGATAAAAGAGGTTTTTTGATTATTTACCTTAAGCCTTGCTAGTTTCTCTTCAGCAGGAACTATAGCCAAGATCTCGGGGAATCCGGCCTTCTCACCAGGCTCCCCAAAGCAGATCAGTCTGATCCGCTCTCTAATTTCCTCAGGAGAAAGGGCTTTAAAAAGCAAAAGAAATAATGGCAGATTTTAAGGTAGTACCATAATCAAATAACAAAATACAGGTCGGAGTTTCTCTCGAAGACTTACCACCTCCTGAGATAGCTTCATCACGACCAATGGACCAAATCAGGGAATGAGTCCGAAGCTTCAGCAGGCTAATCTGGCGCTTGGTGAAGTCCCTCACCACATGCCAAGAGGTCAAGCCCTTAACTCGCAGGTCATAGATGGCATCCACCCATCGTCCAACCACTCCTATCTTCTCCACGGTCTTCCTCCACTTGAGATTTTCATTCGCTCTCATCCCGACGAAGTAGAGGCCATCATCCCTCGTAACCGTCATGTAGAACCAGTTCTTCTTCCATGACGACCACGAGGATTTCGAGTACATATGAATGTACTCATCGGCCTTCCCGTCGTGAAGGTGCAATGTACATTCTCAAGAGTCTCCGTGGTTCTCCCATCACCATTTGGTAGAAATACCTAAAGAGCCTCAAACTCGGAGGCACTCCGGTATGCTTCACACAAATATGTGAAGATCTTGATATTGGCGATGGAATTTGGAGCCAAATTCACAGTTCCACCCCGAAGACTCAAGAACACAGAGAAGGAATTTGTGTACTTAAGCAACCTCCAAGATTCGATGTAGGCGAGGAAAACAGGGATTTCCCCGTCTTCACGGCTCGAAAAGTGCTCTCCAATCGTTGGTCTCCATCTGATCAAATTCTTGTCCGGGAGCATCCCAACCTTCTCCAATGCCTCAAGCTTTTTCTTGCTCAATTCCGAAGGCAACCACTTCGTGATTTGCTCCGACATGATGAAAATCCTCAAGGATGAGTAGTGGTCGTAGGAGGTTTTGTGGTCGGAAGAACAAGAAAAGAGGACTAAAGATTTTTTTCTCGGCAAAGGGGATCAGAAAGGGGATCTGGAAGTGTAAAAACTCCAAAAGGTCTAGCGATGGGGATTTTATAGCCTCAGATCTTTAAATTACGATCGGAGGTTACCCACAAAAGTCTAAATGGCAAAAAGCTTCTTTTTCGCCCAACGGACAGAGGAACTCTTCGGTTCCCAAGGCAAGTTCTCAACTTTAAAATGAACACAGACCACCTCGAATGTCACGGCATTAAATGGGGGTCTGCCCGATACGACTTCATCGGATAAAGGTACACATACGACCTGTTCATTTAAAGTTCGGGGCTAGCCGGCGAGATTAAAACCTCTATGTATTAATTTAATACATAAAAGACCATCGTCTTCATGGTCGTAACCCCTATATAACGACCTCCTTTGGTCGTGAGGATTCCAGAGGTTACACGATGGGTACCCTGGTCGGACTAGGCTTCGACCAGTTAGCTACTCGAAAAAACCATGGACTGGCACCCTTTACCGTGTGATGAATGGGACACGTGCTGAATGTTCCATACCATGCGATGATATACAAGACACTAACAATAAACCACCCTACGGTTAAGCTTTTCACAGGCACTTAACCGCAAGATAGTTAACACGTTGTTAACTGCCTTAAACCTTCGACCAGTCGTAACGTTTCGCTAGGGACGCCTTCTCGAGGAGTAACTGCCGTCTCTTCGGGATTTATTTAATGGTGGAACGCAGAAGATGAAGAGACAACAGAAGACACACAGAGCAAGGCAACACAGAAGCCAAAGCAGTAGCAAGGAAATCAGTCTTTAAGCCTGATTACTTTGCCTAGCATTCAATACATTCGGTGTAATTAGAGATAGTCCCTAGTCAGGTCTTGTAATTCCAGTTCATATTAATAAAGAGCAGCCCCTATTCTCTCCCAGGATACTCCACGTCATTTTCCTCTTTTTATTTCGTAAGATCGGCGACTCGATCGTCGACAAGTAGGGTGTATTAGCTTTCCATCCTGCTTACGCTCCTCCGAGTGCTAACACAGCAGTTTTGCCTCCTTTGGGTTAACAAAAAACCGCTTCAAACGGGAAATTACAGGAAGATACCACACCACCTTAGCAGGAGGTCCTTTTTTCACCATGATTCCCTCGCCGTCATCTGATTGATTCTTACGCTTGTATCGGGATACGTTGCACACTAGACATACTTGCATGTTTGCGTACTCTTTACGGTAGAGGATACAGTCGTTCAGATATGCATGCATTTTTTCTACTTCCATTGCTAATGGACAAAGAACATTCTTGGCTCTGTAGGTGGTTTTGGGCAATTCATTTCCATCCGGAAGCATGTCCGCTAAGAGACCTAACAACGCTGTGAAACTCTTGTCGGACCAACCGTTGCTTTCCTTCAATTTCAGCAGTTTAAGTACGGTTGACAACCTTGTGTATTCCGGCTTGCAGCCTAAGAATAAAGGCTTCTCCGACTCCTCCATCAAGCCCTCAAATTTACCAATCTCTCTCTCACTATATTTCACTTCTGCATCGCGAAGCATCTGATCCAGAATGTCATTGTGCAGTCTATCCGAATCGGAACCGCAATCGACATCATCCGGCGACATATCGTTGACTTCGTCGGCGATGTTGTTATTACTACCATTCTGTGTAATCTGCTCTTCGCCGTGACTGGTCTAACGTGTATACCCCTTTTTGAAACCCCTTCGAATCAAGTGTGCTTGGTTCTTAAACATCTTCAGATTCTCGCAGTCAATGCATGGACAATACATATATTCCGCCCCCTTATTCAATATATCCTCCTCAGAAGCTTTTGTAAAAGTAGACACGCCATTAATGTACTCTTCACTCACACGGTTCTTAGCGTACATCCAGCTTCGGTCCATCACACGGTTTGTATTGAAAACCCTGAAAATAAATAAAAGGGTGACTTCGAAAACGTATTTTTCTCTGAACTAAAGGTGGCTTTTCTCATTTTTATATTTTTCTGGATTTTATTAACTTACATATGGGCCCTACTTGTTAGTGACTCATTTTTTATTTCATGATTTTATTTATAAAATCTATGGCGGTCCCACATGTCATAGACTCATTAGTTTATTAACTAAATGATTAAAAACAGTAGGATTTGAAGCTCAAATTGAGCTCAGGGTGTCATCGCATTGCTAATAGTCGTGGCTCAGGGCCCTAAGGTCGCCTAAGGTGAGCCGACGGTGATGTCCCGTGGCGGTGCCATGGGCTTCACTAGGGATTTCAGCGTAAATACCTGAAACTACTTAAATTAAAGGATTCTTATACTTTAGTAGCTCACCTCGATCACGAGGAAGGTGTCAATGAAGTAGAGAAGGTCCAAAGTGGCTGGTCATCGGTGAACAGAGGCGATGGCAGCAAGCTCCTCGGTGATATGTTTTCTCGGTGGAAATAAACTGAAACAAAGCACATGCACAGCTTTAGGTGGACATATAGGTGGGGAAATCGACCTTGGTGGGGTCGACGACTCACCAGAGAAGAGTTGGCATCGATGGCGGCGGCGGTGAGAGAGAGGTCCACGGTAACAGCTCGGTATAGGAAACAATAGCTGAAATAGACCACACGAGCGGGCAAAGTGAGGTGAGGCGATACTCAAACCGGATACGGAGTGGCGAGGGACTCACCGAGTTTGGAGATCTCCTGCGGCTACCGTAGCGCCAGAGATGGAGAAGAAGACTCTGTTGAGGATGTACACTGCACCGGATGATCAGTAAGCGAGCAAAATGGTGTACCGTCTGTGATGAGTTTATTATCACAGACGGTTTGGAATAAAAAAAACCCGTCTGTGATACTTCACAAACAGTTCTTAAAAATAACCATCTGTAATATTGCTACATATCACAGACGGTTTTCAACAACCATTTGTGAAGTATCACAGACGGTTTTTTTTGTTCAAAACCATCTGTGATATGTAGAAATATCACAGACGATTATTGTTAAGAACTGTCTGTGATATGTAGAAATATCACAGATGGTTATTGTTAAGAACCGTTTGTGATACTTCACAGATGGTTTTGATCATGAACCGTCTGTGATATTACCTCTTCACATATGGTTTTTAGCGCAGCCAGTAACACAGACGGTCTCTAAACCAAAACCGTTCGTGATTGCATGTAATACTGTTATTAGGTCTCGACCGCGCTCAAGCGTGCCTGTGGTTTGAAGTTCTTTTGTCTTGTATTATATTAACTTTGGGCTTGGATGCCCGTGTCAGGTTAAAACTGGCGGTTAAGTCGTAACCTTGTGCAATAAAAGCTTGATTTTCGTTGTAATCGAAAGCTTGCTTGAGACGCTGCTTACTTCGTAACTGCACATCCTGAACGGTTGTGACAAGTTTAACAGTCCGAGATTTTAAGAGTGTTACATAAATACACAAATCATGACATTGCATGAAGACAACAATCTAGCACACGTGAAGTAGCTAGTCTCACGATACCACAAATGAATCTATACATAAAGACGGTGATGGCGTCAAAGCGATAGGAACGGTTCTGGCCTTTGGCTGTAGGCAACATATGCTATGAAATCACGTTTTGCAGTACAAGCATGCAATCGTTTTGTGTTTGAGCACCAAAATCAATATGAGAAATTCCCCCCAAAAAAAATCCTAGATGTACTTGTCAATTTACTCTAACTATGTTAAAAGCAACAAAAAATGAGAAAAATATGGGAAACGATAAATAAAAGGGAAATTTTGATATATACCACTCAATGCTGGTTTTAGAAATACGGCATCCCTCAGCTTCTTCTTTGAAATATGACATTCTCAAGTGAAGTTGTTTTGAAATATGTCATTATGGAGGATTACATGCCATTTTCCCCTAATACGCCCACTGTATTTTCCTTCATATTTTTGTATGAACAGAAATGCCCTCAAGCATCTAATGGAGTCGATTTAACCACTTGCTTGCACCTGACCCGTACCAGTTGTTCTCATCCCCTTCAAGCTACAGACCTGTGTGGTTTGTTTGGGAAGTCCTTTTTCGGTCAGAATCTATGTGGATGGACCGAGAATTTAAACTAAAATCTCATCCTATCTATGTGGATAAGCAGAGATTTTTACCCAACCAAACAAGATCAGTCGGCATTCAATCTCCCACCCCGTCGCCTCCCACCGCCTCCTAGGCCCCCACTCTTGCCACCACCGAGCACCCCAATCTTGCCACCACCGGGCACCCCAATCTCGCCACTGCCCAGGCCCCCCACAACCATCGCTACTGGTGTTCCCCATTCCGGCCACCTCCCGCCACCTGCACCCCCACCTCTAATCGCCAGCCGAGTCCCCACTTCCGCCGTCGTCGGGGCCCTCCACTCCCATCACCGCCCAGGCCCCCACTGCAGCTACACCGGCCATGGAGCACCTCCTCTTGTGCAATCAGCCGCCTCCCTCATCGCAATAGGGAAGGTGACAAGTGCAACAACAACATTCCAGTAGCTTATTTCACAAATTTCTTATGGATAATCGAAGGCGTGGAAGCTTTAATTCAGAGTTATTAAGCAACAATTTAGGTGACGCGAAGACTCATGTGATCTTATTGTGCTGTGAGGATGGATAGTGATTAGCTACTGGTGTCAATTTCCTACCATGTCTTTGTAGTTTCTCATTTTGTAGTGCTATGGCGGTATGAGTCATTACTGTTTTAAAAACAAATGTGGGTGATTTGAATGATGTGAAGCAACAAATGATTGTTGTTGTGCCTGTCCTGAACAATGAAATGTGTAGTCTCCGAGCTAGGAATCTGGGATTATGTTGGCTCTGTGGCTTGTGTTGCTGTTTTAAGATACTTAGGAATGGGGGATCTGAGGAAAACGGGGACTGACTTCATGTTGCCCCTGTTAGAATTGGACCCTTATTTGTAAAGGCTCATTCATTCCTAAATTCCAAAACATGTATGGTTTAGTCCCATACTGCCTAGCCAAGTAGTGGAAGAGCAATTTATAAGGTGGAGTCCTTGCCACCCCTTGATACATGTGATACATATCATGGGGTGACATGAGGATGACTATAGCTAAAGTCACACACACGTACGCGCGCGCGCGCATTTATTCGTGTGGCAATCACGTGACTTGTGACTTGTGATGCGCGACCGTGAACGTGTTGTGAACCAAGTCCACCTTTCTTTTGCTGACCGCGCATTTCTCTACTTCGAGGACGTCCTCTTGGACCTCCTTTGGAGAGTCTCTTGGAGACCTCTAGGACGTCCTCTTGGACCTCCCTTGGAGAGTCCTCTTGGAGACCTCCAGGACGTCCTCTCGGACCTCCATTGGAGATTTCTCTTGGACCTCCAAGAGATTCTCTTGGGCCTCCTTTGGAATGTGGAGATCCTCCTCGAAGAAATCTTTTGGACCTCCCTTGGATCACTCCAAGAGAGTGTGGTCGGAACACTATAGTCCCATTGGACCTCCCTTGGAGAACGTGGTAAAAGCTGAAGATCAACGTGTAATAAGGATATGATAAATTCTGTTTAATTACCATTAATTAGTTTTTTAATTAGCAGTTGCCAGTTCTAATGTGTGCTTTATTGAGCAGTTACTAGAGAGTAATTGACTCAACCCTTAAAAAGGTTTTCGAGAGGTCCAGACCAAGAGACATCTTTTTCCATTCCAATTCTTCTGTTTCTTCATCTCTGTTCTCTTGTGCTGGAGGGTTGTGCTATTGTGAACCAAGTCATCCCTTCTCCTCGGCGTGCACCGGGAAGGAGGTTGAGCGGTATCTCCGAACCATTGTCGTAGAGTTCACCTGCACGGGGCAGCAATAAGGTTTGGGCAAGATTGTCAAGAACCGCTTCTTTACCGTTACGTCTACGATCCATCTTGCATCGAAGTCAAGACAGACTTCTGTTCTTCATCGACCTATACTGTAAGTTGTGTCTACGACCAGTATATTCTGATATAATCATGATATTGAATATGTTTAGAAGTGCATTGTGTAGCCTGTTGTTAGTATCGTTTTATGCATCACTAGTTATTTATGATCTTTGCCTCATTTTAAAATCTGGAATTAAAATGTTATCCACATTTCCAACAATCCAGAAACCTTATTGTGGATATTTTTTTGATCTAGCAATGGCTGGTGCTTCTGATGCTATGAAACCTGATAAGTTTTCTGGTCAAAACTTTCGTAGATGGCAGACAAGGGTCAAGTTTTGGTTCATGTCTTTGGGGCTGTGGTGGGTGATCCATACACAATATCCAATTACGAATGAACAGACCAGGTGTTTTGACACAGATAACAACACAGCCCTTGGATCCAAACTGACCATACTATCCGACCAGCTCTATGATGTGTACATGGACTTCAAGTCCGCCATAGAGTTGTGGGATGCACTCAAGCACAAATATACCGAAGCTGAGGCTGGTTGGTGGCTCTATATGTGCGAGCAATTCTTCGACTACAGCATGGACAATGCTAAGTCGATAGTTGCACATGCTCATGAGCTATAGTTACTGGTCGGAGAGATTGCACATCTGGGTTGTATTTTGCCTCCTAAGTTTGTGGCTGCGGGCATTGTTGCCAAACTTCCTGCTTCATGGCGGGGTTTTGCCACTGACTTAAAGCACAAGAGAGAAGAGATATCTATTGAGGATCTCATTGCTGCCCTTGATGTGGAAGAAAAGGCAAGAGCAAAAGATGCACCAAGCACTTCCAGTCAAAACGATCAGATCAATGCAAATGTCATAGACAAGAGATATGGCAAGAATAACAAATGCTTTAAACCAAAAAAGACAACTAGCTTTAAGAAGAAAACTGAGAAGAAGGATATGAGGAACATCACCTGCTTTGTGTGTGGGAAAAACGGTCATATAGCGGAAGACTGTTATTTCCACAAAAGCAAGGATGGTGTACAGCCAAAGAACAAGGTTGTCAACGTGATCATAGGCGAGGCCTCAACAGGAGGGTATAGTAATCCACCTGTTTTATTTTCAGCAAGTCAATCCACTGATTGGTGGGTTGATACTTGAGCTAATGTTCACGTATGTTCTGATATTTCCTTGTTTTCTTCTTATCAGGCAGCCGGGGCTTCCTCCGTCCTAATGGGGAACGGGTCGCATGCTTCTGTTCTTGGTGTTAGCACGGTGGATCTGAGGCTTACTTCAGGAAAGATTGTCCACTTGAAGAACGTACAGCATGCGCCAACCATAAATAAGAATCGTGATAGTGGTTCCCTCCTATGTAAGGATGGGTATAAGCTAGTATTTGAGCCAAATAAAATTGTATTGTCGAAGTTTGGTAACTTTATTGGTAATGGCTATGAAAGCGGAGGCTTGTTCCGTATGAGTACTTTAGAATATAATCTTAATGTTGCAACTGGTTTGAATAAATGTGAGTCCAATATATAGCATTCTCGTTTTTGTCATATTGGTTTTGATAGTATTGCTAGAATGTCCAAATTAGATTTAATTACAAAATATGAAATTGTCAAAGGATCAAAGTGCCAAACTTATGTGCAAGCAAAACAACCTCGAAAACCCTTTAAGGGGTCACAGGAGGAAAAGAACTTGGCACCTTTAGATCTTGTCCATTCTGACTTGTGTGAGATGAATGGATTGTTGACCAAAGGAGGCAAAAGATATTTTCTAACTCTAATTGATGATGCATCACGATATTGTTATGTGTATCTACTAAAAACAAAAGATGAAGCTTTAAATTACTTTAAAATTTATAAGGCCGAAGTTGAGAACCAACTAGAAAAGAAAATTAAAAGACTAAGGTCAGATCGTGGAGGAGAGTATATCTCTCTTGATTTTTCCCAATTCTGTGCTGAACATGGAATAATCCATGAAGTTACACCACCATACTCACCTCAATCAAACGGGGTGGCTGAGAGCAAAAACCGGACACTAACAGACTTGGTGAATGCCATATTGGAGAGTGTCGGTATGCCTAAGATGTGGTGGGGGGAAGCTATACTGATAGCAACTTTTGTCCTAAACAGAGTAATTACTAAAAGGTGTGAGATTACCCCGTATGAGGGATGGAAGGGGAGAAAACCCAATGTTAATTTCCTGCGATCTTGGGGGTGTTTGGCAAAAGTCAATATACCATTGCGTAAAAAAGAAAGCTTGGACCTAAAAGCAGGTTGATTGTGTCTTGTGGGATATGCTCAAAACAGCACGGCCTATAGATTTTTAGTAGTAAAATCAGAAACTCCTGAGATTATTGTTAATACAATAATGGAGTCCAGAGATGCTTCATTTTTTGAGGATATTTATCAGAAGAGAACTGCAGGAAGTACTTCTCGAACTGAGGATAATCAAACTATGAATAATAGTCCTGAAACTACCACCATCTCTGAACTAATGAGTGATAATCCTGAAGAAGATAACAATTTAGTCCAAGAGGCTCCTCGCAGGAGCAAGCGACAAAGGATTGAGAAAACCTTTGGTGAAGACTTTATTGTATATCTCATGGATGATGTGCCAAATACTCTTTCAGAGGTTTATGCATTACCTGATGTTGAGTATTGGAAAGAGGCAGTCCATAGTGAGATGGATTCCATCATAGCTAACGGGACTTGGGAGATCATTGAACGTCCTATCGAGTGTAAACCTGTTGGATGCAAGTGGATCTTTAAAAAGAAAATGAGGTCTGATGGAACTATTGATAAGTACAAGGCAAGACTTGTGGCCAAGGGTTATAGCCAGAAAGAAGGTGAGGATTATTTTGATACTTACTCTCCTGTTGCCAGATTGACCACCATTCGTGTGCTTATTGCATTAGCTTCTTCCCATAGTCTACACATTCATCAAAAGGATGTGAAGACAGTTTTCCTTAATGGAGAGTTAGAGGAAGAAATCTATATGGAGCAACCAGATGGTTTTGTGATTTCTAGACAGGAAAGTAAGGTATGCAAATTAATCAAATCCTTGTATGGTCTAAAGCAAGCATCTAAACAATGGCACGAGAAATTTGATAAAACTTTAACATATGCTGGTTTTTCTGTAAATGAGGCAGATAAGTGTGTGTATTATCGTTATGGTGGGGGTCAAGGAGTGATTTTGTGTTTGTATGTCGATGACATACTTATATTTGGGACAAACACTGCTATTATTGACGAGGTCAAATCTTTCTTATCTAGATACTTTGATATGAAAGACCTAGGAGAAGCAGATGTTATTTTGAATGTTAAATTGATCAGAAATGAGAATGAGATCACTTTAAACCAATCCCATTATGCTGAGAAAATCTTGAGCCGGTTCGGTTTTGAGAACTGCAAGATTTTTCCAATTCCTTATGATGCTAGTGTTAAGCTTCGAAAGAATAAGGGATTAGGCAAAGATCAGTTGAGATATTCGCAAATTATTGGGTCCCTTATGTATCTATCTGGTGCCACAAGACCTGACATATCATTTGATATGAGCAAATTAAGTCGATTTAATTCTAACCCAGGAGATGATCACTGGGAGGCACTTGAGAGAGTGTTGCGCTACCTGAGAGGCACAACCTCATATGGAATTCACTATACTAGGTATCCATCTGTATTAGAAGGATATAGTGATTCAAACTGGATCTTTGATGCAGATGAGATCAAAGCTACAAGTGATTATGTGTTTACCCTTGCAGGTGCTGCAGTTTCATGGAGGTCGTGTAAACAGACCATATTGACGAGGTCAACCATAAAAGCAGAACTTGTAGCACTAGACACAGCTACTGTTGAGGTTGAATGGCTTAGAGAGCTTCTGTTGGACTTACCACTGGTTGAGAAACCAATACCGGCAATCCTAATATACTGTGATAATCAAACAGTGTTGATTAAGTTTACAAGTACTAAGGATAACATGAAGTCCTCCAGACATGTGAAGCGCAGGCTTAAATCTGTTAGAAAACTGAGGAACTCCGGAGTGATTACTATCAATTATATACGAACTGAGAAAAATCTGGCAGACCCTTTCACAAAAGGGCTAGCACGAAAGGCGATTTCCGTTGCGTCTATGGACATGGGAATGAGGCCCATTGGAGTTACAACATAACAGTAACCCATACCTTTTTGATCGGAGATCCCGTGACTCAGGCAATGGGAAAAACAAGTTGATGTTTGAACAAGAGAGTACATTTTAATAAAATATGTACCCGTGTCCTGATAGACAAAGTACTCTCAACTGTATAGAAGAGCATGGCTTAAAGCCTTAATGTATTCTAGTGTCCAACGAGGGAAAAAGGTATTAGCCTATAGGATACCTAGAATGAATACACCTACTTGAGCTAAACTGAGGTCGTAGTTCACGAGAATAAGGACATTCTCTAGAAAGCTCATGAGCAGATAAGGGAGCATGACCATATAAAGCTCCGATTAGGCTTGGTTCTTTGACAGCCTAGTATCAGTTAAGATTTCAAGTGAAATCTAATCACGAAAGACCGAATTCAAGGCATAGTCCATTCATCAGTTGTGAGAAGATGAATCTTGTTATTCTAGGTGCAAATTCAACCCGTATGGGACTTACACTGAAAGATTGGTATATTAACAACTCTTCAGCACAAAAGTCTTTATCTTACTCTTTGCTGCTTGCCTTGAAATTGGTGGGGGCTTGTTAGAATTAGGCCCTTATTTGTAAAGGCCCATTCATTACTAAATTCCAAAGCATGCATGGTTTAGTCCCATACTGCCTAGCCAAGTAGTGGGAGAGCAATTTATAAAGTGGAGTCCTTGCCACCCCTTGATACATGTGATACATATCATGGGTGACATGAGGAGGACTATAGCTAAAATCACATACACGTAAGCACGCGCATGCGTTTATTCGCGTGGCAATCGCGTGACTTGTGACTTGCGATGCGCGACCGTGAACGTGTTGTGAACCAAGTCCACCTTTCTTTTGCTGACCATGCATTTCTCTACTTCAAGGATGTCCTCTTGGACCTCCCTTGGAGAGTCTTCTTGGAGACCTCTAGGACGTCCTCTTAGAGACCTCCCTTGGAGATTTCTCTTGGACCTCCAGGACGTCCTCTCGGAGACCTCCATGACGTCCTCTTGGACCTCCCTTGGAGATTTCTCTTGAACCCCTAGGACGTCCTCTCGGATCTCCCTTGGAGATTTCTCTTGAACCCCTAGGACGTCCTCTCGGATCTCCCTTGGAGATTTCTCTTAGACCTCTAGGAGATCCTCTTGGACCTCCCTTAGAGTGTGGAGATCCTCTTGGACCTCCAAGAGATCTTTTGGACCTCCATTGGATCACTCCAAGAGAGTGTAATCAGAACACTGTGGTCCCATTGGACCTCCCTTGGAGAACGTGGTCAAAGCTGTAGACTAGTGGTCAAAGCTGTAGACCAGTGGTCAAAGCTGAATATCAACGTGTAATCAGGATATGATAAATTCTGCTTAATTACCATTAATTAGTTTTTTAATTAGCACTTACCAGTTCTAATGTGTGCTTTATTGAGTAGTTACTAGAGAGTAATTGACTCGACCCTTAAAAAGGTTTTCAGGAGGTCCAGACCAAGAGACATCTTTTTCCATTCCAATTCTTCTGTTTCTTCCTCTCTGTTCTCTTGTGCTGGAGGGTTGTGCTGTTTTGAACCAAGCCGTCCCTTCTCCTCGGCGTGCACCGGGAAGGAGGGTGAGCGGTATCTTCGAACCATTGTCGCAGAGTTCACCTGCACGGGGAGGCAATAATGTTTCTGGGCAGCGCATCTACGCGACCGTTTGCTGCACTGCTACGTCTACGATCTGCACTACATCGAGTCTACATAGCTTCCTGTTCTTCATCGACCTATACTGTAAGTTGTGTCTACGACCAATGTATTCTGATATAATCATGATATTGAGTATGTTTAGAAGTGCATTGTGTAGCCTGCAGTTAGTATCGTTTTATGCATCACTAGTTATTTGTGATCTTTGCCTCATTATAAAATCTGGAATTAAAATGTTATCCACATTTTCAACAGCCCCCTGGCCGCCACTACCTGCTCGGGAATAACTGCTGCTAGCCGATCTCGTCAGCGTGGAGGTCGCCGCCTAGGCCCCCTCGTTGCTGTGCAGGTCGCCGCCCTCGTCCCTGTGGTTAGGGGTGAAAACGGATCGGATACGGACGGATAATGGCTATGCTATATTTGTTTTCATTTTTTTTTCCCGGATGTGGATACGAATACGAATACCCCGGATATAGATACAGATACAAATAATATCGAATACGAATACGAAGCGAACACGAATCGAAACGAATACAGTCACGGATATTTTTCAGAACATGAAAACCCCTTAAATTGTATACCAGAAATTAGCAAAAACATATAACTAGTTTATTAGATGAAAACATTCATGAATTTTTTTATATTTTCAACAACCACACATAACATTGGTACTAGCAAGCTTCATTAATTAGTTCAACACAAACAAAATACTTAGTTTACTATATTTAGCTCATAAGTCATAACTCACAAGTTATCACACATTCACACTTAATTTATCATATACATAAAACTTAGTACACTTAGCTCATCACAAAAAAAATACCAAGATACGAAATCTCAAAAAATATGCACGACAGTACCCCTAAGTCACCATACCAGCACCATCTGACAATTTGCAGTCCCGTCCCATCACTAAATGCATAATTAAATTTGGCCCCTCCTGCCTCGCCATCTGCTGTGGACTCGTGTCTATCGTATTTGCACTCCAGCCCCTTGAGGAACACTGGATATGAAATGGGTCCTTCGTGCCCAGCCTATGGCTTAAGTAATCCTAGCGCACGCCACACCCACTGTCAGTCTATCACTGCCCTCGTCTCGGCAAGTGCGCCGTACTGGAAAAAAAAAGCCAGTTCGTAGCTAGGCTAGCTACTTAGCCAGTGCTTCTTCCCCATCGTTCATTTCCCTTTCCCCTGCCCGAGCCAGAGGGAGGGAGCGTCGGATGCCATGGGCAGGCAGGTAGCGTCACAGCTACTCACCGTGTGCGCGTGTTCGCGGCCGGCGCTGGCGTCCGTCGACGCGGAGCCGTGCCTGGACGACGCGCTCGGCCACTCTTTTTGCTACACCTCCTCCACCGCGGCCCACTCCTCCTCCTTCCACCACGGCATCTCCGGCGCCGCGCTCTCCACCAACTCCTCCGTGCCCGTCCAGCTAGACCAATCCTCTGCCGCCAACGCCATGCCGCTGAACTACTCCTCGGCGTTCCACACCTCGTCATCCTTTTCCTCTGCGTCGCTGCAGCTACCCAACCTCTCCTCGAGGCCCCTCTTCCTCTCCAGGCCCATCGACCGCGGTGCCCAGCTCTCCGGCCCGCTCGACCCTGCTGTGCCCTTCTCCGGTTCGCTCCCCGCGAAGCCCACCAAGCCCGCTTCATCCTCGTCGAGAGGGCTCTCGAGGAGGTTCCGGAAGCCCTCGTTAGGCAGCCTGCGGTGGAGCGTGTCGAAGAAGAACCAGCCGCTCGTCGCCGCAGACGCCGGTGTGTCGCCGTCGCCGGCGAAGGCGAGACCTCTCTCCTGGGAAGAGCGGCTTGGATAATGAATATGGTAGGGCAGAGAGAGTTGGGAGAGGTGAGGAGGTGACTGCCGTTGCTGATGGGCCAGTGGGTGGGCTGCTGTCTGTTGGAGTGTTGGGCTGGTATTCTGGATATTCGGTTTCGTATTATCCGGATAATCCGTATTCGACGGATAACAGGCCTACTGTATTCATATCTGTTTTCGACAAAAAAATCCGTATTCGTTTCCGATCTGAAAATTATCCGAGAAAAATCCGATCCGAGATAATCCGAATCCGTTTTTGTCCGGATCGGTCGGAAACTATCCGATCCGTTTTCACCCCTACCTGTGGTAGATGCCGCCCAGCCGCCCTACTCGCCGTGGAGGTCGCCGCCTCTACCTCGCCTTCATGCCGGTGTGTGAAAGGGCACGATGCGAACATATGGTTCTGTCCAGATAAGAACAGATGGTTCGGTCGAGCCATGGTTTGATTCGGCAAGAGGCGAGGGAATTTTGGTCCATACAAAAATACGAGAGCTGATATGAGGTGCGTATTTGAGGAAAATAGGTTGTAATGCCTGTAACGTCATTCCTAGAAACATAACTCCACAATAGCGTATTTCGAAGAAGCAAATGAGGAGTGACGTATTTCTAAAACTAACAATTAGTAGTGGTATATATTAATTTTTCCCTAAATAAAAAGGAAAAACAAAAAGACAAATGGTGCTATTCGCAGCAAACTTACCTTTTCTTGTTTCTTCTAAACATTTTATTTTGAATTTGAAGTTATAAAGGGTGCTATTACATTCTATACACTCCATTGTCAAATTTTTCGGAACTTTTTATGCTGCTTTGGTACCAAAACCGAAAGTTGATTACATGAGTGCACCAAAAAGGCAATTGTATAGCATATTGTAACCTGTCGGTGGAGCCGGGCACCGCGCGGCCACATCGTAGTGGAGCAAGTCAGGTGCTGAGTGACCGCTGTCAAAATTAAGTTACAACGATGAACACGAGACTTGGGTATGGAATGGGCCTAATGCAGGGTACAAGAAATGAACACGAGAATGAAAATGGGCAGCGTTCACCGTTTCATCATATATATAACAGTGTATATAGTTTTTAAGCAAAACTATACTGAATAGTAATTTATGCGGCAAAAAATACAAGATACTGGAGGTTAGGCTGAACTAGGGTGCACAACTTTTGAGCTAGAGGTGCATGTATAGTATATACATAATAATATCTGCTCTTTTTTTAGGACCGATGTGCCCAATTGTTCCGCCCCTGTGTTTGAGTATTGAACCTGACGTAATGGCCCCAAGTGAATTTTCCTGAGTGTGGCTGCTCGTGAACCAGAGTTTTTAAGTATCTCCCGAGTGTTTGCGACACTCGGGAGCTAAGCAGTTCCTGATAGTGGAATTGAATCACCCAGTATCTCAACCTGATTAATTATTAGTTAATCATTGAAAGTACTAATTTAACCTTCATAAGTAGCTTTAAGATTCATAAACTTTTCACCTAGTCGGAGAACCGAAGCGAGGCCCATGTTTTATTCTAATATCGGTGCCACGTAGCTTCAAACTAGAAAATGTTCTTCATGATTTTATTTCTCTCCAATTTGTGTATTTGATGGTATACAAATATTTGCAATCTATTCTTCATGCTAATAACCTAGTGAAAATAATAAATTTGAAACGGACTAAAAGGATGCAAGATGAATGAGTCTGGACTTTGTTGAAACACATATTCGGGTTAAGATGGTCTTTGCTACATAAATGTTGTGAAGATTGCACGTTTCCCTTGTACCTTTTTCCTGCTGACTGGATAGGATTTTACTTTTATTGGTTGGAACAAATACGCTTTAAATCTATTAGTTTGCACTAGAGTTGCTGGGGTGCACTACTGATGTATGTTAGTTTTAGTATAGCTTAGTTATTTTGGTTAATATAATGCAATGGTTTGTGCATCCACCACCTGTCAAAAAAACATTCATACTTTTTATGTCTCTGTTTCTGATGACCCCTTGTTACTCTAGTGGAGTACTAATCTGGGTTAAGATGGTCTTCTACTGCAGCGACGGCTTCTTAACTTTGTCGACAAGACTCTACTGGAAGATGTCCTTCCAATTCTGCAAGTTGCTTTCCACTCAGCAGACTTAAGTGCTCGAAAAATGCGTTCAGAGGGATTGCAAGATCTGATCCTGACATTATATCTTTGGATAAGGAACTCCCACCAGAAGTTGCTGACGAGGTAAAAAAAGATGCGCCAGAAACCCCATTCAAGTAATGGTTGTTAGAGATATATGTATAGTATGTTATTCCCTATTGTTATGAGGAGTTATTTGTATATTCATCTTATGTACTTTGTGTATATATATTAGCCTATTGGCCTCATGATGAATACAAGCGCTATTCATAACTTGGTATCGAGCGTACCTAAGGTTTTTTTTCCCGTGGCGCCTTATTGACCCCACCGCTCGCCAAGATCTTCACCTCAGCAGCGCCGGGGACCCAGTGCTCCACCCGCATCTTCACCTCCCATGACGTCGGTGACCCAGCCGCTTCGCCAAGCATCTTCATCTCCCCACGGCCGTCGGTGACGCTTAGTTGCTCCACCGTCGCCGCTGCCGCTCGGGCCGCTCCACCCGCCGCCACCGCTGCCGCCGGTCGCTCCAACCGCCGAGGCCGCCCTTTGCTCGGGCGTCCCCGACGCCACCGGATCCACATCTTCGTCGTCTACTCCGAGCCTCCCGCGCCTTCGAGGGCCCCGGATTGACCGGATCCGCCATCGTCGTGCCCCTGAGGGCCCTGGATCGACCGGATCCGTCATGGCCGCCGCTGTCGCCGAGGAGGAGGATTCGTCGCTGCTGCTTCCGCGGCGCCTTGCCGCCAGTCGACTTCCTCGCCGTCTGCTTCGTATCACGCCGCCTTGGCCGCCTCAAGCCCGTCGTTGTCGCCCATCGCCAGAGGCCTCATGGCGCTGCCGCCGCTGATCGGTTGTTCGACGCTGCCGCCACTGCCGCAGCGCCGCCGCTTGCCGGCCACATGTACGTGAGGTCGCCATTTGGAGAGCCACCCGCCGAAGCCGGTATGGCCTTATTGCCGAACCTAGCCCTCGCTGCCGACGGAGAGCCTCCGCCAGAGCGGTCCGATCGCGCCGCCAAGATTTAGCGGCGGCAGGGGAACCCTAGTTCCCCCCGCGTGCATCGAGTGCGAGCAGCTGGCCTTGGGCCTTTTTAGTGCGAGCCGGCCCAGCCAATTTTTTTTAAAAAAAAGCGTCGCTCTAACCGCCGTGCCGTCCAGCGTCGCCTATTAAACTTCGTTGCCTTAGTCGCTGCGCCGCCTACCGATGGCTTCCGTTCGCCTGAGTGGTGCTGGTCTGCTGCCGCTCCCCTCCGTGCTCACCGCTCGTCCACCTGCTACACCGATCGCTTCCACACTTGACACCGCTTCCTCCAACACAGGTTGCCATGTGGTGGTGGCCGTCCTCTATCTGGTGGTGGCCGTCCTCACTACTCCTACTGCGACAAGGCTGGCCACATTGAGTCCCAGTGCTATAAGAAGCAGCGGTATCTTTCACATCGTTCTTCTACTGGCACTGGCACTGGTGCTTCTACATCGACGTCTGCATCGACTCTTTCAGTAGTTTCTCTCACTAAGCAGGAGATAGCCAGACTTCAACACCTGCTTGCCGCTTCAGTTCTCCTCAACAGTTCTGCCGGTTACGCCATCGACTCTTGAACGCATCTTGAAACCACCACCTCCATAGTCAGGCACCTCTCCGTGGATTCTTGATTCTGGAGCATCTTTTCACACGACTTTTGATTCTTCCACTCTGTCCTTCATTACACCTCTTGATTCTCCTATCAGTGTTCTTACTGCTGATGGTACCTCTCTTTCTGTCTCTGGTCGAGGACCTCTTAGCAACTCATCTTTTTATGTTCCTTCTGTTGCTCATGTTCCCCGCCTTACCATGTAGCTTCTTTCTGCTGGGTATATTACTGACCTTGGTTGTCGGGTTATTCTTGACTTTGACTCTTGTTGTGTTCAGAACCGCCACACGAGAGCTTTGGTTGGTTTTGGCCCTCGGCGTCGTGACTCACAGCGTCTCTGGGAGCTTGACTGGCTTCACCTTCCTTCCGCTGCCACCGTCGCCGCCAGTCTCTCCACTTCATCACTCCGCTTCATCTGGCTCTTTCCTTGATGGCATCACCGTCTTGGTCATCTGTGTGGATCTCGTCTGTCGTCTTTAGTTCGTCGTGGCCTTCTGGGGTCTATCTCAGGAGACGTGTCTTTAGATTGTCAGGGCTGTAAGTTAGGTAAACAGATTTAGCTTCCTTATTCTCATAGTGAGTCAGTGTCTCAACGTCCTTTTGATATTGTTCATTAAGATGTTTGGGGTCCGGCTCCCTTCGTTTCGAAAGGGGGTCATCGATATTATATCATATTTATAGATGATTTCTCTCGCCACACTTGGATATATTTCATGTCTTCTCGTAGTGAGGCCTTGTCTATCTATAAACAATTTGCTACTATGGTTCGCACACAGTTCTCCACTCCTATTCGTGTCTTTTGTGCTGATTTTGCTGGCGAGTACCTCTCTCGTTACCTGCGTAGCTTCCTTGCTGAGTAGGGCACTCTCGCTCAGTTCACTTGTCCTGGTGCTCATGCTCAGAATGGTGTCACTGAGCGCAAGCATCGTCACCTCTTTGAGACGGCTTGTGCACTGATGATTGCCACCTCTACTCCACCTCACTTTTGGGCCGAGGCTATTTCTACTGCCACCTATCTCGTCAACATCCAGCCCTCTTCTGCTCTTCAGGGTGCGATCCATGTTGAGCGTCTCTGTGGTCTTCTTTTCGACTACTCGCTCTTAAATGCTTGGTCTGCGTTTGCTATGTTCTCCTCGTCCCTCGAGAACGCACCAAACCGACCTTTCATCGTTAAGTGTGTCTTTTCGGGATCTGATCTTTGAGCACAAGGGCTATCGGTGCTGAGATCCTGTTGGTCGACGGATGCGGATTTCTCGGGATGTGACTTTCGATGAGTCTCGTCCCTTCTACCCACGTCTTGTCTCTCCTTCGACTTCCTCTGTGGAGTCTCTGTCTTTTTTGACCGTTCCAGATACACCCATATCTGTCTTGCCCTCGTCCACTAGTCCCACTGAGTCTCCACATATTCCTCCTGTGGCCTCTCCGCCGTTGTCGCCGCCTGCTTCGTCTCCTGCGGCTCCTCCCACTACAGTACCTTTTTCCCTCTCTTTTACACTCGTCGACCTCATATTGAGGATCTTCCAGATGAGCCATCTTCTCCTGATGTTCCATCTTCTCCTGATGCTCCATCTTCCCCTGATGGGTCATCTTCTCCTCGCTACGCTCTCCGCGATCATCGGTCGATTCGGCCCCCTACCCGTTTTGCTTTTGCTGGTGCAGCTACTCATGAGCCTGTCTCCTACCGGGATGCTGTTACTCACCCTGAGTGGCAACATGCCATGGCCGAGGAGATTGATGCCCTCGAGCGTACTGGTACTTGGGATCTTGTTCCTTTTCCATCTCACTCTCGTCCCATCACGTGTAAGTTGGTCTATAAGATTAAGACTCGCTATGATGGCTCTCTTGAGCACTATAAGGCGCGTCTTGTTGCTCGTGGCTTCCAGCAAGAGCATGGTCGTGACTATGACGAGACTTTTGCTCCTGTGGCCCACATGACCACTGTCCGCACTCTTCTTTCGGTGGTGTCTATTCGCCACTGGTCTGTTTCTCAGCTTGATGTCAAGAATGCTTTTCTTAATGGTGAGTTGCGTGAGGAGGTCTACATGCATCCGCCACCTAGGTATTATGTTCCTGAGTCCATGGTCTGTCGCCTTCGTCGCTCTCTCTATGGCCTTAAGAAAGCCCCTCGTGCTTGGTTTGAGCCCTTCTCCTCTGTGGTCACTGCTGCTGGCTTTTCAGCTAGTGATCATGATCCTACGCTCTTGGTCCACACTTCGTCTCGTGGTTGGACTCTTCTTCTTCTACATGTTGATGATATGATCATTACCGAAGATGATTCTAAGTACATTGCCTTTGTCAAGGCTCGTCTTAGTGAGCAGTTCCTTAGGTCGGATCTTGGTCCTCTTCGTTACTTCTTTGGGATTGAGGTTACTTCCACTCCAGATGGTTTATTTATGTCCCAAGATAAGTATATTCAGGATCTTCTTGATCGCGCCTCTCTCACTGATCAGCGTACTGTTGAGACTCCCATGGAGCTCAATGTTCACCTCCGACTCTCTGATGGCGAGCATCTTTCTGATCCGACTCGCTATCGTCATTTTGTTGGGAGTCTTGTCTACCTTACTGTTACTCGTCTGGATATCACTTATCCAGTCCACATTTTAGGTCAGTTCGTCTCTGCTCCCACTCAGGTCCACTACAGCCACCTTCTTCGAGTTCTGCGATACCTTCGTGGAACTATCTCTCGCCGTCTCTTCTTTCCACACTCCAGCTCGTTACAACTTCAGCTTATTCGGATGCTACTTGGGCGGCAACCCCTCGATCGACGCTCTATCTCGCATCTTGTGTTTTTCTTGGTGATTCTCTCATTGTTCGAAGAAAGAAACAGATCGCAGTTGTTCCGCTCGAGTGCAGAGGTCGAGTTGCGAGCTATGGCTCTCTTGACAGCAGAGATTACTTGGCTACGGTGGTTACTTGAGGATTTTGGTGTTTCGTCACTATCTGAGCTCCTCTCTTGTCGACAAGACAAGTGCTATCAAGTGTTCGTGACCTGTGAAGCATAAGCTCACCAAGCATATTGGTGTTGATGCTTCCTTCATGAGGTCTTGTGTGCATGATCGGTGATTACTCTTCAAGATGTGCCTTGAGCATCGATAGCGGATTTCTTCACGAAGACCTGACTCGAGTACAAGATTTATTTCTACCTCTCCAAACTCAATGTTGTTGATTCACCATGAGTTTGAAGGGGGTGTTAGAGATATATGTATAGTGTGTTATTCCCCATTGTTATGAGGTGGTTATTTGCATATTCACCTCGTGTACTTTATGTATATTTATATTAGTACATTAGTCTCATGATGAATATAAGTGCTATTCATAACAATGGTGACACCATCATTTCTAACCCTGTACATGAGAAAAGAGTCAGAGCAATGCATTCCGATGATGTCGTGCTCCAATGCATTGCACTATGCTGCTGCTTACTGTGATTCCAAAGTTGTTTCAGAGTTGTTAGATTTGGAACTGGCCGACTTGAATTTGAAGCATAGCCGTGGAAACAGAGCACTCCACCTGGCTGCTATGAGAGAACCAGCTATTATTATGTGTCTCCTAAACAAAGGAGCGGTGGTGTCACAATCGACAGCTGATGGCCGGAGTGTAGTTAGTATTTGTCGGAGGTTAACACGAGCAAAAGACTACAATGTAAAGAAGGAACAGGGTCAGGAGTCAAATAAAGATAGGATGCGTATTGCTATCCTGGAGAGGGAGATGATGAGGAACCCTATGGCAGTGGAAGATTCTGCCACCTTACCTTTATTGGCTGCTGATCTTCACATGAAGGTTCTCTTCCTGGAGAACAGAGGTGAAGTCCCCTTTCGTGCTTGATAGAATGGCACTGGTAGGTAGCACCAAAATTTTCTCAAGATTAAAAAGATGTAGGAGATGGGGAGTGGGGATTGAGTCGGCCCTTTCTCGAAAAGAAATAAGATAAAGGAAACCACCGAGCTCACCCTCAAAATCCTTCTCCCCCTTTCTCCAATGGAAGTGTCTGCTTGTAGGTGGCGGACCTACAAAGGTTCATGGTGTTTACTTGAATACCCTTTTTTTTGGCAAAATACCCATTATTTACTACTAGATGTATTAGATATATATGATGATAATTAGACTAAATAATTATATTTGGGAACCACCTCTTGGTAGTGTTGTGGAGTTATAGGTCTATGACTACCCACCAAGATTCAAATTCTGGTTAGTTTTACACACACGTGAGTGCGTTTCAGTAAAAACTTTGAAGCAACTTGTCCCTAACAAAACAGGAAGAATGGGAGCATCTTCAGAACCAACTACAAATTTAACAAAGGATCAAAGAAAGTTGATCTGCTTGCTATAAGAGAATTTACAATAAGAACTTAGCTAGCATTCAATATATGACTCAGCTCAAAGCACCAAAATCAAATGACAATGATACAGAAACTAACCTTTTGAAATTAACAGGCATAAGGTTTGAGGTACATGCTTCCATCATTTGGAATTCTCATACAGAATCAAATTAACCAACATTCATATGAAAATAACATTATTTCTTCCTTCATTGCATGGAATCAGTATTACAATAACATCTCAACTTCTTACTGATACGATACAACAATATGCCATGGCTGCCATAGCAAATATATACATCTCAAAGTTGCTAGTACATCCAAAACATCATTTCAGTGTACATGAAGCTTGAAATGTACAATTCAATTCAAGATGGTGTGTATTAATTTCAAAATTAATCCATGAACTCAAAATTAATGTTTGAAATGTACAATTCAATTCAAGATGGTGTGCATTAATTCCATTTTCAGTGTACATGAAGCTTGAAATGTACAATTCCATTCCTCAGTGTACATGAAGCTTGAAATGTACAATTCAATTCAGTGTACATGAGACTCAAAATTAATCCATGAACTCAAGAACAAACAAAAACATAGCAAGCAGCGCAATGAATTTGTGGCCATATCAAGATGGTGTGGAGGTGCGCTATCGAAGGTGAAGGCGCCGGTGGAAGTGGAGGTGCACCGTCAGAGGTGAAGGCGACCCTGAGCTCGATGGCGTTGAGGTCGCCGCGTCGACCCCATCCGGATCTGAGCTGCTGTGGTGCTAGCCCCTTCGTCTTCGCCATTGGGACGGCCGGATTCGAGACTGATGTGGCCAGATCAAGATCCGTCTCGTCCTTCTCGCCGGCGCCGGTGGAAGTGGAGGTGCACCAGGGAGGCGCTGCGGGAGGGGGAGGCGGTGATGGAGAGGGCTGAGCAGGCGGGCGAGGACAAAGGCGAATCACGAGGGCGTGGCGCCAAACCCTAGCGCCCTTCTCCTCCGAACGGGGCAGAGCTGGGCTCCTGTGAATGGGGCTCGGGCTGGTGCGGGGGGGGGGGGGAGGCGAACGAAGATACGCGCATTCGCGTGGGGGGTTTTTGGAAAGAAGCCGAAAGTGGGAGAGGGGCAAGCTAGCCGTTGATTATGCAATGGATGCACCGGATCATCTATGTCCATATGTGCACCAAAGTGACCATGTGCATAGGATATGGTCCCATTGATTTTAGCCCAATCTCACACCTCCCACTCCCCAATTCACTCAAGCAGCGCGACACAACAACCCATCCACCCCCTCTTTGAACTGCCTCATTGGCCCATCCGAAGACTCCACCTCAAAGGTTCAAACTCTAACCAACATCCTCTCTTTCTCAGTTTCTCACATTCATGACCAAAATCGGGCGGCATGCTGGTAGCTGGCGCAGGAAACCAAGGGCGACGAGGCTCCTCGGCTAGCGAGGGCGAGGCATGCAGGGACTGCACCAGTGCACAAAGGCTGCACACGTTAAAGTTCAAATAGCACAAGTGCTTCCAAGGCACGAAGAATCATTGAGTTAAATTGTATTCTTTTTCTTAATTATTTTATAATTTATCTAAATTATTTGAGTTGTTGTCTCTAATATGAATAATTTGTTCTTTGATTTTTTGCTATTGCTGACCTTTTCATTGAAAAATATTTTACTAATTCCGAGCACCCATGTTAGAAATCCCAGGTCCGCCACCGCGCCTTGTGCATATGTTGTAGATATAGGTAATTCTCGCACTTACCACATATGCTGTACTTACAAGACAACGTTTTTCGACCACATCATATTCACCTGAAGCATACCATGCTAAAATGATGTGTTGTCCCTGCAGTTGCATTTGCAAGATTATTCTTTCCTGCTGAAGCCAAGGTTGCCATGCAAATTGCACAAGCAGACACCACACCAGAATTTGGCGGTGTTTCCGCAGCAAGTACTTCCGTTAATCTGTGGGAAGTTGATCTGAGCGAGACGCCAGTGACACGAAACAAAAGGCTCCGTTCAAGAGTGGATGCACTAATGAAAACAGGTAGGAAGCCAACTAAGCCTTTCCATTTTACTTTTACGATGGAGAAACCTTTCCATTTTACTTTTACGACATATTCTCTGTCGTAAAACTATTATGTCTTTAGGAAATGATTGCCTGATTACCATCAGGGATTTTCATCAAGTGCTACAGCATTGGCTAAATTTTATCTGCTAAAACAAGAAGAGATTCTTTACACATCTTATACTTCATTAAATTCACCACGGTTTAGCGGTTACAATTACTATCTTGTGCATTAAACCATTAACAGCAATGGTGAAACCAGAATGAAAATAGAGGGTGAGCGCAAGCCAGAATGAAAATAGAGGGTGAGCGCAAAGTCTTAAATAACTAAATTAATTTGAAACAAATATAGTCTTGTATTACTGTGTAATTAAATTCATACATGAATAAAAGCAAAGCAAAGAAAAAAAAAAGAGAAATACAATGAAGGTATCTCGCTAATGGAAAGTGTATCCCTAAAACATGTAAATATGGTTCTAGTGGGTAACAACTTGTACATTAAAATTAGAAAAATTAGTGATACAATAGCATATTGTACTTAAATGATCATGAACATTCAAAATAAAAGAATCACACCACTAAGGCACTAGCTTGAATCATGACTTTCACAAGCAAATTCATCGGCAATAATTTCATCGAGGCTTTTTTAGTTGAGTTGCGCTCTTATCGGTTGGGAGAGTGCTACTTGAATTGCTTGTGAAATAATCACGTAAAGTTCGTTTCTCCATTATTGCAAATCTACGAATTAATTGCTAATTGAGTATATACCACACTATATCAAACTTACTAACAAATTAGTAATTGAGCAACGAGTATATACCAGCACAGCCGCACAGGCACTAAGGCACAACAGTGAACACTCAGGACTCAGCAAATAAGATCGGCAATTCGCCACTTCAGGCCTTCGGTTGTTCAGTAGCCCACACCTAATTGCCCAAATTGTCTCGCCTCCTCTTAGCAGATCAATAGACAGTAGAGAGCCAGAGACTCCCTCCTCCTCGCCAGCTCGCCTCCTCGGTAGCTCCTAGCCTCCCTTGGCCAGTCGGCCTCCTCGGCATTGGCAGTTGGCCCGCCCCTCGCCTCCTCCAGGCTCTCCTCCCAAGACGCGGCACTGCAGACAAAGACACCCACCGACCCACGCCCAAATCGCCTCCTGTCGGCCGCTGTCCTGCCCTCCTCCTCCTCTGGGCTCCGGCTGGACCGGCTCCCACGCCCGGTCGCCCAGATGTACTGACTACTCGCTCCTTAGGTTTGGTCAGGTGCGCTTCTCCTAGCTCGATTGATTGGGGAATTTTGGAATGGGAACAACAGGGAACGTGAGGTGGGGCTGCCGTGTGGGACCTGTGGTCGGTGGGGGATGTGGGTGGATGTGAGTTGGGTTTGGGCTTCGTTGCTTCGGCAAGGGCAAGATCCACACGCTTTTGTTTCCACTTCTCGTCCCTCCCGAACTCTCGGTTGCTCTGCTTCTTCTTGCTTGGTGCAGCCATGGCAGCCGGGGAGCTGGAGATTCAAGGTTAGACTTGGGGCTGGGGTTTCAGACGCCGGTGGAGAGTACGCTTCAACCTGATGAAGTCCCCCGGTGGATTAGCCCATGATTGACAGCCTGCATTGATATGGTTTAGCGGTTGATTCCCACCACCAACCGCGGTCCGCGGGTGCTTCCATATCTAATTTTATACCACTGTAAGCACTGTACATACACAGGTCTATTGGGTAGCCTACTCGTGCTTCAAGACCGGGGACAATACATCACCCTGTACTCCAGGAAATTACACAGAAGAAGAAACTTTGCTTCCCTGAAGAGAGCGCCATGAATTGGCGTGCCTTGTTCCACTCTTGTAAGTTGTAACGCCGATTTCAGGTTCAAAGCATCGGTCTCGACGATTAGAGCATGTATAATAGGTTTATATCAGTCGTCTGTAGTTATTGTTATGTAGAATTTTTATTGATATGGATGAAAGAGAATGAAGAGAGGGAAAAATGATATCTACGATCCTGTAACCGACTATAGCACAAGAAACAAGAAAATTATTAAAAAAAATTGTGTGTTTTATAAAGACAACTAAAAAGATAGCAGCCGTCTGTACCATTATATGAGCTGTCTTTAGTGCTGTCTACAGGTGACATAACAAATTGTTATAGATACCCTTGTACTCCCATTCCCAAATCAGGGACAAAATTAAAATGCGATCGTTAACTAGAGAGACGAGGTGCCAAAATATTGGGTTATGCAATGGTTGGCTCGATGCGCGTACATGAGCCTTATAGTTTCGGCCTAATCAGGTAACGAATAGCTAACTGATGCCCTATTAATGGGCCAGAATAAAGGCCCAAATATTGCCTCCAGCTTCTAAATTTCTTCGCTTTACCAAAATTTTCCTACAACCTCATCATCATCCTCTCGCACGAGGGCAAGGTTGGTATTTCCCCTCCTAAAATCATTTGGAGCCCTTGAAGCCACCCTTCCCTTGCTTCTCTCCTCTAGTGCAAATTGGGCTCCTCTGGAGCCGGGCTCTAGAGCTCGAGCGTTTGGCCCGACGACTCGAGTTTCTCCTCAGAAGCCCAGCTCCGGAGCTCGGCCGAATAGCACCTAAGTGATCGCTTGTTTTTGGACGAGAATTGTTTGTACTCACGCAAGCATTCTTTAGTGATGGGCCCATTCAATTTTTGGCACTTCTGTGTTCCAAACTTCCAATTAGTGTGGGACTGTGGGCTTATAATTGTAGTTTGTTGCTATGTTGGTGTTGCAAGTATAAACAAAAACATGACATGTGAACGCAATACACAAGCTTTGTCGGGTCGGCAGAGAATTATGATCTAAAAATGAGATAGGCTGTCACGAAATTAGGACAAAACATATATACATATTGCTGGTCACAATTCATTTTACACTACTAAATGTGAATTTGTGATATAGTATGATTTTCCCTTTATACTATACATAATAATTGCAGAAAGTAAACTACTTGTGAAACAACCACTTCAAAGTGGGTTGCTGCAAGATTATCGAGGCAAAAACTTTGCGTGTTTATAGCTGTAAATATTCTGTGTATAGAAATATAATCGACAAAATAGTTAGGAAATTAGTTTTTTATCAATATGATGCACAAGGGGCAGCCTGAGAAAATTCTTTCTTTTAACAACCAGGCAGGAGACTTGTCTAATATATTGATAGAGCAGGAGCAAAAGGGCTTGAAAATTCTGAGCGCGCGCGTGCACACACACACACACATATATATATATATATATATGCACTTTTGTTATTGTTATAATTTCTAAAACAATAATTGAATCGACAACAACATATATACTAGGCATATTTGGGACTATAAACTGTAACATGATCATCAACTCAAATATATTTATCTCATATATATATATATATGTATTAACAAGGCAAAGCCTAGAACAAATATGCTACTAACAGTAGTAGCATCAACATCATCATATAATAAATATCTAGGAAACAAAGCCTAGCTATATGAAATGTTATCACCGCGACTTACAGAAGATCGCTCCGACGAAGGTCGCGGTTGAGTCTGATCCGAAGAACACGACGCGCAGAGAAGGAAGCAATGAGCAATCCGCGAACGCTTCCCAAAAACCTGATTCGCCCCAACTCGTGCAGGATCGCGAGGGACGCCGGCTTCGGAGACACTGCTTTCCCCACGTCGGTGCACGCCGAGGAAGGGATGGAGTAACCGGGTAGCACAGCAACAAGGAACCGGACAACAGTACAAAACTGAGTCTGTATATTCTAAGAGCCTCTCTCTGTTCTGGTTGTGTAAGATCTGAGAGGAGAGGTCTCCTTTTTATAGAGCTAGAGTCAACAGAAGAAACTACCACTATAATGCTGATTAGAAATTGCCGCTATAGTGATGATTAGAAACTACCATCATAAATGACATTACACTGTTTTAATCGCGGTTAAGGCGTGCCATAAAAGCCAATTGAAACAGTGTATTCAGTTTTCAGTTTCTGATCAGTGTGCATGGTTATGAGGTGCAAAAAAGAAGCTACAGCTCCACAGCTAGCCGGACACGATATCACCAGACCATTCACGCGCACGTCGCGCGCGGGTGGGCGATGGCGTGGCATGGCGAGGTGAGCGAGTGCGTGCGTGTGTTCTCCTTTTGTTTACTTCAACTAGGTAAGACCAACTCCACCTTATATGTTGTTCTCCTCCCACCTAGACTAGCAATATGGTACTAAGCTTCCCTCCTTCTACCATGCATGAGTGGGCCTTTAGGATTTTCCTAGGATTTAATTGAAATATTGTACAGGCCAAACCCAAAATTCCAACAATATATATATATATATATATATATATATATATATATATATATATATTACACACATCAATTCCAATGCAAAACCCTGTTTCGTAGTCTTGCACTTGCACCTGTGTACGTGCATATCGCCATGCGGTCATGCATACTTGTTCTAAGGGTGCGAGGTCTGAACGCTAGCACCGTACGCCTAGCTCCGATGTCCGATTTCATGGGATGATCTGTCCATCTGGCGTGTGAAACAAATCTCCTCCCGACAGCAGCAAACACAACATCACATGCAAAACAAAATCAGGATTTGGCCAAAAAAAGATGCAACATAACATGGTCAACATCAAGAAATTTGCAACATTTAAAACTTATAAAATATTTTGATTTCACAAGCACAACATGGCCATGTGCAAGGCGCAAGAAAAATGAAGAACGCATGCAACATTTTTTTCAACGGTCGCAACATATCAAAGAAATTCAAAGAAGCAACAATCAACTGCAGCTCCAGCTTACATGGGACACTGTGACAAATTTTTCAATGAAGTGCAACATTGATGCAATCACCATGCAACAATTCCATATTTTCACCAACCCCTGCAAAAATTTCACAACACAACCCGTGCAACAAAATCCCGCTCTAGCTACAACATATTCATCGCAGGGATGCAACAAATAAAAAAAAATCATGCAACACTTCAAGTGAACTTATGCAACAAAACCAGCTAATGCTCAGAATAAATCCAATTTAACTCCCGAACAAATCAGCTTGCAGGAGGCACACGGAGAGGCATGTGCCGAGGTGGGTGGTCTTGAGCCATTGGTAATCGCCCCACTTGATGTGGGTGGGTGGTGGTCTGGGGCGGCACAGAGTGGCAATGACCATTGTGGAGAGGTGGTGGCTTGGCTGTCGGAGGAAAAAGAGGAGAGTAGTCGGCCAGAGAGAGCTTTGGAGAGGAAGAAGGAAGGAAGGAAGAGAGAGGAGAGAAGAGAGAAGAGAGAAGAGAGAGAGAGACCTGGCGGAGAAATTGGGGGAAGAAAGGAGGAAACAGCTAGAAACGGAGGAAGACACAAAGCAAAGTGAGACCAGGAAAGTAAGTGGCTTGGGGAGTGGGTGAGCCATTTGATGCGTTGGACGCCCGAACAGTAGCGATTCCATACTTGTTCTAATCGAATCTGTAAAAGAATGGAGGAGGAGCCAATCAGTTCCATCTCATTGTTCTAATAATTGAGTTTATGGTCTGAAAAAGGGTGGTGCTAAGTATTATTGTTGATTAGAGACGATTTGTTTGAGCTGCGGTGGCATTTCTCATTAGTTTGGTTGCTAACTACATACACGGTGAAGAACCAACTCTAGATGTCATGTACAGACTTGGAATATAAATATCTACTGATATATAAGCAATATTAATTAGGAGTTTTTTTTTTCTTCTCATTTAGCCTCTTTTTGAAGCGAAATAGCAAAAATAGCCATTTAAAAAACAAAATGTCAAAAATGACACCACTGCCACGCAAAAACACTGAAGCATAGGGCCTACCACGCACTTATATCACAGCAGGCCACCTACCGCCAACTGGGAGGTCGCGATGTGTCCTGCCGTCCTTTGAAAATGTGCTAAATGAGCCAAAAACTCTATTAATTAGTGAACATATCAGTAGTAGGTTAGAGGTCGCTTACAAGTAGTACATTATAATTGGTGTGTTTTCTTTTGTCTGCAAAATTCTATATGTTTTCTTGAAATGCAAATATCACCTTATCAATAATTAGAATCCTTACATTTAGGGAAGTTCCTCGTATAAGAAAAATAATATTTAAAAAATCCACGCCTTCATTATTGTGCCTCTCCAATTCAATCACTTCGCAAATCAACTTTAAGAACTTCATTTGTATGGTATGCAGAAGAGTTGGCTAGAGTAGTTACATGATGTTTTATGGAATTTATTTGAGAGACGCTAATTTTTTTTCATAACAATTAAGGGAGGTGTGCTAGATTCCATGCTACATAAAGAATACACAAATTTCTTGACCATATCACCTCTGATTTCTTTTGACTAACTCCATGCCATAAAACCCCTCCCGACGCAAAAACACCAGTACCATAATAAAACCAACCCAACCCAAACCACTACCATACCCACAAGGCCACATGAAAGGTATCATATATCACAAATATCTCAAACAAGTTGAATAATGTCAAAACTACAGATAAAAAAACTAAATCTATTTGGTTGACCCTGAGAATTTTCTTGCTTGCATATTAGAGTTCAAATCTCACAAAATCACATATTATGGGAAATGGATCATCTGCATTGAAGGATTCAATGCAAAGGATCCACAGTGATTTGCATTAGAAAGCTATCTCCACCACCCGATAAAAAATTAAAGGTCCAGATCAATAGACACTGTGTTTTGCTACAGTAAATTCACTGTAATATATTCCGCTGTTGCGTCATCATTTGCTATAGTCACCGTTGATTACTGTTCACTCGCTCACAAAACATTGTTAAGTGCGCAAAGATTGTTGATTCTTGCTCACTTACTCACAAAACATTGTCCATGCAGAGAATCCGGATCCCATACTACGTGGGTTATCATGTGCTTTTTGGGAGGGACATGGGCTGTTAATCTTTCACTTACACCTTTTTGCTGATGTTGTGAGCTCTTGATCAGCTGATGTCAAAATTGGAATCTTTTTTTAGATACTGGAGATAGAAAGTTTTACATCTCCGGCCTCGGTTTTTACATGAAAAGTTGTAAATGCAGATAACCTTAGTTTCACAGTGTCTAACTTCTACCAAGGTAGATATTAGAGAAAATTACACGATAGGTCCCTGAACTTGCGAGGTTATGCCACTTTTCTCCATAAACTTGCATTTTACTTTCTCAGCACCTTGAACTTGCGAGGTTGTGCCACTTAGCTCCTTAGACTTGCATTTTACTTTCTTAGCCCCCTGAACTTGTGAGGTTGTGTCACTTAGCTCCTAGAACTTGTGTTGAAGCAAAGTTCATTGGATGCGATGCCGACGACTTCGTCCCCTCCGAGTTCGGTGGACTCATCGTCGCCCTGTTCCTGCTGCGTTCATCATCCTCACCACCTCACACCGATAAAAATGGATTTCAGACCCGGGAATGCACCGTGCTCGCGTCTTCGCCGGAGCTCCACCGTCGCAGCTTGCCGTCACCCTCGTCCTTGCCTCCACTAGTCGACCGTGAGAGAGAGAAGTACATTTCTAGTGCCAGAGCAGGGGCATAGTACTCCTCTTTCTCACGGTGATTCGCCAGCTCAACCTTTTCTGTGAGCAAACGGCCAAATGGACTTCATGCAGGGTGAGTAGCTTCTGCTCTAGCACTGGGAATGTACTTCTCTATCTCTCACAATCGACTCAATGGAGTCAAGGGCGAGGGCGGTAGCAAGCTACGACGGTGGAGCTCCGGTAGAGACACGAGCACGGTGTGTTCCCGAGCCCGAAGAATCCATTTTTGTCAGTGTGAAGTGATGGGGACGATAAACACGATCGGAATGGGGGCGATGACGAGTCTACCAAACTCGGAGGGGACGAAGTCGCCGACATCGTATCCGACGAACTTCGCTTCAACACAAGTTCAGGGAGCTAAGTGGTACAACCTCGCAAGTTCGGGGGGCTAAAAAAGTAAAATGTAAGTTCAGGGAGCTAAATGGCACAACCTCGCATGTTCAGGGTGCTGAGAAAGTAAAATACAAGTTCAGAGATCTAAGTTGCACAACCTCGTAAGTTCAAGGAGCTGAGAAAGTAAAATACAAGTTTAGGAAGCTAAGTGGCACAACCTTTCAAGCTTAGGATCTATAGTGCAATTTTCTCAAGATATTACGTAACCGAGGGACACGATCAGCAACCAATAAAAGAATAGAGTAATTTCTATCTGCCTATCCCAGGTCAACGCTGAAACCAAAGTGTTGGTCAGTTCTTCTTCATTCCGAAGGTAAAGCAATCCTGCCACGTTGCTCCAGCCAGCGTGCTTCATGTGAACATGGAATCTTATTTATATAGATGTCTTCTAGTGGTGGCCAGATGGGCGGCCCGGCCCTACACGACATGGGCACGATGCGGTTTGGCCCATCGTTACCCGACTAATAGATGGGCTATACCGTGTCGGCCCACGTGCCGGGGAGGCGGCCCAGGCATGACCTGATGGCCCATCGTGCTGTGCTGGGTTGGCCCGAGCCCATTTAGCCTGATGGGTCGATTGTGGCCCACTTAGCCCGTTAGGCCCGAAAAACTAAAATAAAAACAGAAAAAAATCCAAAAAAAATCAGAAAATTGTGTAGAATTCAGAAATAGATATGGAAATTGTACAAAACGAGACAAGCGTATTGAAAATGTGATAAAGAGCTTTATTAATGTTCAAATGACTGCCTTGTTAAAACCTTTGCCAAGTAAAAACTCAACATGAGAAAACCTTGGCAAAAGAAAAAGAGTACATCCTATAGCTCTACATACATCCTTGTTCTATATGTCGTTGTCTAGGTACAGATTTTCAAACACCTCCGACAACTCTGGATGTTCCACAGAGTGTTGTATTCGTGAATCAGCTTATTCCCAGTCCTTCACAGTTAGAAGTATCTCCACCATCTCACTTGTGAGACGTGTTCTTCTCTCCTCCAATATTCTTCCAGAAAGTCTGAAAGCAGACTCAGAGGAAACCGTCGAGACAGGAATAGTTAACACATCACGTGCAAGTATGGATAACACGGGATATGCTAACTTATGCTCATGCCACTACTGCAAAATTTCAAAGTTTTCTGAGTTGAAATCCACCGTATCACTATCCAGATAGGCGAATAGTTCCCCACTCCTTATGTAAGAAGTTGGTCTTGGACTTTGTTAGGAAGGTACCGCTGTAGAAGAAGAAGACTTGTGTCGGGACCCAAAATGCAATTCTGGAGCCCGCTGTGTATTCTGAACTAGTTCTAGATCAGTAGCTAGTTCACACAGGAAACATCGATGAAATAACATCTATTTATTCGATTTAACTAAAAAAATCTCAAAATAACAAATAGTAATAATAACTAGACCGTATGGTCAATGTTTACTTAACTTCCCATGCAGTGCTAAAGAAACACATAAACTCTTGCAGCGGAACGGAAAAAACTTAGAAAAGTTAATCAACATGCCCACAAGCAATCGAGTGGAGAACACATCCTAATCCGCGAAGTCTTCATAGCACTCATTCTCAAAGAACTCTTGAGCAGCTTGATATTCTTCAACTGAACAACAAAAATTGGAGTCGTGAGCACATAAAGTGCTCAACAAGTCATAGGAAAATAGTATGCAATTAATATTCATGCAAGACTTGAACAAAAGTTAGCTGTATGGTTCTTTTGCAGAAAGCAGTATTGATGATAAATACAATAAATAGATTAAAATGCGTAATTGAAAAGAATAATAAATAAGTAAAAAATTACTTTGAAACAACCTGTGAATTCCCCATTCACTTTTCAAGACAAACTACCAAGTAAATTACCCATTCACCAAACGAACATTATAGTCATCAAGTGAACTTCCCATTCACACTCCGACACATTTTATAAAGAAACTCTATCTCTTGTGTGAATTCCCGGAGCACGTCCATGATCGCGGACACGGCTGTTTAAATAGTTTTAACTCTCCAGAGATTGTATAGCTTTTTTCACAAGAGATAATCATCTTATAATGTCCGTCTGATACACTTTCATAGGTGTGCGACTAAGTGATCATCACAAGGCCTTTACAAAGCTCATTCTTAACCAAATTCTACCCGCTAAGGTTTCAACACTGAATATCTTACCGACCAGACATGGCCCCCCTCTTACGCCGTTGTGAGTATACGTTTATCCCGCAACTCACACTCCCAAGACAGAACCGGAATTAAGACATTGCTAATTAGTTAGTCAGGTCCATCCCATACCGAACATGTGGTTGTACGATTAAGGCCCAGTTCAATGGTGCACAATATTAAGTCCTTGACAAGTTGCTCAGGCGAGTTTACCACAAACCCACAACGTGTTAAATCCACACCCTCATTGCACAACCACTTGTCCGAGCGAAAATTATTTTGTTTAACCAAGACCAATGACATACCCTACCATGGTACACAAATTTTAACAACAATGGCTAACCGCCATAATTCCATATCTCATTAAGTCAAATTCAACATTGTTTGTACATGTGATAATGAACCCATCGCAACTAAGCTTGACTAAGCATCTGTATGATACCTATGTTGGTGATACAAATATGTCCAACTAAAATTATCCATGCTAGGGTGACAAGTTGATTCATGGCATTTAAATATTCAATAGAGGCATAATGACAACAGGTGATAACTAATCCCAAAATAGTTGATATAAAGATAGCATGCAACTGATATAAAACAATATACTTTTGAAATCATATGTTCATTATGATCAAAGGACTATGACTTGCCTTGGCTTTGGCTCTGCTCAGTTACCACGCTTGGATCTTCAAAGTTTACTTCTACTTCTGCTCCATGAAATAGATCGTCTAACAAGAGAGAAAACAACAGACAAAATACAAATAAATTCAAATAAAAACATTAAAACCAACTCTAAATAATGATATAAATTTAAGATAAATTTAGGAAATTGAACAGACTGAATCGGAGTTCGGACAAAGGAGAACGTGCTCTTGGAAGATTTGCTGGAAAAGAAAATGAGAGAGAAAATACTATTCAGATTTTCAGAATTTCCTTTCAAAAGAAAATTCCAGATTATGATGTCAGCATGACATCATCAGGTTTTTTCGGCCGAAAAGAAAATAAAGAAAATTGAGCTGACATGTGGGTCCCACTTAGCATAGAGATGGTCCATGATGGACCAGGTCCATGGACTTTGATCTTGGGCTTGCCACATGGATCGTTGACCAGGATTGACACACAAGCAAAAAGGTGAGGTGGATGGTGAAGTAGAGGATGAGATGGCTACTTATGTGGCACAGAGAGGTGGCAGAGAGAAAACAAAGAAGCACTGACAAAGAGGGCCCACAAGACATGGAGAGAAATAAAGAGAACGAGAAGCTCGAGAGGAAAGCCATGGCCAGTGGCAAGGACTTCGATGGCGATGGTGAATGGAGAAGAGGGAGGTCTAGCAAGCTAGCAAAACGGGAGTCTAGTGGCTTGGTGATGCTAAAGGAGGTGGCGGCTCGGCGATTCCGGCAACAGGGTGACAGCGGCGGCGGCGAGGTCCTCGAGTGTGGCGGCGAAGGCGAAACAGAGGCGCCCGAAGGAAACAAGGAGGAGCACCATGAAGGTGATGATAAGGGGAACTAACTGGGTGGCTCTAGGTGACCAGAGGCCGATAAGAATGACGGTGAGATAGAGATGACGAAGAAAGGTGGCGGCAGCATCTCAGCGACGGAGAAGACCGAATAAAGGTAGGGGTCGGATGAGTAGGACATGGAACGCACGCTGACACTCATAGGAGGGTTAGGGGCTCACTGACGAGGTAGATCGGCACTGGGCGGTGCGGCTGGTTTCGAGGACGACCGGATCGACAACGACTCGAGGGTTCTCCAGGGATGATGGTGGGAGCACCTTGAAGAACGCGGTGAGGCGAATCTATTGGCGGTGATGGCACGGGGGGAGAAGCTCTGTTGGTGATGAATTCTGACGAGAAGTGCTTCGATGGTAGCTTGGATTGTTGACGAAATCCAACACAATGAAGGAGAGAACGAGATCGGGGTTTTAGGGTTTCGGTGGAGGACAACGAGGCAGAAATCTTGACGTAGTTGGGGCTCTTAAATAGGCTAGGATTGGGAGAGTCCAAAGGAGGCACAGTGACGCAATTGTGTTGGAGTCGGACACAAGCTGGCAAGGAATCAAGAGGAAGGATAAGAAGGTGACTTGGCGCTGGCGGCTAGGACCCACTTGGCAAAGCAACAAAAGAAAGGAAAGGAGAGATACTGGCTCGGGCTGGCGCTGAAGTAAAACCAAAGGTGGGCTGGGCTTCGACTGGGAGAGAAAAGAGAAAAGGGAGCGGGAATGGGCCGGCTCGGAAAAGAAGAAAGGCCGAAAGAAAGAAAATCCCAGGAAGGAAAAGGAAAGGTGGCCCGAAGGAAAAAATCCAAAATTGAATTGATTTTCGAATTTAGAAATTGAGATAAATAAAACTGAGCTCAAACAAATAGCAAATAAATTTCAAAAATTCATATAAAACTCCAAAAAATACTTTGGAACACCAAGAACTCAAATAAAACAACTTTTAGTTTAATTGAACTTTAGATTAATCACATTAAATCTTTTTTATTTCTGAAAATTCAAATTAAGCTGGAACTTTAACAAGAAAATTTCAAATGGTTATTTTTATTTTTAAAGCTTTAGTAATAAACCAAATTTTGGGATGTTACAACCTAGACCTAGAGGAAGAGCCACCAAAGATCTTAGTCAACATATTTGTCTTGTTGCTTGAGGTGGGGGCAACTGGAGGTAGGGGTGTTCGTTCGGTTTTTTCGGTATAAACGGTTCGGTAAATACGGTGCATATGGTAAATACGATATTGTTAATTCGGCAAATACGGTATTATTTAAAATACGGTTCGGTATCGGTAAATACCACTTTATTTCGGTACGGTATCGGTAAATACCATATTTACCAAAGTTGACGCGAATTGAGAACGATACGACGAGTCAAAAATACTTGCGGTCACAAAATACTTGCGAAGTTTAGGTTAGATTGTAACAGACTAACAGAAGTGAACACTAAGTACTAGTGCTACTGTAACTCACTAGTCACTAACTCAGTGTTCTGTTTGTTGGCTAATACTACTTGATCATGCTACTGTAACTCAATCTATTGCTGCATAGTAACTGCTGGCTTGCTGCCTAGGTGGCAGGTGCGTTGGGGCTGGACCGCGGGATGAGTGGATGACATAAGTGAACACTCAGTTGAGTAGTGAACTGAGTACTAGTAGTGCTGCCTAGTGCCTAGGCGCCGAGATACCATGCTAGTGCTACAGCCTGCAAGTGCATGCACTGAATTGATTCACGTGGGCCATGGCCACATGCACATGCAGTCAAGCTCAAGCACCAGCGCATGCGCGAGCGGCCAGTTCAGACGTTCAGTTGAGCGCAGGCTGATTCGTGGATGGGCCGAGCGCATATGATGAAATGGGCCGTTGGCTGGTGGATGGACTGAGCGCCCGAGCCAGTGAGTTACGCGCGTAGACTTGTCCATTGCTGATTTCGGTTTTTTCGGTTTTTTTTGTTTTCAACCGGTTTTTTCCGAAAAAACCGAAATACCGAAAAAAAAGAATTCTGAATACCGTACCGAATACTGAATACCGGTCAAACCAAGTTGACCGGTACGGTTCGGTATTTTTGGTTCGGTTTGTTCGGTTCGGTTTGAAAATGTACAACCCTAATTGGAGGTTGTTGCAGGCAGACTCCCTAGAACTTATTTCATACCTTTGGTAAACCTCGTGTAACCGAGAACGAACTTATGCAAAATAGTTAGAATATTCTAGCCCTGTAGCATCACTAAGAAGATCAAGAACATTAGTAAATGCTTCAATTTTACCTCTAGGATCTAAAATAAATACAAATGCATATAGGAAAGGGATTTCTCTCTAATATTTAAGGTATTTACTTTTCAAAGCAATAATAGCGTCCCGTAAAACTGAGTCATTTTCATACATTTTTAATTGAGTAACAATCTGTAAAATACTATGCACAATAATAGGAGATGTTGGATAGTAGACAGTGGACAAAGCAACAGTGGCCTCATAAAATTTTTCTAAAAATGGTAGTATCTTCTTAGCAACAAACCAATGTTGCTCAAACAGTAGTATCATACCATAAGTGCTCTAATAGTGTGTTTGAATAAAAATAGAAAAACTACTCTTATATGGTAAAAGACTCTTAAGCATCAAGTAAGTAGAGTTCCATCTTATTGACATGTCCAAATGGAACTTTCTTGGACATACACCCATCACCGTGTAGAAGTTCTTATATGATATTATTCTTACGTTAGAATTATTCAAGAAAGAAATCGCATCGCGAAAATCTTTAATATATGGATTCAACCTCTTCAAACCGCATTTGACTATGAGGTTAATAATATGACAAGCACATCGTTGATGTAGCAAGAAGGAATCAGCGTATGTATTCAACATTGGAGTAAGGATATTCATGGCCCTTGAGTTCGAAGCAGCATTGTCTAAAGTAATTGAGAATATTTTGCCTATAAAACCAAAGTCTTCCATGACTTTGATAATATAGTTTGCAATATTCTCACCCGTGTGTGATACATCAATTAATTTTAAACCTATAATTCTTTTCTCTATTAGCCAGTCATCATTAACATAATGAGCAACTACACTAAGATAATCATCACTAGCCTGACCACTCCATATGTCCAAGGTCAGGGCCATAAAAAATGTGCACGTACTAAATAGTTCCTTTATTTTATTACGACGTTCATTGTAGTATTTTACTAGATCCCTAGTTATTGTTTGTCTAGAAACAACATAAAATCTATGATTATGCGCAGTTCTAATGTAAGTTTGGAAAGCAGTAGACTTCCAAAGCCTAACGGTAAATCCTCAAAAGCAATTAAACGCTAGAGGGATTGACGGACTACCTCAGGATCGTAGTCCCAGCTACGTACCGTACCGTTGGGGTTGTACTGCAACTGCGTCCACCTCATCATCAACCCTTGCTTGGCCTTACATCTTGTAGTATGTCTAAAGAAGTGCCTGTTCCACTTGTAGACCTTACAGACAATTCATTGGGATAAATTTTACAAATAGCATATGGTACTTGATTTCCCTGTGCATCTGGCTTGGTTGTCCTTTCGAAATTCTCCCACACTCCTGATGTAGATGGCCTCGACCTCTTTGCTCCAGTGGTCGTCGACGAAGATGCTGCCGTAGAGCCTGATGACGGAACTCCACCTTGTCCTTCCGATAACAACTCTGGTTGGTTTGAGGCAGCCGCAGCAGCCTCCATGGATGCAATTTCCTCTGGTGAAAGTCCGTAATCACCAAGAGTAAATGTGTCGTAACTGTCCATAAAAAAAACTACAAAATCGAAACTAATACTATTATTACTTTCATCTTAGCATAAAAAATACTAACAATAAAAGTATGCAAAAAATAGAATTATACCTCTTTTGCTGACTTATTGTCGAAAATACTAACAAACTAATTTGCTGCCGAAAATTGAATTTTACAAAAAATTGGCAAAATTTTGTTTTGAATTTTGCCAAATTATCTCACAATGAATTTGAATTTGCACACCAAAATTTGAAAGATAGATTGAGAAATGCATGGGTGCTGAATGGGGGCTATGGTGCCTATTTATAGAAAAAAATCAGGATTTTTTTTTAAAAAAATTTGCTATTATTAAAGGGTCAAACGGTCAAAAACGGTAAAAGGGCAAAAAAATGCCAAAAGCAGTGATTCTAGTCGACCAGTGTCGTGCGAGGCAAGGCCCACCGCTGGTGCTCATGTCTCCTGCACTTTCCTCCCCTCAAGCGTGCCCTTGCCCATCGTCTTGATAGTCCGCATTCTTCGCCTCGACGCCTCCACGCCTGGCGCCTCCCGCCCGCCCCGCCTGCCTCCTCCTCCTCCTCCTCCTCCTCCTTTCCTCTCCTCCTCCTCCTAACTCCCTCCTTCCCGAGCCGGCCCCGCCTTCTCCTCCCTCCACGCCGGCCGCCTCTCGGCTCGCGCCTCCCTCCATGCCGCCTCCTCCTCGATAAGGATCCACCTAGCCAATTAGATGAATCCCGATTGTTGGCCCAATCTTTCACGGTATACTTGAAGATCAGTAGCAATCACATAAACCAATTCGGTGAATTGAATTGCAAGAAAATCAATGCACTCACAAACCAATCTAATAGATTGAATTGCAAGTAGTAGTGTCCAGTGAACGGTACTCCGCCATGAATAGTACTCCACGATGAACAGTGTTCCGAAGCAAGAGATGGATATCTTGATCTCCCTCTCAATCTTTCTCCCTCGATCTCTTCAACTCATCTCACAACTCAAGAGCACACGATATACGCCAAAACGGCTTTTCTGATTTTTTTTTTTCAACTCTAACTTGCTTACAATTAGGGGTATACCCCTAAATATATAGTCTCGGTGAATAGTAACCATTTCGGTGAACAGTAATCGATTCAGAATAGTGCACGTGAATAGCAATCCAAGGTAGATGAATAGTAACCCGAGTCGAAAGAACAGTCCTCATGAATAGTAGCCCAAAATTATCTCCTATTGCAAACTCCTACTTTAATTCAAAATTTAAACGACTCTAATTGCTAAAAATAGATTAAACTATCCTATTACAAGTAATTTCAAAATTAACTTCTAGTGTGCCATCTCTCCTTATTGAACTGGCTTCGGTTGACTTGGTGGCCCCATCCAAGATTGCACAGAGAAAAGATAAAACGTAGACATAATCTCCTGGCCAACACAATCTCCTTTTTGTCAAACAAATATTAGTGGCCTTCCCTAAACGTACCAATGTCGAACTCAAGGAACTCAAACTCTTTAACGTGCACTACATAGCCTCCTCCTGAATCAAACACACCCAACAGCATGCATGCACATGTATATGCATGGCTTGACTCCATGCACCGCTCAAGTACAATATGCATACATGTAGTTTTCTTTCCTTGGCTGTGAACAGCATGCGTGACGTCCTCATGCACTGCAGCAGCTTTGATAATGTCATGCATATTGTTTCGATCAAGTGTTAAACGAGAAAAATCAGAAATATTCGTTATAGATAATCTGGCTACATCACGTCCTCCTCCACCTCCTCTCCTCCTCCTCCTGGCTCCCTCCTTCCTGAGCCAGCCCTTCTCCCTCCACGCCGGCGCCACCTCCTCCTGGCTCCTTCCCTCCCTCACCGGCTCGCCACCCCTCCTCTCTCCCTCGCCGCCGGCTAGCTGCCACTCCTCCTCCCTCCCTCCCAGCGCTCCTTGCGGCCTTGGCCGCTTGGCGGCCTGCCTCTCTCGGCCTCTTCGCAAGCGGGCTACGTGGGTTGTGCTGGGCTCGTGCTGTGCATGGCTCGACTTGACACTGTTCATGTCGTGCAGGGCCGGCCCATCGTGCCAGGGGGTCAGCCCAAGCATGGCACAGGCCTTCGTGTCGTGCCGGCCCGGCTCATGAACAGTGGGCCATGCCAGGCCATAGTGTCGTGCCTCTGGTTAGCCTGGCAGACACGGCCCATCTGGCCACCTCTAATGTCTTCGAGGTATGTTGTACCAAAAAAAATCTAAGGACATGTACAACAGTATAGACAACTGTCTATAGTATCCCTCCATATTATCTATAGATAGCACTAAAGACAGATTTTATAATGAATTGTATTTTTACATATCTATATAGACAACTACTCTATATACAATGTGTCTTGTTTCTCGTGTTACAGTCGACTACTACATGAGAGACGACCTGATTTTCTATGCTCTCCCTCTCTCCTCCACATTATGTTGTGTCCTATGTGTTGACGAGGACATCAACCCTAACGATGCAACCACTTTGACCCGCTGCACTGCATCCTCTACTTCAACCACGTCTTCTTCGATGAGACTTTCAATTACTGCACCGCCATATTCCCTAATTGGACCGAGCTACTTCTACTCCTACGAATCGAGCTACGTCTACATGTCATGGTGCTGCGTCTGTATACCATAGTGTTGCGTCTACATGCTATGGTGCTTGCGAGTTTTGGGCCTTGCAAGTTCGTAGCTAGAATCGTGAAAGTTGAGCGACTTCTACCAAATTTACCTTATCATCGAAAGATCGGGCTAGAAAAGTACTTCCGTGGTTCATCATGTGTAAAGACTTACAGACAGCTGACATCACACCATTGTACATACTCTGAGTAGTAGCCCCCTCTAAATCACATATCTTCACCTAAAATTAACCCAATCAAAATAAAAAAAAGTTTTGAAAAGAATTAACCCAATTATTATCAATCAATCAAATCAAACGGGGAAAAACAGTCTGGACTCCCGAGCAAACAAACGACTCAAACGGCCGAGGGAATAACACTGAGTGCTGGCTGACGTGGATACGATGGATTCGGAGATTCTTTTTAACGGCTCCGATTCCTCCCTCGCCTACTTTTATCTCCCTCCACTCCTCTTCCCCTCCCACCACCCAGATCCCTCACCTCACCCACCTCTCCCCTCTCCACAGCCATGGCCATGGCCGCCACCTCCTCCTCTCCTCCGTCTTATCCAAGCTCCACAGCCATACACCACCTCCTCCTCTAGCCAGCCACCACGTGCTGTAAGTAGCCAGTACATAGCCTTACATAGGTATACAGAGAGAGAGATGATGCTTGGGACGAAGAGGGCTGGGAGGCCGTCTCCGTCGAGGCATCCGATGCGGCGGACCACGAGCATGACGAAGTTCGCGCCGCCGGACGTGGCCGAGGAGGAGGCCGACGAGGAGATGGAGCTGCAGGTGCAGGTGCACGAGGAGGTGGCGGAGGAGATAGCGTACGGGTGGATCGGCGGCGGCGCGGCCGCGGGGAGGGCGGACTGGCTGGCGGCGTACCGGGCCCGCGCGTCGCCGACGCTGGCTGGCCACCGGCGGAACACGGCGGACTTCTCGGCCGCCGAGACCGCCGCGTTCCTCCGCGCCTGCGGCCTCTGCAACCGCCGCCTCGGCCCCGGCCGCGACACCTTCATGTACAAGTACGTGCGCCGGCCAAGAAAACACCATTCTTTTTCCTTCCGTTGGTTCTTGCAAAGATCCATGGCCTCCTACACAAACAGAAGTGTTGATTCCTTCTTCTTCTCGATATGTGTGCAGGGGCGACACGGCGTTCTGCAGCCTGGAGTGCAGGCAGCAGCACATGACGCTCGAGGAGTGGAAGGAGAAGTGCGCGCTCGCGCCGCCGCCGCCGCCGCTGCCGTCCATGGCCGACCCGGTGGCACCTGCGAGCGCCGGCTCCGACAAGCCCGCCGCCGTCGCCGGAGGGACCCTCGCCGCAGCCTGAGGCGACCGAGATATGTCAGCCTGGCCGACCGCGCCCACGATCGATTATGTAGCCGTACGCCTATCGGCCTATGTATTACCATTGGCGGATGAACTCTTTGATACTCTCCATCTGCGCGCATGCGTCGACCGTGCATTTTGATCACCCCGGTCTTCTGGTGTATGGATTAATTATGAAATCATATTATCAGCTATACTTTCAAAGAATTTTTTTCTTCATATTCTCAGCTTACATATTACCTTTGATATGCCCTTGGTCCATCGATCCATCTAGATTCTTCTTGTCAAGATGCAAAATAGTAAGACAACAAATCGTATGATTTTCATCATCACGGTGCATGCATCGTGTTCGTATGTGCGCGGCACGCATGGGATGGGAAGATGGGAGAACAATCACCGGATCGAGGCCTCGGGTTGAGTAAGTTAGCATATGATCTGAAAATCTTAGTAATGTTAAAATCTATAAAAATCTTTTAAAAAATCATAAAATATCCCAATTCAATCTGAGAACGGCTGGCCAAGGGCCCCACCCTGACTGTTTTTTTAATCGGAACAGGGAACTGTTCTCACGTGAGGGTCTGACCTGACCGTCTAATCACTTCTACTTCATTGACAGATCGATCAGATGGTTAGAGACTAGCCGTACTGTCCTCGTGGTCGATTATGTGCTTAACTAGTATTACAGCGCAATTATTATGGGTGTGATATTTATGGAATAATTAACTCCATTATATGTATGTGGTAGTGCATCTCGGGAGCAGGTTCTCGTGCGTACAAGAATCATGCGTTGTGTCAGCACTCAGCACGAACTGAACTGAGGGAATCTCTATTTTGTTCAGAACAGCAAACTTAATTAGGTCATGCTGTACGTTACTCTAGTCTTTTTTTACCTGACGAGTTCTAGAACCTATACCATTAAATTTTCTAAAGTTTGATGTCAATAGGTTTAAAACTATCTAGATTAGATATATAAAAATTATATCATTAGATTTGTCGTTAAAAATATTTTTATAATATTATAATTTTATTAGTAAATCTTAATATAAAGTTATAAAAAAAACAATTGTCAAAGTCATATCTCGGAGACCATAGAAAATAAAAAAACGCCAGGTAAAAAAAATGGGAGTACCGCATATGAGCGTCCATGAGCTTCTCTACTACTTAAAAATTGGAGTTAGTGGTCGTCCGTTCTCCCGCGTCCTCTCTTCTATCATCCACCACCCTTTCACAAACATTCGACAGTGCTGACAAGTGGGCCTAGCCTGACGCTCTCACGTCTCCTTGCCTCACGACGCGTCGAATCAATTCTTACCTATTCGCTACGCAAAGCAACTGTCTCCCCACGTCTCCCCTCTCCCTTGATCAAACGCCGCACCCCCCTCTCTCTTATGCATCCTCCCCGCAACGCTGCCCCATGGCCACCTCCACACGCCTTCGGGAGCTTCTTGTCTGCCCCATCACCCTTCCTCTCAGTTAAAATCACACCGACTTGTGGGTCGCCCATCGCGCCTTTGCGTCCAACACCGCTCCCGTGTCCGTCATCCCGTCCTCTCTCCTGACTAGCACGTTCCCCATTGCCATCACCACCACCCAGCGTAGTGCTCGCCATCGCCCCTCCGCGCACGCCGACGATGACGAAAGGAGGCGGAGGAGGAAGGCGACAGCACCCCATCGCCCCATCGCGAGTGCCAGTGATAGTGGGCAGCCCAGCTCTCCCGCCGCACTCGGGCATCTCCCCCCTGGACGCCACGCATGCAATTCACGATGCCATGCTCCGCGTCGCTGATGCCTGCCCCGACGCCTTCCTCTCCGACGTCGCCGCTAGTGCATGCCCAGTTTTGCTCCCGTTGAGCTTGGCCGCCGCCGCCTAGAAGGTTTTCGATAGTATGCTGCAAAGAGGCCCAGTTTGAACGATTCGTTACGATCTTGCTTGATTATGTTGTTGTTGTTGCTATAACTAACCTTATCAGGATATATTTTTTAGTTGAAAGCCAGGATCGCTCGCTATATAAGCTCAAAGAAAAGAACTTAGATGACATTTGCACCGTTGCTCATTCGCATTAGAGGTGAGTCTAATTTATACATTGCTTTGGATATTTATATTCAGATATTCTCTCATGCGTAGCTTTACCTTCTCTTTGTTGTAGCTCTATTTCTCATAATTGGATCCAGCCAGCGTTTCATCTACCCCAACAGCCTCATTTTCCCCAACCAGTTTTCTATTCACACCATTGCTCGTTTAGTACAGAGGTGATAAGACCATATATATGTTGCCACTTTTTCTGTTGCAACAACCAAATGAACAATGTCATGCTATTTAAACCATCTATGATTTGTGCCTTCCATTTGTTTGCAATCCATTGTTTCACTTGATCACAGCAATTTCTGATTGCAGAACAATTGATCGATTTCAGAAAGATACTTTATTCGAGATATGCATGCAAGTAATCCCGTATGGTTATTTCATTTTATACTCCTATAGTACACTATAGGATCTCAATGCTATTATAGTGTGGTGGGCACCCCCATAGTTTCAGTCTTGGTTAGAACCGTAGATATGGATGTTAGATTCCCCTTGTGAACATCGTAATCCCCAGTACATTATAATCTGTAGGTTCCTTATACTCTCCATATGTGAAAGAAAATAGTCATTGATAGTTCTTCTATTAGTCTTGATTGCATCCTGTGAGAGGCATCCTTACAGAAGTGCTATAAATCCTTGAGGTTTTGTTGAAGCGTAACACTACTACAAAAAGGCTAATATTGGACATCTCATCATAGACGGCTGATCAAAACTATCTGTATTACATGCCATCACAAATGGTTCATATTAATAACCGTCTGTGTTACTGCCTGCCCTAAAAACCGTCTGTGAAGAGGTAATATCACAGACGATTCATATTGAAAACCGTTTGTGAAGTATCACAAACGGTTCTAAACACGAACCGTCTGTGATAATTTCAAACTTCACAGACGGTTTTTAATTATAACAGTCTGTGATAATATTGCTACATCTCCCCAGTGAGTTTCTTCGTTGCCGATGCGTCTTTTCGTCGCATTAATGCCGCTTCGGCGCCCCGATGCGTCTCTTTGTCTCATGCGCCAAATTTATTCCTTGTTTTATAAAATGGATCATCCACCATCGAAGATGATGATACCCACATATAACTCTAAAGCAGGAATGACTCTCTCTTCTGTTTTCTTGTCACCGGCAATGATGGCCTACCTGGCCATACTCTACAAGCACCTCTCCGGCCGTACGTTGGCGAATGATGCGGAAGGACACTATTTCAATAGTGTCTTCACTCCTCTGTCTGAGGATTTGCTAGAGCAGGTGACGGCCACCTTCTGCCATCTTGACATCATCCTCCGCCGCGTCTTCCGGGTGATCTCCCACTTCCGATGAGTTTACTGTGTCATCGACGTGGTCCTCCACAACGACGTTGCACGTCTCCAAGAGGCTTACCGTCACTTGGACTGCTTAATCGAGGCGGCGAGCAACCAAGTCAACCATGCTGGGACCCCTCAAGCAAGGGAAGAGAGCCTATGTGCTCAATTCTTCTTGATTCAATAGTCCAATGGTCTTCGGGAGACACTCGAACGAGCGTGTCAACGGGTGGATGCATTTCGGTCTTCGTTTGCTGATGATCACGAACCGTCCGATGCCGCCGCTGCCTACGAAGTTTTGAAGATGGAGATAGCAGCCTACCTCCGCCACTAGAAACTTTGTTTATTTAGGTTTCTACTTTTTTTAATATTTGTAAGAAGCGACTGGCCATGCTGTTTGGCCATATGTAAATTCCAAAATGAAAAAAAAAATCAGTAGTATTTAAATAAAAAAATTGACATATAAACATGTAATTTCTTCATGTCATATAAATGTATACATAATAATATACTCAAAACATAAAACATAGAACTTGAGAACAACCATATCACAGACAGTTCTATAATAGAACCGTCCGTGATATGGTCTCATATTATAGATGGTTCCATAATAGAACCGTCCATGATATGGTCTCATATCAGAGACGGTTCCATAATAGAACCGTCTGCAATATGAGACCATATCACGGATGGTTCTATTATAGAATCATCTATGATAAGTATCACAGATGGTTCTATTATGGAATCGTTTGTGATATGAGATCATATCACAGACGGTTCTATTATGGAACTATCTGCAATATGAGCTAGGGTTTGCGCCCTAACTCGTCACTCTCCAGCGCCCTTACTCTCATCCGTTCCCCTCCCCACCTGAGTGCCGTCGCCGATGTCGCCCTTCTTCCCGTCGCCATCGGTTGTGACACCACAGTGCACTGCATAAGACACTCGTACGATAAGAGTGTCTTGTGCAGTGTCACTGTCGTGCCACAACTACGGTGACGCCGCCTTCTCCTCTTCCTCCTCCCCCTGGCGTGCGCGACCCTAGCTACCTCTCCACCGACCTCCCCCGGCTACCTCTCCACCGACCCCGGCCTCAGCTACCTCACCACCACATCGGCGATGTCGAGATAGGACAGATCTATCACCTATTGGTTTGTGCTGTTGGTGCATATTCATGTGAACCGAGCTGTAATGTGGGCTACCTTGTCGGTTGATGGTCGGTTTGGACACTCTTGGCCTTACTGTCTTGCTGTCTTGCCCTCTGTGACTGCTGGCTAGCTGGATGGATGGATGGATGGATCTGGAGGTGGGGAATGAGGTCGTGTTCAGGTGTGACTGCTGGTGCTGCTAGTTGTGGATAGAAATATTTGTATGCTCTGTGTGACTTGTCTGTGCCTAGTACTGGGAGGTATTGCAAATTGGTATTTGTATGCTCTGTTGAACTGCTCAATGATGTTAATAGTCTTATGCTAAAATTGAATTGATAATTAGTTCATATTTAAGCTCTAATGAATTGCTAATTGCTGTCACTTGATCTTTAGTTTATCAGTTTGAGGCCCAGTAGTTTTGGGCTTCCTCCTCCCTGCACTCAATTTAGTTTCATGTTTGAGCTTGTTTTGGTTTACTGATGTGAGTTGATTATTTACTGATGTGGGTTAATTTATTGATTAAGCATGGTAAATGAAATAGAGGTGGGTTAATGCATGATGGAGGTGTTGTCGCCGATATTACGTCGCACTGAGGTAACTACTCCCCTCTACTCTCTATCGCTTTCCCTCCCCTTGCTCTGTGATGTAAACTGAGGGCTATTGGTGTATGTGCATTCTGTGCATCTTGCTTAGTTCATGCTATGGGTTCGAATGGGGCAAAACATCAGTCTGTACACATACAAATTTTTGTACATGTAACTAATCTTATGGTATGTTCCTATATGGTATTCTACTTTTGAAAGTTGCAATTAACTTTTCAGGTTTGTAAAGGTTAGGCTAATTTGCAAAACTACAATTAACATAAAAATTTCTAAAATTTTTACCTAGCTTGTGCCTCTGATCATCAATTATTTATTAATTGGTGTGTATTCTATTCCAAAACAAGACCAAATGAGTCAAAAACTACTACAACACCTCTTCACCTGTATCTCGCCATTCATTTCACTTTGTCTGTGTAACCGTGTTCATGCTGGTCAAGTTCTCCTCTCTTGCGTCCTAGGTACATCCTACCATTCTATTCCTGATCTCTTCTATATAAAGTCTCCAAGCAGTGGCTGCTTGTGCCTTTAAAACCGGCTTCATATAACACACACACACACACACACACACAGGAAAATGGTATGGTACTCTTGGGAGTACGTACTCCCACATCTTATATACCACTTAAATCGTATGAGGATACCTCTTTATCTATTTGAGCATACTCCAATAATGATTATAAGATACCCCAAGGTGAGTTCCATGAAAAATTTCACTTTTTATAGCAAAATTTGTGTATATACTTCTTTTATATATGAAAAAGGGTATATAGCAAAAAAATAAAGGACTCCAACGAAATTTTTTCAATCAAGTCGCATTGGAGTATCTTATAATTGGTATTTAAGTATATTGAAAATGATAAAGAAGTATAATACGTTCGTTTAAGTGGTATATTCGAAGTGGGAGTATGTACTCCTGAGTATTTAAACAGCATCATATATATATATATATATATATATATATATATATATATATATATATATATATATATATATATGAAAATGGTATGGTACTCACAGGGAGTACGTACTCCCACCTCTCATATACCACTTAAATTATATGACGATACATCTTTATCTATTGAGCATACTCCAATAATGATTATAAAATACCCCAAAGTGAGTTCCATGAAAAATTTCATTATATTTCACATTTTATAGCAAAATTTGTGTATATACTTCTTATATATGAAAAAGGGTATATAGCAAAAAAACAAAGGGCTCCAATGAAAATTTTTCAATTAAGTCAGATTGAGTACCTTATAATTAGTATTTAAGTATCTTGAAAATGGTAAAGAAGTATAATATGTGCGTTTAATGGTATGTTGGAAGGGATATATATATATATATATATATATATATATATATATATATATATATATATATATATATATATATATATATATATGGATCGAAAAGACTACTAGAGGGAGGGTGAATAGGAGCATGATCTCTTTTCTCCTTGATTAAATTCAATACTAATTTCACTCCAATAGCTATGAAAGCTATGAAGATCAATATACAAGTACAGTGAAAGACTTGTATTGAATCTAATCAAAACCACGAAGAAAATAAACCAAAGATGCAAAAATTGGAACTACCTCAGTGCAAAGTGCGGTACTACCACTAATCGGAACTACCTCAGTGCAACGTGCGGTACTACCGATAATCGGAACTACTGCTGTACAATGGGCGGTGCTACCGATTATACTGGAACTCATCCCGAAATCCAAAATCAAAATTGGCACAACTTTTGATCTACAACTCCAAACTTCATGAAACTTGAAACATACCCTCTCTAGAATGTTAGGAACCTATTCCAACCAAGGATCGTGAAGATCATTGTCAAAGTTCTAACCTTTTTCCGTTTGAGTGAAGGTTGCTTCAAAACTGAGCCAAAATCAAACTTTGATCTAAAAAGCTTGCCCGTGGGTAAAGGATGATCAAGATGATCTTAGATGTATTCCTACATATCACAGCAAGCAAGATCACCACAAGAAACCAAAGCAAAACCAAGGAATCATCAAAAACCCAAAATCACTAAAAGAGAGAGAGCAAGAACAAAGAGAGAGTCATCTTGAAGAACTTTGCTTTGATTGATTGGAGATTGAAGTTGGTTTATAGCCACTCCATCATGGAGGACAAAGACTCAACACATGAGCACACAATCAATCCATCTCCTTAGAACCCTAACCTCTCCACTATTCTCTCCTAACCCTAAAACACAAACTAGGGTTTTAGATATGAGGGTTGGGGGGTGTACAACCAGCACCCTCCCTTATTTATAGTGGAGGCTAGCTTCTAGAAAGAAAACCCCTAATGGGCACCCGTTAAGCTCACACACAAATGGGTTTCACTTACGCACGTATTTTAAAGCATTGTCTTCATCTCCTCTTGACCTAAACCACTTCTCCTTGCACCGTCTTGCGTCGTGGGTTAGCAAAAGTTCATCAAGGTAGTATTTAGGTGAAGTTACCAAAATACCCCTTCTCGATCCTTCTCCGAAGACTGAGTCCAAACTTCATGAAGCAATCCCATGCTTCGCCACGTGTAGGTTGATCAACGACTCTCTTCCTGTCGGCAAGTCTCTCCCATCCGGCTCCCACCGAAACCACCATGGCACTTGCACCGACCCCCGCGCCGCTTGGTCCAACCCATCGCACCGAACTGCCCGTTCGGTCATCCTTATCCATTTTGCGCCATGCTTGAGTCCATTGACTTTACCTGGCATCCTCGATCGTTCTGAACCTCAGCTCTCAAGCCTAGTCCCAGTCATCCTCGCCATTGACCGTCGTTGACCTCCAAGCAACCTGCACATCAATAGATCAAGAAATCGTTTCCGGGAATAAGTTCTTCGCAACTTGACCCACGTTAGTCAAAACATGCATCGTACACCACATATGCATTGAAACCCATGAACTTGACCTAACGAAAAACCATTTCACCAAGTCAGCCTATATTCAGAACGCAATCGGTACTACCGCCATATAATCACCGGTACTACCGCATTGCGGTAGTACCTGTGAGACCCCGACGTTTATTAGGCTCATAATACTTAGTCATCCAATTGACCCTAGTATTATCAACCAAAGAAACCGGTCTCGAGAGATGTATACTCCCGGGATGCAAGATATACATACCTCACACCAAAAGAATGTATCAATTCCATACAACACATAGAACATAAGCAACAAACCGAAGTTAATATTAATAAGGAAAAGCTATTACAAAAGAGGGCCCTTAGGCCAAATAGCAACAATTCTACAAAGATAACAATGAAGCAAAAGTGCCATAAAGATGGCTATAACACAAAGCCAATCGGTGTGCCTTAACCCTAGGCATCTCGACCGACCGCCAAGCTAGTCGTCAAGAAAGCGCAACACGTAGCACAAAAGAGAGGCTCTTGGAGCTCTCCTTCTTCCTCTGCAACAAAAGCCACAAAATGCCACAACCACGAAAGCAGATGAGTACATAAAGTACTCCGCAAGACTTACGTGTGAGATAATAGAACTATAAATAGCTACATGCAAGCTTTATTTAAATGGATGAGGCTTTGGACTCATTTTAGCATAAAGCAACATTTATTTGCAATAACATAATAGATTGAAGGCAATTTGGCAAAGCATTTTTAAATGTTGAAGTAACAACGAGATAATAACATAGTAACAACAACAAGATCAACCTGGAAGTGACTAACCCAAGTCACCACAACAATAGCATGAACATCCATTCATGCCAACCCATCAAGTTTTAATTAAATGGTTGAGTCTAGTTCTTACAGGCGTTTCGAGCGTGTCCATAACCTAGGACGAGGCTATTCAATAGTTTTAACCTGCAGGGTGTACCAATGTACCCACACGCCGAGATCGCCTTTCCTTTAAGCACACTACCTTAGGTGTCTTGGGCACGGCTAAGTCATACGAGACATTTCCAATGGACAATGCTAATTTCGAGTCGCACAACCCACGGGAGAAAGAGACATCACGCAACCTTCACCGAAGCTAATGCTCCCTCCCACATCACACACACATTTTATCTTTAAAACACACCAACCGAGCGACCCCAATTAACACCGCCCAAAGTACTTAGTCAAGAGGGTTCCATATGCCCTCGTGTGGTTAGCACGCAACATTGCTCGTAAAGGTGGCGCAAGTAACTCGGTCCTTAATGACTCAGCATACTACCACATTCCAAAAACCGCACCATCCATCCAATATGCCCAAGTCTAAATCAATCCTTTATTTTCAGTTTTGATTTTACAATTAATCAAAGCACAAGTGCTGGACATATAGGAGGAATAATTATCCTTGTGTGATCAAGACCATCGACTAAGTCGATGATCGCCCATTACTACCGATTAGCTAAGCATGTCTAAGCAAAGAGGGAACGCAACTACTAAGTGATAAGAGCTCATCCAACGAGCTCCAATCACAGCAAATAACCTAGGCTCATTGGTAGTAGAGGATAAACAACTCCTACAGATTATGCAACTATAGGATTGCTAGCGACATTTAACACAAAGTAGCATGCATACATAGAAGTAAAACAACATATTAACCTTTAAAGTAATGGGACGTTAGAGGGGATATGATCAAACTGCTTGCCTGGTTGCTGGTCACTTTGTTGCGGAGGGTCACTTTCGGGATCACCACAAATGTCGAAACCTAACGGAAAAGCAATAAAGAACCGATAAGAACGACGAAAAACAACAAAGACAGCACAGCAAACGAACTCCAAATTCTCTGAATTTTCTACAGAAGCAAGAGAGTGATTTTTAGGAGATTTTGCAACAAGAACCAATTGATTTGGATTCTCGATGCAAAAGTTATGAGCAAAACAATTCTGCTCAGCCTCTAAAATACCAAACTGCACTATTCACTAATTTAATTATGAGGCAACATTTTCTAGAACAGAAGTGAAGCTGAAATTTTTACTGTAAAACCAGCACCTCATGAGATGAATAACACAATTGAGTTCACCTCATTTGGAGCTATATTGCACTTTCTATAATCTTTCAAAAACAAGAACTTGAACAAAATTATAATGCACAAGTCCTCATTTTCCTACAAAGAACATGCTCAAAACTAATTTTCACAGTGAGTTCATTAATAGAGGAACCAACAAAGTTGGTCTCACCCAAAAATAATCTATAGAGCATTAGTTATGTATTTTACAAGTTAAGCATTAATTTGAGTGTATATTTAAAGTGAGTTTTAAAATCTAATGACAAAAGCGTGCTCGAGCTGAACTCAACTTACAATCATTTTTGGATTAAAGTCAAGTTCAAGACAGAGCTAACACAATTTGAATGACCTCATTTGAAATTAAAATGAAAAAGATACTGAAACTCTAAAGTTCATACCTTATTTCAGTTCATAATTAAGAATGTATGGAATTTCTAAAACCCATAAGGACATGGGAGGTCATGAGCCATAGATCACAGATCTAACGGCTCAGACCTCCCAGTGAACAACGCCACGCAGCCTCGGGAGGTCCAGAGGTCTGGACCTCCTAGCAACGCACATGCGCGAGGCGAGGGGAGGTCGGGGCCGAGATCACGAAATCCAACGGACCACAACATGGAAAGGAGGTCCTGAATCGGACCAGATCTAAAGGGGAGGTCCTCAACGGTGAGATCTTCCAAAGGAAGATCTAAACTATCAAGATCTCCCCAAGGAAGATCTGCATCGCCAAGACCTCACAGGGAGGTCTGGGACGGCCCAGATGTTCTAAGGGAGGTCTTCGATGGTTCAGATCGTCGAGGGAGGACCTTGACGGTCAAGATCTACCCGGGAGGTCATGAACTACCGAGATAACCTAGGGGAGGTCCTAAGGGAGGTCCTAACGTCCTGCACCTCCGTGGAGGTCTGGACGGCCACGACACGAAGCAAGGGAGGTCTTGGACGCTCCAGATCTCCTCGGAGGAGGTCTCGATGTCGAGATTACAAGGCGCCGCTTGGACAAAAGATTAATGCGCGCGGGACAATGAGGAGGTCCGCTACGGAGGTCTTAAATGCACGCATTAAAGGGTTGATTTAAGGCAGTTAAGACGCCCCATTGATTACAATGATTTGAGCACATGATTAGCGCATTAAAATGGTGAAGCTTTGTCCTAAAACGACAATGACACGCTCGGGACGTCCGACAAAGATCCCGAGCGTGAAGAAGTGGTCCTCGCCGGCGATGTAGAGCCCGCCGGTGAGGTCCAATGGTACCACTGAGTGCACAATAACGTTGCGCACCCAGTGGACCTCCTCTCAACGGCGACGGCGACTTTGAACGCCGGCGAGGGCAAAGTTGACCAGCACGGCCAAAACCGAAAAGCAAAAATGAAGCTCCGCGCGACATTCAAGCGTAGGCTCAAACAAAAGCTCCGCGACATTCATTCATGCGGGTGCCAGCAACTAAAGGACTACCAGGGGAGTTACCTGGAGGTCCTAAAGATGCCGATGAGGTTGAGGATGGTGCTGGCCGGAGTTGGGGAAGATGGAGAGCTCCACCGCTTCAAGTCCAAGCTCCAACTCCAAGCTCCCAGCTCCACTAGGCTACCTCTGCACATGCCCCAACCAGTGAAGTTAGGGTTGAGGTCACAGAGATGCCCAGATAGAAACAGAGAGAGGGAGGAGAAGCCACTGGAAATCCTGAGCCACTGAGAAGCTTCAAGGACCTTGACAATGGCAGCCACCAGTGAGGAGGTGAGTGAGGGAGGAGCTCACCACGCACAAGATGCAAGGCCGAGATCACAGTGTGCAAAGGAAGCCAAGGGAGGCTTCAAGGGATAATTTATAGCCCGAGGTGATGGTTATGAGTGGGGCTAAGCTCCATGGTGAGCTTAGCCCACGGGTTGGTCCATGGGGTGGCAAGGACATGAGGTTGACAAAGGGCAGGCTGCGGCCGACTGAAGATGGAAGCCGACCAGATTAAATGCGGGTCACAGAGAGTCAAGAAGGTGCATGAGGCTGGCGCGATTAACTCCACCGCCCGAGCACGCATGCGTGACCAAGGTAGGAGAAGAACAGGAGGTCTTGATGACCGTTGATAAGCCTTGGGAGAGGTCCTGCCCTCCGATGGCATTTTTGAACCGTTACGCCAAAGGATCGGGAGGAGGTCCCGGCCACACGATCAAGGATGGGGTGGTCATGGCCTCACGATCTCCTTAATGCGACAAGACGTGGGAAAATGAGACAGAGGTCCAAAGCGTTGGATCTCCATCCAACTGCGGACCTCCCGTGAGGTCTTAACCGCACATGAACATAAGAACAAGAGGGGAGGTCATGGCCTTTGGATTTAAATCCAAGGGCTACGCCTCACGTCTTGTGAGGAGGTTTGATGCGCATAAGACAAAGGAGGAGGTCGTGACCGTAGATTTTAATCTAACGGTGCACGACAAAAGATGGGGAGGTTGTGAGTGCTTGATAGCACGGGAGGTCGTGAGTCGTTGGATTTGATCCAATGGCTACGACCTTGGTTAGTGGGAGGTTTGCTTAGTTTACAGTGAGGGAGGTCGTGGCCATGGATCTTGGATCCAAGGGCTATGACCTCACGAGGTGGGAGGACCCGATCGAGTATGTTGAGGAGGAGGTCGTGGTGTTGGATTTGATCCAACGGCCACGACCTCAACAAATGGGATGACCTCATTGCGATGGTTTAACAAAATCGAGGAGGTCTTTGAGGTTTAACACGTGGGAGGTCATGACCATGGATCACCGATCCAACGGCAATGACCTCATGAGGTGGGAGGTCTTTGCGGTGTTAATCATGAGGAGGTCGTGGCGGTTGGATGTAAATCCAACAGCCGCGACCGATCAAGGTGGAGATGAGGTCTCACGAGGTGCAGACATGGTCTGGCCGACCAAATTTTGAACATGGCTAGCCCAAGGAACAAATGTAGGCTTTTGAATTTAGTTTTTAACAAACTGAAACTTAGCGGAATTATTTGAGATAGCAAATGAACTCTAAATTTAATGAATTTTTAACTGAAGCTTGCTGACACGAGATTAACCTTACATAAAATTTCCAGAGGTTATTATGCAATTCATTTTTCTCAGGAAATTCATGAAGGTTGGTTAAAGGATTGTTTTACCTCCAAAATTTATCAAACTAGTTTTACCACTTGTGATATTTGTCGGAGGGGTCCCACATCAGTTTTAGGACCAAGGAAAAATATTTCCAAATGTTTGGCACAAGATTTAGACAATTGGAAAAAGGAATTTGACTTCTGGTCAACAAGAGCTTTGTGTTTTTGGATTACACAACTCTTGGACAAGAATTACATGAGATTTTAGGGGTTTTCAAGTTGTGAGAAAAAGTTTTAATTTCTACACATATAATTATACTTGAATAACCCTAATTACACATTCGGATGTTACAAAATCTCTCCCCTTACAGTAAATCTCGCCCCGAGATTTGGCTCACTCAGAAAGAAAGATGGATAGTCCGCACGCAGACGATCTTCTCTTTCCCAAGTAGCCTCATCCTCGTAATGGTTTGACCAATCGAACTTTAAGGAACTTGATGGTCTTATTCCTTGTCCTTCGCTCAGACTCATCGAGTACGCCGTGAGTGGTGCTCGCGATAGGTCAAATCGGGTTGACATCGAGAGTTTCCAACGAGCTTCCTCGGTTGGAACACGGAGGCACTTCTTAAGCTGGGACACATGGAAAACATCATGTACCCCTCAAGTGCACGGCAACTCCAACTTATAGGCAACAGCTCCTTCTTCTCGATAACGCGGTAGGGACCGACATATCGCGGAGCTAACTTGCCCTTGACGCCAAACGTTGATGGCCCTTCAAAGGAGAGACTTTGAGATAAACAAAGTCATTAGGCTCAAAACGCAACTCACGCCGACGGCGATCCGCATAGCTCTTTTGCTCGATTGAGCAGGCGCAAACGCAGCTCACGAATAAGCCGGACTTGGCACTCGGCCTCATTGATTGAGTCCTGCCAAAGAGAGGTCTTTCACCGGTCTCTAACCAGTTCAACGGGTTCTACACTTTCTCCCGTATAAGGCCTCAAAAGGTGCCATGCCGAGACCGGCCTCGAAAGTCGTTGTTATAAGAAAACTTCGTGAATGGTAAGCATTTCTCCCAATGCTTCCCATAGGAAAGGACACAAGCACGAAGCATGTCTTCCAAAACTTGGTTGACCTCTCGGTCGACCATCGGTTTGGGGATGATATGCCGTGCTAAAGGTAAGACGGGTTCCCATGGCCTCTTGCAAACTATGCCAAAAGCGAGAGGTGAAAAGAGAGCCACGATCCGAGACGATCGTCTTGGGTACACCGTGCAAGCACACGACACGAGAGACATAGAGGTCGCCAATTGACCAACAGAGATCTTAGCCCGCACAGTAAGAAATGCGCTACTTTAGTCAACCGATCAATGACAACCCAAATGGAATCTTTCCTTTGGGGTTCCGGCAGACCGGTGATAAAGTCCATGCCGATTTAAATCCCACTTCCATTCCCAAGACAGTAAAGGTCAAGCAATCCTCGCTGACGCCGATGTTCGGCCTTGACACGACGACATACGCCGACTCTAAGAACGAACTTCGCAATCTCCCTCTTCATTCGGGTCCACCAAAATCTCTGGCGGAGATCTTGATACATCTTTGTGGCCCCGGATGAATGGATAAAGGCGAATCATGGGCTTCATGAGGATTAAATTCGCAACTCCATGTCCTTTGGAACCACAAGGCGTTCGAACCTCACGACGCCATGCTCATCCTCGAGAAGCACTTGGTCGCTCCGTTCTTGACATTTGCCTTAATGTGGCTCACCCAACATCCGATCGCCGAGCGGACTTGATCCGATCCACCAAGGTTGGTTGCACAACCAAAGCGGCGAGAGAACCACGCCGACTAAACCCAAGTTGAGACGCTGAAACTCTTCCAAGAGCGGTCAAGCTCCTCGACAACAAGGCATGGCAATGCGCTGCGATTAAGCGATCGGCAACGACATTAGCCTTGCCCGGATGGTAGTGAATACCCATATCATAGTCCTTGATCAACTCCAACCATCTCCTTTGCCCGAGGTTCAGTCGGGTTGGGTGAACAAATACTTAAGGCTCTTGTGATCCGAATACACTTCACAACGACACGATTAGGTAATGTCGCCAAATCTTAAGTGCATGAATCACAGAAGCCAACTCCAAATCATGAGTAGGGTAGTTGAGTTCATGAGGTCTCAATTGCCTTGATGCATAGGCCACTACCTTGCCTTCTTGCATAAGGACACAACCGAGGCCTCGACGAGAAGCATCGCAAAAGATATCGAAGCTTCGATGGATGTCAGGAAGAACAAGAACGGGAGCGGTGGTCAACCGCTTCTTGAGTATTTGGAAACTTTCCTTACACTCGGCGGACCACACGAACTTCTTGTCCTTCTTGAGCAACTCCGTCATCAGCTTCGCGATCTTAGAGAAGTTCTCGATAAAGCGACGATAATATCCCGCTAAGCCGAGAAAACTCCGCACATCGGTGACCGAAACAGGCTGACTCCATGAAAGAACATCGCTGACCTTGTTAGGATCAAGCAGCACGCCTCCGCTGAAAGAATATGGCCTAAGAAGGCCACTTCTTCAACTGAATCGCGACTTGTGAACTTCGCGACAAATGGTGCTCACGTAGCTTGCCTAACACAAGCTTCAGATGCTCGGCGTGTTCCTCATCGTTCTGGGAGTAGATAAGGATACAATCGATGAAGACCACGACAAACTTATCCAAATACTCCATGAATACCGAATTCATGAGGTTCATGAACAAGGCATGAGCATTGGTTAAGCCGAATGACATGACAGTGTACTCATACAAGCCGTAGCGAGTAGAGAACGCCGTCTTTGGAATATCCTCAGGCCGAATACAAACCTGATGATATCCCACTCTCAAATCAATTTTGGAGAAAACTCGAGCTCCAGTTAATTGATCGAAGAGATCGTCAATGCGGGGCAAAGGATACTTGTTTTTTACCGTCACTTCATTAAGTGGACGATAATCGGCCTTATTACATAAAAAAGTATCCTTCTTCTTTACGAAGATTTGGACAACCCCAAGGAGATGAGCTAGGCGAATGAAACCCTTCTCTTGCAGCTCACTTAATCGCTTCTTCAATTCCACCAACTCGCTCGGTGGCATCCGATAAGGCCTCTTTGAGGTAGGGGCGGTACCAGAGCCAATTCAATGACAAACTCGAGGTCTCGAACGGGTGGCATCCGGAAGATCTCTCGGGAAAGACATCAACGAAGTCACAAACTGCTGGGACTTCGCTAATATCTAGAGCGGCTTCGCTTCAAGCGCCAAGAGATGCGGATCTAGCGACCTTTCTATGAAAAGCTTAACCCGCCACGGAGGGACTAGATAGAGAGATGAGCTTCTGGCGAATCGATTTGCCCCATGTGCCGACAACCAATCCATGCCAAGAATCACATCAAGACTCATTGAATGGAGAAGGATAAGGTTTGCTAAGAAACCTACGCCGATCTCGATAGGGACATCCCTACACTCGGATTCACTCTCAACTCCGAACCAGAGAGCGAATGAGTAGCGGGGATCGACAATAGAGAGAAAAGAAGCTCTCCGACAAAGCAAAGAAAAGACTCGTAAACAAAGGAATGAGATGCTCCTGAATCAAACAAAACGAAGGCGGGATGAGAGTTAACGAAAGTGTACCTAGCACGACGCCGGTGCCTCCCGAGCCTCCTCGCGCGTGACGGCGTTGACGCGACCACTACCCACGTCTTGGGTAGCCGGACGATCTTCGGTCCCGAAGCCGCACCACCTCGCCCGCGTCCTCCATTAGGACGAGGGGTCGCTCTCGTCTTCTTAGGGCATTGGTTCGCATAATGCCCGCCGATTGCATGAGAAACATGTGACCCGGCACTGGTTTGCGGGGCCGCTCACGACTTCGCAGTGCACGGATCGAGACACGGCCGCAAAGGACGAGGAACAGGCAGTGACCTTGGGCGCCAAGAGTGAGAGTGGTACCCCGAGATCGCGGCGGGGACGGAGGAACTGCCTCGATGACTTATGGGCCTCCCACTTGCGCTATGGAGTCCATAAGCTCTCGAGCCGCATGCTCGCCGACGATGGCCTTGTCGACCAAGGTCTGAAAATCGAGGAAAGTCGACAATGGATAGCTTGTCCTTCACTCCTCGCACAAGCCACGCTGAACTTGGCTCCTTAGCCATATCGGTGGCTACATCCTCGGGGAGCATAACGAGCTAGATGGTTGAACTCGAGACATACTCCATGATGAGCCACGCCTTGCTTGAGCGCAAGAAACTCACCGCTTGATCTCCATCAAGCGGCAGGATGTGAGCCCGACGGAAGGCAGTACGAAACTCCTCCCAAGAAACGGTGTGGTCTGCGGGCTGCATGGCGAGAAAGCTCTCCCACCATGACAAAGCTGCACCCTCGAGCTGGTGCGATGCAAACAGCGCCTTCTCGTGCTCCTGGCATCAATGCGATCTGGCTTACGCCCACAAGACGGCCAATCGTCTGTGATCCAAGGGTCCTCGGACCGAAAAGGTAGGGGCCGAGTACGAAGAAACTCCGCGAGTCCTCCACGCGGCCGATGGGCATTCCTCGGCCCAGATCCCGAAGCTCCGTAAGTGCAATGGTGTTGCGCGATGACGCCCGAGAGAACTCTCCGGTCATCCGCGGTTGCGCCGATCCGAAGAAGAACCTCGGCCATGGTCGGAGGAGGAGGAAGCTCCTCGTCCGGACCGTGGCCGATCGCCTTGGCCGCTACGAGTGCGTCCGGCCATCCTGTTACAATGAGATTTGGTTAGCAACTAGACCCGAAAACAAAGCCTTAAAGAAAGCAAAAGCGATCGACTAGGGGAATGGAATATCACCCCAAACGAAAGCCAAAATCAGCGGTTATTTAAACTTTAAAAAGCTTCTAAAAGACTCTAAAAACAGCCAAGAAACACCAAACGCAAGGCTCAACTTCTCAACTCAACTAACCCGTATTGAATGAACGAGTAATTGGTCGAGAAGATCAAAAATCAGATTGTAAGATGAGATCTAAAACTATTAGAGAGCAAGGTTAATGCAGCGAAATAAGTGTTAGATACTTAGCTAACTAGTATCACATCTTACCCTTTTATTCCCACAAGTTTTAGTTGATTAACCTCTCATTCTCTACCCTAATTGGAACCTTTGAGCTTGCTGTCCGAAATTGACGCTTGCTGTCCAGATTTTGCATCCAAGCTTCAATCGAAATTGTCCATTCCGAAGCTTCAAAACCTTGTAGATGGGCAGCTAACACTTCAATTTGCCAAACTCATTGATTCCCCAAAACCCCATTAATCGATAACAACTATTTTGTAGAAGGAAGAGAGGAAAACAACTTTTAAAACTCAATTAGAGTGAGATGAGAAGAGAAAGCTAAGATAGATAAGGAGTAAAATCTGAGAATTTACTTAAGCTTTCAAAACTCATTTGACACTTTGAAATTAGGTTTTCAAAATATCCTAAAAGCGACCAAGCTTGCGTTACTACGGTCAAGATAGCTCGATACTAACTTTTGTGAGACCTCGACGTTTATTAGGCTCATAATACTTAGTCATCCAATTGACCCTAGTATTATCAACCAAAGAAACCCGGTCCCAAGAGATGTATACTCCCCAGGATGCAAGATACATACCTCACACCAAAAGAATGTATCAATTCCATACAACACATAGAACATAAGCAACAAACCGAAGTTAATATTAATAAGGAAAAGCTATTACAAAAGAGGGCCCTTAGGCCAAATAGCAACAATTCTACAAAGATAACAATGGAAGCAAAAAGTGCCATAAAGATGGCTATAACACAAAGCCAATCGGTGTGCCTTAATCCCTAGGCATCTCGACCGACCGCCAAGCTAGTCGTCAAGAAAGCGCAACACGTAGCACAAAAGAGAGGCTCTTGGAGCTCTCCTTCTTCCTCTGCAACAAAAGCCACAAAAATACCACAACCAGGCGAGATGAGTACATAAAGTACTCGCAAGACTTACGTGTGAGATAACAGTAACTATAAATAGCTACATGCAAGCTTTATTTAAGTGGATGAGGCTTTGGACTCATTTTAGCATAAAGCAACATTTATTTGCAATAACATAATAGATTGAAGGCAATTTGGCAAAGCATTTTTAAATGTTGAAGTAACAACGAGATAATAACATAGTAACAACAACAAGATCAACCTGGAAGTGACTAACCCAAGTCACCACAACAATAGCATGAACATCCATTCATGCCAACCCATCAAGTTTTAATTAAATGGTTGAGTCTAGTTCTTACAGGCGCTTTCGGCGTGTCCATAACCTAGGACGAGGCTATTCAATAGTTTTAACCTGCAGGGTGTACCAATGTACCCACACGCCGCAGACCGCCTTTCCTTTAAGCACACTACCTTAGGTGTCTTTGTACGCAGCTAAGTCATACGAGACATTTCCAATGGACAATGCTAATTCGAGTCGCACAACCCACGGGAGAAAGAGACATCACGCAACCTTCACGGAAGCTAATGCTCCCTCCCACATCACACACACATTTTATCTTTAAAACACACCAACCGAAAGCGACCCCAATTAACACCGCCCAAAGTACTTAGTCAAGAGGGTTCCATATGCCCTCGTGTGGTTAGCACGCATAACATTGCTCGTAAAGGTGGCGCAAGTAACTCGGTCATAATGACTCGGGCATACTACCACATTCCAAAAACCGCACCATCCATCCAATATGCCCAAGTCTAAATCAATCCTTTATTTTCAGTTTTGATTTTACAATTAATCAAAGCACAAGTGCTGGACATATAGGAGGAATAATTATCCTTGTGTGATCAAGACCATCGACTAAGTCGATGATCGCCCATTACTACCGATTAGCTAAGCATGTCTAAGCAATGGGAACGCAACTACTAAGTGATAAGAGCTCATCCAACGAGCTCCAATCACAGCAAATAACCTAGGCTCATTGGTAGTAGAGGATAAACAACTCCTACAGATTATGCAACTATAGGATTGCTAGCGACATTTAACACAAAGTAGCATGCATACATAGAAGTAAAACAACATATTAACCTTTAAAGTAATGGGACGTTAGAGGGGATATGATCAAACTGCTTGCCTGGTTGCTGGTCACTTTGTTGCGGAGGGTCACTTTCGGGATCACCACAAATGTCGAAACCTAACGGAAAAGCAATAAAGAACCGATAAGAACGATGAAAAACAACAAAGACAGCACAGCAAACGAACTCCAAATTCTCTGAATTTTCTACAGAAGCAAGAGAGTGATTTTTAGGAGATTTTGCAACAAGAACCAATTGATTTGGATTCTCGATGCAAAAGTTATGAGCAAAACAATTCTGCTCAAATTTCTAAAATACCAAACTGCACTATTCACTAATTTAATTATGAGGCAACATTTTCTAGAACAGAAGTGAAGCTGAAATTTTTACTGTAAAACCAGCACCTCATGAGATGAATAACACAATTGAGTTCACCTCATTTGGAGCTATATTGCACTTTCTATAATCTTTCAAAAACAAGAACTTGAACAAAATTATAATGCACAAGTCCTCATTTTCCTAACAGCAACATGCTCAAAACTAATTTTCACAGTGAGTTCATTAATAGAGGAACCAACAAAGTTGGTCTCACCCAAAAATAATCTATAGAGCATTAGTTATGTATTTTACAAGTTAAGCATTAATTTGAGTGTATATTTAAAGTGAGTTTTAAAATCTAATGACAAAAGCTGTGCTCTGGAGCTGAACTCAACTTACAATCATTTTTGGATTAAAGTCAAGTTCAAGACAGAGCTAACACAATTTGAATGACCTCATTTGAAATTAAAATGAAAAAGATACGAAACTCTAAAGTTCATACCTTATTTCAGTTCATAATTAAGAATGTCTTCGAATTTCTAAAACCCATAAGGACATGGGAGGTCATGAGCCACAGATCACAGATTTAACGGCTCGAGACCTCCCAGTGACAACGACACGCTCGGGAGGTCCAGAGGTCTGGACCTCCTAGCAACGCACATGCGCGAGGCGAGGGAGGTCGGGGCCGTGAGATGCGAAATCCAACGGACCACAACATGGAAAGGAGGTCCGAACGGACCAGATCTAAAGGGAGGTCCTCAGCGGTGAGATCTTCCAAAGGAAGATCTAAACTATCAAGATCTCCCCAAGGAAGATCTCAGATCGCCAAGACCTCACAGGGAGGTCTTGGACGGCCCAGATGTTCCAAGGAGGTCTTCGATGGTTCAGACGTCTGAGGGAGGACCTTGACGGTCAAGATCTACCCGGGAGGTCATGAACACCGAGATAACCTAGGGAGGTCCTAAGGGAGGTCCTAACGTCCTGCACCTCCAGGAGGTCCGGACGGCCACGATTGCGCAAGCGAGGTCTTGGACGCCAGATCTCCTCGGAGGAGGTCGGATGTCTGACTCCAGCAAGCACGCCGCTGCACAGCAAATTAATGCGCGGACAGCGAGGAGGTCCACGCTACGGAGGTCTTAAATGCACGATTAAAGGGTGGATTTAAGGCGCTTAAGACGCCCCATTGATTACAATGATTTGAGCACATGATTAGCGATTAAAATGGTGAAGCTTTGTCCTAAAACGACAATGACACACTCGGGACGTCCCACAAAGATCCCGAAGCGTGAAGAAGTGGTCCTCGCCGGCGATGTAGAGCCCGCGGTGAGGTCAATGGTACCACCGAAAGTGCACAATAACGTTGCGCACCGGTGGACCTCCTCTCAACGGCGGCGGCGGCTTTGAACGCCGGCGAGCCGAGAGGGCAAAGTTGACCAAAGACAAACCAAAACCGAAAAGCAAAAATGAAGCTCAGCGCGACATTCAAGCGTGAGGCTCAAACAAAAGCTCCGCGACATTCATTCATGCGGGTGCCAGCAACTAAAGGACTACCAGGCGAGTTACTGGAGGTCCTAAAGATGCCGATGAGGTTGAGGATGGTCTTGGCCGAGTTGGGGAAGATGGAGAGCTCCACCGCTTCAAGTCCAAGCTCCAACTCCAAGCTCCCAGCCCACTAGGCTACCTCTGCACATGCCCCAACCAAAGTGAAGTTAGGGTTGAGGTCACAGAGATGCCCAGAGCAGAAACAGAGAGAGAGGAGGAGAAGCCACCGAAATCTGAGCCACCGAGAAGCTTCAAGGACCTTGACAATGGCAGCCACCGGTGAGGAGGGTGAGTGAGGAGGAGCTCACCACGCACAAGATGCAAGGCCGAGATCATGGTGTGCAAAGGAAGCCAAGGGAGGCTTCAAGGATAATTATAGCCCGAGGTGATGGTTATGAGTGGGGCTAAGCTCCATGGTGAGCTTAGCCCACAGGTTGGTCCATGGGGTGGCAAGGACATGAGGTTGACAAGGGCGGGGCTGTCTTGACTGAAAGCGGAAAGTCGACCGCATTAAATCTTGGTCGCCAGAGAGTCATTAAAGGTGCACAGAGGCCTGGCGCGCATTAACTCCACCGCCCAGAGCACGCATGCGTGACCAAGGTAGGAGAAGAACAGGGGAGGTCTTGATGACCGTTGGATAAGCCTTGGGAGAGGTCCTGGCCCTCCGATGGCATTTTTGAACCGTTACGCTCAAAGGACTGGGAGGAGGTCCCAGCCACACGATCAAGGATGGGGTGGTCATGGCCTCACGATCTCCTTAATGCGTATGCGCACGTGGGAAAATGAGACAGGAGGTCCAAAGCGTTGGATCTCCATCCAACGTGCGGACCTCTGTGAGGTCTTAACCGCACATGAACATAAGAACAAGAGGGGAGGTCATGGCCTTTGGATTTAAATCAAGGGCTACGCCTCACGTCTTGTGAGGAGGTTTGATGCGATAAGACAAAGGAGGTCGTGGACAGAGATTTTAATCTAACGGTGCACGACAAAAGATGGGGAGGTTGTGAGTGCTTGATAGCACGGGAGGTCGTGAGTCGTTGGATTTGATCCAATGGCTACGACCTTGGTTAGTGGGAGGTTTGCTTAGTTTACAGTGAGGGAGGTCGGGGCCATGGATCTTGGATCCAAGGGCTATGACCTCACGTGAAATGGGAGGACTGATCGAGTATGTTGAGGAGGAGGTCGTGGGCTGTTGGATTTGATCCAAGCCACGACCTCAACAAATGGGATGACCTCGCTGCGATGGTTTAACAGCTCGAGGAGGTCTTTGAGGTTTAACACACAGGGGAGGTCATGACCATGGATCACTGATCCAACGGCAATGACCTCATGAGGTGGGGAGGTCTTTGCGGTGTTAACCGCGGAGGAGGTCGTGGCGGTTGGATGTAAATCCAACGGCTGCGACCTGATCAAGGTGGAGATGAGGTCTGCTGAGGTGCAGACATGGTTGGGCTGGACCAGCTTTGAACATGGCTAGCCCAAGGAACAGTGTAGGCTTTTGAATTTAGTTTTTAACAGCTGAAACTTAGCGGAATTATTTGAGATAGCAAATGAACTCCAAATTTAATGAATTTTTAACTGGAGCTTGCTGACAATGAGATTAACCTTACATAAAATTTCCAGAGGTTATTATGCAATGCATTTTTCTCAGGAAATTCATGAAGGTTGGTTAAAGGATTGTTTTACCTCCAAAATTTATCAAACTAGTTTTACCACTTGTGATATTTGTCGGAGGGGTCCCACATCAGTTTTAGGACCAAGGAAAAATATTTCCAAATGTTTGGCACAAGATTTAGACAATTGGAAAAAGGAATTTGACTTCTGGTCAACAAGAGCTTTGTGTTTTTGGATTACACAACTCTTGGACAAGAATTACATGAGATTTTAGGGGTTTTCAAGTTGTGAGAAAAAGTTTTAATTTCTACACATATAATTATACTTGAATAACCCTAATTACACAGTTGGGATGTTACAGTACCGCTCCAATAACTACGGTCATACCGATTCTCACAGAAGACCAAAAATCCAAGAAAACATGTTCTCTGGAAAATCCATACTGCCATCAACCGGTGTTACCGTCATCTTGATACTCTTGCTCTACCATTCTTGGTCGTATCAAGACCTTACTTCTTGGTACTACTAATAATCTTGACTTTCTTTGAAAACAAGTGTTTCAATAAACCTTCAACACTATTGCCAATTGTATCATCATCCTAAGATCATGAGCATACCCCCATAATATCCACACACACACACACATATATATATATACACATATATATGTATGCATACACACACACACACACATATACACATATATATGTATGCATACATATGTATGTATGCATACATATATATGTGTGTGTGTGTGTGTATATATATATATGTATATATATATATATGTGTGTGTGTGTGTGTGTATGAAGCTGGTTTTAAAGGCACAAGCAGCCACTGCAAGACGATTGGCCACCCCTCAGCACCTGCCCGAATAGGCCTGGGTCAAGCAACGCACCGTAGCGATGGAGTTTCATCTCTTGTGTCGCAATTACTGTGCTATAATGTGTTCATATGCACTCCCATTGGACGTTATGTTGTTGTATGTGTTGGATTCAAACTCTGTGTTATTTGTCGTGTTTGTTTTGGTTGTTCTACATATCGTATGTCTTGCGTTCGTTTTTCTTGTTGTACCTATGAGATGTTTCACTTTCGTTTTGCTTATTGTACCTCCTATTTTCATTGCACACTGACTTGTTGTTCTATGTACCTCAGGAGATGGCATAGCCTCGAGATGACGCCGCGTACAAGCTGCTGGACCCACGGTGGGATGGAGGACACCAATGGCATGCGTGGTCATCTGGAGTCAGGTGTCCAAGCTTCGCCTCTCGAGTCCCGAGAAAGCGGCCTTTGGACCAGCAGACGTCCCACTACTGGAACAAGAGCCGCCCATTGCCCACCTGTTGGATCTAGAGCACGCATTTCAGTTTGACGCGGCACTGATGTCCGCGTTCGTGGACCGTTGTAGACCGGAGACACATACCTTCCACTTCCGGTGGGGAGAGATGACCATTACTCTGGAGGACGTCACTATGCTCACAGGTCTACCGCTGCAGGGTCATGCAGTAGTGCCACCTCCCAGGAAACCAGACTGGAAGATACAGATGGCTGATAGGTTCGGCGACCCGATCCCAGAGAACATATCTGGTGTGCCACATTCCTAGCTACGACAGTACATGGTCTGCCCCATGCACGCGGCTGAGGAGGTTAGACACACTTCCTTGCATACCTGTTGTTCCTGTTTGGGTGGGTCATGTTTCCTACGACTTAGGGAGATATTGTGCACCCTAGCTACATCCATCTTGCTGGGGCGTCGACGGACACCTGGGCCAACGAGATGCCGCAGTACAGTTGGGGCTCTGCAGTGCTTTGTGCCATGTATCGAGGCTTGTGTGATGCCTCACAGCGCAGTATGGCTAAGGAGCTAGTCCTCGCGGTATGCTACGTCCTCTTGCAGCTATGGTCCTGGGAGCACTTCCACGTTGGCCGGCCATACTTCCGCACAACCGTGCACCCTTTCCAACGTATCCCCAAGTTTTATGGTGATGGGATGGACCCCGTTGAGGGCCCCACAATGGGCACTTGCTGGACACGTACTCGACTAGGGTGGGCTAGGGAGAGGCCGATGCGTGCGTACCCTGAGTTCTACAACCAGTTCGAGACTCTGCACGAGGCCGAGGTCATCTGGTTCCCATGGTCTACATGGTTCCTTGTGGGCATGGCCCACTACGGTTTGTCCTCTCAATGCAGTCAGGATCACGTATACTGGATGATGATATGCCATCTAGTGTTCTCCCATATGGTTGAGCCGTACTCACTGCAGCGGGTCATGAGGCAGTTCGGGCTTTACCAGCAGGTGCCACCGCCTCCAGGACGACCTCTTACAGTGAAGGCCCACATGTATGTTGTTATTTGCTTTCATCGGTTTACCTGTTAGCTACATCCCTTTTTTTGATTGTCTAACGTCCAAATTCACCTGTAGGCAAATGAGGCAAGGGCGGAGGAGCGACGACTGAAAGGACACACAGCTGCCGTGGACGGTGCTATGGGCTGATAGGGCGGCGATCGATGTCATGCACGAGGCACGATCGTATGACATCGAGACACACACTACGTACTCGAGGTGGTACGTTCTGCGCACCAGGAGCAACCTTACTGGTCCGGCGCCACAGCGTCCTGCAGAGGTCGTGCAGGATGCCGCCGTACGAGGAGGCCCAGACATTCATCGGGTGACACGCCAAGACGAGATGATAAAACAGTATTTGCAATTTTTTTGCACGGGAACATGTGTCTAACTTATTCTCGGTTTGCTTGCAGTATGACCGCCTTTGGCGTCTCAAAAACGACGCTGCTGACGGTCTACGGCGTGGGAGGATAGGCACCTCCTCTCAGTTCCTAGGTATGCTGCGCAGCATCTACGACGACTCGGCGGCGGGAATGAGGACCATCACTTGCGGTCGGTACAACGACGTTGCCACACGACGAGGCGGACACCGAGGACAGCCTCCTCCCCCACCGCCCTCGGCACCTCCCTCCACACGTCCGTCGCACTCCAGGAGTCGTCGTAGCTACGGTCGGTCTACCTCCACGAGCCTCGGGCAATCGGTATGTCATTTACGATTTCTTGTCCCACTTGTCTACACGTGCCCTCATTTGTAACATATATCTCACTTTCATTTATTCTTTCAGCACTTGCGAGGTGACAGCACTCTGCTACAGCCGTCGTCGTCACAAAGGGGGATGCAGGACCGGACTTCCTCGCAGGGTCCACTATGTGCGACCACAGACAACGACCCAGACTCGGCCCAGCGCCGGGATGAGGTGTTGCCCATGTTCGCACATGGTGTTCAGTCAAACATGCATGAGGGTGACCTGTGGTTCCGAGAGTTGTACGGACCAAGCACTTGGTAGTAGTTTGGTGCCGATTGCACCAGAGCATCATCGTCTGCACAGCCACATACATTGTACGCTATAACATACTTATTGCAATATTCCAGTTGCACAGTACGGTAAACTCACGCTGCCTACCAAACTCGCAAGTTTGGAGTGAGCATTTTGGACAGTAGGGCCAAGGATCGTCGTCCGCACTTCCGACTCCACAGGTACGTTCTTTGCAACATGATTACACATTGCAAACGTCGTAACCTCTGCCCTAACCGAGCAGTACCCTTCTCGCAGGTTGTGCACCCATCTATGCCCGCCTGGGTGGATGATATGCTCGGGCGTCAACCGTATACCTACACCGAGGTCTCCGCAACACCGCTTCCCACGCAGTACTCCCACTATGACTTCTGAGACGTACGCCACTCCCTTGACAAGCTCACATTCCCTAAGGATCAACTACGTCGTCATGGCAGGCAGCGGAGGGGGACCATGAGTTTTAGTGTCTTGTTATGAGATTGTAATGAGATTTTATCATCCACTCTTTATCTATGCATCACAGTCCTTCATGAATGACTCGACGAACCAATAACATTATCTACGCATGCATTATATAACCCCTTGTACTTACGACTCATTGGTACCGTCAAACACATTGTAACTGACATACCGCTTGCCCGAGACCCGACGAATCAGACCCGACGAGGTAGCTTTGTGCAGCGACATGACCCGACAAGTCAGCTTTGTGCAGTGACGTGACCCAATGAGGCAGCTTTACGCGACGTGACCTGATGAGTTAGCTTTGCACAGCGACATGACCCGACGAGGCAGCTTTGCGCAGCGATGTGAGTCGATGAGCCAACTATGCGTAGCGACAACGACGTGACCCGATGAGTCCTCTAGGCCGCTGCCTCACGAACGTGAATTTCCTTCAACAGAATTAAAATTTAGCCACGTACGTAGTGCCAACTCGGCATATAAGTACTACCCCTTCCACGCCTGTTTCTCCAGCATCCAGACTTCAACACAATCTCGCTCAGATGAAGAAGCACTTGGAGGAGATCCACGAACTGCAAAGGGAGTATGCGGCCCAAGAGGAACAAAGGGAGCGTGCTAGGAGGCCACCTCCGTGCAGTGACGCCGCCCCCCGTAGTAGCAACCCCTACTAGAACATTTCAACCGAGCATTCGCCCTAACATCCGTCCGAGGGGGAGACGCCGCCCCTGTGTTGGTGTAGGGACACATGCAAGTTCTTTAAGTCCAACCAGCGGCTCAGCCTGGGCATGCATTATTGGGGCTGTGCCAACTAGTCCTGCGACTATCCCGACCGTCGTTGGGACACGCACAGCTATCGACAACCGGTAAGGACCAGTTACAATATGTTCCCTGAGCTTTTCTCTTTCAAAGTACGCACTAACAACCTCTCCCGTCTACCCGTAGTCCCCAGATCCGTTATGTGGCTACCGCAAGTGGATCGACCAAGAGATCCACCCACACGACCAATGACAAATTGACCACGACGAGTGGGATGCCAAAAGGGCCCGCGAGATCCGGGAGGAGGAGCACCGCAACAAAGAGCAAAACGGGCGTATCTGTCAGGAGACGAAAGCTCATCTAGAGACGTGCAGGCACAGGGAGCGCGAGAAAAAGAGGGAAATGGCAGCTAAGGCCAAGGAGGCCGACGAGGAGTACAACGCCAAGTTCACAAGGAAGGAAAAATGACCCCGATCCACGCAGTAGGTCATGTCATTCCGTAGTAGTCCCCCCGACCTACCCGCCATGTTTTTTATTATCCTATCCCACAACCTCCACTAGACCACTAACGTTTTAGGGCATCTTCATAATCACAAGGAACATTCTCAGCCCCTTCGATTACATTCTTTAGAAGCTAATGTGATCAAGAACCTTGATGTTAATGTACTTTTGGGTTGATTGTTGAGGAAAAAATTGCAATGATTTATTCCATGTGAACCAAGAGAAAATCAATACAAGTTTGGCTAATCAAAATGCTTAAGCTGTTGAGCTCCGGAGCTTCAGACGTTCGCATTTCAGATAAAAACATTAATTGTGATGTTTGGAGGGACTGGTCGTGAGACTTAAAACATTCATTGTTCTTTCTTGAGTCCTCGTACACTATGTTTGATTCATCAATCAACTCATCCAAAAGCTTGAACTATTGACTTTCAACTCATTCAAAAGATGAGTTATTCTACTTATAATAAAGAATTAAACAAGGTGCTTCAAAGAGTTCAAGGACTCGACGCCAAATAATTTTGGAGAGATATAATCCAAATTTTCGAGAGATAAATGCTTAATCTCCGAGACAATTACTAAACAGATATAAACTTGTCAAAATATTGCACATTCAAGTATACTGTGTCGAGAGACTTTTTCAGAACTCAATTGCTACATTTTAAATTACTACAAATAACGCTGAAACCGCGTCGAAACCCTAATTTTGGAGAAAAGGAAACCCTAATTTACAAGCCTCGGTGCCCATATTTCAAAATGAATGTTTTTTTACAAATCTTAGTGCCTATATTTATCCCTGATTGCTGAAACCCTAATCGGTGAAAACCTAATTGGAACATGCAACAAAATTTCGGACAAATCCTAATAGGAACAGTGCCCAACCTCATGCGCTCGGCCACCGCGGGTAAACCTGCTAATTGTCAAGAACCCAGCCCACGCCCAACCCAGACCACAACAACAAACAACATTATCCCAAACCAAATCAATCCACTGATCATCCATTGTGACCCAAACCAAACCAACCCAAATGACACTTCAAACCAAACCATTTCATAATAATGGTGCAACCCATTTTAACCCATCTCCAACCCACCTAGCCTCAGCCTAGTTTAAATTCGGGTCGAGTCGACGAACGACGATGACCGGCGACGCCTCCGCTTTTCGGCTGTCAGGGCAGTCGATGATTGGCGAGGTGGTGCTAGAGTGTGGCGGCGACATCTCCGCCTCCCAGGAGGACCTGTTCGCCCGCTCCTCCTTCCTCGGCGGTAGCGGCGCCAGTCCCAGTCCCCGTCGCCTCCGCTTGTGCCATGCACCACCGCCACCCCTCCTCTGGACGACGATGACCACATGGCGGTCTTCAAGCAGCGGCAGAGGTGCTCATGATTCCGCGAGCGAGAGGCTGTGAAGCAGGCCCGGCTGTGAGGAGGAGGTCGGCGTGGAGGGGGAGGTGAGCATGGATGGGGCGTGCGCCGCCGGCGGGGGATTCTAGAGGCGGTCGAGGATGGACTTGGCGGTGTGGGAGAGCTTGGAGTGCGCCTTGGAGCTTGGAGCTTGGAGTGCGCCACACCAGGTGGATCTGGATCTGGGCGGGGAGTGAGGGAGTGATGCGGTGCAGGGGGTTTGGGGTGGTTTGGATCGGCGAGTGGAGCTTGAAGCTTGGAGTGCGCCGCACCGGTGGTCGGGGTGGATCTGGATCTGGGCGGTGAGGGGAGGGGGAGTGATGCGGTGCGGGGTGTTTGGACTTTGGAGTGCTTAATTAATTTGGCAGGGGAGGCTGGGGAGCTTGCAAGCGGCAGACGGTGTATGACCGGTGGGGACGAGTACAAGCGTAGTCTTCCCATGAGCTAAAACCACGGTTGGGCCCATGGGTTGGAACCATTTGAACCCGAAAATTTTGAACCCACACTAAACCAAACCAAATTGTTTGTACTGTGAACCCAACCCGCCCCAACCCGTTAGATGTCTCAACCCGTTTCCACCCATCCAAAGTGAATCCATATTAAAACCCAACCCATGTAACCCATTCCAACCCAAACCATTAGCACCCCTAACCGCGGGAAGGGATCGAGCACGCTCAGGTGAGTGGGCGGCCGGTTCCTGTGCTCGGGAACCGTAGAATTTCGCCAACCTCCTGGGCCCCGTTACCTCTCGCGCTGCTCGCCTTGCTCCCGCGCTGGCACGCGTTCCCGTAGTCACGCTCCCGCGCTCAGGAGGGGGCTAAATTTGCAAATACGACGTCACGGGGGCCATTTTAGCAATTAACGTGGCGTCAGGGGGTGAAAAAAATTCGCGTAACACAAGTGGCAGCGAAGCTCGGCCATCGTCGTGGCGATGACGAGGGCATGTTGTGGGCCGAGCCTGACAACGACGGCTCAAAGGCAATATATTTTTTTAATCCTCTTGGATTTTTATTCGTAATGAAGTGTGGGCATTCAACTAGTATATAATTATAGCGAGATTCGACTATTTGTCACTGTCAAACATACGTAATTGATTATTTGCCATTAGTGTAAGTATGATATATGGTTCCAGGACCCACATATCATACTCACATACAGTGGCGAATCGTAAAATTCATCCTGACAAATAATCAATTATTCCTTAATTATATGGCTGTCCACGCATGCATGTAAATCATTGCACTTGTCTAATAATCCTGGCAATAATGGAACTAATGGCGTTGGGTTTGCTCACATGGGCACCGCTGCCGGCCTGTCGCGGCAAGTTCGTAGCACCGAATACGCGCGCGAAAATGGTGACCATCGATTGATTGGAAAACCAGAGGAAACGGCATGAATATGATCAATCAAGTGTTTTAGTTAGTTTACACAATAGAATGCATAATTACTCAAAGTTCCCTTTGCTATTTAAATAGAAAGAGAAAGTGATCTGAATACGCATTGAAAAGAATGTATTTAACTGCTTGCATATTTAAATCATAACACAATATCTTAATCATAACCGCCCACATTAAGCTGCTTGCATATTGCTTGCTCGGGTATGCAGAAATAATTTTAGTACTTAATATTTTTGCTCCAAAATAGATGTTTATCAGAGGAAATTAGATTTTGTTTTAGTTCTATGCAAATGAACTTTCAGACTAAAATAGCTTACGCCTATCTATTTTTATACTGTCTTTCTAAGTAATAAAATTAATAAGCATTTAATAGGGGTATTTTGATGGGAATTTTTTACTAGAAAAAAAGTAAAACGACAAGTATTTGCAAACAAAAACTAACTAGCTAAAACCATATTTATTTTGCGCAAAAGGGGTGCACATCGCAACCATGCATCCAGGTGATGTTTGGTTGATGGCCAAAATAAGATAAACCAAAGTTTTGGCATAGCCAAAACCTGGGCAAAACAAGATATTAGCAAAAGAAGTGTTGTTTGGATCGTGACTAAGCTAAATTTTAGCGTTACCAAATTTTGGTAAGCTATTTTCTCACCTTCGGATTGCCAGTGTGCGAGTCTGACATTGGATTTAATTGGTGTTACCAATTTTTGGTAGTAAATCAAACAACAACCAATTTTGTTGGCGTTACCAATATTTGATTTGGTTTGCAAGAGCCCCTAGTTTGGTTATTTCTATTTCTTGGCTTTAGGTTTAAAAAAATCTAGGTATTTAACTAAGGGGATTTCATAATTTGCCATTACGAGATAGATAGATTTCAGAATTTGCCATCTATATGTCTATATCACATGTGGGTCCAGGGCCCACATATCACAGACACATAGGAAGGCAAATCCTGAAATTCATCTATTCACTATGACAAATTCTGAATTATTCCATTTAACTATGGAGTCTTCCTCGTGGTGACTAGTTTTGTCCGAGGAGCTAACTTCAATAATTAGTACCTGTAAATTCTATGAATCAACCATCTCAGGGGCTTGCTTCAAATTACTGTATACATCTGGTCCTCGAAGAGAAATGTCGACATAATGTCGACACTGCCAATTATGAGCTTTGCGTGGTTCCGGTCCACGGGTACGTCTCATGGACCAACCTTTGCCACCTACCTGCAGCAAGGCTCCAAATGAGTCCACATGACCAATAGTGCCGACATGGTGGACCGGCATGACTAGATTCGCGTGATGGGCCCGCATGTCATTGGAACCTTTGCTCAGCTGGCCCGAGTCCCACTGACCACACGCATCCTTGACTTCTTACCATTTTTGGCAAACAGTGATCGCTGCTTGATGACTGCTTCCCATCCTCCATGGCTGATGAGAAATACGGTCCTTCACATGCAAGTTGAGACGAACCATTTGCTCATGTTCAAAATCCTGATTAAGCAATTGAAGGTGATATCCCGGGGTAGCAGGGCGAAGTTAGTCATGATCTAAACCTTGGGCTAGGCTAGTTTGTTTTTGGGCCAAACACAGTATACCTGTATAGATTGTTATTGCTTTCATGATCTTTTAATCTTAGGTCTTGAGCTATTGTTCTGCCACCACCCACCTCCAAAATCTAACTCAATTGTCATCCGTCGTTGCCTAAAATCTTTGCTCGGATGTTGGGGGTGGTGGTGGGGTGGAGGTGGGGGGGGATGATAGGAAACAATGCAACAGTAGGGATGATGCGTGGAAATTTCAACGGATGCGCCGCGGTGAGAAGGCCGCTGAGAAAATATCAAGCTGGATTCTCTCAAACCTCTCTGTTTGATGCATCATCTCAACGAGAATCCTTCGACCAAATAATATATATTGCATTAATTATCGCGTCCACATGTGGGCACAACAAAATTAACAACCAAACAACAAATATCTCTCGTGCTTTAATATCCAGGTGTATTAGTGTAAACAATAAGAAGCAAAGTGGAAACAACGATACGAAAGCATCTGACATCCATGTAGTTATTCTTAAGAGATTCTTATATCGGTTTTTAGATGATGTGGAGGAGAGAAGATGAGGAGAGAAGGTGAAAGCTGCTTTCTACGTGAAGAAACTATCGAGTTATTATCCAAGACATAATAAACAACAAAAAACTCTATTGGAGACTTGGTTATTACCTAAACACTCATTTTGTGGGTCCCATCGCTTACTAACAAAAATCTATCGGATCTTGTCGGCCGTCTTCTTGGTTTCCCCCGTAGATGATATGATAAATGAGTCAAAACATATAGACCACAAAGTTGTACCCTATTGTTGATCATCAAGAATCATACACACTTGTAGCAATTAAAGTCTTAGATACAAGCTTAAAAAATAATTCATTGGAATGTTTGTTTCTTTTTATTAGATTGAGTACTTTTCCTCTTCTTAGTAACAAACTAAAAAACAAATTATTGTAGATGCTCTACTAACAATTCGTTGATCCCGTTGTCACGAGGATGTATCTAGTTTAGTACCCGCTCTGGATATTTTTACAAGGCGTCCACACATTTCAAGATTAAAAGTTGTAAACTGTGACCAACAATTAGTCTAACAGTATATAAATCATGTGACACAAAAGTGGTACCGTTGGATTTGTATTTAAAAGTACTTTCCTTTTTCTATGATTTTGTAGCTATGAACAAAGCATTGTAAAAAGAAATTAACGGTCAAAATTCAACTTTGGAGATCGCACCACAACAACCGCACTCTTCGCAACAGAAGAAACACACACACATCTTTGTATCGATGGAGTGCCATTACTTTGCTTTGTGAGCTAGAGAGGCTTCATTGCGATGCACTAGCAGCCAGTAAACTCTCCCATCTCATCTTCTCACGGTGGATATCGAGTTAAGTCTTTGTCTTATGGAGCTTTTTCTGAAATCGGCATAGTTTGATTTAATATTATTTTTTTATAATTTGGAAGAATTTTTATAATCGAGCTAACGAACCAAGCTAGGCTAGAGCGACATCTAATTTTATTAGAAATTGATTCATTTCAATATATTACCACTTAATAATTATAATTAAAATAATTTTAAATTAAGCCAACGAGTTAACGAATTTGTTTTCCACGCATTATCTCACTCACCGGTGGTCCTTGGCTTTCGCGGGAGATGCACTCACGTCCAACCGCAGCTAGCTACTAGCGCTCCTCTGTCCAGCACCGTCCACTTGTCCCCCACACTTCGTCGCTCTCCTATTAGTCGCTCTCGGCATCTCTCTGCAATTCCACATACCTCCAATCTCTCCCTTTCTCTCTCTAAGAAAGGAACTATTCTGGCTCTTGTTTTGTGGCGCAACGCGTTAAGTCGAGCTTGACCATGCGGGGGTCAATTGTCACTGTTTCGTATTTTTGCGGAGTCATTCCTATGTATTTTTGCGGGTTTACACATGAATTTCAATAAGCACAAGGGTATTTCCAAAAGGCTAGAGAGAGAAAATAAAAGCAATGGCGGTTTTGCATGCCGAAGAAATAGCTTCTCTGTCTTTCTCTTGCAACTTGCAAGGATGTGTGAGCTTGCTTGTGATGTGCGAGATGGTCCGGGAGTGGCTGAAAGGAGATAGAGACTGAACAAGTTGGCCAGATGATGATCCATGATTTGGTTTTGTTGTTGTGATGCTTGTTCGACAAGCACGAACGAATCTAGCAACGTTTATAAAAAAAGGTTATGCTTCACCAAACTTTCGTATGAACTGATTGGCGTTAATAAGCTGTTCATTCGCCACAAGCATCGGATCCGAATACAATCTCATACGCATATCATAACAAGAATCTATCTATATATTCAGCAACTGGGACCTATCTGAGTCAGCAATTGGTTGCTTTCCATCCCAAAAAAAAAGTGAAACGTTTCCATTGATTGTGCCTTTCATCGTCTGGTAAGCATTAGGTTTGCACTCCAAAGTGACTTGCAACTTCAAATTGATTTGGTTAATTTTCTCTGTCATGTAAAGCTAAAATCAGGGGTGGAAACGAGCCGAGCCGAACCAGGCTTGTTACGGCTCGGATGAACAATAGGCTCGGCTTGGCTCATTTTGGACACAAGCTAGGAGGGAGGTTTGGCTCGGCTCGGAATGAAGCTCGAACGGGCTCGAGCTAGCTCGCGAGCCATAAAATCGCGAGAACATCACATTCTATCATCCAGTGATTCCAACACTATGACCCATTCTATCATCCAGTGATTCCAACACTAAGAAACATGTAAAAATTCTTTAAGAACAATAGTTACAAGAACAGCACAGAAACGGCCCAAGAATACCCATCCTGGCCCCAGCGCTAGCGCCCATCGTCGCCTCCAAGAACTCGCCTCTCAGCCCTCACCTTCGCCTTCCTCTACGTCTCAGCGCCGGTGAAAAGAACGGCGGCATCCAGAAGAGTAGAAGACCGTCGACAGAAGCACAATGACGCCGAGTACAAGCACCGCCACGCATCGCAATGCACCACCTGCGGCCTTGTGAGCCGCCGCCTCCACAAAGAAGAACGGCGGTTGCTACCACCCTTCCTCCAGCCGTCTGCTGATCTCACGGTCTCCTTCCCTATGTGGGCAACTGCCGCCATCGAGGAGAGGAGGAGCCCCGCCATTGCCGTCGAGGAGACGGGTGCGGGGTGGACTGGACGGGGGTCTAGGGGATTGGACGGGGCGCGACGGCCGGGTCGGGGACTCGGGGCAATTGGGTTGGGGATCGCCGATCGGGAACCGGGGCTAGGGGAGAGAAAGGGGATCGGGAGGGAGGATTGGATTGGGGAATGGGATAGAGTTGGGATCTTGGGGAGGATTGGGTTAGGGATAAGGGTTGGGTCGCCTCAAGTCTTAGGGACTGGGTGAGTCACTGACTCACGGGGTTTCATGAACTGTGGCCGTGGGCATGCATAGGCCAACCGAGCTCACGAGCTGGCTTGCGAGCTCGGCTCAATTTTTCCCTAAGCTAGACGGTGGATTCGGCTCAAAAATTTTACGTGCTCGTTTTGAGTTGAACCTACGAGGCTCGAGCTTTTTTTTTTTCAGCCTGGCTAAAATGGCCGGGACTATACACAAACGGCATGATGCATAGCCGGGACTATACACAAACGGCATGATGCACTTTGGACCAATTTATTTTGGGGGCAGAGCGATGTGATGTGAGCTTCATCCAGGTAGCAGCTAGTTAGCGACGCAAACCTGAATTCCTGCTTTGTTTAAAGGCAGAGCAGGCACTGAAGAGATTGCAACAGATGATGCAGGGGTGACAGGGAACAGGAACAGGGTAGCATCATCATTGGGAGTTTGATTATCCTGATTATTATAGCCTGTCGCCAGATCACTGAAAGCTGCTCAAAAAGAAATTTAACTTTCAGATGGTGCGTAAGGCTAGCTAGATAGCCTAGCTTGCATCCATCACCTACGTGCATTATGCTAGTACTAAACTACTAATCCATGCTTTAGGTGTCTGACGGTTGTTTTTATGCTTGTTCACTTGTGAGTTGGGAAATTATGTGGTTAATTTTCATGACATAGGGTTGGACTTGGACCTACTCTTGGTTTAGTTACTCTGTCTTGTAATCGCAACTTGGCGTTATGGGTAGCCCAACGGACAGTTTGTTGTTGACACGTTGCACCGCGGAACGAATCTTTATCAATTCTAGTAAAATATTTCTGGTTCGTTCCAAAATACGGGTTACTAATCAGTCCCGTATCGAAGTTAGCAAAACAAAAACAATTTTAGAAAGAAACCGTAAAGCGAAAGAAAGCCTAACCGCTACAAAAATTTAACCACAACGTGGGAAATTTGCAAGATACTAGGCAGTTTCTTTTAGAAAAAAATTAGATATGTGTTATCGTAAAGTGCACGGTTTTGAAATATATCGACGAAGAGTTTCTTTTTTGAAATATGTCATTGAAGAGTGACCATGCTTAGATATATACCATTATGTACCATTTACATAATTTTTTTTTGATAATATAGCACCTTTTCATCACGTATTTGCAGTATTGACCACCCGCAAACCGTATTTACAGATATAACACCGTTGCCGCACGGCCACCATGAGGTGGCCTCTCCCCGCCCACCACGTCAGACTGTTGCAGCACGGCCACCATGCGGTGGCCTCTCCCCGCCCACCACGTCAGACCGGCAATGCCTCCCCCGCTGCCACGTCACCTCCCCGCTTGCCCCGCCGCCATGTCAGCCGTCGTTGCCGCACGGCGGCCGTGCGGAACCAGCTGACAGCCCGCCACATGTCCAAGTTAAGGTTTAGTTAGGGTTTGCTGTTTGTAGGAATTTTAAAATATAGTAAATGAGTTCAAAAAATTATGAAATTTTATGTGGAGCCTCCCAACACAATGTACTTGCTTCTGTAAATTTTTTATTATTTTATTCATTCAGAATTTTTCTCGCTATTTCGTGTAAGCGTCATATTTGTGCAAGAACAAAAAAATCAACAAAAAACCGTGCCACGTTGAAATTGAGCTCCAAAAATTATAAATTTTATTTTGAAGGCTCGTCACACAGTGGACTTGATTGTGTACTATTTGGACAATTTGATATGTGCTATGGAATTCTAAAATTTAGGATTTAGGCCGCGAAAATCAGGAGTTTAGGTTTTGGAGATTAGGGTTTCATGATTTCATGTAACTTGGAATGTATGGAAAAAAAGCTGCATTGCAACTCCATTGAAGATGTCGATATACAATATGGCGTAGGAGTACGCACATAACAACCAAAATATGCGTACAAATATAGCAAAACAAAATATGAATACTAATATACGGAAACATAATCACATAACATTTGATACAATATGACTCACTCGGTTGAGCCACTACCCTCTACTAGTGCACTACTAGAAAAGGGGTTTTTCCCCACGGTTTAAAACCGTCAGGAAAATAGAAAAAACGTCAGTTTTATTTTCTGACGGTTAACCGTCGAGAAAATCCTCAGTCTAAGTGGTCGGGAAAATTTAATTTGTCGGCGGTTAACCGTCAAGAAAATATTTGCCGACGCTAAAATCAAGAAATATAAACTGATGGTTTTGCAATAACGATCAACAAAAATCATTTTCGTGACGGTTTCGCCCATCAGTTAATTTGTTTACATGACGGGCGGCCGATTCTCATCAAGTATATAAAACCGACGGTTTTTCCATTACCGTCAACAAAAAGCATTTTTCGTGCGGTTTTGACCCGTCGAGTTAATTTGTTTACATGATGAGGCGGCCGAATTAAATCAAGTATATAAAACCGACGGTTTTTCCATTAAAGTCAACAAAAAGCATTTTCGTGACGGTTTTGGCCCGTCGAGTTAATTTGTTTTAGCATTGTCAAAACCAACGCCAAAATGACTCGATTCTCACAACAAAATTATGATTCGGCAGCCACTAGCAAAAATTGTCAATTCACATATTCATACACATTCACGCATCATATAATTCATAATACACATCCATACATCATATAATTCACAATACACATCCATGCATTACTCCATACACAAATAAGAAGTTCAAACTTATCATTTCAAGCCCAATACCATCCATAAGATTCACTTGTAGAAAGCAATCCGCACAAAAGACATCTAAAAGTCCACTACTACCACAATACACCTAAAGACTAATATCACATACAAGCCATGTAAGTACATCTAAAAGTGCAGCAATACCATGTTCAACTATTCAAAAGAGCTAGCAAGACACCATCAAAGTTCATGTAGACAATTAGTTGCATCCGTCGCGGTTGATGTTGTTGGTATCATCGTTGTTGCCACCATTAATGTCGACATTGCGCTTGTCGCCATCGATGTTAGCATCGTTGCCATCAATGGCATTGTCATCGATCTTGAGCCCACATGGGAGGATCCGATCGATCTGGTTGTATTGTGAACATTTTCACATTTCTGCAAGTGCAAGGAGAAAGTGTCAAGTTGAAAGAAAAGTTTGTTTAGATGTAACTTAAGCTCATACCACATGCTTTTTGAACTAGGCATATCGACTATTAGAAACAGCCAGTATTCAATGAAAAATAATATCAAAGAAAGTGAATATGCACCACAATGGTTATGAAAGTGAATATGCACCACAATGATTATTCACATAACTTTTGATGGTCATATGAACATATGATAGAATACTCCGAAATCAAAAGTTCAAAATGCTTTGAAAAGATCTACAATCTCCTAAGAACATCTTGTCCTATCTATTGGTAGGATGCTAGTAGACTAATATAAAGAGGGCAATAGCCAGTAGTCCAATACGAGAATTAGAAGGAACAGACTATTCCACATTAGAAATTATTTCGCAGCCAACGTTGAACTTGCACTATTCTATGCAAGTTTAATGCAGAGTGATCGCTCCCATTCCATCAAAAGCTGCTGAAGTAATTCCATTCGCCGGCAAAGGTGTAGTTTTCCATAGGCAAGATGAACGTGTCGCAAGATAAGACATAGCAATTTCTGTAGTACACACATATATTGATTGTATTAAGAAAGGTTTAGTTCGTGTTTTTGAAGAAAAGTATAGCAAGTTTTGGCACAATCTGAAGTATAAATGCTCATTGAAATTTTGATACGGTCACAATGTTTTACAATCATATAATATAGTCATGGCAAAGAGAGGATAGGGTTAGTGTCAAGTTTTTAAATACTGTTGATGTGCTAACTATATTCATTCTCATTCTGAGCAATATTTCTAATTAAGTTCATATCGTCCTTTTTCTAACACGTTTGCTTGTGTATTATATATATACACCACATATGCTGAATGTAAATAGAACTAGACGTATTTAATGCAACTCTAATTCGGGAGTACCTGCAAAAAGTAAGAAGAGGCCCCATGTATGATAGACAGAACCATATGAGTTAATGAAAACTCAAAACCTCGTGTATGTAACACATAAGGTTTAAATGTCAATAAGTCAGGTACTCCAAACCAAAGGACCATAACAGCTTTGTTCAGAAATAACATGGAATGATGGAAACCAATAAAGTAGGCCAAAGATTATTACCAATAACACTTCTCGCTCGAGGCGTGCGCATCATTGTAGCTAGCCCAAGATCTCCGATCTTAACTTCTCCATGATTCCCATTAACAAAAATATTATCACACTTCAGGTCTCTGTGGATAAGCTGGAGGTTGGTGGCTTCGGGAGAAGGTTATTCCAAGAATTCACCATAACACACTTCGACATTGTTAAGCATAAGTGGCACTCAAAGATAGCGGGACATCCGGAGGGCAAGAACGCACAAAAACAAAAACAACAGTTAGAAATCACAAGTACTACAACTCTGAAGCATCTGCCTTCTTGCATTGGTACAAACCATGATACAAACTCGAAGGACGATCAACGCATGTGAGTCACCTACTTCTACTTAATTTGAGATCCTTGTGATCCTCGGCGTGACAGATTGCTAACACATTGTGCTTAGGATATAGTTTGTTGTACTCGTAGTAGTCTATGAGAATTTTACTTCTCAGAACCCAGAGAACAGTACACAAGGAGCTCAATTCAACTTCGCTTGCTCGGTTTGTCCCCAAGAATTGTCGTGGATCGAGGGTTGACAAAATTTGGGGCATTGACATACCACAGATACAACAATCTCGCAAAATAGTGTGCGAGACATACCGCGTGTCATTCGGCAAAGCAAAAGTGCTCATCTCCATGTTTGGAAGCAGATTATCAAATGGGGTATCGAGAGGAGAGTCTGTGAATTACCAATGCCTTCACGCACGTAAAGATTTGGCCTTATGACATCCTTTGAATTAACCATGAAGATATCACCAATATAAAGATGGTTGGTTGGGACATAGACACAAGAAAGTTCCTCTTGACCAAAATAGCTCTGTTACAACATAATGATGAGATATATATTCAAATGAAGCAAGACTATATGCTAGCATCGAAATAACGATAGAATGGGGAAAAAGAACATATAGCGCACAAGTGGCATGCGCTAATAATCCACTCACCAAGGCTAAGGATAGATGCTCCAACCCAAGATGACATGAAGACTCCAATAAAAAATATGAAAGTAATGTAGTGATGAAGCCAAGACACGGGGATTCATCGGCCAAAAGTGGGAAAATAATTTGGATAGACAACAAGGCATTCTTCTTAGTAATGATTAAGTTACAAAATATTATTGATTTTTCCTACATTGCTAACATGCCAAGATTCCCGTGATTCGACATAAACTAAGAATCTAATTTGACAGGTATACTAAAACTTAAACAAGTATGCACTGAATTATTAGGTTCAAGATATGCAAACTTTATCGCATGTGAGAATATAAAAGCGACAATATGTAACACTACATTGGACTAAAAGCTCCAAACCAAATCTGAGAATGAAGGGCATCTCGGTGGACTAAAAGCCCCAAACCAAATGCGAGAATGAAGGGCATCTTTTGTTGAAGGAAAAGAAATTATAAATGATAGACAAACTATTCAAAAAGTGATATTTAAATACAAAAAGTGGATTAGTTCACATACCAAATATGTTGATTCCGGTTGTGCATAGATTGGAGAGAAGAATCCATCAACAAAATGAATGAACCACCGGTGATGTAGAATGTTATTGCTATGGGAAAGAGAATTACAATGAAGTATCCGGAAAAGAAAATGATCGGAAAAATATCTTAGTATATGTAGTGGCATTTTTCAAAGAAAATTTCATATAACATCATTACAAAATGTCTTCACATGAAAAGAATTGTGTGTATAAATCTCGATCACAAGATTTAATGCCGTTCGGTGGTATTTGTAATACCTAAATACATGCATTTGAACCAATGTCAAGCTTCGGAAAAGGAATACAAAAGATTTTTCTCGAACAACTAGAATAGATAACAAGGATGGAACATACTTATGCGAAATAACTGAAAACCCTAGGACCTCTGAAATTCCTTGTTACTAGGACCTTTCTAGATCTGGTGTTGAAAAATATGGTAACATATTTCTTCTAAATCAAGCTTTCATATTGCAATTGTTGGATAATCGACAAAGGAGCTATCGAGCAATCGGTAACTTAAAATTCTTTGAAAAAACTCCTCACCAAACATGAACCTCTTTATTCTTCCTCAATTTATCCAAGCTGATCCTTCCTCTTTTAAAAAAATGGAAGAGATAAATAAACTCCAGATTCTTTTTTATTATTATTATTTTGGAAGATCATATAGATCTGCCACCCCACAAATTTGACTTTTGAAGTGCCACCAACATTCCTCAAATAATGTTACAATACATATCCACAAATTTGACTTCTCGCTCGAGGCGTGCGCATCATTGTAGCTTGTGGATGCTGTTTTGTATATTCACCACAAACATATTAAGAGTAGTCCAAGCAGTCAATTTGAAGATAATTTTTGGCATTAATATTCTTGGCTATGTAGAAGTTCACGTATGAGGCTACCAATCTCTTGCCTGGTTCACGTATAGGGACTAACAAAAGACATCAATTTGTTCTTAAGCAGGGATTCATTTCTTACTTTCTTGGCAATGCAAATTGTCAAGACTCCAATCATCATAGCAACCATCACGACTCTGCAGACAACGAGTAGCGAGTAACTCATCGAATTATCGTGCACGAAGGTGATTACACATTGACTTGTGAAGCTACTGAAATTCTTGTTCCAAAAATAAAAGAGCACTTATATGTTTTCCTAACGCAAACCAGACCCTCTGTTGCTTTTAGAAAAATATGGAACCGCTTGAAAGTTGCTACTAAGACATCACCATAGATCGATAATTGGCACTAGCAATACAACTGAAATAAACAGCATGAGAAAATATTACCTCAGTATAGCAGTGAAGCAATACCATCGAGCACCCACCTCCATGACAAAGATTCATGTTTGAGCAAGGCAAAACCCACATCGGTGAGTAACTAGAACAAACACTAAAATCTGAAATGAATCTCTTGCATCAAGCCTTAGTAAACAAATCAACCATCGAAGAAAATAGAAAAGGGGAGAGCAAGAGGGCAAGCAGGGTAACCAGGGCCTAGCCTTAAGGGTCGGGCCGAGGCAGACGCTGCTGGGAGGAACCAGAGGCGGCGGCGCCATGGCACCAGACCGAGGCGGTGAGAGCGGCGGCTGGAGACTCGACGAGGAGCTGGATCGGGCGAGCCGGGAGGCGGCGCGACGAGCGCCATGGGAGGCGTGGGGCGTGGGCGTGGGAGGCGGGGGGAGGCGTGGGGAGGCGGAGGCGGAGGCGGAGGCGGGGAGGGCGGGAGGCGTGGGCGGCGAGGCGTGGGGGCGGCGAGGCGTGGGGAGGCGTGAGGCGTGGAGGCGGGAGGCGTGGGCGGCGAGGCGGCGGCGAGGCGGCGGGGAGGCGCGGCGCGGAGGCGGGAGGCGGCGAGGCGGCGGGAGGCGGGAGGCGTGGAGGCGGGAGGCGTGGGGAGGCGCGAGGCGTGGGCGGGAGGCGTGGGAGGCGGGGGCGTGGGGGGAGGGAGGCGTGGGCGCGGAGGCGGCGGGAGGGTGGGAGGCCGCAGGGGAGGGAGGCGGCAGGGGGCGTGGAGGCCGCGGGGAAATGGCTGTTGGAGCTTGAGCGCTAGGGATTTTGGGAGAGGAAGGTGCGGAAATTTTTTTCAGTCGCGCGGGATGCCAATTTCTTTTCCCGCGGAACCGTTCCCACGTTGGGCCAAAAAAATTAACTTGACGGTTCTCACCGTCAGCAAAATAGTTTTTATTGAGAGTTATATAAAAACCGTCAACAAAATTTTAATTTTGCTGAAGGGGTACTATTCCCGTCACCAAAATAGTAAAACTTAACAGCCGGTGCGGGCCCGTCAGCAAAATTGGTGACCGTCAGGTTTTCCTAGCTTTCTAGTAGTGGTGGCGGCTGCCTCTGCATGCGCGTCCTAGTCTTGCATCGGGCATGTCCTGTGGAATACGTCCACCGGTCCGGAGAGCGCGTATCGATTCAGAGGGGGTACGGAGACCGGTGAGTGGGCAGAGGTGGACCAGTAGGCTGACTCTGGCCCAGCAGAGTCTGATAGGTGTTCATGTTGTCCTGATGAGACATGCCAACCTAGGGGGCACCTCCGAAGAAGTCATGAGCGACAGACTCGAAAAATTCACTCCCGAGGTACGATGCCTGCAACTCCAGTTGCGCAGATGAGCTCTAGCCTTGGACGTACGGGGTTCCCGCGTACCTGGAGGAACTCTGACCTTGAACGTACGGTGGGGCAGCGAACCCGGAGGAGCTCTGCCCTGCGTATGCTCCAAACCCTGGCTGCCATTGTTCGTACTCTAGCGCTGTGTACTGCTATGTGGCATGAGCTGGGAAGCCCGTATCCTCATCATCAGTCGACGTGAACTGGGTGTCACCCCCACGGCCAACTGAAGGCTACAAGACGGAACGATGTTAGTACAAATAAACACTCTAGACGTAAATTGAGAACCTTGTACCTCCCAGATGTGTAGTGCAGATGATCAAGGGGGAGCGTCAGTCTGTGTACCAGTACGGACGGTAGAAGTGATTTATCCCGATGGACCTACGACAGGAGAACAACATGATGTTAGCGGAACGTAAGGCATAACCAAAAAAATTGAACGTAGATTTATACATAACTTACCTCCCCGCCGACCTGGGCCGCGGATGACCGACAAGGAACGCTATGATGCCGACCAGACTCACTAGGTCGTGGTCACCTAGCAGGTGAGCACGCCCCCCACTTGGTGGCCGATGCGCAGGACGTCGTCCGTCGAACGACCGCAGCTCAAGTTCTTTATCAGCTTCTTCGACTGCGCTAAGATGTACTTCATAATTTTTTTATATCCTACCGGTGTTGTGTCTGGGTTGTGGATGGCGGCCTCTGATGCCCTTAAGATGTTGTGCGCCCGCTCCAACTGTAGTGACATACATAACAGGTTTATTAACGAAGAGTACGAATATCGTCAATGAAACGACCAGGGGTTGTAAGTGTCTTATGGTGTCGTCACGCCGCGAAGCGCTGTGACGATCGTATGCACGATGGAGGGTCTGCTGGTGCGTCTCCTCTATCACCTGCTTCGGGTGCTCCGGTGGAGGAATGGTGAGTCTTGTGCGCGTCCGTGGCAGGTACCACTCCATGTATGCACCGTACGTCTCAGGGTCATACAGACATGGGACATGCAAGACATCTAAGTGTGCCCTCTACGTCCATGCCGTAGTACACTCATGCTGGATCGGGCGCTAGTCTTGAGTATGCCCACCCTGCCTCGATCGCCTACATTTCCGGAAGGAATGATGTTAGAAAAGAAGACGTAAGAAGTGCAAACATTACTCAGATGAAGCTTGACTCACAGGTGTACGGCTCGTGGCAGGGGTTTGCCGTCTAGGGGCACGACCTGGTGCGCACTAATTTGTCTCATTATATGCTGCAGCGCGTAAGGCTCGACCATATGTGCGAACACCAGGTGGCAGTTCGTCATCCACAGCAGAACGTCCCGGATGCATTGTACGGACAGTCCGTGCGGCGCTACCATGCGCACGAACTGTGGATACCATGGATTTCATATGATGTCCTTCTCGTGCAACGACTTGAACTCATTGTGATACAACGAGTAGCACCTCGCCGATCTTGCGTTGGCCCAGTGCAGACGTCCAGCAGTACACCGTAAGCCCATGGTAGGCCCGTCTATCTGGTCATGCGGAACGGGGTACGGGTGCACCGCTATCTTGATGGATGGCCGCCCAACAGGAAAGTGCTCCCAACTCCACAGCTGCAAGAGCACGTAGCAGACGGCTAAGCTCGGGGTACCACCGGTAGAGCGCCGCGAATCATCACACAGCCCCCGGTATGTGGCACAAAGGACGGCTGATCCCCAGCGGTACTGAGGCATCAGCCCAGCCCCCCGCATCTACCAAAGACTTGGCGTCACGGACGAAGCTGGGGTAGCAAAAATCGTTCTGTGTGGTTGGAAGCAGAACCCAACCAAAGAGCTGGAGAAGGTAAGCAACAGGGTGCGTCCTAACGACCTCGTCAGGTGCACCCTGCGAGCAATCATTGAACTGCCTCAGCCAAGTCCGGGGGACACCACGTGCACCCTCCGGTAGAGGTTGGCCGAACTGATGCTCCAGCATGGCCTTCTAGTGTGCTGGCGAAGGATCCAAAACAAGTGGTTCACCCCGGATCGGGAGATCGATCAAGAGCGAGACGTCCTACAGGGTGACTATCATCTCACCCCACCGAAAGTGGAAGGTGTGCGTCTCAGGCCTTCACCTGTCGACAAGTGCCGACAGCAGGCTAGCGTCTAGGGTGATCCGATGTCTGACGAACACCAGCCTCACAAGAGGCAACAATCCCATGTCCCAAAGGATCGGGACGTAGTGATCGTCCAGCTCCTAGTAATCCCTCCCCGCCCAAAGCACCAGGGGCGGAGGGCCATCCGCATCACCGGCGATCCCACAACTTGCACCGGTGGTCCTTATCATAGAAGTATTCTAGAAGAGCCGGTAGAGACATGACTTGCAACACATGCAATAGAGGGAATATTAGTGAGAAGGTGGCTAATAACCATAAAAGATTGTAAATTAAACATGCTAGCTTTTTAATTGCAAAGTAGTTTTCCTAGGGTGATAAGCTACATGATAAGCTAGTTTAATTAGATTATGCTCATCATTCTTGATGAATGCATTTCTTATTATTTGATTTCGCTTTACGACCAAACTAACACTACAAATTAATGTACACTAATTTATTAATTAATTACTACTAAGTATTTCGTAACTAATTAACACTGTAAACTAAAAATCACAACCAAACTACCTGCGAATGACAATGATTAATAACGCTAAAATGCCCCCAAAAATATAATTAATAGAGCAAGAGAGCGAGCGGAAGAGCGAGTGAGAGAGCGAGTGACTGCGAATGAACGAGCGGAAGAGTGAGCGAGAGCGAGCGACTGTGAAATAAAATCGTGCTCGCTCGCTCGCTCTAATTTATAGCCGCTACGGGAGGGAATCCTTATCCCGCACATGCTAATTAAGTTTATCATGCATTTCGGGGGGAGACAAGGATTTGATGGAGTAGATGGGGGAGACAGTAGACAGGGGAGACAAGGATTTGATGGAATAGATGGAAGTGACGGGATGACAAGACTACTTGTGCTTTCGGTGGAAAAGAAAGGCAGATGGAGGTAGGGCCTCATTCGGATGTTTGTGCAAACAACACATGGCACAATTTTCTTTTGATTTTTTTGTTCTCGCACAAACTGGACATTTATACAAAATAACGAGAAAAATTCTGAAAGAATAAAATTATCAAAAATTTACACAAGCAAGTACATTATGTCAGAATGCTCCGCATAAAATTTTATAATTTTTTGAATACATTTGCTATATTTTAAAATTCCTACAAACAGCCGCGAAGCCCTAATTGGTAAAACCTAATTTCGACTGACCAAAAACCCTAAGTAACATATGCCTAAACGACGACACGTGGCGGGCTGAGGCGTTCTTGTTGCATTTGCCGTCTTGACAACAAAGTGCGTGGCAAGGGGAGAGGCCTCCGCACGGTGGCTATGCGGCAACGGTGTCATATGTGCAAATATGGTTCGGATGTGGTCAATACTGCAAATACGGGGTGAAAAGGTGCTATATTAGCCAAAAATTCCCATTTACATTACTTTTGTACGTATTCAGATCCCGTACTTGACTACGTATTTTTATATGGATGAAAATGCTCCTACATGCCATGTCCATTACTACCGACTGGACCTAATCCTAATATCAGTGGTCATAATTTGTTATGTACACTATGCTATCTTCGGAATATTGAACCATGCAAAATCGAGGTGGGGAATGGATTTGGGACCAAATGGACTGGGTCCAGTCGGTAGTAATGGACATGCAGGTGGGGGCATCTTCGTCCATTCAAAAATACGTAGCCAAATACGGGGTCTAAATACGTATAAAAGTGATGTGAATGGTACATAATGGTTTATCTCCAAATTAACATAGCCACTCTTTAATGTCATATGTCAAAGAAGAAATAATTCAGTGGCATAATTCAAAACTGTGCATTTTATGATGGTATATATCTATTTTTTTTCCCTTTCTTTTACTTCCGGCTAACATCCAGATGGACAGGGTAAAATTTAAACTTTTGAACAAAAATCCTCAACCCCACTAGTCGGCCATACCGTTCAACCAGCCAGTCGCATGAGTGCTTGTTTCCTACTATGTGCAGAATTATCGTGGAGAGACTAGTCAACATGATGTAGGAGGAGGACCGAGCGCTTGATTGGTTCGTTTGCTCGCCAGCGGCCGGCCTGGCTTCAAAACCCAAGCACCTCACCTGTCGGGTATTTTCTTTTTTAGAAATAGTATATGTATACGTAGGTACTTTCAGTGGTTAAAGTGTGTGTCTGTGCTTCACGGGGTTCTAGCCTTCGCTCTCTAGATTAGACGTGTGTTTAGGACAGACCAATATGTGTGGGTGTATGGGCGTGCGTTTGGTGTGTGTGTGTATGAATGCGTCCCGCTTGTACTCTAAAAAAAACATGATGCAGGGGGGCAATAGAGTTACTGCTGGAATAGACACTCCCAGCTGACAACATTTCCGGTGCTCCCACCATAATTAGTGCTATCGGTGCTTCTGTTATTTAAAAATTGATTCAAATGGTTATAAAAAATATTGAAAAAAAATTACATAGATAGGGTATGATATAGTATAGCATCCCACAAAATTTCAAATCCGAATTCGATCTAGACATTGAGAAATAAAAAAAAAAGACAAAATCTGCTGAAAAGAAATTTTGAAATAAAAAAGGAAAAAGATAAGGCTACTATTCACTGACATTTATCTTTTTTTTTTGTTTCTTAATGTGTAGATCGAATTTGCATTCGAAATTTCGTGGGATGCTAGTCTATATATACCCTATCTGTCTAATTATTTTCGGAATTTTTCATAACTATTTGAATGGTTTTCGAACGTGAAGCACCGATAGCATCAATTATAGCGCGAGCACTGAGAATGTTGTCCTCGTCTACTCTTTGCCCTTTGCATGCTCCAGAGTGTAGTGCAGTGGAGTTCGGACTGTCAGTCCAGAGAGCCACTGGCTGCAAGTAGCAGCCATAACTTTGCAGCCATAACTCCGGAAAGCACTACTACATTATCAGGTAGGGGACGAAGAAACCAATCGCTCCTGCTGATCGTGATCGGTACCGAGCATGCACTGACCAAGTCATGCATGCATGTGTAAATAATGCATCTGGAAAGTAGAGTTGAAAGGCGAGGGAGGCGTTGCCACACAGCGGCCGTGGAGCAACGGGCTGCATGACGGGCGAGGAGAGACCTTCGCACGGTGGTCGTGTGGCAACATATGTGCAAATTTTTTAATGTCATATGTAAAGAAGAAACAATTCAGTGGCATAATTCAAAACTGTGCATTTTATGTTGGCATATATCTTTTTTTTTCCCTATCTTTTACTTCCGGCTAACATCCTGATGGACAGGGTAAAATTTAAACTTTTGAACAAAAATCCTCAACCCCACTAGTCGCCCATACCGTTCAACCATCCAATCGCATGAGTGCTTGTTTACTACTATGTGCAGAATTATTATGGAGAGACTAGTCAACATGATATGAGGGGAGGACCGAGCGCTTGCTTGGTTGGTTGGTTTGTTCGCTAGGTGAGCGAGCGGTCGGTCTGGCTTTGAAACCCAGATATCTCACCTACCGGGTATTTTCTTTTTTAGAAATAGTGCACGCACACGTAAGTATTTTTAGTGGTCAAAGCGCGTGTTTGTGTTTCGCGGGGTTCTAGCCCTCGCTCTCTAGATTAGGCGTGTATTTAGGACGGACCCATGGGTGTGGGTGTGGGTGTGGACGTACGTGTGATGTGTGTGCGTGAGTACGTTCCATGTGTACTCTAAAAAACATGATGTAGGGGGGCCGATAGAGTTACTGTTGGAATAGACACTCCCAGCTCACAACGTTTCCGGTGCTCCCACCATAATTAGTGCTATCGGTGCTCCTGTTATTCAAAAATTGATTCAAATGGTTATAAAAATTATTGAAAGAATTATAAAAAATATTGAAAAAATTAAGTAGATAGGGTATGATATAGTATAGCATCCCACAAAATTTCAAATCTGAATTTGATATAGACATTGAGAAACAAAAAAGACAAAATCGGCTGAAAAGAAAATTTGAAATAAAAAAGGAAAAAGGTAAAGCTAATATTCACTGACGATCGAATTTGCATTTGAAATTTCGTGGGATGCTAATCTATATATACCCTATCTGTCTAAGTATTTTCAGAATTTTTCATAACTATTTGAATGGTTTTCGAACTTGAAGCACCGATAGCATCAATTATAGCGCGAGCACTGAGAATGTTGTCCTCGTCTACTCTTTGCCCAATGCATGCTCCAGAGTGTAGTGCAGTGTAGTTCGGGAGTTCGGGCTGTCAGTCCAGAGAGGCCACTAGCTGCAAGTAGCAGCCATAACTCCGGAAAGCACCACTACATTATCAGGGAGGGGACGAAGAAACCAATCGCTCCTGCTGATCGGTACCGAGCATGCACTGACCAAGTCATGCAAGCAAGTGTAAATAATGCATCTGGAAAGTAGAGTTGGAAGCTGAGGCTGACGGCTGCACGCGGCACCGGGCCAAAATTCCCCGTGGACTCTTCTGCCGTTCCCATTAGCGATTTCGCCCATCGTTTTCCCGGGGCTGTAACTTACTAACTATTCGAACCTGACTGCTTTCGTACACGTCGTTGGTCGCCGGGTAGCGATTGATGAATCATGATAAGTCGACCGTTTTGTCGTGTCACGTTGCCTTTGCTGCTACGGCTGCTGTAGCTTGCCAGTAGTACTGCAGCGAAGTCTCCGTATCCTGTTCGGTTTTTATTCGCCGAGGTATGATTTTTTGCTTGCTTGCACATGCGTGTTCGATGATTTTCGCATGCGAATGGAGCAAATTTCAGTGTGTGATTAGTAAGAACGATGAAAAGTAAGAAGGATGAAAAGCATATCAAATATCTGGAAAAAAAAAAGATAAAGTTCCTTATATACCACTGACAGACACTCCGATACACAATTTATCATCAACAAACTTGTTATTCGCATCGACAAATGAAAGTGATCCCTTTATGCCTCCCCCCTCTCCACGCGAAGACCATTTCCCCCCTTCACCCTCTTCCTTTCCTTTCCTTCCTTTTCCTCTGCTTGTTAGTGAGAGGTCGGCGGTGCGAGGTGGCGCAAGAGAGGGCTGCGACAGTGAGGATGGATGCTCAGGGCCCCAGGGGTGTGTTGGGGGGTGGTTCACGTTGGAGGCCACATGCTAGATATCATCGGTGGCCTCTAGGTTGGAACAGAGGAGGAGAAAGAGAGAGAGTAAACGACGCTACGGCAACAGAACGACGGTGGCTAAGGGAGCAAGACGTGTTCCCAAGGACTAAGAACCCACTTTGGGCAGACAGAGATGATGAGGATAACCAGAACGGGCGACGCGAGGATGACGACCACAAAGAGGAAAAATTCGTAGAAGGCGAATTTCGGCGACTTCTCAACCTGTGGTAGCGGCTTGGCTGGAGATGCCCTGAGGAGAGTTAGCATCAGTGGGCCCCCATGGCACCACGATGGTGCTCGCCGGCGGCGACCTCTGATGACGGGGCGGCTCAGGAAAGGGTTCTAAAAGCTTCAGGGTGAAGGTGTGGAGATTGTCACGTGGTTGGTGCAAACTAAGGTGCACTGAGACAGTGGATCAGCAAGCAGGGTGGCTCGGTGTGGGACGGCCATGGCGTGGCTCGTTAGCGCAGAGTTCCTAACCATGGGGAAGAAGGAGGGGAGCAATATGTTCACAAGGAAGTGGAGGAAGTAGGGGAAGCATCAATTTTGGAAGAGATTGGAGGAAGACGACGAATTTTGAGGTTGGGCGAAAAAGAGAGTGGCGGCACGACGAGAAGTGGCGGCGGGGAGCGTAGGCGGTGATGGAGCTACAATGGGTCTCCGGCAAGGGCAAGGTGAGCACATGTTAGACCACAACATGTGGAAGGTGATAGGGTGTGCCCAGTGACGGCAGAGGCTCACCACACGATGATGAATTTGACGACAGCGGTGCTCAGATGACGTCGTGGGCGGTGCTGAGCTCGTGGAACTACGTGGATGCCTTCCACCTCGAGGTGCACGTAGGGATGGTAACGGAGCCATTCCTCAATGGGGAGTGGTGGAACAGTCCCGCCCCCAAGAGAAGAAGAAAAAAACCCTGTTCCCTATCCCCTGGTGCTATTCACCCCTGTTCCCTATCCCCATCGGGTTATCGGGGCCCCACGGGACCGAGATCCGAAAGTTGGATCATCATCAAGCAAGCAAGCAAATGGAGACATCAAGCACTTGAGAATTGAGATATATCCAGAATGAAGTAATTTAGAATCAAGCATCTAAGCATTTGAGAAGTGAGTCATATAAATCTGGATATGTATCTAAGCTCATATACAAACAACAGAAGTATCTAAGCCATTTCAGATCAATCTAACAGCAGTCCAGCACCATTTCAGAGAGAAGGATGAGTAGTTGACTAACCGGTGCAGGAGGAGGAAGAGGCCGTCGTCAGCTGTTGGGGAGGAGGAGGCCGGCGCCGGCTGTTGGGGAGGAGGAGGACTGGAGGAGGTCAGCGTCGGTGTCGGCTCTCGGTTGTTGGGGAGGAGATGGCGTCGGATGTTGGGGGGGGGGGGAGGACTAAGAGGCCGGGTTAGATGCTGGGGAGGAACAGAGGACCAGACGAAGCCGGTGTCGTCGCGTCGGCTGTTGGTGGAGCAGCCGACATCGGATGTTACGAAGGACCAAAGGACCATACGAAGCGGGTGTCGTCGCGTCGGCTGTTGGTGGAGTAGCCAGCGTCGGATGTTACGAAGGACCAAAGGACCATACGAAGCTGGTGTCGCCGTGTTGGCTGTTGGTGGAGCAGCTGGCGTCGGATGTTGGGGAGGACCGGAGGACCAGACAAAGCCAGCGTCGCCGAGTCGGCTGTTGGTGGAGTAGCGTATCAAAGCGGGACTAAGGGAGGAACTACCAAATGAAGGGGGATGCGGGATGGAGAATTAGGGGCAGCGGCTAGGATGGGGAAGGTCGAAGGGGGATGTGGGAACTGGGAATGAGAAACTAGGGTTAGAAGCAAACGGTTAGTGGGCTGTGGGTTGGCTTAGTGTGGAGGTGCAGTGCGGAACTACGGACTATGCGGTAGTGGCCCACATGTCATAGGGGTTATCGGGGCCCCATGCGGATAGCGGGGATGGAGAGTAGAGGAATGTCCTTGGCCCCGCTTCCCCCGATGTGGAATAGGATTTTCATATTAGCACCCTCGTGGGGGGAAGAAATAGCCCCAACTCTGGCCCTTAATGGGTGAATTCCCCGGCGGAGAACGGGGAATGGGCCCCATTGCCATCCCTAGGTGCACAGTGTGCCACACTTGATGCACGACGCGACTGGTGGGCTACGCGGCGTCGTGGCTCAAGATCCCCTCCATCCCCAATCTCAAGGGCTCGTCCACGCGTTGTGCCGCCACGCGCACAACATGGCCCACCGCGGCGGCTAAGGCGTGGTGGCCATCGAGAACCTCTGGTGCATCAAGCGGTTCGCGGACGGTTACACCCATGAGCTACTTGGTGACTGGACCAAGGTGCCGCCTAGGCACTCCATCTTTATCGACCTAAAGCGTGTTGCGCCATGCCGTGTTGGGGAGAGGGATGGTATTTTGGGCAATACCATGAAATACAGACTATTGACTTGAACTTAACGGACGTTTGACTGATAGTAGTGGCATGGAAGATCTCCCTTTCGTTTGTCGATGGCGTTTAGGGTTATCGATGGCAAATCGTGGATTGGAGTGTTTGTTAGTGGTATAGAAGGATTTTTTATAGAATGATTGTTTTTTAAAAAAATGGCTAAACGTAAGGCTCTTAGCCCTTAAGGTACTGAAGAGGGGGGGGGGGGGTTGGTTTGCAAAAGGTAGGTAAATCACAAAAATAAAAGAAACAACACTGTCCGACCTGCCGGATTCGAACCAGCGACCTAAGGATTTAACTGCAACGACTACAGTCCTCCGCTCTACCAACTGAGCTAAGGTCGGATCTTGTAAAGCATAAGAAAACAATTACTATAATTGATATACCTATTAGTCTCCAGTCCTTCCCCTCTTCTTTTCGTCTCATTTGCGATAAGTCACTCGGCCTCAACACTTCGTACGTTCGATACAGATAATTAAGGCGGCATATATAATAGACATAATTACCTTCTCTATGACAGATACTCCAGAAAACTAGAGGACGCGTTGATTATGCAGCTATGCTGCCATGGCTATGTAAGCTGACTGCTGATGTGCGAGCTATGTAAACTGGTCTGTACTGCTGATTGCTGAAGTTATTACTCCCTGAGGTTTCACTAGCAGGCCTACGTTACGTGTTCGTCTAGACAAATCATGGAAGGAATCAATGGTTGGCACTTTTGGGCCATGAATAAAATGAAATCCAAATCTCTAGTATCTATCAGCTTGTGATTTCAGTTATCAGTTAATATCCGAGGAATTAGTGGAATCACTGCAAGTAGACGGGCAACCGAAGCACACTAGTGACCTTGATCACCTCTAGGTGCATGCATTCATTCAAAAATAATTGTGCTCACAATCGAAGCAGTACAAATGATGTTTACTCGTCTTTCCACTATAGAGCTAAAACTGGTCCTGAAGTAAACACCTCCGAGTGTAATTTGGAAGATTTTGCAGGTACAGCACAGCTACTCCGGGGTACAGAGACAAATCAGGTAGGCTCCACCTCAAAATGGCGAAATCTTTGGGCTCTATCCTCAGCAGTCAGCAGACATTCGAGTATACTACGATGGCAGGTTTCAATGCTATGTTCTTCATCTGGCACTTCAGATAACTAGAGGGGTTTGTTCGGACGTGTCACTATGTTACTGCCTGTTCGAGTTGAGGAAGAAGCTTCAGCTCAAAACAATCGGATGAAACCATCTTCAGAGGATCAACAAGAATCTAAAGGATGTGGTGCTTGTGGATCATTTTCCGATGCAAAATTTGCTGAATATGCTACTCAAAACTTCTTCGGATATGTCCTCCCCGCTGATTGTTGCAAGAGCCAATGCAGCTTCCCTCAAGTCTATAGTCCAAAAGTCCATCGGCAACTGGTCATTGATCGATGACTCCAGTCTTGTAAAAGCTTCTTGGGTCCTTAGGAGCTGCTCAAATTGCCTCTGGATAATACAAAATGGAATTTGAAAGCACTAAACAATCTTTCATATGTAACATTTGCAGCAACAATTCTCAGAGAAGAACTACTTTCGTTCTGTTATTGAGCAAACTGAATTACCTACCTGGTTTACAGTCCACTGTCGTCCCCCGGAAGGTATGGGCTCAAGACCTCTGACCTCTATTACAGCCTTCTCCAACTCAGAAATGCCTTTACCAGTGACTGCACATGTTTGTACATGTTTTCTGAAAAGTCCACTGAATCGTCCAAACTGTTCTCCTGAAACAAATGGTGTGCAATCTACCTTGTTGATTACAAGAACCATTGGCACCACAGAACCTGAGGATTTCTGATCTCCAAAAAGGAAGAGAAATAGAATAATTACCATGCATAATTTCCAAAGGGGCACGAATAATCATTATGCGTAATTTCTGAAGAAACACACTCAAAGCGTCTCAAGGACTAGTTTCTTAATAGTCAGCACTACTGAACAAGACAGGAAAAACTTCTACCAGGCAGTATCATCAGGAAAATTGATGAGAAAACGAAACTGAAAGTACCTTATTAATCAAAACATGTTCGATAAGTTTAGTGTCATCTTCAGTCCACCCATCAACTGCACTTATTGTCATAATAATCAGATCAGCTCCCAGTGCAGCAGCCTCTGATCGCTGCACGCCTGTGTGACGGCAGAATTGAAGACAGATATCAAGACTAGCATCAGCTTTGCAATTACTCCTTCGTGATATTGAATATATATTTTGACATAAAAAAAAACTCTCACCAACTTTTTCTACAATGTCATCAGTTTCTCTTATACCAGCAGTGTCTAGAAGGGTAACGGGGATGCCATGAATTGAGACGTTTGCTTCTACTACATCCCTTGTAGTTCCAGCTATTTCAGTAACAATAGCTCTTTCACTCTGCAAGCTAAACATTTAAATTTCAATATCAACTATTATGGGTGCAATACAAAATAAATCCAACGACACATAACATTCTTTAAGTATATAGTATATGCTATATGGAATTATAGACTACAGGTCTACAATCAGTATTCCTAAATAACCACTTAACCAGAATTGTAAACACAAAGATAATTTTGTGTTCAGGACAGAATATATTGAACAAAGATAATTCTACACCCCCATACTAATCGCATGGCATTAGGGCATCCACAGCTGTTTTTGTACGGATTATTTAAATTCACAGAAGAAAAGTATTAAATAAAATTTAGTTCATGTCCCTTCTCACATGAAGGTAGAAAATAATAAACGATTAACAAGCATGTTGGAGTTACATAAAAAAGTGAAGACCAAAAAAGATATGCTGGTCCAATATGCAAAAGAGACACATGAAAGAGGGATATCTAAGAACATACCTTACTCCAAGCATTCAGGAGGCTTGACTTTCCAACATTTGGGCGGCCAATTATGGCTATCTGCACCAAATTATAAATACATTTTTCAATCTTGATTATGTTTATCTTATTTTAACCCTTTAATATGATGCAAAAGAACAAAGTACCTGTAGACCAGATTGTAACAGCTTATCATAATTAGCAGTGTCCAAAGCATCCTGAACCTCTTGCCTCATACCATTAATTTTACCGACCAGCATCGTTGGGTCCAAGGGAGGCAACTCATCTTCAAAATCTAGACGAGCCTCGATTTCAGTGAGCAACTCTATGCACCTTGATCTCAAAGATTTTACTAGAGCAGAAAAGCCTCCCTACATTCAAACATACGGATAATTCAGACCCTGTTTTGGAGCACTTAGCTTCTTAAAAAATCCTCCCGCATTGGGCTTCTCGAAGGAGCTAAAGCAGATGAAGTTAAGCTTCCAATTGTAAAAGGGTTTTAACCTTATAGAGAGTTGTCTTAACTAATCCCTATTTTGAATGGCTTAGGCTTCTAGCATCTTCAACCTTAAGCTCAAAACCTTCCTAACAGAGTCTCACTCATATCGTTTTTCAACGTCTATCCAAAACTAAAAAACTGTTGTCCACAACAGAAGCTTGTGACTTGCCTGGATGCCAGCCAATGCCGAATCTGCTGCAGCTGCGGACTTAGCTGAAATGAGCCTTGACACATTCTCCGCTTGGGCCAAGTCCAATCTCCCATTCAGGAACGCACGAAGAGTGAACTCACCTGGAAAAAAAACATGTAAGTTTGGTGAGGGATTCGTACTGATAGTACATCACAAGATATCTTGACTGATCATTTGATTCTTCGAACTAAGAGAATCCGTCCATTTCTCTATAGCTACAATTCTAGCGGTAAATGTCCACCGTATAACGTCAATTCAACAACTGAACAGTAGGCAGCGAGTGAGCAAGCAACTAACCAGGGTCGGCGAGCCTGGCACCAGCTTCCAAGCAGGCCCTCAGCACACGTCGCAAGCAAAGATCATTGCCATGGCACTGGAGCTCCACCACATCCTCCCGGGTGTACGATCTTGGAGCCAACATAGGCACCACCAAAACCTTGAGAAATCGCAAGGTTAGATTTCGCACTAAGCAACATAAGCACTAGCCAATAGCGAGCGCCGAGCCGCAGTACCTCATCGATGACGCTGCCGTCCCCGTCCAGCGCGAACCCGTACTCCACTAGGTGGCTGCGCGGCCGCCACGGCGCCGTCGCCTTCCTGGCCGGCCGGAACACGCGGCAGGCGACGGCGACGGCGTCGGCGCCGGAGAGCCGCACGATCCCGACTGCCGCGGGGCCGCCGCCGAGGGAGGTGACGATGGCGGCAATCGTCCCCGGGGGTCCGCCGCCGCGATAGTCCGGGCTGCGCGAGGGCGAGGGCGAGCGCTCGTCGCCTGGGAGGACGAGGAAGTGGCGGGAGGCTAGGGTCTCCGCGCGCGTGGCTAGGGTTTTGGGGCTAGGGTTTAGGAGGCGGCGGCGGAGGAGGGTGGGGAAGGGTGCCATAGGAAGAGGGGGAGGAGGCGAGAGAGAGCGCGAGCCATTGGATTGGGATAGACAGCCAGCCGTTGGGACGGGGAGGATGGTTAGCCGGAGCGGCGAGGGGACAGAGAGGTCTCCAGCACCGTCGGATGGTAAATCTACGGTTTGTATCCAGAGGTGCCCAAACGCACTACAACCTAGGAAGACGAGCTGAGCTCTCCAACCAAACACTCGAAGCCGACCATTGAAATCTTTCATTGAGCTCAAGATCATCAAAGCACCAGGCAATGAGGCGAACAACCGCCGTATATTTATGGGGTTGTTTATTGCACACTTACTTATAATTTTCTAAACTTTCGATCAATTTTTAAGCCACGGGATCTAAATCCAACTACACACATCATTTCATCCATCCATATATATAAACCCAACCCGCACTTCTCGAACCCTAGCCTCCACTCCTCCAAACCCACCACTAGCCATCGCCTCCTACCTCGCCAGCCAGCTCCACCCCCACCACTCGATACAGCTGTAGGCGCCAAGGGTGGTGCCTACGCCGCCACCCACCTCCTCCTCCTCCCCGCCTCCACTTGTCAGCCTCCTTCCTCGTCTCTGACGACGGTGACGCCGGATCCGTCACCAATTCTCGCTGCCCCTCCCTCCCTCTAAGCTCAAGGCTCCAGTGAATCCAAACTCTAACCGATGGATCTGAGCCCTAACCCGACGGTGGCGCCAAAGAGGAGGAAGATGAGCTCGTCGGAGCACGAATCTCAACACAAGATCCAAAGGTTAGAAAATCGACTCAGATTTAGTGAAATTTCAGATGACCGTGATTTAGCAAACCCATATAGTTATTCCATATCACCACCAATGATTTACCAGCGGTTCTAACTCTAGTATCAAAAGCACTATAAATGTTTTAACTAAAAATAACATGGTACGCCTGCTGCTTTCACATAACATCTCCTCTCTTATAGCCTTTTATCGTTCTGCTTAGGACGAACTGACTATTTGCCACATTTTTGTTTGCCACTTGACAAAATACTAGAAAGTTCATGATAAAAGATAATATGCCACATCTTTCATTGCCCCATTTAGTTTTTTCACCATTTCCGGGTTTTAAATCGGTTTTCTTTTCTTTTAGCCATAACTCAACCGTGAAATGACTTATAAACCCCTTCGGTCAGGTCAAGCCAGCAGCGACCAAGGCGACGGCGGTCTCCTCCCTCATTTCCGGTGGTGATGTTGGGGCGGCAAGGATGACGTGCACACATCGTGTTGCCGCGTGTAGGGAACCCATTTTGGGGACCCGTGGGCATGGAGGCGAAGTGGAGGCGGCTGGCGACGGCATCATGCGGCGGCGCGACAAGGATGACAGTGATGGCGGCCCACGGTGGATGTAAAAAAGGGATATGGTGCGGGAGAGCTTCAAAGAGGTTGCGCGTACCTGGTGACGCGGTTGGCGAGGCTTGGGGAAGATGGGAGCGGTGGGTCAATGGCGCGACGAGTGGCGACGGCGAAGAAACAGCTGTGCAAAGGGATGAACATGATCGTAATGAGATGAGGAAGGATACGAAAGGATCAATTTTGAAAGAAACGCACAGATGGGGACGAATTTAGGCAGATTACCAAGGGAAACATGGGCGGTGGCATCAGTTCGTCGGGCGTGGACGAGGGCACACATTTTCTGGTGTGTGACGTAGGCGCGGTATGGAGTCAGTGAGTGGCACTAGCACAGGCGCGTGGTGGCGTGAGCGAGCAGGCGTTGAGGAGTTGCAGCGGTATGGAGGAGCTCCCGACTTGGGGAGAGCAGATGGAGAAGGAGCTCGCATGTGACATCGCCTTCGGACTTGGGGGAGGAGGCCACTGTCACCTTGGTTGTTGCCGCCGCTTTGGTCACGAGAGAGCAGAGAGCAAAAAGTGAGAGAGTGGAGTGGTTGGGGTTAGGCTGGCTCGACCCAACCACATAGTAAGGCTCACGAAGAGGCAAAAAAGTCATTTCACGGCCGGACTATGGCTAAAAGAAAATAAAATCGATTTAAAAACCCCCAAAAAGCAAAAATAAATAAATAAATGTGGTAACAAAGATGTGACATATTATCTATTACAGTGAACTTTCTTGTATTTTGTCAAGTGGCAAATAGTCCGTCATCTCTTTTGCTTAGCATGCTGGTACGTGCATACCTGCTCTCAGCACCAATCCATCTCCCGTTTCTGCACAATGGATCTGGCATCTGAAAAACGCTATAGGAGCATCAATGGAAGACATCTTTGCATGCTACGACTAACAATTAGTATGAGGCACAAATCAAATGTTGGACTTCTGGATTCCAAATCCGCATATCGTCTTAAGTTCTGAACTGGTTGATCCATCCAGATCACCTGGCGCTCGCGGCCACAAGAATTTGCCGGGTGATCCGGCAATTAAGGACAGGAATGGCCAAAATATCATCTCAGTGTGCGACACTGCACTTGCATGAATACGAACTATTTTGATTCCAATACAACATTGCAGTGTCTGCAGATCTGAACAAGCATATGAAGGTTTTTTTTGGTTGATGTTGTGTTAGGACTGCGCTATGGGATTTGCAGAGCATCCTAAACCAAATCAGAAGGGCATGCAATTCTATAGTAAATAAGATAATACTATACGCAGTAGATGCTTGAACTTTGAACAAGGACACGATAGTATAATTGTGGTAAGTATATGCATTGGAACATGATAATGTTCATCAGAGGGAAAATCGGAGATTTCTTTTGTTGATGACATGTTACTCTGCGATGTAAGAGCTCGAGAGGAGAGGAGAGAAGGCGCGGGACGCTGCCTGTTCGTCACGGAGGAGACAGAGAAAAGAAGTAGATTCAATCATCTACTTTACAGGTAAATTTTTTTGAAAATTTGTAATTTAATTCAAAACCCTGGTAGGTTAGCAAATAAAACTAGCGACTGAGAATTGATTTCATTAGATTATTTTAGCTTTATGTTTTAGTTTAGATTATTATTGTAGGTTAGATAATTTTTACACGGGAAATAATTTAGAAACTAGAAAAATAGCAAGTACCTCTAAAAATTTCGTAAAAATTCTAGAGTAGCTAAATAGAGTGTGTAGAGCCTGATTAAAATATTCCTAGCTTCAATTATGTTTTTATTTTTGCACGGTAAATATTCTATAAATGCTGAGAATACATTTTAAACTAGAAAAATAGCATGGTACCCCTAAAAATTCCAAAAAAAATCCAGAGTAGCTAAATAGGGTGTGTAGAGCCTGATTAAAATATTCCCAGCTTCAGTTATGTTCTCATTTTTTGCACGGTAAATATTCTGTGAATACCGAGAATACATTTAAATTAGGAAAATAGCAAGGTAGCTCTACAAATTCCCCCCAAAAAAATCTAGAGTAGCTAAATAGGGTGCGTAGAGCCTGATTAAAATATTCCCAGCTTTAGTTATGTTCTTATTTTTGCACGGTAAATATTATGTAAATGCCGAGATAATTTTTGAAATATTGCCCATCTTAAATTTCAGGTATGGCGGCCCTAGGAGACACTACGCAATGGCTGTACGAGCTGCTTGACCCGACCATTGACGCAACTCACCGTAGTCGCCTTAGTACCATCCTCCTGCAGGAGGGCGAGCAGCCCATTGAGCTTGGCGTGTTGCGGTTGCACACGCCCATGAGGGCATAGAGGGTGGACCCACGTTGGGTTCCGCGGTACGTATAATTATGACCTTCTTGTAATTAATTTCAGTCTGACTTGTGTGGATGGACTCATATATGTTCTTAATCCTTTGGACACAGGTTGAGAGTGGTCGACCTGCTTCCACTAGCTAGGATGGTGGAGGCGACGTGGGAGGACGTCGCCGCTAGGGTGTCTACGTCGAGGCAGTTTTTATACAATTGGTGCCTCCTAACAGCGCTGGTTAACTGGTGGAGGCCAGAGACGCACACATTCCACCTTCCATGCGGGGATATGACGCCGACGCTTCAGGACATGGGCTACCTAACCGAATTGCCCTGCACAGGCTTCCTAATGGTACTGTATGCCATCCCAGACATGTGGCGCACGGATATCCTCGCTGAGGTGGATCAACCAGTTTGACGTAAGTATTTATAACTCTTGTGTTTCTGCTTCAATTCCTTTTGTTTAACTTAGTGATGTGTCTTTGTCTTCTTGCAACCGGTTGACTTGGGACCAGACGCACCCAAGTATAGAGTGAGTAGTTACTTCAAGGTGTACTTATTGTGGCTCTTCTGGTAGGTCATGTTCCTAGGGTCCAACGGTGACAGCGTGGACAAGCACATGATCCGCTACGCACAGGAGCTGGCGAACGAGGAGGTGGACATGATCCCACCGTACGCCTAGGGCCTGGTGGTGCAGTGCATGACTTACCGCGCCCTATGCGGGGCATGCCACCGGGTCCGGGAGAGCTTCGTTCTCTCCGGATATCCGTTGCTTCTTCAGCTGTGGTCGTTCGAGCGTTTCCAGATGAAACGACCACAGATGGACCTAGGAGCCTACACTGGCGCGATGTACGCCGACGATGACCCCGTGGACCGGCCAACCATGGGTACAGTGTGGTGTCGCTGATGGGTAAGTATTTTGAACCTTTAGCCCTTTTCGTAATTTAATTTAATTGCATATGCTAAGTTTTTGCTGTCCTATTCCACATGTCACCTTCACTCTGATCACTACGCACACATCCTACCCAAACTACGTTACGATGCTCGATCAGTTGACGGATGACCACGTCATCTAGACATTGTACGCTACTATCAACAGAGTGTCAGCGTGCGCACCCCGAGGCTAGTCCACCAATGCATACGAGACTCACAGTACTAGTACACGCGGGAGTTCTTGGTGCATGACATCTTCGTCGAGGAGTACCACATGCACCGGGTGATGCACCACTTCAGTCTACATCAAGAGTGTTTGCCTTCGACCACCTGAGGGACAGTGCTCGCCTCGACCACAGGCTCTGCTGTTGTAGAGGTAGCCTTCACAAAAGACATAAAATGTTTCTAGTGCTCCTTTTCTCTTTGCTTGATAAAGCCATGAGAAGTAGAAACTGAAAATGTTTTGTTATCTTAGTAGAATGGTACCTTGGTCTTGGGGGCTTTATGCTTAAGTTCTTCGACCACACCTCTTTTCTCTGCAGCGATTATGTCTACAAAGAACTGTCTGATGGGGGTGCTCGAAGGAAGGGTGGAACTCGAATTTGGCGACACCTTTTGGTCAGAGAAATTATGTCTTCCTCTGACTCATCTTTGATAGCCTTTAATTCGACCTCTTGGTCGTCTTGAAGGTCTGCAATGCCTACTTTCTGCAAAAGTCAGAAAACAAATATTGTCAAGTGGTCAAATGTTACGATTACTGAACCCTAAAGATGAAATCAAATTTTTACCTTTAGGCGTTCTTTCCTTTCTTCCTTGGTTACGACCACTAGGATTTGAGGAGCTCCTGCCATGGTCGTAGGAGCCTTCTCACAAATGAACTTGACTTGAGCGTTAATTTCTTTTTGTGAAAGATCTACGATTACGGAGATATAATCAACAATCATGCTCAAAATTAACAGAAAGATCTAAGTTGATTATTACTTTACCTTCTTCATAATCCCGGGTCGGGTCAGTAGTCCCCGAGTACTTCCACATGGGGTGTACTCGATCCATCAGAGGACTAATGTGGCGCGTGATGAAGTCTCTCACCACGTGCCATCTGGTCAGCCCCTCTTCCCTCAAATCCTTGATGGCTTGGATGTAGGGGTAATTAGGTCAATGACATCGCGTTAAAGCGTAATCGGAGGAATGACACTCTATTCTCCTCGGGTTGGAAAATAACATCGCGAACATCGAAAAATTAGACAAATGAGATCCTGGCCAATTACCTCCGTTTCCAGAATTTTTTAAATATTGAAGCTGAGCTCAATTTTTTTTTGTGGAGTCTCCCGACACAGTTTAATTACTTGCGTATTTTTTTTCAAAACTTTATACATTCTTATTTTGTCTCTAAAATTCATTTAATTATACTGTTTGTAGGAATTTTCTAATATAGAAAATGAGGTCCAAATATGATGAATTTTTTTTTCAGGCTCCTTATATAGTGGACTTGATTATGTAATTTTTCTTCAAAATTTTACAAAATTAAGTAATGCAATTTAATAATGTCCACTGTGTGAGAAGTCTAATATTTCATAATGTAAGGACATTATGAAATTGTATTAATTAATTTTGTAAAAATTCTAGAAAAATTACATAATCAATTCCACTATATATGAGAGCTGAAAAAATTCATAATGTTTGGACCTCATTTTCTATATTAGAAAATTCCTACAAACAAAGATAATTAAATGAATTTTAGAGACAAAATAAAAATGTATAAAGTTTGGAAAAAAAATACACAAGCAATTAAACTGTGTCAGGAGACTTCACAAAAAAAAAATTTTTTGAGCTCAACTTCTATATTTAAAAAATTCTGGAAACGGAGGTAACTGGCCAAGATGTCATTTGTTTAATTTTTCGATGTTCGCGATGTTATTTTCCAACCCGAGGAGAACAGAGTGTCATTCCTCCGATTACGCTCTAACACGATGTCATTGACCTAATTATTCCCTTGGATGTAAGGGGTGATCCGGTCAAGGACACTCGGAGTTGAGTCCCAAGATGAACTCGTCTCTGCAGGCTTCCTCGTGAAGAAAAGACTATCGTCCTTGGACAAAGGTCGAATAGAATCACCTCTTCTTCCACCCTGGTCATGATGACTGGGTGAACATCTGAATGTACTCCCTGGACTTCCCGTCGTGGAGCTTCAGTCCATAGCTGTCTATGATTCCGCTGTGCTTGCCCATCTCATAGTAATACAGGAAGAGATCCAAATTTGGAAGAATTCCCAGCGAGGCTTCGCACAGATAAACAAATACACTATGCATTGCAATGGAATTGGGAACCAAGTTCACCAATTCCACCCCCAAAATGCTGGAATACGACCATCAGAAAAGGGTGATTGGGCAGTCGAAAATCACATTCGTAGTATGTCTGGAATACTGGAATAGTGTCCTTCTCACCCGAGGGCCAATACTGACCCTCAGCGTTGGTCCACTTCACCAAAGCGCACCTCGGGATCTTCTCTGGTATGACCAGAGCAGTCAACTTTTCCACATCCATCTCATATTTCTCCCACTTGGAAACAGTCCCAGCCATTTCTTGTAAACGAGTTTGATTTGGATTTGGAAGAATTTGGGGGAATGATTGCACACTTGGTTGGCGGTAGAGAGATCGAAAGCTCGAGAGCACTTGGAGCAAATGAGGAAAGTAAAAACCCTAAGTCACACCCTTGGTAGATATTTATAACCGCGGGTTTGAGTTAAAGATCGTGGGAACAAAACAGTTACCATCCCTTCGGGAACTGCTCCCAACGGATAGATATGTGAGAGTCAATTGACATTCTTTAATCTGTCTGTTCGGGAAAAGTAGTTCTTTTTTTTTACTCAAGTAAAATGACCTTCTTGACCAATTCAATTTCTGGTCGAATGAAATGCTAGTCAGAAAGACTCTACTTCCGATCACTATTTTACGACCTGTTTTCCAAGTAAGTTACTTTCACTTGAAGTTGGGTGGTTAGATGATGAGGATTTAATAATCCCCAATTAATTAAATTGTTTATCTGTAATTGTTATTATAGATAACAATATCTTAATGTTATTCGTAAGGATACCCCTTATCATTAATAAGGGAGAAACTTAGCCGAGTGGTCGTAAACCATTTTACGGCCACCCTATATAGTTGTAAGTTCTTCTATGACCACCTAGTGGTCGTAAGATTTCCTATGACCACCCCATGATCATAAGCCTTACTACGATTACTTCATGGTTGTAAGCTTTACTACGACCACCCTATGGTCAACAAAGCCTACAGATATGTGGACCCAATCGACTAGGGACACTTATGCGTTGTGTTTAATACACACACTTGTTAATATGTGTTGTTATTCTCCAGGATAATTGCACGTATTAAGCATCTGTCTCTGACATAACTGCAAGGCAACGTGGGAGGATTAGTCTCTAGCAATAACCGTAACTGAACGTGTGTATTTCATCAAACGATGAGATGCCTCTTGATACGGGACAACTACCACCCCTTCACACGCTACATAAGGAGTAAAGCTGGTGGACAGAAAACAAGAACAACAACAACAATAATAACCTGCCCGAACATGGATGTCAATTACCATCGCACGGCGTAAGTCCCGACAGACATGGACGTTAATTACCATCATCTGCACTACCCAGGTAACTCCTACCATCTACAACCTACAGGCTAAATGTCTGGACTTAGTAAATTAATCAGCCAGGTCATTCCCATTTAGGACATGTGGTTGTACGATATTGCTCGATTTGAATAGACACAAGCGTCGATCCTTAATCGACCAGGGCGAGACAGTCAAAACCCATGCCACTCGCCCTAGTCTAAACAATTTCCACCATTTTATTTTATTTTCCAATTATTTACATTACCCAATGTCATACATTTCCAAACTATAGCATAAAGGGTAACAATGATTTCCCCCCAAAGGTTGATCAAGACCAAAAAGCATGTCTAAGCAGTTCTACCGTGTTTAACTATTCCACAATGTTGTAATCAATATTACGGAATTATTATGCTAGGGTTACAAAGGTATATGGATAACATTTATCAAAGGAAGACATTAACAATTTTAGGTCTGCCTAACAATCTACAATTTGAACCCATCATTTTATACGAAATAGCAATGCGTAATACTTTAGCACTATAAACATAATTTAAAAATCATAGGTATAGAATGTTCAAAGGAGACTTGCCTTCTTTGAATTTTTAGGTTAACGCGTCTGGTTGGTCCAAAGTGGCTTCGGTGACGTCAGACTCTACACGCGTGAATCGAGACAAATAAATAACATAAAAATAAATAAAATCTAAAAATTATAAAATTAGTATCAATAGAGATATTATGAATTTAGGAACATAAATTGATTCGGAGTTCATACGAAAGAGAATGAACTCCTGGAGGTTTATCAGAATTGGAAATTCCTGGAAATTAAGAAGGAGAGGAATATTCCATTCTAATTTCGTAATAACAAACTCAGAGTATGAAACCTGGGCCCCATTTGTTAGTGAGTGAGAGAGAGGTAGGAAGGGGATAAAGTATGACATGTGGGCCACTAATGTCATTGACTCAATGAGCAGTACACAGAGAACAGAGTAGAGCAGAGGAGGTGCCAGGCGGCATGGGAGCGGCGGTGCGGGAGCGGCGGCGCGGGAGCAGTCGATGACTAAAAAATGGAACCGCAAAGGGGTTCCCTACCTGCAGGTGTCGGTGTCGGAGGGGCACGAGGGTGGCGATGGCCTTGGCGCCAGGGCACGATCTTGGCCAGCCGATCTTGGCGATCTTGAGGCGGTATGGCGCACGGGCAAGGCGTCAGGTGAGTTGGGGCGGCCGGGAAATGGCCGAGGCGGTGGGGCAATGGTGCCGGCAGTGGTGGCGTCTCTCCACGGTGATGAATCGGTTGAATCGAGGTGAGGGATGGGTAGAAGAAGTTCAGGAACACGTCATGACACGGTCTATTCGGCGAAAAACTCACCGGAGAAGGAGATCGAGCGACGGGGGAATTTTTGGCCTAAAGGAAGGAACGACAAAATCCGGCGATGAACTGCAACCAAAAGTGAAATTGATTGAAGGGAAATGATCGTGGAGCTCGAGAACACGACGTAACATGGTTTGGACATCAAAATTCTCAATGGAGCGACGGGAGCACAAGACGAGGTGGCGGCTGACGCTTGAGAAGACGGCAAATTCGATGGCGACGAAGCTCCGGTGGCTATGGGGTTTAGAGGAGGTGCAAAGGGGGTAGAAGGGGTGCCGAAGCTTCCATTTATAGGCTTGGATGGAGTTTGAATCGACGCGGCCATGAACACGATTGACAGAAGCGTTACAGACATGCATTTGGAAATCGACCAAATGACAACACATTGATGAGGGATTGCGGTAACGGAGGAATTGATTGCACAATGATGGTGGTGTGGAGATGACATGGGCGGCGCGGCCGAAACGTCGCGCTGACATGGGCGGGGTGCGTGTGGGCAGCGTGGAATTTCAAATTACAAAAATTGAATTTGGAATTTGGCGACGAATTTGGAACTGAGACGATTGAATTTGGATTGAATTTCGGAATTGGAATTTAAATGAATGCAAAAACTCCAAAAGAAGATCAACACTTTGAATTAATTAATTTGAAATAAATGTTTGAAAAGGGCCAAAATTTGGGATGTTACAGTTATGATCAACCCAAGCATGTATTGCTGCCTGAAACTAGAATAAACTAGGTTGCATCCATACTTTTTGCAGTTTTAATAGAGGTAACTTAAAAAGTTGCTGACATAGTCTGCCGACAATTGCAAAGAAATGAATTTTAGACTAGAAATAGAGCAGCCATATCAAATTTGGTGTTTGGACATAAGACAAGAAAATCTTCTGGAAGGGCATCGACCCCGTCTACAGCACCCACACAACGAGCTGTCGAAGGGATCGGCCAGTGACAAATCATGGATATGCTTGTTATTATCGAAATCAGCGCAAGAATCACTTTTGAATTCAAATTGAGCGTCTTGAGAAGCTCTATCTTCCACTTGTAGCAGCTTGTGTTAATTAGCCAGCCATTTCTTGTCGTAGTTCATAGGGACTCCAAATTCGATTTCCTCTACCACTTTTGCATTCAAAACAAAGAACTTGGCAAATAAAACATCTTGTCGATGGCCTTTGTAATCCTCCAACACCATTTTTCAGATGAATCTGAAGGAATTCGATTGGATCTAGTGGGTCATACTGATGCACATAGTTCATATTCATCTGTAAGTGTTTGCATAGCTAGAAAAAGGCAAGAAGAGACATGTTTTAAAGCCGTTGCTAACTAGACTAGATTATATGACCATAAAATATTTATTTTGATATGTAAAGCAAGCAAAGATAAATAAACCCACAATGACATACAGCTTCTCCAAGCAGGGGAAGCACTCGAGGATGTCAACAGCAGCATCCAAATTAGGGCCATAAGACTCAAGAGCCAAAACCTTCACTGTGCGTATTGAGGTTGTCAAGCTGACTAGGATCATTTCCTAAAGAAAACGATGAACATCAATAATAATATGCACATAGGAATGCCCAACGCAAGATTCAAGAAGGCTGCTACTGTCAAGTTTCAACCAGAATCAGCACACACATATGACGGCAAAAATCAAGCACGAGAAATGACGAACAGAAAAAACAATGCGATACAATTTTTGTCGCAACCCTGGTCGCTACCGTAGGCGTTGCTTTTTTTCTTTCTCTTTCTCTTTCTCTCTCACATTAGAGTACAAGTCTCTTGCTTATATAGTGTTAGAACTCAGCCACACAAACGTAATAAACTAGGATTCGGCAAGCCTACTAGGACTTGGATACGGCAAAGAAAAAAGGAAACAAAAAGATTAAACTTTTATCATTCACTCCCTTAATCTTGTTGTTTCCCCTTTTTGTGTGCATAATCCATATTTTCTATCACATCTCCAGTACACATAGACACGTACTAGGACTGGAAACTCAGTTGCCAGTTGGACTCAACTTCAACGTGGCTCACACGCACTCAGCCGGAGACGGTGGCACAACTAGAACACTTCTTGGACTCTTACTCATTGAGGCAGTCGGTCTCAACTATGACTTGCCGAACTCGTACTCGACTCAAGATGGCGAACACATCTCCTCAACGTCCCAAACTAATCTCTAGCTCGACACGGGATTACAACTCACAAACCTCGGCCATGAGTAGCGTCAGCTCGTCATCTTCTAGCTTTTCTGCAAAATTAGCCTCCTCTTGTTTCTTCTTGGGACGACATTCTAAGGCAAAGTGTCCATAGTCCTGACAATTATAGCATCTCACATTTGTCTTATCAAACTTCCTATTGCATCTGCTAGCATTTGCTTCCTTGGCTTTCCACTCAGCACGGGTGAGCAGCACATGTTCCTCCCTGCTGTCGCCATAGCTCGTGAGACGATCCTCATGTACCTTGAGCCTTCCGATCAACTCATCCACGATCATGATTTTAAGATCAGCAAATTGCTCAATGGTCGACACGATCAAAAGGAATTTAGTAGGGATGACACAGAGGAATTTCTTGATGATGTATGTCCCCTCCATCTTCTCACCAAGCGCATGGATCTTGTTGACCACTGTTGTCAATCGTACAGTGAAGTCGTCGATTAAGTCCACTTCCTTCATCCATAGCTCCTCGAACTCATACTTGAGGGTTTGAATTCGTGCTTCCATGACACACTTCACGCCCATGTGCATGGTCATAAGCGTCTCCCAAACCTCCTTCTCTGTCTCCTTCTCGGCAAGCAAGAGGAGGGTGTCATTGCTGATGCCCCGATAGATGGCCGCTATCGCCGTCTGATCCCTACACATGTCGACCGCCGCCTTCGATTTGATCACATCCCACACACCCTGCGCCTTCAAATAGACATTCATCTTGATAGCTCATACCACATAATTGCTCTTGGTGAGCATCGGATATTGCAGCGAAACAAAACTTTCCTTCAAACCGCTTGGTTCCCCGTCCTTTGCCATAGCTCTGATACCAATTGTGAGCTTTTAACCATGATCAGCACACACGTACGACAGCAAAAATCAAGCACGAGAATTAACAAATGAGAGAAACAACACGATATGTTTTTTTGTCCCTACTGCAGGCGTTGCTTTTCTCTCTCTTTCTCTCTTACATTAGACTACAAGTCTCTTGCTTGTATAATGCTAGAACTCAGCCACACAAACAAAATAAACTAGGATTCGACAAGCCCTCTATACTCGGATTAAACTTCTATCAGATGCTACCTGGAAAACTGTGGTTCCAATCTCGAGTTTGGAGATGTCGGATGACAGTAAGCCCAATATCTCTAGTTTAGGTGCCCCGATTACCCGAATGGCATCCAGACCACCGATCGGACAAAATGGTAGTAATCTTTCAAGGCGAGGGGCGTCCTCAATGACCAGCTTTTGTTTGGACCAACTAACAGCATGGAAGCTGATGCTCCTAAGGGCTTGTTTGGTATAGCTCTGGATCTCAACTTCTCAGTGGGAGCTAGCGGATCTGAACCAAACACCTCTAGCTCCCAAAAAAAAACAGATTCTCGGAGTGGAGCAGAAAATGAACTAGCGGCGCGGAGCGACCTTGGGGTAGATTCTTGTGGGGAGTCAGCCCACCCGAAACAAAAGTGCCCCTTGAAGTTGCCAATAATCACCCGCAATTTCCATTCACTTACCTCCTCACCCTCTCCCCACCCCGAGCACAGAAACGACAATGCATACCCCTTCGCACGTGCACCTCTCCATGCGACTCCTCATGCAAAGTGCGTCTGGAGGTGACGACGATGATTGGAGGAAACGATCACACGGCTGTGACGAAGGTGATCAGCGACGAGTAGTGACGGAGGCCTACATCTTGCGTACACCTCCTTCGGTCCTTCCAACATGGTTTGGCGTCGGCACCCCCAAACCCAAAGTGTGTTGTTGGCCTCTTCCTCTTCCTCTTCCTCTTCCTCGGCGACGATGGCGAGCATTAGTGACCGCATCTTCCTCGATGACATCCCCGTCCGTTCCTCCTTCCAATAGCCACGGTCGCCTCCAAGATGAAGAGCGCACTCCCACCAACGGCTGATCCCCTTCCTCACTGGTCACGACGTCCTCCTCTTCCATACAGAACCATTTCTTGTTGCCTCCCAAATCCTAATCTCCTCCATCTTAGACGGTCGCTGGAGTCCATCATTGCTAGAGTCGAACATAGCTGATCCCCTTTGCCTCTTCATCAGTCGTCACCGGTCGACATCCCCTCAAGGTAAGAACTGACTTGTCGCCCCTCCTCTTGTCCTGTTTCCCTCCTCTCTTTTGTTTGGAATGTGCAGATCAGAGCAAAATGTGTAGGATGTGATGAAGTATTTTGGTTGTGATGTGTAGGATTTGTGATGTGAATCAAATCTCCTGATGAGATTCAATCTGTTAGTTGCTCGATCTTTCACGGTGGAACAACCAACTCACAAACCAATTCGATTGAATTGAATTGCAAGAAAATCAGTGCACTCACAAACCAATCTAATAGATTGAATTGCAGGTATTGTAGTAGGCTCGGTGAACAGTGCTCACACATGAATAGTACCATGCATGAACAATCCCCGAACTCTTGATCGCTCTCTCTCAATCCTTCTCTCTCAACTCATCTCAAGAACTCATCTCAAGAGCACACGATATGCGCCACAACGGCTTTTCTTAATTTCATTATCTAAATCATTACTTGTCTCTTTACATGGTGTGGCCATGGGGCATAAATAGCCTCCCACGCAAGCAAAACCGCTTTTTCGTGAACAGTAACCACATGAACAGTATGCATGAATAGTGTCCAAAACTAACTCAACCTCCTAAACGCACATAACTCAAACTCTCCTATTTTTGAAATCTACCATGCGTGAACAGTACATGTGAATAGTATCTAAAACTAACTCAATCAATCTAGTATCCTATTCGGACTCTTTCCAAAATAGGAAATTACAAGCAATTTTCAGACAACCCGACAAGAACTATATTCGGATATTGGAATCCAAACCAAACCAATCTGTATTCCAGGCTCCTTCATATCTTCTGATGCGATGTCTTCTTTTCAATGGTAGGTGGCCCCCAACCTAAGGTACACAAGGAAAGGAACTCATGTAGAGAAAGGTTCCCATGTACCGATTCCAATCCGAACAGATTATCCCTAATTCCTTGCCTTTTAATCTGAGGTGATTTTTTTTTGTCTCTTGGAAACATGTCAGAGGAGGACTCCCTTTTGATTCGGATTCTTGCTTTGTTTTGCACTGCAACATTTGCATGCACCAGCCCATATGCCGCACTCCTATGCGCTCTATTCACGGTTAGGATTTCAACCCCATTATCAAACGCACGGACAAGAAGCCTCTTTTCTTTCCTCCTTCTCGGCAACAGCCGTGCTAATATCATGCTCACTGTTTTTATCAAGTGTGTAGGACTGGGTCCTATTTGTGTGGTTCATGTCATATGGTTCATGAACAAATTTTTGCATATCCCCTGTACATGAATTTAGCTGATGAGTATATGTTTGATATTGCTACTTGTGCTTGTACTTCGGTAATTCGTGGATGCCATAAGATTCAATCCTTGCAAGGCTTCATGTGATTGTATTTTCTAGAGGCTTAGATATTAGTTGATCATGCTAAAAATCCTCTGCTTTTCCAGTGTCCATAGCAACTGTTTAGGCTTTTGGTCTATAGCTTCTTTCTCTGTTTCCCTCCTCGATCTAGCATAGTATCTACTTCCTAGGCACATATAGGGTTTATGAGGCAACATAACCATGTCCTATTGGGTAATCGAGATCTTGTTGTGTTTAGCAATCTAGAAAGCTTGAAACTTCTGTACAAATAAGTTAGATTTTTTTTTACCATCAGTTCATCTGTGTAGCTCATAACATGACAGTAGTGTACAACAAGGTCTGTTTGTCATGCATGCTTCATTACCTTGCATTGTGTTTTGTTACTGCTTGTACATGAGTTTGCCAAATGCTTCCCAAATGATAGTGTTTGCTTGAAGTTCAATTAGACAAGAACATTAGTGTGTTTTGGATTATGCCTAGCAAATGCATGCTCCGTTTTGTCAATGAACCAGATGAATGATTTCAAATAGAGTTACGATTTCTGTGTAAATTGGTGTACAAGAGGCCACAAAGGAAACCTATAAAGAAGGCCACGAACCTGAAGAAGAAAGAAAAGAGGATGCCCACATTGAATTGTTGTAGACGAGTGGACAGAGTATATGAACACATGTAGTTGAGTTCAGATTCTTGTTGTAACTTCAATGATTGAGTAGTCATGTATAGAAAAATTATGTGTAATGATCTTCATAGAATGCAATAAAGGCAATAAATTGTCATTGTGGTTGTAATCGCGGCTTTCAGTTTGATACTATTTTGTTATTGAATCTGAGCTCGGCTACCTTGTAAAGATATTTCCGAATACTGTGTACAAAATTCAAAATACAAGTAGCACCGTTGATACAAATAGACTTGAGTTTTTAAAACCAAGGATAGTATGGTCTTTTTGCCACCAATCCTCTCTTTCAAGGTTTTGAGCAAGGTAGTTAGAATCGCGATCCTACTTGTAGAGTCTTACGATTCTACGAATCCACAACAGTCTGTCAATCCAAATTGCACTGTGAATCAGAATCAGGTAGAATCGTGATAGAGTCGTAATCCAAAGGGTAGAATCATGTAGCATTGTAGAGTAGAATCGTGGTAGAGTCGCATTTTTTTTGCAAATTTTTTTTAGAGGCCAGGCCTTGCTGATATTTTGTTTTAGAGAAAAATTTGTTGATACTTATTTCTGAGAATGAAACTATAAATAAACAAAGAGCATGCAAAATATTATATCAGTGTGCTAATGCTAGTACAAATATTGATATTATGACATGAGCAATCTTGAGCTTGATAATGATAAGCTATTTTTGTTCCTGGAGTATGTCTAGCTGCTTTTAAGGAACATGCAAGTGTTGCAATTAGATATTGATTTACAAAAGTTGTGAACATTTCTCATGTAATTGTAGTAAATTAGTCATGGTCATTGGCTGTTCTCCAGTAGTTTAGAACTATATCACCCATCATGTCAGTACCATTATGCTTTTCTGTTGTGCGATAAAAAGTGCTTTGTCCCTTTTTTCGGTTATAAGTAAGTAGTAAACCATATAAGAATCATCCAAACTTATAGTATAGATATTAAATATGTGTATTTTTACAATTCCGTAGAATCGCCGATTCTACAATTCGATACTACAATTTGATCCTACCGGAGGCAAATCGATCCAACTTAGGATCTCAACTCTGACTACCTTGGTTTTGAGAGCCAGCCTCCTACCAAACGCTTCTCTTAACTGGCCCCAGATTCACAAAGGAGTAGATTCTTAGAGAATTAGAAGCAGGAACTAAAAAAATAGAATCTGGGGCTCTACCAAACAGACGATAAGAGTCGGCGAGCTAATGCAGAGACAACCCATGCCAAGAATACTCCACAGCAAAAGGCTCTCTAGACAGGACAACCAGAGACCACACCGTGGAGGGCGTCCTCCAATATGGTGACACCCCGCAAGGTGAGCTGCTTGAGGAGGGGGGAATTCAGTGATAGTGTGATCTCGTTGGGGAAATGGAAGAAGTCGATCTTGGACTCGTGGAGGGTGGGCGCGAAGCGGAGCGCAGATGGTGGTAGTAGGTACTGCATCACAGACGGTGAATCATGGTACTTGTAGCTGAAATCTAGCTCCTGGAGGTTGGTAAGGTTTTTTTTAGAGTACACACCGGACGCGCACACACACCCACACACTCCACACACACACCACTCACGCACCCACCCACCCACCCACCCACCCACACACACACGTGGGTGCGTCCTCAACACACGCCTAATCTAGAGAGTGAGGGCATAAACCCCACGTTTCGTAGGCACGTGCTGTGACCACTGAATGCACCCACGTGTGTGTACTATTCAAAAACCATTTGAATGGCTCTAAAGCCACCGAAAATGGCTAAGTGAGGCAACCGGGGCTCGAGCCTAGGCGGGTTGCTCGCACGCCTGGCGAAGCAACCAACCGAGCAAAGCTCGGTCCTCGGTTGGTGAGGGTTTGGGAGCGGAACAAACCCTCAATATTGGCGTAGTGGTTGCCTAGGGGCCAAGGTGGCCGGAGAGGATCTCGGAGATGAGGACGATGCGCTTGAGGGCCTGACGGCATAGGCCGTGGTCGGGCTCGAGGTTGAGAGGGTCGGAGCGCCAGAGGGGCCGCCACCGGGAGGATAGGGTCTGGGTGTGAGCGGCGTCCTTGGTCGAGTGGAGGGAGATGATGTTGCCGAGGAAGGCGTCGAGGAGTCAGCTGATGAGGTTGGCCGTCGGATCTCCCATCGCCGTCGCGGTTAGCACTCCGTGGCTGGTGGCCGGCGGTTCGATCAGATTTGCCCTTCTTGGCCATGGGTGCCGCCTTCTTCTTCTTCTTCTTCTTCTTCTTCTTCATGGTCGGCGGCTGGCGAGATGAAGGGTTTGGGCGTTTGTGTAGTGGGGACTGGGGAGTGGGGAATGGCCCGATGGGGGTTTTTGTAAAACTTACAATTTTCGAAACCTAAAATCCTAATTTTCGAGACCTAAACCCTTAATTTTCGAGATAATTTCAAAACATATAAAATTTTGCAAAACTTACACAATCAAGTCTACTATGGAAGGAGCCTTAAAAAAATTCATAATTTTTGGAGCTCATTTTATATATTTAGAAATTTCTACAAATAATATATTTAAATGAATTTTGGAGAAAAATTCAGAATGGATAAAATTATGAAAAAAAATATACAAGCAAGTACATTATGCAGGAGGTTCCACAAAAAATTTCTTAAGTTTTTTTTAGCTCATTTGCTATATTTAAAAATTTCTAAAAACAATACTATATTCTGGGGGGGGGTGTTCCTGTCGTCAATTGAAATGACGACAGGGTCCTGACGCCAATTGAAATGATGACATGAACCTCCCCATTGTTCCCTTTGGCGACAGGGTCCCTGTCACCAATTGAAATGGCGATAGGAGTCTGTCACTATTTCAAATAACGATCGGGACCTAGTTTTGTAATTATTTTTTGACTAATTAATTTTGTAATTATGTTTTAAAATAATAATATTTTTTTAAAAAAAATTCTCTGCTACTCCCAGTCTCAACTCTTTTCAATTCCCACTGATTACTCTTTTATTATCAGTGTAATTTGTATGAACAAGCCAGAAATGTGACACAGTGGTCGCGAATCGCAATGTGGTATTTGGTCTTGATGCTTTCGCCGTCATCGGGTCGGCAAACAAAGGTAAACACGGCGACGGCGGCGGCCGCCGCCGCTACGTGAGGATCCACGACATGAAACCGGCGGCCTTAGAGGCCGTGCTCCACTTCATCTACAAAGACATGTTGCCGCCTGTCGAAGACGATGATTTCCTGCTGGGTGGTTCCGCAAACCGCGCAGAATTGAGAGAAGCCGCTGCTGGTTGTTCGAAAGAAAGAATTAGGAAAATGGTCGGCGATTGGCTCGCGGCGGCGGATCGGTACGACCTGGAGAGGATGAGGCTGATGTGCGAGAATGCGATGTGCGAGACTTCCGGCTGTTAGATTAATTTCCATAATGTGGACCTACATGAGATAATATACATATTGGCTATCTATTATTCTTTGGTTAGCTCAAATATATAAAGTGATCAAATAAAGTATTTATTAAGAGCCCGAGTATCTATTAAGGTAAATATGGACTTGGATTTTAAATATGTATAGACCCCTATTTAGAATCCATCTCTAATTATGAGACGGGATAGGATTCTATGCGAAAAATGCTATAAATAGGGGTCAGGTCCTCTCAGCAGGGTAACTCATGCCATACCACCTATCCCCATCTGTAGTTGGAGTTTGTGGCTTACCTCTTGCTGGGAAAGACCAAACCCTAGGTAGACAAAACAATTGTTCATTTACTACTACAGATCAACTCTTCATCGGCAATGGCATCATCAATCAGGTACGCTTCCGCGTTTACAGATTTATCGGTGTTGCAATTACCACATATGAGATCCTATTAATATCTAGCTGATCATCTGGTTCAGATCAGTTTAATTCTAACAATTGGTATCAGAGCATCATATGTGTTTTGCAACCCATTCAAGTAATTCTCAGATCGGATTGGATTAGATGTTTTTTTCGTTGGTTCTTCGGCCTTTAGATCGGTTCTGCTCCTGTGAGTAGTTCTTAGTTCCCGTCTTTTTCTCATCTGCTTTGGTTCGAGATTGGGATGTCATCAGAGCTCCTGCGCGTCCCCCCCCCCCGGCGGGATCCTTCGCGTGGTCGCACGCCTCCTGGGATTCGCCCAGCGCTCCGACGCCTTCAGGCCACCCTTCGACTCCTTCCGCCACCTCCAGTTTCTGTTGCCTTCGCTGCTACTGCGCATCTTTCCCCTCCCCGGTGAGATCGATTTCTTCCGGGTCGTTTTTTTCTTTGCTTCTGCGCATCTTCCCTGGTGAGATGTTTGGATGTCCTAGTGACGCCTCCGGATTGCGCTGCCCCTGCGCATCTTCCGCTGCTTCCTCCTCCCTAGCCCTGGGCCTTCGGACTCGTCGCGAGATGCGTCGCCCGCTGATCCTCCGACGTCGCAACCCCATCCAGGTCTCCGCGCGACTGCTCGTGCACCTCTGGTCTTCAGTGAGTCGGCGTCGTGTCTGCTCTGGTCTCCGGCCACCGCTTGCTATGCTTCTCCTGCTTTTGCTGCTATCGGATCTAGTCGTGCGCCTCCGGGATTCCACCCGGCGCGCTTCGTCCGGGCTCCCACGCCCCCAGATGCTCCACCTTGAGCAGCCTCCAACCTCCCCACCCAACGCCTCGGGCACCATTATGCCACCACCAGTCCTCAACTCGCATAGCTCCTCTCGATCGGACGTCTGCGCTTCTTCTCCGGTTCCCGCGGCTCCCTCATTGAATCCCCGCACCAGCATGAGCCCATGACTCCAGCGGCCAGCAGCGAGCAGCCCATGGAAGAGCCCTTGAGGAGACCAGATTGATGTTGGGTTCCAATCCGTGAGATCATCTACTATTCTTGGTAGGTGATGAAAGGAATTAAGGTTTGTGATTGATCTAGCAATGCTGCTCACGTATGCACTTTTGTTGAATTCCTTCTGCAACTGAGAAGCTTGTGCTGTTGTTTGAGGAGAGCAGAAGATAGGCCTTGGGGAATTATTGTTCTCTGGTTACCGTAAGGGTGTAGTACTAGAATTGGTTTGTTCCCTGATGATCATCAGTCAATTGTTCTCTGATCAGATTGTTTATGCATCTATGAGAATACAGATTAGCAAGATGCAACTTTAGTTTATCTAGTATGTTGTTTCTGATCAATCTATTAGTTAATTTGCATCTTAAGATAATTAGCCCATATGCTGTTTTTGGTGATAATCACTCAAATGCTTTTGTGCAAATTAGTTATGCTCTTAGATAATCATGTTTTTGATCTGCACTTCAGAGAATTGGATTAAGCCATTGCATGATTTATTATTCAAGCAAATTCAGTTTATCTGGTTCTGGAATAATGCAAGATTAGTTGTTTGTGCATGCAACTTTAGTTCATCAACTTCAGATTAACCCTTATGAGTAACTGTGGTATATAGCTTCTGCATAAGGTTGTTTTGCGGTTAAGTTTTTACATTATAAATGATAAGATGCATATTCGGTTTATCTAAGTTCTGGGTTAATTTGTTTCTTGCATTATGGTTAGCAATTATGTGGTGCATCTGAGTATTATGTTATACATTTTGGTATAAATTGCGGACTCTCAATGATGTGTCCTCTTCATGAATGATGGATTGATTCAAATTTGGCCAGCTAGTGTTCTGCATAGGTTAACTGAAATTCTATGTTGCCAAAGCGACCTCTGGTATGTAGGTTAATTTATTCAGAACAACTAGGTTTTTTTTTTGTGTGTATAATTCATGCATCTATTGACTGGCCCAAAGGAAAGTCAATATTTGGCCGAATTATATATGCAACTGTGGCAATAAATATGTAACAGTCATCAAGTTTCTATGTGAACAATAAGTTGGACCAAAGTAAGACATATTGTTTGACAGGATTTACGGTTAGTATTTGATTGCTACAACAAGGTTACCGCTTGCTAGTTAATATTTCTGTCCAAAGACTAAATATTAATGTGGCGCTAGGTATCTTGCGTGATGGTATATATCAAATTTTGAATCAAGCTTTAAGTTTATTATTCATGTCCTGATATGAGCATTTAATTTCCTTCATTTCAGCTGCAAATTCTGCTTCCAATTTTTTTCTGCTAGCATCAATTCCATACCTATGCTTACTAGTGCAAATTTTAAAGAATGAAAAGAGAACATTTCGATTGTCCTTGTGGTAATGGATCTAGACCTTGCACTTCGCAAAGAACAACCCGCTGCTCTTGTGGCTAACAGCTCCATTGAGGAAAAAATAGAGTCTGAGAAGTGGGATCGTTCAAATCGCATGAGTCTTATGATCATGAGGTGTGCTGTTCTAGAAGTTTTTCGGGATAACACATCAGAACAGACCACTATAACACATCAGAACAGACCACTACAGTTAAGGGTTTCCTTAACAGTCTTGAGCAAAGGTTTGCCAAAAACAAAAAGGCTGAATCAAATACGCTTTTGGCAAAACTTATCTCAATGAAGTATAAAGGTAAAGGAAACATAAGGGAGTACATTATGGAAATATCACATCTTGTTTCAAAATTGAAGGCACTCAAGTTAGAGCTATTTGAAGATTTGCTCGTGCATTTAATTTTGATATCCTTTCCTGCCCACTTTAATCAGTTCAAGGTGAGCTATAACTGTCAAAAGGACAATCGGTCCCTTAATGAGCTCATCCCCTATTGTGTGCAAGAGGAGGATATATGGTAACAAGATAGAACAAAAAGTGCTTATTTGGCTATGACCCCTAAAGTCAAAAACAACAAGAGGAAGAGCAAAGAAGCTGCAGGTGTGCCATCCATAATGAAGAAACAAGGGCTTGAATTGGTTTGTTTCTTTTGTAAGAAGGATGGTCACGTAAAGAAGTATTGTACCAAATATCATGCTTGGCGTGCAAAGAAAGGTACAATTTTTTTTTTCTATGGTCAGCTCTGAGATTAACTTAACTTCTGTACCTGAATGCAACATCTAACATCAGTGTTTCAATAAAGGGTTGCCTGAACTGCCGAAAGCCAAGTGATGCTGAAAGATTCATCTATATGGGTGATGGCAAGAAGGTGGAAGTTAAGTGCTAATAGAGTTTCAGATGTCTTAGAATTGATACATACAGATATCTGCGGTTCATTCCCTATGGCTTCTTGGAATGGACAAAGATATTTTATCACGTTCATAGACGACTTCTTGCGATATGGTTATATTTATCTTATTCATGAGAAGTCGGTCCCTAGATGTGTTCAAAATTTTAAGGCTGAGGTGGAAAACCAACTTGGCAAAAGAATTAAGGCTGTTCGATCTGACCGTGGTGGAGAATACTATGGCAGAAATGACGGATCAGGTGAACAACATCCATGACCTTTTGCTAAATTCCTAAAGGAATGCGGGATCGTCCCTCAGTACACCATGCCGGGATCTCCTAGCATGAACGGTGTTGCTGAAAGGCGAAACAGGACTCTTAAGGATATGGTGAGGAGTATGATTAGTCATTCTACCTTACCAGTGTCTCTCTAGGGAGAAGCATTGAAAACTGTAGTTTATTTACTCAACAGAGTACCAACTAGAGCGACTAACAAAACCCTGTACGAACAATGGATAGGCAAAAAGCCTAACATCACGCATGTACGTACGTGGGGATGTCCATCTGAGGCAAGGCCGTACAGGCCTAACGAAATAAAATTGGACTCAAGGACTGTTAGTAGCTATTTTGTTGGTTATTCTGAAAGATCTAGGGGTTACAAATTCTATGATCCCACTACTAAGACAATTTTTTAAACGGGAAATGCCTAGTTTTTTGAGGATGTTGAGTTTGAAGGGGGAGATATGGTTAGGAACATTAATTTTGAAGAAGTTTCTGAAGGGGATTTATTTCCTCTTCCTTTGGTTATTCCGAATAATGATCGGGATCAAGTTATTTTACCTGGTATTATTGAGGAAAATACAATTCAAAATAATGTCCATGAGGTTCCTCCACAACATGATGTTCCTTCAGAAGAACAAACTCATCAACCTCAAGAACCAATGCCATTAAGGAGATCCACTAGAGAAAGAAGAAGTGCAATCTCTGATGATTACATTATCTTTCTTCAGGAGAATGAGGCTTGTAGTGAAATTTTGGAAGAAGATCCTATCAATCTCCAAAATGCCCTGCAAAGCCCAAATTCAGTCAATTGGATCAATGCCATGAATGAAGAGTTAAAATCCATGAAGGACAATGACGTTTGGAATCTTGTCCCATTGCTAGAAGGAAAGAAACCCGTTGGTTGCAAATGGATATTTAAGACCAAACGGGATTCAAAAGGCAATGTGGAAAGATATAAGGCTCATCTTGTTGCTAAAGGATATACTCAAAAAGAAGGCATAAACTATAAAGAGACTTTCTCTCCAATTTCTTCGAAAGACTCTTTTAGGGTCATTATGACACTTGTAGCACTTTTTTGATCTTGAGCTTCATCATATGGATGTAAAAATAGCGTTTCTAAATGGAAACATTGATGAGACGATTTATATGGTGCAACCAGAAAACTTTGTGGTCGGTGACCCGAAGCAAATTGTATGCAAATTAAAGAAATCCATCTATGGGCTCAAACAGGCTTCCCAGCAATGGTACCATAAATTTCATAAGGTTATTATCTCTTTTTGTTTTGAGATAAATATAGTTGAGGATTGTGTGTATCATAAATTCAATGGGAGTAAGTTCATATTTTTGGTTCTATATGTTGATGACATGTTGCTTGCTTGTAACGATATAGGTTTGTTGCATGAAACCAATAAATTTCTCGCTAAAAATTTCGAGATGAAGGATCTTGGTGATGCTTCTTTTGTATTAGGAATTCAAATATGCCGAGATCGCGCTCAAGGTGTACTTGGATTATCACAAAAGAACTATATCGATAAGGTATTGCAAAGATTTGGCATACAGAAATGTAAACCTTTAGATATCCCTGTGGCCAAAGGTGAAAAATTCAGTCTTAGCCAATGTCTTAAGAATGATTTTGAGGCTAAGAAAATGCAGAGCATCCCTTATTCATCTTTGATAGGGAGCTTGATGTATGCTCAAGTTTGCACTAGACCAGATATAGTATATATTGTTGGAATGCTAAGCAGGTATCTAAGCGATCCAAGATGGGATCATTGGGTAGTAGCAAAACGGGTGATGCGGTATTTGCAAAAGACGAAGGATTTCATGCTCACTTATAGGAAATCGGATCCGATGGAGATCATTGGGTATTCCAATTCCGATTTTGCTAGTGCCAAGATACTCGCAAATCCACTTCAGATTACATCTATCTACGTGGTGGAGGTGCGGTTTCTTGGAAAAGCGCTAAGCAGTCACTCGTTGCCCCATCCACAATGGCAACTGAGTATGTTGCTTGCTATGAGGCTTCAAATCATGGGATTTGATTGCAGAACTTTGTCACAGAGCTGCGAATTTTGGATCAGGTCGATAGACCACCAAAAGTTGTATTGTGACAACAAGTCTGCAGTTATGTATTCTAATAACAACAGGAATTCGTCTAAATCTTAGCATATAGACATCAAGTTCCTAGTTGTGAAAGAAAGAATTCAGAGTGGTAAATTGTTTATTGAGCATATAGGTACAGAATCCATGATTGCGGATCCGTTCACTAAAGGCTTGACACCTAAAGTGTTCCACGAGCATGTTGCTCATATGGGTGTGGTTTCACTTATGGAATTCAGTTCAAGTGGGAGTTTGTGGTTTTTCCTTGTGCTCATGTGACAATATCAGTTTAGTATAAAGACCTTCAGTTATATTCTCTAGAGAAATAAAGTTTATGTTCTTTTACTTTGCATTCATATCATCGCATTTGGTTCTGAGAAGATGTTTTGATCTCATAAGGTATAAAGTTGGACCAGTTGGAAATAGGCATGTTATGATCGCATCTCATGTAATTTCCATGCTACACATCCATATTTGATCCATGTCATTCTTTTATGTTGACATATGTGACCATTGATGGGTTTAGTTACGCTTTAAAGTGACGAAGACCGCTTTGATCCTATGTTGATATAATTGATGGACCGGATTGGTTTAAAGATGCTCATGACATAGATAGCATTTTTGGAGCTCATAAAGTTTTGATATGTATTTACTCATTTGGTCCAAGTGGGAGATTGTTAGATTAATTTCCATAATGTGGACCTACATGAGATAATATACATATTGGCTATCTATTATTCTTTGGTTGGCTCAAATATATAAAGTGATCAAATAAAGTATTTATTAAGAGCCCGAGTATCTATTAAGGTAAATATGGACTTGGATTTTAAATCTGTGTAGAGTCCTATTTAGAATCTATCTCTAATTATGGGACGGGATAGGATTCTATGCTAAAAAGGCTATAAATAGGGGGTCCGATCCTCTCAGCAGGGTAACTCATGCCATACCACCTATCCCCATCTGTAGTTGGAGTTTGTGGCTTACCTCTTGCTGGAAAAGACCAAACCCTAGGTAGACAGAACAATTGTTCATCTACTACTACAGATCAACTCTTCATTGGCAATGGCATCATCAATCAGGTACGCTTCCGCGTTTACAGATTTATCGGTGTTGCAATTACCACATATGAGATCCTATTAATATCTAGCTGATCATCTGGTTCAGATCAGTTTAATTCTAACATTGGCGTGGCGAATGCAGCGGCCACACTGAAGCTGGTGGACCGGCACCACTGTCCGCAGCTGAAGGCTTTCTGCATGGACTAAATCGTCTCTCCTGGTGTGTTGGCGGCTGTTGAATAATCTTGATATTAGTTTTTGTGTTTACTATTTTAGTTTTTGTTTGCATGGTAACTGCCAGCCATGCAACAAATTGATTGAGTTTTCGTTTCTAGTTTGATTGCATGGCTGATAGCAAGTTGTGACATGCGCATTGAGGGCTTGTTATACTACTCGATCGTAGGTGCATCCGTGCATGTATTATTTAGTTTTGCAGTTACTCTTTTGGCTAGTATAAATAAGAGTGAAAAAAAATAAGAAAATGATGTGATATTTGGCAGCACAAAAAACGTCTTTGTATTCACTTATTCACCTCTGTTGATTGGTCTACCAGGCGAGTGTGTGTGTTCTATGTTCCAGGCGTCCCGTGTGTGTAGACACCGGCGAGCGTGCTAACAATTGGTATCAGAGCTTCGTGCTCTTCTACCTGTGAAGATGTCGCACGACGGTTCACTCCCTCCTACCATGTCTCCTTCCCAAGATGGGGTGCAAGGTGACGGTAGCACTACTTGCACGATCAATCTCGGCGGCAATGGCACTCACGAGATTGGATCCGGTAGCAACGGCGGCCAAGAGCGTGTGGTGCAACGGGTGGTACGGAGACAGCAGATCGATGGTCTACCTCACGACGCAGACGAACTACCGATCGGGCCCTCGTGATGAGGTGAACTGCGAGCACAAGGCACGTGGGAGGCGATGGAACCTGGCAACGCCGACTACCGCAACGATAGACTGGCGCTGTCCGCCATTCTCCGTGCGGTGTCGCCGAACATGCTATCTACGCTGACGATGAAGGACACGGCAAAGCAGGCGTGGGACGCCGTGAAGACAATGCGGATGGGCGTCGAGCGTGTTCGCGAGGCGAATGCACAGAAGCTTCGCAAGGAATTCGAGGATATCGAATTCATGGATGGTGAGTCGGTGGACGACTTCTCCATGAGGATCACGGGACTTGTCAACAATCTCCGGATCCTAGGCGACACGTTGGAAGAAGAAAATGTAGTCAAGAAATTGCTTCGTGTTGTGCCACCTAGGTATACACAGGTGGCAATCTTGATCGAGACACTGCTTGACTTGAGCACGTTGTCGATCGAAGAGCTTACCGGTAAACCCGATCGGTGAAGCGATGCTACGCGTCATAACTTCGGCGGCTCGGTGGGCGCTTGCTCATCAAGAGGAGTGGCTCGCACGCGCCAAGAAGAGGGAGCAAGGCGACAACTCCTTCGACGGTGATAACCGTCATCGTGGCAAGCCACGTGACCATGGGCGCGACAAAGGCTGGCATGCCGGCAAGGACGATGGCTTGTCCAGTGTGCGCTGTGACATGTCGCAGGTTCAGTGGTACAACTACGACAATTACGGGCATTACTCCAGGAACTGCCACAAGCCTAAGCGTGCCGAGAAAGTTAATCTGACGCAGGTTGACGACGACGACGAACCTATGCTTCTCATGGCGCAGATGTGCGCGCTCACCGAGGCTTCCGTCGGTGCAGACACTGACGTGGTGCTCAGCGAGGTGCACGCACAGGTGCATCTAGGGCGCGATGAGGACGCCCATGACGACGCTTGGTACTTGGACACCGGTGCCAGCATTCACATGTCCGGGTGCCAAGCAAGCTTCACAGAGATGGACGAGGGCATCACCGGCTCCATCAAGTTCGGCGACGACTCGGTGGTGGATATACGCGGGCACGGCACCATCATATTCACCTGCCAGAACGGGGAGCACCTTGCGCTGACAGGTGTGTACTACATCCCACAACTGCGTAGCAACATAGTAAACCTCGAGCAGCTCGACGGGAACGGCTACCAGACGCTCATCCAGGACGGTGTGCTCACTATTCGTGACTGGTAGCGTCGTATACTTGCTTGGGTAAACCGCACTCACAACCGGCTCTATGTGCTCACCCTCGTATATTACAACTAATGCACTTCGTCTGCGCGGTATAACGATGGCGTGGCGATGGCGATCGAACACGGAAGTCGGCGGCGTGCGGCGGCGCATGGGGATGTGGCGGAGTCGCGAAGCGGCAAGGACGCCTGGCTGGCGGCGGCAGCGGCGGCCAAGACGCGACGATACGCAAAGACGTCCGAGGCGCATAAAGCAGCGCAATGGCGGCGTGGTGGGTGACGACGGCTCGGCGCGCTTGGCGGCGCAACGCGGGTGACGACACTCGATGGCAGCCGAGGCGGTAGTGGCTCGCTGGGCGTTCACGCGAGCGGCGACGCCGCAGTGGGCGATGGGGCGGCGATGGCGCCGCATAGCGCGGCGCGATGGCTGCGCAAACACATGGCACGACGTCAAAGCCGTAGCTACCGCACGACGGGCGTGGCGTGAAGAAGCGCGACAAGCGGCATAGCGAAGCGGGCGGAGGCCTCACTGAACGGCATGGTTGGCGTGGGCGGCTTGCAAAGCGCGACGGCGGCATGGCGGCGTCGGTGTTAAGCCGGCAAGGCCACGCACACATGGCGCGCGGCTCGATGGCGGTGTACGGCATAGCCGACCACAGGGGTAGCCTACGGTCAAGGTGGCGACGACAATCAAGCATATATTCGGTACATTCTTTGATGCAGCGGAGCTATGGATCATTACTGCCAAGAAGTTGGAAGGACCACGGTTTGTCGTCTACAGCAATAGTGACATGGCCGGCGACGTTGACGACTGTGTCAAGTTCCAGGAGCTGCGTACAAGGATCAGCATCGTCGAAATCAAGAAAGTGCATCAAGGATTAGGGGGTGTTTGTTGAATAATCCTTGATATTAGTTTTTGTGTTTACTATTTCAATTTTTTTTTTGCATGGTAACGGACAGCCATGTAACAAATTGATTGAGTTTTCGTTTCTCTTTTTTATTTGCATTCATGCACATCAAGGCATGCAGTCAGGCGTTTCTAGTTTGATTGCATGGCTGATAGCAAGTTGTGACATGCGCATTGAGGGCTTGTTATGCTGCTTGATCGTGGGTGCATCCGTGCATGTAGTATTTAGTTTTGTAGTTACTCTTTTGGCTAGTATAAATAAGAGTGAAAAAAAATCAGAAAATGCTGTGGCATTTGGCAGCACAAAAAAACGTCTTTATTTTCACTTGTTCACCTCTGTTGATTGGCTTACCAGGCGAGTATGTGTGTTCTGTGTTCCAAGCGTCCCGTGTGTGTAGACACCGATGAGCGTGCTAACACCGACTGTGGTGGCTAGGGTTGGAAACGAGTCGAGCTGAGCCGGCTCGAGCCAAGCTCGCCCAGGCTCGGTCTGAACTTCGGCTCGGCTCGTTTGGAAAACAAGCTCGAAAGCTGGCTCGGCTCGAAAAAAAGCTCGAGCCGGCTCGAAAAGCTCGTTCGAGCCAGTGACCCCCAAGCCCAAAAACAATGGCAGAATGTGATTATGTGAACCATTCATCCTAAATTTATAATCCAATCATCATAAACAAAGCCAGAAACATAACGGTCCATAATCCATACAAGCATTCATCATAGATTCATAATCCATTCAATTGAAAGACTAACACTTAATATTTAACAGTCCATAACTCTATATATATAACAGTCCATAACTCTATTCTCCATATAACATAACAGTCCATCAATTGATCCATCATCCATATAACAGTCCATGATCTATGCTAAGTAGTATAACAGTCCATCCATCATCTCCTGAGCTTTTTCATAAGAATGACATACATAGCCAAATCTTGCATGCTTGCATGAAGAGGATATCATAAGCCAAAGAAAATAAACATGCCTATGCTAAGTAGTATAATAGTCCATCCATCATCTCCTGAGCTTTTTCATAAGAATGACAAACATAGCCAAATCTTGCCTGCTTGCATGAAGAGGATAACATAAGCCAAAGAAAATAAACATGACAGAAAAGGGAAATCGGAGATTATATGTAGTAATAGTGTAACATGAACACTTGCATCTACCGAGCAGATTCCAACATTTAGACAAAGTCCTCATAGACCAATATAGAACTAAACACTTGCCTGATTTTTTTGTCAAGTTATTGTGGCTATTGTTGGACACTATATGTCTATTAAAGATTTAGTAAGCTACAAATTGATGTTCAGTTTGACATTATGCATCAATGAAGTAAAAGAGCACTTGATATATCTAAAACATTGTATATTTGTTATGAAGTAAAAGAACACTTAGAAGTAGTAGCACTCACTAGTTGCTCTCCATTGAATAAAACAGTATATATATGAATAGCATTCATAGAACAGTGAATACATATTGAAGAGGCAATGACAAACAACCTCAAACTCAATTACACTTATGACAAGTATGATTACGATTCTAGCGCTTCCTATCACTCAAAACTCAATTGCACTAAATCATTATGCGAGCAAGCGACTCAACGAGAACTAATCAAGTCGCTAGAAACCGACTAATTTATTACTTTTGAATTGGATGGTCCAACAAATAAATCATGCCATGTATTTTATAAGCATTACTACAATCTACAAAGCTAAAATGGGAATCCAAATTTTATAAGCATTGCTACAACCATGTATCGGTCATGCTGCACCAGGAACAAACCAGACCATGCACATGAAATTTGTTCTTAATGTCTGACCCCTAGACAAGTGATAAATGGGGTCTCTCAAGTCTCAACCCAAGTACACAACAATTTGACAGCAGCTACAATATATGACTACAAAATCATTCACAAGACGAGTCTATCGAAATCATTCAACAAAAACAAAATCATTCACAAAACGAGTCTTTTCGAACCTAACTAGAGAGTCTGCCACTGCCAGTTTGCCGAGTTTAGGAGCCGGCACGCCTGCTAGTAATATCAACCCACTAATAGTTGCATCATCAATAGTCCTCAGTCATTCATCTCAGAGCAAGGGGAGGGATCGGGGTAGAGAGTAGAGGGGAGTAGTACCTCAGTGCAAAGTGATAGCCATGGTATTAGCTCTGACAACAGCTACAATATATGACTACAAAATCATTCACAAAACGAGTCTATCGAAATCATTCAACAAAAACAAAATCATTCACAAAATGAGTCTTTTCGAACCTAACTGGAGATTCTGCCGCTGCCAGTTTGCTGAGTTCAGGAGCCGGCACACCTACTAGTAATATCAACCCACTAACAGTTGCATCATCAATAGCCCTCAGTCATTCATCTCAAAGCAAGGGGAGGGATCAAAACATCAGTGAAAAAGGGAAAGGGGGAAACCATAGAAGTCATCAAGTCTAGTTGTCACTGGGCCGAACCAAGCGCATGAGGACCGGGGAGGCAGCGCCGGCGGCTAGAGGCCGGGTTGGCAGGGGCGGCGGCACAGGCCAGTAGAGAACCGAGCCGGGCCGAGTCGGTGGAGATAGCGGCGCCGGGTGTCACAACTGAACTCAATTCTGAAATACGCTTGTAATTCTCGTCAGGCAACAGACCGAAGCTCTCAAGAGATGGCTGGGAGATGTTATGAAGATCGGACGGTACAAAGGCTTCCATACTGGGTTCGTGAACTTTGGACGGCGGAGATGGACGATTAGTTCTTGTTGTTTTATTTGGGGCAATTCGCGATTCTTGTTCCTTTTGTCGTTCTTCTCTTTTGCTTTCTCGAACTTTTACAATTTATAGCGGAACTCAATCAGTATAAACGGCTTGGATGTTGGAAAGTAAAAGGATCTCCATTATGCCAAACTACTTGTTCTTAGTTAGGGTTAGCTTATGCTTCGTCTTTAGCGTCGTTCTCCTCAAATCATCGATTTTCTTGAATCTGCTCCCCAAAATCAGCAAAGAAAAAGGAGGTTGTGACAAATTGGTATCAGAGCTTTCCTTTCCTTGGAGGAGTGTGGAACGAAAGGTTAGTGAGATTTTCTCACCGTAAAATCCCTTAGTTCTTCCAGATCTTGGAGTTATGACTAGAGGCGGCGGTAAGAAGGATGGAACATGTGAGGGAGCCGAAGGTTTTGAGTCTCCGACAGTGAGGCAAGAAATGGCAGATCTGAAAGGTCAGGTAGAAGTTAAGATCGGAATGCTCCAGAATGATATGAACGGTCTAAGAGGCGAGATGGGCGAAATCAAAGAGCTTTTGCGTTCTCTTGTGAAGCCAGCGGTCATAGATGCTGACTCGCGGGTGATCGATGCCGAAGCCGAAGTAGAAGAAGAGCTATTACAGATCTCATTACAGGCTCTCAAAGGAGTTCCCTCGGTGGCTACATTCTCGGTGCTTATCACCTTGAAGGGTAAAAGAGGAGTGGCATTGGTGGACAGTGGCAGTTCACACACATTTATCGATTTGAAGTTTGCTGCTAGCGCTCAGTGTTCAGTTCAGAACAATTCTCAGGAGCTTTCAAGGTATTGAAACTGCAATCCTATGATGTTATTTTGGGATGTGATTGGATATATACTCATAGCCCCATTAAAATGAACCTGAAAACCAGAGAATTATCCATATGGAAAGATGGACAACAGGAAGTGACCCTTTGTGATTTCACCTCGGTTCCACCTGACAAACTTATCAGTGCCGATCAGTTGAACAAATGGTGCGGTAAAGAGATCATGGGATTCTTGATACAACCTTATGAAAAGAAAAAGGAAAGATCTGAATATCCACTACTTCCTGAAGTACAAAGGCTATTAGAGAAGTACCAGGTGGTGTTCTCTGAACCTACTGAGCTCCCTCCTACCCGAGCCTGTGATCACTCAATACCATTGAAGCCCGATGTTCAGCCACCAAATGTGAGACTGTCGGGACCCAAAATTAAGATTCTGGACCCTCTGTGTATACTGCACTAGTCCAGGATCACGCTAGTGCACACAGTGACAACATTAGTGAAATATCAATTCCATAGACAAAGATAGCTAATAAATAGGCAAATACAATAAACATCAGAGTAAAGACCTTGAGGTCAAAGCTTACAATTAATGCCTCATAAGGCAAAAAGCTCAAAGAAGCTGCAGTGGAACGAAACGGGATAACTCCAGTGAAGCCCATCCATATGCCCACAGGCAATCGGCTGGGGTGCGCAACCTAGTTCTCCACGATCCTTGAAGTAGACCTTGTTGATTGGCGATTCCTTCACTTCTGCTTGATTCGTCAAAGCAAGCGTGAGTACACACCGTACTCGCAAGCCATACCACAGAAATGCAATTTATACATGCTGGCTTTTTACAAGGGAAAGGCATTCTGTGGTTCTTTTGCAGAAATGCAACTTTTGCAGTTGAATACAAATAATAGATTGAAAACAAGTAAAACAAATAGACAATAATAATTTAACAATTTAATTTCACAAAGACACACACAGCCTAAACAGATTTATCACATGGCCATATGATTTAGATCACATAGCTCCCTTCCCACACAGTTTTATGAAGATCTACCCCTAGTGTGAAATCCCCGGGCACGTACGTAACCGCGGACACGGCTATTGAATAGTTTTACACTCTGCAGAGGTTATGCGGCTTTACCCACAAGACACGAATTCTCTAGTTTGTTTGGCATCCGTCGATACCACCGCCACTACCTTAGGTAAGGTCTAGAGTACGTGACAAGGCCTTTACAAAGTCTGCCTTGACCCGATTCGCTCGCTAAGGTTTAGCCTTTGCCCCCTCTTGCCCGAATTCAACCAAAAGCAATTGAATCAAAACATCGCTAATTTAATTAGCGGTCCGTCCCATACCGCACATGTGGTTGTACGGTTAAGGCCCGATTCAATGGCGCACATGGTGAGGTCCTTAATTGACCAAGGCAAGACTACCAAAATCCCTATGCACACTGACTTATCACGCCCATGCACACAGCTCCACCAAAAATAGCACACTGACCCACCAATCACACAAAGATCCACCACTTGCCTCAGCCTAAATCATTTCCACTTGATTGGTTTTAAGTGCAACACATGCCTTACAACACATAGTGCACAGCTTTTATCACATAGTTGCATATTCATTTAATCAATTTAATATAGCAATCTACATGACAATGATTCGTGGCATGGCTAAGCAATCTAATCGTACTAACCAACCCACGTTGGTGCTACAATATACCAACTATTAAATAACCAATCTAGGGTGACAAAAGATTATGGCATATCAATTAGACAAGGTGGATATAACAAATGGGATAATAGCTACACCCAAAAGCATTTAAATAAATACTTAAAGTAAATGCAATAATTTGAATCAAAGTAGTTTTAGAAAACTGGGATTCAATATGATCAAAGGTACAACTTGCCTTGCTAGAGCAATGATGATCTTGAATTAACTTCGATCTTCAACTTCCTTGAACTTCATTTCCTTCTGACGATTCCGGACTTCGACGCCTAACGAGAAAGCACACGCAAAACAAACCAAAGACACAAGACAAATCAAATAAACTCCAAACTGAAACTGAATGGTACTAGAAGGTAGATAATGTATTTTAGATGAATTTAGGAATTTGAATGGACACAATCGGAGTTCGGATGCAAAAGATATGACTCTCGGAAGAATCACAAGAAATGATAAAGTTGCGAGAGAAAAGAATATCCGGAGAATATTCCTTTGTATTAAATATAATGAGTTGGAGGCTTACAAGTAGGGTCTACTGGTAAGTGAGAGAGGACAAGGGTAGTGAATGACATGTGGGACCAACTGGATAATTGAATATCAGAAATTAAATGAATTTCCGAAAATATGATTAGGGGTTGACATGTGGGCCACTGGTCTATGGACCAGGTCCACAGAGATATGCTAGTCCAAGGTGGACCAAGCTCATGGCTAAGGTTTGACCAAAGGTTGACTGACATGCGGGACCCGCATGTAAGAGAGAGAAATAAATACATAGGGCTTTAAATTGGGTGGATGGTAGGTGGGGTCAACATGTAAGAAAGAGATATATATATATATATATATATATATATATATATATATATATATATATATATATATATATATACATGGAACAGGCACTAGCGAAGATTGTACACTGAGTTGACAAGGCATGGATTAGGGAAATAATTAACAGAGAGAGAAGGATTAGAAAACAAGCCATATACTCACGTCATGGATCTTGGACATGAACAAGATCCGAAGCTACAGGCTGATTTTGATGCAAAGAGGTGGCGGTTTGGTATCGCAACGATTAAAGGAGAATTCACAATCAAAATAGAGAATGCACAAGGAACAGGAACAAGGAACATGGATCCCAACCGAGATACACATGCACACGCAACCATGAATAGTGATCGCATGCATGGCCGATGATGAGGCGTGTTGACATGACACCAAGGAGAAGAAACCGGCGCATGTAACCGTGCAAGTCCAAGGTGGCTCGTCGGTGTGGGATCTCCGATGGGTTTGGTGGCGGCGCGAACACGCCGCTCACGTGGGCGGGCGCGCTTAGCGGGCGGCGGCCGACCTGCGGCTCGGGCGTCTGGCCGTTAGGGTTCGGCGGGAGCGCGGCGTTCTCACGCGGCGGCGGCACGCCGAGGGCGGCTGGGCTTCGCAAGAGCGGCGGCGGCGCTGCTCGAGTCGCACGCGCGTGTGCAAGGAGAACGGGGCATTGGGCTGGTGCGCAGGTGGGAGCAGGCTGGGATGAGCGGCGGTGCGGGTTGACTCGGCCGCACGCAAGGCAAGGAAGACGGCCGCTCGGTTGATCTGGGCTGCGCCGAGCGAAAGAAGGAAAGAAACGGCGGCCTGGTGCTGGGAAACGCATTGCGCACGCGTGAGTAGAAAAGAAAGCAGCCGAGCTGCAGCTGGCTTGTGCGCTCTTGGGTTTCACAGAAAAGAAAGAAGGCCAGGCCTTGGCATTGAATTGGTGCTTCGCATTAGAATATGCACGTAAGAGAGACAGAAGGATCACTAAGCAATAGAGAATTCCCAGTACTGGAGAAGTATAACAAGTATAACAGAGAAAAACGAAAGCTACAGTGCCATGCAATGAACAGTGCGCGCGGGTGGCAAGAGACGACGTAGCGACGGCGAAGAGGCAAAACGGAAAGGAAACGACGAGGCGGAGATGATGACGCGGTCCAGACATCAAGATTCGGCTTCATGCGACGGCAGCGACGTGAAGAACGGCGACCACGGCGGCCTCACGGACGCGTAACTCTTCCGACGATGCTCTGCGAAAAGGGAGGTGAGCACGGCGTAGAACGCGGCGATGCAAACCCAACGGTGGTGGAGTTGAAGGCAGGGGATCAACGGTTGCGGAGTAATTGGCCGGAGAAGGACGGCGTACAAGAGGAGAGAGAACGCTCGATTCTCAGCGCACGGTTGATGAAACTTGAATCTAAAAGAAGGAAAAAATAGGTATGAACGAGGGGCACGAGATGACGCGATCGGATTTTAGAGAAACTCACCGAGGAAGCGAGGGGCTCGATGAACGTCATGGCTCGACATGGCCGACGGTGCTCCGGCGATCTTCGGGCGAAGGGGAAGGAAGCATGACGTAGAGGACGACGATGCGAAGCCAACGCCGTAGATGGTTCGGCCGGCGGACGTCGGATGAAGGCGCAGTTCGCCGGAGAAGAACTTCGGTTGAAGCTCGGTTTTCTGCAGATTGCGATAAAACGAGGATGATTCGGAGGAAACCAAATCAGGGGATTTGAAGAGGAGATCAAGACGGACGCGTGAGCGTAAACGGCTCGCTTTTCTACGCACCGAGGAGAAAGATATGGAATTTTGAATTTTGAGTTGGTTGCGTACACGGGAACTTCGGCCGACGACCAGGGAAGACGGTGATGAACAGTGTCTCGCGATACTGTAGCACATTGGGTCCGGATGAACAGTGTTCCGACGGGTACTGTAGCAGCGCGGCAGGAGAGAGAAAAGACAGGATTTTCGGAATTAAATAAAATCCCAAAAATCAAGGAGGCCAAGTAAAATAGCAAACAAATCCAGAAAAATCTCAGAAAATACCAGAAAATTCCTTGAAACACAAGGAAGCCAAATAACACAGGTTTTTATTTAATTGATGTTTAGATTAGTCAAATTAAATATTTTTAATTTAGGAAATTCTCAATTAAGCTTTATTAATTCGAATAAAATTAGCGAAATTTTCCAGGGACCTAAACTACTCAAAAGATTTTTAAAAACCCAAATTTTGGGATGTTACAGAGACCCTACAGAGTGCCTTACCAGCAAAAGTGCGAGTTGGAAAAGCAGATCAAACAATTACTTGAGTTGGCTGTTATTAGGCCCAGCGAAAGTCCCTACGCCTCTCCAGCCATTTTGGTGAGGAAAAAAGACGGGAATTGGAGGATGTGCATCGATTACAGAAAACTAAATGCTCAGACTGTAAAGAACAAGTTTCCAATCCCTGTAATCGAAGATTTGTTAGATGAATTGCAAGGAGCTCAATACTTCTCCAAGTTGGACTTAAGGTCCGGATACCACCAAGTGAGAATGAAAGAGGAGGATATCTTTAAAACTGCATTTAGGACATACTTTGGTCATTTTGAATACCTTGTTATGCCATTCGGACTCACCAACGCTCCAGCAACTTTTCAGGCACTAATGAATGCTCTATTCAGGGATTACCTCAGGAAATATGTTTTGGTTTTCTTTGATGACATTCTAATTTACAGCAAGAACCTTGAGGAGCACCTGGAACACTTGGAGACGGTACTAAAATTGTTATTGAAGGAACAGCTCTTTGCTAAAATGAGTAAGTGTGAATTTGCAGTGAGACAAGTTCAATACCTTGGTCATATCATCAATGGGGATGGTGTTGCAACAGATCCTACTAAGATTGAGGCTGTGAGGGATTGGCCAAGTCCTAAAAATGTAACTCAATTGAGGAGTTTCTTAGGGCTTACGGGTTACTACCGCAGGTTTGTGAAGGGGTATGGATTGATTTGTAGACCACTCCATGATATGTTGAAGAAAGGGGAATTCCGGTGGGAAGACAAGCAGGAACATGCTTTTCAAGAACTTAAGAGGTGCATGACCACTACTCCGGTGCTAGCTTTGCCCAACTTCACCGAAGCTTTCACACTAGAAACGGATGCTTGTGGAACCGGGATAGGTGCAGTATTAATGTAGAGAGGGAGGCCAATTGCTTATTATAGCAAATCATTGGGGGTGAAATTAGCCGCTCTCTCTACTTATGAAAAAGAGGCGATGGCCATTCTAGAGGCATTAAGGAAGTGGAGGCATTACTTCCTTGGGAACACTCTCATCATCAAGACAGACCAGAAGAGCTTGAAGTTTATAACGGAGCAGAAGATCTCAGAAGGCATTCAACACAAACTTATGTTAAAGCTTTTGGAATTTAATTATGTGATTGAATACAAGAAGGGAAAAGAGAATAAGTGGCGGATGCACTCTCCAGAAGAGAGCAATGTCATGCTATATCAGTGGTAACTCCTGTATGGATGGAAGAGATAGGGAAGAGCTATGAGAACGACTCCCATTGTCAAGAACTTCTGAGCCGATTAGTGATTCATGCAGATAAAGAAGATCCATACTCTTTGCATTCGGGAATCATCAGATACCAAGGTAGGATCTGTGTGGGAAATGATTCTAACTTGAAGAAGAAGATTCTGGACTCCTTGCACGCTTCAGCAATCGGAGGTCACTCCGGGATTGCGGCCACTTATCACCGGGTGAAGAGGTTGTTCTTTTGGCCGGGTATGAAAAAGGAAATCCAAACATTTGTGATGGAGTGTGCAGTTTGTCAAAGATCAAAAAGCGAGCATTGTCATTCTCCCGGGCTGCTTGAACCATTACCCATTCCGGATATGGCATGGACGCATATTTCGATGGATTTTGTTGAAGGTTTACCAAAATCAAATGGGAAGGAAGTAATTCTAGTAGTTATTGACAGACTTACCAAGTATGGGCACTTTATACCCCTCTCACACCCTTACAATGTGCAAACCGTAGCCCAAGTATTCATTGAAAATGTGTTTAAACTCCACGGGCTGCCCAAGGCTATAGTAACTGATCGAGACCATATATTCACCAGTCGGTTTTGGCAAGAAATCTTCAAAGCGTGGAAAGTATCACGAGGTTTAGCATCAAGATATCACCCATGATCCGACGGCAAACGGAGAGGCTCAATCAATGTTTAGAATCATACCTCCATTGCATGGCGTTTTGTAACCAAAAGGTGGTGCTCTTGGTTGGCTTTAGCAGAGTGGTGGTATAACACCACCTATCATTCATCACTTAAGGTTACTCCTACCAAGCCTCTATGGGAACCTCCACCGATTATCGATGAGATATCTGCTTTGGTCTGAAAAGACAGACTTCGTGACTTTTTAGTGAAAAAAGAGGCTATGCTTCGTCGATCAAGAGTGTCTGGAGCAATCCCAAGCAAGGATGAAGAAATACTGACCAAAACCGAAGAAGCGACTTATGCGATTGGAGACATGGTGTATTTGAAGATGCAACCTTATCGGCTAAATTGCATTCGATCTCATGACAGATCTCAAACCGACCGAGAAGTTTTACGGGCCATTTCGGATTTTGCGAGAGAATAGGTCTTTGTGGCTTACAAACCGCAGACTACCGACCGAGTGGAATTCATCCGTGTTTCATATAAGCCGACTTAAGAAACATCTTGGACCAAGGGCTATTAGGACCAAACTACCTTTAGTGGACAAAGACGGGAGGATAAAAACTGAGCCGGTAGCTGTTTTGGACACCAGAGCTTTACCCAGGCCACCTAATTTGGTTACTCAATGGTTAGTCCAATGGATGAGCTTGCCACCTGAAGAATCGACTTGGGAAGACGCTGATTTTATAAAAGGAACATTTCCAGAATTCTATGCTACTACCATCCGCAGTTGGTTCCCATCCGAAGAATCTTGAGACAAGATTTCAGTCAGGGGAATGCATTGTCACAACTGAACTCAATTCTGAAATACGCTTGTAATTCTCGTCAGGCAACAGACCGAAGCTCTCAAGAGATGGCTGGGAGATGTTATGAAGATCGGACGGTACAAAGGCTTCCATACCGGTTCGTGAACTTTGGACGGCGGAGATGGACCAGTTAGTTTACTGTTGTTTTACCGCTGGGGGCAATTCGCGGTTTACTGTTCCTTTTGTCGTTCTTCTCTTTTGCTTTCTGAACTTTTACAATTTACAGCCGGAACTCAATCTGTATTAAACAGCTTGGATGTTGGAAAGTAAAAGGGATCTCCATTATGCCAAACTACTTGTTCTTAGTTAGGGTTAGCTTATCCTTCTGTCTTTAGCGCCGTTCTCCTCAAATCACTGATTTTACTGAATCTGCTCCCCAAAATCAGCAGCAAAAAGGAGGTTGTGACACCGGGCCATCCGGCCGCGCCGAGAGCAAGAAAGGGGGCCATGGACCGCGGGGATTGGGCAAGCGGCGAGGGCAACCGGAGCTGGCACCAAGCCGGCGGCGGGCGCGGCGTAGGAGCTCGGAGGAGAGGTGGCGCCATGGGGGAAGAGGAGCCGTGCGGGAGGACCGGGCGCAGGGAGCTGCAGGCGAGCCAGGGACGAGACGGCAGAGGGGAGAAGAACAGGAGGAGGGGCGGCGGCGCGGACGACTGGGGCGGCAGCGCGGATGACCGAAGGGGGGGAGGACAGGGGGTGGCGGCGGGGGGCCGGAGGTGGATTCGATTTGGAATGGGGCCATGGGGGATTCGGGATTTTGGGGGCACACCGCACATACACAGTCGGGAGTACTCGAGTGGATTTAGGATTTTGGAGGAACAGTCGGGAGTACTCGGGAGGACTGGCCGGCGGAGGAAGCAAACGAGCCGAAGTTGTGAGCTAGGAGTTGAGTTTGGCTCGGTTTGATAATTTTCGAGCCCGAGCCGAGCTGGTTCGTAAGTCTTGAGCTATTTTTTCAGCTCTAATAGTGGCTACCAAGAGGTGTAAGGAACTCAAGGTGGTTTGTCGCTCTCTCCTTGCCGAGGTCCTGGAGAAGGAAGCGCCAGCTAGGATCTCATGGTAGTAAGCCGCAATGCTGCTGCCATAAGATTTACTGCTATAAGATTAACTACTGCCTAATCAGCAGAAAAGGGGTGTTAAGTAGCTCACCTCTTTCTCAAGCAAAAAGGTCTGTGAACCTTTTTCTTCGAAGTAAAAGAGTGAATCGATTACATCTTCTTCGTAAAATGATCACATTTGTTATAGTAAAAATGCACAAAAGAACATATGCATAATCAAAATAAAAAAAATAAAAAGTCAACTAGCAGAGCACTCAGTAATTCTTCTTTCCTTTCAAAAACGGGAGATGACTCGGGGGAGGGAGTGCCCTAACTGATGACTTCCCGAGCTTATTCTATGTTTCTACAGTTTGTACATTGCTCACACTGTTACAGCATTTTAGTATACAGGAAACCTATTCACCTTACCTGTAATGAGAGTTCACAAAAACAAAAATATAACTATTTGCAACACTATCACCAGATTTTTGCTGAAGCTGTTGCTTTGCCTATGCATCTACTCTTTGTATCATCGGTACATGACACGTATATACTAGAATACCATTTCTGTCATATCCATTTTACTTCAGGGTTCTTGCATCGACTTTGTAGTACAGAAACGCACAGCGTCAGAAACTGTGAGGAAAATGTCGTTGCTTCCTATGTGCTCGGTGAGATTTGATGCATGGAGCTTTTCGATAACGACAGAGCCAGGATTTGCAAGTATGAGCTGCCAAATACACAATATATCCATAATAACCATTGGTCCAGAAAAATTCTAGCTTATGAGCAATGTATTGTAAAAGTAAAGTAGTTCTTGTGTCTGCAAACAATTCTTCTCAAGCGCTTGTAACTGGTATTTAACATGCTCACGTTCCTTCCATAGGATATTTTCTTATCTTACTCCAAATGTATTCCTTTGTATTATTAACAATATCTCAACCTATTCCAATTGGACAAGTTCTCTGAGCGTTTTGATTTGAGTCAGAAAAAGTCCACATACAGTGATGATATAATTTTAGTTTCAGTGCATGTACCTGAATCTCTCTCTTCTGAAGATTCTTGTATAGATCTTCAAGAGCATGGATGCCACTTGTATCGATATCTATAACCGCTGCAAGAATATATTTCATTGGTTTGCATCAGTACAATAATTGTCAAAAATTTGAATGATATCAGATCACCAAATAATTCTACTTACGCGACATTTCTACGATCAAGAAATTGATTTTAGGCAATCCCTCTGCCTTGGCTTTGTCTTCTTCGTCCATCAACCACCTAAGAATTCTGCAATGGAGCACCAGATATCAGGCCTATGAGGTTGAGTTCATGTGTATTCCACTATTACTCGAATTATAAATGCAACATTGATAAATTTATAGTCTCTACCTCTCCCGGACATAATTAGAGTTGGTGAAATAGATAGCAGAATCAACCCTCACTATTACCACCCCGGGAACATGTCTTGCTTCTGGATACTGATCGGTGTTCCTGTATACTGTGGTGCCTGGAAGATTTCCAAGTAGCACGGTCCTTGGCCTTGTTACTTGAAGAAGTATTTTAGCAAATGAGATCGACACCTGTTAACATTGGAAAACAGCAGGTAAGTTCCACTTCTCTATAAAAATACTTGAACAGTGATTTTTTTTCCATCAAAGCTAGGTTTAGTCCTTACAGCAATCAAGAGACCTATCTCAACGGATGCGAAAACAACACCGAAAAATGCTCCCATGCAAGCAATGAAGTCCAATTTGTCAACTTTCCAAATGAGAATTGCTGCTTCATAGTCCACAAGGCCGATCACAGCAGAAATAATGATCGACCCTAGGATCGCATTTGGTGTATACTTGAATAGTGGAGTGATGACCAACAAGGTGAGAAGCACAACTACTGACATAACCACATTGGATACTGGTGTTTGGCAGCCAGCCATGAAATTGACTGCCGAACGCGAGAAAGAACCTGAAAGAAATGTAGTGGATGGATTTCAGCACTGTATGTTGAGATAGTACAATGTCAACTCTGTTCAGCAAAATTGATTGAGCTACCTGTCGCGATATAGCAAGATGTCATTGAGCCTACTACATTCATCGTTCCAAGTGCTACCATCTCCTTGTTTCCATCCAACTGGTAGTCCTTCATAGCAGCAAACGTCCTTCCAATTGCCACAGCTTCCTGATATGGTATTCACTCAAAAAGATTGATGAGATGTCTGCAAATGCACATGACTGGCAAAACGAGATATGCTTATGTTGTGTACATACTGTCAATCCGATCATTCCGCAAATGACACCAATCTTGAAACCTTTTGCAACGAATGGACCAGTGAAGTAAATCTTGTGTGCTGATGATGGATTGATGCCCTTTTTGATGTGGTTCACCTGTGATGATCAAGTACCAACAAAATTTTCATCCATGACAAACAATACATGATCTATATGAACTGAGCCTTCATAATACTGACTTGAGTACTTACTATCTGAACATCTTGCTTGTCAGCACGAGTAACGTACACAAAAAAGGTTGCCAGAATAACTGAAGTTATAGGAGCAATAGCTGGCACCCAGAAAAACTTCTTATTCTTCTTTCCCTGTGTAATTCAAACATCACTAGTATATGAGATCACTAATTATCAATGTTTAAGGTGAAAGGTAAAGTCAATGAAAATAAGAAATGCTCACGATGTACTTGGCAAACAGAAGGAAAGACAGGAAAGCTAGGCCGATCACAATTGTCTGCCAGTTCCACTGCATATGCAACAGAACTCCTTGTCAGTTCTTTATAGAACTTAGCTAGATAGTAATATTTTCTTCAGACTATGTTAAGTACAAGATAAGTACCCCATGATGAACTGAACTCCAAACAGAGTCCATAACAGAAACTATGTCAGTTTTCTTTGTAAAGTTCCTGATACCCAACACATATTTCAGCTGCTGGAGGGCAATAGTTATGGCTGCTCCCCCCATGAACCCGACAATTGCAGCATGCGACAAGAACTCGATGAGGAATCCTAACCTGAAAAATACCAACTCTTGGTTTAATGCATGACAGTAACAGCAAGTTTCTGGTTAATGTTTGTTTATACCTCAGAAATCCTAGGGCTGCTTGAGTGATACCAGCAAAGAAGGTTGCTGTGAAAGCAAGGCGCATGTATTCCTCCTTGTTTTTGACAGGGTCAGCCTCATTTTGTAGTAGTGAACCTAGTAAAAGAGAAACCACCGCAACTGGACCAATTGCTATATCCCTTGAGCTACCCATTGCAGCATATATCAACGGGGGAATGAAGCTGGAGTCTGAAACCAACAAACAAAAAGTAAGTCATAATGGCAACAAAAGAAGCTTCAAGAATTTTACATCAAAGTGCCCAACAGCTGGAATGGGGGAAACTCACATAACCCATACTGTGGATCCAAATTAGCAAGCTTCGAATAGCCAATATCCTATCAGAGTCCAAGATTCAATGTCAGGCACACTTTAAGTAGTCAAATCATCAAATCACAGGTGGACTAATCATCCTTGATACCTGAGGAATGCAGAGACTCGCAATGGTCAATCCGGCAATCAGATCACCTTTGAACTTGCTGAAGTTGTAGTTCCTGCCCCACTCAAAGACCGGAAACAAGAACTGCAACCCCATCATGAACTTTGTCGATCCAGATCGGTCCTTGTACTGGCGTAGCGGGTTGTCATGGAAGAAAGTATCCCTTAATGTGTCTGCAAACTCTCTGGCCAAGTTCTTCTGAGGGGGATAGCCGACCTTGTACACCAACGGCGCTTGAGATGGGTTATAGGAGGATGGCTGTGTGGTGATGCTGGCTTCATTTGCTGTTGCCTCATCTGACATATGATGAACCATCTCTGGCTACTGAAATAACTTTTAAATAACCTGGGAAAACCATTGAATTAATTTTAGCAACAGAAGAGAGTATGGAAGTTATAGGTGAGAGTACTCCCAAATTGCACCAATGGAAACCCAAACAAACCACAGTAAGGAGCAATATCCTTTCAAAATGAAAGGTAAAGAACAATTAGCTTAAAAACAAGGAACATTATATACTTTCAAACAATGGATGAAGCACCGTTATATTGCACAAAGTTGGTCAATCCAACAGAAATGCTCTCAACTGAACTCTTGTATGACATGAAATGTTCAGTTGGCGCCCTTTATATTGGATTCAACCACCCTTCATTTTTTTATGCACACTACTTATTTTATTAAGCAATGTACTAAAATAAGTTGGACAATATCAACTAACCTCACAGTGTTGCCACATTTAGTATGAATAGTGAATGATAAGTTATCCTAGTTATTCTTGATGAGCTTAAAGCCTTCAGTTTGAAAGGCTAGCAAGCAAAGCAATTGAATTAAAAATGGTTGAAGGTTTATTATTAAAAAATCCAATAAATGTTGGTGAAACATGCATATATATCTCCATGAATCCTGTATCAATGCCAATGGGTGAGCAGCTGAGGATCAAGGCTGAATCAATTTTACTCTACCTTACAAAAAAAATAATCAATTTTATGTTAATAGCTCTTCAAGTCAGATGAGCTGGAAAATAAAGAACAGTATATGCTTTCAAACAAAACACTGCTAAGAGCCTAAGAGAAAAGGGAAGTATGACTGTTACCACAAAACTCTTATATATAACAACCATCCTTTTCTCTCAATTGTCAGCTACTTATCTATTATCCGTTCTATAAACATTGCAGGGAGAACGTGTCAACAGACTTCAATTGTAGTCTTACTTTCAGTATGACTGTATGAGCAACAGGCAAGTCTTTTGCGTGTTCTCGCAAAATAGTATGAGCAACGGATGATAAGCTAGAGTGCTGTTTCTGATAAGCACAAGGGTTTCCGTTTTCGGTCTGAAAGCCCAAGCATGCTTATTCAATCAAGAATAATTGGTGCATAAAGATTGAATAATTATCTTGGAATCCTGAACCAATGCTAATACATCAGCAATTGATAAGAGCAATATTGAGTCAAATTTCTTGCCTAGCCTGAAATTGTCCAACTTTTACGACAGTAGAAGTGACCCCATACTTCTATACAATTCTCCAAAATCAAAGAGAGAGAGAAGTAGAGGCAATTGTGTGCAAGTCAAGAGAACCGCTTTCCTATCTTTAGTTCTACACACAACACAATTGTGGTCTCTTAATCTGGTTATCATACAAGGATCGATTGCTCACCGTTCCTCCTTGCATGGGTAGGCATTCATAAGAAGATCTCTTATCACGTTATTTTTCAGACAACCTAACTAGTAATTTTTTTAGTAGGATGACTTTTGAAGTTGTGATAAAACAGAAATCTTCCGCCAGTTTAGGTTGAGAGCAGAATCAAGAAAACTTCATCACAGCTCACAGTTTTACGCTAATGGCGCTTCAAGTCAAATGAGAAGGAAAATACAGAATAGCACATACTTTTCAAACAAGGGATGAATCACCGTGAAGTGTAACTTTTTCAAACCAAACTCTTGTGTAGAGCAACACTCTTGTTGTCTAGATTGTCAAAGGGATGGTTAGTCTATATCCTTTATATAGAGTAACCATCTTTATCTCTCAATTGTCAACTACTACTTATGAAGGAGAAACTGTCAAGTGTAAACAAACTTCAATAGTTTCATTCAGTACGAACAATTAATAAATTGCTAGAGTGTTGTTTCTGATAAGCACACAAATTTTCCGTTTTCAGTCTGAACGCCAAGCAGGCTTAGTCAATCAGCAATAATTGGTGCAGCAAGATTGACGAATTCTCTTGGTCCTCTTGGAATCTGAATCAATGCTAAATTGCTAACAGATCAGCATTTGATAAGAGCAATGTCAGGTCAGCTTTGTGCCTCCATAATTCTATAAAACTACCCAAAATCAAAGCAGGGAGATAACTCGAGGCAGTTGTGTGCAAGTCAAGAGAACGTATCTATACACAACACAGCAATGGCCGCTTACTCTGGTTATCTGATAAGGATTGATTGCTCATTGTTCCTACTTGCATGGTTGACATCAATAAGAACATCTCGTACCACATTTTTTTTCAGAAAACCTAACCATATTATTTAGTAGGATAACTTTTGAAGCTGCGATAAGGTTCTATCTTGTGTCAGTTTATGTTGGGGTATAATCAAGAACACTTCCTCATAGTTTATGTTGAGTTTGAGTGTGATACGAATTGAGTTTCCTACTCTAACTCATAATTCTACTTTTACATGGAGTCTTTCATTTACCACTATAAATATATCCCTGTAGTCCATTTGAAGAGCAAGAGCTTCATGGTAAACATCTACGCATATAGTGATATTGTCTTTGTGCGCCTGTGGTTTTTCTCAAAAGAGTTTTCCATGTAAAATTTGTGTCTCCCGTACCTATTTTCTGTGCATTATTTTCAACAAGTGGTATCAGAGCACAGGAGATTCAATCAAGAAAGGAAAAAAATGTCGGAATGATTCTTCTCGCGTCTCACAAATTACAATCCGAATCGGGGTCGAATACGAGGCCGTCTCCGCGTCGAAGACAAGGAGTAGTTGTTTCTCTGTGCGGAATAAAGCAGGAAGCGCAACAGGCAGATCACCAGGCGAACAAAGCAACAACAACATTGATTGCTAGAAAGAGAAAAGGCAGCACAACAACATTGATTGCAAAGAAAATGCATCTAGGCATAGATTCTGCCGGCTGGCTTCAGTTCTGAATTCATCCCGTCAGAAATTGCTACGTACACACACCAAGCGATTTGCTAAATACACACGAGCAAGCGTACTAGAAACTCTGGTCTTCATTTCTTCGCATACATAGAGGTGTACCCAAGATTCTAGGAATTCTTTACTAGGTACACACAGATTTGCACCAACAAATTTGGGATTTCTTCCGCATGGCGACTTTGAAGTATGATCTTCCGCTGCTGGATCGAGACACGAGATTTTCTCTATAGCAAGTCAAGATGCGAGTTGTTCTTGCACAACTCAATTTGGATGACGCTTTATTGGGGATCAACAAGATTCCCACTACTCGGTCACTTGAGGAGAAGCAAAGAAAAGATTGTAAAGCCTTATCTCAGATTCATCTTCATCTATCAAATAATATTCTGCATGAGGTTTTAAAGGAGAAGATTGCCACTGCATTATGGTTGAAAACTTGAAACTGGAGTGTAACGTCCCGTTTGTCCAGAGTTCTTGAAGTTTTCAAAATAAAAAGACCCATTTGATTTTGATGAGAGTTCAAAGCTTAACTTGAGATTTTAAAAGAGCTTTAATTGACTAAACCAAACTTCAACTAAATTAGTTCGGTTTCTTCTGGAGTTTGTTGGAGTTTTCCTTTTCTCTTTTTGCTCTGTCAGCCTTTCAGCTTGGCTTCTCCCTTCTAGGACCTCTTCTGTGTCTGGACCTCTCTCTCTCGATCGTGACCTCCTTTGTGTTGGACCTCCCCTTGCTCAGACCCCTTTGTTGGTCTAAGACCTCCCTTTTTGGTTTTAGACTAGCTCGGGTTTGTGTTTCAAATCTCTTTGATCTCTGGACCTTTCCTTGTATCTTTTGTTTGGACTTTCTCTAGTCCAGACCTTCTCTTTGTTGGTTTGAATCTCTTTGTGTTTAGACCTCCTCTCTAACTTTTTTCTCTGTCTAGATCTCCTTTGGTCTAGACCTCTTTATCTGTTTGGACCTCCCCGTGGACCTCTCAGCGTTCATTTGAACTCCCTGAGTTCATTTGAGCGTCCCAGGGTCCCTTTGGACCTCCCCGTGCCCATATGGACCTCCTTATGTCCATATCGAGCTCCTTTTGAACGTCCCCTTGTTCATTCGAACCTTCTCGGGTTCAAATGGACCTTCCCAGAGTTCCTTTGAACTTCCCCCTTTGTTTATCTGGTTTGCCCTCATGTCCGCTCGGACCTCCGGCTTGCTTCAGGTGCTATCGCAGTGGTTCCGCTCCACTATCGCGGTTGTACCGTTGTTCTAATCACAATCATGGTTATACCGTACCGCTATCGCTTGTGAACCATCCGATCTGTGTCGGACGGCTAGATCTTGTTTGGCACGTTCGGCTGGTCCGAACGTTCAACTCCTTTAGAGCCATCTGATCCGCATTGGACGATCCCGATCTGTTGAAACGTTCGCTCGGTCCGAACGGCCCTTTTTCCTTGCCCCGTCCGATTGAAATCAAGCGGACCTCCCCTTTGTGGATTTGACCCTCAGGACCTCCCCGTTGTTGTGTCTTTTGGACCTCCTGTCCATAGGACCTCCTTGTCGAGTGTCTTTTGGACCTCTTTGCCCTTAGGGCCTCCTCGAATTCCTTCACTCTTTGTAGTCTGGACCTCCTCCGAGGTCCAGAACCCTTCTGTGGTTCAGACCTCCTTCGAGGTCTAGGTCCCTTTGTGTTTAGACTTCCTTGCAGGTCTAGACTTCTCCCTTGTGTTTAGACCTCCTTGCAGGTCTAGACCTCCCGTTTTGAGTTTAAGACCTCATTTGAGGTTTAGATCCCCTTGTGGTTTAGACCTCCCCGTTAGTCTAGACCTCCTCTTTGGGTTTAAACCTTTGTTGGTCTGGACCTCTTTGTTGGTTCTTTGTTTGGCTCTAGACCCCCCTTGTCTCCAGGACCTCCTTCCCGCAGGACCTCCCTGCCTTTGGGCCTCCTTGCCCTTAGAACCTGCCCGTGGTCTTTTTGCGAAGGCCACCCTGGCGATCAAGACCTCCCTCGTGGGTCACGACCTCCTTTCTTGACTTCCTCTTGACTTTCACAGGACCTTTTCCTGTTTTTAGCCAGTAACCTTGTCACTCTTGTTTGTACCTTACGCACCTTTTTCTATCTTTTGTCACGTCCTTGCCATTGCAAAAGTGTGAGCCCTTTTATTGTTGTCACCTCCTCCTTGACCTTTTGTTTCCTCCCGTACCTGCTCTAGTCCTTTTTGGTACTTGTTGGCAGTGTACATTTGTACCAATACCTTGAACCTGGTCACTCCTTTTGATGGCGTTCCTATTCTCCTTTTCCTTTATATGGAGCACCACAGAGTGACCACTGCCTCCTTGTTTTTCACTCAACCTCCTCCTCCTCTCCCTCTCAGTTCTAGAGAGCTCTCTTAGCTCCTCTGGTTGGACCTCCCCCCCCCCCCCTTGTTGGACTTCCCTTTCCAGTGGACCTCTTTCCTTTTTGGTTCTAGCCTAGTTCTTTTCGGTTTCTTTTTGGGTTGCTTTATTTATTTGTTTTCTTTGCATCGTGTAGATTCCGTTGGTGCGGAGGAGTTTGAAGATCCAGCGGCCTTCTCAAAAACTCAGCAGCTTGCCAGTGAAGGCAAGTCATGGTCCTTGATCATTTTGAATCCACCTTTACAAAAAGTACTTTGATTTGTTATAAACCTGCATGGCTATTTGTATAAAATGGTTTGGGCTCTAGTTAAATACCCACATGTTTTAAGCCTCCTTGTTTCTTTGGCAATCCACATGTTGACATGTTTCCTTGAATACCTTAGGATGGGTACTGTTAGTTGGTTTCATATTGCTATTGCCAACATGGGTATCGTGCTTGCTTAGCCATGCTCCAGTAGACGCTGGTCTCCTCATGAATCAATATTGCTAAACTTGACTAATTAAATTATGGAACTATGGTTGGTGCCATTGCTGTGCAAATGTGGTTGGAGCGCAGTTGTGTTGCTTGTGGTCGAAGCCACCTTTGTTAAAATTTGTAGTGCTGGGACCAGGGTGGTCCTTTGGCCAAGTGAAACCCCAAAACTGTTTTATGCTCGGGCAAGTTGGCAAGGTGCTTATAGTGGGTGCTCCATGAGGTGTTGCTATGGAGTCACTTGGGCGCTCCATGAGTTGTTGCTATGGAGTCACTTGGGTGCCCCAGAGTTGGTGCTATGGGGTCACATTGGGTTGAGAATAGCCTTGCCTGAGTAGCCAATTAAGGACTGAAACCTTAGGAGCCATTGATCTGGGCCATGCCGTGCAACCACATGTCCATTATGGGGTGGACCGGGTGCAATAACTAGAGATGTTCTGATTTGGTTTTGTTGTGGTGGAGCGCTGGCGCAAGAGGAGGCACGAATCCGGTGGAGGTTGCAGCCCAACCGGAAGCAAAACCTCAGCGGGCAGAACTGAGTCGGGATAGAACTTTGTAAAAACCCAGTGGTGGTCTCTACTTGATTCACATATCTGAGGTAACGTGTGTAATATCAAGCGACTACCTCTTGTGGGTAAAGTTGTACACCTCTGCAGAGTAAATCTATTCGAATAGCCGCATCCTTGGTTATGGACACGCCCGGAGATTTCGAATGAGGGTTAGACGTTTCTTCAAAAGAGGTCTTGTGAACCCTAGAAGTGGTCCACGGTTGATTGTGGGAATCGGCGAGTGCTCTAGGTGGCTGCGACGTACTCGTGATGACCACGGTTGTCCGTGGAGGTCTAGGGGTGGTCTTGTAGAGCTCTGGAGTGGGTGCTCCAGAGAAGTCTGGATTGGTGCCTTTGGAGTGAGTGGGTGCTCACGACCTCCCTTCTGAAATCAAATGTATTTATGTATTATTGTTTTAACTTGAGCTTTGCAATCTATACATGTTATTTACTGTCAACTTTGCTTTTTGCAAACTAACCATACAGCTCACCTTGTCAAGCCGTGCATGAATATTACTTGCATACATTGTCGCCACGGCTTGCTAAGTACATTCAAAGTATTCATTGGCTTGTGCCCTCTGTTTTAATCAGTAGAGGTGGGAGATCCAAGAGGTCTTGTGCTCTGAGGAGGGGAGCTCTTTGAAGACCCTGTGCACTAGGACGTCCTTCACTTGGTAGCCTGTGGGCGAGCCGAATGGACCCTGTAATTGTTTTGTTTTCCGCTATGTTGTTGTTCTCTTTTGCTGTTAGCCTTGAGAGGAACCCCTGTACAAACCTTGACCTTAAGGTTCCTTGTTAATATATGTGTTAATTTGTGTGCTTCATCTTTGTTCTTGTTGTATGGAATTGATTACACTGATGTGGAATCTGTGCGAGCTAGCCAATCTTATCCTGGGACTAGCTCAGTGTGCACAGGGCCAAGACCCCCAGGAGGTCTTTGAGATCTCTTAGGAGGTCCTGGCGGACCTCCCTTCGGAACGTATCGGGCGGTACTACCGCTCCTCCATGCGGTAGTACCGGAGCAAAAATCCAGGCGATATATTCCGAGGGAGTTCCTCACATGGAGCAAATTTGCATGACAAAAGATCTTTATCAATAAGATGCATTTGAAGCAGAAGTTTTATTCACACAATATGGCGGAAGGCGAGTCATTATTGAACCACATGACTAAGTTCAAAGAAGTAGTCTCGGATCTCGAGTCTATAGAGGTAAAATATGATGATGAAGATTTGAGTCTTATTCTTTTATGCTCGTCGCCTAGTTCATACTCTACGTTCAGAGATGCTATTCTATATAGCTGAGATACTCTTACACTAAATGAAGTATATGAAGCATTGCATGCGAAGGAAAAGATGAAAGTCATGATTTCGAACGAAAGTTCAAATTCGCATGCAGAAGACCTGGTTGTCAGTAGTAGACAACAGGAGAGGAGTTCAAATGAAGATTCAAGAGGCAAAAATTGCAATGGCAGATCGAAATCCAGAGGCAAGTACAAGTCGTGTAAGTATTGCAAGAAAGATAGACACGATATATCTGAGTGTTGGTGGGTAAAGAAAAGAAGAAAATGAATAACACTTTCAAGAAAGATCAACAAGAGGATGATGCTAAAGTCACCATTGTTACTGCACTGAGCAATATTCTGATGGAGATGTTCTGTTGCCTTTACCGGTAATGAGTGGATTCTTGATACGTCCTGCATTTTCACATGAGTCCGAATCGAGAATGGTTCGTAAATTATGAAGCTACGTCAAGTGGTTCTGTGTTGATGGGTGATAACTCACCATGCAAGATTGAAGGCATCGATTCTATCTAGATCAAGATGTTTGATGGCATTCGACACACTCCATTAGCTGCACATTTCAAATTTTCTTTAGTGTTATGCTCACAGTTAGATGATGAAGTTAAGTACATGTCTAGAGTTCCATATACTAGTGTAGTTGGTTCACTTATATATGTTATGATATGTCCTCAACCCGATTTTATCTCAATCATTGTTCTCAACCCGATTTTATCTCAATCATTGAGTGTAGTTAGTAGATTTGAGTGTTGTTAGTAAATACATGATTAATCTTGGCAAAGAGCATTGGAAGGTAGTTCAATGAATTTTTAGATACTTGTGGGGCACATCTGATGCTTGTTTATAGTTTGGGAAGACTAAAGATGGAATCGTTGGTTATATGGACTCAGATTTTGCTAGAGATTTGGATAAGATAAGATCTCTTACTGGTTATATGTTCACTGTTGGATGATGTATCGTTAGTTGGAAAGCAAGCCTGCAAGCTATTGTTGACTTGTCCACTACAAAAGCCGAGTATATGGCTATTTTTGAAGCTTGCAAAGAAACTGTTTGGCTAAGAGAATTATTTACTGAGCTTTGTGGAAGTACATCTTCACTACAATATTCCGCGACAGTCAAAGCGCTATTTACCTTACGAAGGATCAGATGTTTCATGATAGAATGAAGCACATTGACATCAGATCTGATTACATTCGAGGTGTCATCGCTCAAGGTGACATTAAAGTTACCAAGATTAGTACTCATGATAATCCAACTGATATTTGACAAAGCCAATTCGTACAGCTAAGTAGTTGGTATCATTCAGTTGTTGTATACATGTTCGGCGCCCAAAGTGTTTATGCTAATATGTTTCAAGGAGATCACGATTTGTTTTGGCTATAGGAGAAATTCATCTCAAGGTTGAGATTGTTGAGTTTGAGTGTGATACGAATTTCATTTTCTACTCCAACTCATAAATATATCCATATAGTTCATGTGAACAGCAAGAGCTTTATTGTAAACATCTCCTCGTACATTGATATTGCCTTCGTGCACCTCTGGTTTTTCTCTAATGGCATGTTTGGCATCAAGTGGGAACGGGAGTGGTAATTTAAAGAAGGAAGTTTGCAGGGGATTAGACATGGGAGTTTGCTTTTTTAGTCTTAATCCCTTGTCTGGTAGGAGAGATGAGAAATCACGAGGAGTTAGTCTCTAACTTGCTAGAGATTCTAACATTAGTCATGATGAAGGGCATAGATGCGTTAATATTTCATTAAAGAGTAATTCCCTCTCAATTCCCACCCCACCCTGGGTTTAAAATGATGGGAGTTGGACACTCAAACTATCAATCTCCTTCCTACCTGAATTACCATGCCCACCAACCAAATAAGAGGACTGATAAGTGATAACCTCCACCACCTGAATTCTCATTCTCTCCAACTAATTGCCTCAACCAAACAAGCGGTAAAGGTTTGTCCACATAAAATTCGTGTGTCCCGTTCCTATTTTTAGTCTGCATTATTTTCAACAGCCTATACAATGCAAATGAAAGTGCAGATTAATAAAAATTCTATGACATACATGATCAACTATTAAACAGCAGGTAATTACACAATCTTTTGGGGTGGGGGGATCGTGACACGTAAGCTGATAGATGAGGCAGGAGGTTGCCGGTTTCTCGTCGATGGAATATGGAAGATTTTTACTGATTTCTCCAAAAAGAAACTAATGGGGACAAAACTAAGCAAGCCAGCCCGGAAACCATCAAAATATAACCATAACGGAAACAAAAATGTATAAAATTCCCTAGAAAAAGATTCCTCAAAAGAAAATCCAACTATCCGTGCTATGATATCCGTGCTATGATCCTACAACTCGTGGAAAGGAGCAAAAGAAACAGCATAGTACAATCAAGAAAGCCAAATTACATCACACACAATCCGCACAGAAACCCAAATCGCAGCAGGAGAACAACTGAGCCTCAAAGAGTTAATAAATCCTTGTGCGCGCCAGGCATGCGGTTAGTAATGGGAAAATTAAGGCACGAATCTTACCGGATAAAGAAGGTCCTGAGAGCCAGCCAATGGCGAATCGAGCCGGTCAAGCTTCACCCCAAGAACGCCGCATTCCTTCGCTTAGGGCCAAGAATGCAGGCGGTGGCATCGAGGAAGAGGAATTGCAGTCTGCAGAGAATGGGAGAGAGATCGATGGATGGATGGATGGATATATACGTGGAGACAACCAGAAGGATCAATCTCCTCCCTTCTCTCCCAAACAAGAAAGAAACAAACCGAACAAACACAGACTGAGACCAGCGATGGAAGGATTGATCTCTGCAATTATACACACACGAGGACACAGACAGAGGCAAAGGAGACGGCGATATGGCTCCGGAAGTCCTTGCGGGTCCCACGGGGCAGTTTGCGGACTACACGGCCGTGGGAGCTTGACGCTGGCAGGTGGGGGCGCGGCAGCGGGTCAACGGTGGTTGGGGTCTACGGGTGCACGGCGGGATGGCGAGCGGTCGCGAGGGAAGAATGGAAGGGATTTGACCGTGGAATAGTAGTAGGCTAGTTATTACCAGAGGAGACAATGACATGTGGGCCAGAGACGTTGAACCGTAGGTCCGTAGCTTGCCGGTGGGGAGCGGGCTCTCGTTTATGAGGATGTGAATCCATCCCCATTCATTCATCTGAACCCGGTGGGACGTCAGCTCAGCCGCTGTTTGTTCACTAACCCCGCGCCCGAGCTCACCTTAGCATTGGTGTGAAAACGGATCGAATATCAATTGATATTATTCTTTTATATCTTAACTTATATTTTTTTACTTCGAATTTGGAATAGGACATGGATACGAGCATAGAGCAGATGCAGATCGGATTCAAATCGATCATGTACAATTTGACGGATAGTGTACACATAAAGAAAAGATATGATTTCACCAACGAAAGTGTCAAATTATACTACATATTAAAGAATTATTTATTGTACTTAACAACATAAACATAATCAAATTTAAATTCATTATATATTAGTCAATGACTAGAAAATCATATAGGGTATTAAAGGATATTGATGTTTACCGGATATCCATTTTTTTGATCTATCGGATGTCTTTCGGATATCCTATAAAATATTGATACAGATCGGATATTGCTCTTCCCATATCCTAACCTATATTCCATGAGATTTTTTAGATATGGATATAGATAATATTAGATACGGATCGGGACTAAAAATGATTCTTTGAGCGGATTTTTTTCTGGATACAGTATCGGATCGGACGGGAATTATCCGCTTCATTTTTATCCCTACTTAGGACTGGTAATTTCCACCCTAGGAGTTGAATATACCTGTTCCACGATCAGACTATACCTATGGGTTATCGGAGAGTGCAATGTATTTTATCCGAGTAAAAAGACTACATGCGCTATTCTCAAACGATCGGTACCCTCCATGCCAGTTTATAACCAGATTCTCACGCTGATTTCCATAGCTCACCTATTCGGTATCTCGATTCACCACCGCAAACGTCGTATGTGAATAAATGGTAAAGAAGCGGATGTACTTTGTTGGGGGTTCATATTCATGTAACGAATTGATGGTAAAGAAGCAGGCTCTGTCTTGACTTAAAACATGATGGGTACTTTCGAATTGGACCTATGTGATGCAAAACAAGAATCAATGCCGACCCGACCCAATCAGGTGTCCTCGATTATGCATCTTGGATGGTAAACAATGCAGTACTTGTTTCTTCTTACACCTAGTGCCATAGAAAATGGATGGTTACCAATTTACCGTTAATTCAATAAAGAATTTTAACTTTCAACAAAATGATCGATCGATTATCATGTCAATTAATAGTGTCCTATCTCACGACAAAAAAATTCAGCTCGCAATTAATAAAGTCAGGCATCTTATTCCTACGTAGAACAAACATTTCAAGATTAAAGACATGTTCAACACTACATACAAGTTTATAAAATGCTGTATCGACTTAGAAAACTGTTCTTCCTAAAAAAACTAGGGAAAGTGTTCTCGTTTCCCCTAATATAACCTTTGTTTTACTCTCTTTATAAAATTTTCATCTCTCAATTTCAAAAAAAAAAAAACTCTCTTCATCCCCCAACGCTCCAAATGCACAACTTGGACCGTTGTGCCCTAGAGACTAGAATGGTTGACTGGCTACCTTGTAACGTGAGGCTTGAGTGTCGCTAGTGACGGAGCATCCTGAGCCCTACAAGTCTTTCTCCCTCGACCAAGAAGACTACTTGCTATAGTGAAATCATTTTCATTTATAGTCATGTAGTGTCTGGTAGTAGATCACAAGTTTGTGGTTGCTGAGGTCTAGTCTTTGATGCCCATTCTAATTTTTAAATAAAAACACGCTAACTGTTTTTTTTTTCATTCGTGGAGTAGTAGTCACCAACTTTATATCTAACTAGCAGACCTGCGGCGCCCAAGAGGTCTAGTCTTTGAAGCCCATTCTAATTTTTAAATAAAAACGCTAACTGTTTTTTTTTCATTCGTGGTGTAGTAGTCACCAACTTTATATCTAACTAGTAGACCTGCGGCGCCCTTGGGCGCGCTGTGCGTGGGGCCCACGCGTGGAGAGCGACCCTTGGGCGCGTCGTGAGCCACGCCTGCGTGGGGCCTATGCTGGAAAGCCTCGTGCGAACACGCCAGCAAATGCGAAGGCCGAGCGTAGAGGAAGATCGAACGGCGTAGAAGCAAACCAAATGTGATCGGACGGCCAGAAACAATTGGGCGACATGGCGTGCATGGTTGAGCCTCAAATTTCCCTTGGTTTATACCAGAGGATCCTCTCCAAAAAATTTCTCGCCGTCGAATTTGCATCATTCATGCTTCTTTTTCACAATAAAAGTAGCTCATGAGTATTCACAAGCCAATGGATACTTCACATATCTATTACTCCAACTGTCTACAAATGTAGGTCTTTGTGGGTACCGTGCGGTCAAGTTTTTGAAACTGGACCATTAATCTATGTTAAAGTATATAGATTGATTTCATGAAAATAATGTTATTGGATTTGTTTTGCAAAATACTTTTATAATATTTTTTTGCTAGTATATTGTGACAATAAATTATAGTCAAAGCCTTGCATTGGAGACAGTAAAAAGTAAAAGAAAAAAACAACCTACGTGAATGGATAGAGGGAGTACCTTGCAAACGCATGCTTCTCAGAGTATGGGGATGACAAGTGGATAGTGTTTATAGTTTGGACTCTACGTTAGCATCACTTGTTTTTAAACAGAATCAGGTCCAGTAACATTACATATGTTGAAATATGGACAACATTTTAATTTCAGATTTTATTAAGAGGCAAAGATCATAAATAACTAGTGATGCATAAATCGATACTAACAGCAGGCTACTCATTGCACTTTTAAACATACTCAAAATCATGATTATAACAGAATATATTGGTCGTACACACAACTTACAGTATATGTCGATGAAGAACAGGAAGTAGTGCAGACTCGATGCAAGATCTGGATCGAGACGCCACAAAGTCAAGACAAGCGGTCGCGTAGATGCGCTGCCCAGAAACCTTATTGCCGCCCCGTGCAGGTGAACTCTGCGACAATAGTTCGGAGATACCACTCACCCTCTTTCCCGGTGCACGCCGAGGAGAAGGGATGACTTGGTTCAAAACAGCACAACCCTCCAGCATAAGAGGACAGAAAGGAAGAAGAAGAATTCTTGGAATCGAAAAGATCTTTTTTTTTTGTCTGGACCTCTCGAAAACCTTTTAAGGGTCGAGTCAATTACTCTCTAGTAACTGCTCAATAAAGCACACATTAGAACACTGGTAACTGTTAATTAAAAACCAATTAATGGTAATTCAGCAGTATTTATCATATTCTGATTACATGTTTGTCTTCAGTTTTGACCACTGGTCTATAGCTTTGACCCCGTCCTCCGAAGGAGGTCCAAGAGGATCTCCCGAAGAGGTCCAAGAGAAATCTCCAAGAGAGATCCAAGAGGATCTCCCGAAGAGGTCCAAGAAGACCACAGTGTTCCTGACCATACTCTCTTAGAGTGATCCAAGGAATGTCCAAAAGATCTCCCGAAGAGGTCCAAGGAGACCACAGTGTTCCGTTCACACTCTCTTGGAGTGATCCAAGAGAGGTCCAAAAGGATCTCCACACTCCAAGGGAGGTCCAAGAGGATCTCCTGGGGATTCAAGAGAAATCTCCAAGGGAGGTCCAAGAGGATCTCCCGAATCTCCCGAAGAGGTCCAAGTGGAGGTCTAAGAAAAACTCTTGCTGGTCATATGAGACACTTGTTTCGAGAGACAGAAATGCATGGTCAACAAAAGAAATGTGAACTTGATTCACGACACGTTCACGGTCACAAGTCACGCGAATAAATGCGCGTGCGTGCGTACGTGTGTGTGTCTTTAGCTATAGTCCTCCTCATGCCTCTCCATAACATGTAACACATGTATCAAGGGGTGGCAAGAACTTCACCTTATAAATTGCTCTCCCATCACTTGGCTAGACAGTATGAGACTAAACCATGCATGTTTTAAAATTTAAGAATGAATGGGTTTTTACAAATAAGGGTCCAATTCTAAAGACATATTTAGTCTGAATGCTCTTGGAGCTAGCACACTCACACGCTATTTTATACACGGCGTAATATTTCCCAGTCTGAATTCGTTCTGCATGCAAAACAGGCCAACTTGCTAAAGCAAGACCACAGATTCTACGCAAAAGCAAGTGCATACCTAAAAGGGTCGATAGATGATTCATATGAACGATGACTCTAGAGTAGTTCACTGTTTAGTCTTTGGAAACGTGAGATTGATCGTCGGCGTGTATACTTGCCTAACATTGTTGTTAGGGCAAGTAAGTCTGACAATGGTAACGAAAGAAATGGCCATGTTGGGAGGCCAGCAAAAGTCTTTGCCGATCGATGTGGATTGCTAGTTGGACAATTCTGTGTGTCCCATACGAGCTAGTCTTTGTTCTACGCTAGATTTAAAAAGGCCAGCACCTAATCAATGAGACGACTGACACGTTCACCAAATAGTACGTCTAGTGGAGTGAGAATTTCTTGGCAGTTTTTAGGTTGGAATTAACTAGCTGGACCGGCCGGACGAATCGCCGATGGAGCAGCATTACATCTTTGACAGGATCTTGCTTGGAACAAAAATTAAAGTTATGAATCGACAATCTGATAGAGTACTGAGGTCACACGGTCATGCCCACTCGCAATCAGCAGCAGAATTTCGGTGACATTTCACACGGAAGTAGCAGATTCCCTGTCGGTTTTTCTTCAGGTTACATTTACGTTTAGCTCGTACTACGCCCTTCTAGGCATCTAGTCATGCCTCAAAACTCAAAATACACCAAATTGTCACAGTTGAATAGCTAAGTTAGCCATAGTTCCAACATGTTTAACTGACAAAGTTCTTTTCTTTGCAACACTACTACAAAAGAGGCAATATTAGACGTCTCATCACAGACGGTTTCTCAGAAACCGTCAGTGTTATAATTATCACAGACGGCTTTACAATCGCGACCGTCATGTAACTAGCGATGGGTAGAACTGTTTGTGATAGACGGTTCTTAACAAGAACTGTTTGTTATTATTACAGATTTCACAGACGGTTTTTAATAAGAACAGTCTATGATAATTTAATTTTGTATCACAAACGATTTGTGGTTGAAAGTGTCTATGATATGTTTAATGCTGCTTTGGATCCCGTGCGATGCATCTCTTTGTCTCTCGCGCACCGATGGGTCTCTTCGTCTCGCCGCGCGATGCTTCCATATCTAGCAGAATTTAAGCAAGTTCTTACTGTATTGATACATACGCAGCGCTATAGCTCATACCGTCTAGCGCCATGGTGAGCACGCAGAGCATGATGGCGAGGACCAAGGCGAGGAGGTCAGCGATGGCCGTCGCTCTTCCTCACGATGTCGTCGTCCACATCGTCGGTCTCGTGGCCGCGAGCTCTCCTCAGCCCATGGCTGACCTCTGCAGCTTACGAGTCACAAACGTATTTATATACCTACAAAATTATCACATACGTATTTATATACCTACAAAATTACGCACTACTGTTTGTGACGGCAATCAATCCACGCATGCATATACATGTTACTAACCTGACTATATTTGGCATTTTAATTTTTTTTATGGAGTTGCAAGGCCATGTACAAAGTGTCCAAGGAGCTCGCCATGGGAATCCGTGTGGCCCTGGAGCGGGAGGAGGCGATGAAGTGACTAGACAACGAGCGCTAATTTGCCATCGTCAACCACCTAGTCGGTGCCGACAACCCGGAGGCCTACTTCATCGTCGGCCTCGCGCTCGTCTTCGCGCACCAGGACATGTAGCGCGACCTCGTGTGCCTCGACCGGGCGGCCATCGCCGGCCACAAGGCCGCGGCCTACGTGCTTGGCCTCCTCCTCTACACGGTCGGCGAGGCGCGCAATGTTGGGAAGTACTATATCAGCCAGGTTGAGGGCTAGCCGGCCGGTGGCGGGTGCGATATCGCCAAGAGGACCAACTGGGAGTGCAGATGGTGCTGGAGGCTCACTGTGGACGCGGTCCGGGAGGCGACGTGGAAGAAGATGGTTGGATCGCAAGGCCGGGTGTTGGCGCTGCCGGAGGACGGGCACTGGTGCACGAGCACCGGCTGCGGTGTGACGGAAGGGTGGGGCGACTACGTCGTATTCTACAGCGATGGCTGTAGGATTAGGTATGAGTACGCCAAGTTCTTTGCACACGTGTTGATCTACTTGTCGTAAAATTAGCGGTTTTAGCAAATATTCAGACATAATTCTTTACTAATATGTGAATGTGTCATATGTTCTGAATTTGCATTTTATGTATATGAGAATGTATATTATCACAAACGGTTATTTATTAGAACTGTCTGTGATGTGTATTTATCACATACGGTTCTACTTTAGAACCATGTGTGATGTCCAACCCTATTTATATTCGGACTATAGGGTTTGCCTACGCCCCCACTCAAATGACTAAGTTTTTCCTCCCCCGAGCCCGTCGCCACCATCCTCGACGTCGCCTCCTCCCTCGAGCCTAGCACGCCTCCTCCCCTCCCAAAGCCCGTCGCCGCCGTCCTCGACGCCGCCTCCTCCTCGAGCCCGGTGCGCCTCCTCCTCCGAGCGCCTCCCAAGCTCCACCAAGGTAAGCCGTCCACCCCTCGGCCATCCCCTTTTTTTCATACCACCTTGCTTGTGTGTTGTGCTATTGAATATATTCAATATGTGTGATTTGTATATGCCTATCACTGGGAGATATTGCAAAGTGATTTTTTGTGGGCTCGGTGAATTGCTCTATGATGAATTGATGTCACAAATGCAATTGGATGTGATATTGTGTATAGATTGTGCCTTGAGCTGTTAGATTACCTGTTGTTATTTATTGTTTCGAGCATGCAATTTATACATTATGATATACTTGTTGTCTTTTGAGTTTTTTCAGTCAACTAATACTTGCTATGATGTAGAAGTTTCAGTCTTCCGGTCTGTTTTTCTGTGATTATTTACCACCATTGATCTACATTACAGTTGATAGTATCTTTATAGATTTTGTTCCTATGTACAACAAAGTTAATTTTGGATGATTTGCTTGAACTATTCTAAATAGATTAGCAAGTTTTATTTTGAGCTCAAGGCCTAATCTGTAAAGTGTCATATTCAATTTGTGATTACATTTGGCATGAGTGCTGTGATGGCCAAATTTTAATCTTGTGCAACTAGACTTCTGAGAGCAATAATCAATCTATTAAATCTTAGCTTTGTGCTGATTTTTATTGTGCACATATTATGTGTGTTGAGCATATTATTCTATTTAAATGACTTGAAGGATTCACATGCTTATATGTCAATTATGTCATTTAATTGGTGTTGAAAATATGCTTTATTCATAATTAATTTTGCAATACAAAAGAATATCACAGAAGGCAAAATTTGCTATTCCATTCCAAAACAAAACCAAATGAGTCAAAAACTACTACAACACCTGTCCACTTGCCTCTCGCCATTCATTTCACCTTTGTCTATGTAACCGCGTTCATGCAGATCAAGTTCTCATCCCTTGCATCCCAGGGTCTAGTACTATTCCATTCCTGATCTCTTCTCTATAAAATCCCCAAGCAGTAGTTGCTTGTGCCTTTAAAACCATATATATAGTTCGTAGTCCTTTGTTAGCTAACTCAAGGCCTAAATTCAGCTAGCTAGCTCGCTCCTTGAGCGTTCATCCTAAACGTGCAGGTGAACCATGGCCTACTTCATCGAACTTAACACACTGGAGTGTATGATTTGCTTCATGCCAATCCTCCAAATGGTTGTAGAATACTCCTAAACCACGGCCTCAGAAGTAATAGTAGTAGAACTGAACTTGAAGTTATTAATTACAAGCATGTAATTGTCTTTAAACCCAACAAGTCTACTTGGACGATTGGCATTGCCGATGTTTTACTATCGATCTTACGAATGAATATTTGGGAGGGGAAGAGGGGGGGGGGTCTCCTAGAATTAAAACCACGCAGAGAATGACATAGGGATTTATACAGGTTCAGGCCTTCTCCGGAGAGAATAACAACCCTACTACTGTTGTACTGTATTGAGTGTGCTGATTACAATCGAGAGGAAGGCTAAAGCGTAATGTCTTGTGCTCCTGATTGCTCCTCTCTCGATCGCCCCTTCTGCCTACTGACTTCATCCTTTATATAGCGTATGAAAAGGTGGTAGTTCCTCCAAGCCAAGAGACGTCCCAACGTTTCAAATGATGAACAGTTAGTGAAGGTTATTGTCAATGAGTTAACACTCCACATCGACATACAGTTATCGTCAGAGACAGAGAGATGATACATGTGGTTATTCCAGATAATAACAACGTATATTAACTACCTCGTGTATTAAACACAGGGCACAAGACTCCTTAACTGACTGGTCCCATATATCTGTGGACTCCATCGAATATAGGGTAGTCGTAACCGACCAGGTTGTAGAGGAACTTACGATCACATGGTGCTCGTAGAGAAGGCTCACACCTAGGGATAGGTCATAGAAAAGTTTACAACTAGAGCCTGGTTGTAGAAAGGCTTACAACCAGGGGGTGGTCGTAGTAAGACTTACGATCACTTGGTTAAGCTTCTCCCTTATAAACAGTAAGGGGTATACTTGCGAGTAATGTAAAGATATTGCTATCTATAATAAAAATTACAGATAAATAATTAAATGAGGATTATTAGATCCTCACATCTAGCCTCCCAGCTTCAAGTGAAAATAACTTACTTGCGCTACTTACACGCCGACGCATCTCTTCGTCTTGCCGCACAATGCGTCTCTTCATCTCGCCACGCGATGCTTCCATATCTATAAGTGAGTTCTTGCTGTATCCATATCGCACCTTGGGAGTCCATATCTTGACATGGTGAGCACGTGGAGCATGACAACGAGGAGGTCGGCGATCGCTGTCGCTCTTCCTCACAATGTCGTTGTCCACATCGTCGGCCTTGTGGCTGCAAGCTCTCGTTAGCCCATGGCTGACCTATGCAGCCTATGAGCCACGTACTGTTTGTGGCAGCAACCAATCCATGCATGCATATACATGTTACTAATCCAACTAGCAATAATGCCCTTATTTTGGCCTTTTAATTTTCTCTTACAGAGTTGCAAGGCCATGTATAAGGCGTCCAAGAAGCACGTCGTGGGGATGCACATGGCGCTGGAGCGGGAGAAGGTGATGAAGTGGCTGGACAACAAGCGCTACCTTGCTGTCGTCAACCACCTGGCCAGTGCTGGCAACCCGGAGGCCTGCTTCATCGTCAGCCCCGTGCTCATCTTCGCGCACCAGGACATGCAGCGCGACCTCGTGTGCCTCGACCAGGCAGCCATCGTCGGCCACAAGGCTGCAGCCTACGTGCTCGGCCTCCTCCTCTACACGGCCGGCGAGGCGTGCGACGTTCCGAAGTACTATATCAGCCAGGTTGAGGGCTAGCCGGCCAGCGGCGGGTGCGATATGGCCAAGAGGACCAACCGGGAGTGCAGACGGTGCCGGAGGCTTGCTGTGGACGCGGTCCGGGAGGCGACGTGGAAGAAGATGGCTGGATCGCAGGGCCGGGTGTTGGCGCTGCCGGAGTACGGGCACTGGTGCACGAGCACCGGCTGCGGTGTGACAGAAGGGTGGGGTGACTACATCGTCTTCTACAGTGATGGCTGTAGGATTAGGTATGAGTACGCCAAGTTCTTTGCACAGGTGTTGATCTACTTGTCATAAAATTAGCTGTTTTAGCATAATTTTAGTAAATATTCAGACATAATTCTTTACTAATATGAATGTGTCATATGTTCTAAATTTGCATTTATGTATATGAGAATGTATATTATCACAGACGATTATTTATTGGAACCGTCTGTGATGTGTATTTATCACATACGATTCTACTTTAGAACCGTGTATGATGTCCAACCCTATTTATATTCGGACTTTAGGGTTTGCCCACGCCCCCACTCAAATGACTAAGTTATCTCCTCCCCTGACCCCGTCGCCATCGTCCTCGACGTCGCCTCCTCCCCCGAGCCTGGCACGCCTCCTCCCTTCCCAAAGCCCATCGCCGCCGTCCTCGATGCCGCCTCCTCCTTGAGCTCGGCGCGCCTCCTCCTCCGAGCGCCTCCCAAGCACCACCAAGGTAAGTCGGCCACCCCCCGGCCATCCCATTTTTTTCATACCACCTTGCTTGTGTGCTGTGCTATTGAATATATTCAATCTGTGTGATTTGTATATGCCTAGCACTGGGAGATATTGCAAAGTGATTTTTTGTGGGCTTGGTGAATGCTCTATGATGAATTGATGTCACAAATGCAATTGGATGTGATATTGTGTATAGATTGTGCCTTGAGCTGTTAGATTACCTGTTGTTATCTATTGTTTCGAGCATGCAATTTATACATTCTGATATACTTGCTGTCTTTTGAGTTTTTTCAGTCAACTAATACCTGCTATCATGTAGAAGTTTCATTTTCGACTGCTTTTTACGTGATTATTTACCATCATTGATTTACATCACAGTTGATAGTATCTTGATAGATTTTGTTCCTGTGTACAACAAAGTTAATTTTGGATGATTTGCTTGAACTATTCTAAATAGATTAGCAAGTTTTATTTTGAGCTCAAGGCCTAATCTATAAAGTGTCATATTCAATTTGTGATTACATTTGGCATGAGTGCTATGATGGCCAAGTTTTAATCTTGTGCAACTAGGATTCTGAGAGCAATAATCAATCTTTTAAATCTTAGCTCTGTGCTGATTTTTATTGTGCACATATTATGTGTGTTGAGCATATTATTCTATTTAAATGACTTGAAGGATTCACATGCGCTCGTCGCCGGCCACAAGGTTGCGGCCTATGTTCTCGACCTCCTCCTCTACACGGCCAGTGAGGCGCGCGGCTTTGGGAAGCACTACATCAGCCAGTCAAGGCGAGCAGCCGTGTGTGAGTGCGAGACAGCCAAGAGGACCAATCGGGAGTGCAGAAGCGATCTTTGGAGGCTCGGCCGCGAATCTGATCCAGAGGCGACGTGGAAGAAGATGGCCAGGCCGCAGGGCCGGGTGTTGGCGCTGCCAAAGGATGGCCATCGATGTACGAGCACCGGCTGCGGTGTGACGGTAGGGTGGGACAAGTACGTCGTCTTCTGCAGCGACGGCTATAGAATTAGGCATGAGTACACCAAGTTCTTTGCACAGGTGTTGAACTTCTTGTGATCATAAAATTAGCGGTTTTAGCATAGTTTTGGCAAATATTCAGATATAATTCTTTACTAATATGTTAATGTATCATATGTTCTGAATTTGCATTTATGTATGTATATTATCACAAATGGTTATTTATTTGAACCGTCTGTGATGTGTATTTATCACAAATGATTCTACTTTAGAACCATCTGTGATGTGTATTTACCACAGACGGTTCTACTTTAGAACCGTCTATGATGTCCAAACCTATTTATATTCGGACTCTAGGTTTTGCCTGCGCCCCCCCCCCCGCTCAAACGATTTTCTTCTCCCCTGACCCCATCGCCGCATCCTCCTCAAGAGCCCGGCGCGCCTCCTCCTTCGAGCCTGCTGCCTCCTCCATGAGCACGAGCCACCACCTCCCTGCACCCGGCGCCCCTCCTCCCCCGAGCCCGGCACGCCTCCTCCCCGAGCCCGCCTCCTCCCCTCCCATAGCAAGCGAAGGCGGCGGGGAAGAAGAAGAAGGCCAAGTCAGGCGGGTTCGAGTCAATGGGGCTGTGTGAGGAGGTGTACCGTATGTGTGCTTATCCTCTCCCCCACCCGCGACCTCGCGTCGCAAACGCTCAAGTTCACCCACCAGCTAAGGAAGTTCACCGGTTCGTGCCGCGCTCATAACCATGCCATGTTTTTTTTTTTGCACAGTTGAGTTGTGATTTGTCACATTTGTGTAGCCATCGAGCCTAGGATGGTGATTTCCACTGTCTGGTGCAGTGGGTACTTGAGAGTTGATACCTCGATGTTTGAGATATGAAATCAGTACATAGAGTAGTCGATGGGTAGGTGTAGGTTGGTTTGCCTTAGTGTCACTGTATATCTATGAAATTGTGTGGTTATTAGAGATCTTAACTTGGTATTTTGATCTGAATAATGTATGGATGTGCTAAAATATGCTTACAGTCATTGATAGCATGTATCTAGCATCAATGTGGTGTTTCCCTTACTATTTTAGTGTCCCCAGCGATTCCTTCATGTGTTCCTTATATATAAAATTAATCTCATAGTTGTCATATAAGTATCAGCCAACATAGTTGTCATGTAAGTATGAGCCATCATAGTTGTCATGTACTTAGCCATCATAGTTGTCATGTAAGTATGCGCCAATTTGTGATGTGAAATAACACCAATCATGATGTTTGAGTAAATTGTTGTGTATCCTCATAATTATTTGAACATCATTTGTTTTTTTTTTCTAGATTGTGCTTTTCCAGCTGCAAAAATTTGCTATGGCAATGTTGATGAGTGACATAGTTTTGCCTTTTTGTACATCTAAGAGCTAGCCTCATTGTTGGTGGAGATAGCCTGGAGAATCAATTTGAGGAATTGGCAGAGTCCTAATATCAAAATTGCAACACCTGGCAGGCTCGTGCACCTTGCATCCTAGGGTCCTACCATTCCATTCCTGATCTCTTCTTTATAAAATCTCCAAGCGGTGGTGTTTGTGCCTTTGAAACTGACTTCACACACACACACACACACACACACACACACACACACACACACACACACACATATATATATATATATATATATATATATATATATATATATATATATATATATATATATATTGTAGTCCTTGTTAGCTAACTCGAGGCTTGAATTCAGCTAGCTAGCTCACTCCTTGGGCATCATCCTAAACGTGCATGTGAACCCTAGCCTACTTCATCAAACCTGACACACTGGAGTGTGTGATTTACTTCATGCCAATCCTCTAAGTGCTTGTAGAATCCTCCAAAACCAAGGTCTCAGAAGTAATAGCAGTAGAACTGAATTTGAAGTTATTATTTTCAAGCATGTAATTGTCTTTTAACCCAATAAGAACACCAAGCAAATTGAGTTCTGGTTTATATGTAAGGATGGCCTCACCGTAGAACTTGACATCAAGGAATGGTTGGTTGCTGATACATGATGCTACTTCCTAGTCGGAGTAATTGCGCGCCCAAGCACTTTCTGAACTTAACGACGTCCAATTACCTATTGACGATATTCAGGTAATTGGATGTCCACATGCTCTCCTGGTAGCCATGCTTCTTGAACTTACAGGCTCGATGAAGTAGGCCGTGGCTACTGTCTCATCCTCCTCATGCTGCGTGTACGACCCCCACACCCCCCCCCCCAAAAAAAATCATGCTTCGTGGTGGGATTGGTTGCTTTCTTACGCATACTCGCCATCTTTTTCAAAGTACTCGCATACCAAAGACAGATCTAGATCTGTCTAGACTACAGACATGTCTCTTCTGGATTCCCCATGAAGGCCAGAAAGCCAAGGTATGTAAAAATCAAAAGCATAAGGATATCATTTACCTTTTATTTTTTACAATTTGACATGTTTTCTTCTTTTTGGAATTTTAGTCCTATTCCTCCAACCCCAAGGACGCTTCTATCGAGAGGCCTGCTGTTATTTCTTCTACAATCGAAGAGATAATGGTAGAGGTGGCCGAGGGATCAACCACTGTCTCTGTGGTGGAGGAGGGCATTGCCATAGAAGCAACTAAGACCACCGAAGTGGTCGTAGATGTAGAGGCGAAGACGGCGGAAGATCCAGTCACTGCAATGATCGAGCCGATTATTGATGACATCAATAATCAGACAAGGGACTTGGTCCTTCGATCACCCGAATCTCCCAATCGAGATGGAGAAGGAACCTCCGACCACCGTGCTGGGAAAGAAGTCGTGGAGGACGTTCCTCCCAGCCCTCAAGGAGGAGTTGCTATTGCAAGCAACCAAGAAGAAGAAGAGTATTTCAACTTCTTCTCCGAGTTCTTTGGCCTAGCATCCATTGTGGGTCTTCTTCATTTAGGTCCCATGACCGAGTCCCACACCCTAAGGACATTCCTAATAGGGGAAAATTTTTGATGACGAGAGTTTTCAAAAAAATATGGTGGGACCAAGTTGAAGAGCTTGATGAACTTAAAGATTCCTAGATATCAAACACTTACATTTTTGGTTTGTCCCTACTTCTTACTGTCTTTCTTCATTCAGAGAGCTTTGGAACAAGTCGTCACTATTGGTGAATACCACAGACAATTTGTGCTGTTAAGATAGCAAAAAGCTGAACTCTACGAGTAGGTAGAGAGATGGTAAGTCACTGTCACATGTAGTCTTTTGTCTTTTGACTATTTGTTCAGTTCTCATGTCTACTTTAACCTTTTTAGGTTCAAAAGCGACGAAAATGTCTTGGCTGATTCGCTCAACTACAAAAAGGTCGAGATGTAGAAGCTAAGGGAAGAAAACCAAGACCTACTGAAGAAACTTCAGGAGACAAAATCTGCAACTCACATGTTGTAGAATGAGATAAACAGTAAGTTCTGAACTTAAGACTGCTCATAATAATGACTTTCTTTTTCTTTTTCTAACTCTATTTTTGTTTTAGAAAAAGAGGTCTAAATGGGTAAGCTTGACATCGAGGTCAAATCAAAGGCCTTGGTGGTCAATGAGTTATCCCGTATCAACAAAGAAAAAGACCAGAGGATAAAGTCGTGGGCAGAGCCATCCACAAAGAAAGATGCCTCCCATGACAACGATGTCAAGAAACTTGATTATCGACTAGTAGGTAAGTAATTCTTTACCTACGATCAGTTTTGTTTACTAGTCGTTAAGAAATATGCTTCTGACTGGTCGTACTCTATTTTCAGAGCAAGCAGTCAAAATAAAACAACTCAATGAAGTTTCGACTCGTAGTCAGGAGGAGATGAAGTTGATAAAGATCAACTTTCCAGACAACATTTCCCTCTTAAACAATGTACTCGGAGGGCTTGGTGCTAAGGAGGTCACTCCTCTTGAAGACACCATGATCGTCCATACGAGTGCCATTGGAGAACAAGTCAGGGTTGTAGAGGAGCTGATAGCTACTCTGAAGATCAACCAAGCTGACTCTACAAGAGAGACGGTTGAAAGTGTAGTAAGCTACGCCTTGACAAAGCTTAAGGCACATAACCGTAATCTTAGCCTTCAACCAATCGAAGCTGACTTCGACTGCCTTGAGGCAGAAGCAATACGACAAATTCAGCAAGTGCAACCAATTAGCAAGAAGGTCGCGGAGGAGATGCAGATCGGATCTCCTTCATCAAAGTAGTTTGTAATAAGGAACTTGTAAAGACAAGCTTTTGTTTATGAAAATCTTCTTTTCTAGAAAATTATCTTGTCGAGTAGTTAGTAACTCATAATACAATGAAAAGAAATTGAATTCAAGACTAAGAATTGAAGTCATATTAATAACTTTATCCTAGCCCCCGACTATTTGCTTAGTTTAGTTATATAAACTAAGTAAATAGTGTGAAAAAGGGTTTGCTTTCAAAAAGGTTTGTCCAACTTTAGTTGTCGATCTCGATTATCATGTATTGGTTGTAAGAATCAGTAACAGATTGACACTAAGAAGTTCTTTCTAGTGGGCAGCACCACATGCAAAGAGAAAAAGGCTTCGACTAGTGTAGTTACGTTCTCCGACAATATTATTCAAATAAGAGTGTCAACATGAGTTGGATAAACGATCAGAGTGCCTTAAAAATTCGGTCGACCTTTCCTAGTGAACTCAGTGGGTTTGTATTGATAGCAAGAGTTAGAAACAGTACGACGCTAGGAAGTTCCTTCTAGTGGGTAGGACCACATGCAGAGGGGAAAGACTTCAATTAGGTGTTGTGTCTTTCTTCAACTTGTTTGAACGAATTGAGTTTACTAAAAGTAGTCGAACAAATTATAAAAGTACAACGGTTGATATCAGAAAGAGACAGTAACCGAGTGGTGGTTGCTGTCAGTGTCTTAGGGTTGTAAATGTCGCGTGGTTTAGAGTAAATAAGACATGTGCTCTATTCATCACACGGAAGGAATATGCTTAGAATCAGGTCCAAGCACTAGTTCATTGCTTTTACGAGCAATCATCTGGTCGGGGATTGGGTACATGACCTTTTCCGACTAGGATACCCATTATGTAACCTCTGGAATCCTTACGACCACAGGGGTCGTTAGCCTTAGGGGTTATGACTATGAAGACATACGGTTTTTAATTATGTATTAAAGTAATACATAGAGATTTTAATCCTCGTCAGCTAGCCCTTAAACTTTAAATGATTTTATAGTACGAATTATTCTCCGACGAAAAATCATATCGGGTGGACCCTCACTTAATATCATGATAAACAAAGTGGTCTGTATTCACTTTAGAGTTGAGAAACTGCCTTGGGAACCGAAGAGTTTTTCTGTCTATTAGACACTGAAAATGTTTGTGTCGGTTGGACTTTGGGTAGGGCTGGAAACGAGCCGAGCGGAGCTGGCTCGAGCCAAGCTTGGTTTGCCAAGAAACTTGGCTCGTTTGGAAAACGAGCTGAAACCCAGGCTCAGCTCGGCTCGAATTGAAGCTCGCGCCGGCTCGCGAGCCAAAACCAACCCAGCTGAGGTAACACACTAGAAAGTAGAAACCAACTAATCCCATTGCATCCCAATTCCCACCTAGTCCAGTCCAGGGCCTCCAGGCAAGAAGAATCTGGCCATGGCACCGTGGCTGCTGTCCAGCACTGCCCGCATCTCCCATGTCGTGGAGGATTCCTCCCCTCTCCCCTTCGCGTCCCGGGTGGGCTCCACACCACTCCACCTCCCTCCCGCCACTCTACTTCTCCCTCTCCCCCGTCCCCAAGACCCTTTTCCCCTCCTCCCCGTCCCACCAGTCTCTCCTCGTGCCACGCGCTTGACGCCACCAGCTGCCCTACCATCGACTCAGCGCACCCGAGCATGAACCAGTTGCCATAGTAGCTCCTGGGGAGCTCCAGCTTCACGCGTCACCGGAAGTTCACCGAGAAGAGGAGCATCACGCGGAGGACCACCAGCGGCTCTAGGCAACGGACCCAGGTGTGTCGCCAGCGCCTCGAAGGAGGTGCTGAGGTGCACTTGAGCGACGGAGGATGGGGCAGCTGAAGCAGGCGGGGAACACGTGCCTTGTCGTAGGATTCATGTTGTTATCTCCTATTAGTGATCAGTTAGATTCGCAATTCAACCTAGGATAGATTACGTGAAAATGTAAGACGATGGGTGTATTATCATAAGATATAGACTTTAGCGCCTGGACTAGAGGTATGGAGTAGAATTCTGGTATGGAACCACTTTTCCACTTGTTGGATGAGCATGGACCATACCCATACGAATTTCTTACCCTTTCATCTGAATAACTAATTTGATCTATCAGCCTTCTAAAAGAAAGTAAGTATACTGAAAGAAAACAGATAAAGACTGGCGATGTAAAAGAATGTGACCTATCCCATTTCTACATATCAATTTTCCTAAACGAGTTGTTCATGGCACTTCAAGGGTGTAGCTCTGGCGTACCTAGGAGCGAAGTCCTGGGCGTACTCTGAAATGAACCCTGAGTGTTCCTCAAACACGTGGTTTGGGCGATCTTGAGAACAGGATCTCAAGCGTACCTAGGCACATGGATCCAGGGTAGTGTAGGTTCGCACTCAGAGGCAAGCTCTGAGCGGTCCTAAACATATGGTTTGGGCGGTCTCGAGAACGAGATCTCGAGCGTGACTGAGCATGAGAGACTCAGCTAGTATAGAATCTGGATCTTTTTGCATCTCTTTGTTTCTTGGTGTTATTTGATTATCTGTGTATGTCATAACCCAACACACCCGAGGGATAACTTCCGCTAGATAAACCTGATACTATCTTCCCTACAACAAATTACTACTGAAGAAGCAAGGAATATGTATAACCAACCGAAGACTCCTCAAGATAAAATGCTACAAAAACTACGCGAAGCATACCCCAACCTGTTCAAGGGAGAATCCAATTTCGGGGGCAAAATTTTTCTAAGGGGGAGAGGATGTGAGAACCCAAACAATTAAATTAAGCTAAGCATCGATAATAAAGATTAAGCAGTGAATTAATTTCATCTAAATAGTATTAAGCAGCACAATAAATTCATTAATGCTGTAATTACAAATGATTGAATACATAGGTCAATAATATTCGGAGTTCATTATCAGACTTAACAATTGAATTTTCAACTTAAAACATACATAAACCAGTGGAACTATTGTGAGAACACTACAGATCAATATATGGAATGATAAATGGGAAAACCCTAAAACTTAACTTAATCTAAAACAAATGCTAAGCAATAATTAGTCGTAAATTAAACTCACCTAAAAACGCGAACATAACCTAAGCTCATACTGATTATTGAAAACGTGGCAAATCACCAACATACACCATTGCATTATCGAAAGTTTACAACAAGATTTATAAGACAATAATAAAACCACATTGCAAGCTCAGGAGCGATTACAAGCTTTCATTACCAAGAAAAGTAATACAAGAATCCGTCGCCAGAAACTACAATATAAATTTTTAAGTAATAATACAACATGGTTACATTCTCAATTAATCACAAGAATTTAATTCAAGCAGACATACGGCATTAATACAAATTCCGAGATAAATTATAGAATGAATTATTACAACAATAACACAACATCGATATTAAGCAATAGATTAAATTCATCTAAGCATTAATAACAAAGCTAATAACGAACGTATTGCAAGATAATTTAATATAAGTTTCATCATCCAGGGTGTACAACAAAACATTAGCTCAGATGTATTTGAATCACATTGCCGAACAATTTCATAAAAGATATATTTCCACGAGTTCATCAACATAAATTGCAATGAGAATTATTAAATCAATCATTCAACATCGAATATAACTCAGAATCAATTATAAAAATCCATCGCAATCAAAGATAAAATAGTGCATGCAAGCTCGGAATTAAATCACAATAATTCTTTACATCGGATTAACCTACAAAAATTCTGGACAAGCAAAGGTAAAACATTAAATACCAACTCGGGATTTAATTACCATAATTCCTTACATCAGATCAACATACAAGAATAAATTACAAGCAAGAGTAAACATATTCATACACACTCAGAATTAACTTACAAGATATATCCTCCGGAGTTCATCAGCATAATTTACAACACCAATGTAACCCAAAGTCAATTGCAAAGAATTCATTACAAGAGGATGTACAACATTAATTCAATCTCAGAATTAATCACAATATGATTTCACTACAAGCGAAATTAAATATTACAACTCAGGATTATTTACAAGAATTCGTGCAATCAAAAATAAAACAATAGTGCAAACTCTAAATTTATTACAATAATGCATTGCATCAGATCATGATGTAAATTACAACTTGAATTGAATTACAAAAGAAGAAAATAATAAAATGTTGCATTGCATGTCGTAGAAGCCCTCCTTGCAATCTTGTCCATATATCGCCAGCCAATCGACATCTTCCATGACCAATCCACAATCCATCCACATTTCCCTCGACCACCAACAAAAAACACAAGACCAGTATTAAACCGAAAATGATAAATGAAAGTTAGAGTAAAGAATGGTGGCCGTCAGATCGCCTGAAGTTCCTCAAGGTTCCCAGACCAACCTAAGTCAATCAGCACCGTCTCACTTCAGTAGGTTTCATCACCCGACATTTATTATAATCCGACACCCACGTCGTTCAGACTTACCTCAACCGTAGACAATCCGATGAATAGTGATTTATTAACCAATGGGCCAAAGACCAAACAGTAACATGTGAGAGCATAAGGGATAAGAAAATGGCACTTTGGTCATGCACAGGAACAAGAGAGAGGTCACCAAATCCACAGCCGAAATGCCCTCCCCAGGAGCCATCTCCCCCATATAAGCATATTGCTTCACTGCCAACACAAAACTCACAAGCTCCCACACAAGCCTTCATTCAATCACAACCAAAACAAAGCCAGCACCTACACCACAACAAGCACAGCCAAGAGCAAAAGCTAACACAAGCCACATCCCACTCCATTTGATCACAACCGAAGGCAACCAAGAGCAAGCAAAGCTACTACCAACCCAAAGCCAACCCCAAGCCTCTCATCCATTTACAAACAAGCACCACCCCCCATCATCACCCACAAAGAATAACAGGAGGAGAGGAGCAAGGGAGTAGAGGAAACCAAGGAAGTAAGAAAGTTGATAGGGAACAGAATCGCCAAGGACCACCGCCAAGCCGACTAAGACACTGAGGACCGAGGTGACCAACAAGAACACTGGAGAGGACCAGCACACTGCTGGCATCACCACCGTGACCACACCACTGTTAGTCCATCCCCAAAGCGACCAAGCCCACAAAGGTAGCTCTTATTCACCCCACTGTCTTTCTAAAAAAATGAACCCACAGTGACTATGAAATGCACAGAGAGTGCTCATGCCACAATAGCCCACAATGTCATTCACCCATTCCACCACAGAAGCCCAACATTCACAGAAGCATCATCAATAGCCCTCAGTATCCACATTACAGAGCAAGGGGGGAAAGTGGGATTGAGAGAATAGAGGGAAAAGAGGAGTAGTTACCTCCGTAGCATGACGGCAGCACCATCAAGGCAGTAGCCCACCCTAGCATCTTCACCATGCATCAACCCACATCCATTTCATTCACATGCTTAATCAACAAATAACCCACATTAGTACACTAAACCAAGCTCAAGAATGAAACCATAATAACAGAAGAGGAAGGGGGGGTAGTCAAGTCCAAGATGGCCGTGACACCAAGCATATGGGAGGCGAGAAGATGGAAGGACCGAGCCAGGCCAGGCTAAGCTCGCGTGGGTAGTGAGGCGGTGTAGGGCCGGCACGCAGCCACGGGCATAGGGGCGAATCCGTGGTGGGCGCAGCCGGTGGCAGTTGGCTGAGCCATAGCCGGGGCGTCGGTGAGTTGGGGAAGAACCGAGCACGGGAGATAGGTGTTGGGAGCCCGGGTCACTGGACCCGAGCCCTCTGTGTATTATGAACTAGTCCCATGATCAGTAGCTAGTCCACACAGTTTGCAACATTGATGAAATCATATCCATACAACAAAACAGCTAATGAAGCAGACAAATTAATATTACTTAGTAGCAAAATGACCTTATGGTCAAGTCTTACAAAGCTTGCCACTCAGGGCTAAATATAACAGAGTAAACTTGCAGCAAAAATAAATAACTTGTGGTAGCTGTCCGACATGCCCACAGGCAATCGAGTGGAGAACACATCCTAATTCGCATAGTCTTTGAAGTATTCCTCCTCATAGAACTCTGTGTTCCCTGGTTCTTCTGCGGGGACTGATCAACAAATGGCGTATAGCCGTGAGTACATAAAGTACTCAGCAAGTCGTAGGGAACTGTATGCAAATAGTATTCATGCAAGGCTGGAATAAGGATAGCTTTATGGCTATTTTGCAGAAAACAGTATTGACAGTAAATACATAGAAGATCATAATTTAAAAGATTAAGTACATAAGTAAACAAGTTCTTTTGAAACAACTAGCAAACACTCCGTTCGCTTCCCAACCATTAACCAGATCCAGATCGCTTCCCGACCAACCCATTCCAACATTTTTATAAAAAGCTACCCCTCGTGTGAAATCACCAGGCATTGTCCATAACCGGGGACATGGCTATTCGAATGGTTTTACACTCTACAGAGGTTGTACAGCTTTACCCACAAGCGATAATCATCTTGATAAGACACACGTTTTCTTAGACATGTGAATCAAGCTGAGACTATCACAAGGCTTTTACAAAGTTCTGTTTTGACTCGATTCTGCTCGCTAAGGATTTGCCATTCTGGGCCCCCTCTTGTGCTGCTCATCAACCCAAACAGAACCGACTTAAAATATTGCTAATTAGTTGGCCAAGTCCACCCTATCTTGGACATGTGGTTGTACGATATGAGACAGATCAATGGCGTATAAAGTTAAGTCCTTAGTGGTTGCTCAGGCGAGACTACCTCATCCCATGTGCTTCATGCACCTAAGTGCTTCCCGCACCCAACAATCATTTATGAATATGTGATCATGAATCCCAATGTACAACTATAGCATGGCTAAGCATATTACGTGCCCATGTTGGTGCTAAAATATGCCCAACTAAAATTAATCGCACCTATGGTGTCCAAAGGTGCATGTCATTTAGACTTATTCAAGGAGGCATAATGGCAATTAGGCATTTAACTATTCCCGGAACCATTTGCTATAAACTTAGCAATGCATGTTGATATAAAACAATATACTTTTACAAAATGGGTATGACATGATTAAAGATCTACGACTTGCCTTTGTTGAAGGTTTCAGTTGCTTCGGTCGACGGATCCAGGAATTCTTCGGAAACACCAGAATCTACACGCACGAAAAGAGCCAAATAAATAAAACAATTCCAAAAAAAATACCAAACAGAACCAAATGAAAGACACTAAATTTAGACGCCTTTAGAAATTTGAATCACTCAAATTAGAGCTCAGACGAAGGAGAACGGACTCTCGTAAGGAGTTACGACTACCTGGTCGAAGGAGTTACGACTGCCGGGTTGAAGGAGTTACGATTGCCGGGTCGAAGGAGTTATGACTGCTTGGCTGAAGGAGTTACGACTACATAGGGCAGCAGCGGCAGTGCCCAGCTACAATCTCGTCGGCACTATTCACCACGGTGGGCTATGCGAAGGTGCGCATAAAGGTTAGTGTAACACGACGAGTCTAGGGCTCACCTTATTGGCTGAAGGGCGCAACGTTTTGGTCAACAAAGAAAGAGGTTTAGCGTGGCGATGGCGAGTGAAGGCGGCAATGCTCGGTGGGCTTTGAAGGTGGAGGTGAGCACGAGGACTAACGCTATTCGGTTAACAGAGGCGACCACGACGGCGGAGGGGCTCCAATGGCGGCGCTAGAGGCGGAGGCATGAGCTTCGGCAGGCGAGGTTGGAGCTCGAATCGTGGCGAGCTGAGGGTGAGAGAGAGAGGGAGAGTTGAGGGGAAAAGAAGAGGAGGGAACGAGGGGGTACTGGGGCACTATTTAACGAGGAAGGAGGAGTATTGGAGAAGCTCGACAACAAAGGCGCGGTGCAGTTCGGCCAGGACATGGTCAACACGACGGGAGCAGGTGGGGAGGAGAAAGAACAGAGGGGGTGGGGGTGGCGAAAGATGGGCAATTAATGTGCACATTGCCGAGGAAAAAGGGGCGGCATTCACGCCGGGGCGACGACTTTCATGATGGTGGTGACGCACACGAGCACTGGCAGCATGGGAGCGGGCGAAGAAGACGGTGACCAGGTGTGGAGGAGGTTGATAGGCGGGGCTGGTCGAAACCTGGAGTTTGGTCGAAACCGAGAGGGTGGTCAAAACCGAGAGGGTTCGGACCAAACAGAGAAAGGGAATTTCAAATAGGTTTTTGGACTTTAAATACCAGAAAACCCATTTAAACCAAATTTGTATTAGTTGAAGTTTGATTAATTCATATTAAATTATTTTTGTTTTCTAAAGTTCCAAGATATGCTTTAGCAACTTCAACAAAAATCAAATGGTTATTTTTATTTTCAAAAATGTTCAAAAAGCCCTAAAAATAGGGATGTTACATACGACGCCGGCGGCCGGGCCAACAGAGAGCGGCACTGTGGGGAGGCCCGAGGGGAGAGAGAGAGACGGGTGCTGGAGGCGGCGTTGGCGGCAGAGGCAGCAGGCAGGGAGCTGGAGAGGCACATGACCGGAGAGGAGGAGGAGCTGGGTCGGCAAGCCGCGGCACGCTAGTCAGCCAGGAGCTAGGTGCCATGGAGAGAAGGGAAGAGAAATAAGGGAGATGAAGGAAGAAAGCAAGAAGAAATGGTGGCTAGGAGTTGGTTTCGACTGGAGGAAATGTGAGGAGAGAGAGAGGCTTGAAAACGAGTGGCCAGGAATTTTTCAGTCGATTGGGTTAGGTAGGAAATAAAGAAAGGGATTAGGGAGGAGATTAGATAAGAAGGGAAAATTAGGAAGTGGCAAAGTAGTAAAATCTATTAAAAGATTAGTAGTAACAGAATTAGTTGGGCACTAGTAAAATTAAATATCGGCACGGTGTAAATTTTGGACCAAGCGATTTAGAAGACACGTACAAATAAATAGCCGCAGACAGACCGGGAAGGAAAGAAAACAAAAATAAAAGGGAAAAAATAATTAAAAATATTATAAAAATGTAAATAAATAGAGGGGACGCATATGTAGTTTACCTGTGATTTTCGGGCAAATTGCCAAAAGTATAGATTTTTTAAAACTATGTTAGAATATTTAGGAGTAGACCGACCAATAAAAAAATAAAAGCGAGGAAAATGGGGTAAAATAAATCTAATAAAATCACCATTGCATTAGATAAATAATTTAACGTGTTACCTGTGAGTTTCAGACAAATCGCCATAAAAATGGATTTATAAACTCCATATAGATGAATAACAGTAGACTGACCAGTGGGAAATAAAAATGGAAAAATGCGTAAAATTTATCTGAGAATATTTATCGAAATCAAGTGCCGATAAAAATCACTGGATTAGACAAATAATTTGACATGTTATAAATAATTTAGTCATAATAGATTAATTAAATCAAACCACACCGAGTTTATTTAGACGAGTAACTAAATGCGTACGCGTCCGAGTAACTAAATTGCATGCGTAAAAATTAAATAATCATCAGTGCATGCGAGTACCGGTAGTATTTTATTATTGTACGATAAAACATGAGTATAGGCAAACCCCGATCTTGGAGCCGCCAGACTAGAAAAACCGTATTTGGGGAGTGCTAACTTAGCGGGAGGTCCGAAAAATGTTATTAAATTAAAATCCGCTAACAAAAGAACCAACTAATTTGTGTATGCCTAGTAGCACCCAAATGCTACTAAGTATTTACTTAATTATTTATTATTCACACCGTCGTATAATTGTAGCTGGCGAACCAACGTAGGCAGGAGTAGCTGATAACGATTTTGTCGACAACGATCTTCTCTACAATTTTGAAGGCAAGATTATCTCTTGAACATAAATTTAGTTATATTAAATGTAAAAATTAGCTTTTTGTATAATTATACATATTGCATCAAAACTATGTCCCAAAATCAAATTGGGAAAATAAAAGAAGAAGATGATGAAAAGAGATGATGAATGAGATATGAGATGAGAACATAGTTAATATGATGGCTGGTAAAGGGGGCCTAGTGGCAGGATAGGAGAAGAAAAAGAGGAGAATAGGGAAGAGGCGGGACCTCTTTACATATGGTTAGTATATAAGGATTAATAAAACTCTCACCCGGATCAGAGGCCGTATTTAAGTGCCAAATATTTTCCCATTCTAGCGGGCAGAAAATGCTACCTTGTTATGTGATTTATCCTCTCCACATCAGGTAAGTAATATTGCATGGGTTGAGCAGGGATGATGAACTCAGGGGTTGGTAGGAAAAGTCCAGAACTGGGGGAATCCAAGGTGTTATAGTAGCGCAAACGGTGGAGTGTTGGGGCGCAGTTGAGATGGACGTCCCAACCAACATTATTGGAACTCGGTGGAGGACGGGGTGTGCTCCGAACATCGACAGAAAGTAATGGGTTTAGACTTAATCACGTAACTTGGAAAACGTTCTGTATTCTAATCTCGAATCCACATCAAAGAAAATGTAGGGGAACCCAGTTCAAAGAGAGTTCATAGTAGCTATGGGTAAAGTGGTACAAAGCCTACGCAATGCTTAATAAAATCATGAATTCATGCCAGTCTCCTAGATTGGAGTCTACGGGAACCACTAGGGGTCTATCTTCTCTCCGAGTGACCAGTAGTTTTTTCAGAATTAAAATTGCAACTTAAATCTTAGTAAATTATTTTTCAGAAAAGAGAGATGAATTAGGAAATGTAACAACAAGCAGAGATGAGTCACCCAGTGCATTTTTGCTATTAATGCTTGCTGAGCATACTAGTATTCAAACTTGCTATTATTTTCCTTTGTTAGATCCTAGTCTGGTCAGGAACTATCCCGAGTGGGACGAAGGACACTCAGGTACCGATGAGACCATAGGAGACGAGGGTGCTTACCACGAGGAGCAGGGCAAGGTGGGCACCATATTCGGCGTGGGGGACTGATGGAGCAAGGAAGGCAAGCGAAGGGACTTAGTCCCATTTATCAATTCTAAATTACTACTTGTAATGCAAACCATAGCCTTGCGTGGCTAAATACTAGAATAAAGTACAGTTTCTATCTTATTGTTCTGCTACGTAGACTTTGGTAAAGCTTACTATTTATTGGAGTGGTGTCCTACCGGGTAGATGAATAGTAATCTGTATACCTAAGTGTGATTACCCTCTGGGGTAATCACACGGGGCGCCACATCAGGGAAGTCTGCGAGTGGACCTAGGGAATGCTCGTTGCGCCTCCATAACGAGAAGGCCGATGAGTACATCAGAATGTACTCGAAGTCCTCGTGGTCATCATGGAAGAAAAGCTGGTTCTGTATGACGATCATGAAGGAGGATAGCCTTTAATTCGCTGGCAAATTAGCGAGCAAGAATCTCAATTGAAGGTCCACCGTGAAGGAGGGAAAGGTCGGAAGGTGGATTGAAGCCATCAAAGACCTCAATGCCTAAGGCTTGACCTCTTGGCACATGGTGGGGGACTTTTCCATGCGTCGGATAAGTCCCTTGAAGCTCCGAGACCGTACCATGCTCTAGTACATTAGTCGTGATGACGCGACCAAAGATCTCAGGGAAGGTAAGTCCTGAAGACTCCGACCAGCATGGTTTATTTAGCTGATTACTTTATAACGTTCAAAGATTTTTATTCTTTTTGAAGCCCTTTCCCCTGATGAGATCAGGGATCGGATCAAACTGGTCTATGCTGGGGAACCTGATATCAAGGCTGTGTTTCCCAACATCCTGGCTATCGTCTCTTTAGAAGAGAAGATAAGGAGACTCAAGGTAAATAACACTTGTTTTTCATCGTTTATATATTCTCCGATCAGTATATAATTATGCTCTAACTATGTAGGCGGTCGGACCGAGGCTAAAAGAGTCCGATGAGGGCTCTTCATCATCAGTTGTTCCGACCAACTCCTCCTCGGCGATCAGTGAAGATGATGATCTCCCGAAGGTAAAGAGCATTGGACAAGGAGTATATATTTTAGATGGAAAAAATTCGTCACCTAACTAAAGTTGGCTTTTTAATTAGATGGGAAAGAAGAGGGATCCTCAGACCAAGGCAGCAGAGGTCGCAAACCTCGGGGTGGTTGTTCACGACCAGACAGTTGCTAGCAAAGCAATTATCCCAGAAGCCGACCAAGACACCATGTCCGACTAGCTGGTCAGGGACCCCGATCACCTGGTCGAGGATATCACTTCCGACCGGAGGTTGGAAGATGTGAAGGGTATAACCAACCCAACTGGTTCAGAACCAGTAAAATTGGTGGAGAAGAAGAGAAAGGCAAGCGCCACGGATTTTGCTCCAGGACGCTTCAAAATCAAGACAAAAAAGACGACTAGGTATGTATACATGAAAAGAAACTTATGAAAACACATACCTTTTTTGTCTCTGGTAATCTAAAACCTTGATTTTCCTTTTTTTTTGTCTTTATAGATCCTCTGGTGTTCTGGTCGCCTTTGACCAGAGCACCCCTCAAGAAAAATTTTCTAAGGAAAAAGAGGTTGAGCTAGCCCCCGAGCAGGTGGCAGCGCCAGCGCTTGCTCAGGAACCTGTGGCGGCTCCAACCCTGCCTATAGAGGTGGACGTTCCTAACGAGTCCCAGCAAGTTTCGATCACTGCTAGGGAGTCTTCTTAGCCTAGTAACTTCCCTTATTGCCCTAGTTTATCGATGATAAAGAACTTAATGAGGCTTGGGGGAGGATATCGGATTGTCAAGCAAAGATGATCCTGATACTATTTTCGCTGAATACAATGATGTGGTGATCCCGGTAAGCATCCACGACCACTTTTATAGCCTTTCCCTTATAGTTTATCAAAAACTTAAAGGAATTTTCTATTTTTGTAGCATATGGTGGAGAACTTCATTGTGGTCGGAGGACTGACCTAGCGAATAAAGCTCTTAGAGAAGAAAAACTCCGAATTAGAACGTAAGTACTTTTTTCTTGTCTTCCCCTATCCTTCTTTGCTTATCTTGCTCCTCTTCTTTTAATTAACTTCTCCCTTTATCATATTTGATAGATTCGGAGAAAATTAAAGAAAAGGTTATAGCTAAAGAAGCCATAATAACCAAGCTTGAAGGAGAATGCCAAGCCAAGGACTGGTCGATTGAATACATGACGACCAGGCACAAGGAGGTCATTGAGACTTTCGAGCAGAAGAATCAAGGTAACATATCGTAAAATTGACTAGTGTACTATCTTTTCTAATTATATGTATTTATTCTTTGGTCTACTCATGCAGAGCAAACTCAATCATTGAAGACAGCAGAAAAAGCTCTTGAGTTCGAGCATGGCAAGGAGGCAGCCTTCGGGTAGAATCTTGAAGAGTAGGTGAAGGCTCTCAACAAGATGCTCTGGAAGAGAAGGTCAAGGCCCTCAACAAGAGGGGTCGGGAGCTCAATTGCCTCTCCTAGGAGATCCGACGAAGAAGATAAACTTCCTTGGCCTACAACTCGAAGACCTCAAAAGTGTGCTTGAGACTACTTGGAAGAATCACGCGCAAACGATGAAGGACACTGTGGCCAACAGAGTTAGCCTTGCTTTGGCGAAGTTGAAGGCTTTCGACCCCTCTATTCACTTCCAAGCTATTGAAGAAGACTTCAACTACTCGGGTGAAGAAGCGATCAAGTTACTCGAGGAAGTAATGCCTCTTGGAAACAAGGTCGCAGAGGAAATGGAGGTCAAGTCTCCGTCTCGCAGCGACCAATCTGGTGGTTCCAAAGAGTAGTTTGATGTACGATATTGAAAATGTAAAGACTTACCTTTTGACTTCAATAAAGTTTATGTTTTATCTTTTTGACTTATGAAGCACTCATATATTTCCTAACCCCCGATTGCTATAGTAGAATAACTTTACTAAAGAAGCAGTAAGCCAAGAAAAAAAGAGTAAAAGTCACGACCACTGTATAAACTATGTGCTGATTAGGCAACAAAACTGATCGCATTAATACTAGGAAATCAATTTTGGTCAGAACCAGTGTATGACTTCAATTAGTTGTAGATCTGTTCTCCATAATCGAAATACCAAATAATACATTGTATGGTTAGAAGATAAAACTTGCCTTGATGAGAAGAAATTATGCAAGGATGTATGCAAAAATGATAAGTGGTCTTGTTTATACATATTTTCCAAACATGGTCGTAATGGTTGCTTAGATCCAAAGACATGATGGACACTTCGCGAAACGTGTTCATGTTCAAGTCCGACTAGCAGCGAAGATCATAAGAAAAGGACTGTCGCTAGGAAACTCCTTCTAGTGGGTAGGACCACATGTAGAGAGGGGAGATTTTGACTAGGAGGCTTTTTTTGTCTCGACCAGTAGCCAAACAAGAGTAGAATAGAATGTTGAAGCGGAGAAAGTTAGTCTTCGAAATCTTAAGCATGTAAGCAACCATATCATATTGTTTGTGTTATGCTCCTTTACTTGTTTGTTTCTTTAAGAAAAGAGTGTACGGTCGTGCGTGAGAACCATAGCTATGATGGTCACGACTAGGACCCTTATGGCTTGTGATGATTAAGTCAAGACCAAAAAATGCAAAAGAGACCCTTTTCCAAGGATATCGGAGAGAATTGGATCTTCTCCGACCAGTTAAAGAATAATAGTATGTGACCAGATTACGGATAACAGACATATTAACAATATCACTCATCGGAAAGAAAAAAGAATGAATCTTTATTGAAATTGAAAGAATGTAAAATACATTTATACAAAGAACTTACGCAATTGATTAATGTTATAAGAATTTGACAAAACACACCCATCTGACATAGCTAGTCATACCGAACCAGGTCTGGTTACTTCAACCACAGTGTATGGACCTTCCCATTTGGGAGAAAGTTTATTGCGATTTGCTTGGCTCTGAATTTTTCTGAGAACCAGATCACCTACAACTAGGCTGCGAGGTTACATCTTATGACTGTGGTACCTTCTCATGGCTTGTTGGTAAATCGTTGATCGTATCAAGGCTTGGTTTCATCGTTCTTCAAGGAAATTGATGTCATCGAGTCTTCATTCTACCTGATCATTCTCATTGAAACAATCAATTTGAGCAAAGCTAATTTTTAGTTTCGGAGGAATCATGGATTCAGCACCGTAAACCAGAAAAAATGGTGTTTCACCAGTCGCACGACTGGTTGTGGTTCGAACGGCCCATAATACAGAAGGAAGTTCTTGAACTTAAGCTCCTGACCGTTTCGTTAACTAGTCAAACACTCGGCGTTTTACACCTTGCATTATGGTACCATTAGCTCGCTCGATTGCCCCGTTGCTCTGCGGATGAGCGACAGAAGCGAAATGTATCTTGATACCTAGATTCTCGCAGAATTCTTGAAAGTTTTTGCTAGAGAACTTGGTACTGTTATTTGTGATAATACGGCTGGGTATACCAAATCGTGTGATCACATTTTTTGGGAGGAACTTCTTAGCGGCTTCAGTTGTTGTTTTAACAACTAGCTCGGCTTCTATCCATTTTGTAAATGTGTCAATTATGACGAAAAGGAATTCAAAGCTCTCGGATGCTCTTAGGAAAGGTCCCAGAATGTCTAGTCCCCATATTGCAAAAGGCCAAGAAAGAGGTCTTGTTTGCAAAGCTTGTGCCAGCTGATGTACTTGTCGACTATGAAATTGACACTGTACACATTTCGTCATGAGCTCTTTTCCATCATGAAGGGTAGTTGGCCAGTAGTATCCTTGCTTGAAGGCTTTACCAACTAGTGTTCTGTAGGAATGATGTGCTCCCCAGACTCTTCCATTAATGTCGGATAGCAACTTAATGCCATCTGTTTGAGATATGCATCTCATCAACACTCCGTGAGATCCCCGTTTATAAAGGGTACTTTCGATCAGAGTGTGTGATTTGGCTTTTCGAGCTATACGATTAGCCTCTACATCATCTTCAGGAATAAAGCCATGCTGAAGATAATTGTAGATCGACATAATCCAATAGCTACAGGGTCAATTTGTGTGATCTCCAGAGGAGCATCTAAGTCCTCAGAAGGCTCGACCACCGAGGGTGAATCGAGTTGCTCGAAGAAAACTCCGAGCGGGATGGGTGACCTTATGGAGGCCATCCGCGCCAACTGGTCTGCCAGAAAGTTTTTCTTTCTAAGAATATATTGGATCTAGAAATCGAAGAAGTGCTTTTTGAGTTTTCATACTTCTGCCAAATAAGATGACATCTTGGTACTTGAGTATTGATACTCTTTTCCAACTTGATTCGCTGCTAGTTGAGAATTGCCTTTCACTAGTAATCTGCGAATCCCGAGTGCTTTGGCTGCTCGTAGTCTTGCTAGTAAACCTTCGTATTCTACCACATTATTTATAGCAGGAAAGTTTAATTTTATGGCGTATTTAATGTGTTCTCCAGTAGGGGATATCAAAATAACTCCAGCACCCAAGCCTTTGAGCATTAAGGAACCGTCGAAGTACATTTTCCACTCGTCGTGGTTTTTTGTACTCGGGCCCTTGGGTGGGTTAGGGTTCGTCCATTCGTCAATGAATTCTACTATTGCCTGGGACTTGATTACTGTTCGTGAGATGAAATGAAGGTCGAATGCCCCAAGCTGGACCGCCTATTTTGCTATTCATCCTAATGATTCTTTGTTTCCGAGAACTTGACCTAGGGGATATGTGAGGACCCCCGAGTTATTTACATAAGACCGAGGCCTTCCCGGTCTTATGCAAATAACTCTGGGCCTCAAGGAAATGAAATCAAATTTAATTCCATTCTAGTGAGAGCACTCGGCTGAGTTAGAGCGACGGTGACCATGCAAAACTGCTCCTCTGCGAGTTCGACATGGTGATCGATTCTCCAACAACCCAAGTACACACTTAAAGGAATTAAATAGCATTTAAAAATAGAAGGTATGTGTTTTGTGTTGGCTCCCAAGATCAGCGACCAACCCACACATACCCTAGTTCAACGTCAAGTCTACCACTATTACAAAATGGTCGACCGGCCAAATTCAAAATATTACATCAAATAGCAGCGGAAGCAAGTAAAATAAACCAAAAGGCCCAGCAAGTGTGCCCCATAACCCATGGCAACCAACTAGGAGTTAAAGAATCGCACTATTCATTAGTGTCGCCAAAATCGACGCTAACGAATGTATCGAGCGTAAGATCATCCTCACCTAAAAGCAGCAACGGGCTAAGTACAAATGTACTCACAAGTCTTACTCAAATTAAAAGTATATATGCTAGAGGATATTCAAAGGAAGGCATTAGTGACTTAGTTTTGTAGAAAATGCAACAATTTTCATCCTACACATACTAGTTTTTCAATTGCCATTTAGAAAATAGATTTAAAGCAAAAGTAAAACATGTGACATAGATATACCTTGATAAACATATAGATCAAACAATACCAAAGTGGCAGCCCACTTTGATAAACTAAAATGCATGAAAACCCATTCACGTCAAATACCAAGTTGTAACAATGTCAATTTTAATTTAAAGTCTAACAATAATGACTCTCGAATCCATCTGGTCGTCTGTAACCATGGACACGGCTATTCGAATAGATTTACACCCTGCAGGGGAGCACTACTTTACCCACATCGACTCGCCCAGCCCGTAAGCCAAACACACTGCCTTTGGTGAGTTGGCCAGGGAGTTCGAGATTTGGTATTGTTTAGCAAGAAGACCCTATTGAGTAGAATCACCTATGCGAGATGAAATCCCAACTTAGTACAAATGCGTATAGCAAATGCTAAGCGAGCAAGCATGTTGTGTCGGAGGGGCTAGTGTAAGATAGTTAGTATGTTGGGTAACCCCCAACATAAGTAATCGTGCTCACCCGCACAGTATATATTACACTGGGTTTCTAAGGAACATAGGATTTCACGGTCGCTATGTCCTCACACCACCTATGGTCCATCTCAATAAAACCCTCTCCTTACTTAACAAAACAACACCCATAATATCATGTGTGGTAGTACGAGTGTTACTTGAATTAACAACGTCACCAAAGATCGGTCCTTGATGGTCCAAACAAGCCTATCACAAACCCGAGTCTCGAGCACGAAGGCACCCTCACTAACAACCACTTGTCCAGACCCAAATCCTTTTTAATTTGATCAAAATAAACTTAACAACCAGATGTGATGATCTGGACCAAAATTGTAAAAGATAAGAGTGAGGTGTTTCCCACGATCGACGGGATAGTCTTGTCAAACGAACTACCGTAACTTTTAAACTTGCATGGCTAAGCAACAATATATATAATACATATACATCATCACACACATCTAACTTAAGCATATATACTGGAAATACCAAGGATAGCATCATGAGTAGGATATAACTAACTACACATCACAAAAATATCGACATATCAAAATAGCATGCAAGCAAGTATCATTGCATTTCAAAACACTAACTTAACAAAAACTAGGATCAACATGATGCAAAATAAAGTTCAAATGATGCTTTCCGTGTTGGAATTCAAGTTGTTCGCTCTCAGTCGCATAGTCGTTCACGTCGAACTTGTCGGAATCTATAGAAAAGCAATATCGTAAAAATACCGAGAAAAACAAAAAATTCAAATTGCTAAAAAATGCATGAATTTTCTACAGTAGCAAGAGGTTAATTTTATCTAAATTTACGTCAAAGAATTATTTAATTTGGATTTAGTATGTCAGAGTGACAGCGGTTTGAAAATCAGATTTTGGAAAAAGGTTGAAAATTGGGCTTCGGTTACTATTTATCCGAAAACCAATTTTTCACTTAAAATTTGTTGAATAGTGGTGGAGAAAAGCATTACATAATTAAATATAGAATAAAATTATAAGCCAAAATAACTTGGTTCATCTCATTTGGAGTTCCCATGAATTAGTTATGAATTTTCAAAGTTAAAAGCATTTTCTAGTGTAAAAAAATTTGGTTTTGGATCAACTTCCAAAATCTATATTTTTTGTGAAAGAAAAAAATTTCAAAACTAGTTAAAATTAAATTTCATTAAAAATGAAAATTATCAAAATTGGTTTAGCTTTATTTGGAGTTAATTTGAATTAGTTATGCATTTTTGAAGTTTAATAAAATTTTAGTGTACAAATAAATGCCTTCCGAATTTTCTTAATCATTTTATACTTTTTCTACCAAAGCTAACCTAGCCGCAGACACTGACAAGTGGGGTCCATTGCACAATGTCATGTTTTTATTTAAACTTATGAAATAAAACGTTCTAACAAGTGGGGCCCGTAGGTCATAGACTCGGTCCATCGCATAGTGCATGGACCAAGGGTCCATGAGTCTAGTCCACGGGTTCACCTGCACAGTCCATAGGGTAATTAAGTGCCCTGGGCCCACATGTCATTCACCAACGCAAAACGTTTGAAAGTCTCATTTTCTGTTCGCGGGACCCACACGTCATTGACTCATTAACCCTTCTTAAGACAACCATTAATTACTACGCAATCATTAGCAGTTAATGGCCAAGATTTACCCTAACCGCATCGCTACAATGTTGGTCGGAGCAGAGCTCGTGTGACCACGAATTTGCCCGGCGGCTCACCGGTGCTGTGGTCCATGCTAGTGCTGGCCAAGGGCACAAATGGATTCCTTGGAGCATGGCAGACCTCAAGGTGGCAGTGGCATCGGCTGAGATGCCCTGTAACGGTGACTAGCCAGCGAGAAGCGACGATGACCCTATGGCTTAAGTGCATGCAACGATAGAGCTCCGCATTGGGCAATTAAGTGGGTGCCACAGCATTAACGAGTCACAGGGATGTTACCTAAGCAAGAGGGGTGGTCGGGGATGGCCGAGGGTAGCTCGACGTCGACAATGGCCATGGCAGCACTTGCGGTTCACGTAGAGAAGGCACTCTGTGCAAAGAGAAAGGAAAATTCGAGGTTAGAATAGCACCAGGGGGTTTACTAGATGGAGCCAGAGGGTGGAATCGAAGAAGGTCTCACCGTGCCGGCGTCGGAAAAGAAAGGGGTCCTTGCGGCCGTCAATGGAGAAACTTCAAGATTCGCGGGCTCCTGCGACGTATTGGGGAAATTAACCTAGGGGAAGTACTTATAGTATCCAAGAACATGTTATGACACGCATAGATGAAGTTAGGACTCACCGGAGATGAAATTGTCATGGCGGTGGCTCTCGGTGATCTTCAGTGCGTGCTCTGGAGCCGACAAAAACACTATGGTGTTCCCGGTGCTACAAGCGATGGCCAGAGCTGGAATTAGCATAGATGGACATGGCATGGAATGTAGAAGAAGAGCGACAAGGTGGAAGGAGCCCTGCCAGAGAAGTGCGCACAAGCGAGCCTCTTCTTCCTCAGCCCCGAGAGGAAGAATGAGGAGAAATGAGGGCAAGGAGAGGGTGTTATGCTCGGGAACGGGATGGAGTGGAGGTGACGTCAAGTGGCAGAGCTCCAGGAGTGGTGGATGGTGTGGTGGATCCACGGTGTCAGCTGTGCCCGAACAGCTCTCTCAGTCACGTGGCATCGAAGCCCTAAGCTTGCCTGCGAGAGGTTAGGGACGACCCCGACAGGTGGGCCCCGGTTGGAAGTGGCCCAAATGCGCGTGCGTTGCAGGGTGGCTCGAGCCAGGTCGCTAGGTGGTGCGGTCAAGTCGGGTCAAAGTGGTCCAGTCCGAGTCAGTTGAACAGTGTGGCAATTGACTGGTTTGACTTCAAACTGCCCGACTTTGACCGACGTTCTAAAAATAGCAAATAAAATCCTAAAAATTTGAAAAATTTTAGGGAGGTTCCTGGGATGACCTAATACCCATATAAATTTTAAAACCTCACTTTTCATGATTTGTTTGCTTCTTTATAAACCATTAACCGCGGGGGTTTTTAGAACTTGGTTTGAATTTTTACAAGTTTGAATTATGTTATAAAAATTTGGAAAAAAAAATATTTATTCATGATAAATATTATAAGTGTTAAATAAATTATTTCTTTTTTTTGGAGCTTCTATTTGAGTTGTATGTTTCAATTCGGTTTGAAAATTCCAATGCAATATTTTGTGAAAATGCTCCAAAAATGATATGCATGCTCATGATATGCATATAAATTCTAATAATTGAAATTGGGGCTGTGACAAACCTCCCTCCTTACAAAGAATCTCGCCTCGAGATTCTGGTAGTTTGGAAGTTGGACAGGAAGGTTTCTGTGGGGCTCTTTCTATTCTAAAGAAAAATTACAATATCTATTATCTTGATTTTCTTCAAAAATAGTGCTAAGATATCTTAACAAGGTTACAAAGCATTGCTATTATATTTTCCTTTCTATTGTTTTTTTTTAACTTTTCCTTTCTTGATTTGAAGGCACTTCAGACTTCTGGAAAAAGGGCAGGAAATTTGGTTCGCATTCGGTCTTCATGATCCCAAGTTGTTTCATCTTCGGTATGGTTGCTCCACTGAACTTTCAAGAACATGATGTTGCGGTTTCTCATCTTGTGCTCTATTTTTTCAAGAATGCGAATCGGGTGTTCCCGATAAGAAAGATCGGGTTGCAAGTCGAGTTCTTCCAACTATGTTTCTTCAGTTGGGACTCGAAGACACTTCTTTAGTCATGAGACATGAAACACATCGTGCACATCTTAGAGTGATGGTGGCAATTCCAACTGATAGGCCACTGATCCTTGTTTTGCTAGAATTTGGAACGGACCAATGTAGCGAGGGGCCAACTTGCCCTTGACTTGAAAACGACAGGTTCCTTTCATCGGGGTGACTTTTAGGTAAACATGACCGTCGACCTCAAAGTTCAACTCACGATGATGACGGTCGGCATAAGACTTTTGACAAGATTGAGCCGTCCGAAGTCGCTCTCGGATTAGACGAACTTGCACTTCTGCGTCCTCTACCAAGCTCGGGCCATAGAATGGCCTCTCCCCAATCTAGGACCAGTTCAACGGCGTTCTACAATCTCTCCCATACAACGCCTAGAAATGTGACATTTGTATGCTTGATTGGAAGCTATTGTTGTAGGAGAACTCCGCATACAGTAAGCATTTCTCCTATTTTTTGTTGTAGAACAGCACACATGCTCATTGAAGGTCTACCAAAATTTGGTTCACCCCCTCAGTTTGTCCTCCCGTTTGCGGGTAGTAAGCGGTGCTAAAAGATAGGTCTGTCCCCATTGCTCGGTGGAGACATTGCCAGAAGTAGGATGTGAACTGAGCGCCTCGATCTGAAACGATCACCTTTGGTACACCGTGGAGGCAAATAATTCTTGAGATGTATAGCTCTGCTAACTTGCTCCCGGCGTAGGTGGTTTTGACGAGAATAAAATGGGCAACCTTTGTCAAACGATCCACGATCACTCATATGGAATCGGACCCGGTTTGAGTCCTTGGCAGGCTGGTGATGAAGCCCATCCCAACTTACTCCCATTTCCACTTAGGAATTGGTGGCGATTGGAGTGTACCCGCTGGCTTCAACTGCTCAGCCTTGACTCTTTGGCAAATGTCGCACTCGTCAACATATTGTGCGATTTGCCGCTTCATTTGATTCAACCAAAGCCTCTTTTTCAGGTCTTGGTACATTTTGGTACTCCTGGGGTGAATGGAGAATTGAGAGTTGTGAGCTTATTTGAAAATTAGTTCTCTCAACTTGGGGTCTAAAGGCGCCACCAAACGGTTCCCGCACCAAAGGGTGTCTTACACGTCTTCGGTAAAACCTTTGACCTCGCTTTGCTTCAAATCCTCCCAGATTCGATTCACCTCTACATTGGTCTCCTAGGCCTCCTTGATCTGGTCCTCCAATGTGGATTTCACACTTAGGGCCGCAAGAGACCCTTCTTCAATTATTTCCAAGTTCAGTCGTTGCAATGTGGCGCACAAGCCTACCGAAGTGGGGGTTACTGACAAGTAGTTGCATTGAGATTTTCTGCTCAAAGCGTCGGCCACTATGTTGGCTTTCCCTGGGTGATAATGGAGTCCATATCGTAGTCTTTGATCAACTCAAGCCATCTTCTTTGTCTTAAGTTCAGATCGGCTTGGGTGAAAATATATTTGAGGCTCTTATGATCGGTATAAATCTCGCAATGATTACCGATGAGATAATATCTGTAACACCCCAGCCCAACACTGAGCCTGGAATGCCACTAAACTACCTTTTCAACTAATAGTCATTAACACACTATAGAATTTCAGCAACCTAAAGCATTAATAAAACCCATCCATGGGTCACAATAGAACATGAATAAAGACTAGTCAAGTATGAATAAATAAGCGAGGGAAACATAGCAAGGTAAACAGATTAGAACATCACCAAACAAAAGAATCCAAAACCTTGGAACAAAATAGACTAACCCAAAGCAATCATCTAAGCTTATTCAATATCTAACATGTCCTAAAAGTGGTCCAGCCATAATGAATCAAATGGTTCTCATGACAAATGATCATGTGTCTGAAGTATGAAACTATTCCATGTGCTCTAGTCCCTCTCAATCGTGGCGCCCTCAACGATCACCTAAAAACAACAAGAAAGCAAGGGTGAGTCCACGACTCAGCAAATACATCAATAAACAACAAACAATGATAAAACAACAGTATTCAATAACTTCATTATCATCACATGTCCTTCTATTAATATTCTCATGTTATTCTCTTCTCTTTATTTTCACACACATTCATCTCATATCTCAATGCAACCCTACTCTACATGTCCACATGCACTTCTTTCGCGTATACCGGTATAGCATGAGTGAACGCTCGCAACAACGTTCACTCTCAAGCCCGCTCCTCCTTAAGGATCGAGGACCTCCTCCACTCCCGTAGAGTTGTGATCAATCATGATCACCTTCTCATATGCAAAGATGCTTATGAATGCAAAAAATACATAATTTTGTCATATTCATCATATCAATTCTCCTCATGTTCATCAACAAGATATAGTCATGCCATTCCATTGCTTGCAATTAAATAAAAAATAAAATCACAACAATAATGGTAATGAACGATAATTAAATACAGTGATCAATCATTGATCGCTGTCTACCATGCACTTGCCTTTACTAGTTGCGACGCACGGTCTAGCTAGAAGATGGTAACAAGCACGACGTCTCTCTTACAATAAACACCCAAATTCCAATACAAGCTACAGCATCACAAGAAACAACAGTTAATTGACATCGCTCCTACACGTTCCCCACATCCGCAACGCCTCCCCAATACCGAACTATCACCCCTTGCTATTCCAACAAAACATGCTAGCTCCTCTCTCTCCTTTAATATTCTAGAAAAACACATAAATACGAAGCATGTAACACTAACTAGCTATTGTCTCATCTTTACTATTTAAACATGCATGCATGCAAGGCATATGTGGCCAAAATTAATTAATTACTAATTAGCACTATCTAATTCATCTCTCTTCTTTACTATCCCAATTAAATAACCAGCCGAAGCATGCATCTCCAATATTCGTAGCAGCGAGGAAAGCAAGTAACAGAATGGATCAAATTAATTAACTACTCATGCAGCATTAACAGTTTAATCGCTCTCCTCAACTACTCTAATTAAATAAACATATGCACGCATTGCTACAGGACAAAGCTTGCTAATTAATAATTAGCACCATTTAATTCTCTCTCTCTCCCTTACATCTCCAATGGCGCATGCAGCCAACTACTAATATTTAATTCACCTATCCCTAACCAGTGCACCTATTATCGAACTACTAATTAATCTCTCTCTCTCTCTCCCTACTATCCAACTAATGAAGTGCATACATCACTAGTTAGGTGGATAAAATTAATAAACTATCTCTCCCCTACTACAATCAATGGAACACACGCATGCATATCTCATTAAATTAATCCTAGCTTTGTAGCTCGACTAGACATAGCAGCACACACTTATCAAGTCGTAGCAGTACACAGGAAACAAGAAAAAATGGCAGAGACAAACCTACGCCTGGGCAGTCACAAGAAAACAAGGAATCACATGCACGCGGTCGGGTGTTGGCTGATGACTTGCGTGCGCTCGGCGAGCCAACGTACAGGCAGCTACACACGGCAGCGAGGGACGGCTGGATTTTCCCACGCACGCGTGGCAGCGTCATTGCACGGGCGAGCGAGCGATCCAAAAGTCTCCACGCACCAGTGATCGCAAGGAAGAACTGCTGGCGGCGCACGGGTGGGAAAAAAAAGAAAAGACTGCTAGGGTCTTCTAGAACCCACTTTCCTCACGATTCTTTTATTCCGGCATGAGCCAACTCCCCCTAAAACTCCAAAATACCCTGTTTTCACGTATCCCCTTTTATCTAATTACGCATAGGCCCTCAAGGGTTAATTTCAGGATATTACAATATCACCAAATCTTCAGAGCATGGACTACTGCTTCTAGCTCCAAGTCATGCGTGGGATAATTCACTTCATGTGGTCTCACTTTCCTTGATGCATATGCCACAACTCGGCCCTCTTGCATAAGCACACAACCGAGCCTATGGCGGGATGCATCGCAATATACATCGAAACTTTCGTGAATATCCCGTAGAATGAACACTAGAGCTTTGGTCAGGTGTTCTTTCAAGATCTGAAAACTTTCTTCACACTCCGCTATAGGGACCTAGGATCGGATCTATTTCAAGCTAAGTGATTACGCCGATAGCATAACACTTAACGTGAGACGAAAACGATTCCAAGTGCCCAAATATGTGTCCTATGTTTGCTCCCAAGGATCAGTAGTTAACATGTACATATCCAAACAACATTGTTCATCACATCCGTACACAATATACAAGAATAATAGAAACATTATTACAACATTAATAAATATGACCTTATGGTCCAATTTTGCATAAGAGGGCCAAAAGGCCAAATTTAATTAAAAAAATTAAAATACAGTGGAAGTAAATAAAGAAATAAAAAGAGAGAAACCGAGTTGGCATGCCCAATCCCACAAGCAACCAACTGGGGTTAAAGTCGTAGCATTTATCATACTAAAACCCGATTCGAAGAACTTCTCACCTGCAACATGGACAATCCAACTGAATACAAAATCGTACTCGCAAGACTTACGGATAGCAACATATAATAAATGCATTCAAGTGTCAAAGGAAGGCTACTACACTAGGCAATTTTCAGCATAAAGCAAGTTTTTCTCTGAGATAACCGATATAGATTCAAATTGCCATTTGTAAAACATTTAGAAAACAATATATACAGTAGGTAATCCCAATTTAACATCAACAACCATAGATACTCCAATTATAATCAACACACGAACTTCCTATTCGTACACAATTCATTCGTTAACAAATCAACACGCGAACTTCCCGTTCGTGACAACAAACAAGATCTAAACAATTCAACACACGACCTATCAACATAATCCAACCCAAATTCCCACAAGCTAACTATACATGGTTTCACCAAGCGATGTCCATAACCGGGGGCATGGCTATTCAAATAGATTTTAAACTCTGTAGAGGTGTATAACTTTACCCACATGATATGAATACCTCACAATGTCGGCCAATGCACTCTTCCATAGGAGTGTGGTTGAGATATCATAACGAGGCCGTTACAATGTTATGTCCTAACTATCAAACCACCTGAGGATACACACCATAGCAGACTATCGTTCGCCTAAACCACAGTTAACCTCATTGTGTAAGTAAGTCCCTTGCGCACAAGAGACCCTTAAGGGCAAGTAAGACGACGCTTAACATGCCCCCACTAGATTGACAACATAATAATTAAACAGTAACAATAACAATTATCAATCTAACGGTGTTTTGATAGCTAACACACAATAAATTATTTAGCCAAGCCATCGCCCATAAACCCGACGTGTGGTTGCACGTGAGACTTGGCTCGACACACCACAGACCGGTCCTTAATTACCCTGACGGGGCTACGTGAATCTGGGACAACCTCCCTTCATCAACCTATCACCCGTCCAAGTCCAACACACAACAACAACCCAGCCCACAAGTCCACAAAACCAAATTCGAAGATCTGGTCACAATCCTCAAATTCAACAAAATTCAATCCATATATTCCTCAAATTTCATCAAGACTCAATTCAATCCAAAGGCCGATGGACTAGCTCCATCAACCGCTTTCGGCTACAACTACTAGCATGGCTAAGCAACATTCTACAAATCACCAAACAAACCCATATGACATATAACCTTAATCATTCAAGGTAAAAGGGTAATCAACATTCAAAGCAAGGCCAATGCAGCAAGTAGGGCATATCTAAAGCTACCCATTTGACATGCGAATATTTGAAATTAAAGTAATGCATAGAATACTTGAAAATCAATATAAATACTTTTCAAAATTAATAGGAATTCAACATGCATCAAAGAAAATGACCACTTGCCTTTACTGTGGATGGTCCATGTGCTGCTGCAAATCACTCTCAATCACACTTGAACCTTCGCAAACTATCGAACGAACGAGAACATCGAATAAGAACGAATACATCGAAAACATCCAAAAGTTCAATAATTTCCAAAATGCATGAAATTTATACAGTGGTTAGATTATGATTTTGAATGAATTTAGGTGAAATAATTATTCCATTTGGATTTATTATGTGAAAGTTATAGTGATTTAAAAATCAGCATCTTAGAAAATGCTGAAAAAAGGAGCGCGGTTACTATTCATCCTAATTTAATTATTTGGTAAAAATTTGTAGAATAGTGGTGGATAAAAGGATTACATAGATAAATAGTGAACAAAAATATAAGACCAAAATATCTTGGTTCAACTCATTTGGAGTTCAGAAACATTTTCTATGAATTTTCAAAGTTAAAACCATTTTCTAGTATGAAAATAATTCAGTTTTGGATCAATTTCCAAAAATTATATTTTCTGTAGCAGGGACAAGTTTGAAACCTATTTTGAAATAAATTTTATTAAAAATTAAAATGATAAAAATTGGTTTCATTCATTTTGGAGTTAAGAAGAATTAGTTATGCATTTTTGAAGTTAAAGGAATTTTTAGTATATAAATAAATGATTTCCGGATTTTCTTAAGCATTTTATACTTTTCTTAGGGAAGTCAACCTAGCCAGAGCCTATGACAGGTGGGGTCCAGTGCAAAGGTTCAATTTTCATTTAAATTTTGAAATTAATTTCCTACTGACAAGTGGGTCCTACTTGTCATTGGCTCGGTCTACAAGCACAGTGCATAGATCGAAATCCAAGAGCTCGGTCCACGGGTTCACCGCTCAGATTACTATGCACTTAAAGTGCGGGGCCCACATGTAAGCGACTCACCAACCTTTTAAGACAACCATTACTGAAATCTATGTAATCATTAGCTTTAAATGACTGATGATTAATCAGAATGGTCTTGTTACTGATCTTGAGGGCGTCGACAACAGGCTCGCTTCACCGAGCTCGCCATGGCGTCCCGACCACGGCCTTGAACCAAGGGCATGGATGGGTTCCTAACAGTATTGCGCACCTAATGGAAGTGGTGGCGGCGGCTGAGGTGCCCTATACCAGCGGCGAGCGGCGGTGACCTACGGCCCTAAGTGCATGTGCCATCCCGATGATGCATTGGCCAAAATAATGCGTGCACAAGCTACTAAGGAGTTCCTTGAAGCTTACCAATGGAGAGAAACGGCCGGAGAAACTCAAAGAGATGTGGTCGATGGTATTGGCTCCGGCGGTGGAGGGCTTCACGTGGAGGAGATTCCCTAAGCAAAAGAAGTGACAACAAAGGGTTGAGGAAGCTTGGGGGTGACTAGTAGATGGTGACAATGCACATAATTGGGAAATGGCTTACCAGGATGTCAATGGGGTGATGAATAGTGTTATCGGCCGAGAAATAGGGAAAACTCTAAATTCAAGCGTCCCTACGATGCATTGTTAAAATTGGTTGAGGGGAAACCGTGAGAATGCTCTAAACCGAGATAGAGTCTCACCGGAGTTGATGATGGCCAAAGGGGTTAGCCGCAGGCGCGCTCTAGAGCCAAGAATGACACGATCTTGTCCCAAGATCTACACATAAAGGCAAGGGTCGACATCAACAAAAATGGAAATGGCATGCAAGGATAAGGCTAGGGGACAAGGTGGAAGGAACTTACCCGAGAAGATTTCACGAGAGAGCTTCCTCCTCTTCCTCGGCCGGGAAGAGAAGTGAGCAAAATAGGGGAGCGAGAGGAGGTTTTGTGCGAGACTGAAGATGGAGAAGGTCACGGCGTGAGAAGGCGGAGCCCTAGGATTGGTCGCGAAGGGCAATGGATTCACACCGTCGATGGAGCGGTGCAGAGCGTGGCAGCCCTGTGGCGCTCGAGCCCTACTGTGCCCACATGAGGAAGAAGACGCCGCTGACGCATGGGACCGCAATGTTAGCAATAGAGAGTGGCTCAGCTGGAGAGTGGCTCAGGTCGGTACAATTAGTGGATTTGTTGGCTGAGTCGAGTCAGGTCGGCGATATCGAAATGAGGGTGGCTCGGTCGGTGACGTTCGGATTGACCGGTGCGAGTTGGTTGGGTTGCACCAGCTGGTTCAATTGGTGATGTTCGGACCGACCAAATGTGCTCGGTCGATCCGATCGGACTGGTCCGGTCGGGTGCGCCGGTTTGACTGATTTAGTTTTCAAAAGATTCTACTTTGACCAGGTCACTAAAAGTAGCAATAAAAATCCTAAAAAACTAAAATAAATTAGAGAGGTTCCTAGGTCATCCTAGTACTTAAATAAAATCTTAAACTTCACTGTTAAATAATTATTTGCTTAGTTTAAAATCAAACCTAACTTAGGTTATTGATTTGAGTTTGATTTTTTTAGGGTCGAATTGAATTCCAAAAATTTGGAAAAAAATTATATTTATTCATGATAAATATTATAGTATTTTAATTAATTATTTTACAGAGGTCTTTGTAAGGACTTATTTCTTTTTTGTTTGGTGGAGTTGATTTAGGTTAAAGTTTAATCTTTTCATTTAAGATTTTCCAAGTGCAACAAATGATGCAAATGTTTCAAAAACATTATGCATGCTAATGAGATGCATACTAATTATCATTAATTAACTTAGGGATGTGACATCCGCTAATTATTCGAACTTCTTTTCCTTCTTTAAAAGTGGGTCATCAGCCTTGTGATTTTGGAGAAGCTCTTGATGAATCTGCGGAAGTAGCCCACAAGTTTGAGAAAGCTTCTGATGTTAGTGACGGTCTTGGGTTGTCCCTAGTTCAGTACATCTTGCAATTTGCTTGGTTCAACAGCGACACCGCCCTTGGATAACATATGACCCAAAAAGCTAACTTCTCGAAGCCAAAACTCACACTTGTTGAATTTTGCATAAAGCTAAGGCCCGCGGAGTTTCTCCCATACAAGCCGCAAGTACCAATCATGTTCTTAATCGGATTTGGATTAGATGAGGATTTCGTCAATAAACATGACAACAATTTTTTCCAAATATTCCATGAACACAGAATTCATAAGGTTCATGAAGTTTTCATAATGACCCAAGGTTACATTACCAATTTAAAAATTAATTAAAGTTATTATTTTGTTGGATTTCCTGAAATTTGAAAGAGTTTGATTGGTTTATTTGAATTTCTAAAGTTTTAAAAGTCAAAAATAAAATTTATTAAAGTTTTTGAAGTTTTATTTGAGTTTAAGTTGAAAAATAAAAATGTAATTATTTTTCGAAATTTTAAAAGCTTTTCTTTAAATTGTTTAAAGCCAAAACAAATTTAATTTCAAAATCTATTATCAACTTTAAGTTGGAATTATTTTATTTAAGTCCAGAATAATTCTAGAGACTTATGTGAATTTCTCTAGAATTTTTGGAATTTATTTGCTATTTTCTAAAGCCTATTTGAATTAATCTGATTATTTAAAATAAGAAATCAATTTAAAATCCCCTAAATCACTTTGGGCGAATCAAGAATCTGTGCAAATTCAACCCTCTCTCTTTTTTGGCCCAAAATGGCGCAAGACCACCAAGACAAACCTCATCAGGCGTGATCGTCGGATTAAAATCACTACCGGCATACGCCCACCCCTTTCCACTTTCACTCAAGACTCACGACGTGGGCCACGCCTCGTCCTCCCGTCATCTTCTCCACAGAGTCACCACGCAACCGCCATTGCCACGTCAAAGCGAGCTCGCAACTAGCCGCTTCAACCGCCCACGCCTCCCGCGCTGTCGCGACACGACTTCGCGTCCACCTCCGCCACGAGCCCCACTATCTTTCCCCTCTTCTCGCGCACACGGGCGCCCAAGCTCGCAATTGCCGCACACGACCCCCACGACCTCCTCGCCACTCCAGTGCTCCCTGGCCCCTATAAAAGGACACCCCGGGTGCACAATCATTCACTGAGCCCAACGCCGCCACCCATTGTCATCCTCCCCCTCTCTAGCGCTTCAATTTGAGTTTTCGCGGACCAAGAGCTCGGATCTTCGATGCGTCGTCACGGAGCCGCCCGCTTCGTCGCCCCACATCGCCGTCATCATCGCATCGTCGTGAAGCCGGTGCGCCCACTCGCTTCGCCGGAGGACCCCCAGAGCCTCTACCGTCATTATCGCCTCGCCGTCTTGCCGCTTCCTCGCCTCGCCGGCGCCTCCATCTCGCCTCGTCGTGTGGTGAGCGCACTAGGATCGCCGTCCCTCTCTTCATTTTCGCTTCACCTTGTTGCACACAGAAGCCTTGGCGACCATCGGTCCCCAGGCACGGCGCCGGCTCGCCACTGGGTTTTACGCACGCACTTGTGTGTGGACGCCCTCATGCCACGTGGGCGCCACCTCAGCGTCGGATCCGACGTGGCACCAAACTCGCACCAAATCAGCACCACCCCCTGAGCCAAAATCCCGTGGGCCTAGTCCATGTAGACCATGTCTATGACACGTGGGGCCCACCAGTCAGATTTAATTTAAATTCTAAAAATCTCAGGGCTGATGTCAAGATTACTTGAAGAAATAGATTTTCTTTCAGAAAAATAAATCGGGAAATGCTTTTAAATTGCAGATTTAGATTAAAACTTGTAAAATTCATATCTTTTGCTTCCCAACTCCAAATTGGGTGATTCAAATTGATAAAATCTTAGAAAATTAATATCTAGCTAAATAAAATAAAATTATTTCATTTGGAGTTAGTTTAGTTTGTCTTTTTGAATTTATTTGAATTTTATTTGATTTGTCGTATTTTCACGTTTAGACTTCGACGGTTCCGAGGAATTTGATTCTTCCGAAGATTTAGAATTTCAAGACTTCAGTGAAGGCAAGTTATACCCTTGACCATATTGTTTCTGGTATTTTAAAGCTATTTAATTCAGTTTTAAATTATTAAATGCATGCATACTTTTATTCAATTATTTCAAGTCCCTGTTTAAATATTTAGATATTCCAAGTTCTATTGTATGGCCAAATGGATTATTGAAATGTCATTCCCTTTTCACCAATAGATAAAGTATTATGGAAAATTTTCACATGCTTAGCAAATGCTTAGACCCTGATTATGCTTTTTGGGAGGATTTAGCCAAATCATTTCAAATTGGTTTAAACTTGAACCTATGGTATTGTTTTACCATAGGGAATTTCGTAAAGGTGGTTTTCACTAAAATAAAATCAAAAATGGTTTGGACTTGGGTGAAATGGATGAATGGTGGGTGCAGGTTTATGCACGGGTTTAATCTGGTTAGGATTAAAGCCCGGGGTTTGATTTGAAAGACGCCCAAGTCAATTAAGGACTGGCCTTTGAGCGTTCCTTTGCTATGCCAAAATGTACCACCACATGTCCTGTATGGGCAGGACCTGGCTTAATAATTTGGGATACCTCATAGATATTCGTGCCATGTTGTATGTGTGGGTGTTGGTTAGACAGTAGTCCCACCTGGCGCAAGAGGGGCTCCTGAGGATGGTCATCCAATGGAAGCTTAAACCTTAGCGGGCATGAGTTCTTTGAGGTAGAACATTGTAACGGCCTTGTGATAATTGCTTCGTCACACGCCTTAAGAAGCGTGGATTGGCCGACACAAAGAGCAGATTATCTCGTGTGGGTAAAGCTATACAAACTCTGCAGAGTATAAACTATTCGAATAGCCGCATCCGCGGTCATGGACATGCTAGCAAAGCCACTTTGAGTTAGACTTGTTTTTGGTTTTAAAATGATTTCAACAGATGATTTCAGGATGTTAATCCTTGTGGTAAAATTGGGCGGTTAGCCATGTGATAGGAGGGTATCCTTCACCTTTCATGGAGGTTATCCACATTATACAATTGTCTTTTAAAATCTGATTTTAGATATAGTATAAAAATGGCCTTGGAAATTAATATGATTATTTAAACTTGAAAATTCTGCTTTATGCAAATAAACCCTGCCAATACCCCTTGTTTACTTTATGCATGCATTCAATACATTACTTGGCGGGTGTAACTTGCGAGCACGGTAGTAGTGCTCGCTCTTCTTTGAATAATCTTTATTAGAGAAGACCTCTATCGCACGGTGAGGACATCAATGCTTAGGTGCGCCCCGAGCGATTACTGTGGCGATCGTTGGGTCTACTACAATACCTTCGCTTGTGTTTTACTTCATTTGGCCTCAGGCCCTTTGTAATAAACTCTGAATAACTATTAATAAAGTGCGTGATATGTTTGTGTTATCACTTTTGTTTGACTGTGTACACTAGCAATCTTGGACTAGTGTATGAACACAGAGAATTCGGGATCCTTCGCTCCTGGGTTCGACATATTCTGGAGCATTTGTTAGGTCGAAGGACATGACAGTGTACTCGTACAAGCCGTAACGAGTAGAGAATGACGTCTTCGGTATGTCTTTAGTTCGGACCTTGATCTTATGGTAGCCCGTTCGCAAGTCAATCTTGGAAAATACTTGAGTTCCACTCAGTTGGTCAAAGAAATCATCAATCCGAGGAAGCGGATATTTGTTCTTGACAGTGACTTCATTTAGCGGATGGTAATGAACACACATCTGCAAACTCTTGTATTTCTTCTTAATGAATATAGCCGGGTATCCCTAAGATGAGGAGCTTGGCCGAATGAAACCCTTGTCTTCAAGTTCCTTGAGTTGTTCTTTTAGTTCAACCAACTCATCAGGAGACATCCGATACAGCCGTTTTAAAATAGGCACAGTACCAGGTGGAAGCTAGAACACAAACTCGACTTTGCGATCAGGAGACATGCCTAGGAGTTCTTCGAGAAAGACATCTGGGTACTCACATACCACTGGTGCCCTCTCTAATTTGAGAGTGGTACTCACTTCCAGAGCATACAGATGAGAATCGACAACTCTTGGTGCAAAAATGACTTGATCGCTTTCTACACTTGTGACAGAGATAGACCACTGTGCACAATTAATTTGCCCCTGGTTTTTGGGCAGCCAATCCATCCCTAATATAACATCAATCCCTACTGAATTTATTACTATTAGGTTTGCCAAAAATTCTTTCCCTTGAATCTCCACTTTTGCATCCCAGTAGATTTGATCGGTTTGCAGAACCGATCCCGGTGAATGAATGTGGTACGGGGGCTGAAGTGTATGCAATTCAAATTGATGTTGTGCAACAAAATCCTTCTTAATAAATGAATTTGATGCTCCCAAATCGAACAAAACAGCAGTCGGACGACGACGTGCGGTGCGTCGTTTACCTCCTCGGCGGTGATGTGGTTCACCCAACCACGTGCTGGAGCCTGAGGGGGGTGGCCGCTGCCCTCGAGGGTGGTGGTGGTCGCGTTGGAGCTGGAGTTGGAGCGGGGTAGACTCGGGGCATCCCACGTGCTTTCGCCAAGCACCGATCGGCATAGTGCCCAGGGCGGCCGCAATGGAAACACGTCACGTTCAGGTGGAAGTTCCCGTTGCTTGGGGGCTAATTCCCCCGCCCCCACTCCATTGCTACACAAAAGGTGGTGGAGGTCTTGGTATGAATGCGGGTGGCTTCGGTGGCGCTGGTGCTTGGAATTGGGGCGGTTGGGGCTGCCCGGTGCGTGGTCTCAGGAAACTGTCGTTTGCTAAAATTAGCACGGCTCTCTTTCGCTTGCGAGACTCATCCAAGGCTTGGCTCTTGCTCTCCACCACTATGGCCTTGTTGACCACGTGCTAAAAGTTGCGAAAGTCATGGAAGGCAAGGTGAGTTGCATCTCCTCGGTTAAGCAGTTCATGAAACGGCTCTAACAACGGGAGTCGGCGAAGACGTCGTCTGGAGCATACCGAGCCATGAAGTTGAACTCGTGGAGATACTCGGTCACGCTCTTTCGCCCTTTCTTGAGGGCGAGAAGTTTTTGTTGCTTGATTATCATCACACCTTTTGGAATGTGGGCCTTGTAGAAAGCCATTCTAAATTCGTTCCAAGTCAGAACGTGTCCCTCGGGTTGCATGGTGTGGAAGTTGTCGCACCATGCGCTTGCTGCCCCGTCGAGTTGGTAACTCGCAAACAGCACCTTGTCGACTCCGGCACATTGGTGTAACATCCCAATTTTTCTAAGCTTTAAAAATCCTTTGAATAGTTGGTAGAGAGAAAATTCACCATTTGGATTTATTTGAATTTAATTTAAAAGCTTAATATTGGACTTTGAGTAACAAAACCATTTAATATGACTAAAGCCAACATGAACAATAGTCAAAACTATTTTATTTGGATTCTATGTGCTTGGATATATTTTCTAGAATTTTCTAGAATTTTTTCAAGTTCATTTGCTAACTTCTATTGCTTATTTGAATTCTCAGTATTTTCTAAAATGGAAAAGCTATTTAAAATCTCCAAAACAATCTTTGGGCCTAAACCCACTCTTTCTCACATCCGCCCAAAGAATGTGCAGCCACGCAGCAAGACGCCCACTCCGACAAAGGACCCCACCGTCGACCTCTCCCTCTCCTCCCGCGTGTTTTCTTTGTCGAGCAATGGCAGCCGTTGGATCGCAAATGGACGTCCCGATCTTGATGGCCGATTGGAGCGGTCCGAACGTCACATTGTTTGTGAGCCGTCCGATCTGAGTTGGACTGCTAGATCCTCGCCCGCACTCGTGCGCCTCACCCGTGCCTTTCCTCACTCGCGCTCGCCTGAGCCCCAGCCGCTGACAAGCGGGCCCCACCCCGTTATTGTTCTTCATCTCCGTTTTCATCACGGAGGTTGTTCTTGCCAGCTTGCTGCCATTTTAAGCGTCCGCGCCTGGACTCTCCTCGCCGCCATATTTAAGGGGAGGCCACCGACGCAGCTCACCGAACCCTAGCCGCCTCGTCAAGGCTGCACTTCCCTAGCCGCCACTAGAGCTCGGAGATTCAATCTCGCCGCCGCCTACTCCGACGAGCAATTCCGACGAGCCCGGTTGCCAGAGCGCTAACGCCTACACCGCTGACATCGCGAAGCGAGGAACCTAGGGACACCTTCGTTCACGAGCACCGCCTTTAGCGCCGCCGCCGTTGAGCCAACCGCCGCCGCTTCTACCTCGCCGCCGACGCCATAGTTGTCCTCAAGCACCCATGAGCACCTCATTGTGATCCCTTCGCACCCTCTACCTCCTGTGCCACACCCGCCGGTGAGACGCCGCGTTCTTGTCTTGCGTTGGTTCCGTGCCGCCGCCTCGCCGCCGCCCACGTCGGCGTCCACCTCATCGCCCTAGCCTCCGTGGCACGCTTGGCGTGTGTACCACGTGGCGCGCGTCGGCGCCACGTCTTGTGGCCACCTCACTTCTAACCAGATCCAGAGGCTCGGTGGACTTGATCCACTGTGAGCCGTGCCACTGACGTGTGGGCCCCACGCGTCAGGATTTTCTTTTTATTTATCTTTTCCGAAATTCCCAGGGCTGACGTCATGCTGGCGTAATATTCTGATTTTTCTGTTGAGAAATAATTCGGGAAATTCATATAATTCTGATTTTAGGGTTTTCTTTAGATTCCAACTTCCAAACCTCATAACTTTTGCATCCTAACTCCAAATCTGCCCATTCAAATTTCTAAATTCGTCTAAAATCAAGATCTATTTAATGGAGATTTTATTTATTTTTTGGAGTTGTTTTGCCTCTGTTATTTATTTATTTTGTTTGTTTGCTTCGTTTATAGTAGACTTGACGCTTCGGGAGGATTTGCAGAAGAAGGAACACATCAAGACCAAGATCAATTCCTAGATATATTCCAAGGCAAGTCATGCTTTGACCATGTTGAATCCCAGTTTTCCAAATATTATTTTGATTCAAAGTATTGCATTTTATTTCAAGTAATTATTTAAATGCTTTTGGGATTAGCTATTAAGTCCAATCTGTTATGCCTTCCTTGTGTAACTTGTTATACCTTGATCCTTTGTCACCCTAGTTGATATTTAGTTGGTAAATATTATAGCACCAATGTGGGTTGGTTAGTACGATTATATTGCTTAGCCATGCCACGAATCACCTATTCATGTAAAGTGCAATTATTAACTTGACTATGTAATTTTGTAATAATCTGTGCTCTATGTGTCCTTGTGGCATGTGTTGCACTTAATTCAACTGGGTGGGAAAAAGGTTTAGACTGAGGCAAGTGGAAGGAACTGTGTGACATGGTGGCTATGTGATATGGGCTTGTGAATCTGTGTGTCATATTTATCTGTGTGCCTTAGTTAGAACAATGGAAGTCTTGCCTCGGTCATTTAAGGACTGAACTTTGTGCGCCATTGAGCTGAGCCCTCCTGTACGACCACATGCCTGTTATGGGACGGGCCTAGCATAGTAAGATATGAATTCTTAGCTTGGATTGCTCAGGCGGTAGGTTAAGCTATGTGAATAGGGTGGGGGTGTGTACTACCATGTAGTCGCATCGCGGGATGGTTCACCGCTTCCCTGTCCAACGGTGTGTGTTATACCATACACTGTGTATGGTTTGGCATGACATAAGCACATCGGGAGCATCTATGTTAGGATGAAGTTTCTGAAATGCTTTGTTACGATTAGTGCTTGCAACACTGATTGTATCTTGTGGGTAAAGTGTACAAACTCTGCAGAGTGTAAACAAATCTATTCGAATAGCCGCGTCCTCGGTTATGGACAATGCTCGGGTATTTCACACGAGGGGTAGATCTTTAAAAAAAACTGTGTGGGAAGGGAGCTGTGTGATCTAAATCATATGGCTATGTGAATAATCTGTTAGGCTGTGTGTGTCTTTGTGAAATCAACTGTCAAAATTATTAATATTGTCTATTTGTTTTACCTGCTTTCAATCTATTATTGTATTCAATCGCAAATGTTGCATTTCTGCAAAATAACCACAAAATGCCTTTCCCTTGTAATAAACTTGCATGTGTATTTGCATTTCTGTGGTGTGACTTGCGAGTACGGTGTGTACTCACGCTTGCTTTAAAATAAATCAAGCAGAAGAGGAGGAGTCTTCACCAGCATTCGAGGAGGAGTTTATCGAAGGTGCCTGATCGTGAGGTCTTGATCCCAGTCGGTTGCCTGCGGTGAATCGATGGGACACCGCTGCCGTTTTTGTTTTCGCTGCTTTAATTCTCTGTTAGCCCTGCGTGGCTTAATAATTGTAGACTCGACCATAAGGTCAAACCATTATTTATTAATCAAATTATCGTTTATGCTGTTATTCGCTTGTGTGGATCGATATCCACCTTTGTTGACACTGTGTGCACTAGCGTGATCCTGGACTAGTGCATTAAACACAGAGGGTCCAGAACTGTAATTTTGGGTCCCGACAATTGGGCAATCGTCAGCTTCTTCTAGATCACCTGGATCCAGTCCTCCACCTCCATGGGGTTTTCAGAACTAGAGAATGTCAGGGGATTCGAAGCCTTGAGCTCTCCTACGAGAGGTCAGGCACGACCCCGACAGGTCGGCCCCGATTGGTAGTGGCCCAAATGCACGTGTGTCGTAGGGTGGCTCGAGCCAGGTCGCTAGGTGGTGCTATCAAGTCGGGTCAAAGTGGTCCGGTTCGAGTTAGTTGAACAGTGTGGCAATTGACTGGTTTGACTTCAAACTCCCCGACTTTGATCAACATTCTAAAAATAGGAACTAAAATCCTAAAAATCTAAAACAATTCAGGGAGGTTCCTGGGATGACCTAATACCAATATAAATTTTGAAACCTCATTGTTCACGATTTATTTGCTTCTTTACGAACCATTAACCAAAGGGGCTTTTAGAACTTGGTTTTAATTTTTACAAGTTTGAATTAGGTTCTAAAAATTTGGGAAAAAATATATTTATTCATGATAAAATATTATAAGTGTTAAATAAATTATTTCCCAAAGATGATCACAAGTTTTTGTTTTTGTTTTCTTTTGGAGCTTCTATTTGAGTTGCACGTTTCAATTCGGTTTGAGAATTCAAATGCAATATTTTGTGAAAATGCCCCAGAAATTATATGCATGCTCATGAGATGCATATAAATTCTAATAATTGAAATTGGGGCTGTGACAGGATATCCAATTGGTACGACCACTCTGTGGGCTTGAAAGTAATGCCTTAGTTTCCTCGAAGTCATAAGGAGACCATAGAGCAACTTTTGTACCTGTGGATATCGTTCCTTTGGTCCATGTAAGACTTCGCTTACGTAATATACCAGTCGTTGGACGTTGTCACATTCTACGACCAGTACATCGTTGACTATTTGTGGCGTTATAGCCACGTAAATCAACAATGTTTCTCCCGATCTTGGAGATACTAAGATCGGGGCACTCATAAGGTACTTCTTAAGCTCTTCAAAGGTATCGTTTGTCTCTTTAGTCCACTCAAAACTCCCATGTTTCCAAAGAAGCTTGAAGAAAGGTAGTCATTTTTCACCTAACTGTGCTATGAAACGACTTAACGCTGCCATACAGCTGGTTAGTTTTTGGACTTCCTTCTTTATGGTTGGAGGGCACATCTGGCCGATGGTCGATATCTTAGCTGGGTTTACTTCAATTCCTCTAGCCAAAACTAGGAATCCAAGAAGCTTTCCAGAAGAAACTCCGAACACACACTTCTTTGGATTTAACTTGAGGTTATGCCTTCTTAAGTTATTGAAAGTCTCGTGTAGGTCATAAACGTGGTCGCCAGCGTTGATGTTTTTCACAACTAAGTCATCAATGTAGGTTTCTAGGTTTCGACCTATCTGAGGATTAAAGGTTTTTTCATTAAGCTTTGAAAAGTTGCAACAACATTTTTAAGACCAAAAGGCATCTTAACATTGTAGTAAGTGTCATATGGTGTGATGAAGAAAGTTTTCTCTTCATCATCTTTACTCATATTGATCTGGTGGTACCCTGAATACGCATCCAAAAAACTTAACAACTCACACCCGGAAGTAGAGTCTACAAGTTGATCAATGTGTGGAAAGGGAAAGTCATCCTTCAGAGAAGCTTTATTAAGATCTGTGAAGTCAATACACATTCACCATTTTCTATTACTTTTTCTAACCATTACAGGGTTGGCGAGCCACTCTGGGTGGTCGACTTCACGAATGAACGCAACCTGAAAGAGCTTGTTGATCTCTGACTGAATTGCCTCCTTTCGATCAGGTGTGAAACGCCTTAGCTTCTGCTTGACCAGTTTTTTGTCAGGCTAGAGAGCTAGCCTATGCTCGATCACCTCCCTGGGGACTTTGGACATGTCGGACGCCTGACAAGCAAATACGTCCAGGTTTGCTCGAAGGAAGGAGACGAGCGATTCTTCCTATTTAGAGTTGAGTCCTACCTCGACTAGTACCTTTTGGGTAGATGTGTTAGTATTTCCGGACCCAGACATCATTTTGGTGCTTTCCGGAGAAGTGCCTTTGCCGAGTGGGACCTCCTTGGTCTGGTCAGAAGACTACGACACCATCTTTGGCCTCAAGTGCTTGACCTGCATAGAAGGAGGATTAGTTTCCCTAGTCGGAAGCTCATCGATTAGTTCTAAGGATTTCCAATCATGTGCATATGCCCTTTTTCTATCTCCTCGAATCGTGATGACTCATTTTAGTCCTGGCATTTTTAAACTCTAATAGTCATAATGTGTAGCTATTAGGAATTTCGCTAATGTCGGACGACCAAGGATTCCATTGAATGCAGTTTTGAAATCCACCACATCAATGGAATCTTTTCTGTTCGGAAGTTGTCAGGCCTTCCAAACGTGACTGGTAGGGAGAGTTGCCCTATCGGTTTTGCGATAGAACTAGGAACTATGTCATGGAAGGCATATTTCACAGGTTTTACTTTCGACCTAGGAATTTTCATTTCTTCCAATGCTCCCGTAAATAGAATGTTCAAAGAGCCACCTCCATTTATTAAGACTCGATTAACTTTGCAGTTATTAATAGTAGGCTCAACGACAATAGGAAACCTACCTGGTTGAGTCGACGGGATGGGGGAGTCTTCTTTAATGAAGGAGATAGTTGTCTCCGACCACCTGGATGCCTTGACGTCGATCGGAGACTCGGCGAGGTTCACTTCCCACTCCACAGCATTCAGATGGCGCCTTGAGTCATACGAAGAAGATCCTCCGAAGACCATATCCATAGTGTGTTGTGGTTCCTGGTACTCCATCTCTTCGTCGCCATCTTTATCCTTCTTGGAGCTTGGTTCTCAGAGTTCTATTACGGAGGGGAAGGAACCATTACCTGAGTAATAGTCCTCTAGTTTCTTTGGCCAGTCCCGGCAGAACTAGATACCACTTCTTGTTCTTCTTGTAGTCGTCGGTCGAAGATTTCGCCTTGTCCCGGCCGGAAAAGTCTTACTTGCCCGTGGTAAATTTTTCTGGAATCGCAAGGACTTCTTTGTTGTCGAGCTTATGATTCTTCTTACCCTTGAGAGCCCTCTTATGCTTCTTGTAATGTCCCAAAATTTGGCTTTTCAAAAATCTTTTTAGTAGTTTAGGTCCCTGGAAAATTTCAACAATTTTATTTGAATTAATCAAGCTTAACTGGAACTTTCATTAATCAAAAACAATTTAATATGATTAATCTCAACATCAACTATTATTGAAACTATTTTATTTGGATTCTATGTGCTTGGATATATTTTCTAGAGTTTTCTAGAATTTTTCTGAGTGTATCTGCTATTCTCTAAGTTGCCATTTGTGCTTTCTGCTATTTTCTAAAAAGAAAAACCTAATATTAATCTCATATTACATTTGGGCGAATTCCTTTCATCCGCCCAATCTATTTTCTCGGCTCGTCCACTGACCTTTCCTTTCCCTATCTAGCAGCCATCTCCTTCGTTTGGGCTTGCTTGCAGCCACCGCCGCCGCCGCCATTCAGCCACGCCAAACTTCATGTATGCCGCCTTTGGGAGCTGTCACTTGCACGCCTCCCCAGGGCGCTATAAAAGGCCACCCGGTGCCCACGCCTCTGATAATGCCACCGCCCCAAAGCTCCTCGCCGCCATCTTCTTCAACACCAGCGTGGCCTCCTCCGCTTCGGTCTCCAGCGACAAGCCTTCCTCGGTCCACCTTGTTCCACCGTCAGCTTCGCATCAACATCCGTCGCCGATTCCACCCGTCAATCGGAGCACCGAGCACCACTTCACCACCATCGATCCGGTCTTCTTCAACAACTCTGGTCGCCGCCGCTGACTCGGTGCCCTTCCGCCTTCACCGACGCCGCATCCGACGTCACCGTGCCGCCCTCATCCTGGATCCGTGCTCCTGAGCCTCCCACCGCCAGCGTCGTCTTCGTCTTGTTCATCTCCGGCCGCCCGAAGCTCTTGGTTCGCGTTTCCCGTCGCCGTGGTAAGCCTCTCTCAAAATCAATCGTGTCACGCTGTGTCTAATCACTACTACAAAACAAGCTATAGTAGACGCCCATCACGAGCGGTTCCTTTTGGAACCGCGTGTTAAATCCAACTTTGCGTCGGGCGCGAACAACTATCACGAGCGGTATTTTTAGAACCGTCGTGATAGTCATCTATCCTGAGCGGTTGATAAATAGAACCGTCAGGAATTATCCTGACGGTTCTATCCAAAACCGTGCGTGATAATCTAATCACGAGCGGTTTTACGTTACAGCCGTGCGTAGTAGTATCCTGACGGTTCTTATTTAGAACCGTCAGCGATACTTTGTTATCCTGAGCGGTTCTGGTAAGAACCGTGCGTGATATCCTTCCCACCGCCAGATCTGCGTCAGTGTTCACTACAAGACCGCCGCATGGGACGCGCCTCTCTGCCATCGCCGCAGCGGTGGAGCAACCCGGCGAGCCCCTGGCGGCGGCTCCGAGATCAACATACCTACACACTTCAGTGTCGATGGGATGAGGAGCTCTTACTATGGGCAAATAGATATAGTAACTTCACCTCCAAACTTTTTTTTTTCATTTTGTAATTTTCATATATATAGCCAAACAATGTGGCCAGTCACTTACAAAAAGATTAAAAAACTAGAAACCTATCTAGTGGCGGAGGTAGGCTGCTATCTCCGTCTTCAATACTTCGTAGGCGGTGGCGTCGGAGGCGGACGGTTCATGATCGAACGAAGTCTGAAATATGTCCACCCGCTGACGCGCTCATTCGAGTGTGTCCCGAAGATCCTCGGACTGTTGAACCAAGAAGAATTGAGCCCATAGGCTCTCTTCTCTTGCTTGAGGGTCTCGGCCTGGTCGACTCGATCGTCTGTTGCCTCGATTAAGCAGTCCAAGTGACGACAAGCCTCACAGAGACATACAACTTCATTTTGGAGGACCACGTCGGCGACCACAGTAAACTTCGCCGAAAGTGGGAGATCACCGGAAGACACGGCGGAGGAGAATGTCAAGGCGGCGGAAGGTGGCTGTCACCGCTCGGCAAATTCTGACAGAGGAGTGAAGACATTGTTGAAATAGTGTTCTTCTGAAGACGATTCAACGTCTGTGAGAGAGTCTTGGCGTCTGAGGCGTGTCTGAAGAGGAGGCACCATTAATTTACATTTTTGTGGAGAAAGGGGATCAAGGAGGTTGTGTGAAATACATTGTAGAAGGGACACATCTATATATAGAACAAGTTCTAAAAGCGGAGCGGAGGCGAAGAGATATTTGGGGAGTCATGGCGGCGTTGGAAAATGAAGAGATGAAGCCGCCACCGTGTGATCGTGAGGCGAAGCTAGAGCATGCAGGAAAATGAAGATGAAGAGACACGCGGGAAAATGAAGAGAGTTATCACGAGCGGTTCCGTTGTACAACCGTTTGTGAAAAGGAATCCTGAGCGGTTCTATTTAAAACCGTCGTGATAAATCAATATCACAGACGGTTGTAGTGAAAACCGTGCGTGATCGTTCCATATCACAGACGGTTCTCGTTAGAAACCGTCTATGATATACTTTTTATAAGGCGGGAAACGCTAGGGTTTTGCTCTCACTTGTTACTTCCTCTCCGCGCCCTTAGGCTCTCGCGCGCTCGTTCGCCTCCTCTAGGGTTTAGGGCTCGCCCGTAGTTCACCACCGACTACGACCTCGGCGCCGCCGCCCCCAACCTCGGCGCCCTCGACCTCGGCGCCTTCAACCTCGGTGCGCGCCCCGACCTCTGCGCCCCGACCTCGGGACGCCGACCTCGGTGCCGCCGCCCCCGACCACGGCGCCCCCGTTCACCTCCCTGGCCGTAAGCCCCGACGTCGCCGCCTCCGACCTCGACGCCGCCGTCCTCCTCCCTGTGTGGGCCTCCTCCCTCTGCACCGGCCTTCTCCCCGCGCCGTCCTCCTCCCTCTACACCGGCCTTCTCCCCGCGCCGTCCTCCTCCCCGTGTCGGCCTCCTCCTTGCACCGTGAGTTCTTGTGCGGCATCCTCTCTGTGAGTATTGCTCCTCTGTGGCAGTTCGGCTTTGTTGATCAGTGGGCTTTGTTGACATGCTCTGTGATGAACTCATCTTATCTTGAGATTGAATGTGATAGTTAGTTCATACTTAAGCTCTATTGTATTACTTGCTACTGTCAATATGATCTACTGTTAATTGGTTACTTTCGGTTGAGCTCATCGTTCTGTTGCAAATTGATCAGTGGGCTTTGTTGACATGCTCTGTGATGAACTCTGTCTTATACTGAGATTGAATGTGATTGTTAGTTCATACTTGAGCTCTATTGTATTACTTGCTACTGTCAATATGATGTAATGTTAATTGGTTACTTTCGGTTGAGCTCATAGTTCTATTGCAAATTGATCGAGTTCTATTGACTAGTTTGTGATTCTTCTAGTTATGCTGTATGAGCTCATTCAACTTTTCATTTGCCATCTTGATCTCTGTAGTCAACCTCTGTTTGATGGAAGTTTAATCTGTTTTAGATTAGCTTGAGATCGTTTGACAGTTAAGCAAAGTATTGTTTAGAGCTCATAGTTTGAATTTATATTATCATATTCATTTAATGAAGAGTATAGACAATAGGATTGAGATGGCAAAGACTTGTTCTTTAGCTACTCTCCTTACGAGAGCACATAATATCATCAATCCGTAAAGAAAGTTTTACTTGATTCTATTTTGTTTCTATGTCTTCATTAAAGGCTAGTCTTACGTACATGAAGCATTAAACCTTTGCTTCGTTGATTAAGGAGTGTTAGGAGTGTTAGAATAGGAGGCAGGAGGCGGCGAGCCCTCTGAGATTAAACCTTTGCTTAGCATTTCCTTCGTCGATCTGACACACTTGAGTGTGCCTTTACTTCTTGCCAATCCTCCAAGACAAGAAGTATATGGTACACTCCAAAGGTGTCGAGGTCGATGAAAGTATAGACAATAGGATTGAGATGGCAAAGACTTGTTCTTTAGCTACTCTCCTTACGAGAGCACATAATAGGAGCACGGAGGCGGCGAGCCCTCTGAGATTAAACATTTGCTTAGCATTTCCTTCGTCGATCTGACACCTTTGGAGTGTGCCATTTGTTTCATGCCGTCCTCCACGGCATGAAACAAATGACACACTCGGTGTCGAGATTGATGAAGAGTATAGACAATAGGATTGAGATGGCAAAGACTTGTTCTTTAGCTACTCTCCTTACGAGAGCACATAATAGGAGCAGGAGGCGGCAAGCCCTCTGAGATTAAACCTTTGCTTAGCATTTCCTTCGTCGATCTGACACACTTGAGTGTACCTTTGTTTCATGCCGTCCTCCACGGCATGAAACAAATGCACACTCCAATGTGTCGACCTCGATAGTAGGCTTCCTTAGAGAAGCTAGTGGATTAAGGAATGTTAGTACTCTGTATGAGCTCATTCAACTTTTCATTTGCCATCTTGATCTCTATAGTCAACCTCTGTACTTCTTCACGAGATTAATTGTTTCATATTTATCTTTGGAATTATTTATGATTATTTGCTAATATTGCACATGTTGAGCATATTATTAAGTTTAAATGTATATGTTAATTTGGGACACTTGCAATCCATTTTATTGCATATGTAACTTATATAGATAGCAAGTAAGCGAGATGGCGGAGACCTTGTCTTCGCCCCGCCATCCGACGCCTTGAGATGGAAGAGGCGCCGACGAGGCCGACACCGACGCCATGCAGATGGAAGAGGCGCCGACGAGGCCGTCACCGTCGGCGATAATGACACAGGCGAGATGGCAGAGGACAATCGAAAATGCCTCTGGATTGGTCATCACGGAGGTCGGTGACTTTGGGGTCCCTCTGAGTCCCAAGAGATCGTGGCGAGATTCCGGACCATCTGCGGGATACTTGCAAGGGCGGGTCCTCATCACCACACCAGCGTGGAAGGACTGACGAAAGAAGCGAAAGCGCTGTGTGGCGAGAACTTTCAAAGAAGTTCACTATTCGAAGCACATGTGGCAGCTGCGGCGACGGACGGCGATGCTCACGATGGGTAAATCGTGGAGGACCTTCAAGAGCATTCTTGTCACGAAGTACATGAACACGGGTCAAACGCCCCGCGCGGTACAAATTCTTGGACAGGAAGCATGGGACACCTTGTGGCTATGAAAATGGCGGCCGAATTTAAGGAGCAAAGTGCGGCACAAAGCTCTCGGACACGAAACACTCACCCGCACGGACTCGGCACCACTGGTGCAGCGGGTAAATCTGAGAATGGGCGGCGGAGAAGGAGAACCCGTTTCTGATGTCACGCAGACCTGCGTTCCTAAAATTTGGTTAAGCGAGGGCACAAGTCTCGTCTTCGGCAAACATCTCCTTCACAAAACCGCGGACGGGAAGTGTCCCAACGTGTGGTTAATATGTCGAACTACTAAGTTGTTAATAAGTCCATAACTTCATAGTGCCTATAATAACATGATGACCTCTTGCAGCGTGACTTGACTGCCCAAGCTTCCCAAGGCTCCTTCTATGCAGACAGGGAGAATGATATACTATCTACGGCCTTGGGAAACAAGGAGCACCCGGGTCGCACGCGCGGCCTTGGGGTTAACGTACCTTGGAGTCATGGATTCGCGGACGACTACTACACGTATAAGACTAGGAAGAGATCCAAGGCCGAGCACGACAACCAGTTGGTACAGATGATTACTAACCAATTTCAAGTAGAGATGGCAGCATTGCGGAGTCAAATGGATATACTCATGAGCGGTGATGCATAAGCCGCCCTGCTAATTCGGGAGGCGGTCCTCCTCGGCGTCGGAGTAGCGTCGCATCGCGCAAGATAATTGTGAACATGACGACGTCCGATTATCGATAGAGCGACATCAAGGTAGCGTATATCTATGGAATGCACCAAAGATAGACCTATAGGGCGCCTTAGCTAATTACGTGTCGTTTTGTAGGAGCCGACGCATACTGTAAGCTCAAGTGAGGATGGATGGGTCCCTTTGTATTGAGGTGCGAGGATGGTGTATCCATACGAGGAAGGGCGGTCTGAGACGGTGCCGGTGGCGCCGCAGTTACGCCGAGGTCGGTGGATATGGTACATGTCAATTTCCGAGCCGTCCGTGAAGATTTGCCCAAGCGAAGAGATCACAACACTAGGGATGCCGTCCTCTCTTTTATCCGATGGCCCAGAAGGAGGACATACTCGACCCAGAAGTCTTGCGCGATCTGGACACGACCATTCCTCTCCAACGGGACCCTCGATGACTCCACCTCATGTTTAGCCTCATAAGGCCACCTTCCCGTGGAGAAGACGCCAGAAGGAACGACAAAAGCGTGCCGTCGTATCCGTTCGAGTCGTCTCACAAGAAGACGCCGCCAATCGCTAAGGCCAAATCGAAATCCACAAGCGTTAAAGCGCCTCCCAAGTCCGGAAGTCCGCGATACACAGGAACTACATCATCGGAAAACCATTGTGCTCGACGCGAGATAATGCATTGGATATGCTTGTGGGGCTTTGCATGCACGGTACTTGGCGAGACCCAAAAGAAGGGTGCGATCTTTGGAATCACCGTCCGATCTGAGGACAAGCATTTCTTCAGCGGGACGAGGTACTTCGTCGTGGGCTTCAATGACTTATTTGAACTATTCAACCTCATTGGCCTCGACGTCTCGCTTCTACGATGTTGGACACTGTAAGTGCGTACAATCAAGTTCTACATTCATGTAATACCAATAAATATCACAACTCATTGCTTATGTATAGATACATGCTGAAAAATGTTCGGGAATGGAAAGAACCAGTGGGTTTCCTCGATCCACATGTGGTATCGTTCAAACCATCCAACAATACTCATCCTTCGTCGAGAAATACATAACGAGGTCATTGCTTCGTCAGACGAACATGAAGTACATAGTGGTGCCCTACAACCAGGGGTAAGTGTCACTACTTGCTATACAAATTTCATTTGTACTTTATCTGTGACACGAACTTAGGTTTAATGACTATAGCGACATACATGAGTAGGTACCACTGGATCCTTTTAGTTATTATACCCAAGAGGAACCATGTGATATACCTTGATTCCCTAAACCGCAACAAGCACGACTTCAGCACTCTAAGAGGAATACTCGAGAGGTATGCTCATTTCCTCCTTACATAACTCTATTGTAGTCTTCATTCGTTTGAAATGGCCGAGGATAACCTTTTCGAATCATGTAGGTCGTTCATCAATTATGTTGCCAACAAAGGAATATACAATGGAAAGAGCGCCTAACTAACACACGGATGGATTTTCGATGACAGCGCTACAACACTATAATCCTATATCATACTTCATAATAACGCGTCTCGAATCGACTATACTCTTGCTATTTTTGCAAGGTCGCTTGACAAAAAGATGATGAGTTATGTGCAATCTCGTCTGCTATCATATGCGGCTAATCCTTCTGACTAGGAAGAAGGATCACGAGGTTTGTCAATCTCGAAATAATTATTTCCTAATTATAAATTTAAATATATATATCTTAGCACTTTACTCTTGCTAGCGGCGGGCCTTGAATTTACAATGTGATTCACTCGTTGCGGAAGAGATCAAGGACATTCGAGGAAGCTCTGCGCCTTTATCAACACGAAATCATTAACAACAACGGAGAGTTTCACTCGCGTCGCCAACCCGAGCATCACCCTCTAAAACCTCTCAACGCAAAACAATTGTAATCTAGTTGTAACTATAGCGACAATACTTGAACAAATGCTATCTTTTGTAATTTATTTTGAGTAATGATCACTTTGAGTTGTCATGGTTGCTTGAATCTGCTTTTTGTGAATGCTTGAATCATTTACGTGAATGCTTGAATCTGTTTACGTGAATGCTTGTTTTCAGAGGGCATGGCTAGCAATTCCCGAGGCTAGCCAGAAAGCAAACAATTTGTGGGAAGGGTGCGAGCTATCACGAGCGGTTTTGTGTTAAAACCGCTCGTGAAGGCAAGTATTACAGAGCGGTTTCAACTACAAACCGTCAGTGATAGGAGAATATCACGAGCGGTTTTAAACAAAAGCCGTCGTGATATTCGTAATCCTGAGCGGTTTTATTTAGAACCGCTCGTGATATTCTCCTATCACGCAGCGGTTTTTGTTTAGAAGCGCTCGTGATATTCTCGAATCACGAGCGGTTTTTAGTTGAAACCGCTGCGTGATATTTGACTTCACGAGCGGTTTTTAATAAAACCGCTGCGTGATATTTCTATCACGACGGTTTTGTACCGTGCGTGATAATATCTATTATCACAGACCAACAAACATAGGCGGTTGGAAACCGCCTGCGTGATGACGATTCCAACAAATGCGTGATGTCGGTTCCTGTAGTAGTGAATCTTCCTACCTTCCTTTCCCCACACTAGATTTTGAGTTTTGTTCATCGTAGCTCGAGAATTCGATCTTCTCTTCAATCTCCGGCCGCCGCCCCTCATCTCTTCTTTGCGCCACCTCCGTCGATCACCTCTGCACTTGGACTCCATCACATTACTCCCCTCATGATGTTCTACCCGATGCCCACGTCCACTTCACCGGGACGTGGTCGTAGCGCGTCGTCGACGGGTGAACCGCCGCAGTCACCATTCTTTTGCTTTCATGGCGTATTGCCAAATCCCCGCCGCTACCATCGCCATCGAGACCGCCTTCGCCTCCTCGTCCTGTTGTGCCCATCCCCGTGCGTCGCCGTGGCCGCTGTTGCCGGCGAGCCGACGAGCCTCAAGAGCCACCGTGAGCTTGGCTTCCTGGATTTTGTGCCACCGCCGACATCTGCCCAAGCCACCGAATTCGCCATCTATTCTTGTTGTCTGTCTTCCATGTGGGCCCTACTCACGTTCTCTCCTTTCTGTCTCTAGGGCGTCGGTGTGACCCGAGAATCGAATCAAGGTCAAGGCTTCGTGCCTGTGCCCATTGCTGGTGCCATATCGATATGGCTTGTCACATGCCGCGCTGTGACACAGCATCGGACACATCACCTGGCCACGTCACCTGCCCTGTCAGCCGCCACCTCACCTCCATGTCCTTACCTAGCCAGCCATGGCGATGCCATTGCGTGGCCACAAGGTCATCCCATCCTTTGTGGTAGCCATGCGAGCAACACGTCAGCAACTTTGACCCCTCATCGTGCCAAGTCGGCATGCCCACATCAGCACTGCCACCCGTGCACCGGTCCATTGTCGAATCCACATCGCTGCCACATCATCACTTTGTCCTCCGTGGCAACCACCTAAGACGCCCTCAGGGCATCCATTGATCCAAAACCCTAGCACCGAAACCATATATAATCGGTTTACCGTGAGCCTTGCACCACGTCGTGGTCCCATCCTCGTCACCTCAGCGTCTGTGCACATGTGGCTTGCACTGTCATCACCTACGTGGCTTGCACCTAACCCAATCCTAAAACCAGAGCAATGTAGATATGGTTCATTGTGAACCTAGTCTATGACTTGCGGGGCCCCTTTCTCAGTCAACGCCAGTCAAACCCTAGCCCTAAACCTAATCTATCGTGAACCAATTTCATCTTGCACCTTAAACCCTAGCCATGGACTTGGTCTATGAACCAATGGCTCACCTGTCATACTCTTTATCCTTTTCGGAAATTTATTTAATTTCTGAAATCCAATTATCCAGTTGGTCCCACATGCCATTCACTACCTTTGTCCTCTTTCACTTACCAGTGGGCCCCGCTTGTAAGTCTCCAATTCTTTTTATTAATCCGAAGGAATATTCTCTGAATATTCTTTTTCATCATTTCGTGTGATTCTTCTGAGAGTCATATATTTTCAATCTGAACTCTGATTGAGTTCATTCAAATTCCTAAATTCATCTCAATTCAATATCTATTTATCTGAGATTATTATTTAATTTTTAGAGTTTGTTTGCACTCTGTTGTTTATTTATTTGGTTTATTTGCTTGTTTGTGAGTAGATGTTGATACTGCGAAGTGCTGATCAAGAAGGAGCTGAAGATCAAGGAAGTAGAAGATTAAAGATTAAATAAGATCGTTATTGCTATAGCGAGGCAAGTCATACCTTTGACCATGTTGAATCCTAGTTTTCTAAAACTACTTTGAATTAAATTATTGTATTTACTTTAAGTATTTATTTAAATGCTTTTGGGTTTAGTTAATAATCCAATTTGTTATACCCACCTTGTCTAAATTGATATGTCATAATTTTTTGTCACCCTAGCTTGGTTATTTATTTAGTTGGTAATACCGTAGCACCAACGTGGGTTGGTTAGATACGAGTAGATTGCTTAGCCATGCCACGAATCACCTGTTCATACAAAGTTGCAATTATCAACTTGACTAAGTGACTATGGAACTTTGTGATAATCTGTGTGTACTATGTGCTATTATGGCATGTGTTGCACTTAACCAACTGGGTGGTAAAAGGTTTAGACTGAGGCAAGTGGTGGATACTGTGTGACATGGTGGCTATTTGTTTGGGAATATTAATCTATGTGGCTTAGTTAGAAATTGGAAGTCTTGCCTTGGTCAATTAAGGACTGAATTTTGTGCGCCATTAAACTGGGCCTCTCGTACAACCACATGGCTGTTATGGGACGGGCCTAACTTAGTAAGTTATGAATTCTTGACATTGATTGCTCAGGCAGTAGGTTAGGCTCAGTGATGGGTGGAGGTGTGTGCTACCAAGTAGTCGCATCGCGGGACGGTTCGCCACTTCCCTGTCCAACAATGTGTGTCGTCCAATCACTGTGTATGGCTTGGTATGATGGTTTGTAAGCACACTGGGAGTGTCAATGCTTGAGATGAAGTTTCTAAAATATTTTGTTGTGATCAGCTCTAATCCAGTTGATTGCATCTTGTGGGTAAAGTGTACAAACTATGCTGAGTGTTAAATCAATCTATTCGAATAGCCGCGTCCGCAGTCATGGACATGCTCGGGGATTTCACACGAGGGGTAGATTTTCATAAAACAGTTGGGAAGGGAGCTGTGTGATCTAAATCATATGGCTATGTGAATAACTTGATTAGGCTGTGTGTCTTTGTGAAAACAACTGTAAAACTTATTATTGTCTATTTGTTTTGAATTATGCTTTCAATCTATTATTTGTATTCAATTGCAAATGTTGTATTTCTGCAAAATAACCACAGAATGCCATTCCTTTAGAATAAGCCTGCATGTATAATTGTATTTCTGTGGTATGACTTGCTAGTACGGTTGTGTACTCATGCTTGCTTTAATCAATCAAGCAGAGGTGAAGGAATCGTCGGTCAACAAGGTCTATTTCAAGGACCGTGAAGAACTAGGTAGCGCACCCCAGCCGATTGCCTGTGGACATATGGATGGGATTCACTAAAGTTATTCTTTTCCGTTCCGCTGCAGCTTCATTGAGCTATTTGCCTTCTGAGGTATTAATTGTAAGCTTTGACCTTAAGGTCTTTACTCTGATATTTATTGTTATTCGTCTATTTATTAATCATCTTTGTATATGGAAATGATATTTCACTGATGTTGTCACTGTGTGCACTAGCGTGATCCTGGACTAGTCAGTATACACAGAGGGTCCAGAATTGCATTTTTGGGTCCCGACACTTCTTTTCCTATATCACCAGGCCTGGTTGGGTTATTTTATCTTTTCGATTAATAGGTTCACACCATTTGACCGCTTCACTAGCGGTCACATATTTGTCAGCTATGTCAAAAAGTTCGACGATCATTTGTGGAGGGTTCATTGCAATATCCTCTGTAAAATGGTGATTTCTCAACCCTGCTTTAAAAGCCTGGATGACAGAAGACTCTGTAACCTCTGGGATAGAGATTTGAACCTAGCTAAATTTCTTGATATATTATCAAAGAGTTTCATTGGTTTTTTGCCTCATCCGATGAAGATCATCCTCCTTCCCAGGGCAGTCGTACGTCCCTTGAAAGTTGGCGATTAGAGTGTCACATAGCTGCTCCCAAGTGTAGATAGATCCGACCAGTATGTTAAGCAACCACGACCGGGCAGATCTTTCAAGGACTATGGGCAAATAATTTACCATCACATTGTCATTACCACCAGCAGTTTTGATGGTGGTAGTATAGATTTGAAGAAATTCTAATAGGTTATGAGTCCCATTGAACTCTATATTGGCTGGTCGGAACCTATCCGGCCAGCGAATAGCTTGGAGTCCTGCCGAGATTGCTCGACAGTCCATAATGGAGTCGTGGCGCCTTCTCTGAAAAGGAGCCGGATTATAATCGGTCGGGGACTAGTTCCTTAGATTTGCATACCTAGTATCTGGTGTCCCAATCCGGTTGTGTACATCACTATTACGTCTTTGACCACTTGCTTGGTACGGACGATGCCGAAGATCATTGAAACCAAGAGGTCGTTCCTCTTGACGAGGAGAAGGAGTGGCTGCTGGGAAGAGCTGTCTTCCCTTGTGGTTCCCTGGTTAGAACCTATGAGGGGGTCTTGGCATCGTTCGGTCCTCTGTACGACCATGTTATCCTCTGCTGAGGGAGGAGCGCTGGGACGAAGTCATCATCTGACTCTGCGAGTTCCTTTGCTCCTGGTACATTTCTGTACACTGCATAGTTTGTTGGAGGATCTCTAATACTTGCCCTATAAGTTGAACAAAGCCCAGAGTCTCTACCAGAGTAGGGTCTGGGTTATTCAGAATGTCACAGACTCGTTGCAGGTTTCGAATCGTTACCGAAGGTCTTGAAGGATTCTGACTGGTATTGAGCGTTCGACGAGCCGAATGTCCCTCCAACCTTCCGTCTTGCCCTATCCGGCCTATCACACGTTGTGAGGTAGGAATATGCGAATTAACTGATCGACGTCCATTAGTTCGTTCATCTCCAGCAGGTGTTGCTTGAGCGCTCGTACTATTTCCACCAACAAGTGGTGGCGGGACAAGCCATGGAGGACTGTGCATGGCATCTTAATCGGTATCTCTGATTACATTAACCACGTGGTGCCAGCAGCGATCTTTCGACGAGCTCCTATAGTAACTAAGAGAGAGCCTTCCATTGCTTCCGCAAGGAGCCTCTATGATGGGGAGCGGTCAGAGATTACCACATCTGGCGGGTTTTGTGGTGGACTCAGCCTGATCTAGTGAATTGCTGACGTATGCTGAGTTTCACCATGCCCACTTAGTCTACGATCAGTGATAACTTCATTGACACCCTCACCAGATGTTGATTGGCCCCCGAAATACGTAGGAGCCGTTGGCGAATATTGGTCGCCGATGGTAATATTGAGAGTACATGGACTCTCTGATTGCAGTGATGGGCTCCTATCACCGTTCTTGCCGGTCAGGGGGGTTGGGCATGTCGAGGCATTCGGACATTCTAAACTGGTCAGAACGAGCGGTTCCTCTGGGAGCACCACTGATGATGGCGGTGAATCCTCATCTGTCCGGTCAATTTCGCTAATCTCAACTAATGGCGACCCAGCCGAGGAGGATGATGACGACATCCCGTTTTCTTCCATGGCACAGATGCATGCGTCCATGTTGAGGTTGGAGTAGTCCGTCAGGTCGAACCAGTTTTTCTCATCCCAAGTCCTTGCCATGTTTGCATGAGCGACGATGGAGTGAAGGGAGTGAATGAGGAATGCTTAAGCAAAGTAGTCTTCAAGAACTGAACGCTTTCTTCCCCACGGTCAGCGCCAGCTATTAACGATTGAGTCGCCAATCTTACGAAATAAAATAGAGGAAAATGGCAAGGAGTTCTTGGGAGAGAATGGAATTGCTCTTTATTACTCTAAACTGGATCCTTTATAGTGGATGCCTTCGATAAGGCAGTGGACTAGCCATAATTACACTTGGTGTACTAATTGCTATGTTAATGCTTCAGATGAAATCCAATCATCTAGCGATCTTCTGAGTTGGATTGAATTGCCTTCTGCTGTTAGTGTTCTCCTTTAAGTAGTTGACGAAGTTGTGGCAGTTACTCCTAGAAAAAGCGCCTATTAGAAGCGTCGCGACTGGTCGGAGGGAGGTGGTAGTTCATGAAATATCAACCATTCGGTGGTTGATATCAGAAAGAGACAGTAACCGAGTGGTGGTTGCTGTCAGTGTCTTAGGGTTGTAAACGTTGCGTGGTCTAGAGTAAATAAGACATGTGCTCTATTTATCACACGGAAGGAATATGCTTAGAATCAGGTCCAAGCACCAGTTCACTGCTTCTGCGAGCAGTCATCTGGTCGGGGATTGGGTCCAAGACCTTATCTAACCAGGGTACCAATTATGTAACCTCTGGAATCATTACGACCATAGGGGTCATTAGCCTTAGGGGTTACGACCATAAAGATATATGGTTTTAAATTATGTATTAAAGTAATACATAGATATTTTAATCCTCGTTAGTACCCAATTTGTCGCAAAATTCTTGAAATTTTGCACTCAAGAATTGTTTACTATTATCTATAATTATTCGACTTGGAACACCAAATCGAATAATCAAACTTCTCATCATGAACCTTTTAGCGGCTTCCATTGTTACCCTAGTCACAGGTTTGGCTTCAACCCATTTTGTGAATATATCAATAGCCACAAAAAGGAACTTGTAGCCTCCTGGTGCTTTTGCAAACGATCCTAGGATATCGAGACCCCAGGTCGCAAAAGGCCAAGAAAGAAGTATAGTTTGCAAAGCCTGAGCCGGTTGATATATCAGCCTGCTATGAAACTAGCACTATACACACTTCTTAACCAACTCTTTGGCATCATGTAGGGCGGTTGGCCAGTAGAAACCTCGTCGAAAGGCTTTTCTGACCAGCATTCTGTAGGAAACATGAGTTCCACAAATGCCCCGTGTATGTCGTGAAGAAGATTTAATCATTCTCTCTGTGATATGCATCGCATTAGAACCCCTTAAGTACCTCGTTTCTACAGGGCTCCATCGACCAAAGTATACATTTTGGCCTTACAGGATAAACGATCTGCCTCAAGATCATAATGGGTGATGTCCCCTTCTGAAGATACTCATAGATGAGATTCATCAAAGTATCCTCGTATTCTAGAGAGGCTATCTCAATAGGAGATGTTTCTGGTGTTTCGACCAAAGACAGCTTCTGGAGTTGTTCCAAGAAGACTCCTTTTCGTACTTGTGATAGGGAAGAAGCCAGTCAAGCTAACTGGTCAGCGAGGAAATTATCCTTTCGAGTGATATATTGTATCACAGAACTGAAAAAATGATTTTCAAGCTTTCTGATTTCTGATAAGTACCGAGACATGGTCGGATTAGAGCACTGGTACTCTTTTCCAACCTGATTCATGACTAATTGAGAATCTCCTCTCACGAGTAGTCGTCGAATCCTGAGCGCTTTCACAGCTGGTATGCCAACCAACAAACTTTCGTATTCTGCCACGATATTAGTGGTAGGAAAGTTTAACTGAATAGCATACTTTAATATCTCTCTTATAGGATGTCGGGACCCCAAAATGTAATTCTGGACCCTCTGTGTATAATGCACTAGTCTAGGATCAAGCTAGTGCACACATTGTCAACATAGATGAATATCGATCCACACAAGGCGATTAATAACATAAACGAGTAATTTGATTAACAAATAAGGGTTTTGACCTTTTGGTCGAGTTTACACTTAATAAGCCATGCAGAGCTAACAGAGAATTAAATAGCAGTGGAACAGAAATCTCAGCGGAATCCCATCAATTCACTACAGGCAACCCACTGGGATCAAGACCCTACGATCAAGCACATTCGTTGAACTCCTCCTCGAAAGCAGGCGATGACTCCTCCTCTTCTGTTGATTTGATTTAGCAAGCATGAGTATACAACCGTACTCGCAAGTCATACCACAGAATGCAAATATACATGATGGCTTATTCCAAAGGAATGGCTTCTATGGTTCTTTTGCAGAAATGCAACATTTGCAGTTTGAATATGAATAATAGATTAAAAGCATGAAGTAAAACAAATAAACAATAATAATTTAACAGTTTGATTTCACAAAGACACATAGCCTAAACAAGTTATTCACATAGCCATATGACTTAGATCACATAGCTCCCTTCCCAATTATTTTAAGAAAATCTACCCCTCGTGTGAAATCCCCGAGCATGTCCATGACCACGGACGCGGCTATTCGAATAGATTGGTTTAACACTCTGCATAGTTTGTACACTTTACCCACAAGATACAACTAGTGTTGCAAGCCCTAATCATAACAAAACGTTTCAAAAACTTCATCTCAAGCATTGATACTCCCAGTGTGCTTACGAACCGTCATACCAAACTATACACAACGATTGGTACGACACACACCATTGGATAGGGACACGGCGAACCGCCCCGTGATGTAACTACTTGGCAGCACACCTCCATCCATGCAACACAGCCTAACCTACTACCTGAGTAACAATGTCAAGAATCCATAACTCACTAAGTTAGGCCCGTCCAATCAGGCATGTGGTTGTACAGTAAGGCTCAGTTCAATGGCGCATAAAGTTAAGTCCTTAATTGACCAAGGCAAGACATCTAATTCACTACAAATCCCTATGCACCCAGCTTATAAAGCCCATGCACACAGCTCCACCATAACAATGCACAGTACCACTTGCCTCCGTCTAAATCTTTTCCCACCCTGTTGGTTAAGTGCAACACATGCCATCAACGAGTAATAGCATATAGTACACACAGTTTTATCACTTAGTTCCATAATCACTTAGTCAAGTTTATAATAGCATCCTACATGAAATGATGACTCATGGCATGGCTAAGCAGACTAATCGTATCTAACCAACCCACGTTGGTGCTATGATAATACCAACTAAATAAACCAATCTAGGGTGACAAGATTATGACATAACAAATAGACAAGTGTTGATATAACAAATTGGATTAATTACTAAACCCAAAAGCATTTAAATAATTACTTAAAGTAAATGCAACAATTTGAATCAATATAACTTTTGAAAATTGGGTTCAATATGATCAAAGGTATAACTTACCTTGAAATAGGTCTAGGTACTGATCTTGCTCTTGAGATGCTCCTTCTTCTTCAAATCTTCCCGAAGTATCAACGTCTACTCGCGAACGAAGTAAACAAACAAAACAAATAAATAATAGAGGCAAAACAAACTCCAAAAATTAAATAAAAATCCCAGATAAATAGATCTTGAATTTAGATGAATTTAGAAATTTGAATGGGCTCAATCGGAGTTCGAATGCAAAAGATATGGGCTTTAGAAGTTTGAATTTAAAAGAAACCCTAATTTGGAATTAATCTGAACTTCCGAATTATTTTTGAATTGAAAATTCAGATTAATGCGCAATGCTGACGTCAGCGAGGGAATTTCTAGAAAAAGACAAAGAAAAAGGAAATTCTGACATGTGGGGCCCACATGTGAGCCTCATGGTTCACGGTGGACCAAGTCCACCAAACCAGGCTCGGGTGAGGTGGCGTGCAGGTGCCGAATTGGCACTGACTCAGCGCCACATATGTGCCACGCACGCACAGAGGCTAAGTTGGCACTGGCGTGGACGACGGCGAGGGCGGCGGCTCACGGGTTCCAAAGGATCCAGCGAATGGCGGTGACTCAACAGCGATGGGTGGTTCCGGTGTGTAGAGGGTGCTCTAGTGAACTCAATGGTGGGCTCACCGACGCGAGAGGGCGACGGGAGTGGCCGGCGGCAAGGTTTTGGTAGAGGTGGATGCTCGGGCTCAACGGCGACGGTGCTAGAGGGCTTCTTCGGCGAAGGTGACGGTGGCTTCGAGATGCGGGCGCTGCGGCGATCCCGACGGTGATGACCACGGGCGACGAGGAGCACTGGAGCGACGGCGATGACGACAAGGTCTCGCGGCTGGCACTGAAGACGACGACGGCAGCTAGGGCTCCAGGCGCGGACTAGGGCACAGGCGGCTAGGGTTTCGAGGGCGGCACTGCTCAGGGTGCGAGGGATGGAGGTCCTCGGGGCCTTAAATAGCCCCGAGAGGCGTGCCCTAAGTGGGTCCCAAAATGCCAGGAGGCGGTGGCGTTGGAGTCCGGCTCGGGCACGGAGAAGGAGTCCCGGACGAGGACGACGACCCGGCGGCGGCCCCACCGATCAGTGACTCAAGGACGTGGGCCCACATGACAACTACAAGGCGACAACGTCTTGCCAGGCGAGGTGGGTGGCTTGCTCACGTTAAAAATGGGCGCTAGCTGCCTTACAGGAGAAAGGGATTGGGCCGATGGAATTCGGCCCGATCACTATTTCTGGGATTTTAATTAGGTTTTCCATTTTATAAAATAGTAGAAATTCCAAATAGCAATAGAAATTAGCAAATGAACTTGGAAAAATTCTAGAAAAATCTATAAAATATATCCAAGCACATAGAATCCAAATAAAATAGTTTTGACCATTGTTGATGTTGACTTTAATCATATTAAATTATTTTGATGCACAAAGTCCAATATTAAGCTTTTGAATTAAATTCAAATAAATCCAAACGGTGAATTTTCTCCCTGCTAACTATTCAAAAGATTTTTAAAGCTCAGAAAATTGAGATGTTACATAGGAGATTCCAGGAACTACGCCAGCCCCTGAACCACTTAACATAAGTAACCCGTCAAAGTACATCATCCACTGGTCGTGGGAATCGTATTAGGGGATCCTGAACAGGTTCACTATTTGTCTATTCGGTGAAAAAGTCTGCCAAGATCTAGGATTTAATGGTCGTTCGGAATACAAAATGGAGGTCGAACTCCCCAAGTTCAACCGACTATTTTTCCACGCGTCCCGCAGCTTCCCCGTTTTGGAGGACCTCTTCTACGGAAAACTCAGACGGCACAATTATCTTGTGCGCTTAAAAATAATGCCTCAGTTTTCTCGAAGACATGAGCAGGGCATATAAAAAAATTTGTACCTTAGGGTAGCGCTCCTTAGGCCCGTGTAAAACTTCACTCACGTAGTAAACTGGTTGTTGAATGTTTTCACATTTGGCAACCAGTATTGCGCTCACTGCCTGTGGCATGGCGGCTACATATATTAAGAGCGTCTCTTCTGATTTTGGAGAAACCAGAATATGAGCACTCATAAGATACCTCTTGATATCCTCAAATGCATTATTTGTCTCTTCTGACCGCTCGAAACCCTCATGCTTCCTTAGAAGTTTGAAGAAAGCAAGTCATTTTCCTCCCAGTCATGCAATGAAACGACTTAAAGCCACCATGCATCCTGTGAGTCTCTAGACTTCTTTCTTCTTGGTTGGAGGGTGCGTTTGTTCAATGGCCCTTATCTTTTCAGGATTTGCTTTGATTCCTCGTGCAGAGATAAGGAATCCAAGCAATTTTCTTGACGAGACTCCGAATACACACTTCCCAAGATTGAGTTTCAAATAATGTTTTCTGAGGTTGTCGAATGTTTCTTGCAGATTGAAAATATGATTAAGTCGTTTGATGCTTTTTACGACTAGATCGCCAACATAGGCTCTCAAATTTCAACCTAGTTGAGGTGAAAAAGTCGTTTGCATCAAGCGTTGAAAAGAAGCGCCAGTATTTTTTAGACCAAACCGCATTTTGACATAACAAAATATTCCGAATGGTGTAATAAATGTGGTCTTTTCTTCATCATCTAAACACATACTAATCTAATGATAACCAGAATATGTATCTAGAAAACTTAATATTTCACAACCAGCAGTAGAGCCAACCAACTTATCAATACGAGGAAGAGGAAAATCACCTTTTGGACAAACTTTATTAAGATCAGTAAAGTCTATACACATACATCACTGACCATTAGACTTTCTAACCATTACAGGGTTAGCCAACCACTCTGGGTGGTCGACTTCTCTTATAAAGCCTACTCTAAGTAGCTTGTCCAATTTTGATCTAATAGCATCTCGTCGATCAGGTGCAAATCTTCGTAATTTTTGTTTTACGAGTTTCTTGTCAGGCTGTAAAGCTAGCATGTGCTCAATCACCTCCCTAGGGACTCCGGGCATGTCAGATGCTTGCCACGCGTAGACATCTGTGTTAGCACGGAGGAAAGTGACGAGGGCGTCTTCCTATTTAGGGTCGGAAGTATCCCCAATGCGAACAATCTTTGAAGGCTCCTCTGGATCCAGCGGAACTACTTTGACTTGATCGTTTGGCTTGGTGCAGCTTTAGACTTCGACTGCTTAGTCGAAGGCTGACTCTTGCTTGCTTCTTGAGTTGGTATCTGGCCAACCATCTCGAGGGATATGCGGTCACATGTAAGTGCCATCTTTTTATCACAGCGGACTGTGATCACTCCTTTCGGACCTGTCATCTTAAGACATTGATAACCATAATGAGCAGTCATTAGGAATCGTGCCAAAGTTGGTCGTCCGAGTATGGCATTGTATGCTGTATCGAAATCAACCACATCAAAAGAGATTTTTTCTGTCCTGAAATTGTTTGGACAACCAAACGTTACAGGAAGAGAAACTTGACCAATAGGTTTGGCCGAAGACCTCAGTATGATCCCATGGTAAGAGTATCGTACAGGTTTTACTTTGGTCCTGGGTACTTGCATCTCATCCAAGGCGCTTGTAAACAAAATATTTAATGAACTATCACTATCAACTAACACTCGATTTACTCGACGGTTATTGATGGTGGAAACTTGACCAATAGGTTTGGCCGAAGACCTCAGTATGATCCCATGGTAAGAGTATCGTACAGGTTTTACTTTGGTCCTGGGTACTTGCATCTCATCCAAGGCGCTTGTAAACAAAATATTTAATGAACTATCACTATCAACTAACACTCGATTTACTCGACGGTTATTGATGGTGGGCTCGACCATGATCGGGAACCGACCGGGTCAAGTAGAAGGGATCGGACAATCACCCCTCTCGAAAGAGATGGTAACTTTCGACCACTTTGGCAATTTATTGACAAGAGGAGGGTGAAGGGAGTTTACCTCACGCTCGACAGCCTTAAGCTGTCGTTTTGACTCGTATGTCGAAGATCCTCCGTAGATGTGATCGATTGTGTGCTTCGGATCTTGAAACGGCATCTCCTCATCGTCGTCCGACTGCTTTCGACCACTTGTTTGTCCTACCTCCTCGAGTGTAGGAAGTGGTCATTTGCTGGTGTAATAGTCTTCGAGTTTTCATTGGAAAACTCGACAATTACGAAGGTCATATCCTTCCTTTTTATGGAAAGGACACCACCTAGGCTTATCATTCTTCCGTTTGTGGCGTTTGCCCTTGCTTCGGCCAGAGTATGGTTTGGAACTCCGAGGCTCCTTGTTGCTTACGACTAAGATTTCCTTGGAACTATTGGCTTGAGGCTTTTGGTCTTTGGTCTTGTTCTTGGATTTCTTAGCCTTTTTATCCTTCTTTTTGCTACTTTCACCCGCTTCTTGAGGATTTTATCATCTCGACCGATGGCTTTGTTCCACTTTACTACTTCAGCAGCAGTCACATATCGATTAGCCATCTCGAAGAGCTCGGCAATAGTAGCCGGAGGATTCAAAGCGATATCCTTGATGATCCTTTTACTACGGACTCCCTACTTAAACGCTCTGAGAATAGAAGAATTAGAAACTTCTGATATGGAATTGCGAACCTGACTGAAACGCCTAATGAACTGTGTAGGGTCTCGTGGTTATTCTGTCTTATCCTGTGTAGGTCATCCTCCTTCCCGGAACGGTTGTAGGTGCCCTAGAAATTGGCTAGTAGTAGGTCGCAGAGGTGTTGCCACGAATAGATCGACTCTAGTGGTTGATTTAACAACCACGATCGAGCATATCCTTCGAGCATAGTGGGAGGTAATTTGCCATGATGTGCTTTCCTCCTTCTGCTGCTCAAACAATGGTTGTATATATCTGAAGGAATTCGATGGGATTCTATGACCCATCAAACTTCTCCATGTTCACTAGTCGAAACTGCAACGGCCAGCGAACTACTCAGAGAAGGCGAGAACGCCCGACATTCGGTAATAACATCATGATGCCTTCTTTGTGAGAAAGAAGAGTTGATGTCACCAGGTGATCGTACACGATGATACCCAGTTGTAGGCGGACCTGACCTATGATAGGTCTTAGTCCTACGAGGGTAATACTCCTTGTATTCCATCTGCTGCTGCAAGTTTCGGGGTCGGAGTGGTGAACGATCACCTCCCCTTCGAGCTTGTCGATCATCAGATGTTCAAAGAACTCTTCTCTTACTGGAGTTATGGTTAGGGGAGTGACGTGACATGTTGTCATGCTGATCCCCACGAGGTGAGTTATTCGAATGACTAGTGTTCGATGTAGTCGTCCCGGTATGACTTCCAAAATGGTGTCGGCGAGGTTGCTCAAGTTTGGCCATCGTGCTACGAAGCCTTCGTGCGATCTCTTCAGCGAAGAGGTCGTAACCTGGCGCTCATCCAATTTCTTGAGTTGGGTTCATGAGCAGGTCATTGATATGCTAAAGTTCTCGAGCTTCCTCTGACCGATATTGAATGCGCCCAAGCAAAGTTCTCTAGGCTACAAGTCTTCTCCTTCGGATATTCTCAGGATCTTCCACATCTGAGGTTGCTTGAGTTCGCCTCAATAGATAGCAATCATTTCTAGGATTTCTCCCACGCTCATGAGAGTGTTGATTCTGTTCATCGCCGGAGGCGTCTTCGCCATTACTATGAGAGCTCGCAATGTGTGATCGAGGGGGAGCATCCACAGTCCTGCCTACTAGGATCTCCACTTGCGCCTGAGGCCTCCTGGCTTGAGGATTAGTTGAACGACAATGCCTCGTGACTTGAAGCAAGCCCCTTCAAGAAGGGGAATTCTGGGATATAACCGTCTCCATCCGTAGGTGAGCCCTGCGAGGGTACGATCGAATCCGCAGGAAAAGTGTACTTGACTATATTCTTTGGGGGGGACCGGCGAGTGACGACCACCAGATGCTGATGGAGTCCTAGAACGATGGCTTCCAGGACTTGCTACGACAGGTCGGATGGCCTCAGACGGACTCGAACACTTAGAGGGGGAACCCTCGCTATGTGTAAGATTGAGGAGGCTGACTAGAGGGGGGTGAATAGGCGGTTTTAAAAACTTCTTTGGTTAAAACTGAGTTTTATGCGGAATTGTAAATCAATTCGGTTTTGCACAATTAAAGCCTAAATCAACTAGTCTTTACTAAGTGCACCAACAATATGAGATTATATAAATGATAGCAATCATACACATACAAGAGAGCAATTAAATACAAGGAATGTAAATCGCACAACGTAAAGCACAAGAAATCAAACTACAATGACACAACGATGTTTTATCGTGTTGATCGAAGACTTGCCGGTCTCCCCTAATCCACATTGAGGTAAGCCCAAACAAATTGGACCGGCTCTACGAATTAAGCCAACACCTCCGAGGTAAGTCCAACCACTTGGACCGGTTCCAAACCGAACCAACACTTCGATCCACTAGGGATGCTCTTCCTCCACTCCGGAGATGGCGAGCACCAAGCCACTCACAAACACCCGAGTCTTCTCACAACCCTCTTTGAGAAGATCACTAAGCCACGACGCTACCACGCCGTTTAGGTGTCTTGAAACACCAAGAGTAACAAGTCTAGAACTCTCACTTGAACTAATCAAGTGTCTAAACTCATGTGGATACACAATCCACTACCTAATGCAACACATGCACTTAGGGTTTGCTCTCTAAGCTCACTAAGTGCAACACATGCATAAAAGAGATGAGAGGGCTTGCTCTTAGCTCAAGGGAGTGTGTAATGGCACCAGCAAATCTCCACAACCGGCCAAGGTGGGTATTTATAGCCACACACAAAAACTAGCTGTTGGGACAAAGTCTGCTGAAAAATCAGCACAATCGGTACTACCGCCGTTCAACAGCCATTACTACTGCTGACGGTTCAATCGGTCGGATCGGCCGCTGCATGGCGCTCGAACCGGTAGTTGAAAAGCGATCTTGATTACCGCCAACCAACATGCGGTAGTACCGCTGAGGCCGGTTGTACCGCTCACTAAGGGTGGTACTACTGTTTCTCAAAAGAGCCAAAAGGGTGCTCTCTGGAAAATACGTACCGCTCATAAATCGGAAATACCGGTGTGCGGTCGTACTACCGCACCAAGGGTTTGCAAAGTCCGATTAGACTGCACACGTGGACGGCTCAGATTCATTGGGCTGTTCGGACCACCTTTTAAGCCGTTCGATTCAAGCAATGTTCGGACGGTCCGAACAGCACACGGTAGTTCCGCCAAAGGAAACGTGGTCATACCGCGATGCTGTAGTTCCGCCACAAAGGCTCCAGTACTACCACACCTCAAGAGAGCAACTCATGCTCAGAAGGCATCGTTCTGTAAAAAATGTACCGCCAACAAAACATCGGAACAACCGGGTTGCGGTCATACCGCATCACGAGCCGGTCGTACCGCGGAGCGGTAGTACCGCAGACAACACGCCGGTACTACCGTTTTTCCTGATAAAATAGCAGTTTGCAGCCAACAACAAACTCAATTGCAAAACACATTTGACAATTGACAAGTGATGCAAACAAAGGTTAAAGGCAAGATTCTCAACAAGTTTCAAAACACATTTGCCAACTTTTGGAACCAATGCCACAAGGAATAAAGTACATGGACTTAAACCATTTGCAAAATACATTCGTAAACTAAAGTCACATGCTACAAGGATTATGCATGAGCCTCAACTATTTACGAAACACATTCGCAAATATAAGCAACATGCTAACAAGAACTAGAGCAAACACAATGAGCTATTAACACATGACTAACTCAAGCTACTAGTCAAAGACCCCCTCTTAATAGTACGGCAACCTATACTAGCAATCCGGTCTTCCATCCAAACACCAAGACTGGTAAAAGACTAGGAACAAATCCTTAGCCCTAGCTAGTCATACCTTAATTTGTGCATATGATTTGTTTCGAAGTAAAGATCCTTAATATTTGTGGGTAAAGGAATATGGATCAATATTAATGAAACCACAAAACATAGAGTGAACTCCCTCTAAATATATGCATACATGAATGTATAATGAGAACATATGCACATATTTAAGTTACACTTTTTGGTGGAGTTCAACCTATATTTTGGATTTGAGGAATGCAACAATATATAAGAATATGATGTCGAATGCATACCTCTTTGATTTTCACCTTTATATCCAACTGAGACTAAACAATAGATATAACAATAGAAGTGTTAGTCTCACAAATAGATTTGTCATTAATAACCAAAATACTCCATTAACTCAGAATGGCGAGTCTAGATTCTTCACTATGTTCTGTGTCTGCCTTGACGCAGTTTGGATTGTGGTCGGGTGGACCCTTGCCCCTCTGAGGAATTTGGATCCTCTTTTGGACATTATGTTGTGGGGGAAAAGGATATCTCCTCAATCCTATCTGCGGTATGGCCTCCTGGATCTGGTGAAAGATCCCTAGAGGCGGTATTACCATCGGACAAAATAATACTCCGCTCATATTCATCGCAGGTATCCATATCGAGTCCTGAGTAGTCGATCAGGTCGAACCAATTCTCTTTGTTTTGTTCTCCTGCCATGGAAGCATTAGAATCGAGAAAATAAAGAGAACTTGCCAAAAAGGAATCACCAGAAACTCCTCACGGTCGGCGCCAATTGTCGATGTTTTACTATCGATCTTACGAATGAATATTTGGGGGGTCTCCTAGAATTAAAACCACAAAGAGAATGATATAGGGATTTATATAGGTTCAGGCCTTCTTTGGAGAGAATAACGACCCTACTCCTGTTGTATTGTATTGAGTGTGTTGATTACAATCGAGAGGAAGACTAAATCCTAATGCCTTATGCTCCTGATTGCTCCTCTCTCGATCGCCCCTTCTGCCAACTGACTTCATCCTTTTTATAGCGTATGAAAAGGTGGCGGTTCCTCCAAGCCAAGAGATGTCCCAATGTTCCAAATGATAAACGGTTAGTGGAGGTTATTGTCAAAGAGTTAACACCCCCACGTCGCCAAGCAGTTATCGTTAGAGACAGAGAGATAATATGTGTGGTTATTCCAGAGAATAACAACGTATATTAACTACCTCTTGTATTAAACACGGGGTGCAAGACTCCTTAACCGACTGGTCTCATATATTTGTGGACTCCATCGATTATAGGGTAGTCGTAACCGACTAGGTTGTAGAGGAACTTACGATAATATGGAGCGTGTAGAGAAGGCTCACAACAAGGGACGGATCATAGAAAAGCTTACGACTAGAGCCTGGTCGTAGAAAGGCTTACGACCAGGAGGTGGTCGTAGTAAGACTTACGACCACTTGGTTAAGCTTCTCCCTTATAAACAGTAAGGGGTATACTTACGAGTAATATAAAGATATTGTTATCTATAATAAAAATTACAGATAAAATAATTAAATAAGGATTATTAGATCCTCGTCAGGCATAAAGCAAATCACACACTACAGTTGTCAAGTTTGATGAAGTAGGCCATGGTTCACCTGCACGTTTAGGATGAACGCCTAAGGAGCGAGCTAGCTAGCTGAATTCAGGTCTCGAGTTAGCTAACAAGGGACTACGAACTATATATATATATATGAAAATAGTATGGTACTCTTGGGAGTACGTACTCCCACATCTTATATACCACTTAAATCGTATGATGATACTTCTTTATCAATTTGAGTATACTCCAATAATGATTATAAGATACTCCAAAGTGAGTTCCATAAAAAAAAACATTAAAGTCCACCTTTTATAGCAAAATTTGTGTACATACTTCTTTTATATATGGAAAAAGGGTATATAACAAAAATAAAGGACTCCAATAGAAAATTTTCAACCAAGTCATATTGGAGTATCTTATAATCGGTAGTTAAGTATACTGAAAATGATAAAGAAGTATAATAGGACGCCCGTTTCGTACTCCCGGGAGTATGTACTCCCACTTCAGATATACCACTTAAACAAATATATTATACTTCTTTATCATTTCCAGTATACTTAACTACCGATTATAAGATACTCCAATGTGACTTGGTTGAAAATTTTTCATTAGAGCCCTTTGTTTTTGCTATATACCCTTTTTCATATATAAAAGAAGTATATACACAAATTTTGCTATAAAAAATGGACTTTCATGAATTTTTTCATAGAACTCGCTTTGGAGTATCTTATAATCATTATTGAAGTATGCTCAAATAGATAAAAATGTATCATCATACGATTTAAGTGGTATATGAAAGGTAGGAGTATGTACTCTCAGGAGTACCATACCATTATATATATATATATATATAAAGCCGGTTTTAAAGGCACAAGCAGTCACTGCTTGGAGATTTTATAGAGAAGAGATCAATCACAGACGGTTTCATCTAGAAACCGTCTATGATACATCAGCTATTACAGACGATTTCATCTACAAATTGTCTCTGATAGTCAACTATCACATATTGTTCTGAATTAATAACCGTCTATAATAGCATGCATCATAGACGGTTCGAAAACTGTCTGTGATGAACTCATGTCATTACTGACTCATAAACTAATACGGCTCACGAAACCGTCTGTGATAATGTTTTTGAACCATATGTGACAACCTTTTCTGCGGTAGTGCAAGATTGTCAAGTTGTCCTTTAATATGGCAATGATTACATGGAATAGTGTTCATGCACTGAACGATGCTTGAAATTCGGTGGTTCGCGTATCATTTGCATGTACCACGTTTTGAGTTACATGCATGTTGAATGGAGACCAAAAATGTAACTCAAATTTCAAGGCGTGATCATTTTTGTTATGTCAGGCATTGACAAAAGCCCCTGTGAACTACGGAGTAGAATTAATCAGCCTAACAGCTGGATTTTGCTTTTGACTTCATTCTTTTCTGGAAGGATCTTGAAACAATATGTGGATTATTTTTTTGTAGTGCCACGTTGGATTTGGCTCTCGTTTAACTTTCGTCTTCATATACTTGTTTAGTACAAACTTGATCGTAAGCAATGACGTCATGCAGTAGTATCGGATGTTTGCCATTGCAGTGGATTATGATAATTATATTTGATTGTGCCGTTTTTATATGGAAATTGCTACTTAACTTTCGATAGTTTTTTGATAAAAAAATTGTTATTTTTTTGTCCGTTAGATGTGCTATAAAATTCGTGTTGTTGATATGTTGTTCATTCATCTTAATATTCCACAGTACATATATGCACGCATAGATCAATGGATGGATATATTCAAAGCAACGAACTATACAGGTTCAACCGCCTCGACCAACGAGGACGAAGTGCATAGGCATTATTGTAACTCGTACGTCCGTACGTACCTGAGAGGTAACGCCGAGGGAGACCTTGGCTGCGTCCAAGTCCGGGTGGTCGGCGCCGAACTCCCTCACCACGTAACATAACGGGTTCACTACATTGCCGTATTTTGTTTATATATAATTTTATTTTTTTGTCTTTGTTTTTGCTCAACCACTCAAAGTACATGTGAAGAACATAATGGGTTCACCACATTGATGTGTTTTGTTGTTATATAATTTTTATTTTTTGCCTTTATTTTTACTCAACCTCTCAAAGTACATGTGAAGAGCATAACGGGTTCACCACATTATCGTATTTTATTGATATATAATTGTTTTTTGTATTTTTTTTTGCTCAACCTCTCAAAGTACATGTGAAATTTTGAATCATGTGATGGAAATATGAGTTATTAAGACTTTCAAGAATAATTACAGTGACCAAGAACCAAAATTACATAAATAATTTACTGTAATTTATATATAATAGAGTGGTAATTTTTTTGGGTCTTTGTTTTTGCTCGGCCTCTCAAAATACATGTGAGATTTTGAATCATGTGATAGAAATATGAGTTATTAAAAACTTTCAAGAATAATTACAGTGACCAAGAACCAAAATTACATAAATAATTTAATGTAATTTATGTATAATAGAGTTATAAATAAAATTTCAGAATGTAACAGTTTTTTACAGAGAAAACATACAAATTCTGTGTAGACAGATCCTTTTCATATACTTGGATGTTTGGTTAGATGCCTTTATTTAAAGTTGTGAGCAGTTGTATTATAGGCTATAGCGTCCCATGAATAACATATGAGATGAAACGTGAGACGACAAACATTGAATAATACAATTTATCTAACTTTAATCTAATTTATCAACTAGGTTAATAGATTTTTCGTAACTTCTTTTCCACAGCAGCGTTAGAAGTAAGCACCAAACACTAACCACGAAAGACGACTTACTTGTTGCATCCCCATGGCAACGACTACAGGCCTAGCTCTAGTAGCTCTTCCACTTGCACATATAAAAACGCTCTCATCGTACGTGAGAATCAAGACCGTCCGTGGGCTGCGGCCTGCGGCAGCATGCGCTTGCGGCCGTATCTGTGTGTCCATCGCTCACGAGTAAAGGATTGTTACACCTGATACTTCTTTTTATGCGCAGTCGCTTCACGATGGTATCATAATTTATGAGACAAGGGAACGTGCACAATATCAAAAAGTACATGAATCTCGTATCAACAATAAAGTAGATGAATCTCGTAGATAACCAACATAACGACATCAAAGTAATTACGACGAAAGAGAAAGATTTTGCGAAGCCGGCTGCAAATTTTTTAAAACACAATCTCAAAAGAGTACATGGTACTTTCGCTCTCTCGTAACCCTCTAGAACCTCTTAAGACCATCGGATCCTTACCTATACAATAATTTAGTGCTAAAGAATAATCTAGTCTCTAATCCTCTCATGCCCTTTGCTTTTGATGAGTTCCTCTTGCTTAGCCTGCTTCTAGGGTTCCTGTAGTCACCCCTGATGGGTTTGTATAGTCTTCTTAGCCATCCTCTAAAGTGAAGTAGGAGTCCTAGTTCTACTAAGATTCATCTAGCTTTAATTGTAGCACACCTCTTCAAGTCCTACTAGACTACGATGTGCGTCACCATACTCAACAATCTCCACATTGACTTTTATCCGTTGAAGTCACCATGCTCCTCCAAGAATTCACTCCAAGTTGGCTCCGCATTTTTTGTCTTTTCCTTTTTTGTTTTGTTTTTTTCTCCCACCGTTAAAAGTGCCCCCACCACAGGCTCATACACATCACAGTAATACGTGTGTCGGTATCCAGGCTTGAACGCCCAGACACTCCATCTGAGAGCTCTTTCATTGTGTAGTTTGGTAACCACACCTTCACTTCTTACAACTATCTATGCCATAGGTTTGTACCACCCTCGAACTCCATCTGCTCATCGATACTGCGTGGTTGGTCCCACCATTTCTTCCTTTCTCCAACAGCCCGCACATTCAACCTTTGTGACTACCAAATTTTACAACCATCTTGGCAGTTTCGTACATAATAGCATATGAGATATGAGTATCTATCACCAACGACACGGTTTTCTTCTACTGGCCAGGATTTTTATTAGACCTCCTATAGGTTGTCCTTCCTTTATATTTACCTATCAATCGGTATACTCCATTGCTCCAGATACTTTTCATGATTACCTACCATTTGCAAGTAACTCGCATGATTCCACCTCAAAGTGATACCTCACAACCTTCGAGTGCAAGCGATTCCACAGATATTATATTCTTTTTTAAGCAGGGGACATACTGATCTCCCACTAATGTGTGATGTGCTCCATCATACATCATATGACATTCCTCGTCACATGAATAGCATCCTTGTGTGCTATTGTTTTTTCCCCTTATTCTTCCTGTGATTGTTGCTTTTGCTTGCAACACCTATAATAGCGATTGCTTGATCGTCCAAGGATGAAGATTCTAGTGGTTTCTTCACAGACTTTGCCTCCAATAGATATGTAACTGCCTTATTAAAGTTGAGAGTGCTTTTCCGACAAGAATATTCATAACCAGTTGCTCCCATGTAAATGCCTTATCGTTCTAATCAATTTTCTCATCGACACTAATCAATTGCGTGACAAGCTTATTGACGACGTTGAGATAGTCAACGAATCGTGTGCCTTCCTTTATACACAACCTGTATAGTTGTCTCTTCAGTACCCATCAGCTTGCTAGCGATTTCGTCATATACAATTTTTCTAAGTCACTCTAAAATTTCTTCAATGAATTCTCCTTGATTACCGACTATTTTACCTCATCGCAGATATATAGACGAATTGTACTAACAGCTATCCACTCCACTTCCAGTCTTCATCGGATGTCTTTTTCGATTTGTCCCTTTCAAGAGCATTGATGAACCCTTGTTGGACGAGAATATCCTTCACCACACATTGTGACATGTTGACATTTGTCCCGCTATCAAATTTTGCTACTTGATTCCACATCGCCACCATCGATTTTGATCTTGTGCTTCTTGACGCTTCGCCGACCTTCTCACAAATCAAATTAATCCAGCCTTGGCTCTGATACCACTTGTTACACTTTGATATCCCTTCTTATGCATAGTAGCCCTCAGACAGGATCAGAGTTTGTGAGATACAACACGAGTGTGTGCGATATCAAGAACAAAGTAGAATAATCTCGTAGAGAACTAAAATAACGGCGACGAAGCAACCACGATGAGATAGAAAAGATTTGGCGAAACCGACCGCAAATTTCTTAAACACGACCTTAAAAGAATACAAGAGATTGTCACTCTTTCATAGCCCTCTCAAATCTCTTAGGACCCTCGGATCATTGCTTTATATAAGAATCTAGTACTAAATAATAGCCTAGCCTCTAATTCTTTCGTGCCCTCTGCTTTGGATAAATTCTATTGCTTGGATTGCTTCTGTGGTAACTACTCTAAATCCTACTGTTACCATGCTCAACAGTATTTCCCGTCGATTCCTGCATCGGCCAGTGACCCACGCATCCATACGGAGTGTCGTCTAGCTCGGCTCAGGATCTGAATTGTCCGGGAAAATTGACAGGACATGGTCACTCACCAGTCACCACGGCGTGCGTGGTCCAAACTCCAGACCACCCAACCCAGCAACGAAATAAATGGTGCTCGCTTGCGAATGTTGGCAGGACGCCGGAAGAACGGGCCCAAACTGGACGGCCACACACGGACACACCCGGCCCGATCGAGGCCCGCCTCTGCCTGCGCTGCTCTCGCATTTACTACTACCGCCGTGGCAGCAGGAGGCTCTGCTCCTGTGCTCCAGGCCCAGAGTAAATAAGCCTGCATCTTCCCTAGTTATTATTATCTCCCAGTTTTGTCTTGCGCTACCTGCAGGAGCCCCGTTTCTTCACTGGCTCAGTGTCTCAGGCGCTCTCGTTTCAGCCTGCTCCTGCAGGAACCATGATGCATCCGGATTGGATCCCCAAGCTTGTCATCGGATGCCATGGCAGCCAGCAGCACTGTCATACAATTCATGGCGTTATTATTGCGTGCAAATCTTTCAGGGTGCTGCTGCTACGCTTGCCGGCTGATTGCTAGGCTAGGTAGCCCCTCTTCACCAGCTCTGATCCCTGACCCAGAGAATATACGGAAACAGATAAAAAAATTAGGCGGAGAGAAAGAGGTCAGAGGAGACATTAGGCAGAGAGGCCGTAACCTCCCTCTCTGTATATATATAGCTCGCCAAAGTCACACAAGGATGGCAAGAAAAACGTCTTTTTTACAGTTCTACCCACAGCAGTGTGGTTTTTCTCGATAACAAACGATAATTGCGATGCCATTTCAGAGGATTACTTCTGTAGTCTCACTTACTTTGCAAATTAACTTGTTGCTAAACTAATTTCCCTCGATTTATGGCTTGCATTGGACGAGCATGAAGTTGCCTAGCTGCTAGTTTTTTATTACTAAAAAAAGTGGGCCTAGCTGCTAGCGAGCTACAAGCCTGAGTAGTTGAAAATGCATCCATGCATGCATGAGTCGCCAAACATATCAGTACGGCTTGTAAATCTGATTTGTCCGGGGAAACTGACGAACGAAGCCGTGGTCCAGCCCGACGGAATCCAAGTCCAGGCAACGAAATCAATGGGGCTAATCTTGGCAGTACCCCGAGTGTCTTAGATCGGACCCGAAGCATACATATACAGTGGCCCAGCCGGCTCCTGCGCAGTACACTGTTGTAGCAGCCTTGGGTCTGCGCCCAACACGGCCAGAGTGCCTTAATGCCGCAGGCCAGCCTCGTGGATTCTAGTGCCGTTCCCTTGTTTGTTTTTGTGGTTTACTTACTCTACAGAAAATGTATATCGACCATGCTTTAGTAATTAATATTCCTTTTGTAGTTAACTATATGAATTTTCTGTACAATTGCACAACTAAATACTACAACATATGCTTATATTTAAAAATAGAGTTATATTTGTGTACTAACTTTCGTTGAAGCTGGGCTCAATTCAAGCTACATTAAAAGGGTGAATATTCTCGCTACTGATTGCTGCCGGGGTTGCATGTTCTACATCCACCAGATCATGCATGCCGGTAATATTCCTTATATATGAAAATGGAAGGGTACTCTTAGAGTATGTAATCCCACTTCTCATATACCACTTAAATCGTATAATGATATCTCTTTATCTATTCGAGCATACTACCAAAGGACCCTGAAATCGACCCCGTTTCAAGTCAAGTGATTGCGCCGAAGATGCAACTCCTAGCAAGAAACGAAATTGATTTCGAGTACCCGGATATGTGTCTCATGTTAGTTCTCAGGATCAGCTGCTAACATGCACATATCCAAACAATATTATATCACTTGCATACACGATTTGAATACCCCCAAAGCGAGTTCCATGAAAAAATTCATTAAATTATACTTTTATAGCAACATTTGTGTATTTACTTCTTCTATATATATATATATATATATATATATATTTGTGTGTGTGTGTGTGTGTGTGTGTGTGAAAAAAGGTATATAGCAAAAACAAAGGCTCCAATGAAATTTTTTCACTTAAACGAATGTATTATACTTCTTTATTACTTTCAGTATACTTAGATACCAATTGTAAGATGCTCCAATGCGACTTGATTGAAAAAAATAATTGGAGCCCTTTTTTTCTTCATATCCTTTTTCATACATAAAAGGAGTATATACACAAATTTTGCTATAAAAAGTGGGTTTTAATAAAAAAAAATCATGGGACTCACTTTGGGATATTTTATAATCATTATTGGAGTATGCTCAAATTGATAAACATGTATCATCATACGATTTAAGTGGTATATAAGGAGTGAGAGTGTGTGTGTGTGTGTGTGTATACCATCACCTTTTCTCTCTCTCCACTATACACATCTACATGCAAAATTCATGATGTCGATGGATGGATGGCACTAGAGTTTACTAGCATGCAAGACCATTTTACTACACACACTAATCTACACCTAAGTGTAGCGTGTAGACCGGGTCGCCCCTACGGAGCGTCGGACAGGCCATTTTGGCCTCCTAACCCACAATTCCCCACGTGTGACGTCATATGTCCAGTGTTCACTATGACGAGATCGAAAGTAATTATGATAGCAATAGCAATTTTATTGCCGCATGTATCACCGCGCTTTTTATTTGTTCACACACGCATGGCTAGATATGCCAGTAAACTACAAGTGGAGTCCAGTAAATCTTTTTGTAACAGATTAGTAAATTCATGTGAAGGTTGCAGTAAATCTCTTTTAGCAAACGCACAGAGAGGCTTTATTTTGCTAGACTTATATCATTTTGTTACTCTCGTTGTCACCAAGCTACCGGTAAAACCGTTCTTGAATCGGAGCTTCGAATTAGAAGCTATAGCTAAAACAATAAAAGAAACATTCATGAACAAAACAAGAAACGGATTCTTGCTAGTTGGTTGCTACTAGTTGGCTAAGATGGCAGTAAAGTCATGTAGAGGTTATAGTAAATATCTTTTAGCGATGCAGTAAATCTATTTTAGTAAACGCACAGAGATATTTTATTTTACGAGATTCATATCATTATGTTACTCTCGTCGTTACAAAGCTACCGGTGAAAATCGTTCGTGAATCGAAGCTTTCAATCAAAAGTTATGGCTAAAACAAGAAACAAAATGTTCAGGTACACAATAAAAACAAATTCTTACTAGTTGGCTTGGTCCCAGTATGACACGGGCGTGGGGGAATCGATTTTACTGCCGGTATTTGTGCTTTTGGGCCATTTTTACTGCCGATTGCAGCGTGGCGCGTGCAAGTTTTACTGTCAGTTCGAAGAGGGCGCTTGGTTGGCCGCGCGAGGGGGGTCGTGGGCTGGCGTGTTGCGCGTCGCATGACCCAAGGTGCAGCCGACGCGTAGAATAATCTATTCTACGCCCAGACGCTGAATAGCGCAACCATACGTGTGTGTGTGTATATATATATATATAGAGAGAGAGAGACACACACACACCTCCGATCAGTATGAACACTTGTTTCAAATTGTCAAACACAAATTTCTCGCTGACAAATTAACCACACATTAATTGAGAAATTTTAGTTCAAAACAGCTCGTTCAAAAACAGTAGGTGAAACAAATTAAACCAAGTTTAAGTTACACCAACTTAAGCAAGCAAGCCCAGCATCACTTAACAACCAATCCCTCACCAAACAGTATTGTGTACATGTACAACCCAACCCATGCATATACACGAGGTTTTCTATAATTCTATTCTCCTCCAACCAACACAAGGAGCACTATTTTAGAGTAGTACTTAACTCTCGATGCTATCGAACAGCAATCAACACAGAAAATGTTTTATGGGTCGAATCAACGATCGAGGTGGTCCACGTATGCAGGCAGCTGCATGCATGGATAGCTAGCAAGAAGAGATGACAGAGAGCATAAAATTCTTTAGCATCTTCTGTCTGTTGCAACGTCGCTGCACTGCGCTTTGCGTGCTGTCCGTATGGTCGCATTGCATCGCATGATTTGATCCATCTCTGTTCCCCCATGATGTGTACGTGCGTGTACTTTAAGCGCAACTTGCCACGCCTTGTCGCGTGCACGCTTGCAGCTGCTAGCACGGGCCGGCGTTGCAGGTAGTCGCTAGTGATCGACGACGTCCATGGAATTTAGCCTGGCTCCTAGTAGGGTCGACATGGCTTCTCGGTCGATGTGATCGCATTATATTCCATCTCTGATGTTCCAATCGCTCTAGCCATCCACTTAGAAAAGATATGCGACGTTGGAAGGAGTTGATGCATCAAAAAAGAACTTGGGAACCCATACGGGATTCGTATCTGGTGGACTCGTTCTGAAACCCCTATGCATTGAAGTGAAGATTATTTAGTGAAAGCTTCAGTCCAGGTAGCACCCTGATCTTTTGAAGCTACCGCTGGAAACTACTATGCAACGAAGGTTTGAAGATGATCTAACCGGCCAGTCACCTACAAAATTTTGAACCCTGGTTCTGACCCGTCTGTATTTTTCTACTGTATCATGGTGAAAGGCCATCGATGTCAGAAGAGTGTATATGTATGGACTGGACATCATCGGTCACGACAGTAATCGGAATTGCCACATTAATCGAATTTCTGACCTTGCAATCACCATCAAGATTCATGCGCCTCCCCACCTCCGTCTTGATCTCTGGCGGCGACAAGTTAGAGCGGGGGTTCACCGTGGCATGGCTATGGAGGGGCAACGGAAGCACGGCAGTGGGTGCCGCCGCCGGAAATGAGGAAGAAGGGTGGGCGGATGCGGTGTGGGGGATGCTGGCGAGCCTCACCGGTGTCGGAGGAGACCGGCGAGGCAGTAGGAGGCGGTGGGGCGGCAGTGGTTCGGGAATAGAGATGGAGAGAGGGGTGGGGTAGGAGTTAGGATTGAGGGAGTTATATCCAACAGTTGATATTGAGGTGGGTTAGATCCAACTGTCCAAAAAACGAATGATTTTTGGGATGAAATTATGTGCATGATGACTAGTCAATCCCGACATTAATTAAATCCGCATGAGAATTAATTAAATCTCCATATGGATATGAAATTGTTTTGCCAGTGTCCGGATGTATTCGATCTTTTTCCGTCCTAGTTGCTTGAATGATTAACTCAAGGACCAGATAAACCGAAAATTTCCGATCAATCGTGATCTTGTTTCGTAGCAAGCTTTTGCCTTTGATCCAATGAATGAGCTGTCTGTGCGCGATGACATGCACGAGATCTCGAGATGCCTGTCACGGGGATCACAGGATCACTAGCTGCTGCTACTAATACATACAAAAACAAAAATTAATGTCGTCCTAATATTTGTCCAGGAGCTGATGCGTGCACGTTTCTGCTTACGAAATGCAGTGCTTAACGCGCGGCCAGTAGTATGATCAGAATTCAGAAGCGTCTCCTAGCTAGGTAGTGATCACTCACCAAGATCGCTAGGTACAAGCGTAGGAACGAGAACGTGCACGCACGTCGACCCCACCTGTCAGTGAGAGACGCACTGCCCGCGATCCATGCGTCTAGTCGAACTGCAGACGCACTCCACACATGAGGCTCTTGTCGTGTTTACCCTTGGCTACCGCGCGAGCTGAGGGAATATTCAGTGAAGAGCACAGTGCCAAATGGAAGCAGCCAAGCCCATGGCGACACCTCGATCGATCGACCGGCATATGCTGTATGCTCCAATCCAATCCATCCATAGATCAAAAGAAGAAGAACAAAGAGTTGAACAGTATGCAAGTAATAAAATAATTAAGCATGCACACACGACGACACTACACCACCACCGCACAGCACAGTTCACCACACGCATATGCCTGCTGCTGCCTTTCATCGATCGATCTATCATGCATTCATGCTGATGCATGTTCCTTTCACCAGCAGTCCAGCACTACCCTCTCTTCTTCTCCTCTCTCTCTCTCTAGGTACCCACCAGATGCTTGCATGCTTGCAAGCACAAGCTGCAGGTTCTCTTTCTTCTTCCCTAGCTTCAGTGCGTACGTTGTGCAGCATTCATCGTGACCGGCATGGTCAGATGAGCTCGGCCTTCTTGACCTTGGAGATGCTCTCGAGGACGCCCGCCGGGGACACGTGACCCATCACCGTCACCTTCTTGCTCTCCAGGTCGATGCTGAACGATGTCACCCCTGCACCAACCATGAATGCTCCCATGCAGTCAGTAAGAAAAATTGCCGATGAACAGCAGAACAAGCTAGAAAGAAAAGAATTACTACTCCAGGTTAGTTTCATGCATGCACCGGTCTTCAGTTTTGACAGTCACTGCACAAAAACATGCAATGGGTATTGCAGTTTTGTAATGTAACTTAATTTGCCATACGTACTGTCGTACGTACAGCACGTGATCCCTCCGGCCTACACGCAGGCATACACGTCACTACATTCTGTGTATATACTACAGGGGAAAAATATTTCAGGAACCGAAGGTGTTCCATGTGAGGCCTCTGAAACGCATGGATTTTCAAGGCTGTTCTGCTCAACCTCAAAACGTTTCCAGTCTCTCTGCAGTAAGTGTAACCTGTAGGAAAACTCTTTCGTTTTGCAATTTATTTCGTTAGAGGGCGAAAGGCCCGAAATTACCGAAATTTCGGTGAAATGTTCAAATAGGCGCTTGAAATTTGGACGTAATTTGACCAGATTTTAGATGAAATTTGACCGAATTCCGGATGTGTTGTTTGGGCCGGGTCCAAATTCAAATGTAGACAATTCTTTTTGAACGAGACGTATTTATTTCAGAGGGTAACAAAAGGGTAACAAAAGGAGCGAAATTTCAATGAAATTGTGAACCCGGATATCTAGTTAATTAAGATCTTTTTCAGGATCTGTTGTTAAATTAATAGCATCACATGGATGTTGGCACTTTAGGGTAATTTCTCTGCGTACAGAGGATATATATATATTAGTAACAATATTCTAGGGTACTTAATCCCATTTCTGCACTTTGAGGACCAGGTTGTTAGCGTTGACATGAGCTTGCAATTATACTACAATAATGAGCGGCTACTGCTGACCACCTCTAGCGTTGACATGACTTTGAAATTATAAATAAGAGTAGTGGTGTTGTTCATAAAGTTTCGACCTGGAGTTAATGCAAATACAAGGGGATGTAGTAGATCCTACTGGGCATATATGTCCCGTCCGAGGAGATGCAACTAACAAACATATATGGGAGTGCATGTGATCCCCCTCCAGGCCACATTAGACTATGCTGCAGTACTCATGGGGTAGAGTAGACTAGACCGTGTCGCGGAGAAATTTTATGGTATATTTTACTAGTAGTATATGGTGATAGCATAAATCAAATCTGACCATTCATTTGTTAAGGGCGTAATAGACATAATAGACTTTTCTTTGTATTTATAATCTTTTATGAGAGTATTATAGACTTTTTCAATTAGGGTTGAAAATATTACTCTTGTGTTATGCGATCCCAACATAGGCAATTACGATTATACCACATCATGATTCTACTACTCATACTGTCAGATGTGATATAACTAAATTCTAAGTAATCTGAACTATTATATAAAAAATGGACGGTTCGTATTAATTCGAGTGTACCATAAAAGAGCTCGTGTCAAAAAGGTATCTCTCTCTCTCTTGAATCTGTAAATCTTGCACAAAAGTTCAATTGGATTCCAAATATCAAGTGCTACTACATATGCGTCGTGGGCCAAGGAGCTGAGTGTAAATTGAGGAGATTTTGCAGGCTTGCATGCAAGAGAGCATGACAAAAAAATAATCCAAAATGCGTTATGCCAAAACTCACATGGAAATGATAACCTCTGGTAGTTTGGTAAATGTTAGTAGTGGTACAAACATACCTTCCATTTTGGAGATATGCTTCCTCACTTTCCCTGCACAGCCCTGGCAGTGTATAGCCACCTTCATGACCACGACCTGTGTGCATATGCAGTGAACTAATAAGCCACCAAATCAAGAGATCCCCAACATGAGGAAACATGGGTAACTAAAGCAATGGCATCTGTCACTACTAGCTCTCCATCTGTAAAAAGGGCATAGTGTACTGCCCATTATCTCCGTCTCTAGCAAAGGGATTTTTTTTCTGACTGAAAATCGGCCATACCAATTCTATCGGCCACCGGTAGAACTACAAACATACCCTGAAAATTTCGCTTTTGATGAATTTTGCCAAAAAAAATTGAATTTGTTTGAATTTGATTATTTTTTAATTTTAAATCTGAAAGTTTTGAACTTTTTTTAAAAAAATTCGGCCGAAATTTTTCGATTTTCAGCCAACCCGCCCCGGAAAAAAAACCGGTTACAAAAACACTGCTTTAGCCTACTGTGCCGTAATCTGAACCGCTTGTGGCCTTCCACTGTTCGCCTAGCATAGTCCTTTTTGTTTCTTTATTTGGCGTAAATTTGTTACTGTATCTTACATGCCTTCAGTTTTGACTCGACCGTAAATAAGGGGAAAGTTACTGCTACTTACTCTACCGAGTAAATGTGTATATCCCGGGCCCCGGCACATTACAGTTACAGGTGTAAATTTGTAATGGTCAACATCCTTTTAAAAAAATGCATGCATATACGTTTGAAAAGGACAACTAATTAAGCACTACACACGTAAAAAAAGTAAACGAAATTTGCAAATTACAGTACATGCATATGAGGCGTGTGTGTGTGTGTTTGCAATCAGTAGTAGTAGCAAGGATTTTCTGGTGCTAATTAAGTGGCTGGTAAAAGCAGTAAGCATCTTTTAGCGACCAAATCTTTATAAAGAAATATGCAGACTAGCAAGCAAATCAGCGAGAGTATGCTAGTATAATAACAGATGGTTAGTGGAGGAGTTACGTACTTGGAGCACTTGGTCGCCGGGTGCCGCGGCGGCGTTAGGTGTCCGCTTGGCCGCCGCCGCTGCCATCTCCCGCGCCGGCGTCTCCTTGGGGCTCTTGGTTACCATGGGCAGCGTCACGGCCACGGGTGCCCCGCGCCGCCGGCTCTCCCCGCGAGGCTTGCTGTGGGGTGGGGGAGGCGGCGGTCTCGGCACGGTGAACCGCTGGGACAGGACGCGCGTGGCGCCGGCTCCGTCGCAGCCGACGCCGCCACCGCCGAGGCGCGCGTACCTGACGTCGCGCCGGAGGCGCGCGTCGTCGGCGATGGTCCGGTCGGCGCGTCGCGCGACGACCATGGACCGCGCGTCCCCCGGCACGCACACCGCCGTCGCTGCCTGCGACCGGCACAGCATCCCGCCCGCCTTCATCCCTTGCCGCCAACACCACTTCACAGCAGCCCCGCACAGAGCAAAGCTAAGCGACAACAACTACTCACCAAGAAGGCAAGGACCAGCAGCAATGGAGAGGAGGAGAGGGGGCGATATATAAGCAGAGAGGAGTGAGAAGACGAGAGGGCCTCGCTTGGAGCTTAAAAAGAAGCAGGAAGCGATGGGAGGAGGAGGAGGACAAAGGAGATGGAATCACGGTGGAATTAATGGGGTTTTGTATGGTTTCTCTCTCCTTTCTCTCTCTCTCTCTAACATTCTCAAGCTCTCTCTCTCTTCTCGCCTGTTCATTGTTGTGTATCCAACAATCTCTAGCTCTCTCTCTCTCTCTCTCTTCTCGCCTGTTCACCGCTGTGTAGTGTAGTGTAGTGCTGTGTTGTTGGTCAGACAAGTTCGGAATTATTGCTCGGGCTCGACCATATGCATGCGGCATGCCTGCCTCTGCCTCTGCCTCTGCCCCTGGACTGGACTCTGGTCATCTGCATGGTGCGCGCTGCATGCGGCAGGAAACAACGACAAGATGTGGTGCGGGGTCTCGCTCCGCCGGGGGCACGTCAGCCACTCGTAAAACTTTTCACTGCTGCTTTCACTTTGTTTTCTTGTTGCAAGATATATACATGGGCATTTTGCCAGCTGCCATTTTTTTTGATGTATAAAGGTAAAGACTTCTCTATCTTTATGTGAGACACTATGCTAAATCTAAAACTTGAATCTGGTGGTCTGTTTAGACAACACCACAGCTAGCCACTTCCTCAAGCCAGCTGCCATATTCATATGGGCAAAGGTTAATAGGGTTTTTCTCCCTGCTTTTGTTGTCGTGGAGATGTATACCCGGGTTTCGTTTAAAAAAGATATATATCCGGGCTTGTTTTAAAAGATCTTGGATATGAATTGATTTGGATATATGGTTGGAAATGCATTTAGGTCTCTCCTTGGTTCTAGAGCATTACGTGTGAGTTCAATGTATGTGCCGATCAAACGTGAGAGATGCGTAGCAGACTGATGGAGTATGCAATGAAGTCCACATATGTGTCATGTTTAGGTCATGTACAATGAGCTTACATAAGTTGTCTATAGCCTCTGCCATGTGGAATTTAAGTTGATATAGATGAAAGAGAATAAAGAGAGATAAATGTGTTATCTGCAATCCTATAGCCGACTGTATCACCAGAACTAAGAAAAGTATTAAAAGATTGTGTACTGTCTACAATCATGTAGCCGACTGTATCATCACGATTCATTGTATGAGCTGCCTTTAGTGCTATCTATAGGTGATATAAAGAGTTGTTATAGACAGCAACTGTCTGCATCATTGTACATACCCTAAACTCTACTCCCTATGACTTTGGAAAGCGTACAGAACACGGAATTAATAAGTATTGTGGTACTTTAGAGTCAGCAAAACAAAACGGCTTCACTCTATGTTCATTTTCCCCGTCACTAGAGACAGAGTAGCTCGAGATGGACGGTTGCATATGTATAGCTTAATAGAAAGAAAAATGCATATTGCCAGATATGATGTAGAGCAGGGTATTGCTCTTTCAGGCACGCCTCTGACGTCACCCAGCTGTAAACCATTTACTGGTTTCTGCAAGATATATACATATAAATTTTGCTGGCAACTGCCATATGCATAGGTTGGCAAGGTGGCTACATGGGTATTTCTCTCTCTATTTCTGGTTGTGGAGATGTCCGGTTTTGTTTGTAAGATTTTATTTTCGAATCGATTCGGATGCAGTTGGAGATACGGAAATGCACTTAAGCATTGTTAGTTCTAGAGCATTACGTGTCGGTTCAAAGTATGTGTCGGTCAAACGCGTGGCAGGACGGCAAGATACAAATTTAAGACTTACTCCTGCGTACATGTCATGCTAGCTAGGGCTGGAAAAATAGCTCGAGGCTCGTAGCTCGACTCGGGCTCGTCACTGTTTGGCTCGGCTCGGACTCGGCTCGTGAATTTTCGAGCCGAGCCGAGCCCACCTTTTGGCTCGGTGAAAATTCGAGCCGAGCTCGAGCCGGCTCGCGAGCCAAACGAGCCAGGTGAAATTAACACAACATGTAATGCCCTGCAGTGAACCGTTCGGCCCACGCAAAATCCCCAAGTCAGCCCAACCCATTGACATGTCCCTAACCCTAACCCCACGCGCATCCATCCGGCCGCCATCCCAATTCCCAAATTCTCCATTTACCTTCCTCTCCCAGACTCCCATTGGAACGGCGCCACTCGCCCCCTCCAGTCCTCCATCGCGTTGCTCGCCCCCTCCAGTTCCACACCGAAGCACACGGATCCGGCCTCACGCTCCTCCACTGCCTGCCCCCTCCCGCGCCGCCTTCGCCCGCGCCCTCCCGCCGCCTCCCCTCGCCCTCCCCCCCGCCGCCTCCCTCGGCCTCGCGCCTCTGGCCTCCTCGCCCGCCCGCCTCCCCTTGCCGCCTCCCCTCGCCCTCCCCTTGTGTGCGGCTCCTGAACCGCCACCGCCTTGACCCAGTCCGTGGCAAGATTCTCCTGTGCGCGCCTCGGCCCTCTGCCTCCCTTGCCGTGTCTTGGCCAGCTCGACCCCGGCCACAAGACCGACACCGCTTTGGTTTTGGTCGTCGTCGACGACGATGGGCGATGGGCGCCGAGCCAAAGAGGGGCTAGGAACAAATTAACAGATGGGTGTTCTTGGCTTTTTCTGTGCTGTTCTTGCGATTTCGTTTGTACTACTGATGAACTGATGATAGATTTTGCGATTTCGTTTGTACTGATGAATGATGATTGATGAACTGATGATAGATTGATAGATTTTGCGATGATAGATGAACTGATGATAGATTGATGAACTGATAGACTGATGATTTTGCGATTTCGTTTATGTGCCGAGCTGTTCATTCATGGCTCGCGAGCCCACCCGAGCCAGCTCGAGCCTCATCTCGAGCCGAGCCGAGCCCTCTTTCTGACTCGTTCCTAAACCGAGCCGAGCCGAGCCGAGCCGAGCCGAGCCTATTATGCGAACGAGCCTGAGCGAGCCGAGCCGAGCCTGGCTCGGCTCGGCTCGTTTCCAGCCCTAATGCCAGCTTTACTCCTTACGACTTTAGAGGCGAGAAAAACAAAAAAGGCTTCGCTTTATCTACTTTTTTCGATCGGTCACTAGAAATAGACTAGAGACGGACAGTTGCATATACATAGCTTATCAAAATTGAAGGACAAAAATGCATGATGTGAGCTGTTCGCTTTGGGGTCGGGAAGAACCCTAAGCGTGCCTGGTGTCGTCCTTAGTGCATTTGATGAGGACCATCAGAGGCAGAGCTTGGGTCTCAGGTCGCCGGGCAATAGCCTGAGGCACATATCAAAAGATAATGTTATTTTTTTAAAAAAAAATCAGTAAAAAAACCATTTAAGCCTAAAATCGGCTGGGCTAGCTCAAGGTGCGGCCCGTGGTCAGCTATGCCACCGAGGACCATCGATCCTCAAGTTAGTGTCTATCCCAATTCGCCGGATAATGTCGATCGATCGTACGTTCAGGGGCCAATAAAAGTCCTCCCACAAGGATGATTCCGCGAAAGAATTTCTCTCCCATGCCGGTCCCGTGTTTTCACTCACTTGCACGCATCCATTACGTACCATGCGTCTGCCGTCCTAAATTTCAACGTTCATCAACCATTCGCGTACCACGCCCGGCCGGCCGGGTCGACCATAATTCAAAGCAGCATCCACTTCCCAATTACGCCGATGATCGGACACGATCCCCGTACGAGAAATCCCCATATACGTGCACCCGCGATCTCTAGAATCTAGACCGATCGATCACAAGGCCGTTCATAGTACGCGTTAACCAAACACGAATTAATTTCCGCAGTCGTACATCGTTGTACGTTGAGCACCAAGCGCAAGTACGAGCTACACACGTACGTACTCCCGTCACTTAGCTTTTGAGTTATGACTCGACGGAGATCAGTACGTACCGGCGGGGGGCGGTGCGTTCGTGACTCGGAAGAAAGAGCAAAAATTGGCTACGAGAGGGGTACACAAAAAAACTGAACAAGACTGCATGCACAGTCGACAACTACCTTGACGACGACGTCTCATAGCTAGCTTAGCTAGCCGCGACAGGTTGCCGTGTATAGATTTTACCGCGGCGGCACGGGCGCCTAGCTGGCCGGCCTGCTGCAGCGATTGCAACAACGCGTGCATCGCCATTTTTTGAAAGAACACGTAGAAGGGCTGTCTATTATATTAATAGAGAAGTGATTATAAAAAACAAAGGTTAGAAATCTAGTACAAAGTTAGATACTTAATTACATTGCTCCAAGCACTTCGGCTCGGCGAGGGTCCAAGCTTTGCTCTTCTCCTTTGTCTTTGTAAACAATTCAAATGAGTGGTTGACCTATTATAAAAAATTATGGTATTCCTGATAGATCTCTCGGGTGACTAGAATAACCACCGTAACATGATTACAAAGGAGATGACACGACACCCAAAGGTAAAAAAGGCAAGAGAGAAGGAGCTGCAGTAGCAACAGCAACGGAAACAGTGTTCATCAATTCCTCACAGTCGCGGTACGTACTTTGCTGGTGGATTTATTGCGTTTCGGTTAAAAGTTCGGTGCAGCAACAGCAGCTGGCAGCGGCGAACCATTAGCCCAAAGCAGCAATAGAAAAGGATGGCCATCGGGCTCTACATGCTGCCTGCGTATACGTGCATGCATGAAAGCAGGCTACTGCTCCTACGTACGCTTGCTTCGCCATGTGTGCGTAGCAGTGTCAGTGTGACGCGAGATGGCTACCTCTACAACTCTACTACCTCTGCAGGGCATGGCATGGCATGGACATGGAGGCGAAGAGGTTGATGGCGAGGTGGTCACCCCCACGAGGAATGTTAATGGCAGGAGTGAGAAAGAGGGAGAGAGTGAGTTCATTCTCTTTTACTTGACTTATTGGAATTCGTGCCATTAAATTTTCTAAAATTGTAGCTATAAAAAAATTATATCATTGGATTTGTCGTTAAAAATACTTTCACAATATTATAATTTTTATTAATACATCTTAATGCGAAGTTATGAAAATAACGATCAAAGTTGCATATCGAAAACCGTGAAAATATTTTTTTAGAAAAAAGAACGGAGAGAGTATTAATTTGCAACTGTGTGCCTGGATTTCTTTGACTGGCCCCGGGCACGGCACGGGTGCAGCAGTGGAGCTGGAGTACGTGTGAATGACCACCCTAGCTAGCTGACTAGCCCGAGTAGTCTTCGAGCCTGGATTTATTAGCTGCATCAGGGTTTAAGGAGTGAGTAAAATTTAAATTTAAGGTAGGAGAGATGTTAGAGCATCTACAACAGTTCACGTCAGCTGTTACTAAGGGGTTGCCATATCAGTATTTAGGTGATGTGGAGGAGAGAAGGTGAGGTTGTTTCTAGATGAAGAAACTATCAAATTGTTAATACCAAGACACAAGAAACAACCAAATACTTTATTGGAGACTTACTTGTTACCTAAAAATGCGTTTTGTGTGTCCCACTGTCTTAAAGCAAAATATCCACCAGATCATTTGTACAGCCCGACTTCATTATTGATATGATAAATGCGCTAAAACATGTAAGCCACAAAGTTTTACTTCATTATTGATCATCAAGAATTATGCACACTTGTAGCAATTAAAGTCTTAGACACAAGCTCAAGAAACAATCCATTGGAATACTTGTTTCTTTTTATTAGATTAAGTACTCTCTTTCCTCTTAGTAATAAGCTAAGAAAGAAACTATTGTATATGCTCTTAGATGGAACAAGTGTGATTATAAATGAACGTAGACAATAATATCTCTGCACGTATACACGTTACAATGGCCGTATGTTTTCAACACGCGCCTTACACCAGCTTGCCTGCCGGTAACGATGTAGTACAGGTTGGTAGCAAATAGTGGTGTACACACGAAAATAGAGGTGGTGCTAGTGAGACAAAGTTATCAAGAGGTAAGCTAGCAAATACACATTTAAATGTCATGTGTAATCCAAATTGATACATAAATTATGAGGATCAAAGTTAAAATAGAAAATACATTAAATGTACTATCTTAATAATAGATAGTGTGTTTCAAAGACCCAAAAATATACACAAGTACAAATCTTAGTAACAAAATTAATTAGATTTATGATGTAAGTAATATCAGAGGTGCTAGAAAAGTACCAAAGGTGCGACTACCAGAGCCGGTGTTTGAGCCCCTTCGCGCCCCTGTGATGGATCCGCCATTGATAGCAAACCCAAATAAATTTGGTTGAATTCTCTGTCACTGGGAAATGTTTGATGGCTTCGGAATCAACGGATTTAATTTAGTATTTTCATAATTCCTAAAATTCCCTTGCAGCTTACCGAGATGGTAATATAAGCCACGTACCCATGCCGTGCCACTAGCTTAAATATACGTCTGGTTACATATGTAACGCAATACCTTGTGGCGTATTTACACACACCGCAATCACCAAAAGCATATCATCGCCTGCACCCGCGTATATATTGTGCTACGTACTAACGTACACAGGCCGCTACCGCAAGAATCGCTGTAGCGCGCTGCCACAAACGTGCCGCCGTGCATGGCTACGTGCTTGAGTAGCACAATATATACTCGAGAGCAGGCGATGGCGTATATATCGACAACTGGCATATTTGAAAACTCTCGAGACTTTCTTTTTTCACAAAAGAAATAGTTCTATGACGTCAACTTATACTCCCTCCAGTCAGATAAGAGTGACCTTTTTTTACATATAAAGTCAACAAGATGCTACTCTGACTATTACATTTTATTATTGTATGTTCAAAAACAGTTATAAAAGCGTGCTATTATCAAAGAATTTTCTACGACAAATTCACTCATACAAATTTGATGTATCCAAACTATATAGTCTAGACGATATATATTTTTGGTCAAAATAAATACGCTTTGACTGTACGCATTCCAGTGCATCACTCTTTTGTGACCAAAGGGAGTACAAAGCAGCCCGGAATATTTGATTTACCTACATTTGTTTTCTTGATTGTTTGGAAAGTATTATGGCCAAAAGAACACAAACAGGGCCCAGTCGCTTCTGCGGCCCCAGTTGTTGGTTTTCCTAGACATTTCAGGCTAGATCTGGACATCTGGTCGATCTTCGTGTTCTCAACAATTTTTAATCAGTTTATTTGCCAGTCTAAATATTCTGTTCATTTTGAAGACATCTATGCAGGGGTCCCCAGGCATGAAAAAAAGGTTGGAATCATTTAGTTGACCCGATCGATTGATCTCACCTTTGAACGCAACATAGTACCACGTACCTCAGTAGTGTAAAAAGAGATGCATGCATGCATGCATGAATGGATGGATGGTCCCGACGAGTCACTCTTCTTCTTTTTCTTTATCTTTCTACTATATTTTTCTGAATATGAAAATGTTTCTTTTTCACGTAGCCTCAAAAGGCTGCCACTTTAAATCAACGAGTCATCGAGTAGTACAAAAAGGCCCTAAAAAGGCTGATCTAAAGGGAAAGATGGCGCCTGAAAGAAGGCAAAGGATCCAACAAAAGCGTCGCTATTAAATAGTGGCAAATGTAGCTAGTGCTGAACAAATCTGTCGTATACAGTCCCACGGTTTCACTGTGTGTTACTGAGACTCTATAGCATAGAATCCTGAAATTACATCAACCACCATAATAGCTACTAGCTAGTAGCTAGAGCTTCATGTTCAAGGTTTTCTTGATTTTTTATTTTTCCCCCCAAATCTTTACTTGGAAGTTTATCATTTTTGGTATTTTGTTAGAGGTGTTAATTTGTGTCTATAGTGGACATAATTTTACAGGAATTAGCATCGTTTGGAACACGGGAATTTTACTTGATTCCTACCAAAATTGAACAAAAGTTTAACGTTTCTTGTGAAATTCTATGAAATACTTACATTCCAAACGGAACCTTATAAGACAAATGAACATATCATCTCACACGGAGTGTTCCATTTCTACGAATCTATGTATAATTCCTGTCTCCCCTTACAGGGCCTATACATGAGGGAAACCTCAAAACATGCTACTATAATGTTCAGCGGATTTGCTTGACAGCTACTATAACCATTCTGTACCGATCTTACAATCAAAAGTGTATTACGGTTTAGTTAAATTAAAAGCTTGCACCAGGCCTCGTTTGAAACACATGTTTTGTTTCCTAATTTGTACGGAAATCGAACCGATTCCTCTGAAATTCCTGGGTTTCAAAACTGCGCTTAGTTTCTATCTCGGTGAACATATTTATGGCTTCAGGTGTAGATCGGACCTTGATGTGCCACTTATTCCAGTTGCGAAAAAATGACTTCTTTTTCTTTCCAGCGCGCATGCATATGTTCAGCGGATTTGACATGCCGACCAATATGGAGAAGAATATAAATAGTGCGCTTCTCTGATCGATCTAGACCCAACAAAACACAGAATCTTGGGTACAGACCGGACACCAAGGACTAAAAAGCTGCCCAGGCCTTCCTCTGAACATTTTCGTTGGCCATTTATTACAAAACCCTGACCTACAAATTTGTACTAAGATTTACTGTAGTGTATCTTCTTCCCAAGATCATATTTTAGATCTTTGACAGTACGTGCATCTGTCTATGTTTGCCGTTTGATACTTGTACATTGGCTACGGAATTTCATGATCTTAGAACGAGCGCCGTACGTCGCACGTCTGCTATAGCTAGGGTACATACCACATCATCAGTACTTAGTAGTACTAAACCACACGAACTATTAGATCATGTACAATGGGTTTACATCAGCTGTCTATAGTCTCTGTCACGAAGGATTTAAACTGATGTGGATAAAAGAGAATCAAGACAGATAAATGGGTTATCTACAATATTGTAACCGACTGTATCACCAGAACCAATGAAAGTATTAAAAGATTGTGTGATATATAAAGACAAGTAAAAAGATAGCAGTTGTCTGTACCATTGTATGAGCTATCTTTAGTGCTGTCTACAGATGACATGGAGAGTTGCTATAAACAGTAGCTGTCCGTACCATTGTACATGCCCTTATGCACGTCGGATCAATAGTCACCAATTCTCACCTTTGTGCTCCTGGGTTAAATTATAGTAGCACTGCGACATGCCACTTCTGCAATTAAATCGTAGGACTGAGGACATGTTCTGCCTCCAGAGTTTTTGGCTCAATTAACACACTTTTAAAGCCAAATAGCAAAAATAGTCCCACAAACATGAAATGACAAAAATGGTAGCCCCACCGAGCGAAAACTCCACGACAGGAGGCTTACCGCGCACCCATTGCGTGGTAGGACACGTGGGGAGTCTCATTCGACGATAACCGGTCTGGCACGCACCCAGATCGCGGTAGGTCGCCTGCGCATGCCACTTGCCGCGCTCTAGGTTAGCGGTAGGTCACCTGCCACGATCTGGGTGCGCGACAATCCGTCTACAGTGGTTTGGCTGCGCGGTAGATCCCCTGCCGTAGTGTTTTCGTGCGGCGATGTGCTATATTTGCCATTTCACATTTTGAAAAGCTATTTTTGCTATTTCAATTAAAAAACGTGCTAAACGAGCAAAATCATCCGAGTATCCTTTGTCCCGATCGATCTAGAATAGATGTTGTTTTAGCAAATATAATATGCACGTGGAACAAGGAAGGACTTAGTAAGACCATCTCTAATGTTGTGTTTTAGCCGGTTCAAATGAGGAGAGAGAAGGCATTGAATCGATTCAATACATTAGAGGGATCGATTCCAACAAAAAAATGCATAGAACCGAACTCTACTTAGGAATCGATTCAAAACATTAAACAACTCATATGAGCATTGTCGTAGCTAAGGGACTAAACAGTAGAAAGAGGGGACCCCCCTCGGTACCAGAAGGGTCCTTGAAAGAGGGGACTAGCTGTCAGGAAGTGAATGCACTTATATTTCAAATGTTTTAATGATACAATTGCCCCTCCCTCCAATGGGGGAGGGGGATGGCTATTTATAGCCTTTCTATGAGGTACACGAGATTACAAGCTTAGCCCCTCTGGGACCCTATCTTGATGCAGGTGTAGGGACTTTTCCTAACCCTAGGACTAGCTTCTGGCTCGTGGTAGACCTCCCTGGGCTTAGTCCATCCTGCTGGTGCACCTGGTCCAGCGGTACAGTGACCCCTCCGGGCCCCTCGGGCCCAAGGATCCTTCGAGGCCCTCCTGACCCCTCGGGACCCTTCGGGCCGCCGGGACCCTCCGGGCGGCTCAGGGCCGATTGGACCCTTCGCTACCCTCCGGTACCATTTGGTACCCTTCGGAAACGCCCCGGGACCCTTCGGAGACGCCTTGGGACCGTTCGAAGACCCCGGGACCCTTCGTGCCCTCGGGGCCTTTGGACTGGGGCCTTGGAACCTACGGAGCCTCTGTTGGGGCCCTTCGAACATCCGGACCCCGAGCCATTGTGGTCGCGGCGCCATGATTCGCCGGTCGTGGGGGCCGTTGTGCCGCCCCTACGACAAGCATTAAACAACTATATAGAAGAGAGTGCGTTTGAGAGAGGATATTATTATTTTGTGGTTTTTTTAATGTAACGTGGGTCCCAGTTATTAGTAGGAATCTGTTCAATACATTGGAGAAAAACAAGCTTAGTTCCTAGAATGCTTACGTGCAGGGGCGGAACTAGAATGAAAATGACCGGGGTTCACTACTTTACTAAACATATAACAACATATATAATTTTCAGGCAACAATGTACTAAACAGTAATTTATATGGCAAATATTGGCAAAATGCATCATCCAGTCAAAGATTAGGTTGAACCGGGGTGCACAACTTTTGAGTTAGGGGGTGCACGCATAGTATATATGGACTAATCTCTACTAAAAATTTTTTTTTAGCCGGTGTCCCGTGACACCGGGTACTATTACCTGCTTCCGCCCCTGCTTACGTGGTATGAATTTGAATCGACGTCGGTTCAATACACTAAAATGCTCTAACTGTTTTTAGTTTTAGTTCGCGACGTTGTTTCTTTACTGGGGATTTTTCGGACCAATAAATATTTCTTACAAGCGTACGGGGAAATACTGCACCTAAGGCTGCTCCCAATGGGCAGTATCTTAGCGCAGTTTCTTTAGTGCATAAGGAGTGTTAGGATATTATTTTCCCAATGCATGGTTTCTTATGGTGTAGTATCTTAGATTGTTTCATTTAATTACATGCATGCTCTTTACTAGTATTTGAGCATTGTGGTCTATTTGCGGCATGTACTAAAGCAATGCATGCATGGTCTTCCCAATACATGGGATCGATCACAATAAATTTTATGCGTTGGATTTCGAGACCAAACCGGTATCCAGATTAGATACTAGAGTACCCTCTCTCTTTATTAACTATTGTGCTACATCATTATTTTATCTACATGGTAGACTTAGAATTCCAGCCAGGGTGGAGTACTGGATCAGCCTAAGTACCTAAGTACCCAACTTTCTCATGTACGTGGCAGCATCTGGATCGAGAGATCTATCATAACATAGCCACTGACATGAAGCCACGCGTAGTAAGTATAACTAACCTGGCTAGCTAGGTAGGATGGTGCACAAACACCCAGGTATTTAAAGGCACAACGAGTCACGACTCACGACCAAAGTCCCGGGTTAGACCAGTTATTAGGCCGAACACAATATATACACACAGATATTGCTAGTATCTTTTTATGGGGTTTTGATTGTATATCTTAGGTCGTTGCTCCAACGGCCCTCGGCTCAAGACGTAGGCACGTAGCTGCACTCCTGAGAGCATCTACAATAGTCTATGTCACTTGTTACTAAGGGATAAACACATCAGTATTTAGATGATGTGGAGAGAAGATGGTGAGGAGAGAATGTGGTCTTGTTTCTAGATGAAGAAACAAACAAGTTGTTAATATCAAGACACAAGAAACAACAAAATAGCTATTAGAGACTTGCTTGTTACTAAAAAAATTATTTTGTGGGTAGTAATTAAAGTTTTAGATATAAAATTAAGGAATAATCTATTAGAAAACTTATTTTTTTTTATTAAATTAAATACTCTCTCCTCTCTTCCGTAACAAGCTGAGCTAAGAAAACAAAAACTATTGTATATACTCTGATGGCACGTGTATCACGGAAGTTTCACCGGGCCCATGGCGGTGAGGGGTTGGAGGGCCAGCGCCCACTCTTTACGGGACTTTCGAGTTTCCACGAAGGGCGTGCATGGTGACGTGGACCCCAGACTGGCGGGCCCACCACCAACGCGTGGGTCCACGCAACTACTAGTTGCACCCATGCAGCCAGCCAGCCAACCTCGGGGTGCGTGCACGGGGCACGCAGCTGGCCCCCGGCTTCCCACGCCGAACTTTACTTTTCAACGGCACTCACCTGGCCACACAAACCGTGCGTGCGTCTGCATGACCTGTGTGGCTTACACTGTTACACACGGCCAAGCACAACCTGTGTACATAGGCACACACATCGGTGAATACGTGCTGTTGTTGATTAGAGCTGGAGAACGAAACAATGTCGTGGATTCAGGTACGCTCAATGTGTTGCTTGGGAAACAGCTAGGGCTAGGCTATGAGACGAAAATTGTGCGGAGGAGAAGCTACCTTTGTCAGCGTCCCAAGATACATATTCTGCGTACGGATGCTTGCGGTTCCTTACGACGCTAATCAAATACTCCGTATCAAGGTTCCTTCCTCGTGTTTTTAGCATTAAAAAATTAAATATATCCGAAGACCATAACCTGATGTTGATGTTGAGCCGAAATAACGACTAGAGGAAGATAAATAGGAGCCCACTTTTTCTCTTCTGCTATTCAACTCACTTTTCACTCCAGTAGATATACAAAGCTATTAAGATCGAGGTCTCAAAATCACAGCAGAGCTGAAACCAATAAAATCAAACTTCAATGCCCCTAGGTTGGTATGACCGCTAAGCAACCGGCGGTCTGGCCACATGACCGGTCTGACCACTCCCCCTGCTGACAAAACAACATAATGATGGATTAACAAAATGATCTAACTTTTGATCTAGAGATCCAAATCATTTGATATTTCAGACAAAGCTCTACAAGAAGGCCAGGAATCTATTCCAATCGAAGATCGAGACAATCATAGCTAAGCTTCTATAAATTTTTTGATTTAGAGCAAGAGGGCACAAAACCGTGTCAAAACCTAAGTTTGATCCAAAGGCTTGCTCGTGAATGAAATATGGTGAAGATGACCTTAGATCGATTTCCACAAGTCCTACCAAGCCAAATCATAGTAAAAGACTAAGGCAAAATCCTTAGAGCACAAGAACCCCAAAATCACAAGAAAGAGAGGAAGAATAAGATATAACTCATTTTGCGCGAATTGATTGGATTGATATAGAGGGATTGAAGGTTGCAGACACTCCATCATGGAGGACAAAAACTCACTCGTGAGCACTCAATCCCATAATTTTTCTCTCAATACATTTCTCTCAACCCCTAGCCTCCTCTATTCTCTCAACTTAAAAAACAAATTTGGGCTTCTAGGCTTGGTTTGGTGAAGGTGTGCAAATCGTGCATCATCCCTTATATAGTGGAGGTTAGGTCTATAGACAACCTTAACGGGTACCCATTAAGCCAATATACAAACGAGTCTCACACTCACGCACGTTTCCCAAAGTAGATGACGATTTAGTGCTCTCGATCCTTTTCTTTACGATCTTGCCCTCCTCATGATCAAAACCGCTTCTCCTTTGCGCTGTCATGCGGTTTCTAGAAAGGTCACCAACTCGATATTTTGGTGAAGATACCAAAATACCCCTTCTCGATCCTTCCATCTTGACCAAGTCCAATCTCGTGAAGCAATCACATGTTTTGCCACACGTAGTTTCATCAATGACTTTTCTCATATCAGCAAGTCTTCCATCTAGCTCCCATCGGACTACCTCAACACTTGCACCGGCTCAAGCCAGTTGCTGCAACCCGTTGTACCAAACTTCTCATTCTTGTCGTTCTTGTCCATCTTGCGCCTTGTTTGGGACCAACCACTTCACCCAGCATCCTAAATTGTTATGGACCTTGATTTCACCAAACCAAGTCCCGGTCATCCTCGCTGTTGACCATAGTTGACTCCAAGTGTCCATGCACAACAATAGACCAAGAAATCGATTTTAGATACAAGTTCTTTGCAACTTGACTCACGTTAGCCAAAATATGCATCATGCAACAAATATGCACTAATCCCATGACTTTGGCCAAATCACAAACATTCAGCACAACTCACTTTGCATGAACTGCCATGGCCAGTCAGACTACTGGCCCTAGGCCGATTTGCTAGCCAGCCTTTGGCCAGTCAGACCGCCAACCCACGGTCGGTCTGACCGTACTCCCTGATAACAGGGAGCCGGTCGGACTACCACCGGTCAGACCACCAACCAATAGCCGGTCAGACCACTTCCCATTTCCACACAACACTCCTCTGTGGACTTTTCAGCAAAACTCTATGTAAGGACCAGGGATTAACACCCAAATCCTTTGTGCATTTCTGAACTAGTCCCATGATCAGTGGCTAGCTCACACAGTAAACAAATATGGTAACATCCATAATCGCAAAGCTTTATTAATAAATATCAGAGTTTAATTACCAGAAAAGCTTACAAGCTAACAAATAAAAACACAGCAGAAGATGAATGAACAACAGTAGAGCCCAGCTAATCTGCCACAGGTAATCTACTAGGGTAGCGGCCTAGTCGTCGAGATCTTCAGCAGATGCAAGATCCTTCTCCTCTGAATAACATTTTATTAAGCAAGAGTGAGCACAAACAACCGTGCCCCGCAAGTTACACCCAATAACAGAATTATAATGCATGCAGGGATATATCAAAGGAAAGCATATAGAGTGAATTTGCATAAAGCAATGCTTTCTTTAAATACTTCTACTAGGTTCCAAAGCAGATATTCTATAACTAAAATTCATTTTCTAAATTCTTAAGTTTTATAGTCAGATAACATTCACACAAGAGTAGTGAAGGATACCCTCCTATTACAAGGCTACTTGCCAATTTTCCATTTAGATAAACCATTTGATAAAGTCTTTTGAAAACAAAAGAAAAATCTAACTTTGCATTGGCTTTACTAAGCATGTCCATAACCATGGACACGGCTATTCCGGATAGTTTTACACTCTACAGAGATTGTACAGCTTTACCCACAAGAGATAATCACTCGCACTGTCCGCTCACACACTTCCGAAGGTGTGCGACTAAGAGATTATCACAAGGCCTTTACAATACACCATCCCACCGTAGTCCCGCCTCGCTAAGGTTTCGCTTCCTTTGGATAGAAACCCGTCGGATTTAAGCCCCCTCTTGTGCCATGTGGGAATACATAAAAGTATGTCATAAAAGACACCGACGCAACTGGATGGCATGACCACGGTGAAATGTTGCAAATTAGTTAGCCAAGTCCTGCCCATTCAGGACATGTGCTAGTACGATGTGGCTTAGCAAGGTGCGGCTTGAAGACCAATCTTTAATTGACTTGGGCGACTTTCAATAAAACCCTGGGTCTCAATCATAGAAATGAATCGATCACATGCATAAACATGCACCCATCCAAACATTCATTTTGCCTAAGTTCAAACCAATTTTCATTTTGTTTAACAAGTCAAATCATTTTATAAACTTCTATGGTAAACACAATACCATAGAATCATTTTCAAATCATAGTTGAACTTTTGGCTAAAGTTCCCCAAATCAAGATTTTTGGTCTAAGCTTTGTCTAAGCATAATTTTTCAACATGTTCTAGTCATACTAGTGTATCGACTAGATTTTCTACTAAGGTGACAAGGGAATGACAACTTCAATTTCAACATCGGTTGTACAACGGTAACGGAATTAACTAGTAATTTAAAACAAGAATTTAAATTACTGAAATATAAAAAAGCATGCAATAATAGTTTAAAACAGAATTTAAATATTTTAAATACTGGGCTCAAATATGATCAAAGGATGTAACTACCTTGCTCAATTAGTTGTTGTTCAGACACGACGTCGAAATCTGGTTCTCCAAAGTCGTCGAAATCTACACGCGCAAATAAGCCAAATTCAAATAAAATCCAAATGAACTATAATTTAGATAATTTTGGTATAGATAGCTAGATCTTGAATTTATATAATTTTAGAAATTCGAATCACTCGAATCGGAGCTCGAACGAAGGAGAACGGGCTCTTGGAAGTTTTTGAAATCACAAGGTCGAAAGGAGGTTCGACAGGTCGGAAGGTTTTGACTACATGACGTGGTCCGAAGGAGGTTCGACTACACGATGTGGTTGGAAGGAGGTTCGACTACCTGGTTTAAGGAGGTTTGACTGGTCGGAAGGAGGTTCGACTACCTGGTCGAAGGAGGTTCGATTGGTAGGAAGGAGGTTCGTCTACTCGATGTGGTCAAAAGGAGCTTTAGGTATAACACAGCACGGGGAGCTCACTAAGACCGAGAGAGAGGCCGGAGGAGGTCGGTGGACAGTGAACGGTGGAGGGGAAGCTCGTGGTCGAAGGCGAAGAAGGACGGCAGTGAAGGGGTTGACCGGGACTGAAGGAGAGGAAGAAATACGACGGCTTGTGTGAAACAAAAATGAAATTGAGTGAGGGGCTTGCTTCAATGCGTTCTGAGTCACGAATTGATGCGAGTAGAAGAGGAGGGGTTGCGCTAGCTGCCACGTGGGCACCAACGCAGGCGGGTGGGCGAGGTGGCACCGACGTGGTGCGGAGGTGCGCACCTGGTAGGCCACGATCTTACGAAGCCAACGGTGAAGACCATGTCGGCGAAGAAGCTTTGACGGCGGTGCTAGAGGCGATGGAGCTAGCTCCAGTCGGCGGCGGTGAAACTCGAAGCACGGTGAAACGAGGGCGAGAAAGGGAGAAAGGGAGAGTTGAGGGGAAAACAAGAGGAGGCAAAGGGCTTCCTTGTGCTCCATTTATAGTGAAAGTAGGGTGATCAGACGACAAGATAGTGCGGCGAGATTCACGGCGGCGCGGTGGAGACGTCGGCATTTAATGCGCACGTCGCGGCGGAGACAACGACATTTAATGTGCACGCCGCTGCGAAAAAAGAGAGAGGGAAAAATGCGCCGAGGCGAGGGTGGTAAAAACTAAAAGGATGGTCGAAACCAAAAACATGGTCGAAACCAAAAGGATGGTCGACACCAAGAGGGTGGTCGACAACGAGGAGATGGTCGACACCGAGAGGGTGGACGAAACTGAAAGGGTGGTCGACACCGGGAGGGTGGTCGACAACGAGGGGATGGTCAACACCGAGAGGGTGGTCAAAACTGAAAGGGTGGTCGTGGCGTCGTCGGCGGAGGTCCGATGCGGCGGCGACGCAGAAAAAGGCGTATAGGGGAATAGTGGCGCTAGTGAACCGGAGATGCAATCAAAGAGATAGAGAGAGTGCCATGTAGAACGCGAAGCGACGAATCCAACGTTGGTGGTGGTTTGGACAGAGGACCTTCGATGGCGAAGTCCGACAGAGAAGAAGCTTCGGCAGCGCACGGTCACCGACGAAGTCCGGGCAAACGGGGAGGGGTTAGAGAGTGGGGTTGGCAGCGATTTGAAGAGGGAGGTTGGGAGCAAGCGGTGCTCCAGAGAAAAGAAAGGGAGCACGATGTAGAACGTCGCGAGGCAAACTTAATGAAGTGGACGATGTCGCCGAGAGATCAACGACGGCGCCGAAAATGACGACGGAAGGTAGAAAAGAAATAAAACAGACCGGGTTACAAGAAACAACACCGATTTGAATAAAATCCAAGAAAACCTAGAAAATCCAGAAAACTCGATTTAGAATATAATTAAAGTTTGATTTACTCATATTAAATTGTTTTAAATTTATGAAAATTCAAATTAAGCTTTAACAACTTAGGATAAATCAAATGGTTATTTTTTTATTTTGAAAATTTCAAAAAGCCCTAAAAAAAATGGGATGTTACACTCTATCTAGTTTCGCGTCTAGTCTCTATTTTCAATGGTCCCTAGTGCAAATATATCCCCCAAACACTTCCACACAAATGTTTTGTGTCCATTTGGCTCAACATCGCACCGCCGGTCTGACAACCACCTATGGCCGGTCAGACAGCCCCCTAGACCAGTCAGACCGCTTGAAGCCTGACAGCAATCCGACAATTTGCAAAACTGAGAGTTCACCCTCCAAACTCATCGACAATGATGTCAATTGTTCATCACCTAGATTAGGACCAAACCACATGGTCTCTAAAATCTCCCTCTTGATGAACACATCAACAAACAACCAAAAAAATGCAATTTGGAGGTAGTTTAAAAAATACTCGCTCAGTTTTGCAAAAAGGCTCAACTTTGTCCATAAGAAAAAGAAAGCCATGAAAATGACCAAGTGTTGAAAAGACTCGCTCGGTTTTGCAAAAACTCACTCGAGGTCCATATGAAAGTGTCGGGTCACGGGTAGGCTACGATAGCACAAAACAAAAATTCTACAGCGCAACCAAGGAACCTCCGCTAGTAATAGATCACGTGATTACCACTAGACGTGCTGACTCGTAGCGAAAGTAGAGTCGATATAGCGAGTTGATGCAATAGTGTTCATACTCTCTGCACGACTTCTCCTCCTGTTCCTGTGATCGTCACAAGTTGTGGATCGTCCTAGTGCTGATGCTTCGCAACAACACCTCCAAGGTATGCACACATACGGGGCAGGGCCACCACGCGCTGGAGTGCTAGCACCTGCGGCGTGGTTGAGGAAGGCATGGCTATTAGGGTTTCGGGAGTTCTTCCAAAAGATCATCATCACACCCCATGCCACCGCCCCTCTATATATAGGCATTCGTGATGGGTCTCGAACTTGAGGCCCATTAGGAACTCATGGCCTACAAGAATTTGGATCACTATCCAAATCAAATCCTAGCCCTTTAAGTGTGCGACCATATAGGTTCATGTGTAATTGGTTGTGACTCAGAAACTCTTTTTCGACCACGAGTTATTAGCGGTACCTAGCAGGACATAACGATTCCTGAATACACATAGAATATATCGGACGAACCTTCATACAATATGATCTACGACCAGGTCCTTATCACTTACGACCAGCTCGTATCTAGTCATGACCAGTCCATATTTAGTCTCGACCAGTTCGTAACTCCTTACGACTAGGTTTCGACCTCTTAGTGATCATGTTCGACCAGCCTACGACCAGCTCGTATCTCCATACGACTAGTTCGTATCTGATCGAACTGAATGACTTGCTCATCTATTCTCCCTTTGCCTCATGATATCTGGTTGAACTCCAGGTGAGATATTATGTCATCCATGTACTGTTCAATACTTTCTCGATCAAGTGTCGAATAACTTCATGTGGTCGACACTTCGACCACTAGTGGCATGGCCATGCACTTTCTTTATCCGACCACAACGAGGGGCCCAGAGACATATCTCCTGTTATGTTAGGAGGGGCAAATCCCATATCCGACTAGTCACATCCCTCCGCATGTTTCATAGCATACCCAAAAGTGTTGGACCGAAAAGGCGACTAGAGGGGGGTGAATAGGAGCTCAAAATCTTTTTCGAATAAGATTGGATCCAATAATAATTTCACTCCAATAGCTATGAGAGCTATGAAGATCAATATACAAGTATAGCGGAAGCCTTGTATTGAATCCTAATCAAACCCCCAAAGCACAGGAGCAAAAAACCAAAAGCTATGCTGAAAATTCAGGAATCGGTACTACCACCATTGTAAGTGCGGTACTACCTCATCGCGGTACTATTGCAGGCAAAATAAAGGTACTACCTTTTATCTTGACGATGAACAGAACAGTCTGAAAACGAAATCGAAAATCATCGTAACTTTTAAACCGTAAGGCCAAACTCCACCAAATTTGGAACACACCTTCCTAAGGATATTAGGAACCTATTCCAATCAAGGATCGCAGAGATCCAAGCCAAAGTTCCTATCTTTTTCAGATTGAACGAAGGTGGTACAAAAATGAGTCAAAAACGAAACTATGATCTAGAGACTTGCTCGTGGGTGAATGATGATCAAGATGATCCTAGATGGGTTCCCACATGTCCCAGCAAGTTAGATCACGGCAAGAAACCAACCAAAAACTCGCGGATCAAAGAAAGACTCAAAATCATCAAATAGAGAGAAAGAAAGCAAATGAACTCATCTTTGAGAGAACTTTCTTTGGATTGATTTGATATGGTATTGGTTTCTGACCACTCCATCAATGGAGGATAAAGACTCAATACATGAGCACGAAATCAAATCCAACTCTCTAGAACCCTAACCTCCAACTATCAACTCCCTAAGCACAAAAGCAAAACTAGGGTTTACAATGCAATGAAAGGGTTGAGGTGGCGATCCGGCACACCCCTATTTATAGTGGAGGCTTAGACCTTCTAGAAGAGTAACCCTAATGGGCTCCGTTAAGGCCCAAAACAAGCGGGTCACACACGCACGCATCTCAAAGCGCCGTCTTCACTTTTCTTGACCTAATCCACTTCTTGGCCACCGACTTGCGCTTGTGGGTTGGCATTAGGTCACCAAGGCGGTGTTGGTGAAATTATCAAAATACCCTTCTCGATCTTTTGCAAAGACCGAGTCCCATCTTCGTGAAGCACCTCCATGCCGCCACGTGTAGGTTGATCGGTGACTCTCTTCATGTCGGCAAGTCTCTCCCATCCGGCTCCACCGAAACCACCATGGCACTTGCACCGACCCCCCCGCCGCTTGATCGAACACGTCGCACCGAACTGCCCGTTCGGTCACCTTTGTCCCTCTTGCGCCATGCTTGACTCTATTGACCTCACCCGGCATCCCCGATCGTTCTGGACCTCAGCTCTCCAAGCTTAGTCCCGATCATCCTCGCCGTTGACCGTCATTGACCTCCAAGCAACCTGCACATCAATAGACAAAGAAATCGAATCAGGAACAAGTTCTTCACAACTTGACCCACGTTAGTCAAAACATGCATCATGCAACACATATGCCATGACACCCATGAACTTGACCTAACCCAAAAGCAATTCTCCAATTGAAAAGAGATTGACACAAAATCGGTACTACTGGCCGTGTTAGGGCGGTTCTCCGCCATCTTGATCGCATCAGCTCAACAACGGCGGTACTACCATTACCAAAGGAAATCCAAAACTTCCCAAAATACACTTGTTCGGAAAAACCATACCGCTCACAGCGATGTCGTTAAAATCATCGCGGTACTATCAAGCAACCATAGCGCGGTACTACGCTCCTCGAGAAATCCAAAACACAAATTACACTCGTTACGGAAAAACCATACCGCTTTGCTTGTGGTAATATCGCCCCGGTACTACCGTAAACACAATCGGTACTCCGATGATCGACACTTGCGAAAAGCAGATTTCAACAAAACCGAAAACGATCGTTTCGACAAACCCAAAGAGCTATTGCCAATTGTATCATCACATTAAGATCGTGAGCATATCCCCATGATATCCACAATCTCCCCCTTGATGAACACATTGGCAATTTCCCACAAATGCGAATTTTGAGGTTTGAAAAAGTAAAAACTCGGCGTTTTCGCTCAAAGGCACAACTTGGTCCAAATGCGAGAACAAGCAGAGGGAATGACCAAGTTGGCTCCAGAATAGAATCAGCAAGTGAGATACGGCAAAAGAAAGCAAGAAAGCTTCATTTTCGAGAAACCGGTCAAAATCTCACTTAAGGTCCATATGAAAGAACAATTGTTCGATATGACCTTTGATCATTGTGAGGTTCAAGAATTGCAATTCAAGTTCAGAAGTAGCAATAAAACCATAAGAATGCAAATAAGAAACTCACCCTCACTATGATCCTCAACTTTTCAATTTTTCTCTAAGTAGCTCCCCCTTTTTCATAATTCCCCTTTTTCAAACATCTTCTCCCCTTTAACACAAAATTTTCAAATATCTTCTCCCCCTTTGACAATGGAGTCATCAAGGAATCACACCTTCCTCTCGTCCAGAGATGACAAATGTAGAATGAAGAAAAAGCATAAGATGGAGCATGCATGAAATGCAATGGAGTGGCTTCAAATTTTTTTTTTTGTATTTTTCAATTTTTGAATACAAGAAGCTTTGGAGATTACCCAAAAGAACAAGTTAGCATTTCTAAAGTTGCACAAACAACATATCAAGCCTAACAGCACTAGCAAGATCATGATAAAACATATATAACAAAGCTAAGCAAGAAGGCTCAATATAAAGCAATGAATTTTAGCATTTTAAGCAAGGCTTCAAATCTAGCAAGTTCATCAACAGGGATCCTAAAATGATACTGGCCATGTCAAAATGTCAAAATTAGATCAAAAAGCTAACAAAGACCACATTAAGAGACAAACAGGTCCTGAATTGAATCATTTTGCTCATTTTTCTCAAACGCCCATTTTTCAACAGTTTTTGAATATTGAAGTTGACTAATGGTCTAACTTAGTGACAAGATCCTAGACTAGGAGCCATCCACAAACTCATCCTAAGTTTCGACCAAAAGTTGATTAAAGGTATATCTTAGTGAAGAAGATCCTGGACTAGGAGCCATCCACAAACTCTTCCTAAGCTTCTATCAGGGCGACAAATCTTGAGGTTCATGTCAGTTGTGACAAAGCAGTCCCCATGAGATCGTCGGATCATCAAACTATCTCCAAGTTCATGTCTTTGACATGCGGTCTCGTAAAGTAGTTTGGCACAAATTAAGCATAAGACAATCTTGAATATTGATTTTTCATTTTTCACAAGAGCAGTTTTAGATTCTCAAGAACACAAGAAGCTCAAGTAATGATCAAAGCTAGATTCAAGAGCTAACAAAGCAATTTTGACAGGGCCAATGTCACAAAAGGAGCACTAATTGCGCAACTGGCTAAACAATTCACAAATTGCTAATTTCTTAATTCAAGTTGTTTTTCAAGTTCTAGCTCATACAACAAAGACTTAGCTACACATGTGAAAGCATGATAATTCTAGCAAGTCAAAGAACTAGACATGGCATTGAGCAAGAATTTGAAACACTAAAGCTCCAAAGGGTAATATGCAAAGCTTCATCAATTTTAAAAGATAAGCAGACAAGCTTATATTACAATGCATCTTTTTGGATTTTTCATATAAATGCAATATGATACAATGAGATGCAAGAAAAGCTCGAAAAGCCTAAAAGATCAAAAAGATCAACAAGTTCAAAAAAAAAAATCAAGAAAAGATCAAATGAACAAGGAAAGATCAGAAAAGATCCAACTCCCCCTCAAACCAACCCATAGGGATAAATTACCCCTAACTCAGTCCTCAAGGTGGCAAACCTTGTTGGGTCTAAAGGCTTGGTGAGGATATCGGCTAGCTGAGCCTCGGACTCCACAAAATGCAGCACAATATCACCCTTCTCAACGTGATCTCTAAGGAAGTGATAGCGAATGTCTATGTGCTTGGTCCTAAAATGTTGCACTGGGTTTTTAGCAATGTTAATAGCAGAAGTGTTGTCACAGAAGAGAGGAACACTAGCAAAAGTTAACCCAAAATCCTTAAGAGTGGAGACCATCCACAAAATTTGACTCTGACAACTAGCGGACTACATATTCAAACTTGGCGATGGATTGTGCAATGAAGACCGCTTCCTAGAAGACCAAGAGACAAGAGAAGTGCCTAGAAATGACATGTGTCGGATGTGCTCTTCCTATCTAGCCTCTGACCCTTAAAATCGAATCTGAAAACCCCGAATGGACGGCGAAGAAGAACAAGAATACCAAATGCCATCTTGAAGGGTAGAGTGTAAATACGAAAAAAATGCGCTTAACGGCTTGGCGATGTGAAGTCCTCGGTGACACTGAAACCTCGCCTGAGGCGGACCATGCGAAGTGGATGTCGGTCTTGAGGCCTTCAGTGCGAAGGAGCCGATCATCTTTGCGGTACTCGCGTTGATCCGGCTTCTCCTTCCTCATCTGGATCCAAAAGCGATCGATGTCGCCATGGGAGTGGCGATAAACTACAATCACCATCTCAAAGCGCTTGAGCAAATCCTTGGTGTGCCGTTTGATGGATGAAGATCCCTTCCTTGCACTGCTTGATTTGTAGCCCCAGAAAGTAGTTGAGCTCTCCCATCATACTCATTTCAAATTCCCTGGACATGGTCTCAGAAAAACTGGAAACAAGAGCATTAGAAGAACCACCAAAGATAATATCATCAACATAAATCTGAACAAGCAGGAAGTCATTGCCATGCCTAAGAATGAAAAGAGTCTTATCTACTTTTCCCATTTCAAAATCATTCTTAAGCAAGAAGGTCTTAAGTCTATCATACCAGGCTCTAGGGGCTTGCTTAAGACCATACAAGGCTTTGGATAACTTGTAAACACGATCAGGGTGCTTGGGATCCTCAAAGCCAGGGGGTTGCCTAACATACACTTCCTCCTCTATAAAACCATTCAGAAAGGCACTCTTAACATCCATTTGATGCAACCTAAAACCTTTAGATGCAGACAAATGCAAGCAAATCTTGAATGGCTTCTAATCTAACAGCAGAGGCGAAGGTCTCATCAAAATCTAACCCCTCAACCTGGCTAAAACCCTGAGCTACCAACCTAGCCTTGTTTCTAACCACAGAACCATCCTCATTTTGTTTATTTTTGAACACCCAGCGGGTTCCTATAACATTATGACCACTAGGAGGATCTACAAGGTTCCAAACTTTATTTCTTTCAAAATTCTCTAAGTCCTCATGCATGGCATTGACCCAACTAGCATCGAGATAAAGCATGTGATATATCTTTGGGTTCAAAAGAAGCTACAAATGCAGAGTGAGAGAAAAGACTCGGATCATGATACAGGCGAGTGACTCGCTCATGGAGATTACCAATCATCGATCCGGAGGTGTTGCTTCGAATGTGCAAAGGAGGCGCTGGGGAGATAGCATCTCCTCAACCTCCATGAGTATTCTTGATGAAGAAAGTCGCGCAGAGCCTCAATTGGAGGTGAAGCGATCGTGGCGAGTTACGGGCTTGGGCGGCTTGCAGGGAACATCGAGAATACGGTGAAGGAGCAAAATCAAGTTCATCCTCATCTTCTTCAACAAAAATACTCTCCGTCACCTGTAAGTCACCTGAAACATCGGATCTAGCTCTAGGGCTAGTCTCATCAAAAGTGACATTGCATGTCTCTGAACAATGTTAGTTTCAACATTAAAACCCGAAAACCCTCGAATGAGCGGGATAACCCGAAATAAACCATCACAAGTCCTTGATTCAAATTTATCTAGGTTCCTGTCTTGAGAATAAAACACTTGATCCAAAGACTCGAAAGTGAGAGCGAGAGGGTTTTTACGCCAAAAGCGAAGCTCATATGAAGTCTTGCCCAAAGGCGGTCTCAAAAAGACACGGTTTGAAATATGGCAAGTTTGTAGCAATAGCCGACCCAAAACCTCCTCGGTGTGCTATACTCATCTAGCATCGTTCTAGCCATCTCAACTAGAGTCTGTTCTTCCTTTCCTAGCGCCATTTTCTTGAGGGGCGTGTGGAGAGAAGCGATGCTCAATCTGCTTTCGGCACAAAAAGAAGCGAAAAAAGCATTTTTGAACTCCGTGCCATTGTCTTTGTGGATCGCTCTCAAGGCACCGGGAAGTTGAAGCCAAGCGAAAAACAAGGTCATGAAAATGATCAAAAGCCTCATCCTTGAAGCAAGAAAGAACACCCAAGAGTATCTCGAAAAATCATCGACTATGACAAGAATGTACCAATTGCCACCGGTGGCCGAACCCTAGCGGGACCAGCGGTATCCATATGAAGCAAGCTGTCTGGTCCGTCGGTCATGACCATAGTCAATAGCGGGTGTGGTGACAACTTGCTTGCCATGCCTCTGAGCGCTATCTGACATCCTTGGCGACTTTGAGTTTAGGCAAACCTCTCATGAGATCAAGGCCGCTAACTTCGTGTCGGATGATCAAAACCAATGTGCCCCAACCGTCGGTGCCAAAGCCGGATATCGGAAGAAGAAGCAATTAAGCACTTAAGGGATCCGACAAGAGACTCGAAAAATCGGCTCAAAAATTGTACCAACTCTAGAAATCCAAAAAGCAGCTCACCAAAAGAATCAAGCACACGATAGGCATTCTTCTTAAAAGCGAGTCTCATAACCATCATCGAGAAGTCTGTGAGGCGAAAGGAGATTGTACCTTAGCTTAGACACAAGCGGCGTCTTTGAGAATGAACTTGTCGTTCACCTAATCATTCCGGTTCCTTCAATGCGCCCTTGTGTATCATCTCCAAAGGTGATGAAGTCATCACCGGTTGATCGCGTGAAGGAGGTGAACCATCTTGAGTCTCCGGTCATGTGGCGTGAACACGGTCGACGAACCATGTGTTCTTCCCCTTCGCGCCAATCACGAAAATCAAGGAACAAAAGCGATGTGTCTCAATCTTGGGGTTAGTTAAAAGCGACTTGGGAATCGATCTTGAGACACTCGTCTGCGAGTAGTATGCAAAGCGGATGTGCTATCCTTGACTTTATTAGCAGTTCTATTATGAGCAATGGTAACAAGAACATGAGATGCATCTGTCTAGGAACATGGTGATGAGCATGTGCAACAAATCCTAGGCGGGTTTCTTCTTTTGGGCGTGACCATGTCTCATAAAAGCTCTAGGTTGATTAGATGACATTCTAGCAATATTTCTCTTAGCGTTCTTCAACCTCATGTGAGAACTCAACCAAATATCCACTCTTCTTGCAATAGGTGCAATGGTTTTTGTACCCTGGGAGAAGCACCTTTTGCCTCAAAAGAAGGTTGGACAAACCTGCTGATTTAAAAGCAGTTTTTGCAAGTTGGGTTTTAAATTCAACTAAGCCATTTTCCAAGACACGAATGACATTAGACTTGGACATGTCTGGCGAGTTGTATCCTAAACCTTGCTTCTTAAAAGGAGTTTTAGATTTATCTAGAATCATGTTTAACTGTTTTTCACCATTAGAGAATCTTTCTAAAGTATCCTTGAGATATACATTCTCTTTTCCAATATTAGCACATGATTCACAAGTCTTGCCTTTAATGGCTCTAGCATGTTTCTTCTTAAGATAAGCAACTTCAAGCTTATAGGCAGCACAAGAAGCACAAGATGTAGAATCAATTGTATTCTTAAGCTTGGCAAATTTAGCTCTAATCGCTTCTAGAATATCCTTAACTTCATGTTCACGTTCTAGCGTAAAGAGCAAAAGCTAGATTTCACATTGCGAAGCATCCAAATTGCTAGACTCTAAGCATTTTTCACATGGAGCAGATTTAACATCAATTGGCTCGGTTCTAGCATTTTCAAGTTGATGCAAAGCAATATCATGAGCGATTGTAGCTTAGGCGAGTTGAGTGCAAAGCATGATAGGATGAACATTCATCAACATCTAGACTCTTAGCATTCACAAGTTCTAATGTCAAATTCTCGACTTGTGACTCTAGATCCTTTTTCTTAGCCATGGTAAACTCTAAAGCCTTATCCTGACTAAGCAATTGCTCATACATGTTATCGCATCTAGCGAAAAGGACATCATAGGATGGGAGTACCTCATCATTGTCATCGGCGTCGTAGTCGGCCATGAAGCTTATCTTAGGTGAAATCCTTGGCCTTCCTTTCTTGTCTTGAGGATCTCCTCCTCCTTGTCCTCCTCGCTCCGGAGTCCACATCGCTCATGGATTGATCTCCAAAGCGGCAAGGACCCGGTGAGCGCCTTCATGAGCTTGGCGACATCATACTTGGGCTTGCCCCTTTAGGCTTCTTCGAGGTAGGCTTCTCATCCTTGCGGTTGCCCTTACCTTTCGGCTTAGGGCGGTTGGTGGGATGTGATATAGCTCTCCACACTCATAGCATGTCACGGGGCCACCTCTCTTTACATTTACGACATTGTTATATGCAGTGTGACTTTCTTGGCTAAAAGAGCTAAATCGGCCGGAAGACTCTCAAACTCTTCTTCTTGAATAGCGAGATAAACATGCAAGAAAAACCGAAGAAGACTCGGAAGAACCATCGAGAGTCCTTTGAGAGGATCGGCCACCAAAGCCATGTTATCCTTCTTAGGATTACCGCCTCTCTTGATCTCATGAGTTTTAGCTTGCTATAAAGCAGCTCAAAGTGAGATTAGAGATCGATATTCTCCTCTATGGCGATTGCCTTCATCTCCCCTCCTTGGTGTTGATTGCGGCCAAGAGGTGGGTGGCATTCTCAGATTGAGAGTACTCAATGTCAATGACTCTCATCGATTGATCACCTTGTTAAAGCGAGTAAAGACGTCATCGATGCTCTCACGGGGCGCATCTCGAATTTGTTGTACTCTTGCTTGTAGACGATACAGCGCACTTGCTTGATTTGGGACGATCCCTCATGGTAAGTTTCGAGGGTGTGCCAAATCTCATGTGCGGTCGCAAGATTGCAAATCTGTGGATATCATGGGGATATGCCTGAGATCTTAGGATGATGTTACAATTGGCAATGTCGTTTTTGGTTTGTTGAAACAGCGTTTTCTGCAAGTGTTAGGATTTTCGGTCATACCGGCGTGTAGCAGCGATGCGACCGCATCCTGACTCTGACCTTAAGATACTTGGCGGTATGGCCGAATCCGGTCGTTCGAGTTTTAGGTGGCGGTTTGATATTTCGAAGCGAGTGTAATTTGAGTTTTGGTTTCTCTGGGGTGTGATGCGACCGCGATTATGGATCTTGGTACTACATGATCTTGATAATCTGAAGCCATAACATGGCGGTATACCGATTTTGTCTTGATTGTCATTTCTATTTTAAATTGCTTTTGGGTTAGGTCAAGTTCATGGGTTTCATGGCATATGTGTTGCATGATGCATGTTTTGACTAACGTGGGTCAAGTTGTGAAGAACTTGTTCCGGATTCGATTTCTTTGTCTATTGATCGCGAGGTTGCTTGGAGGTCAATGGCGGTCAGCGGCGAAGATGATTGGGACTAAGCTTGGAAGTGAGGTCGAAACGATCGAGGATGGGGTGAGGTCAATGGAGTCAAGCATTGCACAAGAGGACAAAAGGTGACGAGCAGGCGATTCGGTGCGACGGGTTCGATCAAGTGGGCGGGGTCGGTGCAAGTGCCATGGTGGTTTCGGTGGGGCCGGATGGGAGACTTGCCGAGCATGAAGAGCATTGGATCAACCTACGTGGCGAAGCATGGGAGGTGCTTCACGAAGATGGGACTCGGTTGCAAAAGATCGAGAAGGGGTATTTTGGTAATTTCACCAAATCTGCCTTGGTGACCTAATGCCAACCCAGCGGGCGCAAGTCGGTGCGTCAAGAAGTGGATTAGGTCAAGAAAAGTGAAAACGGCGCTTTGAGATGCGTGCGTGTGTGACCCGTTTGTTTTGGGCATTAACGAGGGCCCATTGGGGTTACTCTTCTAGAAGGTCTATGCCTCCACTATAAATAGAGGGTGTCTTTGGACTGACCACCTCAACCCTTTCATTGTGTTTGAAACCCTAGTTTGCTTAGGGAGAGGATTAGTGGAGGTTAGGGTTCTAGAGAGTTGGATTTGATTCGTGCTCATGTATTGAGTCTTTGTCCTCCATTGATGGAGTGGTACGTAAACCAATACCATATCAAATCAATCCAAAAGTTCTCTCCAAGATGAGTCTATTTGCTTTCCTTCTCTCTATTTGATGATTTGAGGTGTTTCTTTGATCCATGAGTTTTTGTTTGGTTTCTTGCCGTGATCTACCTTCTTTGTGACATGTGGGAACCCATCTAGGATCATCTTGATCATCCATCACCCATGAGCAAGGTTTAGATCATGTTTAGGTTGAAACTTCGGTTTTGAAACCTCCTTCGTTCAATCCAAGAAAGGTAGGAACTTTGACGTGGATCTAGTCATTCTTTGCTTGGAATAGGTTCCTAACTTCTTTGGGAAGGTGTGTTTCAAATCTCGTGGCGTTTGGCCAAGTGGATCAAAAGTTGTGCCAATTTTGGTTTTTAAATCGTCAGGTTGTTCGGGACAATCGGTACGACCGCTTGGTTTGCCTACGGTCATACCGCGCACATCAGATGCGACCGCTCGTTTCTCTCGGTCATACCGCACATCGATGCGACCTTGGTTTACTATGGTTGTTCGATTTCCCTAATTTTTCAGCACTTCTTGATTTTGTTTCTTTGAGCTTTGGGGGTTAGGAGTGGATTCAACACAAGACTTCCTCGTGCTTAATCATTGATCTTCATAGCTCTCATAGCTATTGAAGTGATTCTGAGTTGAATCCATTCAAGTGAAAAAGATTTTGAGCTCCTATTCACCCCCTCTAGTCGCCTTTTCGGTCCAACAAAATCTATCGTACTCTTGCCTACCAAGCCCGGCATATAGAAGGTTATTTGCCTTGTTGTTGTTAGCCAAGAGAATTTCTTTGAAGCCGGCGTAACAACCGGACAAAAGCGGCGGGGCTCGAACAACCTCCCATATAGCTTGTCGCCCGCTCTCTAGGAAGACTTGCATGCGATTCTTCCAATAGGCATAGTCGAGCCCATCAAAGACATGCGGCAGTGAGTACTTATCCATCGCCAAGTTCGGTGACGGTTAAGATCAAGATTGAACTAGCAGGACTCTGATACCACTGTTGGACGAAAAGCGACTAGAGGGGGTGAATAGGAGCTCAAAATCTTTTTGAATAAGATTGGATCAATAATAATTTCACTCCAATAGCTATGAGAGCTATGAAGATCAATATACAAGTATAGCGGAAGCCTTGTATTGAATCCTAATCAAACCCCCAAAGCACGAGGAGCAAAAACCAAAAGCTATCTTTGAAAATTCAGGAATCGGTACTACCACCGTTGTAAGTGCGGTACTACCTCATCAGCGGTACTACATGAGCAAAATAAAGGTACTACCTTTTATCTGACGATGAATAGAACGACTGAAAGCGAAATCGAAAATCATCGTAACTTTTAAACCGTAAGGCCAAACTCCACCAAATTTGGAACACACCTTCCTAAGGATATGAGAAACCTATTCCAATCAAGGATCGCAGAGATCCAAGCCAAAGTTCCTATCTTTTTCAGATTGAGCGAAGGTGGTATAAAAACGAGTCAAAAACGAAACTATGATCTAGAGACTTGCTCGTGGGTGATTGATGATCAAGATGATCCTAGATGGGTTCCCACATGTCCTAGCAAGTTAGATCACGGCAAGAAACCAACCAAAAACTTCATGGATCAAAGAAAGACTCAAAATCATCAAATAGAGAAAGAAAGCAAATGAACTCATCTTTGAGAGAACTTTCTTTGGATTGATTTGATATAGTATTGGTTTCTGACCACTCCATCAATGGAGGACAAAGACTCAATACATGAGCACGAAATCAAATCAACTCTCTAGAACCTAACCTCCAACTATCAACTCCTAAGCACAAAAGCAAAACTAGGGTTTACAATGCAATGAAAGGGTTGAGGTGGCTGTCCGGCACACCCCTATTTATAGTGGAGGCTTAGATCTTCTAGAAGAGTAACCTAATGGGCTCCGTTAAGGCCCAAAACAAGCGGGTCACTGCGCCACGTATCTCAAAGCGCCGTCTTCACTTTTCTTGACCTAATCCACTTCTTGGCCGACCGACTTGCGCGTGAGTTGGCATTAGGTCACCAAGGCGGTATTGGTGAAATACCAAAATACCCTTCTCGATCTTTTGCAAAGACCGAAGTCCCATCTTCGCCAAGCACCTCCATGCTTCACCGTGTAGGTTGATCCGGTGACTCTCTTCATGTCGGCAAGTCTCTCCCATCCGGCTCCCACCGAAACCACCATGGCACTTGCAGGCCGGCCCAAGCTTGATCGAACCCGTCGCCGAACTACCGTTCGGTCACCTTTATCCCTCTTCGCCATGCTTGACTCTATTGACCTCACGGCATCCCCAATCGTTACGGACCTCGGCTCTCCAAGCTTAGTCCCGATCATCCTCGCCGATTGACCGTCATTGACCTCCAAGCAACACGCACATCAATAGACAAAGAAATCGAATCAGGAACAAGTTCTTCACAACTTGACCCCGTTAGTCAAAACATGCATCATGCAACACATATGCCATGACACCCATGAACTTGACCAAACCCAAAAGCAATTCTCCAATTGAAAAGAGATTGACACAAAATCGGTACTCTCTGCAGTGTTAGGGCGGTTCTCACCGCCATCTTGATCGTCAGCTCAACAACGGCGGTACTACCGTTACCAAAGGAAATCCAAAACTTCCCAAAATACACTTGTTCTGGAAAAACCATACCGCTCACACGTGGTCGTTCCGTCATGCGATACTACCGGCAACCATAGCGCGGTACTACCGCTCCTCGAGAAATCCAAAACACAAATTACACTCGTTCTGGAAAAACCATACCGCTTTGCTTGCGGTAATACCGTCCAGCGGTACTACCGCCAAACACAATCGGTACTACAGATGATCGACACTCTTTGAAAGAGTTTCAACAAAACCGAAAATGATCGTTTCGACAAACCCAAGAGCTATTGCCAATTGTATCATCACATTAAGATCGTGAGCATATCCCCATGATATCACAATCTCCCCTTGATGAACACATTGGCAATTTCCCTAAATCTGAATTTTGAGGTTTGAAAAAGTAAAAACTTCGGCGTTTTTAGGCTCAAAGGCACAACTTGGTCCAAATCGAGAACAAGCGGAGGAATGACCAAGTTGGCTCGAAATAGAATCGACCAAGTGAGATCTGACAAAAGAAAGCAAAAAGCTTCATTTTCGAAGCGGTCAAAATCTCACTTAAGGTCCATATGAAAGAACAATTGTTCGATATGACCTTTGATCAAAAACAAATCTCGTTCTCCATCCCCTCATGGCGCCCTCACATCGCGGCTCATCCCATACAGCGTCTGAGCGCAACACCCCCTTCCTCCCGTGATCCTGTCCCTTTCTCACCACACCTCTCTCTGCACTTTTTACTATTTTTGTTCTTCGTTGGGGACTCCCGTGTGCGCCGCTTCTGTTTGGGTTCTTGCGGTGTGATGCAATGGAGATATGGAGTGAGGTGAGAAAAAAGCGAGAACAGGATGTAAAGGCGGGGCTTCGGCCTCCTTTGCTTAATACTACTCGTAAAGCATCGTGGCGAATCGGCGATCTTGATCACGGAGAGGAGATGTCGGTGAGCAGAGCGGGCAGCACTTTGTCCCGAGGGGCGAGGCAGCGAGGAGGCCGATGTGCGGGAGTTCTATGACGATGCAGCGCCCAAGCGCCACTCCAAGCCCTCCCGCAGCGAGCACTCCACCATCCACACCGAAGTGCTCCTGTTCCTCCGTGCCATGAAGGACAGCTTGCCGGACCAGCGCGAGAAGTACGATGAGTTCATGGAGATCATGTGCGAGTTCAAGAGTGAGAGGTTGGTGATACATTAGTAGTAGCGTCTGCGATTTATCGATTCCTGCTGTTATGACTTAGGGTCGAACCCTTTGAACCTATGGACCAACAGATTGATTAACCTTTTGCTCCTAATTTCTTTTGGGTCGAACCTTCAACCCATTTTGTAGAAATTTGTGGAACGGATCGATGATCCAATCGACCAGCGTGAACCACTCCCACCCCTAGGTGCGATCCAGCCGGAGCTTAGTCCGGTCCAATTTCACTGTTTGATCATGTGTCCGGTCTAGTTTCACTATTAGATCAAGCATGCAAGCTGACCACTATTGAACTGGCAAAACTAGGGTTGAATTGATGGTTTTTGGTGAAACGGGAGAAAACCAGGTGCGATTAGGGGTGGGAGTTAGTCGATCTGAACTGATATGGACTGTCCCCATACGGCCCAGATCTTTAAGTAGGTGCAATGGGTTCGTCCATTTTCTAAAACTCTTTTGAACCCAATGACCCACTGGCTCCCGTGGGTCGCTCCGATGCGCTGAGCATTCGCTGAGTAAGTAACACTTCATACCAGAAGGTATTATAGCTAAAGAACTCGATGTTGATAGACATGAATAGGAGGGACGCCGACAAGAAGATGGCCTACTCGATGCGGAGGACGAGGCTACTGTTGGGATACGGGTAGGCTACGATAGCAACAATTCAAAATTTCTACCACGGAAACCAGGAAGCCAAACAAGAAGATGATCACGGATCGTTACCACTAGGCCAGCGAACAGCGGAAGAAGTGTCGAAGCGGCTGGTCCGACGAAGAAACGCGTCGATGTCTTGGTCGTAGTCGATCGTCCGGCGTCTCGTGAGTTGATCGTCTCCTCCGGCACCTCTGCGGTTCCTTGCGAAGATCGTGGATCGTCCTTAAGCGCAACAACGTAGAAGCGCCTCTATGGTATCCACCGTCGAGGAAGGAACAACCGTGCGCCGGTGTGCTAGCACCATCGCGCGGGAGGCACTCAAGAAGATGGCGGCTAGGGTTTGGTAGGTCAACTTGCGTCAACTCACCCCTCCCATGACCTCATGCATCTCCTTATATAGGCCCGTGGCGGATCCTATCCAAACACTCTTCTGAATCGTATTCGTCTTGGTTTGTTCAACCCGTTAAGTGTGTGACCCGTTAGGTTCATGTGTAGTTCGGTTGTGACTCGGAAACCCTTCAGGCCACGAGTAAATAGCGGTTCCTAGCAGGACATCACGATTCCGAATACACACAAATTATATCGGACGAACCTTAATGCAATATGATCTCGACCAGGTCCTCATCACTTACGACCAAGTCCTATCTCTATCTGACCGGTTCATATTTGATCACGACCAACTCGTAACTCCTTACGACTTGGTTTCGACCACTCTGTGATTACGTTCGACCGATCTCGACTTGCTTGTATCTCCATCGACCGGTCCATAGTTGGTCGAACTAAGCATTTCTCACGTATTCTCCCTTTGCCTCACGATATCTGGTTGAACTCGGGTGAGATGTTGTGTCATCCATGGACTGTTCAATGCTTTCTCGATCGAGTATCGGATAACCTTATGTGGTCGAACTCTTGACTACGATGGCATAGCCATGCACTTTCTTTATCCGACCACTTGAGGGCGAGATATCTCTCTGTTATGTTAGGAGGGCAAATCCATATCCGACCGATCACATCCTCTGCATGTTTCATAGCATACCCAAAAGCTACCTTTATAACTACCCGATTATGAGTAGCGTTTGGCAACCTAAAGTGCTATTACACATGTAGGAAACCATCTTGATCTCGGGTCTAAGGATTATACATCATCATTGCTTGAGACCAACTAACGACACATAGAATCATAACAATCTCAATAGTGTCTCAAGGTGGGTCTTATCAACACCATGTTCTCTAACACGTGTCCACATTATTGATTCGATATCCTATATCCATGACCGGTGAAACATGGTCATCAATCAATACATGTCTTTGGTCGTAGAGTCACTAGTGTTCAGACCGGTGATTTTCGACCGGGGATATTTTAGAACGACATCATCATAAGTTAAAAGAGCTTCACCAACAAGTCACATACTCGTTAATCTTCATGGTGATGATTCATTCAAGGAACAAGATAACATATTATCAAATATTGTGAACATAATGAAATATAATCATCTCTATGATTGCCTCTAGGGCATATTTCCATGATCTCCCACTTGCACTAGAGTCAATCATTTAAGTATCTATCTGGATAGCTCTTGTGTAGCCTCATGCTTTGGGTACGTGTGAGAGGCTTTGTCAATGGATCGACAACATTTAAATCCGTATGAACTTTGCATATCTTAACATCTCCTCTATCCACCAATTCGCGAATGAGATGATAACGCTTTGAGTATGTGCTTGGATTTACGATGGGATCTAGGCTCTTTAGCTGCAATAATGGCTCCATTGTTGTCACAATAGAGATCCATTGGGCTTGAGGCATTCGGAACCATACCCAACTCAACAATAAAATTCCTTATCAAAACACCTTCTTTTGCAGCTTCCGAAGCTGCAATGTACTCGGCCTCTGTTGTGGAATCAGCTACCATCTCTTGCTTGGAACTTTTCCAGCTCACGCACCTCCATTCAAAATGAATACAAAACCAGTTACGACGATAATCATCTTTGTCGGTTTGGAAGCTTGCATCGGTGTAACCATTTACAACTAGCTCTTCATCACCGCCATAAACTAGGAACGCATCCTTAGTCCTTCTCAAGTATTTAAGAATGTTTTTCACAGCTGTCTAGTGACCTTCACCGGGATCAGCTTGGTATCTGCTCGTAACACTTGGAGCATATGATACATCTGGTCGAGTACATATCATGGCGTACATGATAGATCCAATAGCTGAAGCATATGGAATACCATTCATGCGGTCTCGCTCATCAGTAGTCGAAGGACATTGACTCTTGCTAAGACTTGTGCCATGTGACATAGGCGAGAACCCTTTCTTGGCATTTTGCATGTTGAACCGAATCAACACCTTGTCAATATAAGTACTTTGGCTTAATCCAATTAGCCTTCTCGATCTATCTCTATAGATCTTTATTCCCAAGATATATCTTGCCTCTCCTAGGTCCTTCATAGAAAAACTATTTTTCAATGATGCCTTATGATTCGACATAGGAATATCATTCCCAATCAATAATATGTCATCCACATATAAGATTAGAATTACAAGTGCGCTCCACTAACCTTCATGTAAACACAAGGTTCTTCTTTGTTTTTAATGAAACCAAACCTTTTGATCTCCTCATCAAAGCGTATATTCCAACTCCGAGATACTTGCTTCAATCCATAAATGGACTTGAAGTTTGCACACTTTACTAGCATTATTTGGATCAACAAAACCTTGAGGTTGTGTCATGTATACATCCTCACTTAGGTTTCCATTAAGGAAAGCTATTTTGGCGTCCATTTGCCATATCTCATAGTGAAATATGCGACAATAGCTAGAATGATCCGTATAGATTTAAGCATCACTACTGGGTGAGAAGGTCTCATCGTAGTCAACTCCTTGAACTTGTCGAAAACCTTTTGCGACTAGTCGAGCTTTATGAATGTGAACATTTCCATTCATATCAATCTTTTCTTATAGATCCATTTGCACTCAATGGTTTTAACGCCATCAAGTGGATCGACCGGGTTCAAACTTGGTTGTCTCTCATGGAGTCTATCTCGATTTCATGGCTCCAAGCCATTTCTCGAGTCTGGGTCCATCATCGCTTCCTTATAAGTGTTAGGCTCATCATTATTCAATAATAATCGTCATGCCCATACCTTATAGGCATTTGGCGTGGCCTTTTAGATCTCACGTGGGGTGATGCCTCATCTCTGAGTTCAACAATATTTTGTTCATCTGTAGAGTTTCAATAGGAGTTGAAACAATTTGGATGTTTCGAATTTCTTGAGTTGCACCTTTCTCCCATTGACTTCTTTGGAAAGAAACTCTTTTTCCAAAAAGACACCATTTCGAACAACAAACACTTTGCTCTCCTCTTGGTTGTAGAAATAATATCCTTTGGTTTCCCTAGGATATCCTATAAAAAGCATTTTTCGACTTAGGTGTGAGTTTATTAGGCGTCAAGCGTTTAACATAGACATCACATCCCCAAATCTTTAGAAAAGACAAGCTAGGACTCTTCGGTCCATATCTCATATGGTGTCTTATCTCTTGATTTAGATGGTACCCTATTTAAAGTGAAAGCGGTACATTTCTAGGCGTAACCCCAAAAATACAATGGCGGATCAGATTGGCTCATCATCGATCGAACCATGTCTAATAAGGTCCTATTACGCCGTCCTATTACGCCGCTCGGACACCCCATTCCATTGTGGAGTACCCGGTGGCGTAAGCTGTGGAACAATTCCACATTGTTTCAAATGATTGCCAAATTCCTGGCTCAAAAATTCACCTCCACGATCAGATCGCAAAGATTTGATTGTCTTGCCAAGTTGATTCTGTACCTCATTCTGGAACTCTTTGAACTTTTCAAAGGATTCCGACTTGTGCCTCATTAAATAGATATATCCATATCTACTATAGTCATCGGTGAAAGTAATGAAGTACTGAAAACCACCTCTAGCTGTCGTGCTCATTGGTCCACACACATCAGTATGTATGAGTGCCAACAAGTCGGACGCCCTCTCATTCCGACCAGTGAAAGGTGTCTTGGTCATCTTCCCGAGTAGACAAGATTCGCACGTTTCAAATGATTCCAAATCAAATGAGTTTAGAATTCCATCATCATGGAGCTTCTTCATGCGTTTCTCACTTATGTGACCCAAACGACAATGCCAGATAAAAGTGGAATTCATATTATTAGGCCGAAGCCTCTTTGCATTAATATTAAAGATGGGTGCATCATCAAGATTTAAAATAAACAACCCGTTTCAAAACAGGAGCATAGCCATAAAACATATCATTCAAAAATATAGAACAACCATTGTCCTCAATAATGAATTTATAACCCTCGCCATCAAACAAGATTTGAGATAATGTTTCTACTCATGGTGGGGCGTAATAACAATTATTTAATTCCATAATAAATCTCGAAGGCAAAACCAATGGTAAAGTCCCGACGGATAATGCAGCAACCTTTGCTTTATTCCCGTAGCGAAGATCCATCTCTCCTCTTGCAACTCTCCTATTCTTTGTTAGACTCGCATCGAATTGCAAATATGAGCAACCGGCCGGTATCAAATACCCATGAGTTAACGAAGAATCGCAAGAAGAACATCTATAACATTAATACGAAGTGGAAGGTTTAGTCCCACCATTCTTTTTCGGATCGGCCGGTATTTCTTGCGGTTCCTTTTCCAATGTCACGGTTCCTTGCGGTAAAAGCATTCATTCTCTTGAGTCGGGCGGACTTAGTCTTGGGCTTAGGCTTGTTAGTTTGGATCCCATCAAAACTTTCTTGCCCTTTCCTTTGACCCAAGTCCTAGCCTTCTTCTTGAAGCTTGTACTCTTTTGCACCATCATCACATGATTGTTGCTTTTCTTAATCTTGTCCTCTGCGGTCTTAAGCATCATATGTAGTTCGGTGAGATTCTTGTCTAAGCCATTCATATGGAAGTTCGAATGAGGCTGACCATAGCTTCTTGAAGCGAAGCAAGAATCAAATCTGTAGCCAACTCTTGACTCGATGGAAAACCAAGTTTTTCCAAGCTCTATGTGTAACCAACCATTTTGATCACATGTGGGCTCAGGACTACCCTCGGCTAACTTACACGCAAACAAGTTCTTTGAGATCTCAAATCTCTCGGTTCTTGCTTGTGTCTCAAACATGCCTTTGGCGCCACGATCATATCGTGAGGCCTCAATGTTCTCAAAGCTGTTTACGAAGGTCGAGTTCATCATGACAAGCATGAGGCGACTAACATCAAGGGATTCATCACATGCCTTTTATAGGCGGATTTAAAAGTAGCTGACATTATCGTGAGCACATCTGGAATTGGTTCCTCTAGAATATGTTCCTTTTATCTTGCCTAAGAACAATTCTTAGGTTGCGGGACCAATCATAAAATTTGTTCCATTCAGTTTTCCTTTTCAAGAATCGAGCGTAAAAGCAAAAGCTGGATGTTGGTACAACGATTGGTGCCATGATCTACAACATAAAATACATAAAACTAAGACATATGTTCAAGAAAAGTAACTTCTATTAAACAATTTAATAAAGATACTCCCACTAAATACAATATCCCTCTTATGACATTTAGTGATTCAAGATCCACAATCGGGTAATCTACTAGTGAGCTTTGGCATCACGCTAGAAGATTAGTGAATTGGTAAGCAACCCTTTGCTAATCATATCTCTATATGACTCTTGTTGTTGGGTAGCATCTCTATGCTTCGGCACCCAACCCTATGCCCCAAGGTCCATAACCATTATGATGACCTTGTCAAGTTAAACCAATGCAATGCTTGTAAGTGTCCGACACAAACCCATCTAGTCAAGGAAAGTTAATGGCATTCCGCTTTAGCAAGACCTACCATTAAAATACAAGACTTTTGATGGTGCAGCTTATTGGAGGGGCATCAATTTTAACTTAACATTATGTGAGGGAATTTAATTTTATCATGTTAAAAGCATCTAATGAAAAACATGACTTGATATCGTGACAGGAATAAACACAAACATTCACAGATAATCATATCACTGTGAAATAGTATGGCCCTTAACATGACGATCTCCATCAACATGCTTCCTGTCCTCTGACCACCATGCTTGAAATCTCCAACCGCATTCATCTACTAAGCAATTACTCCTAAGAGCTAGTAATGAATTACATAGGATATTGTCAAGCATCACATGTCGGTACGCAGACCGTTATACAATAATATGTAGCTTGATGGCTATCTCACAACATAACACGCAGGTCATGAAAATCCATACATGCATCACATACACAATGGGCCATACTATTCACATCAATCTCTGCAAAAACAAGTTACGCATAGAATCCAATTCTATCGGACGACATGAACACATATTACCTATAACGCGTGGTACGATTAGCTAGCACGGCGGTCCCGCTAGCCGGTTAGCGGGCGGGGTTGAAGGTAGCGCCCTCATTGGTCGAGGCGCTCTCGAAATTTTTTCCGAGACATGAATCTTATTCACGTTTAGAGCTTTGGAAATCATCGGATTAATCATATTAACCCTATTCCGAGCCAATCGATTCTTGCCTTGATCGACCACATAATGCGGCATACTCCGATGGCGAATTCGACCGTAGGAGTATTATGCAAGGTAGTCGAAAAACAAGTCGAGTGAATCATCTGGTGCTCTTAACTTGTACTTCCTCGTATACCCATCTACTACCACAAAAGCGATCGATCTAATTGACGGGGCCTAGGTTTCCAGATCGACCGATAATAGATCAATCTACTACTACCACATATCAAGTATATCGGCCGATCCGGATCAAAAACTACGCAGATGGCTCGATACCCTTTGTTGGGATACGGGTAGGCTACGATAGCAACATTTCAAAATTTCTACCACGCAAACCAGGAAGCCAAACAAGAAGATGATCACAGATCGTTACCACTAGACGCGCAGAGCAGCGGAAGAAGTGTCGAAGCAGCCTGGTCCGACGAAGAGCGCGTCGATGTACTGGTCGTAGTCGATCGTCCAGCGTCCTCGTGAGTTGATCGTCTCCTCCAGCACCTCTGCAGTTCCTTGCGAAGATCGCGGATCGTCCTTAAGCGCAACAACGAGAAGCGCTCTATGGTATCCACACGCCCGTGGAAGGAACAACCGACGCCCGGTGTGCTAGCACCAAATCGCACGGGAGGCACTCAAGAAGATGGCGGCTAGGGTTTCGGTAGGGCAACTTGCGTCAACTCACCCTCCCAACAGCCTCATGCATCTCCTTATATAGGCTCGTGACGGATCCTATCCAAACACTCTTTACGAATCGTATTCGTACTGGTTTGTTCCAACCCGTTAAGTGTGTGACCCGTTAGGTTCATGTGTAGTTCGGTTGTGACTCGGAAACCCTTTCCGGCCACGAGTCGTAGTGGTTCCTAGCAGGACATAACGATTCCGAATACACACAAATTATATCGAGCGAACCTTAATGCAATATGATCTCGACCAGGTCCTCATCACTTACGACTAGGTCCTATCTCTATCTGACCGGTTCGTATTTGATCACGACCAACTTCGTAACTCCTTACGACTTGGTTTCGACCACTCTGTGATTACGTTCGACCGGTCTATGACTTGCTTGTATCTCCATACGACCGGTCCGTGGTAGTCGAACTAACATTTCTCATGTATTCTCCCTTTGCCTCACGATATATGGTTGAACTCCGGTGAGATGTTGTGTCATCCATGGACTGTTCAATGCTTTCTCGATCGAGTATCGGATAACCTTATGTGGTCGAACTCTTGACTACCAAAGGGCATGGCCATGCACTTTCTTTATCCGACCACTTGAGGGGGGGCGAGATATCTCTCTGTTATGTTAGGAGGGCAAATCCCATATCCGACCAGTCACATCCCTCTGCATGTTTCATAGCATACCCAAAGCTACCTTTATAACTACCCGATTCTGACGGCGTTTGGCAACCCCTAAGAGTGCTATTACACATGTAGGAAACCATCTTGATCTCGGTCTAAGGATTATACATCATCATTGCTTGAGACCAACTAACGACACATAGAATCATAACAATCTCAATAGTGTCTCAAGGTGGGTCTTATCAACACCATGTTCTCTAACACGTGTCCACATTATTGATTCGATATCCTATATCCATGACCGGTGAAACATGGTCATCAATCAATACATGTCTTTGGTAAATAGAGTCACTAGTGTTCACCAAAGTGATTTTCGACCGAGGATATTTTTAGAACGACATCATCATAAGTTAAAAGAGTTTCACCAACAAGTCACATACTCGTTAATCTTCATGGTGATGATTCATTCAAGGAACAAGATAACATATTATCAAATATTGTGAACATAATGAAATATAATCATCTCTATGATTGCCTCTAGGGCATATTTCCAACAGCTACCGGCGCTGCCGACTGCGTTGGTCCCCGCTCTCTCTTCGTTCTCCATCCCCTCACGACTCCCTCACACCGCCGACTCATCCCATACGTGTGCACACGCAACACCCCCCTTCATCCCGTGAGCCCATCCCTTTCTCACCACCCCTCTCTCCTGCACTTTTTACAATTTTTGTTCTTCCTTGGGGACTCGGTGTCTTGCGCTTCTGTTTGGGTTCTTGCGGTGTGATGCAATGGAGATATGGAATGAGGTGAGAAAAAAGGCAGGAACAAGATGTAAAGGCCGGGATTTCAGCCTCCAACTTCGACAAGACAGACATGAGCAGGAGGGGCGCCTAACGAGAAGACGGCTGCCCGTCACGGAGGGCGAGGCTGGCTGGCCGCCGAGCAGCGTTGGCCCCGCCTCTCTCTGTTCTCCATCCCCTCACGACGCCCTCACACCGTCGGCTCATCCCATACGCGTGCATGCACACACGCAACACCCTCCTTCCTCCCATGATCCCGTCCCTTTCACACCACCCCTCTCTCCTGCACTTTTTACAATTTTTGTTCTTCCTTGGGGACTCCTCGGCTATGCGCCGCTCTGTTTGGGTTCTTGCGGTGTGATGGAATGGAGATATGGAATGAGGTGAGAAAAAGGCAGGGAACAAGATGTAAAGGCCGGGCTTTCGGCCTCGGCGCTTAATACTACTCGTACTAGCATTGGCGGCGAATCGGCTGTCTTGGAGAGGAGATGTCGAGTCGAGCAGGGCAGCGCGCACCCGTCCCCGAGGGCGAGATGACGAGGAGGCCGATGTCGGGAGTTCTATGACGACGCGGCGCTAAGCGCCACTCCAAGCCCTCCGCAATGAGCACTCGCCATCTACACCGACGCTCCTCTTCCGCCGTGCCATGAAGGACGGACTTGCGGACCGGTAGCGAGAAGTACAATGAGTACATGGAGATCATGTGCGAGTTCAAGAGCGAGAGGTCGGTGATACATTAGTAGTAGCGTCTACGATTTATCAATTCCTGCTGTTATGACTTAGGGTCGAACCCTTTGAACCTATGGACCAACAGGTTGATGAACCTTTTGCTCCTAATTTCTTTTGGGTCGAACCTTCAACCCATTTTGTAGAAATTTGTGGAATGGATCGGTGATCCAATGGACCAGCTTGAACCACTCCCACCCCTAGGCGCGATCCAGCCGGAGCTTAGTCCGGTCCAATTTCACTGTTAGATCATGTGTCCGGTCTGGTTTCCCTATTAGATCGAGCATGCAAGCTGACCACTATTGAACAGGTAAAACTATGGTTGAACTGACGGTTTTAGGTGAAACGGGAGAAAACCAGGCGCGATTAGGGGTGGGAGTGGGTCGATCCGTACTGATCCGGACTGGCCCCATATGGCCCAGATCTTTAAGTAGGGGCAAAGGTTTCGTCCATTTTTCTAAAACTCCTTTGAACCCAATGACCCACTGGCTCCCGTGGGTCGCTCCGAGGTGCTGAGCATTCGCTGAGTAAGTAACACTTCATACCAGAAGGTAGTATAGCTAAAGAACTCGACGATGACAGACATGAACAAGAGGGACGCCGAAAAGAAGACGGCTTGCCCGACGCGGAGGACGAGGCTATCGGCGCTGCCGACGGCGCTGGCCCCCTCTCTTCGTTCTTCACCCCCTCACGACACCCTCACACCGCTGGCTCATCCATTATGCATGCACATGCAATAGCCCCCTTCCTCCCATGATCCCATCCCTTTCTCACCACCCCTCTCTCCGGCACTTTTTACAATTTTTGTTCTTCCTTGGGGACTCCCCGGCTGTGCGCCGCTCTGTTTGGGTTCTTGCGGTGTGATGTAATGGAGATATGGAATGAGGTGAGAAAATGGCAGGGAACAAGATGTAAAGGCCGGGGCTTTCAGCCTCCACTGCTTAATACTACTCGTACTAGCAGCGGCGAATCGGCCTGTGCGGAGAGGAGATGTCGAGGCCGAACAGGAGCGACGCGCACCTATCCCCCGAGGACGAGACGACAAGGGAGGCCAATGTGCGGGAGTTCCATGACGACGCAGCGCCCAAGCGCCACTCCAAGCCCTCCCGCAACGAGCACTCCGCCATCTACACCGACGCGCTCCTGTCCCTCCGTGCCATGAAGGACAGCTTACCGGACCAGCGCGAGAAGTACGATGAGTTCATGCAGATCATGTGCGAGTTCAAGAGCGAGAGGTCAGTGATACATTAGTAACCTTCAACCCATTTTGTAGAAATTTGTGGAACGGATCGGTGATCCAATGGACCAGCTTGAACCACTCCCACCCCTAGGCGCGATCCAGCCGGAGCTTAGTCCGGTCCAATTTCACTATTAGATCATGTGTTCAGTCCGGTTTCACTATTAGATCGAGCATGCAAGCTAACCACTTTTGAACTGGTAAAACTACGGTTGAACGGGCGGTTTTTAGTTGAACGGGAGAAAACCAGACGCGGTCCAACCGGTGGTCAGCAATATGGTTAAAAACAGAAGGAATATGGAGTGGGAGTGGGGTTCGTACCCACGACGGGGTAGCTGACCCGTTGAGGGTCACGCTGCTAGCCACTACGCCTTTGCTTGCTGTTCTATCGAGATGCATGTTAGTCGTCATTTATAACTTAATGAATCGCGGTCCAACCAATGAACCACGGTTGAACCAGCGAACCACTGAACCATTAGCATGTCCAGGTCAAGGACCGGCCTAGCCTTTTGTACTTTGCTAGTATGGTGTAACATACCATTGTTGAGCTAAGTGTGCTCTAAGCATGTAACAGTCGTTTTGCGAGCAATGATATCACACATGTATAGCATTTGTAGCATAAAAGATCACTGTTAGAAGGTATATTAACAATTGCTCTAGGTGTATAACAAACCAATGTCTAGTAGTGATTTCAAGATGCCACTTGTTCTTTTCATGATAACAAGACATTTTTAGTTAGATCACTAAAATTGAGCAAAAGCCATGAACTGTCCGAGATTTATTTCTAAAAGACAGATTCAAGATAAGCCAAGTAATTCTAGTTGACACTCAATAGTCATGTACAAGATCTCAAAAGACATAAAATCCTGACTCGACTCATAACATAAGTTGAATTTAGATCTAACTTGTTAAATTTAGATTAAACCTAGACCTTCTAGCTCTAGGTCACATGCTAAGGCATCAACAAGTAGCTAAGCAAATTAATCATTGTAAGCAAGCATACAAGCTATAGCATGGCTTCAATCAAAAGCTAGCAACATCAACAGGGGTAATAAGCAAACTTCATGAAACTACAAGTTGAAGCAGTAAAGCTATATTACAATGTATCATTTATTTTTATTTTTCATATGAATGCAATATGATACAATGCATGAGATGCAAGTGAAAAAGCAATAAAAGCCAAAGAAATCACTTAATATTGAAGAAAGATAAAAATGGATGAACTCTCCCTCAAACCAGCCCATAAGCGTAAAATACCCCAACTCACTCCTCAAGGAGACAAATCTAGTAGGATCCAAGGGCTTGGTGAGGATATATGCTAATTGAGCCTTAGACTCCATAAACTATAGCACAATATCTCCCTTCTCAACATGCTCTCTAAGGAAATGAAAGTTGGTATCTATGTGCTTGGTTCTAGAGTGTTGCACTGGGTTTTTGATAATGTTAATAGCACTAGTATTGTCACATAGAAGAGGCACAATATCAAATGCTAACCAATTGTCATTGAGAGTAGAGGTCATCCTCGGAATTTGGCTACAATAGCTAGCAGCATCTACATACTCAGCCTTAGTGGTGGATAGTAAAATAGAAGATTGTTTTCTAGATGACCAAGAGACAAGAGAAGTGGCTAAGAAGTGACAAGTGCCTGAAGTGCTCTTCCTATCAAGTCTACAACCAGCAAAATCAGAATATCAAAACCATGTAATGGACAATGATGACAAACATGAATACCAAAGACCATATTGAAGGATTGACCGAAGATACCTGATGATGCGGGGTGCCCGATCTTCTTGACATAGAACCGCTTGATAGCTTATGTATCTTGACGAACCACCAGTTGATCCCCTGCACCAATGCACGGACTTGCAGCCCTATGAAAAATTCGTCCAAACACACACTTGATTGGATCATCGCTGACCATGAAGCGAAGATCGTCGAACCCTCAATTCCCAACTGAAAAGCAAGAACGACCCCTTGTTCTGAACGCCCAATTCCCCCTATTTTGGCTATAAGAACAACAGGAGAAACAAGCATATGCTGTTTAGAAATAATAGGTTAAACATGGTCTACCCGCTACAAAAGAGGGGACAAGGGTACTTATAGCGCCCCTCCACGACTCACGCATAACCTAGGGCCGGCTACACATGCCGAAGCAAACTCAAACTCGAAATTACTGTCCACGCCGAGTACTATTCATGTCTTGGGACTCCACTCGGTTTGGGCTTGCACTGTTCACACCGAGTACTCTAAGTCTTGGGCTGCTTGGACCTTCCCCTTTAGCGCAACATGGCGGCATTTGATCATAGACTACAACCTTCGGCCAAGACCTGGTCGTGTCCTAATCGTGGACCTGATCGTGGACCTGGTCATAGACCTGCCTTGAGCTTCCATGGTTCTCCTCCATTGCTTTGGCTCCAGCTTTCTTCTCCCCCGTGGTCTCCCATGCAGCTGTTGGAAATATGCCCTAGAGGCAATAATAGAGATGATTATATTTCGTTATGTTCATAACATTGGATAATATGCTATCTTGTTCCTAGAATAATATTGTTAATATTTATTATCAAGTATGTGACTTGATTGTGAAACTCTTTATTTCTGCGATAATTATTCTTAAATGTTCCCTAGTCAGAAACATATGAGAACACATATGAATAGACAAGCATATGTATTGGTTGATGACTATGTTTCACAGGTCATAGATATGGAGATATCAAACCAATAATATAGCGCATGTTAGAGAACATGGTGCTGGTTTGACCTACCTTGAGACACTGTTGAGATTGTTATGATTTCATGTGTCATCGGTTGGTATCAAGCAATGATGATGTATAATCCTTAGACCTGAGATCAGCATGGTTTTCTACATGTGTAATAGCACTCTTAGGGGTTGCCAAACGCTACTCGTAACTGGGTAGTTATAAAGTTAGCTTTCGAGTATGCTATGAAACATACGGAGGAATGTGACTGGTCGGATATAGGATTTGCCCCTCCTAACATAACAGGAGAGATGTCTCTGGGCCCTTCGTTGTGGTCGGATAAAGAAAGTGTATGTCCATGCCACTAGTGGTCGAAGTGTCGACCACATGATGTTATTCGACACTTTATCGAGAAAGTATCGAACAGTTCATGGATGACAAATTATCTCACCTGGAGTTCAACCAGATGTCGTGAGGCAAAGGGAAAATATGCAAGCAGGTCGTTCAGTTCGACCAGATATAGATTGGTCGGAGCTGGTCGTAGACTGGTTGAAGCTGCTCGTAGACTTATCGAACATAATCACTGATTGGTCGTAAGGGGTTACGAACTGGTCGAGACTAAATACGAGCTGGTCGTAAGTGATAAGGACCTGGTCGTAGATCATATTACATTAAGGTTCGTTCGATATATTCTATGTGTATTCGGGAATCGTTATGTCCTACTAGGTATCGTAAACGACTCGTGGTCGGAAAAGAGTTTCCGAGTCACAACCGATTACGTATGAACCTATAGGGTCGCACACTTAAAGGGCTAGCATTTGATTTGGATAGTGATCTGAATTCTTGTAGGCCACGAGGCCTCAAGTTCGCGACCCATCATGGATGCCTATATATAGAGGGACGGTGGCATGGGGTGGGATGATGATTTTTTAAAAGAACTCCCGAAACTCTAATAGCCATGCCTTCCTCAACCACGTCGTAGGCACTAGCACTCCAGCGCGTGGTGTCCCTACTCCGTATGTGTGGATACCTTAGAGGTGTTGTTACGAAGCATCAGCGTTAGGACGATCCGTAACTCGTGACGATCATAGGAGCAAGAGGGGAAGACGCGCGGCGAATACGACCACTACTGCATCAACTCGCTACATCGACTCTACTTTTGCTACGAGTCGGCGCGTCTAGTGGAAATCTCATGATCTATTACTAGCGGAGGTTCCTTGGTTGCGCAGTAGAATTTTTGTTTTGTGCTATCGTAGCCTACCTGTGACCCAACAACAGCTTCCTTGTCAAACTTGAGAACACATAAGATAGATGCATTAGGTAGTAGCCAATTCTCATGTAAATCAAAGATAAACTCATTAAGGAGCAAATTCACCTGAGCTTGTAGTTTCTTGGCACGCGCTCTTGTTATTGGTCCTGTTAGCAACTTGAGGCGTATATCTTGAGCATTAGGTGGAGGAGAAGAAGATGTCATAGAGATGCCCTCATCATCCTCCCCCTCTTGAAAAGGCATCGTCCTCGTCGCTGGATTGTCACCACCAAATAAAGGTGATAAATCAGCAACATTGAACGTAGAGCTCACACCATAGTCATCTCCAGGCAGCTCGATCTTTTATGCATTGTCGTTAATCTTCGCAAGCACCTTGAAAGGTCTATCTCCTCTTGGCAGCAGCTTTGACTTGTGGCATTTTGGAAAGCGATCCTTGCGATAGTGTACCCACACTAAATCGCATGATTGAAACTGCACCTTCTTTCTCTCTTGTTCGCCTTCTCAGCATAATACTTCGTCTTCTTCTCAATTTCAGCCTTCATCTTCAAATGCAATTGCTTCACAAAATCAGCTCGTTTGGAAGCCTCCATATTAGCATGATCTGACGGTGGCAGCGGCAACAAATCCAATTGTGTAATTGGCTTAAAGCCATATACCACCTCAAATGGACACAGCTGCGTAGTGGAATGCATAGCTCGGTTGTAAGCGAACTCCACGTGTGGCAAACAATCCTCTAGCACACACAAGTTCTTCTTTATCATGGCCCGTAGTAGCATGGAGAGTGTTCGGTTGACCACCTCTGTTTGGCCATCAGTTTGGGGATGACTAGTTGTGCTAAATAACAACTTTATCCCCAATTTGCCCCACAATGTCTTCCAGAACTAGCTCATGAACTTCACATGACGGTCGGAGACAATGGTTCTTGGAACACCATGAAGTCGCATGATCTTCCTGAAAAATAAGTCAGCAACATGCGACGCATCGTCGCTCTTTTGGCACGGGATGAAATGTGCCATCTTAGAAAAATGATCCATAACCACAAATATAGAATCCCTTCCCCCTCTTAGTTCTTGGTAGTCCCAAAATAAAATCCATGCTAATATCTTCTCAAGGAACATTAGGAATGGGTAAAGGAGTGTATAAACCGTGTGGATTCAACTTGGATTTAGCCTTGTGACAAGTAATACAACGTTGGACAAACCTGTCCACATCGCGCCTCATCTTAGGCCAATAGAAATGATCACTCAACATCAACATAGTCTTTTCGCGCCCAAAATGAACCATCAAACCACCTGCATTTGGAGTAAGGAATCAAAAAATCATGATCAGTTGCATACAAATCACACAAACTTTCTAATCCAGGAACATGGACACCTACTTGAGTCAATAGCATGCTTTTCCTAGATAAAGCACCAGCAACCATGTTGTCTTTCCCCTTTTTATATTTCACAATGTATGAAAAAGATTCGATGAACTCTACCCATTTAGCATGTCTACGGTTCAGGTTTGCTTGACCATTTAAAGGGTTGGTGGATCTATGTGGAGATCACTCAACTCACAATTTTGAACAAATTGAAGTTTCTTTACCTTTCCGGAAGGAATTAAGATCAATAATACTTACACTTCAGGGCAGCAGGAAAAAACAAGGTGATGTGTGAACCAATTTCAAGAGCGAAGCTATGCACGGCACATGAGTATGTTGGAGCTTGGTAGGGTAAGTGTATACCTACTCAATTTTGCAATTCTAGAATGTTAAGTTAAGTAATAATCCAAGCTAGAATACTTTGCCTAGGTGCTAATTCAGAAGGTTTAAGCGAAGTGTATGAATGCACACGCAAAGATAAATGTGACTTAATGCAAACAATGGAATGAGCTAGTGAGAAGCAATCTGAAATTGAGATGGAAACAAGCTCGTTTTGCACCAAGTACTAGGAGAGACGCTAGTCAATTGCAAAACTATATGTAAGGGCACAAGATTGTTTAAAAAGAATAAATACACAAATTAAAATTATAGACTAGGGTTCACTCACCAAAATTCGGCCACTGCTTTCTTTTCTTTTCTTTTTTTTCTCTCTTTGGAAACTCAGCCACATGAACTTGCAAACTTCCTCCTCCTTGGCTTGTAGGGCAAGCGAAAGGAGAAGTAGGTACTGGTAATATGCGGTTTCGATCTCTCTCTTTTTATACTTTTTCAAGCCGTGGCTTTTCTTGTATTCGGCTACCTTTTCTTCTTTGCAATTGCAATGGTCGAATTAGGGTTTGCTCACCTCTTGATTGCATAAGCCTCACAATTCAGCAAGTGTAAATAAGTCTAAGAATAGACCTAATACAATTATCAATAGCTAGTCTCAAAGATGAAAAGATATACATGAAGTTACTTTCGGCCAACCCAAAAACCCGGAAGTCCTGGTGCAGGTAGATGTTGGGCTACGACCACGACCACGATCACGGCACAAGCACTCGGATTGCCAACCCGAGCCGAACTCCAACAAAGATGGTGCACGACAAAGATAGAGATGCGGCTAGGGATTTGCAACACCAAACCGAAATCAAACAATGACAGTGCACAACAGATCAATGGTGTGGATAGGGTTTTGGGTATTTCAACAAAATTTTCTAGGTTTTATGTGTACTCAAAGACAAAGCGACGCAAAGGAACACAATGATCAGCACGTAAACAAAATTTCTAATGGACTAAAACCTAACTAAACTCACAAGAAAATAACAGATTGAATTACAGTTAACCTAATTTTTTTGTTTGCGGCTTTATCTAAATAGGATAGAAAAGAAGAACAACTAATCAAAAGGATAATGGTTCTACCAAGTGCACCTGACGCTCTGATACCACATGATGCAGGGTGCCCGATCTTCTCGACGTAGAACCACTTGATAGCTTATGTATCCTGACTAACCACCAGTTGATCCCTCACACTAATGCACAGACTTGCAGCTCTATAGGAAATTCTCCCAAACATACACTTGATTGGATCCTCGCTGACCACGAAGCGAAGATTGTCGAACCCTCAATTCCCAACGAAAAAGCAAGAACGACCCCTTGTTCTGAATGCCCAATTCCCCGCAGTTTTGGCTATGAGCACAACAGGAGAAACAAGCATATGCTGTTCAAAAATAATAGATTAAACGTGGTCTACCCGATACAAAGGAGGGGGCAAGGGTACTTATAGTGCCCCTTCACGATTCACGCACGACCTAGGGTCGGCTGCACATGTCGAAGCAAACTCTAACTCGGAATTACTATTCACGCCGAGTACTGTTCATGTCTTGGGCCTCTACTCAGTTTGGGCTTGCACTGTTCACACTGAGTATTGTTTGCGCCGAGTACTCTAAGCCTTGGGTTGCTTGGACCTTCCCCTTTAGCGCAGCATGGCGGCTACTGGTCGTAGACTCCGACCGGCGTTCTCTGCCCTGTATGACTACAACCTTTGGCCAAGACCTGGTCGTGGCCTGATCGTGGACCTGGTCATGGCAATGACCCTGCTCGTGGACCTGGTCGTGACAACAGACCTGGTTGTAGACCTGCCTTGAGCTTCCATACTCCATTGCTTTAGCTCCGGCTTTCTTCTCCTCCTTAGTCTCCCATGCAGCTTTCTTGTCAAACTTGAGAACACATAAGATCGATGCATTAGGTAGTAGCCAATTCTCATGTAAATCAAAGCTAAACTCATTAAGGAGCAAATTCACCCGAGCTTGTAGTTTCTGGACACGTGCTCTTATTATTGGTCCTGTCCGTAACTCAAGGCGTATATCTTGAGCATTAGGTGGAGGAGAAGAAGATGCCATAGAGATGCCCTCATCACCTAAAGATGTGCTTGACTTGCTAACGATGAGAAGTTCTCGGAGAGGCTTGAAATATTGCACATAGGCACACTAACAAGTAAATGTCTAGTATGGAAGCCGTCAAATATAGGAGGCAACCAATCATACTACAGTACTCATGTTGATCCACAACTTCACCATCCTCATTAAGATCCAAGGCAGTCGAAGTAGCCATTGGTGCGGCAATTGGTTTGTAATCATCTATCTCGAATGTTCTCAATAAATCCTTGGTGCACCTTGTCTAATGGATGAATGCGCCTTCCTTGGATTGCTTGATTTGGAGCCCAAGGAAATAATTTAGCTCACTCATCATGCTCATCTCAAATTAACTGGACATAGTCTCAGAAAAAGCTAGACACAAGAGCATTAGATTAGCCACCGAAGATAATGTCGTCCACATAGATTTGCACAAAAAGGAAATCATTGCCGTGCTTAAGAATGAATAGAGTTTTATCTACTTTGTCCATTTCAAATTCATTCTTAAGCAAGAAGGTCTTAAGCCTATCGTACCAAGTTCTAGGTGCTTGCTTAAGACCATACAAAGCTTTTGACAATTTGAACATGTGATCAGGGAACTTAGGATGTTCAAAGCTAGGGGGGTGTCTAACATACACTTTCTGCTCTATGAAACAATTAATGAAAGCACTCTTAATATCTATTTGATGCAACATAAAACCTTTGGATGCAGCAAATGCAAGTAATTAAGATGCGAATAACCTCTAATCTAGCTATAAGAGTAAAAGTTTCATCAAAATCTAATCCATCTACCTGAGAGTAACACGGAGCTACCAACCTAGCATTGTTCCTAATCATATATCTATCCTCACTTTGTTTGTTATTGTAAATCTAGTTCAAATTACATTATGACTACTGGGAGGCTCTAAAAGATTCCACACCTTATTTCTCTTGAAATTCACTAACTCCTCATGCATGACATTGACCCAAGAAGCATCAGATAAAGTATGAGACACATCTCAGGGCTCAAAAGATGCAACAAATGCAGAATAAGAGTAGAGATTAGGATCCTGAGACTTGTAGTGAGTGACTGACTCATGAAGATTTCCAATCATTTGATTTGATGGATGCCTTCGCTGAATATGAAGAGGAGCGCCAGGTAGAGACAACACATATTTAACCTCCACAGGTACTACTGAAGTAGAAGTGGAAGCAAAATGAGCCTCAACTAAAGGTGAAGTGATAGAAGTCGATTACTCAGCTGGATTAGGAGGGATGTAGCCAGGTGGGAAGCTATCATCCTCAATGCCTTCATCTTGCTCCACAAATATGCTCTCTAAGGCATGTGGATTACCTGATGGATCTAATCTAGCTCCTGGGCAAGTCTCATCAATGGTGACATTATAAGTCTCCATGATTGTGTTAGTTTCAACATCAAGTGCACAAAATCCTCTAGAATGAGCAGGGTAACCTAGAAATATGCCATCACAAGTTCTAGGTTCAAATTTATCTAAGTTACTTGTCTTAAGAATGAAGCACTTAGTACCAAAGACTCTGAAATGAGACACATAAGACTCTTCCTAATCTAATCTCATAAGACATTTTTCCCAAAGAGGGTCTCAAGAAGGCATGATTTGCAACTTGACATGCAGGTGCAATGGATTTAGCCCAATATTTTCTCGGCGTGTTGTACTCATCTAGCATAGTATTAGCCATTTCAACTAGGGTTATGTTCTTCCTTCCAGCATGCCATTTTGCTGAGGGACATGAGGTGAAGAGAATCGATGCTCAATACCACGCTCAACACAGAAAGGGGCAAATCAGGAAATCTTGAACTCCGTGTCATTGTCATTGCGAATTGCTCTTAAACCACCGGGGATCTCAACAGCCAAGCGAAGAACCAAATTATGAAAATGGCCAAATGCCTCATCCTTATAAGCCAAGAAGAACACCCAAGAGTATCTCAAAAAATCATCGATTACAACCAGAATGTACCATTTGCCATCAATTGATCGAACTCTGGAATGACCAACTGTATCCATATGCAATTCCTGTCCATGTCCATCAGTTATCACCATAGTCAATGATGGGTATAAGGCAGCCACTTGCTTGTCATGTCTACAGGGCGCACATACTGTGAGCTTTCTACTAAGCTTGTTGAAACAGGGAAGCATGACATTTATAAATTGGTGTACTTGCTTCTCAAATTGGTATTGGTTCTACCGGTAGCAACGGCGAGCGTTGAAAGAGTATTTTCGGTGATGAATCTTGTGAAGAACAAGTTGAGAAATAGTATGGGTGATCAAGTATTGAATGATTGTTTAGTCACCTTTATAGAGCGAGATATCTTCTCGAAGGTTAGTGATGATGATATAATCAAGTGTTTCCAAGGAATGAGATCGCGTCATATGGTATTGTAATTTCTATTAGCTATTTTGGACTATTTTATTCATGTAAGATTTTATTTGAACTAGTTGTATTGCACTATTAACTAATTTCGAATTTTTTTTGTGTAATTGCGTTGAATTTGTGAAATTACTTATATGTCGTACAAGATTTTTTTTAATCTTTCAAGTGTGCACCCCCATCAGAAAATTCCTGGCTCCGCCACTGGCTACAAGGCCTAACTTCAATTTCAATAATCTCAGCCCTAGCATTTTCTAATTGCTCAAGATGCATGGAATTAGTCAATTTAAGCTTCTCAATTTCAGCAAGCATGCCTACACAAGAATCACAATCATTTCTACCCATAGATCTAAGATTGCCTATTTCTAACTTAGCATTGTCAAGCTCATGATGTAAGGCAATACAAGAATCACATGGCATAGAAGCATTTGATTTCAATAATTCATTTTCAGCTTTTAGGCATGCAAGAGAGTTATTCAGGTTCTCCATGTCTACATGCAATGAATCATAAACATTCATGGAGGTTTTCAATTCGGCAAGCTCATGAGACAAATCATTCTTTTATCTTTTCAGCAATTTCATTTTCTTCCTAAGAGTATGCAATTTGTATTCATATGAAATCAAGCCATCAATGAGTTTTTCTTTGCTCACCTTGCTTAGCTTGAGTAGGGGATCGTTCTCAGAAGAGTCATCATGATCATCCTCGAAATGCTCTTCATCATTCTCATCCTCAATCGCTGCCGCACATATGCCATCGAGCTTCTTCTCCTCGGGCTCTAAAAGTGACTCATCCCCTAAACTAGGACAATCAAAACAACAGGATTTGCCACAGATATCACAGAGACTTCTCCTCCATCGCCATTAGACTTATCATACATTCAAATATCTTGTTACGACCAACACCATTGGTAAAAGAACCACGACAAGACGCAAAGAAGCGCCACAAGTCCTCATATTTGTCGCCATGCTCAAAGATCGGTTAAGATCACAAAAGAGCAAACTTGGCTCTGATACCAATTGTAGGACCGGAAAGACGACTAGAGGGGGGGGGGTGAATAGACGCTTTCTCTATTTTTCACCTCGATCGAACTCAACATTAATTTCACTCCAATAGCTATAAAAAGCTATGAAGATCTGTATACAGGCACAGCGGATGACCTGTGTTGAATCCGATCAAACCCCGAAGGACAAGTCTAAAAACACCTCACAACTGCAAACACAAAGTCTGAGATGGCTTCTCGATTCATGAGCACGACACAAGCAAAAAGGTGCAGCCGCTAGGAATAAACAAATCTACACACGAATTCTTCATCGCAAGCTACACCGACCAAAACCTCTAGATCCGATAAGCGGGCAAATAAGCGGTTCTTAAAAACAAATAATGAGTCCTCTTACAAACATGAGGCAAGAAGTCTGCGAATAAAAGACTAAGCAAATGTCACGCCCTACGTAAATCTGATTTTCCACAGAAGGAAAACTCTTACTGTAAATCGCAAAGCCTTGAACAGAGCAAAGAATGCCCTTGATTTCCGTGATGCTCGTGGACTACAAATATTTAAGAAGTCTCTGTTTTCCCGAGGAACTGGCAAGAAACAAATCGAAACAAAGAACTGCAGCACTCAAAACTAAAGCAACAAACCACCAGACCTTGGAACAAGTCAAAGGAAAAATAAAACACTTTACCCACGCACGAACTAGAAGGGCGACAATCAAAGAGACAACACAATCGGCTGCCAATCCTTAAAATCTCTGTCAACCAAAGAAGCTACAAGCTCTTTTCTAAGCAAACGCGAAGTCTCGTGGATACACGCCATCGACAGAGGCAAAACAAAGAACACCGCACCTGCCATAAGCTCGATTTTTACGTCTACATGGGACTCGATTGCAACATGCATGAAGAAAAGAACCGGAACATGCATCTGCTGTTTTACAAGACCGAATCAATCCACAGCACCGAGCCGACAAACCCTCACAAAGAAACAGCAGCCAAGGTAAAATAAACTAATCCAACCTCAAAGCAAACCTCTGGATTCTACCGATTTTTGCAGGCTCTCCCAACAGGCGCTGCTTCCCTTTACGAATTTTCTCTGCCGGAGACAAGAGACACAGCAGCCAAGGAATTAACAAACCAAACTTAATGCAAAGTCTGTGATCCATAAGAAGCCGAGCACAGAAGAGCTGCAATCAAAAACAGCTTTTCAGCAGGGCGCCGCCATAGGGACTGCTGCGGGCGCTGCTGGCCACCGCCACGCTCGGTTTCCAGATTTTTCCCAAGGCCGCCACAGGCTCCCGATTCTGCGGCGCCGCCAAGCTCCTATTTTTTTCGGATGCACAGGCACACAGAGGCCGCCGCCACGGCTTCAGGTTTCTCAGGGCAAGACAGGCTAAGAAGTTGCAGTCAAAGGCAATTAATAGATCTAGACTCAATGCAAAAACTTGAGATTCCACAACCAGATCTGACACGCAAGCACAAGAAAACATCAATAGGAAAATCAACAAAACATTCTTCACCACAAGCCGAGGTAAAACGATAAAGCAACGGCCAGGCTCAGCTTTTTGCATGGTAGAACAGTAGGCCGCCGCCCTTGCAATTTCTCTACAAAGCGGCTCAACAGCGCCCATTTTTTTTTTTTTTTTTCAAAGGCTAAGCCGCCACCATCTCTCAATTTTTAGGACAGCTCTCCAGGCACGCCAACCCTACAGCGGCGGCCCAGAATATTCCATCTCCTATTCCTTTTATATGACAGCCCTTAACCCTGAAACCCTTTTAGAATTAGAGCTAAACCTAATGGGCTTCTGTTAAGGCCCAACAACAACAGAACACACACGCACGCATATTAAAGCGCCGTCTTCACTTCTCTTGACTTAGACCACTTCCTTTGCGCCGTCCCGCGCCGTGGTTTAGCTAAAAGGTCACCAAGATGATATTTGGTAAAATTACCAAAATACCCCTTCTCGATCCTTCTCCAAAAGACCGAGTCCATCTGCGCGAAGCACTCGCCTGCTTCGCCACGTGTAGGTTGATCAACGGTTCCATGTCGCAAGTCTCCCGTCCGGATCCCACCGCACCATCGAGCACTTGTAACGACTCCCGCCGCTGATCCAACAAGTCGACCGAATCGCCTGCTCGGTCATTCTTGTCCATTCTGCGCCACGCTTGAGTCACTTGACCTCACCCGCATCCATAATCGTTTCGACCTCGGCTCTCCAAGCTTAGTCCTCGATCCTCCTCGCCGCTGACCGTCATTGACCCGCAAGCCACCTGCATAACAATAGACAAGCAAACACGAATCCGGGAACAAGTTCTTCACAACTTGACCCACGTTAGCTAAAACATGCAATATGCAACACATATGCATTAACAAATATGGATATGACCTAACCCATAATCAACTCACCACTTAAATCAACATTCAGCACAAAAGCCGGTCAGACCGCCGCTGACCTGACAGAACTGAAACTTTGTCGAAAACACTTGAAACTTCAAACCAAAAGCACCATTGCCAATTGTTTCATCATCCTAAGATCATAAGCATACCCCCATGATATCCACAGTCATTCACCCGGAACAAGCTAGTTGCTTCGATCAATCCTTGGGTGTCATCCCCAAAGGTGATGTAGTACCAGAAGCTCGCGTGAAGCATGTAAACCATCTTGAGTGTCCGGTCATGTGGCGTGAACACCCGGAGTCAACGAGCCACATGTTCCTCTCCATTCTGCGGTAATCCTGAAATCAATGCATAAAATATTTATGTGTCGCAATACTGGGGTTATTGATAAAAGACATGGAAATCCAATACCGAGACACGTCTTCTAGAAGCATAGGAACCATGGTTGTTAGCCTTGAACCTATTTGATAGTCTAGCATGAGAGATATTCATGAAAGCAATATTTGCAACCTGTCTAGGAGCATGACACTAAGCATATCTATGATGAGACTAAAATCCTAGACCAGGTTGTTTCCTCTCTACATGAAAATGCTCTCTCCTAGAAGCTCTAGACTGAGGCAAAGGGATTCTAGCAAGATTCTTCCTAGAATGCTTAATCCTACGCCAAGAACTCAATCAAATGCCAATTCCTCTTGCAATGGGTGCAATGGTACTTGGTACCACTGGGAGAAGCACCATGTGGATCTGAGTTCAATTGAGCAAAGCCTCCAAACTTAAAAAGCATTTTAGCAGGCAAAATTATACGTTAACTCTTGCTTTCCAATTGGAGTTTTGGACTTGTTTAGAATCATGTTAAACTACTTCTTACCCTAAGAGAATTTTTTCAGAGTGTCCTTAAGGTAAGTATTATGCATTGAAAGCTTAGAACATGATTCATACGTTTTACTCTTGACAGCTCTAGCATATTTTTCTTTATGCATAGCAACCTCAAGCTTAAGAGCATCACATGAAGTACAAGATGTATGATCAATTTTGCTCTTTAGTTTCTCATATTTGACTCTAAATACCTCTTCCATATTTTTAATTTAATGTTCACGATCAACATAAAATGCATAAGTAATAGAACCAGTTTTCTTGTCATTATGTTCAAGGGCTACCAACTTGCTAGTATCTAAGCATTTTTCACAAAGATTCAATTTAAACTCAATCATATCATTCCAAGCATTTTTCAAGTTGGTTCAAAACAATGTCATGAGCATTTTTCAATTTGCCAAGCTCTGCATGCAAAACATGGCAACAAACAGATTCGTCACTATCAAGGTCCTTAGCATTCACAAGTTCAAGAGTCAAATTCTTAATATGAGAGTCTAAGTCCTTAGCCCTAGCCATGATTTTTTAATATCTTTATACTAACTAAGCACTTGATTATATAACACATCACATTGCAAGGAGAGCTCATCATAGGAGAGTTGTACCTCATCGGATGTGTCGACAAGATTGTTGTCGTTGTGTGCTATGAAGCACATGCTGGTGAAGTACTTAGCCTTGCCCTTGTTCTTCTCTTGAGGGATCTCTACCTCCTTATCTTCCTCGCTCTCGGAGTCAACATCACTCATGGGATGATCTCTAAAAGGGGCAAGGACCCGATGAGCGGCCTTCTTGAGTTGGGAGGGATCAAACTAGACCTTGTGTCCTTGAGACTTCTTCCATGAGCCCTTCCCCTCCTGATAGTTGGCCTTGCTCCTTAGCTTGGAATAGTTTGCCCAAATGTGGTATAGCTCATCACACTTGTAGCAAGTCACCAGACCACCCCTCTTCTTGCTCCACACATTGTTGTAGGCTCGGGTGAACTTTCTGGGTAAGAAGGCAAACTCTAGCTCGGGAATGGACTCAAGCTCCTCATTGATTGTAGAAAGACAAGCAAACGAGAAACTTCAAGACTCATTATTGATTAACCAAGGGCAATTTACTAATGTAATAATTAACCTAGGGTGACAAAGTATACGGGGTTATCAAAAATCAAGGAGGGAAATAATAATATTCAACATTTGGCAAAGCTAGGTATCAACGTTTAACATTGTATTTCATAAATAGTAATAAGAAGACAAGTAAAACTTTGAAACAAAGTAATTTGCATTTGAAAAGTAGGTTCAACATGACCAATATATTGTAAGAACTTACCGTACTCAACTTTGGATATTACTAGGTCTTGGTCTTGTCCTGAAGTAGTGGCAAAGTCTTCGGCGATGTTGGAATCTAATTAAACGCAAAACAATGACTTCAAATAAATGCACATAATTCAAATAAAATTCAAATGAACTCTAAAAATTTAGAAATAAAAATCAAATTATTTATATTTAAAAGGACGAAGAACGAACTCTCCAAAGTTTGATCTGAGAGAAATTCCAGAAAATATGAAATTTCTGACAGGTGGGTCTGGTTGGATTTTCATTTTTCTTAAGAAAATTATCTACGACTGACAGGTTGGGTCCACTGGATTTTGAATTTCTTTTCTCTTTATTTTTATTCGGGAAAACCCAAGAGACTGATAGGTGGGACCACGATCCACTTAGACTCAGTCCACCCGTCGGTGCGCGGGGGCCAAGGGGCCCACTTGTCATTAACTTGGTCTACTGAGTAAGTCTATGCACAAATAAGGTAGGGACGGGGTCTGTGTTGGAAATATGCCCTAGAGGCCATCATATAGATGATTATATTTCATTATGTACATAACATTGGATAATATGTTATCTTGTTCCTAGAATAATATTGTTAATATTTATTATCAAGTATGTGACTTGATTGTGAAACTCTATATTTTTGCAATAATTATTCTTAAACGTTCCCTAGTCGAAAACATATGAGAACACATATAAATAGACTAGAATATATATTGGTTGATGACTATATTTCACAGGTTATAGATATGGAGATATCAAACCAATAATATGGACACATGTTAAAGAACATGGTGTTAGTTTGACCCGCCTTGAGACACTGTTCAGATTGTTCTGATTTTTTATGTCATCAGTTGGTCTCAAGCAATGATGATGTATAATCCTTAGACCTGAGATCAGCATGGTTTCCTACATGTGTAATATCACTCTTAGGGGTTGCCAAACGCTACTCGTAACTGGGTAGTTATAAAGGTAGCTTTCGGGTATGCTATGAAACATGCAGATGGATGTGACTGGTCGAATATGGGATTTGCCCCTCTTAACATAACAGGAGAGATGTCTCTAGGCCCCTCGTTGTGGTCAGATAAAGAAAGTACATGGCCATGCCACTAGTGGTCGAAGTGTTGACCACATGAAGTTATTCGACACTTGATCGAGAAAGTATTGAACAGTCCATGGATAACATAATATCTCACCTAGAGTTCAACCAAATATCATGAGGCAAAGGGAGAATACACGAGTAGGTCGTTCAGTTCGATCAGATGTGAACTAGTCGTATGGAGATACGAGCTGGTCGTAGGCTGGTCGAACGTGATTACCAAGAGGTCAAAACTTGGTCGTAAGGAGTTACGAACTGGTCGAGACTAAATATGGACTGGTCATGACCAGATACGAGTTGACCGTAAGTGATAAGGACCTGGTTGTAGATCATATTGCATTAAGGTTCGTCCGATATATTCTATGTGTATTCGGGAATCGTTATGTCCTGCTAGGTACCGCTAACGACTCGTAGTCGGAAAAGAGTTTCTGAGTCACAACCGATTATGCATGAACCTATAGGCTCGGACACTTAAAGGGCTACGAGTTTCTAAAGGGCCTCAAGTTCGAGACCCATCATGGATGCCTATATATAGAGGGGCGGTGGCATGGGGTGTGATGATGATTTTTTGGAAGAACTCCTGAAACCCTAATAGCCACGCCTTCCTCAACCACGCCGTAGGCACTAGCACTCCAGTGCGTGGTGTCCCTATCCTGTATATGTGGATACCTTGGAGGTGTTGTTGCGAAGAATCAGCACTAGGACGATCCGCAACTCGTGACGATCACAGGAGCAGGAGGAGAAGTCGCGCGGCGAGTACGACCACTACTGCATCAACTACCCAACGCGACTAAAGCTGGAAAATTGAAGCCTAGGCTATCAACTACATGCTATAACTGTGCTATACGTGCACTCAATGCTCCAAATGCGTCAACAAAATTAGCTATTCCACGACAGCTTGTGATTGTGCGGCGAGGTCTTCGGTGCGACTGTGCTACAGCCATCTACGCACGTCATTGACTAGCCTAGTGGTTTTGTGGGATGATGAAGCTTACGATAATGAAAGGGCTCACCTAGAAACCAAAGCGAGGAAGGAGATCAAGGGTGGTAGAGGCGTTGCGTGCTCTGGGCCGGTGACAGGGATGAAGAACGTGTTTGCACCTCTAGTGCATGGAACGAAAAAAGGAGGTGCACATTAGAGAGAGGATGTCAAGGTGACCAAGAGGGACGAGATGATGAAGGCAACAGCTCACCGGACAAGGTGGGAGAAGGAGGCGACGACGTAGTGTACTTCAACTAGCTCCGTGGATAGCAACAACTCCTTTCTTATGTGTGAGGAAATAAGCACATAGGAGGTGAGCGTGAGGAATAGGGAGTCAATGTGACCTCAATGCGCAAGAAGATAAAGACGAAGACTCACCCTGGCGGCCGAAATCCAACGACGAAGCCAGGATTAGAATTGGGGAAGAAGGCAAGTTCTTGACCACCTAAGGCGGAGAAGAGGGGATGTTGGGGGAATAAACAGTAGCAAGGTTGACGAGTACAATGACACACTCGGTCATGGCTTAAATAGTAAGGAGAGGTGGCGAGACGAATACGGCGACACGGCGGCTCGGGCACCAGATCTCATGCGCGACACGTGAGAGAACGAGACGCTTGTGAGGTGACAAGGTCGCGGTGGTGTGAGAGAGAACGAGAGGCTCAAGGCGCAAGGCCTGATGCCCCTCTGGTGCACGTGGCTCGGCGTATGGCGCAACAGGCGGCAAGCGAGCGAGCTGGTGCATGGGGGAAGATAAACAATCATCCCTAGGTGACTTGACAGGTGGGGCCATGGCCCACATGTCAACGAGCACGAGCGAGCAGTAGGCTGCATTGTTGGGCCATGAGGGGGAGCTGGCGCGCTGACACGGCTGGGCTAGGGGCACGGGAACAGGCTGAGGGCGAGGGAAAAGGCTGGGCCGGTGGGGTGGATGCGGCCCGAGAGGAGAGAGTGAGAGGGAAAATGAGTTTAAACTTTTCGTTTGGATTTCCATGATTGAAATTGAATTTGGAATTCAAATTCTGAGGAGATTTAGCACACCATTTAACTTGTGGATTTTTATAATTTCACTTTGTTGCAAGGAAATTTAATTTCACTCTTTGGATTGCAAGCCAAGTTTTTGGAAATTCTCAAAATGCAACAAAAGTTTTTGAAATCCAAGAAATTTATGCGAGTTTCAAAATATTCAAAAATGGGGCTATTAGAACTACATAGCCAACCAGAGGTGCTCCAAATCTAGTGCCTATAATAACTTTACTAGGACGATAGGCGCACTCCGTTGCACCCCGTCTGGAGCATGGTATGAGGCGTGGGTTTTTGGTGCTGCTGAGAAGAATACAAAAGTATGGTAGCAAGCGTGTATGTGCTAAGCACCATAGAGGTATGATGGAAGTACCATTTCGACTACTGATCGGATCTCTTCTTATTACAGTAAACCGAGGAAGTAAGACAACAAACTGAAGCAATATATAGCGGTGCTTATTTTGTTGTATGCTATGGATGTTGAAGTTTACTACAAATCACAATAAGAACAAACAATAGTGAATCCCCGGGATTATATTAAGTTGTAGATAAGTTTATTAGTTATGTATTTAGGCACATGCCTTTCTGTGCCCCGTTTGGAGCATGGTATCACATGAGGACTTTTTGCATTGGTGAGAAGAATACAAACACAAATCGTAGGGATTCAGTATATAGATAAGGGCTGACATCGCCACAGGTGGCACGACGGTTTCGTTTGGTTCAATTTTTCATGCTTGGATGGTCCACTTCATCCCATCACCATATGTTGCCATTCTCATAGCAGGCAAGGATTGAGCTGACGAAGGAAAAAGAAGGATGACACATTTTTATGCATTCAAGACCAAAAGCAGATAAAAATAAAAATAAAAATGATGCATGTACATAACACACAGGAGAAGCTATCTCCATCAGAATAAAGGGTAAATAAATGCTACAATAAGCATTGTGGTCGCCATTTTATTGGTGATTTGCATTGTTGATTACTTAGCACGAAATCATGATAGTGTTCACATCTGTACATAAAAGTTAGTCTCTGCACACCACCATATGCAGCGAATGAGAATAACTGAAGTTCTCACGATGAAACTTAGCGAGCAATTAGAACAGGTGGGTTGGACTGTACTTCCCAGACATAGGCTTCACATTCATGGTTGCCTATTTAAAGAAGCGAGCGATTATTCATTTTTCACAACATAAATTGAGGAGCAAGTATTATTCCATAGCATTTTTTTCTACAAATATCAATCTTTTTTCACTCGTATAAGTATGTGTTGGGTTACGGGTAGGCTACGATAGCTATAAATCAAAATTTCTACCACGCAAAACAGGAAGCCAAGCAAGTAGATGATCACAGATCGTTACTACCAGATGCGCAGAGCAGCGGAAGAAGGGTTGGAGCAGTTTGGTCCAACAAAGAGCACGTCGATGTAGTGGTCATAGTCGATCATCCAGCGTCAAGCACGTCAGTACGGTGGTCGTGGTCGATCGTCTCCTCTAGCGACCTCTGCAATTCCTTATGAAGATCGCGGATCATCTTCAAGCGCAACAGCGACCGCAGTAGCGCCTCTACGGTATCCACACGTCCAGGGAAGGAACAACCATGCGCCGGTGTGCTAGCACCAAGTCGCATGGCAGAGCTCTCAGGAAGATGGCGGCTAGGGTTTCGCTGGAACAACTCAACTCACAACTCTCGTGTGTCTCGTCTATTACGTTCACCGGTACCCAATAGCCTCATGCATCTCCTTATATAGTGCTCGTGACGGATCCTATCCGAACACGTCTGACGGATCGTATCCATACTGGATTGTTCCATCCCGTTAAGTGTGTGACCCGTTAGGTTCATGCGTAATCGGTTGTGACTCGGAAACCCTTTTCGATCACGAGTCGTTAGCGGTTCCTAGCAGGACATAACGATTCCCGAATACACACAAATTATATCAGACGAACCTTAGTGCAACATGATCTACGACCAGGTCCCCATCACTTACGACTGTGTCCTATCTCTATACGATCGATTCAGATTTGGTCACAACCATTCAGAACTCCTCACGACTGTGATTCGACCACTGCGGATTACGCTCGACCGGTCTACGATCAGCTCAGATTCCATACGACTTGTCCGTGAATCGATTGAACTAAGCGACCTACTCGTGTATTCTTTCTTTGCCTCACGATGTCCGGGTTGAACTCTGTGAGATGTTATGTCATCCATGGACTGCTCAATACTTTCTCGATCGAGTGTCGGATAATCTCACGTGGTCGAACACTTGACCACTAGTGGCATGGCCATGCACTTTCTTTATCCGATCACAACGAGGGCCCGAGACATCTCTCCGTTATGTTAGAGGGCAAATCCCATATCCGACCAAATACATTCCTCCGCATGTTTCATAGCATACCCAAAGCTACCTTTATAACTACCCAGCCATTTAGTAGCGATTGGCAACCCCTAAGAGTGCTATTACACATGTAGGAAACCATGCTGATCTCAGATCTAGGGATTATACATTATCATTGCTTGAGACCAACTAATGACACATAGAATCGTAACAATCTCAATAATGTCTCAAGGTGGGTCAATCCAACCTCATGTTCTCTAACATGTGTTCACATTATTGATTCGATATCCCCATACCCATGACCGGTGAAACATGGTCATCAATTAATACAATGTGCTGATCGATAGAGTCAATAGTGTTTTGACCATTGACATCCGACCAGGGATTCATTTAGAATGACATCATATAAGTTAAGAGTTTCACCAACAAGTCACATACTTGTTAATCTTCATAATCAATGATTCATTCAAGGAACAAGATAACATATTATCCAATATTCTGAACATAATGAAATACAATCATCTCTATGATTACCTCTAGGGCATATTTCCAACAGTATGACCATCTTGACATGCAAGTACATCTTCAGAAACTTGTGATGTACAGAGTTTATAAAGTAACGACAATAACATAAAAAGTGAACTTCCGAATAATTCATCAGAAAATAGTGTCAATATTAGATAGGAAAGATATTACCTATTGCCAATTGATTGAAGTGAAAATGACATGACAACTTCATAAACTAGATGTCACACTCTAGCACAGAGTACTTCTAAAGACTATCAATGCTACCCTACATATTAAAAACCAAATCATATTACTTGATAGGAAGACATTTAGCATGGGAAGGGACACTAATCTGCCCGCGTTCCATAATAGTTGCACCAAGGTAGATTACATGGGTAACAACCAACATATTAGCAAAGATACAAATTATCATAGTTATCTTTTCCTTGGGATGGTAGGATCATCTGAGATTCTGGGGACTATTAAAATTGAATATGTTAGAAAATTAAGTGGATTGCATGATTTGTAAATGTAACGGTTCAACACCTAGTTTCACCGGTGGGGTCTTGGCAATAGCAGCATCGCGAAGAATCGATGCATAAATGAAAGGCAACAATTGCATTCTTACCTCTTGTACTCAAAGATCGCTTATATTTCTCAATTCCATTAGCCACTCTTAAATCGACATTGAGGCAAGCCTCAGTGAACTTCCAAATACCATTGATGTACCCGTAACGTGTGAGCCGAAAGTGACTCCTCCTAATATGACCAAGTCAATACCAGCAAAGACATCCAAAGAGCCATATCCCAACCGCTTTCGTGCTTGATGTCCTTTGGTAACGAGCAACTTCACCCTGAATTACATTGCATTTGCCATAGTTGAATTCACAGTCTTTGCCATGCATAGACATTTTCCGTGTGCATTGGCCCAATAGAGTCTACAATGAAACAAATGAATGAGCTGTAACTTGTGGTGAATGTGATAAATATGAAGCCAAGGTAAACATATTAATGTGATAAATTACATATCATATTCCTTAATTGAAGATATGAATTCTATAGCCTAAGTGTGCATTTCATAAATGAAACAAGATTTCATCCTTTACACCCACATATCCGCATTAACAAAATCAACAACATTTTTTTTGTTTACTTTGACTCTTTGAGTAATGACTGCAAACAGAGACCCCATTTTCTCATCAACATAAAAATGTTATCGAGCAGAGGTCGGTATGATGCTATTCCTCTTAGGCTCTCACCCCAAAATTTACAAACTGTGCATGGCCGAGCTTTATTATTGCTATAAGTTCATGACAAGAAGCAAAGATAACCCTTCCACTACAAAATGTTCAAATGCTAATCCAAAACCAAAATGTCTCGTGATCCAAACCGACGCTAATGTCACTTTACCAAACAAGGTCCTCATAGAGTGGTTGTCCACAGCTCATTTCCTCGAAGTCATCGATTCACTCGCCAAAACGATGGCATCAACACAAGGAACCACACAAGGAGAGGAGGGGGGGAGGCAGAGAAACGCAAGACCTTGGGGCCGATTTGAGCGGAAGGCATGGAAGGAGGTGAACCGGATGCGGCGAGGAAGCCACCCGCCGATCATGGGCGACGGTAGAGGAGGTGGCCGCCAGAGGAGCCGAATCCAACCCTAGGAGGAGCTGGGCGGGAGCGCTCAAGGGAGGCAGGGCCATCGTGGTTGAGGCTCGGTCCTTGCCCCAGTGAGAAAGGCCTTGGCCACCCCCTGCCCCTTCATGGGCAATGGCGCAGATTCTGGGAGGAAGACGACAACAAGAGGTCGCTCTCACAGGGTGGAAAAATCATGGGGTTTAGGCATGACCATGGAATGGAGCCGAAAGGGAAGAGGAGGCAAGGGGGTGTGGGCAAGGGGAGGAGCCGACGGGGCGGGTGGAAGGGGAAGAGGGGGCGGTGCGGGAGAAGGGGAGGAGCCGACCGGGTGGCTGCAGCGAAGGCGCAGGAGGGAGGCAAGCGGGCAAGCGGCGGCAAGGGAAGGGGTCAGGCGGCCGAAGGGAGTGACGCCGCGCGAGGGAAACGGCGATGCGCGACCGAGAGGGTGGGGAGGAGCGAGTAGTGGCGGTGGGAGCGGCGGGTGAGGAGAGGAGCCGCTTGAGGGTAACGCCGTGTGGAATGGAATCGAGAAGACACGGACGGCGAAGACGCGAGGCGCGGCAGCGATGTCGATTGGACGGTGTGGAGACGCTCGAGACGCGATCCGACAGCGGCTCTTTTCTTGATGACATAGACGGGTTGGGAGAGCAGCATTCCTCCCACCTTTAGTAAATTAATAGATTACGCGGAAGTAGTCCCATTAAGGACTATTAGCCTTAAAAAAACAAATATGGCCCAATATTAATGACTCGGTAAATACACACATGTCATTAGTATCTTGGCGTACATTCCTCGGTGGATCGATGGACGTAGGTTGGGCCTCGTCCTATCATCATTCTGTCGCGAGTTTCAATCGATTCATTAATCAGACCCTGCACCTGCAAGCAGTGACCTGTAACCTCAGCTCGAAGTAAAAGAATGGCAGTTTGGCAGGGTTGTCATAGCATGCAATGCAATGCAATAAATTCCGTCAGCGCTGCACATGCCTGCATCTCCTGCATATGTACGTTGTCGCCTATTTTGCAACGTAAGTACATGTTACATGCTTTTACGGGCAAGCCGGTGACGTTTCTTTGGCTGTAGCAGAATACGAGAGTATATTAAGAAACTTCACATGCCGAGGGGAACTGGGCAGAGGCGTACAGTGCACTCTCTCTTAACTTTTCTTAGCCGTTGGACCGAACGTGGACGAATGAGATTGATCGTAACTATGTATAAGGACTGAAATCATTGTTTAAATAGTGATTATCTGCGGTACGGCCGGCCAGAGGATGGTCGTTTAGTATGCGCAGAGCATGCAAGCTGGTGATTTTTACGGTGGTCTAGCTCGCTTTATGTTTTATTTGTATATATAGCTAGCGCGTATACATTATGTACTGGTAGGTCTCTTGAACGTTCAACATTTAACTGCCTGCCAGCCTGCGTGATTGCTTCTGGTGTTAACTGTACTATCTGGCTTGCTTTTGAATGATGGTCAAGAGCATTCAGTTACTAGTACCACGAAGAAACGAAGTCGATCGAGACAGAATAAGTACTACTACAAGTATTTTTTAGGGAAAAGTAAGTGTTTTAGTAGTAGCTTGCTAGGTACCGGACCTTCAGATAAGCCCGAGGATCCGGATCCTCTTCACTTCTGCAGTACCAAAGAGATCCCCTATACGAATAGTGTAACAAGCAAAAATAAGGTAGCAACTATGGAAAAAAGTTCTATAGTAAAACACTGTATCAATTGATCTTGGTCTTTGTTTTTTGATCGAAGAGTAGAGATCACTGGTAATACTCTGGCACTGTAGATCCTGTGCATTAACTCCTTCCGAACTGACTTGAGACTTGAGAGAGCTAGTAGCAAATTAAATGGGCTGGCAGGTTACTAACGGGAGGTTCGTTGTGTTGCTGAAGTACGGCCATGAACGCTGCTTATTACAGTCGTTGTCGGTCTGAAACGATCAAAGAGTGATGCCAAGGACTTTCTTCCGGATGAATCCATTCAGCATGGATCAACACCCAATTGGGCCATTTAGAATGGTGGGATGGCCCGGCCGGGCCACCAGATTCATTGCCATCTGCATGCGCAGCTTCAAGGCTGGGCCGGTACAAAAGGCCTAATCGGTACCCTAAACCCTAAACCTATTTGCACCCACTAGCACACCCATCCAACACGGCGAGCCCCACTGCCATGAACAACCGAAGCTAATCAACACGGCGGTGGCCAACGCGGTGAGAGATCGGCGGACCGGAACGCCACTCAGGAACGGTACACGGTCTTCGATCGGCAAGATTCCTCCAGAACCCGTGTCGGGCCCTAAATTTAAAATTTAGGACCCACTGTGTATGGTTGTGTTATTCCCTGGATTAGTAACTAACACACACAGTTATATTGTTGGTTCAAATACATATCCCGAAATTGTTCAATTATTACATAATAATAAACAAGCACCAATTTACCTTATGGTTTTTCTCCTGTGGAATGGCCGAACAGGCCAAATACTCTCAGAGAGTCAGCAGCGGAAGAAGTGCCAAAGCACAACGTGTCGAATTCTTCACGATATGCCCACCGGCGATCGACTGTAGGTTTGCGACCTAGTTTTTGGCCTTCTTGATCTTTAGTTCTGATCAACACTCAAAGTCAACCCTAAGCAGCCCACGACTGTGTCATGGTCGATACTGTGGGCCGTGACGCATGTGAACGCAGCCGGTTAAAGTCTATGACTACACATGGTTGCTGAGGAGGTCCTGGGATGGTCCGGGAGAGGCTCTAGGGAGGACTTGGGGTGGTCTTGAAGGTTTTGGAGAAGTTCTAAAGAAGTCCCGAGGGGATCCTGGAGTTGTCCCAGGGAGATCATGGGGAGGTCTGGAAGAGGTCCTGTGAATATCTTGTAGTGATATCGTGGAAATTTTGAAGTGGTCTTAAAAAGGTCGAGGGAGATCCGGGGGAGGTCCTAGAGAAGTCTCGATGAGGTCCTGAATGGTCCTGTAGCGGTCTTGGGAAGGCCTTGAGGAATACCGTAGTGTCGTCCTTGGGAGGTCTTGAGAAACACTGTAGAGACGTTCCAGGGGAGGTCCTAGGGAACACTGTAGAGGTGTCTTGGGGAGGACCCGAGAGGGACTGTAGAATCATCCTTGGGAGGTCCGGAGAGACACTGTAGAGACGTCCCGGGGGAGGTCCTGGAGAACACTGTAGAGATATTCTAGGGAGGTCCCTGGGAGTACTGTAGAGACGTTCCGGGGGAGGTCCTGAGAATGCGACAAAAGAGTATAGGAGGTCTTGAGGAGGTCCTAAGGAGTAAAGGGAGGTCCTAGGAGGTCTCGTAGTTCATGAGGAGGTCCTAGGAGATCTTTAGGAGGTTCTGGGAGATCTTAGGGGGTCCTGGAAGGTCTTTAGGTGGTCTTGGAGATCCTGCGAAGGTCCTGGAAGATTCGGAGGAGGTCCTGGAGAAATCCTAGGGAGGTCCTAGGAGATAATGGGAGTTCCTTAGGAGGTCCTGAAAGGTCCTAGACCCACTAGAGCTGGTTACAAAAGCTTGGAGGATGGTCGTGAGACATCTGGTAGTGGTCCTGGGTTGACTAATGGTGGTCAGGGGTCATTTAGTAGATGTCCTCAACCAGCTAAGGGTTGTCCTAAATCACCTAGTAGCGGTTTTAGAACATCTAGGGGTGGTTGTAAGACATCGGTTTAGTGGTTGTGAACAAACTGATCGTAAACCTTGTCTATTGTGAATAGTCCTAGAGACGTCCTAGAGGAGGTCCTAGAGGAGATCTTGGGGAAAAATCTTGGAGGGGTCTCAACGGAGGTCCAAGAAGAGGTCTTGAGATGTCTTAGAGGAGGTCCAAGGGGAGGTTTTGGGGATGACTCAGAGGAGATCCGAAAGGAGGTCTTGGAGGAGGTCCAAGAGGAGGTCCTAGAGACCGCACCCGGTCGTAGGAGGGATAACTACACACAGTGCAGACCGTGCTTGGTGCGAGTAGTGCTCGTAGAGATAGTGCTTGTAAGAATAGTGCCAGCTCGCAACATAGTATGAACATTCACACACACACACACACACACATATATATATATATATATATATATATATATATATATATATATATATATATATATATATATATATATATATATATATATATATATCGTGCCATACGACCAAATGTTTTACAAAAGAGTCAAGAAGGCAAAATTTGACAAAAGCCGTGGTACGTAACAAAAAATAAGGGCTAAGGTCAAGTCATAATGGATCCATTCACTCTGCACACAGGCATGCGACTGGAGGTCCCGGCCTAAACTTCATCCTCTTCCACACCATCCGGTTCAGCCTCTGGGTAGTAGTGGTCGCAGGGGCTTGTTCATATGGGTCTGAAAAGATTAGAATGGTAGAGCCTGAGTACACAACCATACTCGCGAGCCAACACACAATGCAGTTGTATAGATGCAAAGCTAGTCAAGGGAAGCTTTAGAGTTCTTTTATTTGCACAAAGCCAAGGTTGAAATAGATGAGTAGTAGAAATCTCGAGACTTAGCATTTTAACAAATCTGTTTTCATAAATGAGTTTTCTTTTGTAAAGTATTAGTAGAGGTCCCACCTCCTATACCATTGAGTGGCTCCATCCACCCAATGCCCGAGTATTCTGCAGAATTACCACGGTCCCCAACCGTGCCTTTTCAAACTCGGGTCCCACCTCAAACCTTCCCTTTTATCACAAATGGTTTTGTAAAAATGAAGATGTAACGTCCCGTTTGTCCAGAGTTCCTGAGGTTTTCAAAATAAAAAAAACCATTTGATTTTGTTGAGAGTTTAAAGCTTAACTTGAGATTTTAAAAGAAGCTTTAAATTACTAAACCAAACTTCAACTAAATTAGTTCGGTTTGTTCTGGAGTTTGTTGGAGTTTTCCTTTTTCTCTTTTTGCTCTGTGAGCCTTTAAGTTTGGCTTCTCCTTTCCAGAACCTCTTATGTGTTTGGACCTCCCCCTTGTTAGATCTGGCCGTTAGGACCTCCCCTTAGGAGATCTTAGCCTGCACCTCCCTTTGTTAGATCTCGCCGTTAGGACCTCCCTTGAGATCTTAGCGCTGCACCTCCCCTTGTTAGATCCGCCGTTAGGACCTCCCTTTAGAGATCTTAGCCGCACTCTCCCTTGTTAGATCTCGCCGTTAGGACCTCCCCTTGGAGATCTTAGCCGCCGCACCTCCCTTGTTAGATCTCGCCGTTAGACCTCCTTAGGAGATCTTAGCCGCTCGCACCTCCCCTTGTTAGATCTGGTCGTTAGACCTCCCCTTGTTAGATCTCGCCGTTAGGACCTCCCTTTGAGATCTTAACCGTCTGCATCTCTCCTCTGCTTGATCTTTGAATCAAGGTCTAGACCTCCCTAGCGCTTGAACTCGCCATTGCTCTCGCGGTCGCATCGCCGAAGTTTTTTCCTTCTTCGCCTTTTAGGACCGCTTTGTTGCTTATCTGACGCCCAATCTTGTTGGCACGCTCGCCGGGTCCAATGTCCCATTTGCCTTGCTCCGCCTCGATCAAAATCTAACGATCCTCGCCCTTCCCTGCAGATCCTTGCTTCGGCGGATCTCCCTTTGCTCTCGATCTTGACCGCTGGGATCTCGCTTGAGAGATCTAACCGTTAAGACCTCCATGCGGTGTTTTGGACCTCCTGTCCAGGACCTCCTCTCAGAACCTCCTCACAGGACCTCCTCCTTGGATCTCCTCACAGGACCTCCTCTCAGGACCTCCTCCTTGGATCTCCTCGCAGGACCTCCTCTCAGGATCTCCTCGCAGGACCTCCTCTCAGGAACTTCCTTGAGACTTTTGTTTGTGATTTAGACCTCCTATGAGGTTTAGATCTCCTTGTGGTTTAGGCCTTCCCTGAGGCTTAGACCTCCTTTGATGGTCCCCTTTTGTGTTTAGACCTTTGTGGTCTAGACCTCCTCTTTGTGTTTAGACCTTTGTGGTCTAGACCTCTTCCTTGCGTTTTAGACCTCTGTTAGTCTAAGACCTCCCCAATAGCTTAGACCCCTCTCTCTCAGTTCTCAAGACCTCCTCCCCGCAGGACCTCCCTATCCTTTGGACCTCCTTGTCCTCTCGGACCTTCCTATGGCCTTTTTGTAAAGACCACTCTTGTGGTTTAGACCTCCCCTTTGGGGTCAAGACCTCTGGTCTCTCTGTAAGGACCACCGTAGTGGGCCATGACCTTCCCCGTGGGTCATGTCCTCCCCTTCGACCTCCCCCTAGGTCCAGACCTCTTCAGGACCCCTTGCCTTAGGTTCTTAAGCGCATTGGATGTGGGTTGAAGTCACATTAAAATGATGTCCTTTCGTTTGTACTCATTCCTACTTTTTGTCACCTCCTTAGCCCTGTTGCTGTTCTTTTGGTACTTGCTAGCAGTATACCTTTTGTACTAATGCCTTGAACCTGGTCACTTTTTTTTGTGGTGGTTCTATTCTCCTTTTTTCCTTTAAATAGAGCATCACAGAGTGACTACTGCCTCCTTGTTCTTCTTTTCAACCCTCCTCTCCATCTCTCTTAGTTCTGGAGAAACTCCCCTTACTCCTATGGGACCTCCTTGGTTTCGGACCTCCCCCTTGTTGGACCTCCCTTCTTGTGGACCTCTTCTCCTTTTTGGCTTTATCTAGTTCCTTTTCGGTTTCTTTTTGAGTTGTTTTATTTATTTGTTTTCTTGTAACGTGTAGATTCCGTTGGTGCTGAGGAGCTCGTCGATCCAACAGCCCTTGTTGAAGCTTAGCAGCTCACCACTGAAGGCAAATCGTGGAATCCCTTGATCATCTTGATCCCATCTTACAAAAGTATTTTGATTTGTTAAACTTGCACAACTACTTTTATAGAAACTGGTTTGGGCAGTAGCTATTCTCCTACTTGACATTACGCCCTCTTAGAATTTGGTACTTGACATGTTGACATGATCTCCCTTGGACACTTTAGGTTGGGTAATATTAGTTGGTGTTGCTTGATATTGCCAACATGGGTATCATACTTGCTTAGCCATGCTCTAGTAGATGCTGATCTCCTCATGAATCAATATTGCTAAACTTGACTAATTGAATTATGGAACTTAGTTGGTTCCACTGATAAGCAACCGTGGTTGATGCCGCCGGTTGTGTTGTTTGTGGTGCGAGACCACTTTGTTAAAACATGTTGAGCCAAGACCAGGGTGGTCTTTGGCCAAGGTGAAACCCCAAAACTGTCTTATGCTCAGGCAAGTTGGCAAGGTGCGAGTAGTGGGTGCTCTAGGAGTTGTTGCTATGGAGTCACTTGGGTGCTTCATGAGTTGTTGCTATGGAGTCACCTAAGTGCCCTAGAGTTGGAGCTATGGGGTCACATTTGGGTTGAGGATAGCCTTGCCTGAGCAGCCATTTAAGGACTGAACCATAGGAGCCATTGATCTGGGCCATGCCGTGCAACCACATGTCCATTATGGGGTGGACCGGGTGCAATAACTAGAGATGTTCTGATTTGGTTTTGTTTTTGATGGAAATGGCACAAGAGGGGGGACAAATCCGGTTGAGGTGGCAGCCCACCGGAAGCAAAACCTTAGCTAGTAGAACTGAGTTGGAACAGGCCTTTGTAAAAACCCGGTGGTGGTCTCTACTTGATTCACATGTCTAAGGTAACGTGTGTTATATCAGTTTACTCACCTCTTGTGGGTAAAGTTGTACATCTCCACAGAGTAAATTTATTCAATAGCCGATCCCTGCTATGGACACGCTTGGAGATTTCGAATGAGGGGTAGAATTCCTTTTTATAAAATTGTGTTCCCGGGGCACTTCGGTGAGAGGTCATGGCTTTTACCCCGAAGAGACCTTGGCCGGCTCCAGAGGGTCATGGCTGGCTCTCAAGTGGTCCAGGCTGGTCTTGAGGTGCTCGAGTGGGCGCCCAGAGAGGTCCGTGTTGGTGCCTTGGGAGTGAGTGGGTGCTCACTGTCTCCTTTGCAAAATCAAATGTAATTATATATTATTGTTTTAACTTGGGCTTTTCAATCTATACATGTTATTTACTGTCAAAATTTGCTTTCTGCAAACTAACCATACAGCTCTCTATTGTCAAGCCGTGCATAATTGTTAATTGCATGTATGTTTTCCCTACGGGCTTGTCGAGTACATTCAATGTACTCATTGGCTTGTGCCCTGCTTTAACCAAGCAGAGGTGGAGATCCAGTGATCAGTGCTCTCGTGAGGGAGCTCTTTGAAGACCCCAAGACTAGGATGTCCTCCACTTGGTAGCCTGTGGGCTGGCCGAATGGACCTTGCTTCTTGTTTTGTTTTCGCTGTGTTATAGTTCTCTTTTGCTGTTAGCCTTGAGAGGCACCCCTGTACAAACCTTGACCTTAAGGTCCCTTGTTAATATATGTGTTATTTTGCCTGTTTCTTCTCCTTGAGTTTCTGTATGGTATCGATCACACCCTTGGTTGAGTCTGTGCGAGCTAGCCAATCTGATCCTAGGACTAGCTTGCTGTGCACAGGGCCAAGACCTCCTCTCGGGATGAACCGAGTGGTACTACCGCTCCTCAGTGCGGTAGTACCGCTGCTCAAAAAAAAATCGGCTGGTTCCAGGTTCATTCCGAGAAGGTCCTCACAGAAGACTATATCAAGCAAGTTCTCAACACCGCTCTTGACCGTGAGCACGGCTATCATGATAGTTTTCTTACTCTGCAGAGTTCGCACACTTTACCCACAAGAGGTAATCGCCTTGATATATACACACGTTTCCTTGGACATGCAACTCAAGGGGAGATTACCACAAGGCCTTTACAATGCTCGACCTCAACGCACTCCATCCGCTCACTAAGGTTTCCACTGGGCTGAGCCCACTCCCTAGGCTCTTCGGGAGGCCCCCTCTTATGCCAATGCGGTTTTTGTGGCTTCGTTCTCCCCCGGCTATCCACCCGCAATCAACCCAATGGCGGATCTACGTCAAGACGAGCAAATTAGTCGGCTAGGTCGTACCCATAATAGACTTGTGGTTGCACTGTTTTTGTATGAGAGGTCATCACAAGATTCAGTCCTTAATTAACCAGGGCGGTACATCCACATACCAATAGCTTCTCGTGCCCCCGGCACCAGCCAATCTTTCTAGCCGCCCCACTCGAAAACAATTTTTCAGGTTTTATTGTTTTGGAAAATAACCATTTACTTCAACATACCAGCCAGGCTCCCAGCCTCAACTGGCCTAAATCATTTTCTAAAGTTTTTAATGATTGTGGTCGGGCAATTTAATGCCCACATGATATTATATCTAAGCAAGGCTAAGCATGACACTTAGATACAGACTTAGTAACTAGTATGTAATCTATTAAGTCTAGGGTGACAAGGATAGTGTCCAAGTTCAAGGATTGGAAGTTTATACACAAATATTTGTTATGGCATTAACAATGATCTAGACCAATTTAGTTTGATAAAACATAGAAATGCAGTTTCATAATTTAAAGCAACATAATTTACAAAAGTAGGTGCAATATGATCAAAGTGTTAATTTGCCTTGGCCAATGTTCTGATAAAGCTCTATATCCTGGTATTCGACCTTCTCGATATCCTGGTAATGATTTTGCTCAATATGTTGATAATCATCCTGTATAGTGCTCTGGCAATCTTGTCCTTGTTGGGGTTGCAGCTCCATGATATCCTTAGAGGCTAATTACGCACAATATGACTGAACTCCAAAAACAACTGAAATCAACCAAATAAGATTCAATAAGTCCCAATACATACAGACCAACAAAAAATACTTTGAATGAGAGCAAACATATTTATGACAACTCAATGGGACGACCAGACCATATCTTTTGATATGGCATGGGAGGCCCTCTGATCGACCAGGCCTATACGTCCGTAAGCCTCATCAATTAGAGACTGGTTGTAGAAGGAACTTATGCTCAGGTGGTGGTTGCGTTGAGAGCTTACGACCAGACTTGATCGTAGGAGGTCTTATGATTAGAAAGTAGTTGTGACAGAGCTCGCAACCAGGAACTGGTCGTAGAGTAACTTACGACCAGGAGGTGGTCGTAGAAGAGCTGCAATGGTCGGGGAAATGGTAACGCCGAATGAAGTGGTGGTCTAAGTCAACGGGTTGGCCGAGGCTTCTAGATCGTGAAGAAATTCCAGAAGATCGTGGAAGCGTTATGACCTGGGGAGGTCGTGGAAGTTATGTGATCCAGGGAGGTCCAGAAAGTACTGTGACCTAGGGAGGTCCTGGAATTACTGTATCAGGGGAGGTCTTTGAAGTACTGTATACGGGGGAGGTTTTGGAAGTATTGTATACCGTGGAGGTTTTGGAATCATCTTGATATGTGGGAGGTCTTGGGAGCATCAGAGCATGTGGGAGGTCTTGGAATCATCAGACATGTGGGAGGTCTTGGAAGTATTGTATACGGGGGAGGTCTTGGAAGTACTGTGTACAGAGGAGGTCTTGGAAGCATTATGACCAGGAGTGGTCGTGGGGGTGTTATGACCAGGGGAGGTCGTAACCAGAGAAGTGGTCTTTACCAAGAGGGTGGTCTTTGCATAAAGACAGGTAGCGACCAACTGGGTGGTCTTTGCAGAAAAGCCAAGAGGGTGGTCTTTGCAAAAGACCAAAAAGGTGGTCTTTGCAAAAAAAGGGAGGTCACGAGGTAGAGGGTGATCTTTGTAAAGTGAGAAGTCGCGGCCACGGGGTGGTCTTGATCATGACGGTGATCTAACTAGGGGGAGGTCTGGACCCTCAGATCCAAATGAAGAGAGGTCTGGACTATTAGATCTAAGCGAGGGGAGGTCTGGTCCCTCAGATCCTAATGAGGTAGGTCTGGAACCTTACATCTAAACGAAGAGAGATGTAGACTGTTAGATCTTAAACAAGGAGAGGTATGGATCCTTAGATCTAAACGAAAGGAGGTCTGGACCGTTAGATCTATACAAAGAGAAGTCTGGACCCTCTGATCCAAACGAGAGGAGGTCTGGACCCTTAGATCCAACGAAAGGAGGTCTGGTCCCTTAGATCTAAACTAAGAGAGGTCTGGACTGTTAGATCTAAACGAGGATAGATCTGGAACCTTAGATCTAAATGAAGAGAAGTCTGAAACCTTAGATCTAAACGTAAGGAGGTCTGGACCGTTAGATCTAAACGAAGGGAGGTCGGGACCCTTAGATCTAAACGAAGAGAAGGTCCTGACGGTCACGATGAACGCAAAGGAGGTCCTGGAGATACTAGGACCAGGGGAGGTCCTGTGAGGATTGCGACTAGGAGAGGTCGTGTGAGCGTCATGACCCAGGGAGGCCGTAGAGTTTACTGTGACCAGAGGAGGTCGTGGAGTTTACTGTTGACCAGGGGAGGTCGCGAAGTTTACTGTTGACCAGGGGGTTGCGGAATTTACTATGACCCGAGGAGGTCGCAGAGTTTACTGTTGACCCGGGGAGGTCACGGCATCACAAAGACCGAGAGGGTGGTCTTTGCAAAAGACCGAGAAGGTGGTCTTTACATGAGGGGTGGTCGTGACTTAAAAGAGTGTCACGACAAAAGAGGAGGAGGTCGTGGAAGTGTTAAGACTAGTGGGAGGTCTTGAAAGTACCACGACCAGGGGAGGTCGTGGCTAACAACAAAAGGGGAGGTCTAAACACGACGGGAGATCTGGTGAAGGAAGAGCTAGGTCGACGGAAAACACGGAGTGTACAATGAGAAAGAGGGAACCCCAACAACTCGGAAGAAACCAACTTATTTAGTTGAAGTTTGATTTAGTCATTTAGAGCTCCTTTCTAGGATCTCAAGTTAAGCTTTGAACTCTCATCAAAACCAAATGGTTCTTTTCATTTGAAGATTCAGAAAGACCGGGATGCTACAGGGAGGTCGCGGAAGCGTACGACCTGTGGAAGGTCGTGGGGAGGTTATGACCAAGAAGGTGGTCTTTTCAAAAAGAAGGAGATCGTGGCCATGAGGGTGGTCTTTGTAAAAAAGGAGTTCATGGTCATGAGGGTGGTCTTTGTAAAATGAGAGGTCGCGACCATGTGGGTGGTCCTGACCAAAGAGGGTGGTCTTGGTAACATGGGAGATCGTGGGAGTGTTAACCGCGTGTAGTTGAATGAGAGAAGTGAGTGATTACACAACGGTTGTCAAATAAGCGGAGGTTCGACTTTATTGGCAGAATCAAATGAACCAGTGAAAGAGCCAGAGATCATTAGAGAAAGAAACAAGGCATCTCGAACTAGGAAGAGTTTCTGTCCACTAGGAACTTACCAATATAGAATTTGGGGAAATGGTTAGCCGAAGCTGAGCTGGCGACAGTGGATAACAGCAATGGAAGAAGCTCTGTGTTGCAAGTATCTTGAGGGAAAGGAGGGTGGTCTTCAGTTTTCAAGGTTGCGCTCTGGAAGCCGGTGGTTGGCCTACTCGGATGTCTTGAAATGTCCTGGTCGGAGGTGAAAGGAGAGTGGTCTCTAAGGCGATGGTTGCCTGCGGCAAGGCGGTGGTGGTGAGGGCGCTCGATAGGGTCAAGGGCTTGAGCTTGACTGGAGCTCGAGCTCTCTTGGAGGAGGAAGAAAGTGAGGCTGGCACTGGAATGGCAAAGAAAGGCCATATGGGACTTGGAGTGAATATGTACATGCACCTTGGCACAGCCGACAAGGAGGTATGCTTGGTGCTGTTGAGGGAGTGGGCAGCATAGTGCAGTTGAGTGATGGGGAGGTATAGCTGAATGACAGCATCATGCCTGAGCTCTTGCCTGGTCTAAAACCTTGGGAGATGTGGCTGCATCGGCTTGACCAATAGCTAGTCAGAGGAACAGAGAGGGCGCCGAGCGGGTTGGCGGACCAAAGACCGGGTCCGATTCAGACTTAGCCTCGGGAGGAAATAGGAGAGGGAAGGAAACTAGAGAGAATTGGGATGAGGTAGAGTAGCAGGATTTTAGATTAGCTAAAATCCTGATGTTCACTTAGGGAAACCCTAACATGATGGTAAATTAAGTCACAAGAGAAGAAAAGGTGAAAGATGTCCTCAAATGACTCTCAAAAATGCAAACAAACAGAACAACAATAGACATTATACAAAAAGTTTTAAAAATCCCTCATTTTTGCCTTTATGGATTTTTGGGCTGTTACAACCCGCAATGTCGCATGGATGCAAATCGACCTTTTTGCGGAATCTCCTTTTCCTTGGATTATATATGCTAAACTCGCTTGAGGCTCAGGTTAAGTGAAATGTAAAGTTACGGAAATACGTTTTCGCTTTAGGAAGAAATAAAATAAAAGAGGCTTCAGCGAGCGCGGACGGAGTTGGGCCGGGATTTAGGCCGAAAGCGAAGGTGGGCAGTGGGCTAGACCGTGGCTACTTTTTTTTTGTGCAGAGTGCGATAGGGAATGTAAGACTGGTTTCTGATTTTAGGAAATTGCAAAAACAGTTTTGAGCTCTTAAAAATGTCAAATGAACTCCAAAAAATTTGAGAAAATTCACAGAGGTACTTTAGAATAACATAAACCCAAATAAAATATTTTAAGACTTTAAAATTGTTTTAATAAACCTTCACAAATATTTTTAGGCTCGGAATAACAGGGAAAAACATTTTAAAATTCTAGAAAAACTTTAAAAAAATTAGAAAATACTTAATTATTATTTTTAGCTAGAGATTAAAATTTGAGGTTGTTACAGTGTCATTTCAATTCATTTTTGTGTTCTTTTTTCTCATTACCATTCCTGTAGTTTGGTTGCACGAATGCATTCTAATTTCTAAATCATAATATCCATTTGAGCACGGAGGGTGTACGCAATCAATAAGAGAACTATAGTACGGTATCCACTTAACGAAACCACGCGTCAAGTGGAAGCTAAGGGTGCATTTGGTTGGTGGGACGAGATTGAATGGGATGGGATGGTACAGGTAGGATGGGATCGTCCTGTATGGGATGATACAGTCAGTCTGTTTGGTTGGTTGTATGGGATGATACCGGATTTTGTTTGGTTGGTTGTATATGATGGTTCTGGATGGTTCAAGCTGTTGTTTGGTTTGGTGGATGAAGTTGGTTATGGCAACCCCCTCATTAGAGGTGGTGAGTTCACTGTTCACAACTGTGTGAATTGAGTTTAAAAATTGATTTGAATTTATATTCAAGTTTGGAAATTGTTTTGCACACAATTAACTTTTATATTTTTTGCCAAGCCGAATTTGAGGCAAGGAAATTATTTTAGCTTTCAAAATTTAACAACATTTGATGACATTTGACGATAATTGACAAAACTTAACAACATTTGACGATATTTGACGGCATTTGACGAAATTTGACGACATTTAACGATAATTGATAACATTTGACGATATTTATCGACATTTGATGACATTTGACGACATTTGACGATATTTGACGACATTTGATGATAATTGTCGACATTTTACGATAATTGTCGACATTTCACGATATTTATCGATATTTGATGATATTTATCGACATTTGACGACATTTGACGGCATTTGACGACATTTGACGGCATTTGACGACATTTGACGATAATTGAGAACATTTGACGATATTTGACAATACGATATTTGACAATATTTGACGACATTTGACGATATTTGACGACAATTAGTACAATAAACATTTATTACAACAAATAATTACTACAACAAGTGACAATTCATGCCCTCCCCCACCCTCACACATACCCCCAAAAGTAAAGAAGTAACAATTCACAAGAATACTCAAGAAGTTTTGTTTTCTAGTGGTTTCATCAGTGATGCAAGTAACTAAAGTTGCAATACAACTCATAGTCATTGTTTAAAGGATTAAAATTCTTCTGAACAAGAAGTAAACACTACTGCTAAGCAATATCAAACACTACTCCAGATCATTCATCATTTTCAAATGCAATGACAAGTCCAGATCATTCAAGCAATTCATCAAGTATCAGGTCACCCAAGCAATTCATTAAGTATCAGGTCAATGTCCAATATGCAATTCATATATGATTCATCAAGCATCAGGTCATCTAAGCAGTTCATCAAGTATCAGGTCAATGTCCAACATTAGAATACCTTTTGCTAGAACATAGTATGTTTAGCAACGACAGAACACTTTAGACCACACTACAACATATGAACAGAAAGCTATTAACTGTTACCTTCCAACGGTTTCTATGAGCTAGTTCACTTTGCATAGAAGACAACCGATCAATGACTACTCTAAAATCAGGTCTGTCAGCAGGATTTTCACTCCAGCATTGCTCAATAAACGTATAATAATGTCGAGTGGGCAAACAATCAAGTCAGAATGAAATAGGCGAACCAAAGTCACCATCAATGATGGCATCTAGAGGAAATAGAGCACATTAAAGTTCACATATCCAAATAGTCAGATGAAACATGGGTTGCAGAAGCTTGTTTGCTGCGTTGGCCATGCAAACAAGCCAACCTAATGCTCCAAAGAAATTGGTAAGCGCCGGTTGCCATAACACGTAAAAAGAGAATGCCTACTCTCTTAACGCATGAGCATAATGCTTTGGAGGAGCTCAAAGGCGGCCTTTCTTTAGAATTGTACACCTTCTCAATTTCACCAATTTTCTTATCATAAAAAGGAGACATCCTTCAATCATCCGAAAGAGTTGAAATATCGAGAAGTAAAATGGTCTTTCGATGGGTTCGGGAGTAGTTGGAGCAGAATTGAGTAGTATTTTTCAATTTAAAGCAAAATAATAGCAACAATCTCAATTAAGGTATCAAACAAAGATTCCAAGTCTAGTTGGAACTACACAAAATATGTGAATACCAACAGGATAAATTGATAATCATTTGTTGTGACATAGAAATGTAGAATGCTATACAACACTTTTACCTCCTGAAGAATCAAAGCGAACGAGAAGACATCCACTTTAGTATCATACTCCTCTTTTCGCATGACTTCTGGAGCGACATACCAATTTTGCATGCCAATTTTGCCCAAACAAAATCGATCCTACTACATTATCAGGACATACCGACAAGGGAGATTTGGGACTTGGGATCCATACCTTCGATTACCGAGATGAGAGCAAGACCGAGGAGGAAGACGAATGTTTGCCTTGTATTCACCGACGGGCGGTCCTCGCCATGGATGCTGCTGGTCGGTACCGCTCTCGACCCCTGGCGGTGCTGTGAGAAGAAGCTCTCAACTCAAGGATCTCTTGCCGCACAAGAAGGCGTGAAGAAGAAGCTGGGGCGATGCGGGCGGCGGTGGCTTTCTACAGGGGGAGGCAAGGCGACTAGAGGACTAGAGTGCATCTGGGAGAGGAGCGTAGCGGGGGGGGGGGAGAAGAGTAGGAGCACTGGGAGGAGAGAGTGAGCGCAGCGGGGCGAGAAGAGGTGAGCGCGACGGGGGAGAGAGCGAGCACGGCGGGGCGAGAAGAGAGCGAGCGCGTCGGGGGAGAGAGCTAGAGCGGCAGGGCAAGAAGAGAGGAGCGCAGCGCAATGGGAGGGAGTGAGCGGCGGTGAGAAGAGAGGAGGCAAAGCAGTGAGGGAGGAGCGAGCGCAGCGGGCGAAGAAAAGTGAACCGCGTGGTTCGGCAAATTTTGTCGAACGCTCCGGTGCAGCATCTGTGCCAAATATTCTTGGCGATGGAACGAAGTGGTGCTGAAGCATTCTGTCCAATACATTGAACCAAACGGGTGAATCTGCCAGTTTCTTGAATCATTCGGTACAGGATGATTTCATCCCCTCATCCAAACACTGCCTAAGATAATGTGTGAACCCACCACAACATGTCAACGAGCGGTTATGATTCGATCGCGCGCGTGACGTGTGCTCGCATGCACAAGCGGAGCAACTCCTCTGCGTTTAGGGCACTCCAATGCACTTATGTCATCAGTTTCGATAGAGTGTCATGTATGATTAAATGTGATATGGAAGGAGATTTAAATAAGAGAGGGCAAAGCTATGTCTCATGCAAGAAAAGAAACAACTCATTTGAGAAAACCAAAAAAATTAGTACGAGGATTGGGATGAAGGAAAGAGAGGAGGTGGGACGGTGGAAGAAACTTTCTAAAGTTTGACCATCAATTGATTTAAAACTATTTAGATTGATTATATAAAAAAAATTATATCATTACACTTGTTGTTAAAATACTTTTATAATATTATAATTTTATTAATATTTCTTACTATAAAGTTATAAAAAGTGGCGGTCAAAGTCGCATCCCAGATACCGTGAAAAATCAAAAACATTAAGGTAAAAAAGAACAGAGGCACTACCTGTTGTATCTAATTATTTCTATATGAGTAGTACGCGCAGAAATAACCGTTAGGAATGCCCTTAGGGTGTGTACAATGGTATAGATAATCGTTGTCTGTAATACTTCCATAAAGACAACTCATATAATGGGTATATATATATATATATATATATATATATATATATATATATATATATATATATATATATATATATATATATATATATATATATATAGGATGCCCGCTTGCACTCGAGTATGTACTCTCACTTCCAATATACTACTTAAACTAATATATCATACTTTATTTATCACTTTCAAGTATACTTAAATACCAATTATAAGATACTCAATATGACTTGATTGAAAAATTTCCATTGGAGCCCTTTATTTTTTTTATATACCCTTTTTCATATATAAAGAAGTATATACATAAATTTTGCTATAAAAAGTGGACTTTCATGAAATTTTTCATAGAACTTACTTTGGAGTATGTTATAATCATTATTGAGTATGCTCAAATAGACAAAGAGGTATCATCATACGATTTAAGTGGTATACGAGAGGTGGGAGTACGTACTCCCAGGAGTACCATACCATTTTTATATATATATACTCCAATAATGATTACAAGATACTCCAAAGTGAGTTTCATGAAAAATTTCATTAAATGCCAGTTTTTATAGTAAAATCTATGTATATACTTCTTTTATACATGAAAAAGGGTATATAGCAAAAATAAAGGGCTGCAATGAATTTTTTTCAATTAAGTCAATGCTGGAGTATCTTATAATTGGTATTTAAGTATACCGAAAAACGATAAAGAAGTATAATATATTTGTTTAAGTGGTATATTCGAGTGGGAGTATGTACTCCTGAGTACTTAAACGGTGTCCTATATATATATATATATATATATATATATATATATATATATATATATATATATATATGAATGGGAATGAGTACATACTCCCACCTCTCATATACCATATAAATTTTAAATGATACCTCTTTATCAATTTGAGTATACTCCAATAATGATTATAGGATACAGAAAGTGAGTTCCATGAAAAATTTCATGAAAATCCACTTTTTATACCAAAATCAGAGTGTATACTTTTTTATATATGAAAAAAAGGGTATATAGCAAAAATAAAGGGTTCCAATGAAAATTTTTCAATCAAGTCGTATTGAGTATCTTATAATTGGTATTTAGTATATTAAAATGATAAATAAGTATAATATATTTTTAAAGTGGTATATTCAAGTGGGAGATGTATTCTCTGAGTATAAACCAAGCCTATATAGACGCCTGCTTGCATTCTTCAGAGTATGTACTCCCACTTCCAATATACCACTTAAAACACATATTATACTTCTTTATCATTTTTAGTATATTAAATACTAATTATAAGATACTCCCATGCTAATTTTATTGAAAAACTTTCATTGGAGCCCTTTGTTTTTGCTATATACCCTTTTTTCATATAAAAGAAGTATATACACAAATTTTGCTATAAAAGTGGAATGTAATGAAATTTTTCATAGAACTCACTTGAGGTATCTTATAATTAGTATTGGAGTATCCTCAAATAGATAAAGAGGTATAATCATACGATTTAAGTTGTATATGAGAGGTGCGACATTACATTTTAGAGTACTATACCATTTTTATATATATATATATATATATATATATATATATATATATATATATATATATATATATATATATATATATATATATATCTAGTGCTAATGGTTATTTGGGTGATAAGGTTCTAGTGCTAACTCACTCGTGTGGCTCGGATTCACGTGGGTGGGAGGCCTCCAAATCACTTACGCCTTTTTATGATAACCCCGCTTCCTCTTTGTCTTTGAAATAACCCTTAGTGATGAACCTCGCCAAGGTGCTCCTTCATTTCACCCAGCCCATCGTCTTCCTTAGCGCGCCTCTCACCCGGCCAAACCAACGCCGCCGCCTTCCTCGTCCTCGCACCACCCTCCTTCCTCCCGCCATCAGGCTCTGGTACTTCTCCACTCGACGCCGCCACGCGGCGCGAGGAGCCGCCACTGCCGAAAGTGCCCGTCGGCCGCCTCCACTACAGCCCCCGCCGCTAACGCGACCTCAATCCCCGCCGGCTTTGCTTTTTTTCGAAAACCCTCCTCGCCCTCCTCGCGCCGCTTACTCGCACTGGAGCCGCCGCCGCTCCCTTTGCGCCCGTGAGGATCTCTTCCTCATGCGCGCCTAGTCTCCGACCCTCCTCCTCACGCTACGCCTCGGTCTCGGCCCTCCCTAGCTACACAAGAAGGATCTCGTGGTGATCTGGCCGACGGAGCCTTGGCAGCAAAGAATGAGCTCGCGCTCTTACGAGAATGGCCCTTCCACATAGCGCATAAACATGTCGCCGTCAGGAACAATTTTGGTTGGGACCGGGTATACTTGATGCTTGTCTGCTAATCATTCTGATATGTTTTCTACTTTTCTTTGGTTGATAACTCTCTGTAGTATTCTTTCTGTTTGTGTAGTTATCTAAAATCTAAAATGTTGTTCCGAAATGAGTTCATCAGCATCCTTGCATCTTTGTTTTGTTATCCATTTGTTTTTAAAAGAAAAGCCATGCTCAGCTTTGATGCCCTGTAATATGTGCGTATCGAAGGATCCTTAATTTGTAGCCTGAGTACTTTGTATTTGCCCCTCGTTCTGTGGTAAATAAAGATCTCGATTTGAGATTTGTTTTTGTTGGAATCAAGTTGCATTACATTAATTAAGAGAAGAAAGAAGACACCAGTAGCTGGGGATGGCTTGCAAAGGAAAAACCCTAGCGGCTGTGGACGCGGTGGCCCATGGCCGTGGCCTTCGAGAGGATCTGGAGGTGAGCGAGCAGCAGTCCCCGGAGGTTTCTCAAAGTTGCAGCGCTGGCGCTTTGATCGCCCGTTCGATCGCGTAAGGAGACGTGGCAAGGAGCGATGTCATCGCGTCGGAAGTTTCGCGAGTCGCCACGGCGGAGGTGAGTCCGAGGTCTCAATGGATTGCCGACGCGCGTCCAGGGAGGAATAGCGCTGGGCCGGCCCATCGCTACGGGACCTCATTTGCCGACATTTTTGGTCACTCCTGGAGGCGTATACTGCAGTCGGCGTGGCTCTGGATTCCACGTTTCGCATGTGTTGGAGAGCTAGGTTTTCCGGTGACTAGTGGCGAAGTGCGGCGACAGGGGGCGCAAGCGAGGGTCGTCCGCCGGATTCGTGATCCTCCACTGCTTTCCCGCTCCTTCGCGGAAGTGGTGCGGGGGGGGGTATGGATCGGGGTCGAGGAAGACACCCGCGTCAGGCGCAAGGAGGAGATCGTCCTTGGGTCGGGGGCAAGTGAGATGCTCCTGAGGACTGGATGGATGAGGATGACTCTGTGGGGGAAGATGATCTGCGAGGTAAACTTTGGCGTGATCAGGAGCAGAAACGTCGGATTCATGATCACCAGTCTGGATTCCCTCAGAAATCAGGTACACATTTTGGATCTCAGTTTTCTAAGCGTTCTCGCTTAGAGTCTAGATCTTATGGGGGTGGCAGTATAGATGAATTTTCTCATTCTAAGGGGTGCCAAGCTGAATCTCGTCCAGAAGTTCATAATAGAGAAGGGGTGTTGAATCGTGCTGATCCTCTGAGAGGAGATTCCAGAGGTGGTTATGGGGGGAGAGGAGTTTCATCTAGATTTGATAAATCTAGATTATCCGATCCCTGGGTTAATCAAGGGGGAACTGGTAAAGGAGATGACACGAAGAAAGTCTGGGGTGACATTGGTCAGAATACGGGGGTGCTCCGAGTGGAGGATCGAGGCACCTGCTTCCGCTGCCAACAATCTGGCCACCATCAGGCCAGGTGCACAACCCCCCCCCGGTTTGCTATAAATGTTTCAGGGGTTGAAGCTTTGTGGTTTTGGAATATGAAACATTTAATTCAAGCTAACTGTGATTGGAGAGTTAGAAAACATTCAGAATCCGAATATGTTGTGGTATTCCCTTCCAAGGAGATGCTCGAAACTTGGTCTAAAGTTGGGGGTGTAGAATTGGCTCTTCACTCAATCAAAGCAAAGATTGATAAATCTACTTTAGATCCTGAAGCTTCCTCAGTCCTAGCTGCTGCCTGGATCAAAATATCTGGGATTCCCCTTCATGCAAGGAGAGTTGAAGTTGTGAAGGCAATAGCTGGCACAGTGGCCGATCCGGTAGAGGTGGATGAAATCAGTTTGATGAGAGTTGAGCCTGTCAGAGTTAAGGTGCTCAGTCGAGATCCTTCTAGCAGCAATTGCTATGTTGAGACCTTCATTAATTCAATGGGTTACGAGATGAAATTCGAAGCTGAAGGGGGTGGAGCAAGTAAAAAGAAAGGCCCAATTTATGATCATTTCCATAAGATTCATTCTCACAAAAGAAAAGATGATGATGATGAAGACGAAGAAGAGGACTCCGCTGGAAGTGACCACAGAACCGAATGGGAAAAATTAGCTGAAAAATTTGGTGGAGAGACCAAACTAACAGTTCATCAAGTTCTTCTAGTTTCTCTTTTTCTGCTTTGGGAGCTATTTCAGATGAACAATTAGAGGAAATTCTAGAAGAACAGCTTGTACTCTTCTCCAACAGGGTGTCTAAAGCAATTAACAATATCAGATCAAAGAGGAGAGGAGGTCCAATTAGAGGCTTTGAATGTGGTGAGCTAAACCATATAAAGGTGAATTGTCCCTAGCTGAGAAGTATGGAGACCAAAGATGACAAAGCACCAGTTTGGCGTTCAAAATTCAAGTTTGATTCAAGCAAGAAGCAAAATTATCGTAAGGCGGTCAACAAGGTACTCTCAGCACTTGAGGAGATTGGATTAAGTGATGTTGATTCTGAAAGCGACAATGAGGATGATAATAAGAAGACAAAAGAGGTGGACTTCACAGGGATGTGCTTTATAGCAAGCAGTGAAGAACTTAATAGTGATGATCTCTACAGTGACCCTGATGAGGTAAAACCCTCTTATGTTGATTTATCTCGTGCTGTGTTTAAATTGACAAATGAGCTTAAAAAATACAAAAAGAAAGTAAAGAAACATGACTTTGTTGTTGATAGCTTAAATTCTAAAATAAATAGGCTTAAGGCATCTATTCCTGATAATGAATCATGTGAATCTTGTCAAGTTTTGCAATCTGAATTGAAACTTGCTAGATCAATACATGCTGAATTTGAAGAGTTAAAACTGGCGCATGATTCTTGTGATGATAAGCTGAAACTTGCATATGTTGAAATTGAAAAACTCAAGTCTAGTTCAACTTATTTAGAGTCAAGTATTTTGAATGCTCAAACTAAAACTTGCTCTAATTGTGAATTGCTAGAAGCTAGACTAAAGTCATCTCAGGAATCCATTCAACAGATGCTTTATCATGAGACACTTTCTTATACTAACTGTCCCAAGCTCACTACTGAAATAGAAGCTTCAACTAGACAACTAAATGTGTTTGCAGAAAAGGAAAAATTGGCTCTGTCTAGTGCTTCTAAGAAAACCTTGAATGAATCTGTTAAGTGCACAATCTGTCCTACTTTGGCTAAAGAAAATGAATATCTTAAGGACACTTTGGAAAGATTTTCTTTTGGCAAAAAAAAATCTGAACATGATTCTAGACAGATCAAAAGTGAGTATTAAAAGTCAAGGTCTGGGATTTAATGTTGTTGAACATGCCAAGAATCATCCTCCCAAAATTCTTAAGCTCCTTGAACCTGGAAAGTTTGAAATTGAATCTGAACCTAAACAAGTTTTGTTTAAATCTACTGGTTTTGCAAAGGATCCATCTATCAAAGTGAGTACTGTAAAAAGAAAAACTGCAACTTCTTATCAAGACAAATATCAATGTACTCACTGTGGAAAAGAAGGGCATTTGGTTCAGTACTATTTTCGAAAATCAAAGAAAGAAAAGAGAGATAGGCTAAGAAAATATTTTCAAGTCCCTTATCATCGTTTTGTCTCAAGTAAACAAACTGCTGCAACTTTTACTCGAGCGGTCATACCGGCGCCTAAACAATGGTATGACTGCTAGACTCCAGAAAACAGAAATGCTCGTGTTGCTCCTGTTCAATGTGTTTCTCAGTACTGGGTTCCAAAGTTGTGTCTTACTAACCCTAGTACTATAAGACCAATACTTTCTTAATGTAGGTACAGCTGTTGAGGAAGGGGAACATATGGTTAGTAGATTCAGGATGTTCCAGACACATGACAGGTGATTCAAAATGGTTCTCCTCCCTCACTAAGGCATCTAGTGATGAATTGATTACTTTTGGGGATGCTTCAACTGGAATTGTGATGGCAAAAGGTACAGTGCGTGTTAATGACAAATTCATACTCAAAGATGTTGCTTTGGTAAGTAAATTGAAGTACAATTTGCTTTCGGTTTCACAATTGATAGAAGAAAATCTTGAGGTAAGCTTTAAGAAACATGCTTGCAGAGTTATGGACGCTTCTGGAGATCTTGTCTTTAATATCTCTCGGGTAGGGAAGGTTTTCAAAGCTGATTTCAATCATTTCTTTTCACCTAATGTTAGATGTTTGGTAGCTTCCGAATCCAGGGATCTTTTCTTTTGGCATCGTAGGTTAGGACATATTGGTTTTGATCATCTTGTTCAAATTAGTGGAATGGATCTCATTAGGGGGTTGCCTAAACTTAAGGGTGATAAAGATTTGGTTTGCTCTCCTTGTCAACATGGAAAGATGGTTGCTGCTCCACATTTTCCTATTTCTGTAATTATCACAGATGGCCCTGGACAATTGTTGCATATGGACACTATAGGTCCCTCTAGAGTTCAATCTGTTGGAGGTAAGTGGTACATTCTTGTGATTGTTGATGATTTCTTTAGATACTCTTGGGTGTACTTTATGGTATCTAAAGATGAGGCTTTTGGTCATTTCAAAGATTTATTTCTCAGACTCAATAATGAATTGCATGGTGCTGTGAAAGCAATAAGAAGTGATAATGGTACTGAATTTAAGAACTCCTTGTTTGCTTCTTTTTGCTCTGAGAAAGGTTTGGAACATCAATTTTCTTCTCCCCGTGTCCCACAACAAAATGGTGTTGTTGAGAGAAAAAATAGAACCTTGGTTGAGATGGCAAGGACTATGCTTGATGAACATGCCACTCCTAGGAAGTATTGGGCAGAGGTTATCTCAACTACTTGTCATGTTTCAAATAGAGTATTTTTGAGAGCCTCTTTGCACAAGACTTCTTATGAGCTGAGATTTGGCAAAAAGCCTAGTGTTTCTCATTTCAGAATTTTTGGATGTAAATGCTTTATTCTTAAACATGGTAATCTGGACAAATTTGAGTCTAGATCAACAGATGGCATATTTCTTGGATATCATCTTCATTCTCGTGGATATCGAGTGCTTAACCTTGAAACTAACAGAATTGTTGAGACTTGTGAAGTTACTTTTGATGAGGTCAGTCCTTGTACTAGAACTAAAATTTCAGGAACACAAGTTCAGGGGGAGTCCGAAAGCATATTCCTTAATGAAGAAGATGATTTTGATTTTGGTAATTCATCTCCTATGCCATCACCTGCTGATGATCATGCACCTTCTACTGTTGTTGCGCCACCACCAAGTAATGAACAGATAGCCGAAGGTGTTCATAATGTTGAAGTCAATTCAGAACCTTCTGCACCATTGAGGATTCAGCGACTTCATTCTTCAGAACTGATGATTGGTGACATTCATGAAAGGGTAATATGTTCCAAGTTTACTTCTCCTGACTCACATGCTCATTCTGCTTTTGTTGCCTCTTTTGAGCCTAATGATGTAAGTCACGCTTTATCTGATGAGTCTTGGATCAATGCCATGCATGAAGAATTAGAAAATTTTGAGCGAAATAAAATCTGGATTTTAGTTGAACCTCCTCATGGACATAATGTAATTGGAACTAAATGGGTTTTTTAAAATAAGTAAAGTGAGGATGGTGTTGTTGTTAGAAATAAGGCTAGACTTGTTGCTCATGGATTTTCTCAGGTAGAGGGTCTTGATTTTGGTGAAACTTTTACTCCTGTAGCCAGACTAGAAGCTATTCGAATTCTCTTAGCATTTGCTGCATCTAAAGTTTTCAAACTGTACCAAATGGATGTTAAAAGTGCTTTTCTTAATGGCTTCATTGAGGAGGAAGTTTATGTTAAGCAGCCACCTGGTTTTAAAAATCCTAAGTTTCCTAATCATGTCTACAAACTCTCAAAAGCCTTGTATGGATTGAAGCAAGCTCCTAGAGCTTGGTATGAGAGGCTCAAGCTTTTTCTGCTAAAAAATAATTTTCAAATGGGCAAGGTAGACAAAACTCTGTTTACTTTTCGACATGGCAATGATCTATTACTTGTTCAAATTTATGTGGATGATATCATCTTTGGGGGCTACTCTCATGCTTTGGTTTCCAAGTTTTCAGATACTATAAGCAGGGAGTTTGAGATGAGTATGATGTGGGAGTTAACTTATTTCCTAGGCTTGCAAGTAAAATGCAGATCAAGCAAGGCAATTTCATTCATCAAACAAAGTATACTAAAGACTTGCTTAGATGCTTTGACATGGTAACTTGCAAACCCATTTCTACACCAATGGGGTCTACAACTGTTCTTGACCCAGATGAAGAAGGAGAAGTAGTGGATCAAAAAGAATACAGGAGTATGACCGGTTCTGTACTCTATTTGACTGCTTCAAGGTCGGATATACACTTTGCTGTGTGTTTATGCGCTCGTTTTCAAGCTTCACCTCGTGCATCTCATCGACAGGCTGTGAAAAGAATTCTCAGGTATCTCCAATCAACCTTAGAATTTGGTCTTTTCTATTCATCTTCATCCTGTCTTACTTTCCGTGCATATTCGGATAGTGATTTTGTGGGGTGTAGAATTGATAGAAAAAGCACATCTGGCACATGTCACTTTTTAGGCACATTATTAGTGTCTTGGTCTTTTAGAAAGCAATCTTCTGTTGCTCAATCAACTGCTGAAGCTGAGTATATTGCTGCTGCCGCTAGTTGCTCTCAAGTCCTTTGGATTTCTTCTACTCTCAGAGATTTTGGTTTAGATTTGGGCACTGTTCCTCTTTATTGTGATAACACTAGTGCTATTAACATTGCTAAGAATCTTGTGCAACATTCTAGAACAAAACATATTGATATCAGATTTCACTTTCTCAGAGATCATGTTAAAAAGGGTGATATTGTTCTTCACTTTGTTGAAACTGATTCTCAGTTTGCTGATATTTTCACTAAACCGCTTGATACTTCTCATTTTGTTCGTTTGCGGAGTGAATTGGGTGTTGTTCATCCTATGGGCTTATTTTGAGGGGGAGCTGTTTGATCAAAATTTCAGAAGCTTTGATTATTCTTTAAGTCCAAGCCATTGAAATAAAAAGAGTAGTAGAGCTCTCGCTATCATATTTATTCATGTGCTACGTAGTTTTGATCTTGATTGATTTTAATAAACTTGCTGCATAGAGAACTAAAGCATGACATGGCTGAAATCTTTGACTAGATTGATTATTGGTATCACTTAATGATGTCTATTGAAAAGGATAAGCTTGTTTGTGAGTCTTATTTTAAATCTTGGATTTGAAGCAAGAATGTCTCTCATTTCAATCCTGTGTTGCTCACTCAATTTGGCATGTTATAAAAAAATAAAGGGTTGAGAAAAAGGATTTGCAAAGATGTGTGCTTCAAGCATGCTATACATAGCTGTGTATCAAACAAAAAAAGGGGTACATAACAGTGCTCACATGAAAAGAAGTGTGCTTCAAGCATGCCATACATAGCTATGTATCTTTAAATAATAATAAAAAAATGCACAAAAAGTGTTTCAATCAAAAGAAGTATGTTTCAAGCATGCCACCCTTAAGAAGAAGTATGCTGCAAGCATGCCACATGCAAATAAAAATTGAAAGTAAAGCAAAAGGATGATACATGAGACTGGTAGCTCATCCAGATTTAAAGTTTGTCTCTCGTTTTGGCTCTCACTTTTTGATGACTTCTAAGTGTGGTCTTATAATCTTTTTAGTCATTGAGTGATATGCCTCTCATGAACCAAAATTGTCTCATCACTTTGAAATACTTGTCTAGACATTACTATATGGTATATCAATTTATATGATCCTGTTAGCTCTACTCAACCAAATGGCTTGGTTAATCTATTAATTCTCCAAAGCTTCTGGACTTGTTCTTGCTTCTTCTTTGAAGGCTCTTGATGATCACATTGCCAAAGGGGGAGAAAATATGAGAGAAAGATTTGCAACTTGTGCTGAAGGAAGTTTTTCAGCTGCTGTTTCTGGAACCTTCTTTTGCTTGGCAGTTTTGAAACTTTGACACCTTCTATCACACTCCTTCATCTCTTGAATCTGGAAGTATTGTCAATGTATTCATCAAGGGGGAGATTGTAAGACCAGGAGGTTTTTGGTCATGATATTTGGTGATGAACACATTGACAATAAGAAAGACTTAGTCTTGGTGTTTTAAGATGAATACATTGTCTTTGGAACATGCTTGTGATCTTAGATGCTGACATGCTTTTGAGTTCTGTTGAATTCTGTCGAAAATCAGCCTTTGTCAGGTTTTTTTGTGGTATCATGCGTTTTGGTCATGAACTACCGCAGGACGGTACAACCGCATGATTGTTGACGGTACGAAAATTCCAGAAGGCTTGTGTTTGGTCTTTGGTTTTTCACGGAAGCGGTAGTACCGGGTTTTTAATATGAGGTACTACCGGAGTGCGATATGACCACGGCTGTGCAGCGGCAATACCGTTTGTCTAGGTTCCGAACGCGTGTTTTGCTCGAACCATTAGATCTTGATCTAACGGCTCATATTGAGAGGAACGTTTGGACCGTCCGAACTCTTCAAGGATTGTGAGCTTTTGGATTGAAATCTGACGGATGAAATCAAAGGGAACGTTCGGACTTTCTACAGTACTCTTAAAATTCGACGGTTTTGAAGCATGGTCCGATCGGCCAAATCATCTGGAGCATCCACGTGTCTCATGGCTTGGTTTTGAGTCTTTTGCGCATTTCAGTGGTGCGGTAGTACCGTTTGGTAATTTACGGTAGTACCGCACATCAGTTATACCGTCTTGTTTTTGGCGGTATGGAAAAACCAGAACACTTGTTTTTTGGACATTGGATTTCTTGCTGAGCGATATGACCGCACCATGGATGGTGGTAGTACCGCGATAGGTTTTTCCAGAGAGAGTGTTTCTGACACTTTGATTTCAAGTGAAATCTGATTAGTATCAGACTGTGGTGGAGCAATTTAACCGTAAGTCGGTAATACCGTTGTCTTGATGGCGGTAGTACCGCAATAAAGGTATGACCGCAAGGTTGCGGTATGGAATTTTCAGAGGAGATGTTTTCGAGAGTTTGGAGCTCAAGTGAAAAACGGTAGTACCACGGCTTGGTGCGGTACGACCGCAGATCGGTAGTACCGCATGTTGAACAGAGGTAGTACCACATGTCAGTAATACCGTTTGAGAGCGGTATGGTTTTTGCAGAGTGCTTGTGTTTGGGGAGTTTCTGTTGTCTTTAGAAATCGGTAAGACCGGTGTGTATGGTTGATCACGACGGTGTCAAAAGTGTAGTACCGGTAATAATATGGCGGTATGACCAATTGTGTTCGGATTGTTTTGATTTTTGAGAATTGGCTGAAGTTTTGGTTAAATTCGTGAGCTAATGTTGGTCAAGTTGAAGAACTTGTGCCGAATATGTGTTCTTTGATCTTTGCATGTACAGGTTGAGCGTGAAGGCAATCATGGTCAGTGACGAGGAGGACCCGGACTAGGTTGAGGAGATCTGAAGTCTAGGAGGTCGTGGATGTCACGAGATGACTGGGCTTGCGCTGGAGCACGTGGAGATCAAAGGGTTGCATGGTGCGTGGAGGAGCTCCAGGAGGTGGAGTCTTGGAGGCTTACTTCACGTGTTGAAGATATGGAAGGAAGGACTTCCGTATCTGGAGAGATTTAGAGATTGGATAAAATTGTGTCTGAAAGGGTTTCGGGTTTCTTAGAAATAGAGTCCGTGTCCTTGTCGTAGAGGACATGTCTAGGACTCTATGGTATAAAAAGAGGTGGGGGTTAGGTGCTAACCTTACGGCTAATATACGTGAGTTTTTGGCAGAGCTTTGAGCGTTGCTTTTACCGTGGCTTCCACTTAGGCTTGTGACGTGAGAGTTTTAGAGGTCTTCGAGTTGGAGGCTTTGAGGGGTGCTTGCCGAGCACTTTGTAGACACAAATCAGAATTGAGAAATAAAGTTCAGATTCGTTCAACTTTGTCTCTTGATTTGTTATTCTTCTTTGTCTTGAAGAGGTCTTTCTTTGTGAAGATTTTCAAGAGTTGCTGTGTGCATAAGCAGGAGTTTGGATTTGGAGGTCAATTGGCTGCAATCATTCAACCCCCCCCCTTCTGATTGCCATTACGATCCTACAACTACAGATTATTCCTTACAGCCCTGGTAAAGTGTTTAATCTGGATGATACCCAGATGACACAACAAAATCCTGAAGTAGTTGAAAGAAGTACCCAAGAAGGCCATGAGACTTCTAAAGTTTTGGTTAAGGAACATGAGATTACAAATGTGATGCAGATTGTTCCTTTAGCCTATAGCTTCCCTACTCTGACTGAAGTTGAACAGATAGATAAATTTGAGGAAGTTACAACTGATGATGTCCTTACTGTCACTCACAAGGAGCCAAACTCCAAAGGAAAAGATTTGATTATTCATACAGAGCAGGGGCCAACTGTGGTTGCTGCTTCGTTGTGGCCTTGTCTACACACTCCATCTACTAAGAAGGGAGTTGTGTCTCAACAGAAGACAAATCTTCTAGATGCAAGACTTAAGTCTGGTATTTCAATCAAGCAGATGGCAAGCAAGGCTAAGATGGTTGATTGATAACACAGGGGTGGACAAGGAAAGGTTAGTTGATGGTTTCTGTTTGACAGAAACTGATATAGATATTGGGGTTGAAAATATTGAAGGGTGGTTATCTCCTAAGAAGAAGGGGAGGAGAAACAAAATCCTGGAACCTCCTGTTGCAACAAGGAAGAGTTCAAGAATACAAAACCAAGGAATTCCTATGGAAGAAAAAGCTTCAAGACTCAAATCCATCTAGAATTTGGAGCATCAAGGTACAAACATCAACTCTTTTAATGTTTTAAATAATTCTTCTGTTGAATATCTAGAGAAAGTAGCTATGTCTTGTGGCATTATTCTAGGAAATCAGTCTATACCTGCTTGTGAGGTAATCTCAGCTATGCAAGCTCAAGAGTTAGTTAGAGCAGCATTATCTAGAGCTGAAAAAGAGAAAGCTTCTCAGGCAAGTGGTGAAACACAAGTTTGTAAAGGGGTTGCTTCAGAGAAAGGGGTTTCAAATGATAAGTGTGATATTTCTTTAAGGGGTGGTTCAGGTTTTAACCTGAACAAAAGATTGAAAAGCAAGCTGAAGAAAGGAAGGGTGTGGGGTGATATATCAACAGCATGAAAGTCCTGTTCTGGAACATAAGAGATTTGGGAAGAGCTGCTAGAAGAAGATAGTTGAGGGAGATTGTTAACACTGAAAAGGTTGATGTGGTGGGAATCCAAGAGACTATTAAAAAGGAATTTTCTAAGAGAGACCTCAGGAGTTTAGTGGGTGATTCTCATTTCAGATGGAACTGGTTGCCTGCTACAGGTCATTCTGGAGGTATTCTAATGGGGGTAAAGCAAGATTTCTTGGAGGTTGAGGGCTGTGATGCAGGAAAACATTTTTTGAGTATGGTAATCAGGAATAAACTATCCAATTTCATATGGGAATTGATTGTTGTTTATGGTCCTTCTCAACATGGTATGGCTCCTAGTTTTTTTGGATGAATTAGATCAGAAATGCAAACAGACTTATCTGCCTAGGGTTTTAGGGGGTGATTTCAACTTAATTAGGAAAGCGGGGGATAAAAATTCTAGCAATTTGAACCTTCCTCTCATTCAGCTCTTTAATGATTTCATTACTGAAAACAAGTTGATTGAAATCAAAAGAGGGGGCAACAGGTATACTTGGACAAACAAACAGAGCTGTCCAATTATGGTGAACCTTGACAGGGTGCTGGTTTCAATTGATTGGGAATCTAAATTCCCTTTGTGCAGTGTTAATAGTTTGATCAGGGTGGGTTCTGACCATAATCCAATTGTTCTTAATTCTGGAGAGGGGGAAATTCTTAAGAAAGACAGATTTTACTTTGAAAGGAAGTGGTTATGCCAGGAAAACTTCAAAGAAGTAGTTAAGAAGAAGTGGGCTGAAGTCAACAGTAAAGATCCTGATAGCATTTACTCTTTGGACAGATGGAATAGTTGCATTGCGTCACTGAGAAGCTTCTTAAGAGGTTGGGGTGCTAATGTTAATGGAGATTATAAAAGGATTAAGAATAATGTGATATCGCAAATTAAAAAGTTAGATAATTTGGATGAGGAAAAAGGTCTAAGTGCTGAAGAATGGAAACAAAGATACAAATTGGAGGGTGAGTTGGAACAGGTGTATGAGGTGGAATAGAAACACTGGAATCAAAGAGGGGGAGTGAACTGGCTACTTCAAGGTGATGCTAACACCACCTTTTTTCATAAGTGTGCTAATGGGAGGAGAAGGAAGAACTATATTTTTAGTTTGGATCACAATGGGGTTGCAATTAAAGATTCAGGTGATCTCAAGTATCACATTTATGAATTTTATAAGCAGCTATTTGGATCTGAATCTGTTCAGGGGGTGACTTTATCTTAGGAAGTATGGAACAGGAGACACAGAATTTCTACATCAGATAATGATTTATTGACTCAAGACTTCAATGAGGAAGATGTTTGGAAGGTCATCAAAGAGTTGCCCTCCAACTCTGCCCCTGGCCCTGATGGGTTCCCTAATGAATTCTATAAAGAGATCTGGGATGTTGTTAAAACTCAGTTTTTATATTTGATTAGAGACTTCTTTCAAGGTGATTTTGATCTGAAGAGACTCAACTATGGGGTTATTACTCTCATTCCCAAATTACAGGAGGCTAATACCATTAAACAACTTAGACCAATCTATCTTTTGAATGTTAGTTTTAAAATTGTGACGAAGATCCTGGCTAACAGATTGGGGAGGATTGTGGATGGTCTCATAAATGACAGTCAATCTGCTTTTATCAAAAATAGAAATATTTTAGATGGTGTGGTTGATTTACATGAGATTTTTGCATGAGGTCAAACAATCCAAAAAATAAAGGGGTGATCTTGAAAATTGACTTCGAAAAAGCGTATGACAAAATCCATTGGGGTTTCCTGGAAGATATTATGGTGAGGAAGGGGTTTGCTGAGGTTTGGATTAAGAGGGTTATGAGTTCTGTCAGAGGTGGAAAGGTTAGTATTAACATCAATGGGGAGATGGGGCCTTTTTTTAGTACTTACAAAGGACTCAGACAGGGTGATCCCCTATCTCCACTTCTCTTTAATTTGGCTGCCGATGCCCTCGTAGTGGTTATTGAGAATGCAAAGGAAAAAGGATTGATCAAAGGGGCGATCTCCCATCTAATTCCTGGGGGTGTACCTATTCTTCAGTATGCGGATGATACAGTAATCATGATTGAGTGTGAGAAGGAATATTTGACTAATCTAAAATTTCTTCTTTACTGTTTCGAATGGATGTCTGGCCTAAAAATTAATTATCACAAGAGTGAAGTCTTTGTGATGGGGTGTGATGATGAGGAAGCTTCTTATGTGGCTGGGGTTTTTGATTGTAAATTGGCTAAACTCCCCCTCACTTATCTGGGCATTTTGATTGGCGATCGTCATGTGGGAGATAGAGCAGCTGAAAGTGTGATTTCTAAAAGGGGGAAAAGGCTAGACAATTGGAAGAATAATCTTTTATCATTAGGGGGGAGGCTGGTCATGGTTAACAGCTGTTTGAGCAGTTTACCTACTTACACAATGGGTTTCTATCGGTTTAGTGGGGTGAGCCACAACAGAATGGACTCTATTAGATCCCGGTTTTTTTGGAGAGGTCCTAGTGACAAATTCAAATATCATATGGTGAAATGGGAGGCAATTTGTAGACCCAAAAAGTATGGCGGCCTAGGGGTGATTAATACTAGAATTATGAATATTTGTCTACTAGTTAAGTGGATTTGGAGAATTTACAGGGGTAACAATGAATTGTGGTTCAGGATTATTAAAGCCAAGTACTTTCCAAAGGGATGCTTTAAAGATGCCAATCCTGCAAATAGTTCACAATTTTGGAAAAGTTTGCAGAAGGTGAAGCATATTTTTAACAGGGGTGTGTCTTTTAGAATTAGCAATGGTTGTAACACCTCCTTTTGGTCTGATATTTGGATGGGGAGCTGTCCTTTGAAAATTTTGTTTGACAAGTTGTTTAAAATATGCCAGTCCCCTGAGATCAAGGTGGCTGAGTGCTTTTCAGATCAAGGATGGGTGATACAATTTGTCAAAACTTTCGGGGAAGAGGAGATGAGCCAATGGAATCTTTTGAAAGAGTTTATCTTGAACACTAATCTTAATGGCGAGATAGATACAGTTTCTTGGTGTTTTGAGAAGAGTGGGCTGTTTACTGTCAAATCTCTGTATAAACAGTTGGTGTTTGGAGGGGTCACTTGTATTCAATTTCAAAAACTTTGGAAAAGTAAAATTCCCCTAAAAGTAAAGATTTTCCTTTGGCAATGTTATCTTGATAGAGTTCCTTCTGCTGAGCAGCTAAAGAAAAAGGGGTGGAAAGGAAAGGAAACTTGTGTGCTCTATGGAGAAAAAGAATCTATTGATCATATTTTGTTTTCCTGTGTGCTTGCTAACTTTGTTTGGACTTGTGTGAAGGAAGCTTGTAACTGGAATAGAACCCCTACATCTCTCGATGACTTTCAGCTCAACTGGCTTGAAGGGAAGAGAGCTAACTATTATAATGCTATTTTGTGTAGTTTTGCAGCTTTCGCTTGGAATCTCTGGAAATGTAGAAACAGTATGGTGATTGAAAGGGATTTGCCTAGGAACCCTATGGATGTGATTTTCAAACTTATATCTTGTTTGCAGCATTGGAGGGTCCTAACCAAAGGGGTGGAGAGAGAGATTTTGGATTGCTTCCTGAGAAATTTTGAAGACTGGAGATCTTCGGCTTGGACAACAACACCAGCAAGCTGATCCTTTTGTTTACATGCGTTGGGAGTCTGGTTTTGGCTCGATCGACATCAGCTTACTACTTCCTTGTAATATTTTAGTAGTCTGAACGTCGTAAGCTGAGTTGTAACTTTTTTGGTGTATTTAGACTTCATGTCGTTTTCGTTGATCTGGGAGTTAGTGGTTTTAGCTGTTTTTGTTAGCTGGTATCCCTAGCCTGTTTGCGTTGCGTTTTGAGCTGTAAGAACTTGTTATTTGGCTTTCTATAAAAGCTGGGATGAAGTCCTTTTATATAAAAAAAATATGTGTGTACCGAACTTAATTTAATCTTATATTGCAGGTACCTCTGGCACTGTATCTTGCCTTGCCTCATATTTTGTTTGCAATGCAATATTCAGTTCCATTAGGATGATAATTGGGAGCAAAAATGTAGGGTGGATTACACAACTTCATTTTTTCTCCCCATGTTTTGGAACATTCTAATCAGTGCTCATCTTGTCTTTGCAGTATTATGACATCAGGAAGCCATGTGTGGGGAGCCTATGCTATGATTTCTCTAATATGGAGAAGTTTCTCAATCTGAAATCTATCAGGGAGAGCCCAGGAGTCAGAGACAGAGAGTTTGTTTCATGCAGCCCAACTGTCTATGAGGCCATGCTATAGCAAAATTGTGGTGAAAGCACAATTTGGAAACATGCTATAGCTCGCTTAAATAAGACATCCCAGGCAATGGTAAGATAGTAGCAACTTGGGCAAGCTTTTCATGACGTGTTTATTGTACATAATGGCAAAATGTTTGAACAGTGGATAAATAAGAGTATAAGACAATATTCTGTTCAAGATATTTTCCATTACTGGTTTTCCTGATGTGTTGTCTGATGTGTATACATAATATTTTCTTGATTTGAGTAGGGAACTCAAGATGGGTAAACTCTATGGAATGGTCTGGAAAGGAAGCATTTGTGTCCTCATCTGAGAAACCCTTCACAGTTGATGGAAAAGAAGCTGGCGTTGGTTAAAGATATTTGTCGTGCCTCACTGTATACACAACGAGGATTATAGATCAAAAGCTTGTTGCTTAGTGTGTTATTACTTGAGCAATTTGCACTTACCATGAAACTAACTAGAGATGTTTTGGACATCAGGTCCACGATTAAGGTCACATAGTACCGATGGATCAACCGAAAGCCGCTTTGGAGATGCTCAGGAGGTGGATGGACTTCAGGAAACCTTTCGGACCCATCTTCAAGCTTTCAGAGGCTCGATTTTACCATGTAATCCACACGCACCTATTAGACGTCCAGAGGAACATAGCTTCCCCTTGAACTAGTGTAAAGTATTTTGTGTGCACGTGCGTCAGGATGATCTTAGGTGACGAAGAGCTCGTTGCGACCATATAGATGTTATTTCCCTTGTGCGGTGCTTTAGGTATCGGTGATACAACTCGATGAGCATGTAATAAAGCTTTTAGAGAACTGTTCATGTCCAGATCTTGTAACATGTACTTTAATAGATTTCTGAATTTTGTCTGGCTCAAGGATGCCGATAAGTAGCTGACGAAAAGTTAAAAGACCTAAGGTGCAAATCCTTAGGATTTAGTCCAAATTTGAACTATATCCCAAAAATCCCCCAAACCAATCTCCCTCATCCAAGCAAATCCTGTAAATGAATTTTAAGTATGGAATGGCATGAAAATAAGGAAAACAATATTTCCATCATCAACAGTACAAGTATAGCAGACTAGTGACAATTCAAACTACGTTAGTCATGATACTTCTAAAATTACCAACACAGATATATCCATAGCAAGTCTGTATATTCTGCATATCATTTTCATCATAACACAAGTTTGCAAGAAGTTCATAGACTTGGCGCCTTTTGCTTTAGGAAGAGCTCTGGAACAAAATCGTGAGCCACCAGGAAGAACCTTCTGCTGTTTCTTGTGTTCTGCTTAATCTTCTTTCTTCTCTTTCTTTGGAGCAGGCTTTTGGTACATCAGTATCTGACCCAAGAGTGTGCCATTCATCACGATGCCGATTGCAGAGCCCATAATCACTTTCGAGGGGTAAATGATCAAGACAAAGTATAACAATGACAAAGCGGTACGTAAAGTAGTGAAGTGTGCAAAATAGTTGAGAAAAACAATTTGGTTGATATTAGACACAAGGAGCAAATAATAATGTATCTATGTTACTAATTACCAGTACTGTATTCTTTCAGAAGCATGCGAGCTACACATGTTCCAAATCAACTTCAACTATGAGAATTTTGAATGAATGCAACTTGGGCAAGCTAGCAGAAAAATTCAATAGGTTCCCTACAAAAATTCTCAAAACTATCATGTATTTGGGGAAGGAAAGCATATTGCTAACAATAAACAAACCACCTACATAATGGCCACGTTTAGGAGCAACTAGAAAGCCACATAATAACAGTAAACATAGTCCATCAGAATGTGGTAATGAACTGTAATCAGAACCGAAGGATACCACTCAAGGGAGTCTTCTCCTCGATGCTGGTGAAAACTCTTACTGCAACATAAGGGGTATTAAAGATTAGCAAGCTTTCAGCACTACATAAAAAGCTTTCACATCAAAAGCTTTCAACACTACATTTCAGCGGGTATTTTCTGAAATTTCTGGTTTTCGAAAATCTCAGTGGGGTCCTATTTTGGTCACAGTCACACCTAATTACAGCCAACTTGCCATAAGAAAAAAACTAGAAGTACGAAGTTTGCATGCTTGATGTTGTAAGCTGTAACAGATAAGTAACAACAAACCGTGAAATTCTTCCATATCTGTGGAACTCTAGCAAAAAAGAAGATGGCATGCTGTGAAGCCTGCAAAATACATTAGACACTAAATCAAAAGCTGAGCATATACAATTATACCAAGTGTTAAACAAAATAAAATACAATTTAGTACTTACATAAAGGACTTCAAAAAGAGCAGGATCAATTTTTCCAGTTAAATCTGTTGGAGCTGGCTTGTGTATTTGCAGAAGCAGAATGATCGATCCCATGTCGCGACCCTGAGAAGGGAGGAGAGGAAAGGGGAGGAGCTCACCCCAGCAGCGCAAGGGAAGGAAGTGGGCACGTCGGGGTGGAGATCGGCGAAGGTGGCGGCCGCCGGCCGGGGGGCCCAAGAGGGCAGTGGCGGGGCGTCAGGGGGCCCGAGAGGCGACGGCCAGAGCTGTGGAGGGTCGGAGACGGTGCGATGATGAAGGAGATCTCGCAGCGAAGCGGAAGGAAGCGGCTCTAGGGGTGAGTTGGGCGGCCATGATCGGGAGGCGAGGAGGATTTTCATAAAAAGCAAAGCTGATTGGGGGATTGAGGGGTCACATTCGCCGCAGGCTGGTGTGGAGGCGGCCGACGAGCACTCGGCGGTGGTGGCTCCTCGCACGTGGCGTGGCGTCGAGGCGGAGAAGCGGCATTGATGGCGGGAGGAAAGGAAGCGCTAGGACGGGGAGGCGGTGGTGGCGGGGAGGAAGGAGGCGGCGGCGTTGGTTCGGCCGGGTGAGAGGCGGCGCTAGGGAAGACGATGGGCCGGGTGAAACGAAGGGCACGCAGCAGGGGTTTAGTGCTAAGGGCTATTTCGCAAGACAAAGGGAAAGGTAGGGGGTTTTGCGCAAAAAGGCGTAAGTGATTTGGAGGCCTCCCACCCACGTAGATCCGAGCCACACGAGCTAGATCGGACGGCCTGAGTTGGCATTAGTACCTTATCACCCAAATAACCATTAGCACTAGATACGTTCCCTCTCTCTATATATATACACGTATATATATACATGTGTATATATATACACATATGTATATATACGTGTACGTATGTACGTACATATATACATGTATACGTATGCATGTGTGTATATATACATATATACATGCGTGTGTATATACATACATGTGTATATGTGTGTGTGTGTATATATATACACATGTGTGTGTATACACACACACACATGTATACATGTATGACCACACAAACTGTACAGACAACATGAATACAACAACAAAACAGTCGTCTATAAGGGCCTTATAGGCAGTGCATTGCATGCTTGAACAACTTCATTCTCTCTCCTTGTTTAAATCGATCCACATCATTATATTTATATATATATATATATATATATATATATATATATAGAGAGAGAGAGAGACATACATGTGTATATACACACACACACACACACACACACACACACACACATATATATATATATATATATATATATATATATATATATATATATATATATATATATATATATATATATATATATATATATATATATATATGATGCAGTATGAATACAACAACAAAAAAGTCATCTATAAGGGTTTTATAGACATGCATTGCATCTTGCATACCTTCATTCTCTCTCCTTGTTTTGTCTCATTCACATCATTAAAAAATCTTACGTGGCAAAAAATTATAGACAGCTGATGTTATCATATTGTACGTGCCCTCCGTGACAACGAGTAGGTAACTAAGGCCGTCTTCCGTTTCCAAACCATGGTCGGGTGTGTGTATGGGTGCTAGTGGTCTAGAACCCACCCTAAAACCGGCCCAGCTCACTTCCTTGATTACACATCCTACCAAACCAATTCAGTCTACTTCTCAATTTCTAAAAATCAAACCAGCCCAACCTATATGTAAAATCAGCCCAACCTAAACCAAACTATTTTTCTAAAATGGATTCCCACCCATTCTCCCTTTCCAACGCATGGAAGTACCACTCAGTCCGACTCACCAAAGAATGGGCTTCTGGAACGACGGCGACGCGGCTCCACGCGTAAACAACCAAACGACGTGCGTCCTGGTCCGGCCGCTAAGCGCCCAGACTGAGAGAATCAGAGAAAGCTACTAGGAAAATTCAATGACGAGCTATGATAAATCATCTAGAAAAACTGAGAGCATCTTAGTGATGAGTACCTTCCTCGATTTTCAGTAGGTGTGCTGAATCATCAGCGCCACTTTGGAAGACCTTGGACCAGTCAAGGATCTTCTTCCTCGCTGCTTTCCAAGCGGATAGGTGCGAATCTAGGATAAAATTTTAGGTATAACGTGTCGCAAGCAGTCTCCTTTTCAATCTCTGCTCGACACTTCAGCATGGTTGGTCTTAAGTAGTAGTATATATTTAAGTGTGTAGTACTAGTACAGTGTACAATATTAGTAACTAATTAATGTAATTAACAATGTATGACATGCATGTAGTATTGCAAAGGATCGAGCTGAGCTACCTAGCTAGCTAGCTAGCTTAATTGGAGCTAGCGGTCGATCGGATCGGTAGCTAGCAGCTATCTGAATGCGTGTTGGAATGATTAACACAAATACACAATATGGTATATGCGTGCGTGAGCAGTCAACGAATATACGTAATTAATTGTAGAAACAAGAAGCAAGCAAGGTCGGTCGGTCGATAATTCAACAAACTTACCGATGGATGCATGTAATTGTCGTCGATGGCACACTGCGGCCGCTAGCTGCAAATTAAACATGGATGGATGGTTAGTCGAAGAAGAAGCAGCAGCAGCTATCTCCTATCTGTAGCTAGGGATGAAAACGAATCGAATAGTCCCGAATACGAATATGATTCCCTATTTTCGAAACAAATACTGAATCTGAATCCTATTTTTAAACAAATCTGAATCTGAATTCAACATTCTCGAATCTGAATCTGAATCGAATGTAAATAGCGAATCTGAATTGAATCGAATAGGTACTCAATTCGGTCGAATGCGAATATCCTACAACTTTTACGACAAATCTCGGTAGAAAAAATAGTATTCGTATTCGTACCGGGACAAAAACAGATAGTATTCAGTATTCGTTTTCCCGAATAGTATTTGTTTTTTCGGATACTATCGGTTTTTTTCCGGATCTGAATAACACGAATCACGGATCTGAATAACACGAATCTGAGATATGAATACTATTGAATCTGAATTTTACTTACTACATTTGTATTTTTCCGAATACGAATATCGGATAAAACGGATTATTCTTTACCCATTTCCACCTCTATCTGTAGCCACCACAAGTTTCGCTAGCTGCAGCCTATAGATACAACATACAAGTTATCTTGTGCTGCGGTATCGTCGTCGCTTTGCCGAATTGACCATACTATATAGCTCTGACATGATGGGCCATGAGGCTTGAGCCTTGATCATCCTCCTAACCTCCTTGTCCCTTGATGTGCTAGGCTGGGCCAGTCACCACTCACCAGTGGGCTATAGAGTCACTGGAGCGGCGATGTGGACGTGTCGCCTGTCACGGTGTGGAGCTCGGGCGGCCGCCCGTGCTGCCTCGAAGGGTGGGTCTGCCTCTTTGGTTCTATTTGGCTACAAATTATAGTATCTTTTTTTTTTGTTTCGATCATAAATCAAAGGTTGAGGTTGAGACTCGAAAGAGACAGTAAATTTCCAAGGTAAGGATTTTCGACCGTTAATACCCTACAAATCTGTCCCCTGATGATTAATTAGACAGCTCTAGAAAGAAATAAGACTATTTTCTGAACTGAGAGGTGATAACGCGTTCAAATGCCGCCCTGCCGTTCCGCAGAAAATCCTATCACTCCCACCACGTTCTCTCCGCCCCCAACTCGAATACATTATACATGTTGCTGAACTCTCACACCCAGCCATCGGCCAGCCAAGTCCGGTCCCACATGGCCGTGAGGGAGAAATGCCGTTACGGGTAATAAAAACGTAGGCGAACAATTTCTGGCCTCGTCCAGTCGGCGTGAGGAGTCAGCGTGTTACGCGTGACGTTAGGTGGAGATAGGCCGAATGGGCTTTCAAACAATATGAACTCATGGATTGAATCTATATGAATCCAAATTTTTTGAATCAATGCTAAACTAATTTCACCCGTTTTTAGTGTAAATATAAACCAAACCAACCCGTTAGTTGTCTCAACCTATTTTAACCCACTCAAAACTAATCCAAAGTGAAACCTAATCCATCTCACCCGTTTCAACTCAACCCATTTCAAGACCTAATAACGGATGAGCACTGCCCTAACTCCTAAAAGCCTATTAAATGCACTAAAATCCATCATGCATGCGGGGCAAGTCATCACTACACAATGAAAAAAAAAACAACAATTATCGACTAACAGTAACAGACAGGGAGACCAAAATCAGAGCGTGTGCCATTCCATCTCCACCACCAGAGTATGCCAAGCGAGTGAAGCGACTGCCTCACTGGCTGCCCCCACACCGAAGACCGTTGTCGCGACCCCCTTTTCACACGTATAAATATGAGCCAGGCGCCCACGCGTCACTCCCACCTCGGCTCACCTCCCTGACCGCCCACGAAACTTCCGGGAGAAAACGATGTGGAACACCTATCCCTTTCCCATCCTCCTCGCCGGCGTCCTTCTCCTAGCCGGCGAATCCAGCGCCCAGACCACCTCCAGAGACAGCGAAACCCTCCTAGCTATCAAGAAGGGCTGGGGCAACCCCACGCAGCTCGCGTCGTGGGACCCCAAAGCCACCGCCGACCACTGCGGCTGGACCGGCGTCAACTGCGGCGGTGGCGGAGGCGTAGTCACGCGGCTCTCCTTCCAGAGGCTTAACCTTACCGGCGCAGTCCCGGCGTCCGTGTGCGACCTCAAGAATCTCACCTGGCTCGACCTCTCCTACAACAACCTCACCGGCGCCTTTCCCGGCGCCGCGCTCTACGCATGCTCCCAGCTCCAGTTCCTTGACCTCTCCAACAACGCCTTCGCCGGAGTCCTGCCAAATGACATCAGCCGGCTGTCGCCCGCCATGGAGCACCTCAACCTGTCGACCAACCGCTTCGGCGGGTCGGTGCCGGCGGCGGTGGCGGGGCACCCGGCACTCAAGTCCCTCCTCCTTGACACCAACCGGTTCACCGGGGCGTACCCGGTGGCCGAGATAAGCAAGCTCGCTGGGCTCGAGCGGCTCACGCTGGCCGTCAACGCGTTCGCGCCGGCGCCGGTGCCGCCGGAGTTCGCCAAGCTTACCAAGCTGACCTACCTCTGGATGTCCGGCATGAACATGACCGGCGATATCCCGGAGGCCTTCTCGAGCCTCACGGAGCTCACGCTCATCGACATATCGATGAACAAGCTCACCGGCGCGATCCCGGCGTGGGTCTGGCAGCACCAGAAGCTCGAGTTCGTGTACCTGTTCGGCAACGGCCTCACCGGCGAGATGGGGCGCAACGTCACGGCGTTGAATTTGATAGAGCTCGACGTGTCGTCGAACCAGCTCACGGGAGGGATACCGGAAGATTTTGGTAAACTCAAGAACCTGACTTCGATGTTCTTGTACTTCAATCAGCTCACCGGCACGATCCCGGTGAGCATTGCGCTGCTCCCTATGCTCAAAGACATCCGGATATTTGGCAACCAACTATCTGGCGAGCTCCCGCCGGAGCTCGGGAAGCACTCGCCGCTCGGCAACCTCGAGGTGTCCTCCAACAACCTCTCCGGCCGGCTACCGGAGACGCTCTGCGCCAAAGGGAAGCTCTTCGACATCGTCGTCTTCAATAACAGCTTCTCCGGCTCGCTGCCGGCGAACCTCGGCGACTGCGATCAGCTGAACAACCTCATGCTTTACAATAACCACTTCTCCGGCGACTTCCCGACGAAGATATGGTCGTTCCAGAAGATGACCATGGTGATGGTCCACAACAACAGCTTCACCGGCGCTCTGCCGGCCGAGATATCTTTGAACATCTCGCGGATTGAGATGGGGAACAACAGGTTCTCCGGCTCCGTCCCAGAGTCCGCGACCGGGCTGCGCGCGTTCAAGGCGGACAACAACCAGCTCTCCGGCGAGCTACCAGCCAACATGAGCGGGCTCGCCAGCCTTATTGATCTGTCAATCTCCGGCAACCAGATAACTGGTTCCATACCAACATCAATCAAACTGCTGCAGAAGCTCAATTCACTCAACCTGAGCGACAACCGCATATCCGGCGCAATACCGGTGGGGAGCATAGGGTTGCTTCCCTCACTGACGATCCTTGATTTGTCCGGCAACGAGCTCACCGGCGGCATACCGGCGGACTTCAGCAACCTGAACTTCAACTCGCTCAACATGTCATCGAACCAGCTCACCGGCGACGTGCCGCTCTCGCTGCAGAGCGCGGCGTACGACCGCGGCTTCCTCGGGAACCGCGGGCTCTGCGCCAGGCCGGACTCGAGGATAAACCTCCCAACGTGCCGTGGCGGCGGCGGTGCGCGTGATGAACTCTCAAGGGGCCTGATCATCCTCTTCTTCATGCTCGCTGGCGTTGTCCTCGTCGGCATCGCGGGCATCGCGTGGCTGCTCTTCCGGCGCCGGAAGGACAGCCAAGACGTGACCGACTGGAAGATGACGCAGTTCACCCCTCTGGACTTCACCGAGTCCGACGTGCTCAGCAACGTCCGCGAGGAGAACGTGATCGGCAGCGGCGGGTCCGGGAAGGTATACCGCATTCAAGGCAGCCGGCGGAGGACCATGTCGGACTCTGGCAGGTGGGATGACGACGAGGACAGCGGCAACTTTGCGGAGCAACGCCGCAAAGACAAGGCCGAGGCGAACCTCGACCTCGGTGCCATGTTCGTCATATCCGGCTTCGTCGTGCTGTCCGGTTGGCTGTGCCTCCCCGAGGAGGACAAGCGCCCCAACAATGTGCGCTTCACCGTCTCCTTGTCGCTTGCATTCGGCACCTTCCTCAGCGGCAAGGCCCTCATGCTTCTTAGCATGAACATGCTTGCCCTGCCAGAGAGGCTTGTCTCCGGCAGCCAGCGCGTCGCCTCCAAGTGCCTACTCGTCGTATGCACCGCGCTGTCAGGGCTGACACTGGTTAGCCTAATGGTGCTACTACCGGGCAGGCTATTCTTGTGCATTGGCCTCGCCGTGGTCGCTATGGTCGCGCTTCCGATCGTCGGGGTGCACTGGTACGTGAGGTGCCGAGCCGGGGGAGGTGAAGAGGTGGCGGCGTACGAGGAGCATATGGAGGAACTGGAGGCGACGTCCAAGACCACCTCGTGCGTCACCAACTCGGCGTTTGGGGGTCTGGTCGGGGTTCTGTTCAGCGCGTCTGAGATCTCGGCCCGCCCCACAATGGCCGTCTACGCCACCATCTTCTTCATGTTCTCCACCGCAATCTTCGGTATGTTAGTGATGACGGTGTCGAAGAACGTGCCGGACATCACCAACCAGCGGCCCCGACAGCTCCTCATCGGAGCGATAAAGCTTGCGAACGTGTTTTTGCTCTGCTCACTGACGTGTGCAGCGTTCGCAGCAACTTTCGTGGTACTGGGATAGTGGCGGCCATTGTATCGGCCTAAGTCCAGGTGGTGATCGTTATTTTCATTTCTCTTGTGCCTGTCTCGTTAAAAATCTAGTTAAAATTGAATTAATTATGTAAAAACATGGGCACATAAATATTTCGGAGAAAAAATGGATTTTTCTTGATATTTTACAGATACAATGTTACCGTCTCGTTAAAAACGTTACGCCCCGGAGTGGGACTCCCCGAGTAAGAAAAAGAATACAGTAACAACATACATACATACTAACTACTCATCAATGTTGAGATCGTTCATGCGTTCGAGATCAGCGTATGCTTGCGCGATATAAGTTAAAAGAGCTTCACCAACAAGTCACATACTTATCAATCTTATAACCAATGATTCATCCAAGGAACAAAATAACATTTATTTAATAACTCATAAACATAGACGTGATACAATCATCTCTATGATTGCCTTTATGGCATATCACCAACAGTCTCTCAATTGCACTAGAGTCAATCATATAGATAACGAATACCCATAGCTCTTATGTGCACCTCATGCTTAGGTTGCGGGAGAGGCTTTGTTAACAGATCAGCAATATTCAAATCCGTGTGCACTTTGCATATCTTCACATCACTTCTCTCAACGATCTCACGAATGATATGGTATCGTCGAAGTATGTGCTTGGATTTTTGTTGCGATCTAGACTCCTTAGCTTATGCAATAACTCCACCATTATCACAATAGAGATCCATTAGACTGGAAGCACTAGAAATCACACCTAGTTCAACAATGAACTTCCTAATACATACGACCTATTTTGCATCTTCCGAAGCTGCAATGTACTCAGCCTCAATTGTAGAATCAGCAACCATTCCTTGCTTGGAACTTTTTCAGCTTACTGCTCCTCCATTAGTGTAACCATTTACGACCAGCCCTTACTCACCTCCATAAACAAGGAATGCATTCTTAGTCTTTCTCAAGTATTTAAGGATATTCTTGACTGCTATCTAGTGACCTTCACCTGGATCTAACTGATATATGCTCGTAACACTTAGAGAATATGACACATCTGGTTGTGTACATAGCATGACATACATGATAGATCCAATAGCCGAAGAATATGAAATTATACTCATTTTGTCTCGCTCATTAGTGGTCGAAGGACACTGACTCTTGCTAAGATTAATGCCATGTGCCACGGGTAAGAAACCTTTCTTGAAATCTTGCATGTTGAACCGTTTCAACACCTTGTCTACGTACATATCCTAGCTTAATCTAGTTAGCCTTTTAGATCTATCTCTATAGATCATTATACCAAGAATATATGCTGCATCTCCTAAATCTTTCAATGAGAAACTATTTCTTAATGAAGTTTTAACAGATTCAAGTATTGGAATATTATTTCCGACCAATAGTATGTCATCCACATACAAGATCAGAAACACAAGTTTGCTCCCACTAACCTTCTTGTAAACACAAGGTTCTTTTTCGTTCTTAATAAAGTCAAACCCTTTGACCACTTCATCAAAACGAATGTTCCAACTTTAAGATGCTTACTTCAATCCATAAATTGATTTATTAAACTTGCATACCTTTCTAACTTCCTTTGAATCGACAAAACCTTTAGGTTGTGTCATGTACACATCCTCACTTAGGTTTCTATTTAGGTAAGCCGTTTTGACATCCATTTGCCATATCTCATAATCGAAATATGCAGCAATAGCTAGAATGATCTGAATAAACTTAAACATCGCGACAGGAGAGAAGGTTTCATTATAATCAACACCTTAAATTTTTTTGAAACCCTTTGTGACCAGTCATACTTTATGAATGTGAACATTTCCATCCATATCTATCTTTCTCTTAAAAATCCATTTGCACTCAATGGTTTTAACACCATCAGGTGCATCAACCAAGTTTCAAACTTTTCAAACTCTATTATCATACATGGACTTTATTTCGGATCTCATGGCCTCAAGCCATGACTCGGAGTCTTGGTCCACCATCGCTTCCGTATATGTTTTAGGCTCATCATTATTCAATAATAATACGTCATGTCCATACTTTATAGGCAATTGACATGGCCTTTTTGATCTACGTGGGGCTGATGTCTCATTTACAGGTTCAACAATATTTTGTTCATCCCGTAGAGGTTCAGTAGGAGTTGAAACATTTTCAGATGGTTCCCGAATTTCTTTGAGTTGCACCTTGTTCCCACTAACTCCTTTGGAAAGAAACTCTTTCTCCAAGAAGACACCATTACGGGCAAAAAAACACTTTGTCATCTACCCGATTATAAAAATAATATCATTTAGTTTCCTTAGGATACCCCCACAAAGAAGCACTTATCGGACTTGGGTGTGAGTTTATCAAACATCAAATGTTTTACATAAACCTCACAACCCCATATCCTGAGAAAAGACAATCCAGGACTCTTCCTGGTCCATATCTCATATGGTGTCTTCTCCATAGTTTTTGATATTTAAAGTGAAAGCCGCTGTTTCTAGAGCGTATCCCCATAATTGCAATGGAAGATCAGATTGGCTCATCATTGACCAAACCATGTCTAACAATGTTCGGTTTCGTCGTTCCGACACCCCATTCCATTGAGGTGTTCCCGGCAGAGTGAGTTGTGGAACAAGTTCACACTTCTTTAGATGATCACCAAACTCATGGCTCAAATATTCACCTCCACGATCAAATCATAGACATTTGATTGTCTTGCCAAGTTGATTCTGCACTTCATTCTGAAATTTTTTGAACTTTTCAAAAGATTCTGACTTTTGTCTCATTAAGTAGACATAGTCATATCTACTGAAATCATCAGTAAAAGTTATGAAGTACTAAAAATCACCTCTAGTCGGAGAACTCATCGGACCACATACATCCGTATGTATGAGGGCCAACAGGTCACTCGCCCTCTCACCTCTGGTCGTGAAGGGCGCCTCTGTCATCTTGCCAAGTAAACAAGATTCATATGTTTCAAATGATTCGAAATCAAATGAGTTTATAAGACCATCTTTATGGAGCCTCATCATGTGCTTCTCATTTATATGACCAAGATGACAATGCCAAACGAAAGTGGGATTCACATCATTAGGTCGAAATCTCTTAGCATTAATGTTATAGATGGGCTCATCCTCAAGATTCAAAACATAAAATCCATTCACCAATGGAGCATGGCCATAATGCATGTCTTCAAAATAAATCGAATAACAATTGTTCTTTATTCTGAACTCATTACCTTCTGCTCCCAAACAAGAAGCAGAAATAATGTTTTTGCTTAAGGCTGGAACATAATAACAATTATTTAGTTCCATAACTAATCATGAGGGTAAAGCTAATAGTAAAGTGCCAATAGCTAATACAGCAACTCATGCTCCATTGCCGACACAAAGATCAACATCTCCTCTTACCAAACTTCTACTCCTTATCAGTCCCTGCATCGAATTGCAAATATGAGCTGGTCGGAGAAGTGATATCAAATTCCCAAGAACTGGTCAGAGAAGTGGCAAGATTAATTTGTATAACATTTATACCTGAACTGGAAGTCTTACTTCCTCTGTTTTTTTTTTCATTTCTGTTAAGTACTTCTTGCAGTTTCTCTTCCAATGCCCAGTCTCATGACAATGGTAACATTCTGTGTCAGACTTAGGACCCAGTTTAAGCTTCTTAAGCTTAGCTTTGAGACTCTCGATCTCATCTTGAGTATTTCCTTTGCCTTTTCCCTTTCCCGACTTACCCTTCTTGAAGGTTGTAGTCTTTTGAACCATCATCACATGATTGGAACTTTTCTTGATGCTTTCCTTAGCACCTTTAAGCATGCCATGCAACTCGGTCAATGACTTCTCCATACCATTCATATGAAAATTCAATATGACAGGCTCAAAGCTCACAGGGAGCGATTGGAGAATCACATCAGTAGCTAACTCTTGGCCAAGGGGAAAATCAAGCTTTTCTAAGCTCTTAATGTGACCAATCATCTCGATCACATGAGGACTGACCGGGTTGCCCTCCAATAGCCTATAAGAAAACAATGCCTTAGAGGTATTAAACCTCTCTGCCCTTGCTTGATCTTGAAACATACCCTTCGGACCCACAATTATATTGTAAGCGTCTGTGGTCTCATATTGCTTCTAAAGCTCAGAGTTTATGGTTGCAAGCATAAGGCAGTGCACATCGACTGCATCATTGCAATGCTTCTCATAAGCATTCTTTTCAGCTCAAGTAGCATCGGCAATTGGTTCATCGGGATAGGGACTCTCTAGAACATATTCCTTCTTTTCTTGTTTGAGAATAATTCTCAAATTACGAAACCAGTCAATGAAGTTTGAACCATTCAACTTTTCTCTCTCAAGAATAGATCGCAAATTAAAGGTAGGTGCAGAAGTAGTAGGTGCCATCTACAACATAATATGCAAAAATTCAGTACTATGTTTATGTAAGATCTTCTATTAGACACTCATGTTGGTGGTTATGTTTGATCGGTCTACGACTAGCTCGTATCACCATACGACTAGTCTTTACCTAGTTGTACCCCCATACGATCAGTTTGAACCTAGTCATATCACCATACGAGTAGTTCATACCTGGTTGAACTTAATCATCAACAGTCAATAAAAGATACTCCCACTATAAACCATGTTTCCCTCAAACAACGTATAGTGAGTTCAAGATCCATAAATCATTAAGTCCTAGTGAGCTTTGGCATCACTGCTAGAAACTTAGTGATTTTAGGTAAGCAACCATTTGCTAATCATATCACATATGACTCTTGTTTGATCGGTGACATCTCCATGCACTTCCGACCAACACTATGCCCCAAAGCCCAAAACTCTTTTGATAGCCTTGTCAAGTTAAACCAACACTATGCATGTGGATGTCCGACACCCACCTCATCTTATTAATATAGTTAATGGCATCCTACTTTGGTAGACCTACCAATTAACGATCAAAATCGTGATGGTCGCAGCAATTGGAAAGGCATGAGATTAACTTAATTTTTCTTGAGTGATACTATTCTACCATGTTAAAATATCTAATGATAAAACATGATCAAATAGCATGACAGGAATAAACATCACTGATAATCAAATTAAACTATGAAATAGTATGGCCCTTAACATGACGATCTCCATCACCATGCTTCCTGTCTTCCGACATCATGCTTGAAGTCTCCGACCGCATTCATCTACTAAGCAATTACTCCTAAAAGTTAGTAATGAATTACAGACGATAATATCAAGCATCACATGTTGGTACGCAGACCGTTATACAATAATATGTAGCTCGATGGCTATCACACAACATGACACGCAGGCCATGTGAAATCCATTCATGCATCACATACACAATGTGCCATACTATTTACATCAATCCCTGCAAAAACGAGTTATGCATAGAATCCAATTCTATGGGTGATATGAACACATACTACTATATAACGCGGCTACAACCACGACGGTCCCGCTAGCTTGTTAGCAGGTGGGGTTCGAAGGGGTAGCGCCCCTCGCTGATCAAGGGCAGCGCTCTCGAATTTTTTCCTAAGACATGAATTTTATTCACGTAACCGAGCCTCGAAAATCATCAGACTAATCAAATTAACCCTATTCCGAACCAATCTGATCACTGCCTTGATACGACCACATATTGTGGCATACTCCGATGGTGGAATTCCGACCGGTAGGAGTATCATGCAATGTGGTCATGAACAAACACAGAAGACCATTTGGTACTTATAGCTCATACCTCCTCGTAGACCCGTCTACTACTGCCGAACACCTGATCGATCTTATCGACCAGTGCTAGATATCAGACCCGACCAGTAATAGATCCAATCTACAACTGCCATATATCTAGTATATACGACCGATCTAGATAAAAAACTATGCAGGATGGCTCTAATACCACTGAAGAGATACAAGTAGGCTACACTCGCTGGCAATTCAAAAATTCTACGACGTAAACCAGGATGCCATGCAAGAAAGAGATCATAGATCATTACCACCAAACGCGCAGTGCAGCAGAAGAAGAGTTGGAGTAGCCTGGTCCAACGAAGAGCACATCGATGTAGTAGTCGTAGTCGACCGTCCAACGTTCCCGATATTGATCGACTCCTTCAGCAACCAATCGTTGTCTTTGAGAAGTCGTGGATCGTCCTTAAGCACAACAGGAACCGTAGTAGCACCTCGCACGGGAAGGCTCTCTCAAGAAGATGGCGGCTCGGGATTCGGTGGAGCAACTCACGTCAACTCATATATCGTATATACTCTGTTTGTTATGTGAATCTCCTCTGTCTCATTGTTCTATCCCAACAGCCTCAAGCATCTCCTTATATAGTGCATGTGCGGATGCTTTCCGAACACATTTGACGAATCGTATCCGTCCTGGTTTGTTCCAACCCGTTAAGCATGTGACCCGTTAGGTTCATACGCAATCGGTTGTGACTTGAAAACTCCTTTTTGATCACGAGTCGTCAGTGGCTCCTAGCAGAACATAACGATTTTTGAATACACACGAATTATATCAGACGAACCTTAATGCAATATGATCTACGACCAGGTCCTCATCACTTACAACTAGTTCATATCTCTATACGACCAGTTCGTATTTAGTCATGACCAGTTCGTAACTCCTGACGACCAGGTTTCGACCACTCTGTGATTACGTTCGACCAGTCTAGGACCAGCTTGTATCTCCATACAATTAGTCCGTAACTGATCGAACTAAGTGACCTACTCGTGTATTCTCCCTTTGCCTCACGATATATGGTTGAACTCTAGGTGAGATATTATGTCATCCATGGACTGTTCAATACTTTCTCGATCGAGTGTCGGATAACTTCACGTGGTCGAACACTTCGACCACTAGTGACATGGCCATGCACTTTCTTTATCCGACCACATTGAGGGGCCTAGAGATATCTCTCCTGTTATGTTAGGAGGAGCAAATCCCATATCTGACCACTCATATTCCTCCACATGTTTCACAGCATACCTGAAAGCTACCTTTTATAACTACCCAGTTACGGAGTAGCGTTTGGCAACCCCAAAGTGTACTCTTATGCATGTAGAAAACCGTCCTGATCTCAAGGTGGGTCAACCCAACCCCATGTTCTCCAATATGTGTTCACGTTATTGATTCGGTATCCCTATATCCATGATCGGTGAAACATGGTCATCAATCAATACATGTGCTGGTCGATAGGATCACTGGCGTTCCGACCAGTGACATCCGACCAGGAATACTTTTAGAATGACATCATATAAGTTAAAAGAGCTTCACCAACAAGTCACATACTTGTCAATCTTATAACCAATGATTCATCCAAGGAACATAATAACATTTATTCAATAACTCACAAATATAGACGTGATACAATCATCTCTATGGTTGCCTCTGGGCATATCACCAACATCCACTACCATCCCGGTAAAGCCAACGTTGTCGCAGATGCTTTAAATCGTAAGAGCTACTGCAATGCTTTGGAAGTAAAAGAGAATTGTCCAAAACTTCAAGAGGAATTTCAGAAGTTAACGTTGGAAGTTGTATCCGAAGGATTTGTGGCCAGTCTAGAAGTACAGTCCACCTTAGAGAAGCAAATTCATGAAGCCCAACCAAATGATCCTGAAATTAAGGATATCAAGCTCAAAATGGCAGAAGGAAAATTCTAAGACTTCACCCAGGACGATCAAGATATACTTTGGATCAACGGACGTATTTGTGTGCTAGACATCGATGGTTTGAGACAGTTAATCTTAAAGGAAGCCTATGACTCAAAGTATTCTATTCACCTTGGAAATACTAAGATGTATCTGGATATCAAAAATAAATTTTGGTGGCCAAATTTGAAGCAAGAAGTCGTAGAATTCGTTGCCTTGTGTGACGTATGTCAGAAGGTAAATGCAGAACATCAGCGACTAGCAGGTCTGTTGTAACCCCTGAAGATTCCAGAGTGGAAATGGGAAGAAATTGGAATGGATTTTATTACTAGTTTACCCAGGACTCAATCGGGTTATGATTCGATTTGGGTAATAGTTGATCGTTTGACTAAGGTTGCTCATTTCTTGCCAGTCAAAACCACCTACTCAAGAGATTGTCTTGAAGAGTTATACATGTCAAGAACTATCAGTTTGCATGGTGTGTCTAAAAAGATAGTGTCAGATCGAGGATCTTAGTTCACCTCTCGTTTTTGGCAAAGTCTGCCTGAAGCATTGGGAACTCACCTGAATTTCAGTACAGCATATCACCCTCAGACAGATGGGCAGACCGAAAGAGTAAATCAAATATTACAGGATATATTGAGAGCTTGTGCTCTATCTAATGCTACCAGTTGGGATAAGAGTTTGCCGTATACAGAATTCTCGTACAACAACTATTGCCAAGCTAGTATGCAAATGTCACCATTTGAGGCTTTGTATGGTCGTGCCTATAGAACCCCTCTAAATTGGTTAGAGACAGCCGAATGAAAAGTATTTGGATCAGATATTATTCAAGAAGCAGAAGACCAAGTGTCTATGATCAGGGAGAGGATAAAGATAGCTCAGTCTAGATAGAAGAGCTATGTTGATAATCGTCATTGTGACCTCAGCTTTGAACCAGAAGATTTTGTGTATCTTTGAGTTACTCTGCTGAGAGGTGTCGAAAGGTTTTATGCCAAAGGAAAGCTTGCCCCTAGGTATGTTGGTCCGTTCAGAATTGTGAATTGCCGTGGAGAAGTTGCTTATCAGCTTGAATTGCCGCAATCGTTAGCAGGAGTACGTGATGTCTTTCATGTCTCTCAGTTGAAGAAGTGTCTCTGTGTGCCGACAGAACAAACTCCTTTGGATTCAAACGAGTTAAAAGAAGATCTCATTTATAAAGAGCAACCAGTCAAAATTTTGGATGTCGTAGAGCGTCGAACCAGAAGCAAGACCGTTTGTTTTTGCAAAGTTCAGTGGAGCAACCACTCAGAAGGTGAAGCAACGTGGGAGCGTAAAGAAAAGCTGAAAGCTGAGTTCCATAGCCTTTTCTCTAGCTAGCCTGAACAACGGGATCGAGATTCCTTTAGGGGGGAGGTTTGTAACATCCCAATTTTCCGAGCATTAAAAATCTCTTGAATAGTTAGTAGTTGGAAAATTCACCCTTGAGATTTATTTGAATTTTAATTCAAAGCTTAACCTGGAATTTTAGTATCAAAACCATTTAATATGATTAATGTCACCATCAAGAATTTTCAAAACTATTTTATTTGGGTTCTATGTGCTTGGATATATTTTCTAGATTTTTCTAGAATTTTTCCGAGTTCATTTGATATTTTCTATTTGCCAATTGGATTTATTGTATTTTCTAATAAAGGAAAATCTAATTAAAATCTTAGAAATAGCTCTAGGCCGAATCTCCTTAAGCCTGGCCCATTTCCTTATCATTCGCCCAGCTTCGCAAGGCCTCTTCGAGTAGCCAAGTAGCGTCTGCTGACCAAATCTCGCTGAGCGGTGGGTCCCACCGAGTCGTCCCCTACCTTGTCGTTGCCTTCGTGCGAGTGTTGCTCGCTGCCGCTATTGACACGTATCAGAGCTTCGTGTGAGAAAGTCATTTCTAACAAAAAGAATCCTTCGGAGATACGGTTTCCGAATTCTCTTATCCCTCCGCGTTCAAATCCAACAAAATCATATCCCGTAACACCTTCCATCTCCGAGTTTTGCTCGTATTCGTCTCGGACTCATTTAGATCTCCACCACTGATACACCATCCTAGCCAATCTCGGGCCCTATAAATAGGACCCCGAGGTCCACCTTTTCATCTGCATGCCGAACCCCCGATCAATTCCACCTTTAGAACCCTAGTGCGGCTGTAATCGGAGATTTATGTTTTTTCGCCGAAGCTATTCATTTTCGTTAATGTCGGCTGCATCGCTAGGTTCATCGTCACGAGCTCTAGCTCCAGCACCCACCCACACCACCGGAGCATTGCTGGACCTCTTTTCTGACAACAACCGAGTTTCTTCTCCGCTTAAAGCTCACCGTCGGCCATCATCGTCGTCCTCGGCCACCCGGGAGTGCACCCATAGGTTCGCAATAACCTCCTCTACACATCGATACAACTCACCGTTGGTGAATCGCCACCGTTCACCGAAGCCTTTGGTTCCCGAGCCTTATCGCTGGTGTGGCTGACATGTCCGTCCACGTGGCTCGCCACATTATCGCATATGGGGGGCATGTCGTCCTGCGTGGTGCTGCGTTAGCAGCCACGTGCGTATGTGTGGCAGACCCAAACCCCCCTAGATCCAAAGCTCGGTGGATCCAGTCTACCGTGAGCCATCTCAATGACATGTGGGTCCCACATGTCAAGAGATTTTCTATTTTCCTTTTCTTTTCAGCTGAAAAGCTAGGGCTGACGTCATGCTTGCATCATAATCTAATTTTCTAGTAGAAAAATAAATCAAGAAATTCTAGAAATTCCAATTTAGGTTTTTCTTTATATTTAGAACTTCCAAGAGCCATATCTTCTTCATCCAAACTCCGATTGAACCCATTCAAATTTATAAATTCATCTAAATTTGAGCTCTATTTTACAGATATTTTTATTTAATTTTTGGAGTTTGTGTTGTCTCTGTTATTTATTTTTTTTATTTGCTTCGTTTGCGAGTATACGTTGATTCTTCAGGGAATTTTGAAGAAGAAATAGTTCACCAAGACTAAGACCAGTACCAGGATTTATTCCAAGGCAAGTTGTACCTTTGATCATGTTGAACCCGATTTTCTAAAATTACTTTGATTCAAATTACTGCATTCTACTTTAAGTATTTATTTAAATACTTTAGAGTTTAGTTATTAATCCAAATTGTTTATATCCACCATGTCTATTGTTATGTCATGATCTTTTGTCCCCCTAGATTGGTTGGTTATTTAGTTGGTATTATCGTAGCACCAACGTGGGTTGGTTAGATACGAGTAGATTGCTTAGCCATGCAACGAGTCATCATTTCATGTGAGTTGCAAATATGAATTTGACTAAGTGACTATGGAACTTTATGATAAAACTGTATGTGTTGTGTGCTATTACTCGTTGATGGCATGTGTTGCACTTAACCAACAGGGTGGGAAAAGATTTAGACTGAAGCAAGTGGTGGAAACTCTATGATATGGTGGAGCTCAGTGCTTGAATTGAAAAGAATGATTGCTTAGTTAGAAATGGGAAGTCTTGCCTTAGTTAATTAAGGACTTAACTTTGTACTCCATTGAACTGAGTCACAACTGTATGACCATATGCTTGGAAAGGGACGGGCCTAACTTAGTAAGTTATGGAGTCTCAACATTGACTACTTAACTCAGGTAGTAGGTTAGGCTCTATGCCAGGGTGGAGGTGTGTTTCTGTCTCTGTGGCGATTCACATTGCGGGACGGTTCATCGCTTCCCTGTCTAACGGTGTGTGATGGACTAATTTCCTGTGTGGGCGTTAGTGTCGTCAGTAAAACACATCAGGAGTGTCAATGTTTGATATGAAGTTTCAAAAAAGTTTTGTTATGATTGGTCCTAGCTACACTAATTGTATTATGTGAGTAAAGTGTACAACCTCTGTAGAGTGTAACCAATCTATTCGAATAGCTGTGTCCGTGGTCACGGACATACTCAGGGATTTCACACGAGGGATAGATTTTTCATAAAACATTTGGGAAGGGAGCTATGTGATCTAAGTCATATGGCTATGTAAATAACTTGTTTAGGCTTTGTGTTCTTTGTGAAAAAAATATTAAATTAATATTTTTTATTTGTTTTAAGTTGTGTTTTAATCTATTATTCATATTCAATTGCAAATGTTGCTTTTATGCAAAAGAACCACAGAAACTATTCCTTTGGAATAAGCCTTCATGTATACATTGCATTCTGTGGTATGACTTGCAAGTACGGTTGTGTACTCATGCTTGCTATAATCAATCAACAGAAGTGGAGGAGTCTTCGCCCGCTTTTGAGGAGGAGTTCTACGAAGATGCTGATCGCTAGGTCTTGATCCTAGTTGGTTGCTTGTGGTGAATCGATGGGTTTCCGCTGAAGTTTATTTTGTTCCGCTGCTATTTATTTCTTTGCAAGCCCTACGAGGCTTAGTAAGTGTAAACTCGACCTTAAGGTCATAACAGCTATTTGTTACTCAAATTACTCATTTATTCTATTATTTCATCTCGTGTGGATCGATATTCATCTATATTAACACTGTGTGCACTAGCGTGATCCTGGACTAGTGCATTATACACAGGTGGTCTAGAATTGCATTTTTGGGTCCCAACAATCTCCTTCAAATATCGATCAAACAAACGAGACCTTTTTCGCGTCGATGTTGTGTTAAGAAACACTACTACAGAAAAGGTATTCACAGACGGTTCAAAAACGTCATCACAGACGGTTTTGTGAGCCGTTTGAGTTTATGGGTCAGTGATGACATGAGGTCATCACAGACGGTTTTGAACCGTCTGTGATGCATACTTTCACAGACGGTTTGTGGCTGAAACCATCTGTGATAAGTACTTATCACAGACGGCTTATGGCTGAAACCGTCTGTGATATGTACTTATCACAAACGGTTTGTGGCTGAAACCGTCTGTGATGATTTTTCTCTATAAAGCCCCAAGCAGTGGCTGCTTGTGCCATTAAATCTGGCATCATATATATATATATTATATATATATTGTTCGTAGTCTCTCAGCCACTTTGGGAGGATCGTCCACGTAGCATGAGAAGGATGAGACAGTAGCCACGGGCAACCTCATTGAGCCCTGCAAGTTTAAAAAGTATGGATGCAAGGAGGCGTCGGGACATCCAATTACAGATTGGGCGTCACTATGTTGAAACCATTAATAGTTGATGTGCAATTACTCAAAATAGGAAGTGGCATTATGTATTAGCAACCAACCATTCTTAAGCATGTAATATGTCTTTAAACCCAACAAGAACACCAAGCAACCATTCTCATATTTCAAAATAATTCTCAACTTGTTTGCTTGGTGTTCTTGTTGGCTCTCATCCTTCTCATGTTGTGACGGATTTCCTAAAGTGGTCGGGTCTACTAATAATATATATATGATGCCGGTTTAATGGCACAATACCACCGCTTGGAGACTTTATAGAGAAGAGATTATGAATGGAATGGTAGGACGCACTGCGCAAGAGGTAGGAGAACTTGACCGCATGAACAAGGGACTATTAATATGAACTAATTATCAATTCAATTTCAGCATAAGACTATTGACATCATTACATCACAGAGCAAGGGACTATTAATATGAACTAATTATCAATTCAATTTCATCATAAGACTATTGACATCATTACATCACAAAGCAAGGGGACTATTAATATGAACTAATTATCAATTCAATTTCAGCATAAGACTATTAACATCATTGCATCACAGAGCGAGGGGACTATTAATATGAACTAATTATCAATTCAATTTCAGCATAAGACTATTAACATCATTGAGCAGATCATCAGCAAGAGAACAAGACCAAGGGTGTCCAAACCCACTACACTAGTAGTAGCCCTCGGCATCCATCGCAGAGCACTAGCCATTTTCATCACAGAGCAAAGGGGTTAGAGACAGAGAGGGAGTAAGGTAGGGTGATACCTCAGTACAGCGCAACCACGGTGGCGACCTCACTACCAGCACAACCCTCATCTATCTCCTTCACCTTGCATAAATCACACAAACATCAGGACACAACTTAAGGCTCAAGCATAAAAATCAAACTCAACAAAAGACATTAAGCTAACAGATCTAGAGGAGAATAGAGGGAGGATGGGAAGGCAAAGCCCAGCCAGGGCCCTAGCAGGCGAATGGTCGGGCGGCGGCGGCGACGGGTTGAGCGGCGTCGAGGTGGGGAGGGCAGATAAATCTTGTTTGGAGAGTGACGAGTTAGAGGCGGGCGCAAACCCTAGCAGAGTGGGGAGTGATGAGAGTTAGGCGTCATCAGTGGTTGTGGCTGTGGTGACCTTGCAAAGACACTCTTATCGTTTAGTGTCTTTTGCAAAGGTCACCAAGAAGCTAACCGTCGGCGACAGGAAGAATGGCGGCGTCGGCGACGGGTCACTCGGGTGGGGAGGGAACGGATGAGAGTAAGGCACTGGGAGTGACGAGTTAGAGCGCAAACCCTAGCGGCCGGCCGGGCTCCTACTAATAAAGAGACTTATCACAGACGGTTCTATTATGGAACCGTTAGTGATAATTATCACAGACGGTTCCATAATGGAACCGTTTGTGAAATGGTTTTTTCTCAAGTATATTTATCTTGTATATACACTTACATGACATGAAGAAATTACATGTTTATATTAAAAAAGTAGAAACCTATAATTAAAACAAAGTTTTTCTAGTGGCGGAGGTAGGCTGCTATCTCCATCTTCAATACTTCATAGGCAACGGTGTCAAGATCGGATGGTTCGATCATCGTGAACGAAGCTAAATGCGTCCACCCGTTGACGCGTTCGTTTGAGTGTCTCCCGAAGACCCTTAGACTGTTGAACCAAGAAGAATTGAGCCCATAGGCTCTCTTCCCTTGCTCGAGGGTCTCGGCTTTGGTCGACTTCGATGCTTTGCCGCCTCGATTCTGTGATCCGAGTGACGGCAAGCCTCCTGAAGACGTGCAATGTCGTTTTGGAGAACCACGTCGATGACGCGATAAACTCGTCGAAAGTGGGAGATCACCCGGAAGACACGGCGAAGGAGGATGTTAAGGCGGCGGAAGGTGGCGCCATCTGCTCCGCAAATTCTCGCCAGCGTAGGAGTGAAGACATTTGTTGAAACAGTGTTCTTCCGCAAGACAGTTCAACGTCTGGCGAGAGAGGTGCTTATGCAGTCGCGGCGGTGTAGACCATCAATGCCGGCGACAAGGAAGAGGCAGCCATTTCTGTTTTTTTTTATAAGTATGTGGGGATGATCATATCTTCGATGGCAGATGATCCTTTTTATAAAACAAGGTATAAATTCGGAGCGTGAGACGAAGAGACGCATCGGGGAGCCGAAGCGGATCGATGTGACGAAGAGACGCATCGGGGAGCCGAAGTGGATGGCGACGAAGAAGAAAACGCGCGCATTGGGCTGTAGCAATATTATCACAAATGGTTATGTGGTAATATCACAGACGGTTATTGTTAAGAACCGTCTGTGATGTTTCACAGACGGTTCTTTGTTGAAAACCGTCTGTGATATGTAGAATTATCACAGACGGTTATTAACAAGAACCGCTCGTGATACTTTCTGACGGTTTTCAACATGAACCGTCTGTGATATTACCTCTTCATAGACGGTTTTTAGCGTAGCAAGTAACATAGACGGTTTCTAAACCAAAACCGACTGTGATTGCATGTAATTCAGACGGTTTTGGTTAACCGTCTTTGATGAGGCGTCCAGTATTAGCATTTTTGTAGTAGTGAAACTCGAGAGTAGTGGCGGTAGTTTCTACAAATTTGACGTGCAATGCGAAGGAAGCTAAGGTTGGTATGGGAAATGAGTCATGGAGATGAACTAGCGATGATGAGCAAATTTATGGAACCTCCTTCTTAGGGCGATCACCTGCTCCACCAGCTAGCTAACTGAACTAGCCAGTTAGTGATAGATCAGACTTCAATACATCTGCTTCATTGGGTGGTGATTAAACTTCAATACCGCTACTTCATTGGGTGGTCCAGTCCTCAAGGCCTACTCATGATTTACACTAACCAAATAGGGTTCCAAAAACCCTAAAAACCGATAGGCCTGGTTTATAGAATCTTGGTTCTGGTTCATCTGGTTCACCCCTTGAACCCTATTTTGAATTCAACGTCCATACCAATAAGGTTGAGCATGTACATTCCTTAGCATCTAAAGTAGGCGCTAAGGTGGACACATAATCTCTTTCTCTACGAGACCATTGTTAGCTACTTTTACTCTAACTCTTAGCACCATCTATATATGCTAAAGTCAGATATTTAGCTAAAGAAGTGTTCAACTTTTCCGACCTTAGCACGAGCTTCCAAGGTTTGCTTTGGTGCTATGAAATCCAGGTGTAGCACCCACTCCTTCACTTGTTGGCATTGGTGCTAACAAGTTTCTCTCACTTCTAGCATTGCCTTAGCACCGAGGAACGCACATGCTCTAATTGTACCTAGTTTATACCCCCAAAGATTAAATATGCAAAGAAATTTAAAAAATAAGACCAAATTGACCATTTTGACCAAGTTTGCCAAGAAACAAGATCCACCCCCATCCGGTTTTGAGTCCGGTTCCATTTTCTAAAACCATAAATCCAATAGCTCATGTACTATATAGAAACAAACACAGATAGACACATACAAACAAAGTAATCAAATAATATACTTAAAACCAATAATTGTTGCTTAGACTAACATCAACAGCAATATGTAAACACTTATGTTCAGTTTGTGGTTGTTGTGTTGTGCTTATTTTGAAAGTTGCTTCGAAAAGGATGTAGCGAAAAGTCTATTAATGTGTTTGGTACTCCCTTTGATTTCAAATATAAGTCATTTTAGCATTCTCAACTCTTCTCTAAATATAAGTCATTCTACAACTTCGAAGTACATTTATCTCGTTTATTCCTATTATACCCTCATTGAATGAAGTCTCATATTCACATGAATAAATGAGGTCTATCTCTCAACCTCTCTCTTTACTGCCATACTTAAGAATGAAATCATAAAGTATAGGAATAAATGAAGCGCAACAAGGTCATTTTTCTTACTCCTTAATTCGTACACCCAAAGTTAAAATGACCTATATATATATTTGGAATCAGAGAGGGTTACATATTAAGTTAAACAAAATTCTGCTATCCGATAGCTGTCCTCTGTCTTGCACATTTTATCTCATATGTTTTGGAACGAAATAATATATATCCATTTACATCTTGATTAGGAAAAAGTAGACAATCAAACACCCAAATATCTAAAAGTGGCACAACAAAACAAGATTACGATAATCCACCGCAATGCCAAAGGAGCTTAGCGCTGTTTATCTATGGGCCTTGGTGCATTAGAAGTCACTTATATATATATATATATATATATATATATATATATATATATATATATATATATATATATATATATATATATATATATATATATATATATATGAATAATAATACACAATTATTCACATAATCTCAATTAATCAAACCTCATAACAACTAATCACTTGGCGATACCTTATACATTTACTACCAGAAACCGCTAATTTCCCGAGTGCCCACAATACTCAGGAAAAAGCGCAAAACACTCGAGATTATATTTCCCGACGGTCGGCCGTCGGCAAAAAACACTCAGGATAGTTTCGTAGGGTAAAAACTAGTTTCCCGAGTATTACACTCGGGAGATATAAATTCGTTGTGTGTTCAAATGTACACTCGGGAAACACCCAACACTCGGGAGATTAGTTGATACAACGGGTTCAGCCACCGTAATGGGATACTTTACCGAGTGTTGACACTCGGGGAAGTAGGGAAATTGTCACTCGGGAACATTTGTTGCCCTGAGTGTAAACACTAGGGAAATCTTGCCACGTGGCGATCCTTCCCCGATGAGTCCTGAAATTGGCTCGAGTGTATATCAACCTCGGAACTCGGGAATCGTGTTTGTTTCCCGAGTGTATATCAAACAACCACACTCGGGAAAATTTAGCCTAGGTGGGTGCCGAAAATTGTCCCGAGTGTAAATACTCGGGAAATATAGCAACGTGTCAATCCTTTCCTAGCACGTCCCGAAAATTGGCTCGAGTGTATTCCAACCTAGGACACTCGGGAATATTTTTTGTTTCTCGAGTGTATGACAAACAAGGGCACTTGGGAGTTACCCGAACAACGTATGCACCGATTTTGATTTTGTATGCATTATGATTTTATGTTGCATTTTTGGCGGGTTGACAAAGAAACTCAAAGCAATCAAATAGATCATACATTCCACAACAAGAAAAATACCACCAATTAGCCTATATATATATATATATATATATATATATATATATATATATATATATATATATATATATATATATATATATAGACGCCTGCTTGCATTCTCGAGTATGTGCTCCCTTCCTTAATGGATACATCCGTTAGTGGCCACAATACTCTCTTAAACTGTTTATTACGATCAAGACTTGGATTAATCCTAGAAACAAGCAAAGACAATACTCTCTTGAACTGCTTATTACTAACAGACCGATTAGTCCCTAGAAACAAGCAAACGGTTCATGCAGTTTGTTGCATGTGCATGTTGTTCCATCATTCAAATTTTCAACTAGTAAGCATACATATAGACTATTAAGAATCACATGGATAGGCTATAAGTGATCGTCGGCGTTGTCAGGTTCATTATTGGAAGTAGTATATGCATCACAAAAGTAGCATAATACTAAGTTCAACTGCAATGTAGTATATACTAAAAAGAAGTATACTAAAATAGGATACTAAATAAAGAAGTACATAAAAAAGAATGTACATACTCTTAAAAAAAGGTGTGTACATAAATAAATGAAGTGTATAACTCGCAAAAAACTGTAGAGCTTCGATATACACAAAGTCAGGAGTATACTCAAAAGAGTGTACATGCTCTTAAAAAAGAGAGTATTGTGTACATAAATAAATGAAGTATGTTACTCCTAAACTGTAGAGCTCAAGACACACAGTCAGGAATCCAAGGTTTGATCTAATACAAGTACTACAAAAGTGGTATTTTGCACTCAATGATAATCAAAACTTAGATTTGTAAGTGTATACATCTGAAGCACATCTGCACTAGGTTCCCCACACAGCAGCAAACTCATTTTAGAATGGAAGAAATATGTATGCTGAAACAAGCGATGTAGCACATAACATATGAATAGTAGTTAACATCCAGTCATCCAGAAGCCCCCTTGCATGCAGACGCCATGAATAGCATATTTGTGAGCACACATGGAAGCCATACACCTCTACTGGTTGCCATTTCATCAACGTCCTCTTGTGTCAGGCATGCATTTCATCAAACAGTTGCCACACACCTCTACTTGTTGCAAGTCCATGACAGCATGCCTGCATTTAGCAAGGGTATAACCAACATTAAGTAGTAATTGATCGGTTCAAAGGCGACTATCAGTAGAAAACTGAATGTAATCGAAGTGTGTAGTCCATCTATAAAAAGTATTGCCTACTACAGAGATAGCTACCAAAACTAAAAAATAGCATGGCAGATGATCTCATGTCGACATAATTCCTCTCAAGATCAATTACCACAATTGAAAAATCACAATACTGACATTATTATCCTTTTAACTAAATATAATCCTAATATATTTGTTGATTACAGATATGAAGTATGCTTCTCTCTTCTAATTACTATACTGCTTTTGGATTTTTGTTCAGTTGTACCTTTTGAAAGCTCGAATGAATCTTGTGCTTCTTGTGCTTAAATTTTGAATTGATGACTAATATGCCGTGGCCAGGTTTTCATGGCTAATCATCGTATCTAAGAATAACACGAGTGAACCAAAAAAGTACATGCTATACTAAGTTATCACTAATCTTCCTTCGTAAAAGATTGTGTGGCGATCGAAGAAGAGTATCTCGGCTATGCAAAAGAAGTATGTTCTCAACAGAGAAAAGAAGTATGTTCTGAACAAAGAAGAAGTATGTTCTATATCAAGTGCTAACGATACTACTAGTTGAAGAAGTATTCGGTAGTATGCGTCAACCAAATTAGTAGTATATATGTTTCTCAAAGAAGTATCTGTTTCGGGAGAACACAAAAGGTAGTATGCTTCAATAAAATTAGTAGTACTATTCTTCACGAAGAGTATATACTTACTAGTAAGGAGTATATATGAGTAGACGTAGAACACAAGTAAGGGTATGGCCATAGCACAAAGGAGTGTACTACTAATATCGCATAGCACATTCTTCGTCTTCTGATTATTCCCCTACATATCAAAGCAGTATAACACGAAATCAAATTAACAACTACCCTTAATGACAACCAATTATATGCGATAGTACCCCCACAAAGGTCAACAAATTACCTGGTAATTACCTGGTGCGAGAAGTAGAATTCCTGCATCGTTTTATGCCCATTCGCGTTGTTTCAAAATTTGTTAAGACAGATTCCAAAACCCATTCTGACAACATACAGGTTGTGCAAGTTGTAGGCATCCCTATCTGTCTTGAATGACTGTCCCTGTGTCGGCATCATAACTTCAGGATGAGTGTACTCCAATGGAATTTCAGTATTTTCATTTAACTCTCCTAACACAGCACTGATACAGCAAAACACAAGCATTTACTTTTCAAAACATGCATGTACTGATGTATTTAGTATACCATATTGACGAGAACTCAGTATCAATATTGAATGGATATTGCCTAAGGCGCCATCCGTGGTATTCAGTATTCAACACTGATGATTAAACTTAAACCGTAAAACCCAGGAGTTTCTCCATGCGAAAACTGTAATACTGAATACAACTGACACCTAAAGCTTCAAGAACTTAACCAAGGAGTTTCTTCTGATACTGAGTAAGAAGGTCTCAGTACCAGAATGGATAAGCTACACAAAATAGATGTATTCAAGAACTCAAGAATACATTTTTCATGTCTAACCTTTCAATGGGATGATAAGCTCCATCCAAATCACTCGGAACACCATCCGTACAATCCAGACATAGCAAAGATTCCCTAGGTACAAAAATCCAAGATGCATGAGATTTAATCAGGCCGGAGGCGAAGAGGGCCCAGGGGACCCCGAGGCCGGAGCCATCGCATGAGTGTTGGTGGTGCGAAGGGGGCTTCGGGCTGGAGGTGAAGGGGGCCGAGGGGACCCCGAGGTCGGAGCCATCGCGCGAGGGGGCCCGAGGCCGGAGGTGGGCGAGCCCGACGAGGCGCGCGCACAAGGATCCGGCGGGAGCCACGCCGAGGGTGGCCGGGCGGTGGGGCGACCGCGTGAAGGCCCCGGGTGGAGGTGCTCCGAAGCTGGGGGCGGGAGGCCCACCAAGGCATTGCCATGCCGAGGTGGAGGCCGGGCGGAGGCGCAGTGGGCTCTGGCGGCTCAAGGTGGCATGGTGCACAAAGGAGGCCCGGGGTGGAGGTGCTCCAAATCTTAAGCGCTTCTCTGCCCAAAATCCCAAAGGAATAGCGCCGAGCCTAATCCATCCGAGAAAATCGGAGGTCAACAACGATTTGCATACGGGTCTTACCTTCGGCACCCAGTAGTAGCGCGCCCATGAGCTTGTTTGATCGATGGTGGATGGAGCCGGGAGTATATACTCCCAGTAGTACTAAGCCATTTTCACACACACACACACACACGTATATATATATATATATATATATATATATATATATATATATATATATATATATAGAGAGAGAGAGAGAGAGAGAGAGAGGACATCCACAAAGATTCGAGTTCAAATTCGAAAAGCTAGGCATGATACATATAGCAATTCCAAGTAGATGTTCAGTACATTGGGCATAGCAGCAATATTAGCCTCGGTCTTGGATTTGAAGATCTTTAGAATTTCAAGTTTCTCTTGGTCAGTTTCGGCAAGAGATGTTCCAGCGTCAGACTGCGATTCAGGTGGAACTTCTGCAATACCAAATAGGAACACTGTAATGTTTTCAGAATCTACACCGCTTTTGAGCATTATAATAAAGAATGCATCAAACTTCTATTTGCTACTATCACATAAGAACACTGTAATGTTTTCGGGTTCTCAGAACCTAAGCAAAATTCCCATGCCAAGAGCTCATAAGTTCAGGCACAGTACTCCTAATATCCTCAAATGCTCATGCCTGATGTAGTATTGTATAACAGCACAGTAGAAATCCATAGATACCAGGGGTCAAAGAATGACTGAACATATGTGTGTCATTATAACTATATGCATCCCAGGGTTAACTCAGATATAGACATCATGTTATTCTCCAGCTAAATGGTGGTTAACACAGACAACTGGATGAACCTGTACTCTGAGCAGTGAGGAGTGAGGACCACCATATTGTTCAAGTGGAGCATGGAAAAAAATTGTATAGACATGGCCTCTAAGGAATCAGGCAAATGACAGTTCTTGCAAATCTCAACCAAACTTCTATGGTTCTGGAGATCGTTTTGGTAGTGAGCCGGCATTACAGGAGTCCCAACAAGCAGAAGACATACCAACCGGTCTAGTGGTGGCCAGTACAGCATGCCTTGAAGCTGTCACTTAAATTTGTACAGAATGAGGCAGGCACAGTCACCTAGCTACCACCAAGAGGACAGGCATGGATGATATCTCAGAAGGAGCCACTTATTGCGGTTCTAGTAATCTGAACTACTACTAATCTGATATTAGGAAGCACAAGAGGAAACAGTGTAGGCCCAGTATTAGTTACTTGCCTAAAAGACTTTAGATCAACCTCTACATATGTAAGAATTGGTCCAATGTTGAACATAAGAATTGGTCCAATGTTGAACATCTAGTATCTGACAAGTGACAAGTCTCTGACTAGCCTCACTCTTTTATAATATGTTGCGCGAGAACAGTGCCAACTAAGGCTTCAGGCACCAGACATACAACCCAACATATGCCAGAAGGCAAAAGTAGCCTGACTAATATCAGAAAAGCTTAATAACTAGAATTTACACAAAGAGCCTGAGCGACATTTTTCTAATCAAGCTCGCTCAAGGTCTGGAAGTTTAAGTTCCCTATAAACAACCCTCAAAAAAGCACAAGACAACTATAGAGACCGTAGCCCCCCCCCCCCACCCACATTGTCTTATTGGAACTTCATTGTACTGTAAAAAACAAGTAGGAAAACGAATTTTTTTTATTTTAATCCTTTTTTTAATTTAATTTTAAAGTTAACTCCTCGCGAATTTTATTTCCAATTTTGACCTCTTTGGTCACGCCATCTCCCATGGTGTGAGAAAAGAACACTGTCACGCCACCCAGGGCAGCGTAGCCAAAGCTGCCACGCAAGCCCTCGGCCGCGCGCTGAGCCAGCGTGGAGCTTGCGTGGCATGTGTGGCGTGACAAGTCTCCCTTGTCATGTCTTTGTATTTGGTGTGACAGAGCCCGAAGCGGAGGAGACGTTCGAACCGTCCGATTCCAATCGGAAGGTCCAAACAGACGGAGATGTTCGGACGGTCCAAACGTACCCTTTGTCACGCCATTATGAACGACGTGACAGTAGTGGTGTGTCATGCCAGCCAGATTGGCATGACAGGGGCTACTTCCAGTTTGTTTGTAAATTATGATAGTTATTCCATTTGGATTTATAAATTTGAAACCTGCGGTAAGATGATAATAAAGGGACTTCCTTTCGAAAGATCAAAAACAATTGAAGATACAACATAACACAATGTACATGTAACATTTAACAATCCACAACTTGAAAATAGAGACCTTTGTATGTAACCAAATATAACACCATCCTTGCTACGCGAATAATTGAATGCGAAAAGACGACGAGATTTAAAGTTGTGAATTAAAATAGACTTGATAATAAAGCTTGGAATAACATGGCGCACAGGTCAAGTTCATGGGTTTCATTGCATAAATGTTGCATGATGCATGTTTTGGCTAACATAGGTCAAGTTGTGAAGAACTTGTGCCTGTAAATGGTTGCTTGGTCTATTGTTGTGCAGATGGCTTGGAGTAAACTATGGTCAACGACGAGGAGGACCGGGACTTGGTTAGGAGAACCAAGGTCCAGAACGGTCGTGGATGTCGGGTGAGATGGTTGGACTCAAGAAAGATACAAGATGGACAAGAACCATAGAAGGCAAAGTTTGAGCAAATGCCTTTGTGAAGGTATGTGCTCATGCCTCATCAATTATGAGAATTGATGATTGTGCGTATCGTGCGATGCTACGTAACGGTTTGCTTGTTTGTGATGGTTGTAGGACACCAGAGCTAGGTCATGGTGAGGCGGACTAGATCGGGACTAGGTTAGGAGAACCGAGGTCCAGAACGATCGAGGTTGTGCTGGAAGATGACTAAGGCTAGCGGAGTGCTTACAAGCTGAGAAGACAAGGAACTGGAGCGGAAGCTACCGGTGTGAGACATGTGGTGCGCCAAGTGACTTGGTCCCAGTGCAAGCAAGGACGGTTCGGTGACATCCGGACGCATGAGAGGCTTGGCGGGAAGTCACTGGGGCCACATGGATGATGACGGAGCATGGAAGATGCTTCGAGGCGAAGGAATCGCCAAAGGTCAGTAGAGGGGCATTTTAGGAAATTTCCCTATACCGGAAAAGTGGTACGTGGTGGTGTGCGAAACCACCTTCTTGGCCTTAGAGAAACCGCGGCGCAGGACGACGCAAGGAGAGGTGATCAAGATCAAGAGAAGATGAAGACGGTGCTTTAAAATGCATGCGTGTGTGGGCCTTAACGAGAGCCCATTAGGGTTTTGCTTCTAGAAGTTCTAAGCCTCCACTATAAATAGAGGAGGGTGGTGGCTGCACCCCCTTGACCCTTCATTTTTGGAAAACCTAGCTTTGGTTGTTAGGGCTTGGGGAGATTAGTGGGAGGTTAGGTTTCTAGGGTTTGGATTGAGTGTGTGCTCATGTGTTGAGTTTTGTCCTCCATGATGGAGTGGCTGTAAAACATCCATCTATCTCAAATCAATCCAAGCATCACTTCTTGAGATGAGTTTCTTTGTGTTCTTGTTCTCTATTTTGTGATTTTAGGGCTCTCTTTGATTCTCATGTTTTTACTTGGTTTTTCTTTCTGATCTTACTTGCTGGGATATGTGGGAACCCATCTAGGATCATCTAGATCATCAATCAACCACGAGCAAGCTTTTGGATCTAAGTTTTGTTTTTGCCCGGTTTTTGTGAAAGAAAGGGTGATTTTAGGGGGTTTTGCTCTTGAGGGCTTTTGGCTTGATTCTTCCTGTGATTAAGGATGCTAGGACGTATGGGAGACTATCCTTAGCCATCTTGGATTGATTCCTCCCACGAAATGATCTCAATCACCGTTTTCGTATTTGGCTCGGTTTTGAAGCAACCTTCGCTAAAACGGATAAAGGTCGGAACTCGGGCAACGATCTTCACGATCGTTGATTGGAATAGGTTCCTGACATCCTAAGGAAGGTATGTTTCAAGTTTTGGTAATTTTGGTTGTTTTTCTTTGGGGTTTCAATTGGATTCAATACAAATCTTCTGCTGTACTAGTACTTTGATCTTCATAGCTTCCATAGCTATTGGAGTGAAAACGTGTTGAATCCGATCTAGGATAAAAAGTGATCGTGCTCCTATTCACCCCCCCACCCCCTCTAGTCGCCATTTGGGTCCAACAAGTGGTATCAGAGCCAAGTTTGCTCTTTTGTGATCTTCATCGATCTTTGAGCATGGCAACTGACATGAGGACTTGTGAGTAGGGGTGTAAACGGAGCGGATAGTTCCCGACCGACCGACCAACCGAATGAATGTGGGCAAAATCTGGTTGTTTTTTCGGATATCCAGAGGGTTTTTTCGGATTCGGACTCGGATTCGGGTAGTTTTCACCAGATACAATTCGGATTCGGATAATTAGGTACCCGGTTTTTTCGGAACTATCCGGTATTAAAATCGGATATAACCGAATACTATCCGGAATACTATCCGGTTTTTTTTGGCGCTCCCGCCGTCCCACCCGCGCGGCCCACGCCCTGACGCCCACGGCTCCCGCCCCCAGCCCTCAAAAAACTAATTGGCAAAACTCATAATCATTTCACTCAGACTCTCTCTCTCTCTCAGACTCTCAGTCACACGAGCTCGAAGTCGCAACCCTAGGCTCACCAGCATCGCAGCCCACCCGCCATGCCTGGCCTCCCTCCATGATCCGTCCTCTCCTCCTCAGCCCCCCCGCCTCCTCCTCCAGTCATCCTCCTCCTCACCTCGGCCCACCTGTGCCCACGGGAGTCCACACTCCGCCTCCCGCCACCGCCGCCGCCTCCTCCCGTCGTCGCCGCTGCCGCCTCCCTCCTCCTCGCAGCCCGCCGCCACCTCCTCCTCCCTCACCTCCCTCCTCATCTCTGCCTCCCCACTGCGCCCTCCGCCTGCCGCAGCCGCCCTCCGTCTGCAGATGTCGCCACAGCAGAAGCCCGCTTAGCCCTTCATTCATTTTCTCCCCGAGCTTGCCGTAAGTACACAGTTTGTTGTGGTGGTTCTGTTTTTGATTGAAAGCTCCACTCGGTTTATTAGCTTTCAACAGCCTTTGGGATCTTTTGACAAGGCTATAAACAAGGTAACGCCTCTTATGGAGCAATGGATAGTTAGTGCATGAATTAAGAAAAGTCTTGATGAATTAGAATGCTTTTCCCTTGATTTTATCTCTCATTGATCTATGCACGCAACATAATTAGAGTTGGACTAGTATTTCAAAATTGAGGGAGTACCTAAAAGGTCGCTGCTCGTACAATATATGCTTCTTTGTAAAAATATTTTAGATTTTCACCTAGATATCAAATATTTCTATAATCATCACACTGAACCGTGTCATGAAACAACAGACCTGATGGTTTTTTTTAATTTCTTTTTGAGTCTCATGTGCAACGTCATTTTCTTTTCCTTGATGTGCAGCTTGTTGCATCATTCTATCAGCACCTGGTTGTTCAAAGAAGGGTAAGGGCGGTTCTCTTTCGTTTTATAATTCATGGAGAGTTACTTCTGTTTTCTCTCCTCAATGTAAGTTTTCTTATTTGGACTTAGAAACTAGAATCAGTCCAATTACTTGTAGCGACATGATCATTACTGATAATGTTGCATAGCATGAATTCAAGACATGATGAAGCTAGAAGCAAATTCCCAATTTATTTGAATATATGTTGTTCGTTAAAAATGTTCTAAGCTTTTCAACACACACTACCTCAACCTCGGCCAGATTATAAGAATACTAATATGGTGAGACTACAAGATTATAAGAAGTTGCAGTTAAGTACTGTATGAAATGGCAAAATTTTGTTTGTCCAGTTATATCTATTTTATTCATTCATTTTCTTGTCTGGCCACTTATGCATTGGTAGATGGAAACTCCTACCGAGCACATCACTGATCACTTTGCTTGCTGTTTTGTAGAGCAAATGTAAGAAAATCGATCAAGCACTTAAAGTGCTCCTAGCAGCCATCATTAATACAACTATTGATTTCTTCAAATAGACATGTATGTATCAATGCCAACTCTCTTTGATCCACTTCATTGCATAATCTATGAATCACCCCAGTTATGACCTCATGGATATGCCGCCTGTCTTTGGCTCTTTGCTAAGTTTTTGCTATCTTGATTTTGCTATTTGTAGAGTATTGACTATTGAGAATTTGAGATGACTGCTGGAAGTGGAAGTGCAAGCATTTGTGCTAGCATAGGAGCATCCCCTGCTGCTGCTACCACAGCAGTTGGTACGGGCCACTCGGCGCCAATGCCACCGCCACCGAGTGCATTGGTGGCGTGTGAGACAGCCGCAACCATTGAAGGTGTAGGACATGTTGAAGTAAATGAAGAGACTTGCACGGGAGAAATTGAACCTGCTGTGAAGAGGCAGAAGAAGTGTACCTCCAAGGTTTGGGAGTACTACACTAAGTACTCGGTGACCATCCCGACAAGAGATGGTGGGGAGGAGAAACAAGTTTGGGCGAAATGCAATAAATGTCTTCACAAAGCTCGAGCTGAGACCTCAAGCGGAACAAAGGCATTGTGGAATCATGTGGGATTCAAGCATGCTGTAAAGCAAGGACAACAACAGTTGCAATTTGAGAATGATGAAGGTGGAGAAAATAGTTCAGTTCAGACTTACATGTATGATGCTAAAGTTAGCCCGAAGAAGTTCTATTTGGCACTAATTATGCATGAATATCCCTTTGCGATGGTTGAGCATGAGTACTTTGTTGATTTCATCAAGTCTCTGCGTCCTGGTTTTTCATTCAAGAGTCGCACAACCACTAGGAAAGAGATATTGGACATGTTTGGAGATGAAAAGAAGAAATTGTATGAACAACTAAAATCTCTTTGTTTGGAGATGAAAAGAAGAAATTGTATGAACAACTAAAATCTCTTTCTTGTCGATTGTCCTCAACTATGGACATGTGGACATCTAATCAAAATAAAGGTTATATGTATATCACTGTGCATTGGATAGATGATAACTGGCATATGCAAAAAAAGAATTGTTAAATTCATTCATGTGAAAGGAAACCATACAGGAACTAATCTATCAAATGAATTTGTCAAGGGTGTCATGTCTTGGAACATTGAGAAGAAGTTATGTGCTCTCACTCTAGACAATGCATCATCCAATGATAAATGTGTTAGAGAAGTTGTGGTGGAGCTTAATAAGCGTTCTCCCTTGATATGTGATGGTGCTTTTTTTCATGTGAGATGTTTATGTCACATACTAAACCTTGTCGCTCAAGATGGCTTGAAAGTAATTGCATCTTCAGTTCAGAATATTAGAGCTACTATTGTTATTGTGAATAATTCTCCATTGCAATGGGAGGAATTTCAAAAGTGTGCATTAGAATGCGACTTGGACAATAAATCCGGTCTTCCATTAGATGTGCCTACAAGGTGGAACTCTACATATGAAATGTTGAGTCATGCTATTTACTACAAGAGGGCTTTTGAAAGGTTGTTGTTTTTGAACAAGGGTAAATATGAGAAGTGTTTTCCGACAGATGAGGAATGGGATATGGCGGAAGCATTATGCAATTGTTTGCAAAAATTCAATGATGCTACTGTGATATTTTCTAGAAATCAATATCCAACAGCAAATCTGTTTTGGTGGAAATTTTGTGAGATTAAGATGGCACTTGCAGAATGGCGTCAAAGTGTTGATGACACTATTTCTTGTATGGCAGAGGCTATGAAAGCCAAATATGACAAGTATTGGGACAAGTCGAACATGGCTCTTGCTGTGGCATGCTTTCTTGATCCAAGATATAAGAAAAAGCTGGTGGAATATTTTATGGGGAAGATTTATCATGAGAGGGCTGCCCATGAAGTTAATCGCTTTATAGATGTTGTGAACAAATTGTTTCAAGCTTACATCCGGCCAAAGACTCAAGCTTCAAAGCCTAATTCTAAAGAACCTTCTCATCCACATGGTGATGCCGACTTGGGTATTGATGACATTGAACAGTTCTTGTATGAGGATGCAGCTGTGACAAGTTGTGATATGAATGAATTAGAGCTATACCTTAAAGAAAAGCCAATTCGATGGGTCGATCCTACTGGTAAGGGTGCAGAGTTTAACATATTGTCATGGTGGAACACACACCAAGGGACTTTTCCTATTCTCTCACGACTAGCTCGTGACGTGTTAGCTATTCAAGTATTCACCGTTGTTTCAGAGTCGGCCTTTAGTGCTGGTGGGCATGTTGTTGATCCATTCCGTAGTTGACTAGAGCCTGAGGTGGTTGAGGCTCTAATTTGTACCAAGGACTGGACAACTTCATCTAGGAAAGGTAATAATAAGTCATTTAGTTCATAGTTTATACCACTTTTAGCTTTAGTTTACTAACTTCATGTCATTTAAAAATTTCAGGTTCTAAGGAGAAGATAGTATCACTTGTTGATGAGTTGGATTTGGAGCTAGAAGATAAACAATGTGCTACTACAAACATGAACACGGAGGTTTGATAATTGTTAACTTTCAATGTGTATAACTAAACATGTGCCTTTCATGAGCTGTGAATGGAAAGGAGCTTCACAAGTTAATGAAATGTTTTCCTTGTCAGGTGCCTAAAGACACTGGATATGGTGAGGAATGAATTCTACGATCTGCATTGTTAAGGTATTGGTTAACTTACCTTTGTTAAGGGAAAGACTCTATTTTGCATGATCTGCATTGTTAAGGCATTCCAGCAATCAAGTAGGAGGCTGGATTATATTACTCTTTGCAATTCTTGCTCCATACTTCGTGAGGCTCTACAGATGCTGTTGACATCTCGAGCTTATTGATTCCAAGGTCTCTTCCCCTTGGTAATGACTAATGAGTTATACAAGATAGAATTCTTCTCTGAAATGTCAGCAAAACTTTGCATCACATGACTTCTGTATAAAAGGAATTATATTTCCTATTTTTACTGAGATGATTTGGCATCGTTAGATAATCTGTAGCACAATTTTAGTGTTTGCCCGGTCGTTAATCTGAGTGTAAAGATCCCTTTAGGAATTCTTTGTAATTTCCAAAGTTCAAATATGTGGAATCTCTAATTAGATTGTAGCAAAGAACCGTTTACGTTTTCTTAACGCTAAGAGTGGAAGGTTTTTGTTTAATTGTTAATGCAATGTGTAGAATCAGAGATTAGTCCGGTTTTCACCATTTTTTCTAGGCCAAGAGGTCAGCCATCCCCATTGTCAACTCCAACAACCAAACTGTTGTTACAAGCCGAGCTGCATCCAGCATAATAACCGCAAAACCAGGATAATTGACCACAACCAAGTGCAGTACATGATTGAGCTTACGTGCCACATGCCTAACAATTCTTGCAAATTTCTCGACTTGCATGCTCAAACAAGTTGAATCTTGCAGAACTCTGAAAAATCATGGCATCCTGATCATGTGAATATCAGTGCATCGATGTACCCCCTAGCAAATAGCTCAATCATATAGTGCAGAGCCTAATAGTTTCCTCTATTAGAACCTAGCTCATCATTGCCACAACATGCTGAATTGATTCTGTTGCTGTTCAAAAATCAAAACACACACTGCTGTGTACCTTGCCGTCCCCTTTTCTTCAAATTACCTCTAGTAGTATTCTGATCTTCTAGCACCAAACTTTAAAATATTTTATTACAAATGGCAATTATTGTTCAGAAAGTTATCTCGCAGCCGTTTAGCACCCAACGTCAGATGGTCTTGCAGTCTTCTTCCATACAAAAAAATTAGAAAGTTATTTATGGAGGTCACCAAATACTTATTGTTCCACTGAAGGCTCCATTCTAACCTATGTACTTATCTAGCTCCTGCTTCTATAGCTTCCCGCACTTAACTCACTCAATTCTCTCTATTTTTCTAGAGTTTTCTCTGCACATTTAGTTTAGTCTTAACATTAGAACAGGTTTGAAACATGCAGAATAGTAGCATATTTGTATTAAAGAGAAAATAAGAGCATACAAAGGTTATAACTTATAGTTATAACGCCTCAAAACTTAAACCAGAAGCTATACAACTCAACAGATTCTTAAAATCTCCTAAAATTGAACAACTATGAGATAGAACCCAATACCCTTTTCAGAAAAAAAAAACAAACTACTCTTGTCTCCATGAATCCAGCTAACCCCACCGTGATCATACTGTGCTTTTCTAGCAACCTATTCAAAACTGTATGCAACTCTGGTTATCCTGCAACTAAGAATGACTCACTTCTTGATTCTGTTCATTGTTCCTACACAACAACTCTTTAAAAGGTTTGTTACCCTCCCTTTCAAACTTCCAATACCAAGTTATTTTCATGCTAATGTTAACATCATATATGTTGGCAACTTCAGCTCCACCATGCGCTTTCCACTCCCCCCATGCACAGATTGTCCTACCAGAGAAGATAATGGAAGGTGGTTGTTCATTATCAGGAATATTTGTTTTTGTTTTTGTTTTTGTTTTCGTGGAGATTGGGAAGGTTTTCTGATTGCATCAAAGGTCTAAAAGATCTAGACTTTTTTGTATTACTTTAAACCACTTCAATTGTTCCCAATTTCTGATGGATCTTAGCGAATCATCAATCATGCCAAAGAGTACTAAATATCACTTAACTATAATAGATATATTGATGCTTTGCCTTCTTTGGTACATTCTCCGGTATCTCGTTGGGTTGTTTGAGAGGTATAATCTTTCTAGCTTTGATCTGTTTACCTTCTTTCGCTTTTAACCATTTGCTGAAAGTGTTTCCGACCTGTTATTTCTTATGTATCCTCTCTTTAAGCCTTTATTCACTACTATGCTCCTTTGAATCAAGACTTACAAGTAACTCAAAGGACAATTCAAGCAGAGCGTCCTTTGTATTATATCTTTTGCAAAGATGCAAATTCATGAATATGGGAGTAGTTACACCAGAGAAGTCCAAGTATACAAACTTCCATTGATCATACTAGTTTGCTATTATACTACTTAGATGTTAAGATGGCAAAATATCACTTTCAGTTGGTTTCATGATATGATTTCATACTCTACAAATCTATTTTTGTAGGATAAGATGATGGCCGAGGCTGTGATCGATTGAGGCATGGTAATAGAGAATTACAGATGGCTCGCTGTTAGCGGCTGCTAGACAAAGACAAGCTTTTGTGCGGTCAACGATCTACTACCGTCCACATACTTACTTAGCACTTACCCTTTTGTTACTACTTGCTTAACTAGCCTATGTCATGTACTTGCTAGTTACTACTTGCTTAACTAGTCTCTGTTATCATGTGGTGTATTTAAATTTACTTGTTAAACTACTAATCTAGTTGCATTTTGGACATGTAGTATGGTTGATTGATCTTTATTTGTGTGATATATATGGTTTATGTTTTTGTGCAATATCCGAATAAGTATTCGTGACTGAGACAATCCGTATTCGGTTCGGCATGTATTCCCTCCGTATTCGTGACCGAGACTATCCGCATTCGTATTCATATCCGGCATTGTCCGTGTCCGACTCCGTATCCGAGAAAAAAATATGGAAAAGGATACAGGATGAGCGATATCCGTCCGTATCTGCTCTGTTTGCACCCCTACCTGTGTATGCTCATGAAGTGGTTGACTCGCTGTAGACAACATATCAAAGAAAGCGCTTGTTGCAGGCTCCGGTTCTTCCTCTACAGGTGGTATATATGCATTACACACATCATCTAGCATGTCTTCTATCCTATTCTCATTGTGGCCGCCATCGTCCGTTTCTTCCCTTTGCACATCTGATCTACTACGTTGTGACTCGCTATGATAGACCCACACGGTATAGCCTGGACTAAATCCGTATTTGCACAAGTATGCGATCATTGTTGCCCTCATTTGTGGTCATGTGTTCGAACAACGAGAACAAGGGCACAACACACCCCGTCTATTACTCCTAGCAAATGCTCGATCCACAAAATTTGTCATCTTTTCCATTCATTCTTGACTACAATCACCCATCTCTCTACACCCAATGTACATCCAACTACGATCCTCAGCCATCCTAGTGTGCAAAACATAATACATATTTTAATCCGACTTGTTATTTATATCAAAAATTACAACTACAGAGCTAGCTAGAAGCTACCATAGGATACATGCCGTATATATGTACACTAAAACAGATTGACATGAAGACAATATAAATGATCAACAGGGCATAAAAACACTTTCTGTCAATATAAATGAATACCATTATAAATCAATACCATTATTTATTAACACATTAATGTAGCATAGTAATGACAACATATCAATCCACCATAAACGGACAACACAGAAGAAAATAAGAAAACTTTATGTCTTTTCCCCCTTATCCACTACCTTACAGTAGTTCTTGGAGCTGAGGGAGCCGTGGGAGCTGCAGTGAGATTTGGTGATGGGGAAGATGGCTGCACCTGTGGTGTCAGTGGAGGCAGTCGGTGGGGGGAGTGCCAACTGAGATCTAGAGTGGCGACAGCGGCTGAGGAGGAGGAGGAGGTGGCGGCGGTACTATAGGCAAGTACCAGAAAACAATCTAGCCTTAGTGAACTATAGTATCTACTGACTAGGGACGGTATTGAAAACAAAGTAAGCAACAATATCTATAGAGGATAGCAGCTTAAATGTCATGGCAACATGCCAACCGTTATTTAGGTGCTTGCATCAAAGCAGTCAGTACAAGAGCCAGGTGTTGACATATTCAAAGAGTGAGAATGGAACTGGTTTAAAGGAAGCTCTTGCTATCCAAGTTTCTAAAGTCATTCATAAAGATGGCAGTAAATAATTTATAAAGGGAAATCTCTGACTATATGCAACCCCATTGGTCCACAAGACAGAGGCTGAATAAGCCTACTGAGTGATGCTAATCACATGGCCTCTTAGAGTAATTAAGGTAACCTTTTCTAATTAATGCAGCCCCTACTGAGTGATGCTAATCACATGGCCTCTTAGAGTAATTCAGGTAACCTTTTCTAATTAATGAATATGAAAGTTCAGTAGGAACCTACAACCAATGTCTGTATACAATACCACTGTGCAAGGATCTGCCCTAGATATTTTAGCTCGAGTGCCACTAATGTGGAAGGGAACACAAGTCATTAAACCAAAATGAAACTGATGCTTAAACAACTTTAAAGTTTGAACTAAAAGTCGATACAATCCAAATACTAAAAGGACAAGCAACTTAAGAAATATCATCACTCAGCTATCCATGATTTCTAATGGGTTCAACTTTCTCTAGGTTATGTTCAAATTTTGACCTATAGTAAATGAAACATCAGTCTTCGACGGAATGCAAGTTCACTCTTCTTATTCAAAAGCAGAATAAAACAAAATCATCGATTCACGATTGCTTATCAACCAAGCGAAATTTGCATAATTGTACCAAGGCAATTTGATGTGACAGATCTATCGATCGTAGTAGCAATTGGAACAAATTTCTCTTATGATTCCTAAACACAAGACACAACTGAATGCTTAGTTCTCTGTTCTTAGTGGGAATAGCCGACATCATACCAAACTAGCTAAAACAACACAATGTTCACAACCATTTTCATTCAAAAAAGATTTGATAGTATGCAAGAGTGCATACAAACCGCACAATGATACAGTTGATGGTCAATTTAACTAACTAAAAATGCAATGAAAACAATCCAGCTTCAGCGAACTATAGTATCCAGCATCATTCATGCACACCTTAAGGGCAAAAGATGCACCATTGATACTACCTAGTCAGCACATACTACCTAAGTGGGAGCATAAGGAGACGGCGGCACTGGAGGTAGTAGGGGAGGGGGAGAGGTGGATGCAGTGGATCAGCGAGAGAGAAGGAGGAGGACGGGGAGGTGGCGCCTGTGGAGAGGGAGAAGGAGGACTACGGAATGGCTTCTGTGGAGGCAGAGGAGGAGAGGAGATCAGGGAGGGAGCGGGCGGGGAATCTGCAGTAGTGGAGGGGGACGACAGGGTCGGGTGTGGGCGGGGAGACTCTGTGGAGGCGAGAGACAAGGGGAGATGGTAGAGGCAGTAGACAAGGGGGAGAAGGAGGAGGAGGATGGGGATGCGGTAGGGTCGGGTGGAGGAGGGGGCGGGGTTGCCAGGCGCAGGAGACGAGGGGGAGGCGTTGGGAGCGGCGAAGGGGGAGGGGGAGGAGCACGGGGAGGCGGTGGATGGGCGAGGGAGAAGGGAGGCTGCTGTGGAGGATCGGTGAGGGAGAAGAGGGAGGCTGCTGTGGGTATTAGGTATTAGGGTAGGGCACTTGACCAACGCGCAGCCAAAAAAGGGCGCAGCAGTGAAAAAAATTGGCGCTATTTCTCTCCCGAGTGTAAGAAATACTATGACACTCGGGAATAGATTTCACCCTGTTCAGACCTATTGATATCTCGTTTCCATGTGCATGTTGCTGGCTCCCGTCTTTAGCTATCGAGTGTAATATAAAACACTTGGTAAAGAAACGTTTCCCGAGTGCTAACTTTACGTCCCGAGTGTCCTATTAAACACTCAGGAGTTTCCCGAGTGTTTCCTACTAGACACTCGGTAAAAATATAGGCACTCGGGAAAAACATGGTTTCTGGTTGTGATTCTGACAAGCACATGTTGATTTTTATACAACATGGCGAGTTGCTAAATGATGTAGCTAGATGTGGCCACTAAAGTTTCTTTTGACTGTTAGATAAGATGATGACACGAGGTGTTGTTTGATTGCTTACGTAGTGGATCGATGGACAAGTACTAAGAAATGGTTACCCCTTTTGAGATCAGATGGGAGATAGAACAATATTTTTTAAGAGATTAAATGGTCACATTAGTTATTAAATACATACCTGGTGCTGTTTAGAACACTAGAAACATGAAAGGGACCATTTAGAACGAATGGAATGAAAAAATAAAATGAACATTCTAACATCCCAATTTTCGAACCTTTTTGAAATTTTCTAAAATACAAATAACCATTTGATTTTTCTTGAATTTTTAAAGCTTAATTTGAAATTTTAGAAATAAAAATAATTTAATGTGAATAAATCAAACTCCAATTAAATAGAGTTTTTTATTTGATTTTCTGGTTTTATCTTGGATTTCCTTTTTCCAAGACCTTGTTGTGAGAACCCGCGTTTTTAGACCTAATCGTGTAGCAGTAATCAGCGATTAGCGGTAATTAATCTCATCTTAGCAGTAAGCTAACGGTAGTGTTAAGATCGTTATTAATCAACTAATTTGTTGTCAGCTCGTTGGTTTATTCGGGGTTCCTTTCGCAAGCATTGCATTAAAATTCGTCTGTATTGGCATCCCATCATTCATTTTCAATCTCAACATCTAAAACAGAAATTTGCTTCATTCGCCAGTAGAGCAATAGAATCAAAGTCTTAATTAAATCACAATTTCCCTTTTCCATTAGCGGAATAAATCAATAAGTGAGTTGTTTACAAGAGTGCTTTACAACAAATTAATTTGTAAGCATATTGCAGGTAGCATTAGCATCTCTGCATTTCCTTCTATCCTTCTCTTCTTCAGTGCATAGCAAGCAGCCAACCTCTAATTACTCTGAGCCATTCATCCCCCTTCACAAGTCACAGCAGCAGCAACAACACAGCCCCAAACACTGATTCATCCCCCCGGCGCATGCTTTGGCCTCCCCTCCATTCTCCAAGCCACATTCACCCCCCTCAATTCACAAGCAAGACTGACCACCCTTCCAAAGACCTTCAGAACCCATTCATCCCTCCCCATCCCCAGACCTTCATTCTCCCTCCCATCACAAGACTCATAGCTTCATCAGTCCAGTCCCTTCCAACCAAGTCCAGAGAAGGAAGAGAACTAGGGAGGAGCAGGCCAAGAGGTGGCGATGGCGACGGCCAGAGCCCAGCGGGCGGCGGACCCGGAGGCCGGCGGCGGCCGGCACCACCTGCAGGAGGAGCAAGCCGAGGTGGCGCTAGCCCTGTGCCACGCAAAGAGGGGGAATCGGAGGGGCGAGAGGAGCCGGTGGCCTCGGCCGGGCAGTGCTGCTGGGCTAGGAGAGGCGGCGTGGGATGATGGCGAGACCCCTGAGGAGCCGGGCGGGTTGAGCCGGTGAGGCGAGGAGGCGCGGGCCGAGCAGCTGGAGGAGGACCCGAGGCCGGGAGTGGTGAAGCCGGGAGAAGGACGCGGCGTGTAACGACCCGGCCAGGGGCTACCCGAGATGTCCTCCAGGACTTCCTGGAAAGTCCACTAAGAACTCTCAGGACGTCCCGTAGAACATCCCGGTAGGACCGCCCAGACCACGAACCATCCGAGCACCACCCGTGAGGTACTCCCGGATCTCCAGAAGTCCATCAGGACCTCATAGGAGGTCCGGTAGTACCGCTCAGGTGCTCAGTAGGACCGGGCTCCGGTAGTTCCACTCGAGGGCCCAGCAGAACCACTTGAGGGAACATGGGGTCCCGACCCGAGGCAAGTCAGGGGACCTCAGACCTCCCCAAGCTCCACGCTCTGATCCGAGGGAGGTCCATGAGGATCCAACCTGAGGAGGTTGTGGGGCTTGGGAGAAGCCTCAAGTCCGCTATGATCCAAACTAGTCCCCAAGGATCAATGACTAGTTCTCACAGCAAAGTAAGTGATAACATACATCCACGAAAGACTTCATTAACAGCAAAGAGAGTTGATTACAAGGAGTTGCTTACAAGATCCGACAACCAAGAGAAAAATACACAGCGGAAAACAAAAGGATGGACTCCATCCATTACACCACAGGTGATTGGCTGGAGGGCGCAGCCTACTCATCTTGTGGATCTTCCTCTTCACAGTCCTCTCCTGCTAAATGGTTATTCAAGCAAGAGTGAGCACAACAGCCGTGCTCGCAAGTTACACCCGTCAAATAATAGTATGACATGCATAATGGATATATCAAAGGAAGGCATATTAGGGTTGATTTGCGTAAAGCCAAGTTTGTTTCAATTACAAGTACTAAGTTCCAAAGCAATTATAATAAGTAAAAGTTCATTTTCAAAACTCAATTTTCAGTTGGATAACATTCATCACGAGTGGTGAAGGATACCCTCCTGTCACATGGCTCCTCGCCCATTAACCATTTTGATAGAAATCCAAAACCAATTTCATAAGTCCTTTGAAAACCAAAACCAAGAGCTAACTTTGAGTGGCTTTGCTAGCATGTCCATGACTGTGGACACGGCTATTCGAATAGATTTACGCTCTACAGAGGTGTGCAGCTTTACCCACATGACATGAATTCTCTAGTTTGTTTGGCATCCGTCGACGCCACCTCACACTTCCTTTGGTGAGAGATCTAGAGCACATGAAAAGGCCTTTACAATGCATCCGAGGGAGGTCCATGAGGATCCAACCTGAGGAGGTTGTGGGGCTTGGGAGAAGCCTCAAGTCCTTTGAAAACCAAAACCAAGAGCTAACTTTGAGTGGCTTTGCTAGCATGTCCATGACTGTGGACACGGCTATTCGAATAGATTTACGCTCTACAGAGGTGTGCAGCTTTACCCACATGACATGAATTCTCTAGTTTGTTTGGCATCCGTCGACGCCACCTCACACTTCCTTTGGTGAGAGATCTAGAGCACATGACAAGGCCTTTACAATGCATCACGCCAACGCAGTCCACCCCCGCTAAGGTTTCACCCCCTTTGGATTACCCATCCGCAGGGTTCAGGCCCCCTCTTGCGCCAGGTGAGACTACAAAGGTCGTAACATGACTACCCACCGCATCAACAGGGTCAACCGCGATGGAGCTTTGCAAATTAGTCGGCCAGGTCCCTTTGCCCATTTCTCGGGATATGTGGTTGTACGATGGTGGCTAGCAAGATGCGCTCACAAACCGGTCCTCATATGGCTTGGGCGGCTAACACAAAACCCCTGGGCCTCAACCCTACCCGAGTTGAGCCCGTGCATAACCCTACACCAGCCAAACAACCAATCCGCCCAAGACCAAATCCATTTGTCCATTTCTGTTTTTCAAAACCATTTATCAAAACCTCCATGACAACCCAATGTCATAGCTTTAAAACATTGAATATTTTGGTCTGTTGGAAGAAGCATTTCCCAAATCAAGATGTTTGGTCTAGTAAGACTAAGCATTCATTTTTCAAAAGCCTCTAGTCCTTACTATTGCAAAAACCAGATTTTATCTAGGGTGACAATGGAGTTGGTTCAACATAGACAGTGGCCATAAAATGGAAGTAGGCATAACTATGGACAGAAAGATAGGCATTGAAATAACTTAGTAAAAGTAAGCATGCATACATCTTTGAAACAGAACATAAGTATCTTGAAGTAATGGGTGCAATATGGTTAAGAGTGTAACTTGCCTTGCTCAAAGTCTTGAGCTTCTTCTTCTTCTTCAAGGAACTCTCGCTCCTCATGGCCTTCGCAATCTACACAGTGAAATAAAATAAAATAACTCGAATAGAGCTCCAGCAAGATCCAAAGAAACTCCAATAAAACTCCAATATAAAACCAACTGAGAGGTTAGACGATCAGGAGGAGGTCCAAAGAGCTTGGAGGGAGGTCCAAGACTTGAGGGAGAAGGTCCAGAGAACTTGCCGATGGAACTAAAGAGTGGAAATGAACAAGAGGGTAAAGAGGAAGGGCTCCCCAAGCTATATATAGCTAGAGCCATTGAGCTTTTCCCAAGATATGGGTGTTCATGAGTTGGTGAAGAGGACAATGGAAGCAGGCAAGGGATGTGACAAAAGTATGGCACGGGTGCTGCAAAAAGTGGTAGCATTTAATGTGATACAACATGCATTAAATGTGGGGGAGACTCCTTTGCACAAGGACATAGTCAAAGGATAAAGAAACATGGGCATGACTGCTAAGTGGGTCCAGTCAAGACCCGAAGGGGAGGTCCTGCGGAGACCTTGAGGAGGTCCCGCAGAGGACAAAGGGAGGTTCTCACCCACTAGGAGGTCCAGGCGCACAAGACCGGAGGTCCTGGCCACCAAGTGGTCTTAACTTGCAAGGGAGGTCCTTGCAAAAGGATTGGGAAGAGGTCCTGTGAATCAAGGAGGTCCCAAAGATATGATCACGGGAAGGTCCTATGGACAGGAGGTCCAAAAGACACAACAATGGGGAGGTCCTATGGACAGGAGGTCCAAAAGACACAACAATGGGGAGGCCCTATGGACAGGAGGTCCAAAAGACCCGCTCACGGAAGCCCCGAAGGTCAAGATTAAAAGTAAGGGGAGGTCCTGACGGTTGGATCTCCGAAAGGGAGGTCCAACGGCTAAGATCAAGTGCAAAGGGGAGGTCTGGACGGTTAGGATCTCCAAAGGGGGGTCCCAACGGTCAGATCTAAATAAGGGAGAGGTCTGGAAGGTTAGGATCTCCAAAGGGGATGTCCTAACGGTCAGATCTAACAAAGGGGGAGGTCTGAACGGTTAGTATCTCCAAAGGGGAGGTCCTAACAGTCAGATCTACAAAGGGGGAGGTCTGAACGGTTAGGATCTCCAAAGGGGAGGTCCTAACGGTCAGATCTAACAAAGGAGGAGGTCTGGACAATTAAGATCTCCAAAGGGGAGGTCTTAACGGCCAGATCTAACAAGGGGGGGTCTGAACGGTTAGGATCTCCAAAGGGGAGGTCCTAACGGCCAGATCTACAAAGGGTGAGGTCTGAACAGTTAGGATCTCCAAGGGGAGGTCCTAACGGTCAGATCTAACAAAGGAGGGGGTCTGGACGGTTAAGATCTCCAAAGGGGAAGTCTTAACGGCCAGATCTAACAAAGGAGGAGGTCTGGACGGTTAAGATCTCCAAAGGGGAGGTCTTAACGGCCAGATCTAACAAGGGAGGTGAGCGATAGCGAGATAAGAAGCGGGAGAAGCGGGAGCCATTTGATTTCAATCGAACCGCCCAAAGTGATTGGGCCGTTCGGACCATCCGAGTTAACGCTAGATCTCAGCCATTGAACTGAATCGAGCGGTCCAAAATGGTTGGGACGTTCAGACCGTCCGAACGCCTCTGCAAATCGGACCGTCCAGCAAAGATCTGAATGCTCAGAGAGGGTGGGACATTTGGACCATCCGAGCACCTCACTAAGATCAAACCGTCCAATGCAAATCGAATGGTACACAAGCGATAGAGGTCCGGATCAGAGGGGGGCTCGAACGGGTACGAGGGAGGTCCAAATGGACAAGGAGGAGGTCCTAGAGGACATAGGAAGGTCCTGAAGGGCATGGAAAGGTCCAAGTAAGGAAAGTGGAGATCCTAGAGGACACAGGGAGGTCTTGAGGGACATGGGGAGGTCCAAATAAAGAAAGGGGAGGTCCTAGAGGACACAGGGAGGTCCTGAAGGACACGGGAAGGTCCTGGAAAACGGTAATACCGTGAGTTGGGGCGGTAATACCGAATGGGCAGTGAAGGACACTTCCAGAGAGGGTTACAAGGGTTAAAGCAAAGGAGGTAAGTCCAAATGTACACAGTGGGGTTCAAAAGATACAGAGAGTGAGTTCAAATGGATCTGAGAAAGGTTTAGACTTGGAGAGGTCTAAACTTGGGAAGGAACCACATATGGAGGTTTAGACCGGGGAAGGTACAATCACTTGGGGAGGTTTAGACCTAAGGAGGTCTGGCCCAAAGGAGAGCAAAGCAAGCACAGAAAAAGGGGAAGATCACCAAAGCTCCAACAAACTCAACAAACCATCAAGGAATTTTAGTTGAAGTTTGAGTTAGTCAATTTGAAATCCATCCTGAAATTTCAAGTTAAGCTTTGAATTCTCATCAAAACAAAATAGTTATTTTTATTTTGAAATCTTCAAAAGGCTCAAAATCGTGGTGTCACGGCGGCAATGGCGGCAAGGTGGAACTGGTGGAGCCGAGGCGCAAAGCAATGGCCGGGAAGGGAAGGAGGCGGCCGGGTCAAGACTGGAGAAGGCGGCGCCGGCCTTGGAGGAGCCAAGCAAGGCGTCGGGTGAGTGGGGAGAGGAGAAGAGAAATTGATTTGGGGGAGAAGTGAACTGTGTGTAGGCATGAATAGGTTGGGCCGGCCGGTTATAGAAATAGAGAGAGACTGAGGATAAGGCAAGAAGGACATTAGATTTAGGACTTTGGGCTTAGGGAAAAATCTTAGGAAAGTGTGTAGTGTTAATAATCTGTTCCACTTTATGTCTGTAGCATTAGCCTTTACATTAAATTAAATGAGTTTTAGCAGATTAGTTTTGCGAATGAATGATTTAATTTGGGTCTGATTGGGTTAGCCAAACTTAAAATCAATCTATTGGATAATTGCTAAAATAAACTGAGGTGCCGTTAATTCTGTTAATAAAAAGTTAATTTGCATGTGTGGTAATCATGTGCATCGCTGACATTTTAGCCGGGCTTATTGAACTGTTTTAATCTGACTAAATTAATTAATTAAGCCATCCCGAGCCCTTGTAAAGAATTAGTTAAGCACGAACCTTGGGGTTTTCGGCCATAGCGCGATTAGACAGTAGAACTACTATAGTAGGGAGTGCTAACTTAGCAGTGGACCCAGAAAGCTTTATTTAAATTAATTTGTGCTAGCAAATTAGAAGCCACTAACTTATTTATCATTAGTATCACTCAAAATCAACTATGTATTTATTTATATTATTATTCGTACTGTCGTATTACTACAGAAGATGAACCAGTACCGACGGGAGCAGTTGATCAGAGTTTCATCAACGCCAACCTTTCCTACAACTCCAAAGGCAAGCAATTCTCTTGAACATAAACATAGTTATCATAAATGTAAACCGTATTTTGCTGTATTATATGTTTATTGCATCAAAATTGCTTTCTCAAAAACTTAAATCAATGATTGAGATGAAAATGATTAAGATGAATATGAAAGAAATGAGAATGAGGAAGAAAGAAAGAAATGAGAATTAATAGGTAGGTAAAAGGGGGCCCTGGCAGGGGAACGCGATGATGACGATGATGATGAGGTAACAGGTGGGCCCCTTTTTACATATGGTTATAATATAAGGACAAATAAAACTCTTACTCGGTCTAAAGCCGTAAATTCAGTACCAACCATTTTCCCGTTTCGGCGAGCAAAAAAATACTACCTTGTTACGTAATTATGTTCTTCACAATGGGTCACATTGGAGTGTTGGGCACGGAAGAGAGCCGGCCCAAGGTGGAGTGTTGGGCACGGACGAGAGCTGCCTCAACCAACATTACTGGAACTAGGTGTATGACGAGGTCAGCAGCGTGATTAAATCAACACTGACGAAAGGTAATGGGTGGAGACTTAATTACGTAACCTGCAAAACGTTCTGAATTCTAAACTTGAACTCGCATCAAAGGAAATGCAGGGGACCCGACTAATTTAGAGCTCAGAATAACTATGGGTAAATTGGTACAAGCTTGCGCAGTGCTATATCAAATCATGAATTCATGCCAGTCTCTTGGATTGGAGTCTACGGGAACCGTCGGGGGTCTATCTTCTCTCTGAGTAATCAAGTAGTCTTTTCAGAATTAAAATTGCAACCTAAGTTTTGAAAACTATTTTCAGAATAAGAGAAGAGGTAGGAATTTTGATAAGGACTTGAGGTAGAGTCAATCAGGTGCATTTTTCCTATTAATGCTTGCTGAGTACACTCGTGTACTGGAGCAACCACAGGAGGAGAAGGCACTGACTATGAGGACCAGGGCGAGATGGGCGCCATATTTGACACGTGGGGCGAATAGGCAGCCAATACTTCAGGGCTAGCAAGTGAAGCAGAGAAGTTCACTTTTGTAGTTGTATAATACTTGTACTAAGAACCATAGCCTTGCGTGGCTATTACTAGAATAAAAATGTACAGTTTCTATCTTATTGTTTTGCTGCGTGACTCTGGTAAAGGCTTACTATTCGTTGGAGCAGTGTTCTACTGAGTAAACGAATAGTAATCCGTATGCTTAAGTGTGATTACCCTTGGGGTAATCACGCAGGACGTCACACTTGTTGTTATCGCCTTTGAGTTTTTTTATTTCTTTACAGTTTTCCCGATTTTCAGAGTATTTTGAAGTTTTATAAATAAAAGGAATCATTTCTCATTTATTGGATTAATTTAAAGCTTAAATTAAAATGTCCAAAAATGAAAACATTTTAAATGATTAAAATAATCTTTAACTAAATCCAAAATTATTTTATTCAATCTTTTCAGGTTCCAAGGATTTTTGTAGAATTTTCTTGAATTTTTTTCAATTTTATTTTATTTTTGGATTTTTCTGGATTTTCTTTTCTTTCCTTTTTCTTTCTTTTCTCTCTATCCTACTTCATCATCTTCCTCTGAACCGAGCATGCCTATGTGTGTTGCTTCTCGGTCCTGAAAACAACAGACAATAGACATACCTTCTCTTTTCCTTCTCTTCCCACTCGAGCGTTCAAATTCAACTCCGTTTGAAGCGTTGTGAGCCCATCATCACCGCGCTTTTATCACCAGAGTTAATGCTTCTGTTACCGCAGCCCCATTAGTGCAATTTCAGTTTTCAAAACTGAGCCCGTGAATGGCGTCGACATTCACTCGCATTTCGGCGATTCGAATCATGGGAGAAGCTATAAATTGGTACACCGACACCTCTTCTACCCCATTTCACTCCCTCAAAATCTCAGAACCTCCAGAACTCTAACGATGTCGAAATTCTTGTTTTCCTGAATGTCGGCCACAACACCCGATTTGTGCATTCATCGTTCTGGTGAGTTTTTCAAACTTCTAATCGTGTCACATCGTGTTCTAGAGCACAGTGATCAATACCCCTCAACCAATTTCACTTTTCGTTTAGTGCTTTGCCCGAATTTCGCTGTCGAACCTTCTAGGCCATTTTCACCTCCGTCGATCGATCCTCTTCCTTGGTGAGTATTTCTCCGAGTGAATCACGTCACGACGTGTTCCCGACCATCCTCTTCCTAATCCCCCTCTTAATGTGTTCGATTATTCACTGTGGATCGCTACCACTGTCGCCGCCCTTTTCCTGCCCTCGGCCGACGTGGAGTTGCCTCTCCGGCCAACTTCCGGCCTTCCCGAGCATACCTTCACCTTCCCCACACCCATGCGCACCTCGTGCTCACCTCCATCACCTCCCAGCGCATCCCCTTTGCCGCACCGCCCGTGAGCCCTAGAGCCGCCGCCGGCCTCGCCGTCGCCACTTGCGGGGTCGTAGACTCTGTGGGGTTCCATTTTGGTGGTTTCCAGCCGCCGCCATCCCTTTCCTCGCCGGCGTCACCGCCATGGCTGTGGAGCACCGGAGTGTTATGCTTTTCATTCTGTGCATTGTCTCTGTGAAGTGTTCTTTGTGTCTATGACATCTTGGACCCACTAGTCAATGACTCATCCTCTCCTTTCTTGTCTTCTCTCTTCTCTGATCTTTTCTCTAGCCAGTGGTCCCACATGTCATGGGTTTAGCATCTCTTCCCTAGCATCTATAACACGTGGACCTTTGTTTTGAAGTCGGTCAAACCGATTCGTGGAGTTCCAGAATAGTAACTTTCATTTTTTTCTATCATTTCATGTGAGAATCGAACTTCCGGACATTCGTCCTCCTTCATACGAACTCCGATTCTGTCAATTCTTATCCCTAAATTCATCTAATAAATTCATAACCTTTCTTTTGGTACTGATTTGATATTTTTTGATTTTTATTTGGATTTATTGTATTTATTTGTTTCATTTGCGCGTATAGATTCTAGCGTTTCTGAAGCTTTCGTGGGCCAGTCTGCTAAAGCAACTCAGAACTTCAACGAAGGAAAGTCATAGACCTTTGATCAGGTCACACCCATGAAAAATATATTGTTTTATATCAACATGCATTACCTAATTGCCAATGTGCCTCCTTGAATAATTATAAATGACATGTACCTTTGGACATCATAGGTTAGGTTAATTCTAGTTGAAAATATTTGTGTTACGAACATAGGCGTATTATGCTTAGCCATACTATAGTTGTACGATGGGATTCATGATTATATGTTCATAAATATCTAAATTTGACTTAATGAGATATGGAATTGTGGCGTGGCCACTGTTATTAAAATTTTATTGTGCCATAGCAAGGGTTGCTATTTGGCCGGGTTGAACAAAAATGATTTATGCTTGGGCGAGTGGTCGGGTAGTAAAGGGGGTCCACAAACCACAGTGCGGGAAGCACATAGGTGCGTGAAACACATGAGATGCGGTAGTCTCGTATGAGCCATCACTAAGAACTTAACTTTGTGCGCCATTGATTTGGGCCTTACCGTACAACCATATGTCTAGGATGGGGTGGATCTGGCTGAATAATTAGCAATGTTTTGATTTGGTTCCGTTTGGGTTATTGAATTGGCGCAAGAGGGGGTTGGATGGCGAAACCTTAGTGGGCAGAACTAGGTCAAAACAGAACTTTGTAAAAGCATTGTGATAATCACTTAGTCGCATGCCTTCGAAAGTGTGTCATGGCCAACATTATAAGTTGATTATCTCTTGTGGGTCAAGCTATACAACCTCTGTAGAGTGTAAAACTATTCGAATTATCGTATTCTCGGTTATGGACAATGACTGGTGATTTCACATGAGGGGTAGATTTTCTTAAAAATATTGGAATGGTGAATTGGTTGGGAAGTGAACGGGTTGTTCACCGGTTGTTAGTTGGAAGTGAACGGGAGGTTTGTTGGTTGTTTCAAAGCAATTATCTATTTATTTATTATTCTTTTCAATCTATTTACTGTCAATACTGCTTTATGCAAAATAGCCATAAAGCTATCCTTGTTCAAGCCCTACATGAATACTATTTGCATACATTTCCCTATGACTTGTTGAGTACTTTATGTACTCACGGCTTTACGCCATTGTTGATCAGTCACCGAGGAAGAATCATGGAACACCGAGTTCTACGAGGAGGAGTACTTCGAAGACTAAGCGAACTAGGGTACGCTTCCCACTCGATTGCATGTCGGCATGTCGGATGGCTACCACTAGATTTTCTTTCGCTGCAAGTTTATTATTCTGTCATTAGCCCTGCGTGGCAATAATTGTAAAACCTTGACCGTAAGGTCCGTTGTTACTATTTAATAATATTTGGCTTATTCTTAGTATTTCATTGTTTGGATATGGTTTCATATCAATGTTGACACTGTGTGAACTAGCTACTGATCATGGGACTAGTTCAGAATGCACAGATAGTCCAGATTTACAGATTCAGGCCCCGACAAACATGAAGAACACATAAATTGTGTACGGACGCCAATGCAATCCTTTAAGAATATATGAACAGGGAATTATTCAAACGAGATGTTTGGGTAGCTCACATGAATCAGAAGAAACTTAAAGAGAGAAAATAAATGCAATACCCAAAGAAATTTCTATGAGGTCCAACCTCATGTTAGAATTCATACCAAATTCCTAAGGAACGAACCATGTAAAAAAATTCCTACATTTCCTACAGAATTTAACTTCATAAGTCCTCTAAGAATCCTAGGGCCTAAAATGGGAGCTGGAAAGAAGCAACAAGCATTCTGCCTCCTAGCTTTTCCTAACCCTAGAACACGAGGTGACGCGGGTACTTATGGGTTTGCAGTCGAGACGGTGGATCCAGGTGGTGAAGGAGGTCAACAGTGCGGCTGGGAGGTGACCGGCCCAGAGGAAGAAGACGGCGGTGTCTCGAACGTTCCTGTTGGAGAGGAGGATGAAGGTGGTGAACACTAGGCCGAGGGGACCAAGTTGATGCCAATGGAAACAAGCACCACGTTGGAAGCACACCAGAGAAGGCGACGTGACTAAGTGAGAATGGACGGCGCGGACGGCTCGGTCGTCGAAGAGGAAGAAGATGAAGGTGTCGGCGCCAATTCTACGAGGGAGGAGGAGGAGGGAACCAAGGTGAGCACAAGCTAGAGGAGTTCAAGGTGCACTCAAAAAGGTAAGTACAGAGCAGCAGGAGCTCACTTGAGCGACAAGAGTGGCTCGACGATGACGGCGGTGGCCTTCGAAAATAGAGCTCGGGCTCCCCAAGTTCTCTTCTTACTTCTGGAGCACGAGGGAGAAGGAGGAGGAGGGGGAAATGGTGTAGGTGGAGAGGCGAACTTGGCGCACGACTCGTGGCGGCTTAAGTAGGGAGGGGCAAGGCGCAAGATGGCGACAAGTTACTCACGGGTGGCGGTTGAGTGCAGCGACGCTGCGCTAGGGCTCAACGTGGGTGTGGACAGGCGCGAAGAGATCAGGGAGAGAGCGGGTCTCGCGCGAGCTCTGTCGGGTTGTGGGCGGTGTCGCGTCAATGGTGCTATGGCAAGGACATTGCTGACGAAGCGGCTACAGGCGCGGTGGCATGGCTACAAGCAGCAGGCGTGGTGAGGCTGGCGTGTGGCTGATGTGGCGCAGAGGCCAACTGGGTCGCGCGAAGTTGGGCTAGGAAGGCAGGAAGAAGAAGTGGGCCGGCCTGGGAGAAAAAGGGAAAAGAAAGGAGATGGCGGGCTAGGCCGACTGGAATTTGGCCCAAACTGGGTTTTGGGGTTTTAATTTCCTTCTATTTTCCTTATTCTTAATTTCAAATTTGAATTCAAAATTTTTATTTGGTGATTCAAATTCAAGTATCTCTTTAATTTAATTTCAAGTTTATTGACTTTAACCAATTTGCATTTTATTAATTGATTTGCAAAATTCAAAATACGGCAAAACTCAAAATAATTTGCGGAAGTTTTACACAGCGCCAAAATGCACTAAAAGTTTTAAAAGTCTCAGATTTTCATGCTCCAGAATTTTGGTTACAAAAATTTAAGATGTTGCAATACCACCTCTCAAAAAAATCGTGGTGGGTCCAAGGATCATTTGATCAGCAAAGATCATCCTACCACAAGATATTTGCTCTCTTATACTTTCGGCTTGGCAGCTCGCCTATTCTAAACCAATCTTTTGTTGTATGATGAGTACCGGATGATGGGGAAAAAAATTCTATGTAACATGCATAAATACAAACACATGTCTTTTTTAATCTAAAAAGACCACATAAAATTGGTTATCGCGGCCGTCCCTAAAACTCAGCAGCCGATACCAATCCCGGAAAATCTATAAATAAATATATCTGATATGTAGTAGGTGAGACTCGAACCGTGATCGTTAACCACTAGCAGGAAATATGCATGGTAGATTTCAAATTAGTCTATATACTAGCCACGTAGTTGTACGGGCGAATAGGCTAGTTCCATGTATTGTACATAGAAATTTTGCGACTTAAAAGCTGCTCCTAATGTGCAGTATCTTAGTGTATGAGGAGTGTTAGGATACTATCTTCCCAATGCATGATTTCTTATAGTGTAGTATTTTAGTCTGTTTCATTTAATTACATGCATGATCTTTACTAGTATTTGAGTATTATGGTCTATTTGTGGCATGTACTAAAGCAATACATATTTGTTGACACACACAAACGTAAATACACGGAATCGATCACAATAAATTTTATGCGTTGGATTTCGAGACCGAACTGGTATCCAGATTAAATACTAGAGTACCCTCTCTCTTCATTAACTATGGTACCACATCATCATTTTGCATATAAATACAAACACATGTCTTTTTTAATCTAAAAAGACCACATAAAATTGGTTATCACAGCCGTCCCTAAAACTCAGCAGCCGATACCAATCACTGAAAATCTATAAATAAACATATCTAATATGTAGTTGGTGAGACTCGAACCGTGATCGTTAACCACTAGCTGGTGTGTACGTATTGTGCATGGAAATTTTGCGACCTAAGTCGTACTAGCCAAATTCTTCCAAAATGATACGGTGTGACTAGTTTAGTTGTCATGTGACTAGTGTAGTTATCAGGTCACTGACCAATAACGGTCCGCGTGTGTTTCCAAACTTCGGCGCAACGTTTGGCTATGGGCCGGCCGGCGTGGCTCGCCGAACTCATACTCGAGCCCCGCTTCCACGGCTTGGCCTGTCCCGCGTCCAGCCCACACCAACCCATCAAAAGCCAATATCAAGCGAGACATAAAATCCGGAATATGTTTTCGCTTTAGGGAGACATAAAATAAGCGAGGACGGAGTTGGGCCGAAAGCGAAGGTGGTCGGTGGGCTGGACCGTGGCTACTTTTTTTTTCGTAGAGCACGATAACTTTTTTATTAATTAACCTTTTTTAATTTTATTTTAAAGTTAACACCCGTGAACTTTATTTCCAATTCTGACCTTTTTGGTTACGCCACCTCCCGTAGCGTGACAAAACAACACTGTCACGCCAATCCGTATTTAGGCAAACTCTTGTCACGCGTGACAGTATTGTTTGGTCACATCATCATCAGTAGCGTGATAAAAAGTGCTATTTTAGTGGACTTATCCTATGACGCGACAATATTATTTTGTCACGCCACAGGTGGTGGCGTGACCCAAGAGGTCAGAATTGGAAATAAAGTTCGCAGGAGTTAACTTTAAAATAAAATTTTAAAAGGGGTTAATTAATATAAAAAAGTTCGAGCGCGATAGGGAACGTAAGACTGATTTTTGATTCTAGGAAATTGCAAAAATAGTTTTTGAGCTCTTAAAAATTGCAAATGAACTCCAAAAATTCTGAGAAATTCACAGAGGTACTTTAGAATAATATAAACCCAAATAAAATATTTTAAGGCTTTGAAATTGTTTCAATAAACCTTCACAGATCTTTTTAGGCTCGGAATAACAGGGAAAAACATTTTAAAATTCTAGAAAAACTTTAAAAAATTAGAAAATACTTAATTAAAAAATTTTAGCTATAGGTTAAATTTTGAGGCTGTTACAGTGTCATTTCATTTTTGTGTTCTTTTTTTGAATTTTTTTTATTAATTAACCCTTTTTAATTTTATTTTAAAGTTAACCCCCGCGAACTTTATTTTCAATTCTGGTCTCTTTGGTCACGCCACCACCCGTGACGTAACAAAACAACACTGTCACGCCAGCCCGTATCTGGACAAGATCTTGTCACGCTACCATCTGTGGCGTGACAGTGTTGTTTGGTCACGTCACCCTAGTGGCGTGACAAAAAATGATATTTTAGCGGATTTATCCTATGCCGTGATAATGTTGTTTTGTCACGCCACGGATGATAGCGCGACCAAAAGGGTCGAAATTGGAAATAAAATTCGCGGGAGGTTAATTTTAAAATAAAATTTAAAAAAAAGTTAAGTAATAAAAAAAAGTTCTCTTTTTTCTCATTACCATTCCTGTAGTTTGGTTGCACGAATGCATTTTAATGTCTAAATCATAATATCCATTTGAGCACGGAGGGCGTACGCAATCAATAAGAGAACTACAGTACGGTATCCACTTAACGAAACCACACGTCAAGTGGAAGCTAAGATACTGTGTGAATCCACCGCAACATGTCAACGAGCGGTTCTGATTCGATCGTGCGCGTGACGTGTGCTCGCATGCACAAGCGGAGCAACTCCTTTGCGTTTAGGGCACTCCAATGCACTTATGTCATCGGTCTCTATAGAGTGTCATGTATGATTAAATGTGATATGGAAGCAGAGTTAAATAAGAGAGGGGAAAGCTATGTCTCATACAAGAAACAACTCATTTGAGAAAACCAAAAAAATTAGTGCCAGGATTGGGATGAAGGAAAGAGAGGAGGTGGGACGGTGGAAGAAACTTTATAAAGTTTGACCATCAATTGATCTAAAACTATTTAGATTGATTATATATAAAAAAAAAATTATATCATTACATTTGTCGTTAAAATACTTTTATAATATTATAATTTTATTAATATTTCTTACTATAAAGTTATAAAAAGTAGCGATCAAAGTCACATCTCAGAGACCGTAAAAAGTAAAAACCATCAAGTAAAAAATAACAGAGGTAGTACCTGTTGTATCTAATTATCTCTATATGAGTAGTATGCACAGAAATAACCGTTAGGAATGCCCTTAGGGCGAGTACAATGATCCATATCATCTATAGACAAAATTAAAGACAACTCATATAATGAGTTGTCTTTAAGTTATGCATATATGACCCCAAAAAACTGTACATACAGCATAGGTACAATAAAAAAAACAGTCGTCTATAAGGATTTTATAGGTTGTCTGTTATATGCCAGACAATCATTATCTCTTCTTGTTCTCTCTCATCTATATCATTAAAAATCTTATATAGTAAAACTTGTAGGCCGCTGATGTCATCTCTCTCTGTGCCCCTAACGTGTTGCTTCCGTGACTAAGGCCGTCTTCCGTTTCCAAACCGTGGTCGGGCGTGTGTTTCCAAACTTCGGCGCAGCGTTTGCCTATGGGCCGGCCGCGTGGCTCGCCCAACTCATACTCGAGCCCCGCTTCCACGACTCGGCCTGTCCCAAGTCCAGCCCACACCAACCCATCAAAAGCCAATATCAAGCGTCAGGCGTCGGATGTGCTCATGGGAACACGTGACATCCGGGCCCTCCAATCTTGAATCCAGCAGCCTAAAATAGAGAAATGCGATCTCTGGGGTTGTCTAGCAAACAGCAGATCAGTGGAGCCTGCTGCTCCGCGAGGTTGGAACAGCCCCAATTTTAATAAACAGTAATAAGATGCTTTTCGTAACATCGCTGTTTATTTTAAAACTTGGACATTTCGCTACAAACTAAAACTCTCTTTTTTTTAGCCGAAATCGTGAGCCGTCGGATTCTCGACGAACCACCCAGATTAGCATGAACGTCGGACCGTCCGAACGTCGCAATGCATCTGAGCCGTTGGATCGGGATCGAATCATCGAGGGAGGCGGTGAATTTCGGACCATCTGAACTTCTCTTCAAATCTCAGCCTTTCCTATTAAATTGGACGGTTGATATCCTTTTGGAGCTCCTGTTCATTCCTTGCTGCTACGGTTGGCAAAGGAAACACAGAGCAGCGTCTCTCTCTCTCCCTCCTGGCTGGGCGTGTGAGTTGCGGCTGCTACCAAAGGAAGCATAGGGCAGCGCAGCACCCTCTTTCTCTCTTCCTCCTCTCGCTGCGGGCAGCCCAGCTGACCAGAGCCGAAGAATGGGGGGAGCGTTGCACTGGGAGCTTGTGAATTTTTGCCACCTGGCACCAAGATTGCCACCGCATCATTCTCTAGAGCTCTCTCCTTTGCTCTGGAGGTTCAACCTCCATTTAACCCTAGCCTTTTGAGCTCCCTGCCATTCTTGACCGAAAAAGGCTCCTCATGTTCTTGCTTCCTTCCCAGTGAAGCTTCTGGCTTGCACTCCTTGTTCATCTATAATCATGCCTAATTCACCTAGTAATGTGAGTTTTGGCATTATTTTGTAGATTGAACAAGGATTGCTCTCTATTGAACCAAACCGGCTGGAGCAACATCTTGGGATTTCTTGCTCCGGTGAGGTGTTCATCAATCTTTCATGTCATGATCATGTATTGTGATCCTTTTAGCTCAAGCCTTCCTTCATTTTTCGTTTTTGGTTAAACAGGTGCAGCAGATTTTTCAAATCTTGCACTGTTGGCCAAAAGAATTGCAAATCTTTCTTCTACAACTTGGTCGGTAAGCTTTGTTCTCTTTTTGGCCACTTAAGCTTCCTAAGAATCTCATTAGCTGATCTGAAGCACTCACATGTGCATGTGATGCTCAAATCTTGATATTACCGAATTGTTTCTTTTTATAACTTTTCGGTATTTCATATCGTTTTCAAGATTTTGAGCTTTTCTGTTTAACTCCAAGTTTAGATAGCCTCCTACTAAACCCTAGTATCATAAGCAGTCATTCTTTTGATTCATCATGCCTCCAATTCAGTTTGGGGCGAAAATTCAGTTTATGCTTCTGTTTTCGGTCAAACCAGCAATATACACAACAAGGTCTTCATTTCCTAGTTCTTGTCAATTAGTGTTGTTAATTGATGAGATAGTCTGCTACCTTAGTAAAGAATACCCTTACTTATGATCTATATAAATCAGTAAATCATTCTTCTAAAATCTGTCCCATTTTCGGTTTTAACATCAAAAACTGTAGCTCTGAACTGAATCTTAAATTCTTGAATGGTTAGTGTCAACAAGTATTAGTATGGGTTATTATTCTTGCTTAAGGTTAGTTTTAGCTTCAGCAAAAGTCTTGTGCTTAGAGTATTTCGAAATCAACCTTATATCTCAAATCCACATTCATTTGTTTTGTTTCAAAGAACGACAACATGCAAAGCAGAGCTCTAACTCTTTTTTTTTTTTCAATTAATGCTAGTAAATGCTGAGTTCACTTCCTAACCTAGTTGAGAATACTCCAAACTTAGGCATAGCACTTTTACTTGTGCACATTTAGAGCAGCAAATCCTTTTTCTGAAATCTGCCTGTTTTCGGTTTTTGCAAAATCAAAACTGCTAGCTTCAGATTTAAACCTAAATTGAATCATTAGTGTTAAATGATGTTAAGTGGTAAGCTAGCCCTTGAATTCTACTCATTTAGCTGTGACTTAATCGAAAATACTCTTTTGTCATAGTATAAGGATGCAGCAAAACATTCCTTGCAATCTGTCCAAAATTTTGGTTTTTGCTAAAACCTAAGATCAGTAGCTAATCAAATTCAATTCCAGCTTTTTGTTGCTATTCTTTGGGTAGGCCGATGACCTACATCAAGAGTTAGCCCTCCAATTCTTCTAGTAAAGTTTATAAGTAATAAGTTAGACTTTTAACTTCATTAACTTGTGGTGTGTAGAAATCAAGAACCTTATTCAATTGTAATCTGTCCCAGCTTTTCAATTTTTCCAAATCTGAAGCTTTAGCTAACCGAATCTCGATTCGGTCTTGCTATTTTCTTGCCGACCATGTTGAAATCTGTCCATTTTCAGTTTCTCCAAAACCTGAATCTGTAGCAACCGGTTAATTCTCGACTTGTCGCTATTGTCGATCAAACCGAAGATTACAAAGAAGGATTTCAACTTTGTAATTCTTGCCAACTAATGATGTTAAGTATTAAGCTAGATTTTTAGCTTTACCCAAAATGATTATAACTTAAGCATAGGAATTTTGTTTGTAGTGTATGTAATTCGACAATTTACTTAACCTATTATGTTTCAATTTCAAAATCTGAAACTTTAGCTTAAGCCAAAGTATTCTGATTAGTATATAAACCGACAAACTCAATTTAACTTGTCCTGTTTCGATTTTCTCAATTCTGAAACTGCAATTCTTTTCTAAACCACTAATTTTGATAACTTGTAACAGCAGCTATTAAATATGGGGTATTGTCCTTAAGTAAGATATAACTTAAGCATGTTGTTAAATATGCATTGAGCTATTGATCATGCACTCTTTTCCGCAATTTGCTCTCTGCCATTTTCTTGCTATTCATTGAATTTTTGTGATTCTAGATTCGGTTCTTCAAGTGATTGAATCATTATTGAGCAACAAGAACACGAACAAGAGGTTTATTACTATCAAGGCAAGCATCCTCTCGCACCATGTTGATCCTAATTTTGAACGTAGATTTATAAAAACCGGTGACAACGTTGCATGCTAATTTCCTAAAAATTTATTTGTGATCTGTTAATAGTTAGTTATCACCTAACACTTGAGGTTTACCCTTAATCGATCATACACTCAAACTTAAGGTAGTGCTTCAATACTTAATTACTTATTCCAGAAATGCTTAGCCATGCGATCGTAGTGTAGTCAAGTTTATTTTACCAAACCCGAAACACTAAATGAATTTTATCTATTTTGATTCTTGGTTCAAACCTATGTAAATCTGAAATGAAAACAAATTTTGTTTATGTTTACCGATTTTAAATCCGACAAGTGGATGCTAGTGATGGTGCCTTTGTGCACGAGATTGGGAAATGTGGATGTCTTGTCCGGATTGATTAAGGACTGAACATTGATCGGACGATTCAAGCTCCAACGCATTTCCACGCAAGCAGTGTATGGGCACCGCTTGGTTAAGTAAAGGGTTAGTGCTATTGAGTTGGAAAACAGAAAGTAAGGACATATGTGGTTGATCTCATATCTATATCATATGTTCTTAAGAGGGTGAGGACGTACATGCGCTCCATCACATGTACATACCTTAAGGGCTCCGATTGCGATGTAATATGTGCAAGGAGCACGGTTTGCATTTTGTTGATCGGTCGGCATTCCCGGCACAACATGTGGACCCCGGTTGGCAGGTGTTCTATTAGTAACTTGAATCTGGCGGGATCACCACACATAGGTATTCCACTCAACAAAGTGTTAACTTGTTGAAAAACACCAAATTTTAGTTTACCCTACCGCATACCAAAGGCGGTGTGCTCTTATTCTAGATGGCTTACTGCTAGCTAAGTCGTGTGGGTAAAGATGTACACCCCTGCAGGGTTTCAAAACTATTCGAATAGCCGTGTCCACGGTTATGGACAACGCTTGAGTTGAATAGATCTTTGTGTAGATTTGAATTACCACTTGATTTTGAATACTATTTCAGCATGAGAGCTATTCATGCAATGTTTTTAATTATTAGTGGACAGCCACTTTAATGTTGATTATTGTTTAAGATTATGCTCTCTTTTACTCACTGTTTAGTCCAAATTGATTTATAAAACTGCCTTACCAAAATGTAGCAAGTGTAGGATTAAGATGTATTGCTTTACGCAAAAATTGAAACCCTTATAAGCTTCCTGTTGTCAGCCTTATGCATGTACAAATTCTACTCCTTTGAATAGGTTCTATTAAACACTTTCTTTTTATAGTTTGTGTAAGTCTTGCGAGTACCTTCTGTACTCAGGTTTTATAACCTCTTGTTGCAGGTGAGGATGGTTATTTGTATGAGATGCCCGTTAGCGCCGATCAGGGTGACGCTAACGAGTGAAGCTAGTTCTAACTTCCACTCAATAGCCTGAGGGTGATGGGAGGCCATTGGTGGTCTTTTGCTGTTTAGTTGTGTTTCCGCTGCTAACTTTTGTTGTGGCCCAAGGTCACTTGATATTGTAGAGTTCCAAACCGAATTGTAACATGCTATGTATAATTATGTAAATGTATGCCTTGTATGTATGATACAATGTTGTTTGAGGATATATGTGCAATGGTCTGGAACCTGGGAACTATTGCGATACATATATCCGGGAACCTGAATATTGGATTTGTACCTTGTTAAGAATTATGCTTCTAGTATAATTTTTAATTAAGAATCAATTGTTCTTGATTAAGAATTATGCTTTTGGTATGATTGTTAATTCGGTATAAACCTCTAATATTCCGGGGTCCTCACAGAGGTCATGCTCGTTTACCCAGGATCCGGATCATCTGTTGTACCGCAAGAAATCACTATAAACAGTGATTTCAATTTGCTTAAACAGTACTCGTAGTAGCACTTAGGGGTGTCAATCGAATCCGAATTATCCGTTTTATCCGGCATCCGAATTCGGTTGGTAGCGAAAATGGTTTAGATTTTTTTTTTATCGAATTAACAATTTCCCCCTATTCGTATTTGAATACTGGAAGACCACTTTTCGATTTGGTAATATGCTGCTTGGTACTGTAGCACATGATCTAGTCCTCACGATGAAGAAAAGGAACTAATACGTGTGACTATACTCCTCTGTATTAACCCATGCTAATGGGCTAGTGCAGATGATCCACTTCCGTTTACCGGACTAACTACACGTACCTACTGGAAGCAATGAAGCATATCCTCGGCCATTATTCAACAAAGCGAGAGGGAGACTGATGCTTGGAAACTTTTCGCGAGAAAATGAAATCCACTCGCCAGCTCTAATCCGGACCGTAGGACGCTCGATCCAATGGCCACAAAGTGCCGAACGGCAGGAGAAGGCAGAGAAGACGAATGGCAGAGGATGTGCTTCCGTACCTAGTTGCTGTTCTAACGACGCAACGCAAATCAGTACGTACGTACTTCAAGCCCCATGTTCACGTACGTTACGCGCTGCCTCTCCATGCTTAATTTTATCCGTATCATCTCCGGCTAGATTAGTCTGTTCTGCTCGCGTATAGCATGTGCACGTATGCGTTCATTTCTTCGCTCGCGGCAGATTACGATAATGGTATTGTAACCAGTAATCATGCTACTGATTAATTAATAATGTTTAAAGCTCGGCCAATCCTGAACGTGTCCTGTATTATATTCAGGGAGGTTAGCAACCGTGACATGCTATTGCTTGCACGAGCTGGCGAGTTAATTAGCTAGCCTCAAAGTCCCGAGGGATGACATGAAACAGCAGCACGTCTGCATGCTTGCGATGCTTAAACATCTAGCATAGACTGGCGCAATTGGACCAGGACGACCGGCATATATGGCCCGAAGGACTGACAAGAAATAGAGCCGAATTGAATACTGGGATTATTAGTGCCAATAACGGGTCATGTTGGCCATGTATTAGGTGTATGTAAGCTCATGCATGGGCTGTTTGACATACTGACTTTCTTTTATCTTTACTAGAAGGATACCCGTGCCTACTGGCGCGACTACACTCAATGGAAGAGGAAAAGCTGATCTATGTGAAATAACAGTTGATCATGTATTTTTGGCAAATATGTTGTAGGTTTCTAACTGCGAGGAAGTAATATTTTTTGTGTTGTAAAAATATCATACCAACATGAGGATGCGAGGGCTGGAGACGCATCAAGAAGAACTATGGTTAGCAGAAGTTTATAGGATAAAAATCAATAAAAGAGAATAACAATGTAAGAATTAAGCTTTGCAGGTCTAGCCTAAATCAAAGGCCTGACATCAATCAAATAGAAGATTATAAATCGGTTAATCTAACATAATTTCAGCACACCACTTTCCTCTGGGATAGTTCTATTCTCCAAAGAACATCAAGAATATGGAACAAAGCAACTCCAAGAACCCGGAGACAATTGTCATCATCAAGGAAGACCACCTTCTTGAGTTTCGGAAAGAGATGGTTAAATAAATGAGAATAATCAGGTAAAGAATTGTGAACATAACAACACGTCACAACAACACGTCAATTCTTTTTTTAATTTAGAGAACATTGTCGGAGTCTTTTTATAGGTTATGTATGGCCTAATTTGAAGGTAAAAACAATATCTATGCTACTTATTGATTTAACAGAATTGTAAAAAAAAAAGATAATGTCATCTTAACGAAGGGCGGAAAAATTATCAAATATGACAGGGTGGCACATTCTAGCAGCAAGTAGTAGTGCATAAACAACATGTGGCAATTATCCAGAAGAGAATAGAAATGACTTATTTTGGTCTATATTTTAGTCTCACATAGAAAGAGAATCAAACATGAATCTTGACAGTTAGATGGTTGGTGGGATATATATATATCCTAGCAGTTTTCAGCATCCATCACTTGAGATAGATCGATGGATCATATCTTTCATTGCTCAAGAGTTGTAAAGATCATCTTGGCGACCTTGCATGCTTCAGCCCATTATAATGCTATTTTTGTAACCCTGTGGTGACAAAGAAAGGCTCAACCTGATTAGAAGGCTATTTAATTCAAATTAACTATATAACCTAATTGTCACACCAAAGCATATTACACACATTTGAGTTGACTTGAGTATGGACACTGTTTCATTTGATGATAGATTTTCCCCACCATATTCGTTTGTCCTGTGCAAGAATGATTTCAGTGCAACATTGTGAGCTCAATTAATCAGCAGTTGTGGTGCCTCAAAGGCAGCCACCTACATAACCTAATACTATTATGTGCAAATATGTCAAGCATGACCTTAATATTGTCATGACCAGGAACTTAGTTGACACATCAATCTTGAAATGCTAACACCGAAAAAAACATCAAAACCCTCTCAAATAACACTACATAAAGTACTGACCACACTGTGAATAAAGGAGAATGTTCCATTAGACCATAAATTTGAGCTATTCTATAGTAACAGATAGAAAGCCAAAAGCGAGAACGCTTCGATGAAAAGGCACCTTAGCCCAATAAATGTAGAGATGGTTAGCAGGATACGATTTGGGGCTTCGAGCTCAGAGGTCAAAGCAAGCGACCTTGGAGTGTGATCTTTACTAAACCGATCCATGATCTCCATGACAATGATTTCGACTCATGGTTGTTTTTCAAATATGGAAGGAATCATTGGACAATAATGTCACGTAATCATCCAAGCTATGGATAGCAAAGGAAAAATCATTTTGCATTAAGGCTAGGGAGCATCCATATATGTATACTATGTAAGCTACATAATTCATTGTTGGATAATAATGTCTACGTAATCATGCAAGTTATGGATAGCAAAGGAAAAATCATTATGCATCTAAGGCTAGGGATCATACATACATGTGTACTATGTAAGCTACATAATTCATTGCCAACTAAGGAAAACGCATAAACATAATTCCAAGCTATGGAGAGGAAAGGAAAAAAAAAACATTTTGCATCTAAGGCTAGGGAGCATACATACATGTCTACTATGTAAGCTACGTAATTCATTGGCAAGTAAGTAAAACAACGAAACGTAATTACGTAAGGATAAAAGGGATCATACACTAAAAGATAACACAGTATGAGGCAAATGAATATATAGGAACTAATGAAATAAAATGAGACTCTACTCATGTTCAGCACAGAAAAACCGTATGAGACGATTCTAATAGCGTAAACACATAGTGATTCAAAACAAACTTAAGTGAAAAATTGGGAACTCTAAAAGCGAGACAGTAATATCCAGACAGGCATGGCTCAGGAATATGGTTATTGGATAATACTTCCCCTTTCAATACTTACAAAGTGCTTGATTCGTACATGACAGCTTTATCAAACAGGCTAACACCCAATGGTCTAGTAAAATCACGCATAATAACTTGATTTTAATATTTTGCTAAATCATATATAATAATCTTATCACCATAGCCCACTCTGATACTATGAAAATAAAAAGAATGTGTTGTAAGGACTAATCTTCCTGCCAAAAAGAAGGAAAACATGACCAACTGGATGAATTATGGTAAAAGATGGCAATGATAGTGACATCCATAAGCCAATTCATTGGTAAATAGCATAATGACCTGACATAGGATCCTCGCATAGTATAAATGCGATATCAGGATTAGGCTAAAATACATATATTTTTTACAGGGAGACATCAGATATACATATAAAGAGAGAATTAAGAGAGACTGGGATTAACCATGTAACGACCCAGCTCTAGGGCACCCGAGAGGTCCTCCAAGACCTTCTGGAAAGTCCATCAGGACCTCCCAGGAGGTCCACAAAGGACTTCTCGGACAGTCCACCAAGACCTCCCAGGAGGTCCAGCAAGACCTCCTAGAGGTCCAAGAGAACATGACCCGAGAGAGTCTTGGAGCCAGGGAGCACCCACGGATCTGCCACGGCCATAATCAGAGACAAGCGAGGAGGTCTGAGGATACCCTAAGACCACCCACGACCCTCCAGAGGAGGTCGTGGAGATCTGAGACCACATCAGAACCTCACACGCTCATCTCATTATGAGGACATGGAGGTCCGAGCTTGCTCCCAAGTTCCCTGTGAGACCCGAGCTAGTCCCAAGGATCATGGCTAGCTCTTCACAGCACAAATACACAGTGGTAACATCCCGAATACATCTTTATTAAGACAAAATATTTACAGAGTTGTTTACAAGGTGGCCTTGGGCCCAACATGAACACAAAAGAGCAAAAGAGCAACATTTCCATCAGCACGCCACAGGCAACTGACTGGAAGGCACAACCTATTCGCTTTGATTTTCTTCGCTGACAATATCTTCTCCTGGCAAAGATTGTAATGAGCAAGAGTGAGCACAACAACCGTGCTCGCAAGTTACACCCGTGGGTTAGCAACATGACATGCATATATGGATAATCAAATAATGGCATAATATGGTTATTTTGCACAAAGCCAATTTTCTTTCAAATACCATTACTAAGTTCCAAAGCAGGTCTTTAATAGCTAAAATTCATTTAGCAAAGCAATTTTTCAGTTGGATAGCATTCATCAACAAATTGGTGAAGGATACCCTCCTGACATTAGGCTCCCTGCCCAAACCCATGGGATAAAATCCCAAAAACAGATTTGATAAACCTTTCTAGAAACCCCAAATCCAACATCTAACTTCAAGTGGCCTTTGCCAGCACGTCCATGACCGTGGACACGGCTATTCGAATAGATTTAACTCTGCAGAGGTTGTGCACTTTACCCACATGACATGAGTACTCTAGTTTGTTTGGCATGCGTGAAGTGCCACCTCTCCTTGTCAAGGTAAGAGGTCTAGAGTTCATGACAAGGCCTTTACAATGCATTGCTCCACCACGCCTTTCCTTGCTAAGGTTTCACCCCCTATGGACTACAATCCAATGAAGCCCCTCTTGCACCAATGGGAACAGTAGGTCATAAAAGACCATCAGTCCTACAAGACCTCCCACACCTCCAATGGAGCAAAGATATGGTGAAGTTTTGCAAATTACTCACCAGTCCCACGCCCATTCTCGAGACATGTGGTTGCACGATTGTGGCATAGCCCATTATAGGCTTGGCATCGGTCGCTCAAAGACCGGTCCTCAAATGACTAGGGCGACTTCCACAAACCCAAGGGCATCGATCTACCATAAAGGCACGATCCCGTGCATAAACTTGCACCAACCAAGCCAACCGATTCATTTCGATCTGAATCCATTTTCATTTTCTTTGCTTCCCCAGCAACCTTTTTATATTCCCATGACACCCCAATGTCATGGTCAAAACATTTTAAGCAATATTTGGTCAAGTTGGTAAAGATTTCCCCAAATCAATATTTTTGGTCTAAGCCTGACTAAGCACAAGTTTTTCAAATGGTTGGGCTCACACTATTGCATGACCCAATTTTGATCTAAAGGTGACAATGAGTTTAGTCCAAAGTCAACAGTGGCCATACAAAGGAAGTAGGTATAACTATGAATTTAAACCAGGTATTGAAATACTTGGTAAAAATAAGCATGCATTACACTTTGAAACTGAACATAATTAAGTTGAAGTATTGGGTGCAATATGATCAAGAGTGTAACTTGCCTTGCTCACTGTCCTGAGATTCTTCCTCTTCAGAATCCTTGGACTCCCTGGAGTCTTCGCAATCTACACGCGTAAAAGAGCAAATTCAAAGAAGACTCAAATAAAGATCCAACTAAGAGTAGTAAGAAAACCAAAAAGGACCCCAGAGGAAGTCCAACACGCAACCAACAGGAGAGGTCTAAATTCCATATTAGGTTCTTAGGGAGGAGGTCTAAACTCACCAGAGGAGGGTGGTCTTTAGCAAAAGACCCCAAAGGAGTGATGTAAACGATGAAGCAGGGAGGTCCTGAGGAACAGCCCTTGCGCAAAAGTCAGGGAGGAGGTCCCCTTACAAAGGCCACAGAAGTCCAAAAGAAATCCACAAGAGGGGGTCCTGTGAAGGACACGATCATCACAACACAGTGGTAAAAACAAGAGTGGAGCAGATCACCAAGGGACTTACCAGGGAAAAGAAGAAACAATGGATGGAGGGAAAGTCGGGAGCAGCAAGGCTTTCCCTGGGAACCACTGATCGAGAGCCAAGATAACAGAGGGTGGAGAAAAGGAGGAAGGTGATGTGGTAGAATTTCTTGGTCTAATTGTAATCGAAATGGTGAAGAAAACTAGAAATATACGTGTCAAGGATAAGTATAGAAATGGGTCAAAGGTAGGTAGTGGCAGGGCAGGTGTCACTACCACCCTGGTTAAAAAGTACGAGGAAGGACAGCTTATGTTGCTTTGGGAAGGGACTAAGAAAAATGTCAGAGTACAGCTAAGTGACCCAATTCAAAGTAATTACCACGTATGTGGATGCATTTAATGTGACAAGACATGCATTAAATGCCCAAGATATTTTCGTGGCGGAGGAAATGAGAATGACCAAGCCTGGTGAGTGGGGCCAGTCAACTTAGAAATAGTCGGGTCAAGAGGGGAGGTCTTGCCTCGCAGAGGAGGTCCTTGAGGAGGTCCGAGAGGCTTAGGAGGTCTTAAGCCCAACGGACAAGGAGGTCTAAAGGTTGAGGAGGTCCAGACACACAAAGGAGGTCTGAACATGGGGAGGTCCTGACGGTCAGGATCAACAAAGGAGATCCTGACGGTGAGGATCTCATCAAGGGAGGTCTGGCGAGGAGGCCCCGAGCCAGGTTTAAGAGGCCACGGGGATGTCTTGGACAGGAGGTCCAGGAACTTCACGAAATCCCGTGGTTGAGATTAAAGGCAAGTTGAGGTCCGGACGGTTGGATCTCCGAGAGGGAGGTCCAACAGCCAAGATCAACGCGAAGGGGGGGTCCCTAGAGAGAAAAGATGCACGGGGAGGTCTGGGCCTTTAGATTCAAAATGAGGGGAGGTCCAAACCGTTGGATTCAAAACAAAGGAGAGGTCCACGAAGGGACATAATTCACGACAGGTGGTCCACAGGAGTTCACAAAGGTCCAGGCAACCCTAGGGAGGTCCTTTCGGCCAAGAAGGAATGTCAAGGGGGTTCATATGAACTCAGGAGGTCCGAAGGCATACAAGAAGTTCACTGGAACACAGGGAGGTCCCGACCTAAAGAGGTCTGGACACATGAATGTGCCTAGGCAACAAGGAGTCTAGACTTAAGAGAAGTCTGAACAGAAAAGAGGTCTGGATCCCTAGAGATTCGAACCAACAAAGAGGTCTAAATGCCCAAACTCAAAGGAAGGAAGGCCCGGACATACGGGTATATCCCGGTGAGACAAGGTCTAAGCTTTAAAGGAGGTCTATAGTGATCAAACTCAAAGAGAAGGGTCGGGACATGAAGATACGTCCACGTGAGAAAAGGTCTGAGCCCCAAGGGAGGTCTAACCTTAAGAACCCCTGGGGAGATCTAGGCCACAGAGAGGGTCTAAACCTACATATCCAAAGGAGTTATGCCAAAGGGAAGTCTACTGAGCATACCAAACGGAGGTATCAATAACTCAAACCTCTCCAACCGAACCAACTTGGAATTCTCATTAAAATAAAATAGCTTTAATTTATTTTACACACTTAAAAAGGATTTAGAAAATCAGAATGTTACAAACCAAGATACCAAAAATTACTCCAACAGGTGCTAATGCCAAACCATTCTTGTGGCGGTTCAGATATCTGAAATATCAAGTATCAAAGGTCAGCTTTTCTCATTCTTTAACCTATTAAGGAATACCGCTGTAACAATATTCTAAATGTGTGTTTAATTAAAAAAAATAGAACATAGGTACGTTGGTTTTAACAATGAAACTCTCAATATACTGGCATAGTAATATCCAGTATATATTTAAAAGTGAATGGCTAGTTTGTAGATGATAGTTTTATAAAACAGGCGAACATCCAACGGTCTAGTAAAATCACGCTTAATCACTTGATGCGAATCTTTTGCTAAATCATATTTAACAATGCTATCACCATAACCCACTCTGATACTCTCCAAGTAAAGAGCATGTGTTGTAAGGATATAACAAAGAAATTTGTACATCAACTTGGCAAATTTGCTCTTGTCTTTGTATCAAAGAGAAGAACTTTCTGAATGTGATACAAACAGATGCAAAAATAAACTTACTGTTCGTCTGATTGTAATCATATATAGCTAGATGTGTACAGGGCATACTCGTAGATGCAAGAAATCAAAGACATAAAAAAAACACTGTGCCCTTTGTATTTTTGTTACAGGGGAATCCAATAATTAAGCTAAAAGTTGAGAAGTTAAATCTTAAACACACTGGAAATTTGCACAAAACGACGTTGATCAGCAACTGATGTGTGTACGCTAAGTTGCTAACTACAGTGTAATGCCAAACCGCCGATAATCCGATGGGTACCTTGTAACTGCAAGGTTGTTTCAGTCCATGGAGTTATTGATTTCAGGCTTGCATGCCATGCAACTTGTAAGTACAGTGCTGAAAGGGGTCGTTAAGCTATATGCATCTTATGCCTATGGAAAACCACAATTTTCAGCATTTTTTTGTGTTTTACAGTGTACTACTACATTCTGCAAGTTCATGTACATTTAATGTTTGCTGCCTCTACTTAAACATTTGTTAAAACACACATAATTTGGCAATGCTTCTATGTGATTTGATGCCCAAAAGATAAGCATTGATCTCCAGCTACTTCTGGTAAGATAAAATCGAGCAAGTACTAACTGAAAGTGATGCAATATTGATACCATATTTATTAAACTAATGAAATAACTCGTCTCCTTTCTAGTTAGAGAGAGAGAGAGAGAGCCTTGCTTATGTTTCCTTGTGAACACTAAACAACATGGGAGCAGGGTTGAGTCACTGATTGTGGTGTATGTTGCCGTGTAGGTCACCATCCATCCTACTTACCTGCACAATTTCATATCAGATACCAGAGCATATGTTACTTGCAGAAACAAAAAAGTTTAGTTACAAAACCATCATTTGTGGTTTCTAATTGACAACATAATCATCGAAGCTAAGATCGACCTACTGCTATGCATGGATTGGAAAGCAAAAATGAGGAAATTGTAGTTACACTGTACCCTTATAATCCCTTCTTCCTGATGTTACACTCGCAACATCAAAATCTTTTTCTAAAGCAATGGTATATGTGTCCATCTTTTGTGCAGGACATAAGAAGGAAATGTGAAATGTGACACCTGAACTTAAGGTTTAGTGTAACATCCCAAATGTACAAATGGAACCAAATCTAGGTTTGTGTTTCAAATGTAATCAATTATGGATGTTTGTTTCAAATGTAAGAAAATGTATAGAAATTAAATTTTTTCTCACATCTTGCAACTCTTGAACTCCTCTATAATTCTTATCAAAAGTGGTGGAGTTCAAAAACCTAAACCTCTTGTTGACTAAAATCAAACCACTATCCACTTGTCTCAAATCTTGTGCCAAACTTGGGGAAACATTTTCCCTTGGTCCTAGAGATGTTGTGGGACCCCTCTGAAAAATATCATAAGTTTTAAAACTTGTTTGATAATTTTTGGAGGTAAATCAAACCCTAGGACATCCTTGATGAATTTCCTGAGAAAAATTCAGTGCACAAAAACCTCTGGAAATTTTATGAAAGGTTAATCCTTAAGTCAGCAAGCTCCAGTTAAAATTTCATAAATTTTGGAGTTGATTTGCTATCTCAAATAAATCCTCAAAGTCTCAGCTTTTAAATTTAAACTCAATTGGCTGCACTGTTCCTTGGGCTTGAGCCGCTTTCCAAAACTGGTCAAACCCAACCGCATCCTCAACTCATCAGACCTCCTTTCCCACCTGCATGAGGTTGTAGCCGTTGGATTAAAATCCAACCGCCACGACCTCCGCCGCGGTCAAACACCGCGAGGTCCTCCCACCTCGTCGAGGTCGTAGCCGTTGGATTCAGATCCAGTGGCCACGACCTCCTCCTCAACCCGCTCAGCCCAGACCTCCCACCTCATAAGGTCTTGCGCCATTGGATCAGATCCAACCACTACGACCTCCCCTTTGCATCGAGCGCATCAGACCTCCCACCCGCACCTCAGTTCGTAGCCATTAGATCCAGATCTAAAGGCCACGACCTCCCCACTCATCTCGTTGCCGTCAGATCAAAATCTCACGGCCACGACCTCCCTGTGCTTGTGCGCAACAGCCAAGACCTCCCCTCATCTTTGTGTGCCCTTGGATGAAAATCCAATGGCCAGGACCTCCTATTTCCCTTATCGCGCATGACCTCCCTGTTCTTTTCGCAACCGTGCGATGGAGATCCCACAGCTGTGACCTCCCCGTTCCTTTGCGCCTCCACGCAATGTTGATCTTGTGGTCACGACCTCCCCAATCCTGATCCAATGGCTGTGACCTCCTCCTTTTCCATTTAAAACTTACCGTTTCAGATCTAAGGGCTGTGACCTCCCAGCCTTTCTCATCCAACGGTTGGGGGCAGGCCCTGTTCTTCTCTTAGCTTGGGCGCGTGCGTACGCCATGGCAGTGAGGAGGTCAGTGACCTGTCTTGTCCCAACGGCTCTGTGCTTGCGCGCATTAAATGCATGTCAGTGCCTTTCCGCCTCTAGGTCTAGCTCAGACCTACCCCCATCACCTCCACATCCCTGTCAAGGCCATGGACCGCGCCATGGGCTAAGCTCACCATGAGCTTAACCCTTGGCTCATGGCCTCTATGTCCTGGGGTATAAAACCTCCCTTGGTTTCCCCCTTGGCTTCCTTTACACACCATTGAGTCCTTGCTTGCGCCACTGTGCTTGTGAGCTCAAATCAACCGTGAGCCCTTGGCCGCCATTGTTGAGCATTGCAGCTCCTCGGTGACACAGGGTCCCTGGGGCTCTTCCTCTCCTTTTCTTACTTCATTTTGTGCCATTCCTCTCTGTGACCAAAGTCCTAACTTGTTTAGTTGGGACATTTTCAGAGGTAGCCAATTTGGAGCTTGGAGCCTTGGCCGTGGAGCACCCCCGCGTCTTCACCAGCGCCGGTCCTCCTCTCCTCCAACCTCCCCGGCACCTTCAAGACCTCCAAGTAACCTCCTGGTAGTCCTTAGTTCTTTGGGCACCTCAACAGATGACTTCATTGAGCTTTATTTCAAGTTTTGCTTTGGCTGTGTTGGTCATCGTGTTCCTCTCCGGCTCGCTGGCATTCTAGGCCGCCGCCGCCGCCGTCGAGAGTGGACCCATTGGGTGCGCAAGGCTATTGCACACTCAGTGGTGTCCTTGGATGTCGCCGACGAGGTCTATATCGTCGGCGATGACCACTTCCTTGCGTCGGGATTTTGTCGGACGAGTTCGTCCCGCGCGTTGTCGTCAGGACATAGATTTGGTCAGTAAATGCTCAATCATTGGGAGCAATTACTGTTGTCTTAGCGCACCCGGATCTCCTCGTTGTCCCGCGCATTAACTCCTCGCCAAGACGTGCTGCAGCGCAAGTTGCCAGGCTTAGGATCTGGACCGTCCAGGATCACCCCCGAGTGAATCTTGACCGTCCAGGACCTCCCCTTTTCAGATCTTGGCCGTTCAGGACCACCCCCGAGTGGATCTGAACCGTCCAAGACCTCCTCTTTTTGTCTGGACCGTCCAGGATCACCCTCGAGTGAATCTTGACCGTCCAGGACCTCCTCCTATAGATCTTAACCGTCCAGACCTCCCCTTGGAGATATGAGCCGTTAAGACCTCCCCTCTTGTGAGATCTTGACCGTTAGGACCTCCTCGAGGTCATCTTAGCCATCTTGGTCCTCCCCGAGTTGATCTTAGCCGTTTAGGTCCTTCCTCGGACAATCTAGACCGTTAAGGTCCTCCCTCGAAAAATCTAGACTGTCCAGGTCCTCCCTCGACAGATCTTGACCGTTTAGATCTTCCTTGGGAAGATCTTGATCGTTTAGACCTACCTTTGGAAGATCTCAGTCGTTAAGGTCCTCCCTCGTTGGTTTTGGTCCGTTGGATACAGCATCAACGGCTACGACCTCCTTCCCCTTTCACGCGCACGTTGCTGGGAGGACATGGACCGTTGGATTCAAGATCAACGGCCCATGTTCTCTGGACCTGCGTAGACGCGTGCGCGATTTCATCGGGAGGTCTTGGGCCGTCCGATCCAGGATCAACGATTCATGTCCTCCTGCTCTGTTTTGGTTTTTAGAAAGTCTAGAGAGCTCTTTTTGCAAACTAAAAAAGGTAATAAACTTCTAAAATACATAACTAATTCATTTTAAATCCAACCGAGTTGATTCAAATTTCTGCAGCTCTGGTTTGAGCTGAGCTTTAATCTAAAAATGGTTGTGAGCTCAGTTCAGCTTCAGAAAAATGATTTGATAAATAGGTTTCAAAATTAGCTTTTAATGTTTCATTTAACTTGTAAAATGCATAAGTATTTCTCTATAGATCATTTTTTAGTGAATCCAACTTTGTTGGCTTCCTCTATTAGTGCACTAAATGTTAGAATAGGATTTAGGCATGTCACTATTTTTAAAAGATTTATGGGTGCATTTTAGTTGTGCTCATTCTCATATCTTTGAAAAATCATAAAACATGCATAATAGCTCCAAATGAGATGAATCCTATTGGGTTGTTCATCTTGTGAGGTGCTTGATTTACTGTAAAAATCTCAGTTGCACCACCTTTCTAGAAATTTTTGCTAAACAATTTAATTATGTGAATAGTAGCAGTTTGCATTTTTAGAGGCTAAGCAGAATTGTTTTGCTCATATCTTTTGCATTGAGAATCCAAATCAATTGGTTCTTGTTGCTAAATTCTCTAAAAATCATCCTCTTGCTGTTGTAAAAATTTCAGAGCTTTTGGAGCGAGTTTGCTATGCTGTTTTCTTGGTTTTCATCGTTCTTATCGATTCTTTTCGCCTTTTCGTTTAGGTGTCGACGAGTGTGTTGATCCCGTGAGCGATACTCTGCAGCAAACTGAGCATACCCAGTAAGGCAAGCAGTTTGATCATATCCCATTATTGTCCCATTACTTTAAAGTTTAATACTTTGTTTCACTTGTATGTATGCATGCTACTTTGTGTTAAAATATCGATTAGTTGAGCCTATAGATGCATATCCGATAGGTAAATGTTCATTCTCTACTACTAAGCCTAGGATTATCTTGCTGTGATTTAGAGTTCGATGGATGGACTCTTATCACTTAGTAGGTTGCGTTGATAATGCTTAGAAATACATAGATAACGGTAGAAATGGGCGGTTGTCGACATTATGTCGATGACCTTGATCACACGAAAATTATTATTCCATTATGTTAATCTTGTGCTTTGTTACATTGTAAACAAATAAAACAAAAATAAAAACAAAACTGTTTGACTTGGGCACAATGGATGTTGGTGTGATATGTTGGGTGTGAATGGAATGGTGCCTAGGTCCCCAAGGACCGAGTTACTTGTGTCACTAAGCCAAGCGCTTATGCGTGCTAACTACACGAGGGTATTGGGAACCCCTCTTGGCTAAGTACTTTGGGAGGTGTTAATTGTGGGTCGCAGGTGGTTAAAACTGTTTTTATAAGGGAAAGAGCACCCGCGGTTGCTTAGGCTGGGCCGGTGTCTCCTACCTCCGGGTTGTCGTGACTCTTAATTAGCATCATTCATTGAAAATGCCTCGTAGGACTCAGCCGTGCCGGCATACCAAAGGAAGTGTGCTAAATAGCTTGGCGAAAAGGCGGTCTAACGTGTGGGTACATTGGTACACCCCTGTAGGGTTAAATCTATTCGAATAGCCTCGTCCTAGGTTATGGACATGCTTGGTAAGATCGTGCAAGAACTAGACTACAACATTTAATTAAAACTTGATGGGTTGGTATGAATAGATGTTCATACTATTGTGGTGGCTATTGGGTTAGTCACTTCTAGGATTGTTGTTGTCATCTATCTATTGTTATTATGTTACTTGTCTCGTTGTTACTTGCAAATTAAAAATGAACTGCAAAACTGCTTTGAATCTATTTAAATATTGCAAATGAAAACTTGCTTTATGCCAAAATAAGTCCAAAGCCTCATCCACTTAAATAAAGCTTGCATGTAGTTAACTATAGTTCTGTTATACTACACGTCAGTCTTGCGAGTACATTTTTGTACACATTTGCTTTGCTTAATAACTTTGTTGCAGAGGAGGTAGGGCCCAAAGGGCTTTACTTTTGTGAGATGTGCTGCGGTTGGGAGTCTAGCTAGGTGGCTTGGTTGGTTGCCTTGTGGGCTAAAGACAAACCTTGTGGCTCTCTTTTGTTTATCGCCATCTTATGGCTTTTGCTTCCGCTGTGTTTATCTTTCTTAGTTGTATTTGGCCGGTTGGCTCCTTTTGTAATAACTCTCTCTCTATATATTATGTATGTCTTTTGTTTAGTCTTGTTCGTGCTTTGGTTCTATGTCTTGAATGGAATTGATGCATGATTTTGTAAAGGGGTGTGTATACTGCATTCTGGAAAGTATACATATCTCGAAGACACAGATTATTATGTTTGTGATGCTAAGGTCAATGGATGACTAAGTATTACAAGCCTAATAAACCGGGGTCCTCACATTTAGTTCACTTGTAGAGCTTCCATTATGATGTGAAATCATGCCAAAGGAACAAAGAAGACTCTAGAGGTAGATGATGAGATTTAGAGGACTTTTTTGTTGTCAAAATCAGGGAGTGGATATGTGAGAGTGCCATTTGAAAAGGGGTGTCTTTTACCTACAACATTCCATGTAGTAGTTAAGTAATAAGCTCACCTTGAGAAACCCTTTTCTAAATATGCACATTTTAACAAACTAAGTTAGTGTACATTTTGTTCAATTCTCACTGTGGCTACAACAAATTTAGTTCTGCACTCACACCTAAACTCTTCAGTCGAATGCATCTCTTTGCTTCTTAATTAAACTGCACAACACAACATTTAGAATGCATTTTTTTCCACTAAATGCAGATCTGCAGGTATGCTGCTTACATGCCACCTTTAGAAAAAGAAGGAAAACATCAATGGGTTCTGAAAACGAAGAATGGCTGCAAATTGAGAAGTCAAATATCAGTCAACTAATTCACTTGGCCATGTTGATATTCCAATATGTTGTAGTACAGGATGAATAGGCCTGTCTCCATCAATAGTTAAGATACATTCCCCAACATCACGATGAAAAATTGGGGTAGGTGGTGACTACGTGATTCCTTTGACAGGCCTGAATACCCTAAACAATATCATTGATGCTTCTCTTAGTATCTCTTATTGAATCAACCACAGATTCCTATCATAAAGCACTACCAATACTATACCAGCTCTACAACAAAACACCTACCGCTGTGCAACTCCAGATGCAGAGAGTAGGGAGTTGGTTTGTTGAACTAAATGCCATCACAGCTTCAATTGCGGTAACTAAAAGATAATCATGCATTAATTCAATAAAGAACAACGGAGAAGGAACCTGACGAACCCAGACTGAGGAACCCGGATTGTTAGAACAGCAAGCAGATGCACCATACTTGAGAAGGAACCTGAGAAGGAATACCGCAGCAAGACAACGGAGATGAATAAGCCTTTTTTTCCATAATGGAGACAACTGAGGCTTCGATGTAGCCCGTAGAAGCACATTTGTAAACGCATACGCAGGAACACATTGTCAGAACGGCAAGCAGATGCACCATACCTGAGAAAGAATACCGCAGCGAGACAATGGAAATGAATCAACATTTTTTCCATAACGAAGATAATTGAGGCCTCGATGCAGTTTGCAGAAGCACATCTGTAAACGCACACGCAGGAACACACTAAGACAGACGGACCTATCCCTCAGGCCAAGAGCAGAAAAGGAGTATTTGCAGATGAACAATAACCAGGAATCAAAGCGAACCGGGGGAGGAAGCGAGGGAGTGGGACGATCTTGGTGCAAGCGACGCCAAGACAAACAAATTGAGCGACGCCACAAAGAAAACCGGAGAGGAAGCCCGAGGTGGCGGGAGGGAGGAAGAGGGAGGCCTCTTGGCGGCAGAGGAGGGCAAGAGAGGAAGAGGGGCTGGCGGCATGGCGGAGAGGCGGCGGAAGATTGAAAGATAGGGAAGCCGAGGGGCGGGAGGAGGAAGAGGTAGGCGCAACATGGGAGGGCAGCGGAGGAAGAGGAGTGGCGCCAAAGCTAACAGGAGAGGAAGCCCGAGGTGGAGGAGGAAGAGGGAGGGCGTTGGGTGGCTATGGTATATACAACATCTAGTTACAAAAAGTTGTGCGTCACTGTCAGCAACCCTAGCCGCTGCCCACAGCCCTATCCGTTGGCTGTTAGTCGTCCTCTACTCTTCTCTGGTGTTCTCGTCGGTACTGAGTGCGTGGGACCATTGATTTCAAAAAGTAAGTTTAGGTTTCCTCTCTACTTTTTCCTCTACCAAATTGTTCTAGTTTTGTTCTTCTCTGATGAGTTCATAGACATATTTCCTTTACGCTTTGATGGGTTTTACCGGACCGACTTATCTGGACGACGATGGAGACGTGCATGTAGGAGATTGACACTAGGCTGAATTAGTTACAAATAAATCTCTTCTGATTTTCTTTCGACAAGCGAAGCCCCTGCCAGGGCACGTAGTTCCTACACATCATTGGAGATCATCGAGAATTGGCTTCCTACTACCGTGATCGTCGACAATCATGACGCCATTGCGAGATGTAGAGTATCTGGCAAGAACATAAAGAGTTCAACATATTTATCGACTAAAGGACTTAATGGTAACAAGTTGATCATCTAGAATCATCAATATAAAAGTTGGGTTCTTATCTACTTTATCCATGAGTTATTAATAAAATCAAAGGATATTTCTAAAGAAGTTACAAAAAGTTTCGAAAAATATTTTCTTGCCTAACGTTTTGTAACACCCCGGCCCAACACTGAGCCAATAATGTCACCTTAATCATTCTAACTACCAATTTAAACCTTAATTAATAATAATTTCAGCAAGATATGTATGGAATAAAACTTAACAATATAAATGCATAAAGAATTAACTTTCACAGCTTGATCATATGCGCCAAGAATGCTCAGGTCACACATGCACTCAAGAGACGCTCTGGACACACACGCCCGAGAAACACCGAAACTATTCTCTCGATACATAGGATGGCAACAAGTAATAATAATCAAACTATTATTAAATCAACCAAAGTCCCAATAATTAAACTAAATAATAACCAAGTCTAGTAATAAATCCTAAATGGAATTATCATGTATCTAGATTTAATGAAAGCACACTAAAATATATAATGTCTGTGTAATGATTGCATGTGATACACATGTGCTACTACATCTCATGCATATCACCTTCAACGATAACCTAAAAACAACAACAAATCAAGAGTGAGTCTAAGACCTAACAAGTACATAATATAACAATAAACAAACTGTTTATCATTCAATTAAATCATTATCATCATCATAAGCATATCCCTTTGTCATTCTCATCTTCCATATAATCAATTATCATCACTATCTTTTTCATGTATGCAAATACTCAATGCAAACTTTATCAACTATACCGGTGTAGCGGAGTGTTCACCCATCAATAACACATTGTACCCTCCATTGTAACATCCCACCAGAGCCTTTTTGAAGCTTTAAAAATAAAATGAATCATTTGCATTAAAGCTTAATTCGAAATTTCAAAAAATAAAAAATATTTTAAATGATTAAAATAAAATTCAATAAAATTCAAATTTATTTTATTCAATCTATTCAGGTTCCAAAGATTTTTGTGGAATTCTTGATTTTTTCGAATTTATTTTATTGTTGGATTTTTCCGGATTTTATTTTCTCTTTCCTTTCTCTCTCTCTTCCTTCATCTTCTTCCTAAGAACGTTGTTTTGCTCTGTTCTTCCTGAAACTGTGCCTTCCCTTGCCCCGTGCCTCCATGGCCATGCCGCCCATCCCCACCGCCGCCGACCCTGACCACCAGTGCCTCCTCCTTGCCGCGCCACATCCCCTTCCTCCCCTAGCCCTCCTCAAGGCCACCCGATCCCTAACCGAGCCAACCACAGTGCTCAAACCCGCCATGGTCGCGACCACCTCCACTCCATTTTCTTCGCACTCAAGTAACCAAAAGCTATTCCGTTTGAAGTATTAAGACCCCACGACCCTCGCCCACAAGTTGTAGCAATCAATAGCATGTTTCTTCCATCAACCACAATCAATTTTGCTGTTTCCCCGTTGCCATTCATTTCCAACCCGAAACTGTCTCATTTTTCCCACGGCGTTACCCATCGATTCGAGCACCGCCTTCGCATTATAAAGTGAGCACCGTGTGTTCTCATCTCCCCTTTTCGATTCTTCCCAAGTCTCTTCGCCTAATTCCTCACCGTTTTCTGGGAACGTGTAATGCCACCCGTTGTCTTTTCGAAGTCCAACGACGACCAATTTTACTGTATCACACCATGTTCCCGATACTCTTTTTCTAATCCCCCACCTCAATTTCATTTCCCCCGTCGTCGGGGTATGTCGTCACCTCGCGACTTATCCCTTCCATGCGGAAATTCTTGTCCCAAATCCATTCACCAGCTCGCATCTAATCGAAAGTGCTCGGCAGTCCATAGCGCCCTAGACCAGCTGCTGCCCATTCTTTGCCGCCGGTGCCTCCCTTTCCCTTCTTTGCCACCGGTGCCTCCCTTTCCCTCCCTCCACTGCTGCCGGTGCCTCCCTCTCTCTCTCCCTCCGCCGGTGCCTGTAGGAGTCCAGGATCCCACCCACCGCCGAGCTGAAGCACCTCCTCCAGCCGCTCACCAATGTCCTCCCCTGCTGCCAGAGTTCATCTGCAACAACACCGAATCCCAAACCCTTACCTCCTGAACGCTGGCTTGCTTCCAACTATCAATCCCTTCTTGTTCTCTTAATTACTCCCTTGTGATTGCAGGCAAAGTGCTCGGGGACGCCGCGACCCTGAGCTCGATGTAGGTGGTGAACGGATCCGAGGTCATGCTCACTGCCTCGCAGGGTCTCCATCAGGGGGTAAATCACCTCGATGTCTCCTAATTTGGGCGTTGTTTCGTTGTGTCCATTCGATAATCTTTCATGTGACTAACAATGAATCCATTGGGATTGAGTGCAGTTGGTGAGCACGCGCAAAAAGTTCGATTTGGATCAGTTGAGCTTTTAGGGCCTCGAAGCGGAAGAAATTTTAGTATTCGGTGTGCCCATAGGATAACTAGCTTGATTTCACTAAAATTTGATGCCCTTTCTTTTGAATGCTTGGGTTTATCTGATGTATAGGGGAAATGGCTGTAAAGTCATAGTAAGATGCCATTGATCCAAAATTCAGCATTAAGGATTCAATTATTTTAGCTGTCCTATGCTAATCATTGGTGGATAGTGGTTTTCACTACAGAATGCTGATCTTTGTTTAAATTATAATTATTCTCACCCTACTTATTGTCTTCAAATTATCTAGTATCTACAATATTTCCCTAATTACCTGCAAGTGAGTTAATTAAGCCACGTATGACTAAATGGGTGTGATTTAATTATTTTGGCCCTTGATTACAGTCTTCAGAACAAGAACAAGTGCATTGTGCAAGCTGTTGCACACTTGCACTACTTAACAGTTATCTGAATATATGTGATAACATTTGTTCTGGATATAATTGCTACCTTCACGCATATCAGTCAGTGATTTCAGCCAGACTTAAGTTAATTTTTCATTCTCATGATAGATCTAAGCAATGGCAGCTACTTGTCCTTGTTACATTCTTTTTTCAACTAGATGCCAGCTACATGAAAGGGATCTTCACTCTGGAAAATCTTTGACATGTCATGTAATTTTTTTTCTTAATGTCTGGACTTGCCATTTGGCTTAGTTTCTCTGTGTTTCGACAAATAGTCCAATGTGCTTAATGATTACCCTGTTTTTGCGCGGCCATCTTGGACACATGTATCTACGGTATATTGCCCTCCACGACTGGGTCAGTCGTCAATTGTCATATACATGCATGTAACATCCTGTAGACTATATAGGACATATTTAGTTACCTGTGATTTTCTCATCAAATCAAATTTATAACAGGCTGCAGGGTGTGTTACATCTTGACTTTTGAATTCTACAGTGCATTACCTACAATCCTACACCATTACTTTTTTTTATGAAAACAAGTGGTAAACAATAATGAACAAAGTACAGTGCCATCTTTTTCCTGTGAACTTGTTTACTTATACCAAGTAGATGAGTTCTTTATCTATTTTTTTTACCCCGATATATGTAATTCACAAATCTAGGCATCAGCTACAAAATTAAATGCATCAGTTTGTCAGTACTTTTTAAACATTGATGTTTTTGGGTTTCACATTTTCGTTTGGTAATATTTTTCTTGTACTTTGATGAAATGGAAGCAGTGTACTTTAGAGTACTCATGCTTATCAAGGCGTCGCTTATGCGTCGCCTAAGCGACGCCTAAGCGGTAAGGCGCCATTAGGCGACGCCTAGCTGATAAGCGCGCCCGACGATCAAGCGTCGCCCGCCTTACCAGAGCCCGCCTCATCCTTTGCTTCCGCCGCCTCCTCACACGATCTGCTCTGCGCCGGCAATGGATCCTCCCCAAAACCGCCTTGCCACCTCCTCCCCGCGGTTCCTCGTCGTCCGGCTCCCCGTCGCCGTCGCGTAGCTCCTCAGCCTCCTCCCCTGGCCGAGGAGGAGGCGCGCGGCGAGGCGCCGAGGGAAGGAGAGGAGAGCCAGAGAGAAAGAGGGGGAGGGGAGGCGGCGCTGCCACTGAGGAGGACCGGAGAGAAAAGAGGGGGAGGGGAGGCGGCGCGGCGCTGAGGGGCGTGGAGGAACGCGGGCGAAGAAGCCGAAGTGAAACGCGCGTTCGACCGGGCTAGGGAAAAAAAGGAGGTGGGGCGGGCGGGCAGCGGGCATGATCCATGGACCTATCTAGAAGACTAGAACTAGAAGCACTGTTTTGTTGTTATTCCAGCTATGCACGTATGTGAGCTTCACCGTTCTTCTCATCATTATATTAGCCAAAGAATTAGAGCTTTGCTGCTGCCGGGATCTTCTGCGACCGTTCTGCACTGTCGCCTTAGGATGCATAAGGCGTCGTCTCGCCTCATGCCTTATCGCTTAAAAGGTGTGAGGGGGGTGGGTCGCTTCGCCTTACCGCCTTAATAACCATGAGAGTACTATTCTTATGAAACTGGTTCCTCTATTTTTACTGCTCAATGTAGGTGTGACTCATGAAACATGCTTATCTACATGCTAATTGTCAATATGGTGCCATCACACATTTTGACTAACCTTCTAAATGTTTGCATTCCTATTATCTTGTTTCAATTTCAATGCACATATCTATTTAACTCCCAATTACTTACCATTGTTTTTGTTTCATTTACAGTGAGGCTATCCAATAATGCATACATCTGAAATTTTTGTCCAGAAAACCTGAAGTACTTTAATTTATGTGTGTAGCGACGGATTTTTGTCCAGAAAACCTGAAGTACCTTAATTTATGTGTGTAGCGACGGAGCAAGTTCAAGACAACCAGTCTCATATTTAGCTGAAAGTTTTGTACGATGTTATTCATCAGGAGTTATGTGAATTATTGTAGGGGTGTCAATCGATGGCCAAAGAATGCTTGTGGCTGTGTCGATTGATGACCTATATTACTTGTTGACTAGACTTTTGAGATGAAAACAAATGAAATGAGTCGATGTGCCAAAGTATGTTTGGACGATCTTGTTATTTGTTGTGTCAATAAAGAATAATGAATTTATTCCATGTTCATTTGTATTTTTCTTGTGAATTTATAAGAAAGATATTAAACAATATCATGCTGCAATATGTGTTGCTAGAATATATTGTTGTGCTATGAAAATATGTGTTGTTCCTGATAGAAAAGTGTGTTGCTACTTGCTACCCATCAACACTATTTATTTTGTATGGCAGCATCTTTTGTGTTGCTAGGGGTCGTAGCATCACATTTTTGACCATATAGCAACACATGTCTGTGTTGTCGTAGCACTGTCCTATTGTAGCGCGCTAGCTGGCCTCCTCTTCTCCACGGCAGCAACGACACAAGAGGGGTGTCTAGGGAAGAGGGAGGGTGTGGCTGAGGTAGAGGGGCGACGCTAGGGTGGCTTGGCTAAGGGAGGGGCAAGGGGTGGCAGAGCTGTGGGTGCTTTTTTTTTGGAGCTACTCTATTAAGACTCTGTTTGGTACAACTCCTACTCCTAACTTTTCAGCGGGATCTTGATGAGCTGAGCCAAACACTCAGATTCTGCTTCTCGCGAGAAGCTATCTCGAAAATGAACTAGCAACGAGAAGCAGTCTGTCCGTGGATTGTCGTGGGAAGCTAACCTTCAACAAGGAAAAATACCCCTTGAAGTTGGATGAAATTACTTGCAAATGCCACTGATTTACCCTCTCGCATCCCACCATGCTCCTCCGGCCCTTGACTGTAACCCTTCGTTTCCCCTCGCCTCCTTGGTTCTTCTCGCTCCCGAGATGAGCGAAATCGCGTCGGCTTCTATGCGCACCGCGAGAAGCCCCGGATTGCACCGCGAGAAGCCCTGGAGTGCGCTGCTGCAAGCCCCAGAGTGCGCCGTCGCCCGCCCACGAGAGCCTCTGAACCCGGAAACCCTAGAGGCAGTTGTTCCCCGTCTTCTTCGCCGCCGCCGTTCCTGTGAAGGTTAGCTCGTCATCTGGCCGCCCTTTGCCTCCCTCCTCTTCGCCGGTCGCCCTTTGCCTCCCTTCTCTTCGCCGGCCGCCCTTTTATTGATCGATTTGGAATTTTTGTATAGCCTTATCTTAAGACTTTATTTTTGGTGGTAGATTTAGGAATCGGAAAAATGAAAGAGACTAATTGACAATGCATCTGCATGTATATTTTCCAACTTGATTATTTTGATTAAGCAATGTACAGTACTAATGGTATGTTGTGCCGTGCGTGTACTGAATATTATCCATCGTTTTCTTCGCGAATGGGCAAATTGATTCTTCCTAGTAATGACTTGAGAGCCTTTGTGGTACAAGCCGAGAAGAGAAACATAGAAGAGGGGATAAACAAGTCCAGTGCCATGGTGTTGGGTGTATTACTCATTTACTCTGTGCTGTGGAGCTTTTGTGCTCATTAACATACTCGAAGTTTCAGGTCTAAGTTGCAAGATGGGATTGGGTTACTCAGGTTACATCGGGTTAATTGTTCTTGCTACATACACATGTACTACATAGCTTACATATACCTTGTCAGTCTCTCTGTCTCTTCCCTTTTTGAAATGTACATACCATTGCTAGTGTATAACTGGCGTTGTTTTTGTAAGATTTCGTATACCATGTCATGTACAGATGCATACAAAGAACTTGCTCCTTTCTTAATTAAATACCAGCCCAATTTAACAGTGAATACTAGCTCAGAATGCTAAAAAATGGCTGGCATATACAGGTCAGGAACTAGTGCATATTTTTGTATTGTCTTCAATAATATGTTCCTGTGTTGAAGTCTGAAGACCCAGTAGTAGCTAGCTATGCAGAGATGAGAGGAGTAGTTCTGCATTTTTCTAGTTTTCTTCTCTTTAGACAATACTCTGTGATATTTGTAAGATAACAGGACTATGTGACAATCTTTCTTGCAAGAGATAAAAATTGTATTACCGCCATTGCATGTAGGGATTGATTACTGCTTGGATGGGATGTCAATGGCCGCTTCTGCAAATGCATCTGATCCGCATAAGACGCAAAAAATTTGCATCTCTGATGTTGTGTGGATGAATGTACGAATGTGGTGATCTGGTGCAAAACTGATGTTGTATGAATGTGCAAAAGTACACAGGCTGTAATGGCACAAGTTGAGAAATGTATACATTTTCGTAGATGTGTTCATGTTGGGAAATAGTATTAATGTACACGTTTTTAGATATGTGTTAATGTTCAGACAATGTAAAATATTCAAAAATATACATTCCTAGAGAGTAAATTTTCTTTGTTTCATAGCATTTACGAATTTAATTACTTGTAATGCTCATGCATTGAATGTTGATAGACATGCCTATGATCTATTTGCGACGATGTGCCTGATTCATCTGTAACGGCCGTACATACACGTTCATATGGTTTTTTAAAATTTGGAAAAAATTTCTATAAGTTGTGTACAAATACAAAGGAGTAAAACAAATACAATTGAAGTATTAAAATCAGGGATATCATATTCTATTTGCCTCTAATACTCTTTCATATAGTTTTTGGAGCCAACCAACCAGCCAAACGCTTTCAACAGACAGCTCTAGATTCTTAGAGAAGTGGATTCTCAGAGAATCAGAAGAAGAATTTGAAAAATAAGAATCTAGAACTCTACCAAACAGGGCATAAGTTCATTGTATCATCCTTTCCTTGGCACAAAGCCAAAAACAGGGAAAATCTTGGGTTTTTGCATGCATGCGTAGGTTTTAGTTGAATAAAGTTGGCATATGAACACCTACTTAAACCGCCGCCGCCTCCGAATATGTCGCGGAGGAACATGCGCAAGCTCTCGTTGTGTCGCGCGCGATGGCTGATCTAGTCCGAGTCGGCGCGGATTGCGGGTTCAAATCAAGTTTGGATCGAGGGTCCGAGTCAAGCTCGGAATCAAGCTGGCATTAGGATTGACGAGACGATGATATCATGGGTTCAAATCACCCAACAGCTCTACGTATCGAGACAGGGGGTTGAGAAGCCGCGCGCAGAAGCAGCTGACCCGTAGTGTGTCATGGTGATGAGGGATGCGGCCGAAGGGATCATGAGCAACGCCGAGCTGCTGGACGTGCTGTACGCGCCGGTGGAGTCGTCCATCCCCGTGTCCGACGACCCCGAGATGGAGGCGCTCCGGAAGGAGTCCATCAGGCAACGCCAGCGCACCCGCGTCCTGCTAAACATCCTCGCGAGGCCCGTCCATGAGCAACTTGCCCTTATCGCCATGATCTTTGGAGGCGGAAACGACGACGACGAAAACGACGACGGCTCCCTTGGCCTCGGTCTCCTCTTTGGCACCGACGACGAAAGTGACCTATAACATGCACCGACGTGCGCCTCCCCATGACACAAGTCATACGATATATATGTGTGGCATGGTATTGCTGTAGTCTTTTTTTTTGGTAGTGGGTATCTTAAATTGGTGGCTGTCTTAAGCACTTTACTCTTAAGCAAACATTGATGACTGTCAATGATTTATCCGTTTCTTCCACGTACCATAATCCGATCATTCTATTTTAGACCTAAAAATATTCTGTGAAACTTTCCTAAAAATATTTTGAGACTCACACAAATTTGTGAAACTTCCTGAAACTTGATTGGAACTCATTGTTCAAACTTGAATCTTGAAGTTTCAGTTTTTGAAATCTGAAACTTGTTTTGAATTTCGAAGAGTCAGATTTGACACTCGTTGCAACTCTTGAGTTTCAAGAAGTTCCAGTTTTGCAACTACTGAAGTTTCAGTTATAAAGCCCCTGTACCATTACAACGGTAGCATCTTCCTTAGGACTTGTTTAGATAGATGGGGCAATTTTCCTGCCTATCCAAAGTTCTTGGGCCTAATCCTCACAGTGTGACTTGTTTAGATAGATGGGGCAATTTTCCTGCCTATCCAAAGTTCTTGGGCCTATCCTCACAGTAGAATATTTAGCACTTTAGTGATTGCATAATTTAGCAAATAAATCATGACTACACAAATAGTGTGAGTACTAAACATATCGAGAAGATGAACTGGGACTATAAGCAATACGAACAACAGAACGTATAAGTTCATACTGACAATTTAGAAATAAGTGCGGAGTACTAGATGTTACCAGTGTGAAGCGAAGAGGGTCACTGAGACGAAGAAGAGGACGTCACTGATGAAGAAGATGTTGATGTAGACGATGCAGGGAACGGCGAGCAGTCGTGGAATCGCTTCCCAAAAATGGACGGAGTAGCTGTAAGCAGCATAGCGCTCGAGAACAAGTCGCACAGATGTGTTTTTTGATTCAGCAGCGAAGACATGTAGCATTTTCGGATTAAAAGACCGCAATCAAATTAAGGCTCATTAATCGCAATTAATTCGCGTGTAATCATAGCGTTTCCGTTTGGCTCATTAATCGCAATTAATTTGCGTCTGGGCCCACGGCCGAACCCGGAACGACCGCACCATTCACACGCACGTCGCACGCCCGTAAAGCCTGGCGAGGCGAGCGTGCGCGTGTAGTCCACCTTTCTTTTCTTTTGCTTTACCAAGGCTAGACATACTCCACCTTATAAGGTGGTGTCTCTCCACCTTGACTAGCAATATGAGACTAATGTATCCCACATACCACAATGCATGAATAGATCTTTAGGATTTTCCTAGGAATTATTGTTAAAAGAGTGGGCCAAAGCCCAATTGATCCCAATTGATTCCAACACTATCTCACTGTTGGTGTCATGTTTTGTCAATTAGCAAGTTTACTCATTCAGTTAAATTTGTCATCGCAGTAAAACTCATTCACTCTGTTCCATCGTCTGGACGATATTAAATAGCCGATTTGGCTTGAAAGGAGAGTAAGAAGAAACTGCTTCCTTTGTTTTTGTTGAGAGAGCTTCCGTCCAAGGAAAGAGCTGGCGGGGCTCATCAGCATTTAGCAGCCAAACAAAATTGTGGTGGGATAGTTGGATTAAGAATCGCAGAATCCTAGGAGGACGACATATTACCCATCAAGTCCTTAAATTTTTTTTTTTTTTGATGTCCAGGATTTAACTTTATCAGGTCCACATTATAGAAGAAGAAGCATCTAACCTACCTCTAAAAACGCTCACAGCAGCAGCGCTCGAACCGTAACGGACTAAGAACCTAAAACTTCACTGTGCCACTGTGTCTCTGCACAATCCTTCCGCAACTGTGCCCCCGCACATTCTTTGATGAGACACCTAGCGCCGAGTCAAAGTCTCGAGCCCAGTGGGCTGCTCGGTCGACGCAATGAACCTGATGGACTCTTTTAATTCCGTCTTCCTCACCGCAGAATCCGATTCTAGCAATCGATGGCGACGTGATAACAGACGAGCATGATAATGGAAACTATGACATCAATGATCACCATGGGTTTGTAGAACCTATGCCTCAAAACTTTTTCGTGTGTAAAGCAAACTGGATTATTTTTCGCACGAATTGTATCGAACCACCAATCAGAGACTGGGACGGGCCATGGACGTCGTACTCCTATGTAAGTCCGGGATTAATTTGGATCGGAACGGAAGACGTACTGAAAGCCCAACGGCCGAAAGGAGTCCTCGATCTCTTCTCAGAACCGTGTCCGGATCTCCGGATCGGCGGAGCCGAAGCATGTAAAAAGGAACGTAAACCCTCGGCCAAAAGCTGGATCAAAGACGAAAGAAAGAATACGCTCGACAGACGCAAAAGATGGAGAACGGCGGCAAGGGGAAGATCAGCAACGCCGCCGAGGCGGAGACCGATGAGCAGGCCACCACGCAACAGACGGAGCCGGTGGCCGATCCGGCCGCCGTGGAGGACGCCGTCGGTCCGGCTGAGGAGAAGGCTGCTTTCAGCGCGCAGATGGACGCCATGCGCGCCATCCTCGACAGGGACAAGGTCCTCATCGAGCGCTTCCGCGCTGCCACAGCCGCTTACTCCGATCGTGATCCTGGCCCGACGCACCATGACCCCTGACGGCAGCTCGCGCGTCGGCTAAATCAACCCATCGTGTGATATTATTTCCGTCATGGTCGATCTTTGATTTAGTATCTTCTAGTTGTAGTTTAGTTAGTTTGGACCCTCCCTGATCGCCTCGGAGATTAGTAATATTTAGCCATGCATGCATGATGCATCTTTGAATCAATAGTACTGTTCTAGTTTTGCTTTGATCGGCTACTAGATTGATTTCTTACTTGCTCGATGATCATATTCGTTAATTGGCTGTGTTCTGCTCTGTTCATGCTGGCGTCGAGTTCACCTCCCCTTTTCTCCTTCCCCACAAAACCGCACTCGGCCGCCTCTGAACCGTCGTTGTCACGCCTGTGGATGCGCCTAGGATTTCACCGAAAGTCCCATGGTGCCGTAGCATGCTGCAAGCGCGTGGAGCACCTTTTCAAACCACACGGGTAAGCTCAATTGTAAGTTGGATCGATTCGGAACTTCTTACGGCGGGAGCAGCACACGCGCACCTAGCGTCTGCTATTCCGGGAGAGTAGACTTCCACCTCCTTTTAACAGGACTTATCACGTATTTGTATATATAAACTGTCTAGTTTCAACCTTTATTCCGCTTAATTAAAGTTGTAGGCACTCTGCCTACAAGTTAAAAAAAAGATTCGGAAGTTATTAAAACCATTCGAAAGTTCACTCACGGATTTGAATGTTGTTCGATTTTTATATATATATAAATATCCCCCAAACTGAGTTGAAAGTTTCTTCGATTTTGAGTTGAAAGCCCCCAGTTCCAGGTTAAAGCACCCAATTCCAATTCGAAAAACAGCAAATTCTTGTTGAAAGTTTCTTTGATTAACGGCTGCATCACAACAATATCAATTGTACCAATTAAAGTGCAACAAACCCAGCGCTCTCATCTCACCTAGCTGCAATGCAGTACGTACAAAATACTAGAACGCGAATTAATCAACCTATCGATCGACGGATCACATGACGGAGCACGCGTTGGGGTTGTCGTCACTGAAGAGCGTGGCGAAGCGCTCCTCCTGGCTGGCGTCGTGGGCGGAGACCGGCATGACGGCGTCCACCTTGCGCACGTGCCCCGCCGGGGCCCTCTTGTCGTACGCCGGCGGCACCACGTAGGCGTTGGTGTACGGCACGTATGGCCACAGCTCGGTCCGCTTCCCCGTCGACTGAGCTCGCCGGAGCACACGCTGCGGCTCCACGAACCCCCGCACCGTCACCTTCTGCTGCTTCCGGTTGATCTCCACCGACTGCACGCCTGTGATTGATACCCAAAGGAAAAGTTAACTAATTTGGTCATCTTCTTGCGCGCAGCAGTGGAAGGGTACTCTCCTGCTGGCATGTATGCATATCTCGTGCACGGGGAAAACAATTTCACCGAAATTTCGGTGATTTCCTTACCCTTCCAAATAATTCCGTCTCGTTCAAAAAAATTCGGAAACATTTGAATTTGCACAGACTATGTCCTAAATCTGGCAACATTTGAATTTAGATATAATTCGGTCAAAATTTATCCAAACCCCGGTCAAATTTCATCCAAATTTCAGGCGTCTGTTTGAAAACTCACCGAAATTCCAAAATTTCGGTAATTACGCCCCCTAACGAAATTGTTTTCCCTGTCGTGTGGTGTGAGTTGGTTGTGCGTTGAAACTGCTATTTTGTAATAAGCTGTCTCTCGAAATAAATTCAGGACTAATGTATAGAGGTAAGGATACGTGGTGTGCATCGGTAAGCGTGCAGGCTCTCGTGGAGCTGTCCGATTGGAAAATTGAATGGCTGAGGTCGATCACCCTCAGATGAGAAGCTGGAGCTTCCCTCATGAGAGGTGCCTGATCTAAGCCGTCCTTCTTCCAATCCGACAGCTCCAGATAATCGTTGATTCACTATACATATATACATTCGATTCAACTATCGACTATGGAAAGACGGCGGCATGATCTATGCAGTGCGCGCGTGCGTACCTTTCATGTTGGCGAGGGTGTTTCTGACCTTGAGCTCGCAGCCGTCGCAGTCCATCCTCACCTTGAGCTCCACCGTGTTGAACTGCTTCCTCTTCTTGTGCCTCTGCCCGCTGCCTCCCAGCAGCAGATGAGACAGGCAGTGCAGGGTGCCTCCCATTATCAGTTAGTTGCCCCCTCTCAAGTTTATTATTACCACTAACCTTGTGCAGTGTGCACCTCACTAAGCTTCTTCCTGGAATGCCCAAGACAAAGTGTACTAGAAAAGACTAGCTACGAAATGGCAAGAACCAGATTAGCTAGCTGGGACCTGAAGAGTGCTTAATCTATGCACGGAGAATGCAAGATAGACACAAGAGAGAAGTCTGTACATACCTGAAGAGTGCTTGATCTTAATCAGCTTTTGCTCACGGTTGCACATATATATACAGCTATGTGTTGATCTTAATCAGGTGTTAATCAGGTGTGGAGGATGGCAACGATGGCAATTTGTACAGCTATGCATTGAGTTGTTGACCTGTTGGCAAGATGCTTTCCCGGCAGAGATGCCTTATTCCTACCTTTGCTTTGCTCCTAAAGACAGCTCTCTCTGCTCTTATCCCTCGCCTAGCTTTTCCTTGGCCTCGAACCAAACCAGATTGATTGTTCTTATATAGCCTTTGGAAAGGAGAGATCCAGCTCCCAAATAAAGGTATGACCGACCATTTTTAATAAAGTAGGCATAAGTGTGCTCTTCGCTACATTCGTTCCCTGCTTATATTTATAATTTTTTTTTGCCCCTGCCTACATTTCTACAAACTGAAATGACAAGAAAAAAAAATAAGCTAGGTACATGAGTAAAAGATACTCTCATATATATTTACGAGTAGTACTTCTGCGTGTGCATGTCCTGCGCGAAACTAAACCGCACAAATCTTAAAGCATTATGGTTAGTAGTGGATCCAATTGTGGCTAATTTATGTATGGCAAGGATTTTTTTTTTTTTGTCAAAGATTGTCTCATTTGTGCAACTGAAAGTGAAACGTGCGTTTCCCTGGCTTGATGCATAGACTGATAGCTAGCGCCCAAGGTGCAAGTAAGCAGCAAAACAAGAGGAGGACAAGTAAGCAAGGCACACGTGGAATGGATCTAGCCAACCAAAGGCTGCCATCTGTCGGCTGTACATGTTGTTAAATAATTAAAGCTACGTGAGCTTAGGTAGGCCTGGTAATGGGCTAGGACCCAGCCCAAATCCTATCCTAGCCCAAAAATTCTAATAGACAGTCCAACCCAATCCAACCCAATCAAATTTATTTAAACCCTACCCTGTCCAGTCCAACCGGCCCATTTCAACCCTAGGGCCGGCCGGTTCAAATCGCTCCACCAGGCCACCACCTACATCCTCCCAGATCCGCCTCCTCCCAGATCTCCCACACACAAACGTGCACGCCCACCCAGATCCAATGCCTCGCGGAGCAAAGAAGAAGACTGACCATGGGGAAGGAGGGCGGCGGCGGCGAGGGGCATGTCGGAATCGGTGCTCTGCAAGGTCTTTGCTCACACAAACGCCGCATGCCCACCCAGATCAACGCCTGATTGGGCTGCGGAAGACTGACCATGGGGAAGGAGGACGGCGGTAAGGGGCATGTCGGTCGGTGCTCCACAAGGTCTTTGCCACACAACTGGCGTGCACGCCCACCCGGATCAACACCTCGCCGGGCGAAGGCAAGCCTGACCATGGGAAGGAGGACGGCGGCGGCGAGGGGGGCATGTCGGAGTCGGTGCTCCGCAAGGTGCTGCTCTCCGCAAGGTGGCATGTGACTGGCCTCCTTGACATCGCAGCTCTACACCGCCATGACACCGCAGCTCTACACCGCCTCCGTCCTCCCCATCGGCGCGCTCTACTCCCTCTCCCTCTGGTTCTAACTCCGCCTACATCTACCTCTCCGTCTCCATCCAGATGCTGAAGGCGCTCATGCCCGTCGCCATCTACTCCATCGGGGTGCTCTTCAAGAAGGAGACCTTCAGGTCTTCCTCCATGCTTAACATGCTCTCCACCTCCTTCGGCGTCGCCATCGCCGCATATGGCGAGGCCCGCTTCGACGTCCGCGGCATCGCGCTCCAGCTCGCCGCCGTCACATTCGAGGCCACGCGCCTCGTCCTCATCCAGATCCTGACCAAGCCCCACCTGTCGGTCTCCGCGAGTAGAAGAAGATCTCTGCGTGCTAACCCAACCCTAACCCAACCCTGTTAAAAGTCAGCCCAACCCTATACTAATCTATTTTTATTTTAGCCCATTTCATTCTATCCAAAAGCAACCCATACACTAGTCCAGCCCTTTTGGCCCTTTAAGTTTTGGCCCATAACCAGGCCTAAGCTTAGGGGACACACTCTTACGTCTATGCATGTAATGTGCGTGCGTGATGGCATGTGTACACCTATGCAAGTGGGGCGAGCCACTTCGCTAAGTCGCGAGCCCGCCCCGTAAAATAAACCCACTAAAATCAGTCCGCTAACCCATCATCCGAAAGCAGAAACATGCAGTCCAGCCCGCATTGGCCGCATTGCCCGTGACCCAGCCCACTAGCCCAGTGGGGAAAAGAAAATGAGCCAGTTGCGTCGAGTTGGGTGGATGGGTGGCTAACTCTGTTGTTCCTTCTTTCTTTCTCACTGGCTAGGGAAAAGAAAAATCACTGATAGAGCTCTCTCTCTCTCTCTCTCATCTCCTATCGCATCCTTCTCCCTCTCCGGTCGCCGGCGATGGACCGGAAGCCGTCCCTCAAGCCCCCACCCACCACCCCCGCTTCCCTCTCGCCGCAGGAGTGGGAGCAGCTCATCGACGACTTCTCCTCTCCCCGTCGCGACCGATGGCTCCCCCTCCCACTCCTCGACCTTGCCGTCTCCTCCCTCCCCCGCCGCGACCTCCCCTCCCACCTTAGGCCCCTCCTCCTCTCCTTCATCGACGACTACCTCCTCCTACCCTCCTCGCATCACCTCCCCCTCCTTCTCAACTCCCTCCTCTCCTTCCCCTCCGACCACCCATCCCGCGACCACCTCCTCCTCACCGTCACCTCCGCCTTCGCCTCCACCCTCTCTGCGCCCATCTCCTCCGAGGAGTCCCGCCCCCAAATTTCATTGCCTCTGTTGCTTGTTGCTTGCGCCAACCGCCCCAACCACGCCTCTCCGCGCGCGTGCCTCGAGGCGGCAGGCGGCGAGCGCCGAGCAAAGGGAGGCGGAGGCGTGGCGCCGATCCCGACGTCATCGAGGATGTCGCGGAGTGGGGCGGCGAGCGACGCAGCGCTTGAGCGCCCTCGGCGGCGTTGGCGTGGACAACGTCGATGCAGAGGACGACGTCGTTGATGCGGCCGGAGGGCGGGAGCGGGAGAACGAGCTTCTCATCCCAGATAGGGCTGTCGCCGTTGTCGAGGTCGACCCGGGTGGAGCACCTGGCGCCGTCGTCGACCCAGAGCACGGCGACCTGGGTTGGGCACTCTTAGCATCGGTGTGTTGTGGGCTGCCGCCAAACCCACCTTTGGTGCATACAGCGATGCGTTGCTAGCCCGCAACAGCCGCTACTGTGAAGTGGTCAGCGCAAGGTGAGTGCGGGCTGTCCACAGCCTGCCCCACTTACACCACTAAGCACACCGGTTAGCCATTTAGGAGTTATCTATCGTAAGAAATATTGTGTGATTTGGCCGTGATCAGGAGGGTAGCCCCACTTGCTAGCCTCTCATCTCCCTTGGTTAGAGGTGTTGAAGAAGAGTAAAGTAGTAGACACCGTACAAAATATTCTAAAAAAACCATGACGTATTTACAGATAGTACATGCGGCCTTAGGAGGTGATTGATATCGGGCATGGGTATTGTTTCTTACCTTGAGAATTGAGATAGCACACGTATATGCCATCCAGATAGATGAGCAAGAGCAACCATACATAGTTACTGACATGTTCTAGAGCGAGTAGGTTGGCAATTTATTTTCCCGGTAGTTTTAAGGTGCGGTTTTTGTAAAATTGAATTATGATCGTTGATTTGTTATACAATATATTGTTCATAACTATAAAATCGTGATCACAAGAAGTTACTCTCTTTTGTTTTTTTTTATAAGACGGGGTTGACTTGGTGTGGTCGCCATAATTGAACTCTAACAGTTAATTTCTTTTACAATGGCTACAAAATCAAGATCATAAGAAAGTATTATCAATTACGAATCCAACTGATCTTATCATTTTTGTGTGACATATTGTTGGACTAATTGTTGGTAAAAAATTACAAAGTTTGAATCTCGATATGTACGAGTGCTTTATAAAATTCAACGGAGGGTATACTTTCGAGTACCGATACAACGGTATCAATTGTGTCACAAAATTTTTCTTTGCGCCTGTATTTTGTCTGTAAAGCTGCTGGAACCGGGAAGTAGTCATTAACGACTGTCTTAGTTTCTAATGTGGCGAAAATTGCACACTTTAATCTGCTCCATTCTTTCAATGCAAAGGGGGAGATGTCAAAGGGTCGTATAGTTCCTCTACGGAATTAAGCATCGTATTTCTAGCACTTCGCTACTTGGTGCTGCCTTAGCCCTCTTTAAACGGCAGCCGGTGAGTCACCTTTCTCAATTCTCAGCTCCGGTTCTTTTCCGAGTTTTTGTTCTAAATGATACTATTTGAAGCGGTATTAGCAAAAATAGTATCCTTGCAGTCATAATTGCAAAAATGGCACTCTCGTCCGTCCCATGGCCGTACGGACGAGTGGCCACGTGTTGTTCCATGGCTTATCTGTCCGTGATGGTGCGGATAAGAGCGTTATTTTTGTAATTGCGGTTATGAGGACGCTTTTTTTGCTAATGCTGCTTCAAATAGTGCCATTTAGGTAAAAAAAAATCATTCTTCTTCCTCTTTTACAGGAAAATTGTGCAGAAATTGTGCTCCGTCTCCTTTCCACATTTCAAATGACGTGAGCTTACTGCTTTGCAATGATGTGTTGCTTCGAGTTTACATAGTATGTATTCAGTGCTAACATTACTCTCTATGCTAACACATTACTACATAAAAGCTCATCATAGATAGTTTTAAACCGTCATCACAGACGGTTTCTGGACCGTCTGAATTTATATGCCTATAATAATAGGCGGTCATCACAAACGGTTTTCTAACCATTTGTGATGCATACTATCACAGACTATCTTTAACTGAGAATCGTTTATGATAATTGACTATCACAGACGGTTTTATCTAAAAACCGTATGTGATAGATCATCACAGACGGTTTGTACTAAGGAACTATCTGTGATTATGATTCTCTATAAAATCTCCGAGCAGCGGCTGCTTGTGCTATTAAAACTGGCTTCATATATATATAGTCCCTTGTTAGCTAACTGGAGGCCTAAATTCAGCTAGCTAGCTCGCTCTTTGGGCGTTCATCCTAAACGTACAAGTGAACCGTGGCCTACTTCATCGAACCTGACACACTAAAGTGTGTGATTTGCTTAAATCGCTCCTTAGGCGTTCATCCTAAACGTGCAGGTGAACCCCAGCCTACTTCATCGAACCTGACACACCAGAGTGTGTGATTTGCTTAAAAGGGTCATAAACAGTAAAATTAAAGACAAAGGGACTTTAAAAAAGACCAAATATATTCTTTTTACATCACAGACGATAAAAAAGATCAGCGATCCTATCTTCGCCTTCAAATCTTCGTAAGCCTTCTTGTTGGCTTCAGTGGTGGCGGGATCAGCGACTGACTGATCAAACGCCTCCACCTGCTTTCTTGCATGCTCGATTCGCACTTGTAGACGTTCGGACTCCGTAACCAAGTCCATGATAGCCCAGAGGCCATCAACCCTGGCATCCTCCGTCTCGGCGAGGTCGACCCGCTCTCCTGCCATCCGAATATCGTCCTCGACTCTCTGGGCTGCATCCTCGGTGCGGACTAAGTAGCGCCCGCAGGTGCCCTAAACGAGGCCAGGAGACACGCGTGGGGGTACACCCCAAGAGGGTCCGCGAGTATATACTAGTTGTAAATATTAGTCATGCCATATAAATATAAATTTATGTACAACTTACATTATGGTAGTGTTGTATCCCGATACTGTTTGTTCTTGTGTGCACGAGTAACCATGTGAGGGAGTCAGTATCGCGACACCCCTTCGTTTCGGACCTTAAGGACCACACCGGGTCACACCACATGCTACCATCATTTTAGACCAAAAAGACCACACTATGCCACATCCCCTTTTTAGGCTGAAAAGACCGCAACCTATCACGCCACACGCTGCAGCTTTTGCAGATCGAGTTGACAACATACTGCGATGCTACCTCATCACACCGACAAGACCACACTATGCCAAACCACCTTTTCAGACCGAAAGACCTCACCCTGTCACGCCACACGCTGTAACTTTTGCAGACCGAGATGACAACACACTGCGACGCTATCTTATCACACTGGCAAGGCCACACTAAGCCACACTACCTTTTCAGACCAAAAGGACCATACTCGGCCACGCCCCCTATTCAGGCTGAAATAGCCCATTATAAAAGGAGGGAGAAGAGAAGTGGAGAAGAAGAGAGCTGCAGGATAACACTACACCACCACACCTAACACTTTACCAAAGCTCGATTCACACAACTATGAGGAACGAGATGTCGGACCTATCGGCGAACTTCTACATGAAGATACCGCGGAAGCGCAAGTGGCTTACCGAGAGGGCTAAACCCTACCCGGATTGTTCTATGAAGGATGCGTCGGTACCACTGGAGTTCCCACGCCCGCAATGTGTGTCTGAAGACTCGGCAAAGATCATCCAGTCCACACACTCGGTGACGGCCGCCCGGGCGTACTACACGTGCGGTCATCACCTCGTAAGTGAATCTTGCACACACGTAGATTTTTCACATCTTACGTTCTATTCCACAAATCCCTAACTACATCTGCACATAATGGCAGTCGGATATGTTGTGCAACTTCTTCCAATGGATCGACGGTCCAGACATGTACAATAGGGCGTTCATCTAGCAGAAGTACATATTGAACTATTCGATACGAGCCGGGACCTTCAAACGCTAGAAACCCTCGTGCAGGACTCGGTGAAAAGGCACCGAAAGCTAAGTACAAATGAAATTTGGTGGCGTAGCGCTAAGGGAAGACTTGACTAGTGAGACCGGCGACTGTCCTAGCGCTCCTCGTCTCCCGAGCACAGTACGGATCGAAGAGGTAAGTTATGTTGGGTACGCATCCCCAATACTAACTTGGCCCTACATTGTGCTATCCTAACATCATTCAATCATCAAGTCCGTCTCGCAGAACATGACTGACTTCGAGACTGGCCAATGCCGCGGAGGGTCCACAGACAAGGGGAAGGGAGCGATGGGCTGCCAAGACTGATCGATTTTGTTCCAATCAATTTTTTTTAATTCCAAAAAGGCGTGCATGTATCGTAAGTGTATTTCGGTTTGCTCATTCGTGTATGTTGTTGTTTCTAATGTACGTAACCAAACCGAGCACACTATATATTTCACAATTAAATTATGAAGTCTTTTCCCAGATATTTCGATGATTACATATTACGTAATCTTCTCCCGAAGGAATCGATTCCACGAACAATACAATCGGGACAACAACGCGCATGGCAATCCGAAACCTAATTTTTTTTTTCATTGCACTCCGAAGGGGGCTATTTGTGTTATTTCACCACCAAACTCGCATTCCAAATTGGGCCGCCGATCTCGCACTCCCTGCTTCACATTTCGTTATCTTCTTCAATTTTGGATTCCGAACTACGCGGACCCTACAAGGTATTACTAAAAAACTTTGTGAAATACACTTAATCTTTAGGCAAAATTCTTTAGACATAATTTAAAAAATAAAATAAAATAAATATAGGGCCCTATCACCATTTCGATTGGCGACAGGAACCGACGACTGGTCCTATCACTAATTGGAATGGCGACAGACACCTGTCGTCAGTTCAATTGACGACAGGAATCTCTCCCTACTGTTCCAATTGGCGGCAGGGTTCCTATCGCCTATTGGAATGATGATAGGAGTCTGTCACCGTTTCAATTGACGACAGACACCTATATTTGTAATTTTTTCGACTATTTATTTTTGTAATTATATTTTAAATTAATATTATTTCAAAAAAATCGTCAGAATTGTATGTGTAGGTCAAAATGGCACGAATGGATGGCCAGAATTGTATGGATGTGCCGCAGATACTTCGTAAGGAGTGGATGGCCAGAATTGTATGCGTAGATCAAAATGTAGGAATGGATGGCCAGAACTACTCCTCGCTCTCTTTCACGTGAAAAGTGTGATTGACTTACTGAGCGACACGCGCGCACACACCATGGCGCTATCTGACTTGGGTCAGATTCTTAACTAGAGACTTAGCCGTGCGACCGAACAATATACGGCTTTTTGGCTCTTTTGCCTGTCTAGTATTCTTTATGCGGAATTGTATTGAATGACACCGTGATTAGATAGATAGACAGGAGATATGTACTCTCTGCGGTATTTTTGGAGCATTTCAGATTTCTGTAGTGCTTCCAGTGCACTTTAGGACCTGTGACGATAAGACGGAGTGTACGACAGATTGCTTACCACGGTCCTAATTTGTGGCAAGTCGTCTATCATGGTCCTAGTTTGCGGCAAGTTGCTTTCCACCGTGATTTCGCACGGCACATTGTCTTCTGTGGTGGTTTTGCACGGTAGAAGAGTCATTTTGCTATTTCGTTCTTACGGGAGTTAATTTTGCTATTTCGTTTCAATATAGTTCCAATATAGGCTTAATAAGACAAAAACTCAACAATATATAGCCATCAGAAAGGACGGCATTGCAGAAATTAATGGTTAAAGAATACATATTATCTCAAGTTTTCTGATCTTCTGTTCTAATTTGGCCACCTTTAAGAGAATGTACAATGGGCTTATGACAGTCGTCTATAGTCATTGCTACGTAGGATTTTTTGTTGACGTGGATGAAAGAGAATGAAGAGAGAGAGATGTTGTCTACAAACCTGTAGTTGACTATAGCACAAGAAACAAAAAAATTATTAAAAGATTGTGTGTTCTATAAAGACAACTAAAAACACAGCAGCTATTTGTACTATTGTATGAGCTGTCTATAGGTGATATCGAGAGTTGCTATAGACAGCAGCTGTCTATACCGTTGTATATGCCCTAATGCGATCGTCTAAGATATTATCTTAGGATATTATCTTAGGCTCTTACCTACACGGCAGATCTTGCTCGCCTGCATGGAACTTTTCTTCCTTCATGTGCCGCAGATCGATACTTCATTAGGAATTAATGGATGGCCAGAATTGTATGCGTAGGTCAAAGTTGCCAAAGTAAGCACATTTCACCTGATGGAGTTAACAAAAGCAAACATGTATAGGTTCGGTTGGATTATTCCAAATGGCATGTTTAAAACGCAAGAATTTCTCGTTGATATGAAATTTTGTAGGAAACAGTATAATTCACACTTGGTTTGTACAGATTTCTTTCATCCAAACAGAGAGTAAATGTATAAGGATAACTTTGGTTCATTCTCCCTGATCCACCTGTAGCTAAGCCGGGGAAGGATGGCTAAGCGAATATGACAACTTGGTGACGCACTGTAGAGTGGGACTGAGCTCCAAACAGTGACCTACTACCTAACTTGGAACATGTACCTTCCAATTATTGGGCTCCATATCACAATCTATTGTCATGTTCACCAACGAATACTTTAATTTCATTGATCTAGCAACCTAAGAATTGGCGATTGAGATTTAACACATATAAGTTCAAGTTTTTGCTATATATGTTGATTGTGCGTTTAAAATTAGGGTGAGTGTGCTTCTTGAGACCCCAAATTTCTAGACTCTATTTCACCGGCGAACCGGATCCTCTATATTAATTTGAACAGGAAAGACATAGAAACCCCTTTAAGCCTTCGAGGCGCCGTTTTCCGGACCGTTCAATAAGATCCGAACGGTTGAGATTGAGACAGCGCGCAATCAAGAAGCTCCAAGAATGTCATAACACACCCCCACTGCCTCCAGACCCAATTTGCATTGATCCAAACCATTGGTTTCGCATCGAACGGACATCTCAGGCTTGGCATCATGCCGTTCCCTCCACAAAAACAAGTCCATGTACGCGTGGTTTTGGTCAAAATGATTGTAGCCTATCACTTTGATCTTGATTCTAGGAACCAAATATTACTAGTAACCTTTCGGCAAGCGACGATCGATCCATGAAGCATGAAAGTAATAGCCACTCTTTTGGAAAGAAAGATCGTGGAGCATCGCGTGCCGATGGTAACGACGACTAATCAAGGCTTGAGAGGTTGTTAGTTCGGTAGCGCATGTAGCCGTCGCTCTCAGAGAACTCTTGGCCATGATCAATGATTGTGGCTTTCTTCTAGCTGGAGCCTAGAGAAGGGAAATTTTACGGTACATTCTACCGGTAAGTATATGGTGGTATTATAAATCAAATCTGATAATTGATTTGTTTGGGGCATAATAGACTTTTCTTTATATTTATAATTTTTTCGTGAGGGTATTATTGACTTTTTCAACTAGAATTGAAAATATTACCCCCGCATGAGCAATTACAATTCTACTACCCATGGGATTCCACTGCTCATACTATCAAGTATAGTATAACTAAATCCTAACTGATCTGAACTATTGGATCAAAAAGAATGAACGGCTCGTATTAAATTGAGTCTACCATAAAAGAGCTCCAGAAAAAGGGAGTTTATATGTTGCATCTGGATCTTTTGCTCGTTTATACATGCAACAGGTGAAATTAACTTGCATTTTTTATGGTATGTTGTCCATGAATCACGGTTCTTCCATGGCATCATTACATGAACAATTTGTGTCATTAAAAAAAATAGCACGACTTGCATGCAGTTCAGAAATGTGACCAATGCTTCAATTAATAATGTTAGCTCCTCTGTGAAACACGCTGGTTCCTAGCGAAAGTAGCAACTCCCTCTGAAGAGTTTGATTCGCCAGCCTGCAGATAGCATCAATGTCTTTGAGATACAATAATTCAAGCGTTGCCACTAACATGTTAAATACGGGATTTGTCTCGGTGGGGAGGGAATATGATACGCACTTAACTTGCTAAACAGAAGTTGCAATAGACCATACTCCAGAATCCAGATTGAGGTATAGCAAGAGGAATTAGGAACTCGATTTTACATTTGGAGGACAGCTCGCCGTAAGTGCAGAGCAAAAAGAAGCAAATAAAGTAAAAGAAACCTTCAATGCAAATGTGCACGAGAGATTCAATCACATGGTGTTGAATAATTTTAAATCTTTTTTTAAAATGCAATTGGTACACACATCGATGGAGAAGTGCCACACAGTGTGATTAATAAGTACTAGATGTGTGGCGCGTATTTGCGCGCTCGGGATGTTTAGGAATAAAAGAAACGATAAAAAATGGTAAAATAGCTGAAGGATCATTTTTATAGGCAAGTTCTGTACAACAAAAGGTTGTGTTAGGTGTGTGGCTAACAGGTGAGCTATTATACTGTGCAAGAGTAAGGATGAGTGATCTATTTTCACATACATAAAAGCTGAGTATGAAACATGATTGTATGAGCGAATTTTTACCACATAATCATGTAATAGTAAGGATGTGTAGTGTTTGATTCTATGTGAACAACATCGAGTATGGTGCAACGTCTAGAACCAAACAAATATTCATAAACGAAGTTGGAGAACTCATAGAGGGGGAAAATAGAGAAACGATTAGCTGGCCAATAGCAAAAGTGTCGAGCATCAATAAAAGGATAATGCGTACAGTTGAGATGGTAAGTATAGCGTACTATCAAGTTGCTTCTAGGTAGCAGCATGTGAACATATGCATAATACATAGTTTGGTTGCACTAACATGAAGCATCTAACATTGATGCTATCAATGGGCAGACTACGATAGAGGCTGATGCAACATGAGGAAGCAAAAAACGCGTCATAGTAGGAGGTCGTAGAAGATGTTGACGGAAGAACGTGAGCTACCTGGTTCAGTTTGAGTAGAGATAAGTCAGGGCGAATGTATTCTAGTAATTTTAGCGTAGCAACGCTATGGCGAACTGATGTATTTACAGAAAGAATAATATGCATTGCATGTATGGTAAGAGGCTCTAAGGAATGTACCTGCTTTTAATTTTGTTTGTTGGTGGGGTGAGCCTTATCAGAAGATGTAAAACCTGTAACATCCTTAGTTGGAGTCGAAGCTGACCTGTGTAATAGATTTGGAGTAAACAGGATGTTGTTTAAATAGGATTAAGTAAAAAAAAATAGTAAACTAAAGTTTTAGTTGAAATATGAGGTGCTAGGAAGGACGCGAGGAAATAACCTGTTGGTTCTTTACAGTTTAATGGTAAAGTAGGTTAAGACCTGTTGAGTTGCAACTTGCCACATTAAAAGTACAGATCCAGTAATGTCCTTTCAGTTGACTATTACCATATACTTCTACACATATACGTAATAATGCCAAATACACAGACTTGGCAAGAAAAGGAATTAAGCCACATCAAATGGGAGTAATTTTAACTTGATCTACTCAAACAGATTCTACAGTAGCAACCATGCAAACTTTAATCTGCATAGTACATTAGAGATTAGACTTGCATGAGACATTTATACAAACCTACGCCCTACTTTTTCAAGAATCACTAGCAATAGCAGGCTAAGTTCATCTAGAAGAACACTCAAAACCATTTCAGCTTCTTATAAAAACCATTAAAAGCAATACAACATGTCAAGGAATAGTGTGAATAACCTAAGCAGTTAGAATAAGCTTGCAGTTTAATTGATATTGTTTAACGAAATGGAAACACATGCTACACTCACATACAAAATTCAACAGAATGGCTATACAAAAAGCACTCTGCTTAAGGAGTCCGTACTGATGGGAGTGGTTCAATTTAAAATTTCAATTTCAGCTGACCTGGTAGAATTGCCATGATTTGTATCATCTACATAACTCTAAATATCAGGTTTTATCTCTCCAGATCCCCATCTTCTAAGGACAACTCTTCTAATAACGTAATATAGAACCAATTGCATTCAGAATTTATTCTCTTCTATGGTAACAGAGTCTTCAATCCTATCTACATTTTTGGCTACTATGTTCAGATAGATATAACATCTAGAAAACAGTAAGCATAAAGGAACCTAGTAAAATATCTTTCTTTTTATGTTTCCTCACTTCTTTTCATGAGAACACATTAAAGGATAAATAACCGGGAGGCATCACATCTATAATTTCGTTAGGCTTAAAAACGTAGTTTGAGCTCTACAAAAACATAGTCTCAGAGTAAATTCCAGTCATCAACTCTCGCTCACTCATTCTCTGAATTATTTATACGGGCTTAAACCAAACTCTACATAGCACGCAATAAACTGGATAATGCATTATAGTTAAAGAATAGTATAGAGCACCCGTAGCACAGATCAAAGACACGACATATCCCAAAAAAAAGGGAGTGAAATAAGCACAGTTTGTGTTGTAGAAATATGTTACCCGAGGTTTGAGGGACTAAAATTAAAAAAAAATTGTAAGTGAGCTTATCATTTCCTTCTTCCCTTTAATCCCTTGAGCCCCTCCTTGTCGTAGGCTTGATAGTAGTAGCTGTGTCTTTAGGGAAATTTTAGTAGAAGGAAATTTCAGTATCACAAAGAAATTCCATTAGCTGTTCATAATAGCTACAATTTACAACTAAATGGTATTAAATGAATCAATCCATAAAAGCACAAATTCAACCATGCAAAATGGCTAAAGTCCGCTAATTACCATCAGCCAGAACAAAAAGAGAGGAAAAAATGTCATCCTCTGAAATCTTGACAACGTTTATATTTTTAGAATTTACTAACAAAAGCATGCTACACAACCATTTTGCTCAGATAGCATGTAGTAATGGCTAGTCATGTTACAAATCCATGAAGAGAAATGAATGCTCTATCTCAATACTGCTATAGAAATAAAAGCTCTAGCTATCCTTCATAACATCCACAAAGGTAGGTGGTTTTGACCTCACTATATCACCCACTTGCTCTAAAGCATTCTTCCTTACTGCTTCCCCAGTAACTATTTAAGATTTGGAAGAATATGGCAGTTCATCTGCATTTCTGATCTCAATTAGATCTGCTAGATGTGGGTTGTTATCCACATTCTTCTTAGCCCATTCAAGAGCAACACCGGTCACATCTACAAACAAAAGGTTGTGGTAATAAAAAAAGGAAAAACAAAACATTTAAAGAAAAAAGCCAATTGAGAATACATATATCTCATTTAGCTAAGTAACTAAAGGAATGGACTGGAGGAACATAGCTCAGGATTTTGGCACAGGCTAAAGAGAACCATAAAATAAAGTAATAGTGTTATCCATGGATAATCGATACTAAGTGCATACCATGTCCACAATTATGCTTCCAAGCTGGCCCTTCCCATGCTCTGATTATTATTTTTTAAGTGATCATGTTAAAAAAAAGAGCACAGTAAGTTGAGCTCCGCTATTCTCATATTTGAGGGTAGGAAATTTCATACTCTTGAATTGCCCAGGTGTTGTGTTTAGGAGGTTATAAAAAGACAATAAGCAATGCATGATAGTTCAAAGACGCAGTTGAGGTGAAGCAATTTTAAATAAATGATGCATACTCTTTCATAAAGAGGAAGTTGTCAAAGCAGTGAACCAACAGGCAGGTAGGTTCTCCTCCAATCCAATTCTGAGAGCCCGCTAGGTGGAAAACAAAAAAATGTGAAAAAAAAAATATCCATGAACCAGTTACGCGGATCAGTAGTAAAAAAAAACATTCCACAACCTCATTCCATATATCAACAACAACAAAAAGTTAGCAAACATTTGCATCATTGATTCTAGGTAGCATCTCTTACGTTCCGGTTATAACCCATTTTAAAATCTGCTAATATAGGCAATCAACCTTAGTGGACAAATCAATTAAGGAAGATAATGTAGAGTAAAATTATGAGCATGTCACAGGACACTGCCTTCTTCTCTAACCTCAAGTTAGGCCACTACATGAAGATCCCTCCAAAATCCATGTTTCTTGTCCAGGTAAATATAACCTTCCAGTCGGCTCACAGTCTGCCCATGTTAAAACTTGCTAACATTTTGAAGTTATTTGCTCAGTTTGTGTAAAGGTCAGTCAAATCTCAAAATAAGCCAAAACTAATCATCTGGGCAATGCAAAGTCATGCTAGTTCCTGAGTGCTACAAATTCGTTGATTCCTGCAATCTCCAGAACTACGCATCTCAAATTGGAAAAAAAAAACATTGTTCAGTAAACTCACTACCTCAGTGATAGCAAAACCATATAAAAACTTGTTTTATTTGGGTTCGCAGTCTATATGTCTTGCTGTGTACATAAACAACCTAAATCAACAGAGGCAAACTCCCATCCATGACCCACTATTATTTTTGGCCATAGCCAAACCAACCATGTGAACCAACCCATTCCATCAGAACACTAACAATAGCCCATATCATCATCCAATCCACATCACAGAGCAAGGGGAGGGAAAGGGGTATAGAGTAGAGGGGAGCAGCTACCTCAGTGCAACCGTGGCAAATCGACCACCGATAGTAGCTCACTACATCACCTCCTTCATGCATGCATCAATATCAGTGAACCCACCTCCATTCATCATCATGCATGAATAAAAGCCCACAAAAACCAACAAAATCAGTGAATGAATCAACACCAAAAATCGACTTAAATAAAAAAGGGGAGAAGCTGCTAGGAAGAAGAAACCGAGCTGTAGGGGAGTGGGTAGGGCGAGGCGGCCAGAGGCCGAGCCGAGCCGAGCCAAGGCGTGAGGCGGTGGAGTCCGGAGGCCAGGTCAAACCAGCAATGGGCCGAGCCAGCCAGAGCAGAGCTGTGGTGGCACATGGCCTTTGGAGGAGGCGGCTAGAGGAGCCGAGGGCCTGAGGAGGCACGGCACCACCGTTGGCCGAGGAAGAAGGAGGTCTTGCACACAGGTCTGTGGACGAGCCACTGAGGATCTGGTGGCGGGCCAACAGTGGGCCGTGGTGCAGGATGCGACAGAGGAGGTTGGGGATGTGGGCGGGCGGGCTAGTAGGTGGAGCGTGGCCGCAGGATGCGCTTGAGGAGGTCTCCACAGCACCACCATTCGGCCAAAGCAAGAAGCTCAGTGGCGGAGGAAGGTGGAGGTGATGGGGCTAGCAGTGGGGAGAGGAAGTTGGAGGATCGAGGCGGGGTCGGGGCAAGAGCCGAGAAAGAACAAAGGGGACCATCGGGAGCGGAGAGCGATCATGAGGCGGAGGGATCTGGCCGGTGCCGGGAGAGGAAGGTGGAGGGACTAAGGCAGGGCCGAGGAAGGGGAGAGGAGAGGCGGGGAGAAAAGTGGAGACCATGGGGCGGAGGGGATGAGTGCAGCGGCTGGGGGAGAGGATGGAAGCGACGCGAAGGCAACCGAAGCCAGCGAGGACAACGACGCGAAGGCTCCGAGGCACGCAAAACCAAAAAGAAATCCAACGATCGCGAGGCAGTTTAGCGCTGGATCCGACGGGCAGAAAAAAACCAAACAACGTGGATGGCCTCTCCTCGCTCCCTTTCTTGCTCTATTTACCTGGTAAGATACATACTAGGCATGCCTACATACTATCTCGTAGGATTCACACTACGTGATAGTCTGATAGATCGAATGGGGGAGCTTTTCTGTTCTCTGTTTCTATTGAATAAATTAAGTTTGTTTTGCACACTCTAACAAGATAGCACCAGTGGTCTAGTGGTAGAATAGTACCCTGCCACGGTACAGACCCGGGTTCGATTCCCGGCTGGTGCATTATTATTTTGACAGAAAAGGGAAAGGACAAGTGGACAACCATGGTTTAATTCCCCCAAAGAAAAGAGCGTATTACTCAACTCGCTTTTTTGCCATGTATCATTGGTAACATGAAAAACATTAATCAGTTGCATTCTTTTAGTACTTGCTTCCAAAATATGCATAATTGAATAACTAATGGGATTCACAAGTTGCTGGTCTAACTAAGGCAGCCCATATCTTTAAAAAAAAAACGGAATTGCTACTTAACTTCTGACAGTTTTTTGATACTAAAACTATCATTTTTCATTTACAACTTCATTATACATAAATTACAATAAATTATTTCTGTAATTTTTATTCGTGTTCACTGTCATTATTGCCGAAGGTCATAATAACTCATATTTCCATCAAATGATTCAACGGATTTACTAATTTGTATTTTTTGTTTTTGTATTTGTAGGGTTCACCTAGTTTTCTTTTTGTCTAGTTTAGAATTTTTTTTTCTTGTATTTGGAGGGTTTACCTATATTTACTTTTGATGCCAAAACTGTCATTTTTCTTTTACAACTTCATTATACATAAATTATAGTAAATTATTTATGTAATTTTTGTTCACGGTCACTGTAATTATTCTCGAAGGTCTTAATAACTCATATTTCCATCAAATGATTCAACGGATTTGCTAATTTGTTTTTTTATTTGTAGGGTTCACTTAGATTTACTTTTGTCTATTTTAGATTTTTTTTTGTGTTTGTAGGGTTCACCTACATTTACTTTTGTCTATTCTGTGTAGACATAAATTAGAGTTTTCTTTGTGTGAACATTGATCTTGTATGTTGCTTCTTTGATCTAACGGTTCAAAATTTGACAGTTTTATACAAAGAAAACTGTCACATTCTGTTTAGACAAATCCTAAAAAAACCGTAAGGTAGCCCAAAGCCCCAAACTACAGTGGATTCCTTTGAAGCAGGGACACACCATACTGTTGTCGTATCCGTGTCGGGCACCGTGTCCAACACAGATACCACACGGACACGACGTGAACACATATCGGTGATGTGTCGAACAATTAAACAGTCAAAATATTTTAAAAAAAATTTCCGACACATATCCGATATGGCTTCAACACATATCCGACACATGTGCGACACATCCCAGCCCAAATCGGCTCAGGCATAACCCTAGCACGTACCCCTGATGGCTAGATGGATCCCTAAGCGCCTCCCCCCCCCCTGTCTGGCGATCGATGACCAACAGCGGCAGGCGAAGACTAGCAGAGACTAGCGGGCAACGACGAGTGATGATGAGCGGCGATAAGCTGGCGAGGTGATTCTTCCCCTTATGCCCGGTGATTCTTGTTCTTTCTTCTCTTCTCATTCTTAGTGATTTTCGTTCTTGATTTCTTGTTTTTCTTCCTTCTAGAAAAATGAAAACCGGTGATTCAAAGTGCTAGAGAGAAGCAAAACACCAACAATACGTCCAAGCCTCCATTGTAGAATCATATAGAAAAATAAAAATTAATACATGCATATATTAATACTATTATTTAAATATATATAGCCGTGTCGTCGTATCAGTATTTTTTGAAAAATGACGAATCCCGAGTCAGTGTATCCATGTCCATGCATCGTGGATTCATGAGGCGCTGCCGGATGTTGTCAGTGAGAAGCTCGGCTGCTGCAAAACATGGCTGCAAGTGCAATTTACAGCATACTAGTACACTTTTCTGCACGAAACATAATATGCACCTGACCCAAGTGCGGGACGGGACCTGTAATAGAACACGAAAGGCGTGAGACTAGACTCTGGAAATTGGAGGCATAGTGATGTGCAAAACCGTGTAATAAAAACTTACTTTCAGAAGATGGCTAGAACACTGCAGTACAACACACCCATTTGAAGCTAAAACACTGCAGTACAACACACCTATTTGAACTGGAGACCGTTAGTAGGTCATGGGATGCTTCTTGAGGAATACCAATAGACCCTACATATTTCGTGTCATTTCCTCCCTTCCCTTTTGCTTCTTTAGCAACTTCTTTTCACGAGTAATACCACAGCCATAATAGCACTTGGCCAGAACATTCTTTCTCGTTGTTGTCAGACTAGAAATGGGGAAAGACAGCAAGCAAGATAAGTCCACGGTACAGCAGACTCTGCGCATTCAGTTAACCTGATGGTGAACAGAATATTTACCATGACAATTAATAATGCTGTGGGTACAAATTCGGGCCGGGTAAATAGCTACTAGGGTCAAGGTAACCTGGGCCATTCACAGATGTGGTAACCAAATAGGATGAGACTATGGACCTGATCTATAACATTAAAGGCTGTCTGGCCATAATTTTACAGGGAGTTCTTAAAGTTATACTTGGAACTTGTACAAGGCTAGACAAAAATGCTCAACAGTTTGGTCTAAGAAGCAAATAAATTAGTCAGCTTTTTAAAAGGCTAAAATCTTTTCTAAAAAATACCTAGTGGTTGTTTTTACATCTTAAAATTTTCTATTATTTTCTGGCAGTAAATGCCAAACATTAAGGAGAAAAGATATTCTAAAACATGTGTCCACCACGACTGCCCAGAATATGAAAGAGAACGAACTTCTCTTCCGATGGACTTGGAAGTGCACTGCATCTGAACTTCTCTTCCGATGGAAGGAATGTTCTTTTCCTGAATGGATATCAATGCTCCTGCAATTTGAGTGAAGTGCATACAGATAATGAAATACTTGTCAGGTTCGGGGATACAAACTGTAGATCAAAAGAGTACTGTCTACATATACATGTATAGAGATTTGATAGGAAAAGTAGGGCCTAACCATAACGCATTGCATATACATTAACACAACACAGCATCGATAGCATCGAAACATCTATCAATGACATATTATCAACATGTATCCAAAGTTGCTACTACCACTTTTCAAGCTACACTGCAGGGATCCAAATCAATAGGCAGAGCAATAAGTATCCACCATCCCACCATATCATACCAAAAACTAGTTTGAATATTCATAACATGCAACGCTCTACATATCACCAACATCAACATGCACATACAATGTCTGATTGATATGTGTAATGCCCATGACAAAGTTATAAAATGGAAAATAGTGCTACTTGTTTAGCACAACAAAAAGGAAATCAGCGCCCAGAAAATAGCAACAGTTCTACCACCTTGCACTTTTGAACCGTTCGCTAAATATCTGATAGCTGCACATTGTTTACATCACCAATAAACTAAAACCCAATTGGAAGTCTCATATCAATAATAATGGTGATATTAATAATAAATTCTATTCTTGTTGCACTCTGTTTGATTTCACAACACACCCACAATCATGGCTATACTCGGATTAAACACAATATCTACTAGTAATTAATCCATCTAATGCTCTTACATTTCATCAATGAGACGAACATAAATTTCAATGGAAATATAATTACATAAAAAAGATGGTGCTGACTTATACATCAGTACAAAATGAAGTATCGTAAATTCTCTGCAGAAGCTGTAAGAATGGCATGGGTAATTTTAGTAGCTCATGCATTCAGGCAACCTCTAGCAATTATGTTACCATATATCAAAATGATCAGGACAGATTCTAAAGCACCACCAAGAATTTTTTTTTAGCTTATTACTTCAGCAGAGAAAAAACAGAACAGCTACCATAACATAGAAAAAAAAACCCATCATGTGTTCCAATAATCACTTCCCCTTCACCTCTGCATTTAATGCTAGACTGAGAAAGAGTAAATCTAAAACGCATTTTAAGATCATACATTACCTTCATGCGCACAATTATTATATTGACTGCACAACCAACTGCCATGACAATCCTCTCACGTTCACAGCTATTTCCAAACTCTGCAACATACAATATCTATTTGTTTTAGCTGACTATTAGAAAGGCTAACCACAAATTTAAAAGAAGAGTAATCCATCAAAAGAGAAATAATTTTTGCAGAATATAACTTACGGCTACCTGTCCACATTTCTGTTTATTGCTGCTTAATTTCAATTATGTATCTCATAAACTTTCATGATGCTGGGATGATATAATCAACATCATTTTTGCTCTTGTACCTCCATTGTGGAACAAAAAAAATAGAAGATGGTCTTTGGTAATTATGTTCTGCAATGGTTCACTAGGTAAGGAAAAACAGTCCTCTTCACCATTGGGGTCTTATGAGCAATAATGTCAAAATTTTCAAATTGGACTTGCTATACTCTTCTCCAGCTCACAGTTAATCCTTTCTGTGTCATCAATGGCTATTCACTGAAATGGTTCACTAAGGAAAAGCAATCCTTTCGACTGTTGGTTCTTATGAGCAACAAATCTCAAAATTTCCAAATTGGACTTGCTATACTCCTATCCAGCTCACAGTTAGTCCTGTCTGTGTCGTCAATGGCTATTTCTTTCTCTGACATCTCCTTCCTCAGAGCTTTTATCTTAGATTCATCCCCACATTTCGTATAGGTCTCGACCATGATATCATAGATGGCAGTGCTAGGAACAACATCCTTGTCCAACATTTCTTGATACAGATTTTGCATCTCATGTACTCTCCCTGCACCACCCAATGCACTAAGGAGCATATGAAATGCTCTCAGTGTAGGATTGATGCCACACTTGTGCATTTCTTGCTGAAGTTCCAAAGCTCTATCAGTATTGCTCGCTGACAACATCAGGTGTCAACCCGAGATTTCTTAAGCTGTAAATTAATTCCTCTGCTTCAGATATCCGTGACTGCTTGCAAAGGCCTTTTATAAGCAAATTGTAGGTAACTATACCTGGAGAGACCCCACTACTCTTCATCTTCTCAGCTAGAATGAAAGCCTGCTCAGAGGCACCACACTCTATACATGCGTCTATGATAGTGTTGTACACAGGTGCATTTGTTAAAACATCTTTATGGAACATATCATCCAAGATAGCTACTGCTTCCGGGATTTTTCCATTCTTGCAAAAAGCATTGACAATTGAACCATATGAGACAACATTTGGCTTTAGCCCCTTCTCTTGCAGAACTTTTTTTTTTATTATTAATTAACCCATTTTTTAATTTATTTTTATTGTTAACCCCTCGCCAATTTTATTTCTAATTCTGATCTTTTTTGCCACGCCATCACTCGTGGCGTAACAAAACAACATTGTCACACCAGCACCATAGCGTGACCAAATCCTGTCACTCCATCACCAATGGCGTGATGGTGTTGTTTAACGCCACCACCACTGGCGTGACAAAAGTACTATTTAGCTAGACTTACTCTATGGCGTAACAATGCTGTGTGACCAAATGGGTCAGATTTGAAAATAAAGTTGACGAGAGGTTAATAATAAAAATAAATTTAAAAATAGGTTAATTAATAAAAAAAAGGCTCTCTCTTGCATATCGGAAAGTAAAATGAAACATTTTTCAAGCTGTCCAGCCCTTCCATAAGCATCAATAAGCGCATTGAAAGTTTCCGCACAGGGATTCAATCCATTCTTCTCCATCTCCATGACCAAATCCTGCGCTTCGGTGATCCTTTCCACCTTACACAAACCATTTATTAGTGCATTATAAGTGGTGTGATCTGACCTAATGAGGCGTGCCTTCGTCTGCTGAAAGATCGAGAAGGTCCCTTCAAGCTCTCCAATCTGACAATACCCACTGATTAGAGTGTTGTAGATCACCCTTGGTGGGACTAGTCCTGCATTTACCAACTTCTGCAACACCTGTTCAGCCTTTGAAACCTTGCCATCCTTGCATAGACCATTCAGCAAGATACTACAAGTGTAAGCCCCAATCTTGACACCTTCAAAGACTCCTCAAACAAGGAAAGCATGGTCTGTGAGTCTCCAACTCTGGAAAGACCATCGAACAAAATGCTATATGTGAAACCATCCGGCACTATCTTTCGTGACACCATTTCATTCAACAGAGCTGTCGTCTCCCCCATCCTGCCAGCACGGCACAGCCCTGACAGGAGCACATTGTACGAGATCACATTCGGCTTCAGGCCATGACGCAACATCTGATCCCGCAACCTGAAACCAGCCTCCAGGTCCCCGCCCTTGATGTGCCCGTCAATCATCGTATTGTACGTGATGTGATTCGGCAGCACGGCCCTCTCCGACATTTCATCAAACACCGAAACGGCGTCACCACCCTCCCTGCCCTCCGCGGCCCCCGCGATGACCACATTGTACGACGGACGCCTAGCACGCGAAGGTGTCGGGATGCACCCCGGCGGCGGCGAGGAGCTCGAACGCGCGGCCGCCGCGCGTCGGCGTGGCGGCCGAGGGAGAGGAGCGACTCGAGGAGGAGGTTTGTACTTGTTGCCCTCCTGTCAGATCCTGAAGTTCAGAACCTGATTTTGGTTGAACTTTCATATCTGGATGGGATTCGACATTGGAAAGAGAAAGAGGACGAGAACTAGGGTTCTACTCTTACTAACTAAAGATACTAAGAATATGCTGTTCTTCGTAGCTTTCTCATTACTCGAGTCACTGGGTTATAAACCCCAGATTAACAGCAAAGTCTGGATTACAACTTAAGGCTTAGCAGCTAGCAAATAAACATGACAAAAGCAAGTAGCGACAACATGATGACGCACAGTGATTACAGAAATTGAAATGGACCATCGGATCTTCTATCTCCCGCTGGTCTTTACATCTGAGCCGTCCGTCCTCGATAAGTGAAGTCGGCGAATCGATATCAAGGCTGCCGGCTCCCTTTCACAACTCCTCAGGTGCATCAGTGAGCAAACAAAATTCAGACTGCAGTTTTTCAGTATCTAACAGTGCCGCCTCCTTGAGACAAACCTTGTCCTCAAGGTACAAAATTTGGAAAAGTACTTCGGATGAATGTTACATCCTCCCAAGTGGCATCTTCAGGTCCCAAACTTAACCACTGGATTAGCCATTGAGCCACGGGTTCATTTCTGCGAGGTATTATCCTTCGGTCCAGGACAGCAGCAGGCTCTGTCTTCACTTTGCCATCTTCTCCAACTAAGGGCAGCCCTGGGAGTGGAACAGCATGAGACCCCAAGTGCCTCTTCAGTTGGCTCACGTGAAAGACAGGATGAATAGTAGCATTTTGGGGTAATTGCAGTTTATAAGCTACAGGCCCTATCTTGCTCATGACCCGAAATGGTCCAAAATATTTTGATCTCAGCTTCAAAGACCCCCTTATACCAAATGCGGTCAGTCTATAGGGCTGCATCTTGAGATAAACCATATCTCCCACCTGAAATTGTCTCTCAGACCTAGACTTGTCTGCAAAATGCTTTATTCTCTCCTGCGCCTTGTGTAGGTTAAACTTAAGTTGTCCTAGCATGTGTTCCTTTTGTTCTACTGTTACCTTTGCTTCTTCTGATATGTTGCAAGGGATTGTTAACTCGCCAATCTAAGGAGGAGGGTACCCATACAAAGCTTGGAATGGTGTAATCTTCAATGAGGTATGATAGGTGGTGTTATACCACCACTCTGCAAGTGTTAACCAAGACAACCACTCTCGGGGTTCTTGAAAAGTCATGCTCCTCAAGTAAGACTCCAAACACTAATTCACTCTTTCGGTTTGCCCGTCTGTTTAAGGGTGGTAAGCGGTGCTCAACCTCAGTGGTACTCTCAAAGTTCTGAAAATTTCTTGGAAGAGGTAACTAGTGAAGACCCTGTCACGATCAGTCACTATAGCAATTGGAAGACCATGTAACTTGAAGATGTTATCCATGAAAACATGCACCACTTGTTGCACTGAATATGGGTGTGCTAAGGGTAGGAAGTGAGCATATTTGGTGAATCTGTCCACTACTACCAAAATCACCTCCTTACCATTTGATTTGGGTAATGCCTCTATAAAGTCCATACTGATGTGTGTCCATGCCATATCAGGTACCTCCAAAGGATTAAGTAATCCTGGGATATGTGTGTGTTCAGATTTAGTTAATTGGCATATCGAGCATTCTGCAATTAGCAATTCCACCTCTTTCTTAAGTCTTGGCCAGTAAAATAACTTCTTAATTCTTTGATAAGTTGCTCTCATTCCGGAGTGTCCTCCAATGGCTGATGAGTGAAAAGACTCCATAATCTTGGATTTGATTCCATTTCCTGTTCCCACATAGATTCTGCCCTTGTATCTCATTAGTCCAAATTCTATGGTGTAACTGTTATCAGTACTTGTATTGTTCTGAATGCTGTCCACCACTCTCTCATACTGATGATCACTGGTATAACTACCCTTAACATCTTCCACCCATTCTGGCATGATAGTGACAATGGCATTACACCCCTCATTCTCCTCATTGTGAGGATGGTCCCTTCTGGATAAGGCATCGGCAGCAATATTCTCCTTTCCCTTTTTGTATTCCACCACGTAATCAAATTCCAACAACTTAAGAAGTAACTTATGTTGTATCCCTTCTACTAACCTCTGTGTGGTGATGTATTTTAAACTCTTCTGATCAGTTTTTATCACTACTCGATTTCCCAGCAAGTAATGTCTCCATTTCTTAAGTGCTTCCAAAATAGCCATGGCCTCTTTATCATATATGGATTGTGCTGCAGCTCTTACCCCTAGGGTCTTGCTGTAATATGCAATGGGCCTATTCTCTTGCATCAATATTGCACCTAATCCAGCCCCACAAGCATCTGTTTCCAGTGTGAATGGTTTTGAAAAATCAGGTAAAGCTAATACTGGACAAGTAGTCATTACCTTCTTTAATTCCTCAAAAGCTAGTGACTGAGCTTCCCCCCATGCAAATGATTCCTTCTTTAAGCAGTCAAACAAAGGTTTGCATATCTTCCCATAGCCCTTCACAAATCTCCTATAATATCCCGTCAGACCAAGAAATCCCCTCAGTTTGGTTACATTAGTGGGAACCGGCCACTTCATCACATCAACTACCTTCCTCAGGTCGGTGGCTACTCCTGATCCACTGATGATGTGTCCCAAGTAACCAATCTCAGCCATGGCAAAACAACATTTGCTCCTTCTTGCTGACAGCTGGTTCTGTTGCAATATATGTAGGACTGTGTGTAAATGCTTGATGTGATCCTCTCGAGTTTTGCTATATATAAGGATGTCATCAAAAAAGACTAAAATGAACTTCCTCAGATATTGCCCAAAAATATTGTTCATTAGTGACTGGAATGTGGCCGATGCATTGATTAACCCAAATGGCATTACTAGGTATTCATAATGGCCTAAATGAGTTCTGAAGGCCGTCTTGGGAATGTCTTTTTCAACCATCCTAATCTAATGATATCCTAATCTGAGGTCTAACTTTGAGAAGATAGTTGCTCCTTGTAGTTCATCTAGCAAATCTTCTATGATAGGCATGGGAAATTTATTCTTGATTGTCATGGAATTAAGTTGCCTATAATCCACACACATCCTCCAAGAACCATCCTTCTTCCTTACCATTACAGCTGGAGAAGAATATAGGCTTATACTCACTCTGATCTCCTCAGACTCCAATAACTGTTTGATAATACCTTCCATAGCATCTTTCTGATAGTGAGGGATTCTATACGGCCTGATGTTTGGAGGTTCTGTGTTAATTTTCAGTGGAATAGAGTGATCACATTCTCTCCTCAGAGGAAGTCCCTTGGGCTCTTGAAACACCACTTCATACTGCTGTAGTACACTTTGTATCTCTCTTGGTACATCTTCAGATGTTTTGAATTCTTCTTCCTGAATCAGATTCACTTGAATCATATATCCCAACACTTCCTTCCTCATGATCTTCTCTAGTTTACTAGCATCCATAATACAATGCTTATCCGGGTAAGTGTATTCCTTGAAAGTGACTGTTCTGCCCTCCTTGACAATGGTTAGCTCCCGGGTTTTAAGATCCAGGCCAATAAGACTATGGGTGTATATCCAGTTGGCTCCCAGAATAATGTCATAGCTTTTGATTCTTAACAGTTGGAAGGAGTTGGTGAAAGAACATCCTTGTACTGTATACTGAATATTTTCAGTCATAGCATCAGTGCATAACTCTCCTCCCCCTGCTATTGCTACCTTCTTAGCTGGTCGATATTTTAATACACAGTCACTTCTGATAGCAAACTCCATATCCATGAAAGAGTTGGTGCTCCCGCTGTCTACCAACATTACTGCTTTCTTTCCTCCTATGATGGTCATCAACGCAAAGGTAGTAGGTCCAGTACTTGCCTCTACCGCGTGGCTTGATATTGTCATTAGCTGCTCAGTCCCAGGAGCGTCTCCCACATCCACTAGGCTTCCAGGAGCAGTTGCATAGCCTTGCTCTTCGGCTGATTCGGCCTCTTCAACCTTATCTTCGGTGTCCTCCTCTCCTTGCATCAATATGACATGCAATGCTTTTCTCACCTTACACTTTAAGTTATGTCCAGGGGTCCACGGTTCCTTACAGTGCCAACAAGTCCTCTTATTTAACTCTTGTGTATTTGTTCTTCCTCTGTCCATTTCTCCTAGCAGAATTCCCTTAACCAGAGTCACCCGATTACTAGCAGCACTGGTTCTGCTCTTGTTTACTCCCCTTGCTTGACTCGGTCTTCTAGCAGTAGCTGCTTTCTCCTCCAGTTTAGCATACCAGTACGCTTCCAGTAACCCCTTTGGCTGATGGCTACTAACATTGTATTTGATTTCCTCTTTCAACCCCCCAATAAAATAACTCAATAGGAGTGCCTCTTGAAGGTAAGAGTGATCCCTCCTTACCAGTTCCACACACCTCTCAAAGTAATCAATGTACTTACTAACAGTCCCAATGTGTTTCATAGTCTGCAATTTCTCCACCGCCTCATGCGCACTTGCTTCCGAGAAGCGATCAGTTAACAGTGAGCAAAGCTGCTGCCAATTCAGTATTTGCCACACGATCCCGGTTCCTTTAAACCACGTATTAGCCCTTCCGGCAAAATGCCCAGTTGCAATGTTCAGCCATTGTTCCCTAGGAGTACCGGCCATTTCAAAAAATTTCTCACAATGCTCTAACCAACCAATTGGTTCATCACCTGAGAATAAAGGTAGTTCCAATTTGGGCCCTCGAATGATGGCATCTGCATATTGGTGCCCATTGCTGCTGATATTCCACCCCATGTTTCCAGTCGGTATTTGACTCCCTGTCGACCCTCCTGGATTCCAGATTGCAGCCTGACCGGTGTTGGTGTTTAGGCTGGGATGGAGATACATTTGAGTTGCGGGTATTTGGTTTGTGAGCTGCCAATTCCCTGGGGGTACTAGGTTCATACCTCCTCCGTGGCCAAATCCCTGCGCAGCCGTTGGGTGAATCAGGGTTGAATATTGATGTCCTAGCTGATTTCCCTCTGACCGCACCCCCTCATCAACCTGAGCAGTGGTTCTGATTGCCGGTGAAAACACAGGAGGAAAACTTGGGTTTACTGTGTTTGGTTCTACAAAAAATGACTCTGAATTGCCCACTCCCCCATGCTGCTCAAGGTTACAATTTGCTTTCACCAGAATCGGTACTGACCCAGAAGTTCTTTGAAGCACTGAGCTGTAAGACAAATCTACAGACTTGTGCTGTGAATGAGAAATCATACCTGCTTCAGTCACTGTCGGCCACTCCTTGCTGATTTCTGAAGTGCCCGCCTCTGTGTTCGGTACTACTGTTGGAGCAAACTTGGCAAACAGCAACGCTTTGATAGCTGCCACATCTGATTTCAAGGTGTCCAACTGAGCTAATTTCTCTTGGATCTTGACAATCTCAGCCCGATTCTCCATTTCGAGGTCTTCCTCTTCAATCGATCCGTGGGAACGTGTCCGCACCACCATCTACCCCAGATCCACAAGGACGGCTTGAGGGATTTTACCAGCAGCTGAGTAGCTACCAACCTCTCTTCTTCCTTGACTGGATCTTACCGCCGACCTTCAGGTGTTACAGATCTGACCGAACTTAGGAATTTTACGGCAGCAAACCTTCCAGTTGCTCCAACCCTTGCTCGTGCAGACCTCCGCTCCAAGGATGGTGTTGTGCTCTGATACCTAATGTCAGATCCTGAAGTTCAGAACCTGATTTTGGTTGAACTTTCAGATCTGGATGGGATTCGACATTGGAAAGGGAAAGGGAACGAGAACTAGGGTTCTACTCTTACCAACTAAAGACACTAAGAATATGATGTTCTTCGTAGCTTTCTCATTACTCGAGTCACTGGGTTATAAACCCCAGATTAACAGCAAAGTCTGGATTACAACTTAAGGCTTAGCAGACAGCAAATAAACATGACAGAAGCAAGTAGCGACAACATGATGAAGCACAGTGATTACAGAAATTGAAATGGACCATCGGATCTTCTATCTCCCGCTGGTCTTTACATATGAGCCGTCCGTCCTCGGTAAGTGAAGTCGGCAAATCGGTATCAAGGCTGCCGGCTCCCTTTCACAGCTCCTCAGGTGCATCAGTGAGCAAACAAAATTCAGACTGCAGTTTTTCAGTATCTGACACCTCCGTGGCGGCCGAATGCGCGTTTGCAAATGTTGGCGGCGTGAGGTCGCGCCGCGAAGCGGAGCGGCACAGCAACTGAGCCGCTGCGCCGTGCCGCGCCGGTCACCTCGTGCTCGCTGCCTGTGCGGCTGTGCCTGGCCAGGGGGTCGATCGGCCGCGTGCGCTGGGCGCGTTGCACGCCTGTGCTCAGCTGCACCCCCGCGCGACGCCTCATCGCCGGCCGCGCTCAAGACTGGAGTGTTCCAAGGAAGAACAAAACAGTGAAGCCGCGCAGGTTCAACTATGCAGTCAACCTCGGCCCGCATGGATAGTAATACCGGAGCGATGTGCCGGATTTGGATCGAGAGAAATCGACGAGTTCTCCGTGCACCGCAGACGCAGAAAGAACGGACAACATTGTGAGGATGATGATGCTTTCTTTCTGCGTCATTTTGAGCTACGAAAGACGTCGTCACGTTTCCCTTAAAAAAAGATGTTCGTACGTCTTGTGCAATTCACCTTCTACATGCAGCACCGTAAACAATCCAAAACTGTGTGTTATCTCATCCTTTGTGGGAAGGAACGATCTGAACAAACAAATCAAATGTTCAATACAGAAGCACATGTTACGATCGGGGCTAGTGCGCGCGCGCGGAGCGCCGGCTACGATCTGAACAAACAAATCAAATGTTCAATACAGAAGCACATGTTACGATCGGGGCTAGTGCGCGCGCGCGGAGCGCCGGCTACCGTGCCGGTGCGGCGCCGCGGCGGCGGCGGAGCTCGTTTGTGTAGTTGAGGATGGAGTTGAGGCGCTGCAGCTTGAGCTCCTTCCGGAACTGCCGGATGAACAGCTCCGCGCGCGCGTTCACCTCCGCCTTCCCTTCCACCTCCTCTGCTCCCCGCCCGCATGCGCGCGCGCGCCGCTTGACCCCCGCCAGCTTTGCCGGCTCCCTCTCCCTCGGCCTCGCCACCGTATCGGCGACGGCAGCTGGTGGTGCCTGCCGCGCCTGCGCATGACTCTGCCGGGCCAGAGCGTATGCCTCGTCCAAGCTGATGGATTCCTCGTCATCCTCTGCCTCAGTCTCTTCCTCCTCCTCGCTCTCTGACGCCGACTCCGCCGCGTCTGCAGCTGCCGCCGTTGTTGTAACAGGCGCGCTCGGTGCCGCGGTGGTTGCCGACTCCCAGCTTTCTCCGGCTGCTGGTGCTGGCTCGGGTTTGCCGATCTCAGTCGCCACCCTGCTCACCAGCCGCTCCTCCTCTGCTTCCTGCTCCTGGGACGTGTAGTCGTACTGATCTTGGATGTGGCAGAGCTGCGACGCCGGAGACGACGCGACGCCGTAGTCGGCCGCGGAACGGAAGGAGAAGATGTAGATGGACCGGAGGCGCTCCATGACGACGGTCGAGGCGGTGCGAGCGAGCTTTCGCCGTGTTGCCGGCGCACGGCCGCCCTGCTCGCCCCGGGACATGATCGCGATGGCGCCGACGACGATGTTGAAGAAGATGAACCACGCGGCCCCCGGGCTAAGCCACGGCAACATCGGCCACCACCAAAACTCCACCGCCATGGAATCCCGAATCAAACACCTCCCCCTGGATCTCTCTCTCTCTCCGCCTCTCTGCCTCTGTTTCCTTCTTGCTCTTGCTCTGCTCGCTGATGCCGATGGCTCGGGTGAGCTGTGTACGCGTATATATAGGCTCTGAGTCTGCACTGTGAGTCTGCGATGCAGTGACAGCTTCTTGTGGCTGTCAATAAACAATCAAAGGTTGAAGAAAACTCAAAGTGAGAACACCCAGAACGGAAAGCTGTATTTCCGACCGCGCCGCGTACATTCCCCGCGATAAGCAGTACTCCACTGTGGCTTTGCTTGCTGTGCATGTGTGATTCATGCGAGTTGGAACGATTTTTTATCAGGCCAAGTAGGCAGCAACCAGCGCGAAGATTCGCTTCAAGAATTTGACATTAACAATGTTAGTAGCTCCTTTAACTTGCGCGTCCATGCATGCACGCGTGTTGCTCTCGGTCTCGGATGTATTTTAAACCTTAATTACCAGATACTGCACGCCACTCACCTCACTGTTCTTCGTCTATATCTTTTTACCAGTACTGCTTGCTATCAAATCCTCTCTAGACTTTTTTTTGGGGCCGGCTATACTACAGGTGACCAAAGTTTTTAGAAAACGTAGTTATTTTTTCAGTCCATTGCATCACCATTCGATGGCTTCTGTTTTTTTGACCCGTTGTGTTGATTGTTGATGTATCTTTAACGGGCCCACCAGGGTTCAATTTTAGACCCGTTAAGCAGGCCCGTCGTTTTGTTATATGTTGGGGTATTTCTATTGGGTTATTTCTATTGCTTTTTTGGTTGTTTCAATTGTCAATACAACACGACTCTATGTTTTGCCCAAATAAAGATTGCAACACATGACTGGAAAAAAGAGAGGAAAAGACATAAGCCTCGTTAAATGTTTTTTCCCCAAAACACAAAGCAAGTATACCTCATGACTCTTATTAGAGCATGTACAATGGTATAGACAGTTACTGTCTATAACAACTATCAATGTCACCTATAGACAGCACTAAAGATAACTCATACAATGGTACAGACGGCTGCTGTCTTTTTAGTTGTCTTTAGGGCATGTAAATGGTAAGATAACTCATACAATGGTACAGACGGCTGCTGTCTTTTTAGTTGTCTTTAGGGCATGTACAATGGTATAGACAGCTGCTGTCTATAACAACTCTCTATGTCACCTATAGACAGCACTAAAAATAACTCATACAATGGTACAGACAGCTGCTGTCTTTTTAGTTGTTTTTATAGAACTCACAATCTTTTAATGTTTTTCTTATTTCTCATGATACAGTCTGCTACAGGATTGTAGACAACATCTTTCTCTCTCTTCATTCTCTTTCATCCACGTCAGCAAAAATCCTACGTGGTAGCGACTATAGACGGCTAACATAAGCCTATTGTGCATGCTCTTATAGAACACACAATCTTTTAATGATTTTCTTGTTTCTTGTGCTATAGTCGACTACAGGATTGTAGACATCATCTTTCTCTCTCTTCATTCTCTTTCATCCACGTCAGCAAAAATCCTACATGGTAATGACTATAGACGGCTGACATAAACCCATTGTACATGCTTTTAACCCTAACTCCAAAAACATATATACAGGAAGAGAGAGATCAAACAAAAAGGGAAAAAGGAAACAAAGGAAGAACACTAGTGGCAAAAAAAAAAAGAAGAAAGAGATTGATGGGATAAAAAATAGCACAAGAAAAAAAATCCAAGTTACTAACACTTGACTGTGCTTATGGGCATACTTCCTCGTGCTCTTCTACTAATGATCTACATTCGCTTGCCCCTAATTTATCTCTATTTATCACACTTACGACTATTTTTTGGCATACACCTTGTGGTTATGATCATTGTTGCATTTCTGGAAATATGTGCTAAGAGCACCTTCTGTTCGTTTTTCTTCGGGAGTACTCATAGACCATTGCTCCTGAAAAAGAATATAACACCAAATTCATCACTAATTTGTTGAGCATAATAAGAAAGCAACATATCCAAAAACAAAAAATAAGACAATTATTGTTGTGACATTGAAGATCTTGAATCACACTTCAGGAAAAAAAAATTCAACACCTGACTTCTCTTGCACTTTTGGAGAAGAAAAGAACATAAAATAAGCTATTTCTTCTGACCTATTGCTTTATGTATAACTCAATTTCAACATTATTAGGGGCATAGGTTAAAAAGTGCATGAACTATATGAACTACACAGAGGCTATGCTGATACAACTCCATAAAGATACTCAGTACAGCTATAGCTCACTTCATACATTTGAACTAATGAATACTAGGAGATATGACAGATAGGGGGACACCATATTGTTATGGAGATAATATAAGAGGATATCAAGAGCTAGTTAAGAAAACAGAACAAAATTAGAAGATTACACACTTTGGATAGAATAAAGTGCTTAGAAGACTGGGCAAATAGCTCACACTGTTCAGGAAATATTACATCACAAATGCCAGCATTATAGTAAGAGTTAGCCAATATTACATCACAACGGAAGATAATTGTTACCTGAATAAAGGTATAACTTCTAAATCTTCTTCAGTTCCTTGCTAGTTTTTGCATGCCTAACTGTTACCATGCCAGTATTATAGGAAGAGTTAGCCAACTAAATACAGTATAACACATTATGGGTATTTTACCTTAAATTTTTCAAAACATGAACTAAAAATAACTGCACATATGACTCTCAATGTTGAGTGCACATATTGGTCTCAACTTAATTTGGTCAGTAAGTTAGTAAAACAACTTAAATTAGTCAAGAAAGCAGTATGATACATGTTCTGTGCTAGACAAAATCAGAAAATTCTTTTTGGTTACACAACTAAGCATTTTTTGAAATAACAAAATCAGAGACATAGACAAAAATAATTAATCTAAACTAGATAAAAAAAGTTATGATTTATGAACCATAATCGAGCCTGTGCTGGGCCAAGCGGATAGACAAAAATAATTAATCTAACATAGACAAAAAAGCTATGATTTATGAACCGTAATCGAGATTGTGTCATGCTGGGCCGGACGGTCTATTTGGACACCACTAGATAACTACACACGTGCTGCCAATCAGACAAAAGTGGAAAATGCTACCAAGCTGGATGGTAAATACCACAATGGCACAATGGCTTGTTTGGATGGATAGGGATTAGACATAATTCCTGGTTTGCGAGCTTTTGTCTGTAGCTCGGGGAACAACTTGCTTTTACATGGGTCAACACGTGAACATCGAATTACATGGCGCCGCGTTAGAAAGTGGCGTCCCGTCCAGCGACCAGCGTACTCGGTAATTGGCTATCCTTGTCAGTTGTCACCGTCGATCTGCCGGTGCGCGTAGACACGCAGGGCTGCAGGGGCATGGAAATTGGGAAGCATGCAAGAAACTTACCCTTGCTAGGTTGGTCGAACAGGTAAGGCGTCGGCTGGAACGCGGAATGTTTTTTAGATTTTTGTAAAAATATGAATTGTTTTCGGTGAAATTCTTACGTTTTAAGTGAGATCTAATTTTTTCATAAATATTTTATAAGCCCGCGAAAAATGTTTATCATTTTCTGATTAGTAAGATTCCTATGTTTTAAACATGGCGATTTTCATTTTGCTAAATGAGCACCCATCGGAGCCGATGGTTTGTATTTTTTTTAAAGACCGTTTGTAAATGTTCGAGTCTTCCAAAAAAAAATCAAGAAATATTTTTTTCCAATATTTCAAGAAGATTGACTATATATCAACCGTCTATAAAGTGCTTATATTATGGTCTTCTGGGTAAGTTGGTTGGTTTGATATATACATTGTGCTATGTGATGTTAGTTGTTGGAGCCGGCGGTTTGTATTTTTTTATTTAAAAAAGACCGTTTGTAAATGTTCAAGTCTTCCAAAAAAACTCAAGAAATACTTTTTTCAATATTTCAAAAGGTTTGTCTATATAACAGCAGTCTATAAAATGCTTATATTATGGTCTTCTGGGTAATTTGGTTGGTTTGATACATCGTGCTATCTGCTGTTAGCTGCTGGAGCAAGTGGTTTGTAATTTTTTTTTAAAAAAATAGACCGTTTGTAAATGTTCAAGTATTCCAAAAAATCTCAAGAGATATTTTTTCCAATATTTAAAAAGGATTATATATATAACAGCAGTCTATAAAATGCTTATATTATGGTCTTCTGAGTAATTCAGTTGGTTTGATACATTGTGCTATGCGATGTTAGCTGTTGCTCGGTGTGAGGAAAACGTGAGGAGTTGTTTAATACCACCTATTAGGGGCTAGCCTCGTGTTCCTTTCTTTTCTTCATTTCGGACAGCCTTTCGGTCCGGAATGGAGTCCACACTGGAATGCAGTTCTCCATTTGGTCCGTTCCTTTTTCTTTACAGAAAGGTTAAAGGCTTAAGGCGATGCGATGCTTAGCATGTTATTGAATTATACTCCATTTTGGTAGCACCACACATAATTGGCAGTGCATGGCTCCAGTCCTCTCCAGCCTCGAAATGTAGGTGTCTTCTTCTTCTTAATGGTAAGGTATCCGGTTCCTCCTAGATATTCTTGTTCTTGTACATGGTGCATGCATGCACGGAGGATGGAAGATAGATGAGACCGGGATGGTTTTCAAATGGATCCCAACTCAGATGTTGTTATGTGTGCTTTTTTTTTTTCTGAGGTCCCATTTGAAACACGGGAATATTTCCTAATTTCTAGGGGAATTGAACTGTTTCATATGAAATTCATGCAAAATTCCTACGTTCCAACAAACGGGGCTAAGATGTCATGCATGTAGTGTTTAATGCAAGGATCAAAGAACCGTTTTCGGAGGGAATCCTGACTGGCCGGCGGTAACGGTAACTGGCTGGTTACCGGAATTCCCGAAAAAATTCCGAATGAAATTCGCATGAATTTGTTTAAAAATCGGCCGAATTTTAAAAATTAAAAATTAAATTTGCTAAACCGGAAAGAAATCAGTCGTGATTGGTTCTCCCGGTCCCCACCGGTAAGACCGGTTACCGCCGGGGAGGTAACCAGCCAGGATTTTTTCCCCTGGTTTGATGTAATTTGAATGGGTTATATAAGCCCTTGTTATTCCAAGCCTGGCCAGCCCCAACCACGGTCACGGCTAGGCTAAAAATGGTTAGGTCTAGTTTCACGCATGTAGTGATTGTTTCATCGTTCTATATTGAGTATGCTCAAAAAGTATTTTAGTAGAGTATGCTGAAAGAATTAGTTTTTTTTCCTCCATATGTTCACTGTTGCAGCTGCGATATCCTGAACTTCAACTAGACCTGGACCTCACCCAAGAAGGAAATCGTCGTCCTCATGATCCATCGAATTGGTGGGTAGTCAAACTGGTGCTAAGTGCTAATTAAGACATAAATCTTTGAGCTGGCATGACATGGGAAATTATTGTGAAAAGTCTAAAAGAAATGGTAAAGGCAAAGAGAAGAACGTACTGTCTGGTGGCTGTGCGTCCATTGCCAACAAAGGCATGCATCAGACATGGTTTTGTAACATTTGATTCGGATTTTAGCACTTCAGATTGGGATTTGTTTTGTAGAAAAAATGAACTTTCAACTGCAATTTAAGATATTTTCAATTGGAGCTTAAGAATTTTCAATTGAGATTCAAAAAATTGACCTTTTGAATGAAATTTAAGAAAGTTTTAATTGAGTTTCGAGGGAAATATTTTTACGAACTCTCAAATGGGGTTTAAGAACCCCTGCATGGGGTTGCGGCAGCGATTGGTGACCATTATAGTGTAGTGCAATGCAATTTGTATAGGGTGTGTTTAGTTGCCTGTATGTCCTCAGTCTAGCCCATATATGTCATCCAAGCTGAACCTAACCAGACTGAGTGAATGCAATGATGAGTTGTTTGGTTGCCTGATTCTGTTGGGTCAGACTGTGCCGAGATGTTGTTTGGTTGCCTGTCTCTGACGCGGGAGAAGGTAAATAGACTCACCAGCGCTGGCTAGCCTACATGCGCTCAGCCTGGCTGAGAAAGGAAGCTCGAATCGAGCGTTTCCCTTGGGCCTGACCCAAGAGGGAATCTTGCATTCACTCAGCCAGGCTCACCCACCCAACTAGGCAACCAAACATCCAAAAATTTGCATCTACTTATGCGAACCAACCCTATGCAGGCAACCAAACACGCCTATAGGGATTTGATAAGCACCAACGTAAGATTTGGGGGCAATAACCACCTAAACCTAGGGTTCAGGCAAGAGTGGTGGGCCAAAAGAAGTCCATACCGTGCTAAACACTAGCGAGCCATGTGTGTGCTGGGGGAGCCAGTGATGGGCCATCTCCAAGGCTGGGCCGACTCTCTCTAGTCTAACTCTTCTATCATTTGAATTTTTGGTAATTTCTTATTGAAGCTTCTATGGATTTTGGTCCTAGGCTTCGTGCTATAGCTTACCCAGCCTAAGGCCCAGATGTGCCCCGAGGGAGGGGGAGGGGGTTGAGAAAATGGGAGTGGGAAGTGGGAAGGATGCGCCCCCAATAGAAGAAAACGAGATCCAACGGTTACTACAAATATTTTGCTTCTAACTTTAGGCAGCCGTTCACCCAAAATATAGAATTAGTTGGCGTGTCAAAAAGTGAATTGGGAAGCATGCAGCACCATATTGACCATGGACAAACAAAACCAAATTAACGAACACAATAACCACATACTTATTTGGCTGTAGACTAACTACGAGGCTATGTTGTGTGCACGATGATCGAGTGCTCCTTCATTACCTTGTTAAGCTCAAACGAATGAGATCGAGATACATCATTATTTGGCTATAGACTAATTACAATGCCAAATCTCCACACCATATCATTAGCAAAAGGAAAAGGTTCAATTTACAACCTTGAATTCTGGCATCGGTTTGATTTTCAATCCTGAAACTCTGAAACCGTTATCAAACCTCGAACTATATAAACCGTCCAACCCCCTACCCCCACACTCAAACCAGGGTCGTTTCGTCTAACGTGGACGTGGTACCGACGCGCTGACTTCAACATCCACATACATGTCCACATCAGCAACCACGTCCTTCTTCCTCTCTCTCTCTCTCTCTCACCTTCTCTCCCATTCTCTCCCCCGGATCTCATCACCATGGACCATGGCGCCTCCACCCCACCTCCTCCTGTCGCCTCTCATCCTCCTGTCGCCTCCCTCTTCTCGCTACACCGGTAACACTACTTAATAGTTGGCCTACGTGCATATATGATGTCATGCATTGCATAATTTGCACAAATGCACCTAAGCCACTGTTTCTACAAAAGATTTTGTTCATGCAATGTCCATCAATTTTTCTAATTAATGTCTAAATAATTTGTCCATATGCATACAGCACACCATTGAAGTATTGAGTACACCTAGTGTTAGAGCATAAGCTTGTGGTGGTCGAAGTATTGAGTTCAAGTTCTTGGTATCTTTCTGAAATCAAAGACACTTGTATCCTCGTTTTTGAACCGGTTTCACCTAGTCCACATCACAAAAAACAGAGGAAGCAGACACGCAGATAGGAAAACAATGTGAAGAGAGAGAGGATCTGACGCGTCAAAAACATATATAGTTGATTAGTGTTAAAGATAGAGTTGTATTCTTAGAGATGGAGTTAGTTTGTATTCTAACCATCTCCTGTAATATCTCTCTCTCTGTATCCCAGTTGTCACTGAATCTGTGTTTCGGTTATCACCGATCTCTTGTAGCCGATACGGCAAAGTCTGAGTATATAAACACAGGGTACAACAGAGTCCCCATCACGGGTTCTCTCTAAAACCAATCTACTACTCGTCTCTTTTCATGGTATCAGAGCACCGGTCCATTGCCCCAACCGTGATGATATCAGGAACTGGCTTTGGCTCCGGTTCCATCTCTGCTTTCGTCATGGCAGGAACTGTTTCGACATCTGCCGGTCTCCTGCCAATTCCTTCAGCTCCCTCTTTTGGTCATTTGATCAACGTGAGGTTGAGCAAGGAGAACTATCTCCTGTGGAAGGCACAATTTCTACTGTACCTTCGTAGCCAACAGCTCCTGGGCTACGTAGATGGATCGGTGGAAACGCCAGAGAAGATGATCACGTGCTCAACAGACGGTGTTGTGGTCATGGAGGTCAATCCGGCATATGAACGGTGGCTCCAACAAGACTAGATGGTCCTCAGTGGAATGTACTTGCGAATGTACTTGCGCAGGTTCTTCTGCTGACTACTGCTCAAGAAGTTTGGCAGGACCTGGATTGGATGTTCTCATCCGGCAGCTCGAGGGCTCGGGTGATGCAGATTTGTCGTTAGCTCGCATCTCTGCAGAAGGACACCGGTGCCACAGAGTACTTCAACAAGGTGAAAAATTTGGCGGACACGCTGGCTACGCTTGGGCATCTGCTCAACGATGATGAGATTGCCACCTATCTCTTCACCGGACTCAACAACGACTATGATCCACTGGTTACATCTTTAACCATGCGGGTTGAGCCGGTTTCACTCAACGAAGTGTATGCTCACTTCATGGCGTTTGAGATACGTCTTGAGCAAAACAATCTTCTAGTCCAAGGACAAAGCCAGGTTGCTACGGTGAACCAGATCACAGCGAACTCAGCATCACGTGGCAACTGTGGTGGACGAGGCAAAAACCGCGGTGGCTGCAACAACCAGTCGTCGTCATCAAACACTGGAGGCCGTGGACAGTACCAGTACAACTCCGGGGGCGGTAATCGCCCTACATGTCAAGTTTGCGGCAAGGTCGGGCACGTAGCACTAAAGTGTTATCATCGCTTCAACCATTCATATCAATACGAAGATAGCCGTGTAGCTGCTGTTGCTGCCACTCAATCCTATGCTGTCGACGCAAATTGGTACACCGACACTGGAGCCACAGGTCACATCACTAGTGATCTTGATCGGCTCACTGTAAAGGACAAGTACAATGGAAAGGATCAGGTACAAGCAGCCAATGGTGCAAGTATGCTCATCACTCACATTGGTCATTCGAAATTTCATACCCCACATCTTGATTTGAATCTGAACAATATTCTTCATGTGCTTAAAGCTTGTAGACATCTCCTTTCGGTCCACAAGTTTTCTAAAGATAACAATGTTTATTTTGAGTTTCATCCTGATTATTTCCTTATTAAGGATCGAGCCACGAAGACGGTTCTGCTTCGAGGGCGATGTGAGGGTGGCCTATACCCCTTGCTTCCAAGCCAAGCTCCTGTTCTGAAATCTGCCTTTTTCGGTGTCAAACCAACTCAAGATCAATGGTATTGTCGTTTAGGGCATCCATCGTCATCTATTATTCAACATGTTCTTTTGCAAAAATAATTTGCCATGTTCTGGTAACTCTAGTCAAACATTAGTTTGTGATGCTTGTCAAAGGGGCAAAAGTCATCAATTGCCTTATTATTCTTCGAACACTTTTTTTTCTTCTCCATTAGAGCTTGTTTACTCTGATGTTTGGGGTCCCGCTCCCATCTCTGTCGGTGGTTTTAAATACTATGTCAATTTCGTTGATGCCTTTAGCAAATTCACATGGATCTATCTATTGAAAAATAGGAGTGAAGTGTTCTCTATTTTCATGCTATTCCAGTCTCATGTTGAGCATCTCTTGGCTAAAAAAATAATCTGCATGCAAACCGATTTTGGTGGTGAATATCAAAAATTACACACCTTCTTTAATCGTGTTGGCATCTCCCATCATGTTTCTTGTCCTCGTGCACATCAACAAAATGGTGCCACCAAATGTAAACATAGGCACATTGTTGACATTGGGCTGTCCTTATTAGCTCATGCAACTATGCCTATTAAAATTTGGGATGAGGCCTTCATTACCTCTTGTTTTCTCATCAACCGCACTCCTAGCAAAGTTGTCAACCTTGATACTCCGCTTCATCGTTTGCTCGGACTCTAACTAGATTATTCTTCTCTTAGAACCTTTGGCTGTGTGTGTTGGCCGAATCTCCGGCCTTACAACAAACACAAGCTTGAATTTCGTTCCTCCCAGTGTGTGTTCTTGGGGTACAGTCCCATACATAAAGGCTACAAATGCTTACACCTTTCGACCAGACACATTTACATGTCTTGCGATGTCGTTTTCGATGAAAGAATTTTTCCTTTCTCTCAGCTATCCTCTCCACCGGCCAATACACCTTCTCTGCAGCCCGTTTTGCTTCCTATCACAACGACACATCTGTAACACCCTGGCTATGCGGAAGCTAAACTGTTACCTAAAAGACTAACATACAACAAACTAAACGGAATAATTTCAACCATCTTTCAAATATAACATAAAAAGATCAATATTTAGTAGAATGAATATAAGAATTGAATCAGAATTCGACAACAATTCAATCTCAAGCACCCAATCATATTAAATCAATTATGATAACACTATCAAGAGTCTATACGAAGATCATTAAGCCATTACTAATTCAACCATATCTTGAAGAATGATACTATCAATCATCAACATCTATTTAAACCTTTAACCAATCATTCATTCATGAATGACATAAAGTTAATATTCAATACTAGCACAATCTATGAGTTACTCAATAGAAGCATAGCAACTAACAATTGAACATAAATCACTTCATAAAGTCTTCTCATTAACAACTAAGTTAAAGCAGTCCAACATTACTAAACTCAAGCAGATAATGACCAAATAGCTACATCTAAAGCATCGTTAACCAATCAAGCCATGGGAATGATAAAATAATCGAAATCAAACTGTCTAGTCCAACGAATGAACTTAAGTGAACTTAAGCAATGAGGAATTAAGAACATAGCGGGGTCATCCATGATCACTATCAAAACATCCACCACGAAGGATGGTCACAAAACGGAAACTAAAGCAGTTATCAAGAGTATGAATTGTGGATAATTGGACTATGTTACTCATTGTGGTTTGTATTTATGTGATGTGCACCATGTCTACCCCCATCCCATGCATGTCGCTGCCTCGAGAGGTACCTAGCAAGCACAACACAGCAAGTGTGAGTCCACGACTCAGCAAAGTGCAATAGCAAATCAAATATAACATCATAAGTAGTTAAAGGGAATAAATGATCCTATCATGAATCACAGCGTTATATACCACAAATCCATCTCTTATGATAGCATCATAAGTAGTCAAAGGGAACAAACAATTCCATCATGAACACATCATTATATGCTAAACAGACAAATCCACATCTTGTGCAAAAATGCAATGACATGTCATGAATGCACATTCTTCACATTTTAGCAATTACCAGTAATGCCAAGTAGTGTATCCGTCGATACATACTCTAGGCCTGTGCTCTCTAGGCACAGGGATCCAAAGCCCACACTCCTTGAGTGTGGGGACCAGGCCCGTCCAATGCATGACGGGGATCCAAAACACATTTAAGGCCTGTGCCCTCAAGGCACAGGGATCCAATGCCATGATGCAGAATGTAAAGCATGATATCAACACATCATGAAAATTAATGCTCATCAACATTATCAACTTAAAGTTTCATCATTAAACCATGGCATTCATGCTCATCAACATTACCAATCAGTAAGCATCATCAATCAACTAAGGCATTCAGGCTCATCAACATTACCAATCAGTAAGCATCATCAATCAACTAAGGCATTCATCAAGTATGTAATATAACAACTCATTGATAATACTTGCACTTGCCTTAACCGAGAGACGAAAGGCAAAAAGGCAAAATGCCCTAACACCGGGGTTCACCACCACCTCATGCACTGGTTGCAGCACCTTCACCAGCACGAACCAACCCACAACCATCATCGCACTATGCCCCACTCCCATCCATCTCTTTCCCTTAGAGTTGCATACACAAGAACATGCACTCCACGTACAGATTCCATTGAAGCTAGCTTTTACCAAGCCATCAAGGAAGGTAAACATCACTTAGAATTCGAAGCAAGTAATAATAAATATGCTAATTTATCATTCAGTTGACGGCTATGCTCACAATAATAGTCTGAATGAATTCCACCATTCCTACTCGTCTGCTACTTCACTCGTCTGATCATTCTTTACTTTGTCATGACCTTTGTCCATAGGTTCAGACTTCTCCAGAGGCATCCTAAGCCACAACTGCATATTGGTTAGGCCTTGCAAGATATGATTCACAACTCTAGCATAGTTGGCACAAGAAGATCCCTTAGGAGGAGGAGGAGGAACACATGCCTGCAAGGAGAGATGAGACGCCCATGTGACCTCTTGTTTTAGCGTGATCTCCGAATCCAACTGGAGCTGCTCATCCTCTGAAGGATGTCATTGCCCCTCAACCGCACTGAACCAAGCATTCCTCTTGGGAGAGCCACAAGGGGCGAACACCTGGTCGGCGCAGGCGGCACTCGGCTTGTCTGCGATGATGCGGGAGCCACATGAGGTCTCCACCTCCAGGCCATCCTCCACGGAGGCCAGCGCCACGCCAGCGCCGGCACGCCGGAGGACACCTGCCAGGATGACCGCCTCCATCTCCTCTGTGCCCATGGCGATAGGAACGAGAACCTTCTTCTTGGGAGGGAACAGCGACGAGACGGTCGCTGCGGCGGCGGAGAGCGAGGGGGCGGCCCGTGTCACGGGGCGGAATGGCGGTGGCCGAGAAATGGGAGCCTTGAGAGTTCGATGGATCGGCGTGGAGGCGGCTTGAGAGAAGCCAGGCGTGGGCGCGGCGGAAGAGAGGCGTTGGGGGAGGCGAGCCGTGCCAGGGAAGCAGGAGAGAGAGGACAGGGAGGCGGCTGCTCAACGAGGGAGAGGGAGGAGCTGAGCCTCGCCCCAGGCCATCGGCAGCGCCATAGGGAAAAATGGGGAGGCGGCTGCACAGGGAAGGGTAGGGGCAAAATGGGGCAGCTAAGGTTCACCTCCATCTGGCTCTCTTAAATGCTAGTTAGTCCCCCACATGGGCCTTAGGGCCATGGGCTGAAGGCCCAGGTTCCTTTCCAAACCTAATTTTTTTGAAATTCAACTAAATAATTCTATTTAATTTCGTCTCTAATTCATTTTATTCTCTATTGACTGAACGAGATATTACAACATCCTTTTCTACAATTTTAATGGCTGGACTAACTGCGGGTATTGGTCCGGACTGATCAGACCTCCGGACTGAGTGTCCCGGTCAGCTTTTTCCAGAGAAGGGGGTTTTTCGTATTTTGCTTTAATTCTTGAGGCCGGACTAACCGCCGGCATAGGACCGGACTGACCGGACCTTCGGGTCAAGAAGCCGGTCAACTTTTTCCAGAGAAGTGCTTTTCGTGTTTTGCTACTAATTCACTAAGGCCGGACTGACCGTAGGTGTCGTCCTAGACTGACCGCACCCCCGGGTTGGCAATATGGTCAAGATTTTCCAGTAGCATGTTTTTCTCTAGAGTAGATTTCTTGTAGACCGGTCTGATTGGACTTATAATGGCGGTCTGACTGGACTTACTGTAATGGCTATTTTCTGTGCATTTAATACTTAGAAGTTCGTAGCAGTCGACCGTTATTTCCTAGTCTGGACTGACCAGCCAAATGCCTGCGGTCTGACCGGACCTGCTGATCTTTTGGGGATTTCGTGCTCCAATGGTTAGCACAGTGGGTGGAGACTATAAATACCTCACCCACTATTGCTAGAGGGTCTTAATGAACCTCATTGAATACATTTGAGCCCTTTGCTTGGTCTTCCACTCCTTGATAGCATTAAAATCTTCTTACAAAGGTTGTTGAGGTTTTTCCAAGTGCGTCGATTAGGGTTTAATCTTTGTGGCACTTGAGCATCTTCAAGCGAATAATCTTTGGTCTGTTACTCTTGGAGATTGCCATCTCCCAGACGGTTCGGAGTTGCGTCGGTGATCTTCTCAAAGGAGATTGTGAGAAGACCCGGGCATTTGTGAAGGTTGGAGCTCGCCTATCCGGAGTGGAGAAGAGCTACCATTAGTGATCGAGGGAAGTGCTTGTGTGAAGCTGGTTTGGGTTGATCAAGCTTCCTCAATGTAGATTAGTGGAGACCGGCAAGTCTCCGAGACCACGGGAAAACATCGTTTGTCTCCCTAGTATGGTTTATTCTCTCGCTCTTTACTTTGTGCATTTATGCTTATAAGCTAGTTGTTTATCTTGTTTAGATTGTTTAGCTTGTCTTGATAGTGTAGTGTTCTTAGAAAGCCTTAGACCTTTTAGGTCTTATCTTGTGAAATTGTATTTCATAGCTTTAACTTAGGTAAAATCTGTTTTTAGCCAAAAGAATTTAAAACATGCCTATTCACCTCCTCTAGTCGGTTATCCTTGATCCTACAAGTGGTATCAGAGCTTGGTCTCTCATCTATTAGGTTTTACCGCCTAAAGAGAAAAGATTGACTAGTGAGGATTTCTACATAGGTAAAGCACATCAATTTGATGGCACAAATTATGCTTATTGGAAGGTCCGTATGACCATTTATCTTAAAGCCATGAGTTCTAGCATTTGGAAAATTGTAGGAGATGGTTTCGTTATGCCTATTGATCCAAACAATCTTACCCCATGAGATGAACGAAATGCTCTCTTAAATGCTCATGTAATGAATGCTCTTTATGAAACCTTAAACGTGGATGAATTCAATAGAGCGAGTTCGCTTGAGACGGCTCATGATATTTGAAAAACTCTCTTTGAAATTCATAAAGGAACATTCGCGGTTAAGGAGGCCAAATTGCATATGCTTAAAATCAAATATGAGACATTTGTTATATTACCACATGAAAACATAAATAAAATGTATTCAAGATTGAATAACTTAGTTAATGAACTTAAATATCTTGGTTCATCTCTAACCAATCTTAATATTGTGAGAAAAATGCTTAGGGCTCTACCGGACAAGTATGAAACATTGGTGACTTTATTTCTAAATTCTTACGAATTGTCAAGAATGACTCCTACCAGTCTTTTGAAAAATTTTATCACCAATGAGCTTTACAAGAAAGACAAGGAAGAACTATTAGAACAAGTTACATCTAAGAAGAAAAATATTGCTTTCAAAGCAAAGGCGAAATCAATTGATGGAAATATTGAAAGTGAAGATGATGATGATTCCGATGAAGAGATGGCTCTATTTGTGAGAAGAATGAGCAAGTTTATGAAAAGAGGCTCAAACTGAAGTTCCAATTTCAACAAAGGTCAATCCTCAAACAAAAATCGCTACACCAATATTATATGTTATGAGTGTGAGGAGAAGGGCTATATTGCATCTCATTTCCAAGCAAGAAGGATGAAAAATCCCAATCATTCCAAAAAAAGGACTGCAATAGCAAGAAGAATCTTTTCAAGAAACTCCACAAGAATGGCAATGGTGAAGCTCACATTGGAGAATGGAACTCCGATGAAGACTCTTCGGACTTCGACTCCGGAGAAGATGAATCCCCAAGAAAGAGAGAGCTTGCCGGAATTGCCATCAAAGAGGCTCCATCATTATTCTCTACACCCCATTGTCTCATAGCAAAAGGGAAACAAAAGGTAACAAACGATACAAATGATGATCCTACTTATGATGAGATAATGGATATGCTAGAGGAATTGAATACATATCTTGGTAAGGAGAAGTCAAAATATAAAATCTTGAAGATGGAATTTCTTTCTCTCAAAGACTCTTATGAGGAGTTAAAGGAAGCTCATGAAATTCTCCTTATCAAGGATCATCAAAGTCTCACATAGATGTAGGCATTACTTGTGATATTCTTTATGACATAAATTGCTTAAATGTTGCATCTAGGACTAGCATATCTACCTCATGTGATAATTTGATTGCCATGCCTTGTAGCTCTAAAATTGATAATATTGCTTGCATGGATTTGAAAATTGATCATCCTCTTGTTATTAAGAATCATGAGCTCAAAGAACAAGTAACCAAGCTAAGTAAGAGCTTAGATAGATGCTTCAAGGGTAAAGCCACTCTTGACAAAATCTTGAGTGAGCAAAGGTGCTCTTACAACAAGAAGGGACTTGGTTTCATTCCTAAGAAAGGAAAAAAAGGCCAATCTACAATGCAACAAGGCTTGTAAAGAAAAATGATAACTTATGCTACAAATGTCATAATATAGGGCATTTAGCCAAAGATTGCACAATTCATAGCTCATCTAAATCCTTTGTATTTGAATCTTGTTCTATGCTTAAGAAATCAAAGGATGGTAGAATTGTAGCTAAATTTATTGGGACTCCTATATTTGGAAATAAAAAGAATGCCATTTCGGTGCCCAAAACCTTGGTATCTAACCTCCAAGGATCCAAACAAATTTGGGTACGTATAACTTTGTTTTGTAGGTGAACTACAAGACCAGTGGAAGACATTGGGTACTTGATAGTGGGTGTACCCAACACATGACCGGAGACCAGAAAATGTTCACCTCTTTTGAAAACGGAAAAGGAGAAAATGAAAAGATCACTTTTGGTGACAATAGAAAGGGAAAGGTAATATGATTAGATAAAATCGCTATATCCAATGATCTTTCTATTTTTAATGTATCATTAGTTGAATATCTTAATTTTAACTTGCTATCGGTAGCACAAATTTGTGATCTTGGACTTTCTTGCATTTTCTCTCAAGAAGGTGTTTCTATTTCAAATGAAAAATATAACTCTTTGGTATTCAAAGGTTTTCATTTTGGCAATCTTTATTTGGTTGATTTTTCATCAAGTGATTCTTGCCTCAAAACTTGTTTAATTGCAAAAACCTCATTTGGTTGGCTTTGGCATCGAAGGCTTGCTCATGTAGGAATGATTCAACTTAAAAAGCTTTTCAAACATGATTTAGTTGTGAGCTTGAAAGATGTGAAGTTTGAGAAAGATAAGCTATATAGTGCTTGTCAAGCCGGCAAGCAAGTTGCTAGTTCTCATCCATCAAAAAGTATCATGTCCACCTATAGACCATTGAAGCTCTTACATATGAACTTGTTTGGGCCAACAACCTATAAGAGCATTGGAGAAAATAGTTATTGTCTTGTGATTGTGGATGATCACTCAAGATATACTTGGGTTTTATTTTTACATGATAAAAGCGAAACCTACGGTATTTTAAAAAACTTCTCAAAAATGGCCCAAAATTAATTTGATTTTAAGTTGAAGAAAATTTGAAGTGACAATGGTTCCGAATTCAAAAACACCAAGATTGAGGACTATTGTGATGAACTTGGAATAAAGTATGAATTATCTGCTACCTACACTTCGGAACAAAATGGAGTTGTAGAAAGGAAAAATCGAACATTGATTGAGATGGCTAGGACAATGCTTGATGAGTATAATACTTTCGATAATTTTTAGGCGGAAGCCATCAACACCGCATGTCATGCCATAAAGTATCTTTATTTGCATCGCCTTCTTAAAAAGACATCTTATGAACTCTTTGTTGGAAGAAAACCAAATATTTCTTATTTCTGAGTTTTTGGTTGCAAATATTTTATCTTAAGAAAAGGAGTTCGTCTCTTAAAATTTCAAAGTCGTTGCCATGTTGGTTTTCTCTTTGGTTATTCATCAAATAGTAAAGCTTATCGCATCTTCAATTAAGCAACCGGTATAGTTGAGGAGACGTGTGATGTTCAATTTGATGAGACTAATAGCTCTCAAGAAGAGTAAGAAAACTTGGATGATGTAGGTGATGAAGGCTTGAGACAAGCAATGAAAAATATGACATTAGGGTATATCAAGCCGAAAGAAGACAATGATGATCCATCTTCTTCTATTCAAGTTGAACCTCCTACTTCCGCTACGCCTAGTCAAGATCAAGTTGAACAAGTGGAAGATGGACAAGCACCGGTCATTCATCCAAAAATTCACAATGCCATTGCAAAAGATCACCCCATTGATCAAATTTTGGGTGACGTTAGTAAGGGTGTTCTAACTCGATCCCGTGTTGCTTCATTTTGTGAACATTACTCATTTGTTTCCTCCATTGAGCCAAAGTATGTAGAAGAAGTGTTAGATGATCTGGATTGGGCAAATGCTATGCCTGAAGAGTTGAACAACTTTGTTCGCAACGATGTTTGGATGCTTGTTGAAAGACCCAAGGATCACAACGTGATTGGCATGAAATGGATATTTAGGAACAAACAAGATAAAAATAGAGTTGTGGTAAGAAACAAGGCAAGGTTAATAGCACAAGGATATACTCAAGTTGATGGTTTGGATTTTGGTGAAACTTTTGCTCCCGTAGCTAGATTAGAAGCTATTCGTATCTTGCTTGCATTTGCATTATGTTTTGAAATAAAACCTTTTCAAATGGATGTAAAGAGTGCTTTTTCTAAATGGTAAAATTTTCGAACTTGTTTTTGTTGAACAACCACCCAGTTTTGAGGATCCTAAAAATTCTAACCATGTTTATAAACTTTCAAAGGCTCTCTATGGTCTCAAACAAGCTCCTAGAGCTTGGTATGAACGAGTTAGAGATTTCTTTGTTTCAAAATGTTTCAAAATTGGGAAAGTTGACACCACTCTTTTCACAAAAATCATTGATGATGAATTTTTTGTTTGTCAAATTTATGTTGATGATATCATTTTTGGTTCTACTAATCAAGAGTTTTGCAAAGAACTTGATGATACGATGTCAAGGTAATTTGATATGTTAATGATTGGAGAACTTAGTTTCTTCCTTGGACTTCAAATCAAGCAACTCAAGGATGTGACATTCATAAGAAGAGGAAAGCATCTTTAGATGGAGAATCACAAGAGGAGGAAAGCAGCTCAGCAGTTCAGTTCAGAAGGATTTTCTAGGCCCAGGACCTCCCAACCTCAGCAAAAGAGACCTACGACCTCCTCCCCTTCTAGACCTCCAGTGCAGACCAGACATCTTGCCACCTCTAGTCCTTGAGGGACCTCTCCAGGAGGTCATTTTCAGAAGAAGCCATCCTGAACTACTGCAGCAGGAGTCACTTGCTTTTATTGTAGTAAAATTGGGCACTATGCCAATAAGTGCCCAAAGAAGCTGCAAGCAGCGACCACTACTACAACCCGGCCAAGTCCAGGAGTTTCGGTATCCAGCAGCAATTCAAATGTGAAGCCTTCGGTCTAGTATATCAAGGGACATCTGAATCATGTCACAGCCGAAGAAGCTCAGACTGCATCGGACGTAGTCCTTGGTACGTTTCTTGTTAATTCCGTACCAGCATTAGTTCTTTTTTTATTCCGGAGCTTCTCATTCATTTGTTTCGACTAAGTTTGTGGGTAGTAATGGGTTATCTATACCCCCTTTAGCTAGCCCTATGCTGATCCACTCTCCGGGCTCAGAGATGAGGACTAGTTCCTTATGCCCAAATCTTTCCTTGGAAATCTTGGGAGTACCATTCTCTGCAGACCTAGTAGTCTTGCACTCCCAAGGTTTAGATGCAATTCTTGGAATAGACTGGCTAGCCCAGAGCCAAGGTCAGATAGACTGTGCTAATAGGTCTATCATGCTCACCAATGAGCAAGGGATTCAAGTTGAGTTCAGTCCCGAGACCTCTGTTGGAGGAGGTCCTAGCCTGGCTTGTTTGAAAGAAGTAAAGCTTGGGGACCTCCCAGTGGTAAGGGAGTACCCAGATGTGTTCCCCGATGAGTTACCTGGGATGCCTCTGGACAGAGATTTGGAATTTGTCATCAACTTAGTTCCAGGAACAACACCAATTTCCAAGAGGCCTTACCGATTGCCAGTCAATGATCTTGTTGAGCTTAAGCAGCAGATTGAGGAAATGCAAAGTAAAGGTTTTGTTCGGCCAAGCTCTTCACCTTGGGGAGCTCCAGTGATCTTTGTTGCAAAGAAAGATGGTACCCAGCGCATGTGTGTGGATTACCAAGAACTCAATGATGTCACTATCAAGAATAAGTATCCGTTGCCCAGGATCGATGACTTGTTTGACCAGCTTATGGGAGCCACCGTATTCTCTAAACTTGACCTAAGATCAGGCTATCATCAGTTGAAAATTCGCCAAGAGGACATCCCAAAGACAACTTTCTCAACTCGGTATAGACTCTATGAGTTCACAGTCATGTCCTACGGATTGACTAATGCTCCTGCTTACTTTATGAACTTGATGAATAAAGTATTTATTGAGTACTTGGATAAGTTTGTCATTGTCTTCATAAATGACATTTTAGTGTACCCTAAGAGCGAAGAAGAGCACCTTCGTTTGGTTCTGGATAAGCTGAGAGATCACCAACTCTATGATAAATTCAATAAGTGTGATTTCTGGATGAAGGAGGTTACCTTTTTGGGTCATGTTATGTCAGCCACAGGTGTAGCCGTCAACCCCAGCAAAGTCCAAGATGTGTTAATTGGGAGTCACCCAAATCCGTGCATCAGACCAGAAGCTTTCTCAGCATGGTAGGATACTATCGCAGGTTCATTGAAGGCTTTTCAAGAATAGCAAGACCTCTCACTCAATTGCTAAAGAAGGATAAGAAGTATGTTTGGACACCGGCTTGTAAGCAGAGCTTCCAAGAGTTGAAGAAGCGTTTGACCTCCGCCCCGGTGTTGATTCTGCCAAACATCCGAAAAGATTTTGAGGTCTTTTGTGATGCCTCTCGACAGGGTCTTGGTTGTGTTTTGATGCAAGAAGGAAGGGTGGTAGCCTATGCTTCTCGGCAGCTAAAGCCTCATGAAGCAAGCTACCCTACTCATGACTTGGAATTGGCTACCGTAGTGCATGCCTTGAAGATTTGGCGCCATTACCTCATTGGTAATTGCTGTGAGGTTTTCACAGACCACAAAAGCTTGAAGTATATCTTCACTCAAACAGACCTTAATCTCAGGCAGAGAAGATGGTTGGAGCTCATAAAGGATTATGATCTAGGAATTCATTACCTCCCAGGCAAGGCAAATGTGGTGGCTGATGCCCTAAGCCGAAAGAGTTATTGTAGTACTTTGATGGTCCAAGAAAGTCAGCCCAAATTGTGTGAAGAATTGAGGCGTTTGAATTTGGAAATTGTCGATCAAGGTTGTGTGCATGCTCTGGAAGTTGAATCCACTGTTCAGAATCAAATCCGAGAAAGGTAAGCCGAAGATGAAGACATTCAAGAGATCAAGAAGAACTTGAGTAGAGGCAAGGCCCCAGGCTTCTCAGAAGATGAGCAAGGAGTGTTATGGTTCGGCAACCGCCTCTGTGTGCCGGATCATCAGGAAATAAGGCAATTGCTTCTTAATGAAGCTCATGAGTCCCCTTACTCCCTTCATCCAGAAAGTACCAAGATGTACCCAGACCTCAAGGAACAGTATTGGTGGGTCAACATGAAGCAAGAAATAGCAGAGTTTGTGGCACATTGTGACGTATGACAAAGGGTCAAGGCCGAGCATCAAAGACCAGCTGGTCTATTGCATCCGTTGCCTATCCTCGAGTAGAAGTGGGAGCAAGTCGGAATGGATTTCATAACGGGTTTGCCTAGGACCCAATCGGGCTATGACTCCATTTGGGTTGTGATTGATTGATTAACCAAAGTGGCACACTTTTTTTTGTCAAGACCACCTACCAGAGCAGCAAATTGGCAGAGCTTTATATGGCCCGAATTGTCTGTTTGCATGGTGTACCCAAAAGAATAGTGTCTGACAGAGGTTCTCAATTTACCTCAAGATTTTGGAAGAGCTTGCATGAAGCCTTGGGAACAAGACTCAATTTCAGCACAGTGTATCATCCTCAAACCGATGGGCAGACAGAGTGTGTGAATCAAATTCTTGAAGATATGCTTAGAGCCTGTGCCTTAGACTATGGAAAAAGTTGGGACAAGAACCTCCCTTATGCTGAGTTCTCCTACAACAATAGCTATCAAGCCAGATGTCCCCTTTTGAAGCTTTGTATGGAAGACAGTGCAGAACTCCTCTCCTTTGGGATCAAGTCGGTGAGCGTCAATTCTTTGGGCCCGAGTTGATCAAGGAAGCTGAAAGCAAAGTGAAGCTCATAAGGGAACGTTTGAAAGTGGCTCAGTCCCGACAAAAGAGCTATGCTGACAACCGTCGCAGAGACTTGTCTTTTGATGTGGGAGATTTTGTGTATCTTAGGGTAATTCCACTCAGAGGGGTTAGAAGATTTCAGACCAAAGGGAAGCCAGCACCAAGATTTGTCGGACCATACAAGATCTTAGCGAGGCAAGGTGAAGTCACTTATTAGTTAGAGCTGCCAACCTCCTTGTCCGCGATGCACAATGTCTTCCATGTTTCACAGTTAAGGAAGTGCCTTCGAGTGCCAAAAGGTCAGACCCTTCTGGAGAGCATTGATCTTTAAGAGGACCTCACCTATGTGGAGCGGCCAATCAAGATTTTGGATGTCGCGGAGCGTGTTACCAGGAGCAAGATCGTTCGTTCATACAAGTCCCTGTGGAGCCACCACCCATAAAGTGAAGCCACCTGGGAGCGAGAAGAAGAACTTAAAGCGGCATATCCCCACCTCTTTGCTGGCCAAGTCTGAATCTTGGGGTCGAGATTCCCTTAAGGGGGGTAGGTTTGTAACACCCTGGTTTTCAGAGTCTTTTTGAATTTTCAAAATAAAAAGAACCATTTGGTTTTGATGAGAATTAAAAGCTTAACCTGAGATTTTAAAGAGAGAGCTTTAAAGGACTAAATCAAACTTCAACTAAATCAGTTCAGTTTCTGTTCGAGTTTGTTGGAGTTCTTCCTTTTCTTTGATCGCTCAGTGCTCTCCTTTGGCCCCGTTCTCTCTTCCTTCTTTGGACCACCTCCCTTCGTCTGGATCTAAGGGTCCAAACCTCCCTTGTGGATCGAACCTCCCTCCTTGTCCAGACCACCCTTTGGGTTGACCTCCCCTTGGGACGCGTCCAACCCCGAGGCGTTCTAGCTCGGGTTCATGTTTCAAATGTTCTTGATTTCGAAATTCTTATTTTGGGTTGAATTCCCCTTCAATTGGACCTCGTGTCCATCTGAACCTCCCTTGAACTTCCCTCGTGTCCGCTCGGCTTCTGCTCCTCCGCGCCTCTTCCTCTCTGTCGCTCCTCTCCTTTGGTTCCATCTTGGCCATTGAGACCTCCCCTGTGTTGGTCTTGACCGTCGAGATCTCCTTTGCTTCTATCTTGATCGTTGAGACCTCCCCCCGTGTTGGTCTTGACCGTCGAGATATCCCTTTGCTTCCATCTTGACCGTTGAGACCTCCCCCGTATTGGTCTTGACCGTCGAGATCTCCCTTTTGCTTCCATCTTGACCGTTGAGACCTCCCCCGTGTTGGTCTTGACCGTCGAGATCTCCTTTGGTTCCATCTTGACCGTTGAGACCTCCCCTATGTTGGTCTTGACCGTCGAGATCTCCTTTGGTTCCATCTTGACCGTTGAGACCTCCCCTATGTTGGTCTTGACCGTCGAGATCTCCTTTGCTTCCATCTTGACCGTTGAGACCTCCCCCGTGTTGGTCTTGACCGTCGAGATCTCCTTTGCTTCCATATTGACCGTTGAGATCTCCCCCATGTTGGTCTTAACCGTCGAGATCTTCTTTGCTTCCATCTTGACCGTTGAGACCTCCCCCGTGTTGGTCTTGACCGTCGAGATCTCCTTTACTTCCATCTTTACCGTTGAGACCTCCCCCGTATTGATCTTGATCGTCGAGATCTCCCTTTGCTTCCACCTTGACCGTTGAGACCTCCCCCGTGTTGGTCCTGACCGTCGAGATCTCCTTTGGTTCCATCTTGACCGACAGGACCACCATCGGGTTCATCCTGATCGTCGAGACCTCCCTTTGTTCTCATCTTGGCCGTCAGGACCACCCTCGGGGTCATTTTGGCCGTCCAGACCTCCTTTGCTTTCATCTTGTCCGTCGGGACCTCCCTCAGGTTCATCCTGGCCGTCAAGATTTCCTTTTAACTCGTTTGAGCCGTTCAGGACCTCCTTTGAATCCATCTTGGCCGTTGAGACCTCCTTTGATCTCATCGTAACCATCAAGACCTTCCCTTGTTCTATCTCCTCCGTTGGATCCTCCTCCTTGTTGGGTCTCCCTTTTCCTTCACATGGTCCGATCCAGCGCCACGTCTTTCCCCTCTCGCGAGATCAGACGGCTCTGCTTCGTCGTGCCTTTTTCCTTCTCCTTTGGACCTTCTCGTCCTTTGGACCTCCGCGTGGTCCTTTTTGCAAAGACCACCCTTCGTGGTCTTTTTGTAAAGACCACCCGCTGAGGGTCTTTTCACTAAGACCACCCTTTTGGATCGTGACCTCCCCTTGAGGCCGCGACCTCCCCTCTTTTGTTGTTTAGCCGTGACCTCCCCTTGAGGCCGCAACCTCCCCTCATTGTCGTTTAGCTGCGACCTCCCCTTGAGGCCGTGACCTCTTCTCTCTTGTCCTTTAGCCGCGACCTCCCCCTTTTGTCATTTTGTCGTGACCACCTCTTGGCCCATGACCTCCTCTCTTCTGTTGCGACCTCCCGTGGTCAAAACCTCCTCTTTTGTTGCAACCTTCTCGTTGGTCACGACCTCCCCTTGGTTTGACTACCTATCCCTAGTGTTGACCGGTCCCACCGGACAGCCTCACTCACCTCCTTTTCCCCCTAAATCGCGGCACTGCTCTCGCTGAAGTCCCCAGTGATGCCCTCACCAGAGTCTTCGCGCATTAAATGTGTTGTATCATATTAAATGCTGCCTCACCGTTTTGCTCCCTCCCCGCTTGTCCCACCACATCTCCGGTCAGCTGCCTGCGCACGCCTGAGTATGCCCTGCCTTGTTACTCACCTACCTTGTACTCGCTCGTGCTCCCCCAAAGTTTCTCGGCAGCTCTCCCAGTCTCTTTCTCTAGCTATATAAGCTTGAGCAGCCCTTCATTTTTACCTTTTTCCTCATTTCCAGTTCTCTTGCCCTTCCGACCAGCTCTTGGATCTCCTCTCAAGCTATTGGTTCTTCTCAAGCAGCCCCTTGGACCTCCTCCAAACCGTTGAAGCTTCTCTGTTGGTTTTATTTTGGTGTTTCTTTGGAGTTCTTTTGGATCTTACCTGAGCTATTTGAGTTACTTCGTTCTCTCTCGTGTAGATTGCGAAGGCACCGAAGAGCCAGAGTTCTTTCAGGAAGAAGAAGACACTCAATGTGAGCACCCGGATTTATTAAGCTCATAATACTTAGTCATCCAATTGACCCTAGTATTATCAACCAAATAAACCCGGTCTCGAGAGATGTATACTTCGAGGATGCGATATACATACCTCACAACAAAAGAATGTATCAATTCCATGCAACACATAGTACATAAGCAACAAACCGAAGTTAATATTAATATGGAATAGCTATTACAAAGAGGGCCCTTAGGCCAAATAGCAACAATTCTAAAAAGATAACAATGAAGCAAAAGTGCCATAAAGATGGCTATAACACAAAGCCAATCGGTGTGCCTTAACCCCTAGGCATCGACCAGGACCGCCAAGCTAGCCGTCGAAGAAGCCGCAACACGTGGGACAAAAGTGAGGCTCTTGGAACTCACCCTCTCCCTCTGCAACCAAAACCACAAAATGCACAACCACGGGCAGATGAGTACATAAAGTACTCCATAAGACTTACGTGTAAGATAACAGCCTATAACATATGCTACATGCAAGCTTTATGTAAGTGGAGGTTGTATGTCTCATTTAGCATAAAGCAACATTTATTTGCAATAATGTAATACATTTAAAGGCAAGTTATCAAATCTGTTTTTAACATTTAAATATCAAGTTTGACAACGATAATAACAATAAGTAGATGAGAACAAGAAACCTAGAAGTGACTAACCCAATAGTCACCACAACAATAGCATGAACTCCCCGTTCATACCAACCAAGTCAAGTTTTAATTTAAATGTTGTAGTCTAGTTCTCACGGGGCGTATCCGAGCGTGTCCATAACCTAGGACGAGGCTATTCGAATAGTTTTATCCCTGCAGGGTGTACCACTGTACCCACACGTCGAGACCGCCTTTCCTTTACACACTACCAAAGGTGTGTTGGCACAGCTAAGTCCTACGAGACATTTCCAATGGACAATGCTAATTCTGAGTCGCACAACCCACGGGGAGAAGGAGACATCACACGACCTACCCGGAAGCTAATGCTCCCCTCCCACACCACACACACACCTTTTATCTTTAAAACCACCAACCGAGCGACCCCAATTAGCAACGCCCAAAGTACTTAGTCAAGAGGGTTCCATATGCCCTCGCGTGGTTAATACGTAATATTGCTCAAGACGGAGGCGCAAGTAACTCGGTCCTTAGTGACTTAGGCATACTTCCACAATCCAAAAACCACACCATCCATCCAATATGCCCAAGTCCAAATCAATCCTTTTATTTTCAGATTTTGACTTTACAAATTAATCAAAGCACAAGTGCTGGACATAAAGGAGTAATAATAGATTTGTGTGATCAAGACCATCGACTAAGTCGATGATCGCCCATTCTACCGTTATCTAAGCATGTCTAAGCAATTAAATCGTAACTACTAAGCGATAAGAGCTCATCCAACGAGCTCCAACCACAGCAAATAACCTAGGCTCATTGGTAGTAGAGGATGATCATTCCTACAGATTGTGCAACTATAGGATTCACTAACCATAATTAAAACAAAGTAGCAATGCATACATAGAGTTTAAACAACATAATAGACTTGCAAATATAGGATGAATCATGGTCAAACTGCTTGCCTGGCTGTTGAGGGTCACTTGGTTGCGGAGGATCGTTCTCGGGATTACCACAAATGTCGAACCCTAACGAAAAGGCGATAAAGAGTCGATAAGAATAAAGAAAAGCAACAAGACCCAACAGCAAAAGTTCTCCGAATGATTTGAAATTTTTATAGCAGCAAGGTATTGATTTAACATGAATATAGAAACAAGAATCAACTGATTTGGATCTTTAATGCAAAAGTTATGATGAAAACACTTTTGCTCAGCCTAGTAATTAGAATTAGGTTACTATTCATCGACAAAATTTCTAGACATGCAGGAACCTGAAAATTTTACAGTAGACCAAGCACCATATGAGATGATCCGCCAAATTGGATTCATCTCATTTGGGGCTATATTGCACTTTCTATTAAGTTTTGAAACAAGAACTTGAACAAAATTATAATGCATGATTATTTTTCCTGGAAACAGTAACATGTTCAAAACTATTTTTCCTAGTACGTTCATTATTAGAGGAATCCAACAAACTTGGATTCACTCAAAAAAGTTTACAGGTAATTAGTTATGCATTTAACAAGTTAAAGGATTTCTAGTGAAACAATTAATGCTTATACAAAGTTAAAGTTAATTCTGGATATTTTTGTAACTATAACATGATTAAAACCATTTTTAGATTAAAGTATAGTTAATAACAGTATTAACAAAATTGATTTCAACTTAAAAGGAGTTATAATGAATTTGTTATGCATTTTACCATTTAACTGAAATTCTAATACATTTAATAAAACTGAGAAAGATTAGAATTTAATTTCAGGGTTTTCTGGAGTCATATTAATCTTCTAAACATTTTTAGATTAAATTTGAGATTATGAAAGAATTAATCGATTGGAATCATCTAAAATGAATTACCATGAAAAAGATATGCATTTTCAAAGTTTATACCTTTTTCTAGTTCAAAAATAAAGCTCTCGGGAGAAACCAAAACTTAAATGGCGTGGCTGATTGTGGACCGTCGATCTGAGATAAACGGCTGATATGGACTGAAGTATATCGAACAGCGCCGATGCATCTTGACAAGCGGGACCCATCGTCGATGATTGTGAGCCATTGGTGGTTTTAACCCACGTGCTGAGGTTTTGGTCCCACCCGTCGATGTGATGGGGCTCGGGGGTGTTTACTATGCGCGTTAAGGGTTATTTAAGAGGTGGCCCACATGTCGGCGGGACATTGGGGCGGCTTAAGACCAATTAAATGCTAACCAATGATTAGTATTTAATGAATGTCATTCTTGTGTCCTAATGACCTTCTGACGAGACGATCGCGTCCGACAAAACGCCGAGGAGATTCGCCGACTTGTCGCCGCGGCGACTCCGACCTGGCATGAGCCAAGGACAGAATGGGTTCGCAATAGGCTTGCGGACCCGTGGCACCACTCACACCGACGGCGGCGGCGTAAATCGCCATGAGCCGGAGATGAAAGGACGGTGCGAAAATGACCGAAAAGGAAAACAAGAAACGAGCTCGCATTGTCCAAGGTAGCAGTGCCATAGCTCCTAGGGACTATTAGCAAGGTACCTTGGTCAGTGGAGGCAAGGAGATGGCGGAGAAGCTCGCCACGGTGCACCTCATGGGACCCGAGGAAGACAAAGCGGGAGCTCGGCCTAAGCAAAAACATGGCGATCGCGTCATCGGGTTAGCTCCACGGTGCTCAAGGAAGCTTCTCGAGCAAGGAATTGAGGAATGGAGCTACTTACAGAACGGGAAGAAGGGGTGCTTTTCGGCGAAGTTGAACAAATCACAAATTTGACAATTCTGTAAATGTAAAGCGAATTAGGTTAGGGGATGTGGTCAAGATGAGGTGGCTCAAAATGATGCGAGAGAATTGGAAGAAAAGCCCTTTGGAGCACGGTGGTGACGGCTCGCCACGGCCAACAATGGTGGACTTGGGTGTTTTGTGGATTGAGCTCAATGGAGCACCGTGGGTGCAACTAGAGCTCAAGGGCGGCAAAGGAAGCCAAGGAGGGAGCTTGAGGGCTTAAGTGCCGAGAGGAGAGGGTGCTGCGGTCTCAAGCAAAGCAACCCTCGGTCAAGGGTCTTGCCATGGCCATGGGCGCGAAGGATGGGGGCGGTAAGGGAAGACTTTGGGGCATACAGCAAGCATTAAATGCAAATAGGCGTTGCAAGGACCGGACAAGACTTGGCCTGCTTTCACGCCACAAGACGCCATGGCTCTGGCGCCTGCTGCGAGACAGAAAGCAGCGATCATGGGAAGATGACCAGAGCGAACCCAGGCCCACGGTCGGTGACACAAAGCGGCTCGAGCCAAAGCGGTGAGCGGCGGTCGAGCCCGACCATAAGCCACGGACCCAATTCGCGACCGTTGGATCCCGATCCAAGGGTGAGGTCAATCGAGTCGATCCAAAGTGCGCCTTTGCGGGCGTGCGATTAAAATCTAACGGCTCGCAAGGATTGAGCCGCCATGAGCCCACTGGTGCTGCTAGGTGGTTGGACCAAGGCAGTGGCTCGGGTCGACACGGTTCGAGCCCGAGCAACAAATGCACTTCCCTAGGGTTTAGAATTCAGCTGAGACTTTGTGGATTTATTTGAGGTATCAAAACAACTCTAAAATTTGTGAAAATTTTACAGGAGCTTTATGACTAACATATTGACCTCCCATAAAATTTTCAGAGATGTTTGTGCAATATATTTTCCTCAACAAATTCCAGAAGGATTGATAAAGGGGGTTTGACCAGACTTTGGGCTGGTTTGACTTGCCTCTAACAATATTCAAACAGTTTCTAAAAATTGTGGGAAAATTCAGAGGGGTCACAAGGCTTCCCCAGAACCTTGGAAAAATATTTACAAGAGTTTGGCACAAGATTTTTATCTGGGAGGTTTTTGATTGGAGGTTTGCAAGACAAATTCCATAATTCTTTTCCAAGAATTACAGATTTGGTCAAGCATTCTCAATTGAAGAAAAAGTTTTAATTTCTCCTCATTTTTATTACATTTGAAACACACACTTATGTTTGGGATGTTACAAATCTCCCCTCCTTACAGAAATCTCGCCCCGAGATTTGGCTCACTCGTAAAGAAAGATGGATAGTCCGCATGAGCGATCTTCCCTTTCCCAAGTAGCCTCATCCTCGAGAATGGTTCGACCATGAACTTTAAGGAACTTGATGGAACGATTCCTAGTTCTTCGTTCAGCCTCATCGAGTATGCGAACAGGGTGCTCGCGATAGGTCAAATCCTCTTGGACATCGAGAGTTTCCAACGGAGCTTCCTCAGTTGGAACACGGAGGCACTTCTTAAGCTGGGACACATGGAACACATCATGTACCCCCTCAAGTGCAGGTGGCAACTCTAACTTATAGGCAACAGCTCCCTTCTTCTCGATAACGCGGTATGGACCGACATATCGAGGAGCTAACTTGCCCTTGACGCCAAAGCGTTGATGGCCCTTCAAAGGAGAAACTTTGAGATAAACAAAGTCATTGGGCTCAAAACTCAACTCACGGCGGCGGCGATCCGCATAGCTCTTTTGCTCGATTGAGCCGCGCATAGCAACTCACGAATAAAATTTGGACTTGGCGCTCGGCCTCATTGATTGAGTCCGGCCAAAGAGAGGTCTCTCACGGTCTCGAGACCAGTTCAACGGGCTCTACACTTCCTCCGTATAAGGCCTCGAAAGGTGCCATGCCGAGACCGGCTCGAAAGTCTGTTGTTATAAGAAAACTTCGGCGAATGGTAAGCATTTCTCCCAATGCTTCCCATAGGAAAGGACACAAGCACGAAGCATGTCTTCCAAAACTTGGTTGACCCTCTCGGTCGACCATCGGTTTGGGGATGATATCTTGTGCTAAAGGCAAACAGGTCCCCATAGCCTCTTGCAAACTATGCCAAAAGCGAGAGGTGAAAAGGAACCACGATCCGAGACGATCGTCTTGGGCACACCATGCAAGCACACGATGCGAGAAACATAGAGATCGCCAATTGGCTAACAGAAATCTTAGTCCGCACCGCAAGAAATGTGCCACCTTGGACAACCGTCGATGATGACCCAAATGGAATCCTTACCCACAGGGGTTCGGGAAGACCGGTGATAAAATCCATACCGATCGAATCCCACTTCCACTCGAGAATAGGTAGGGTCAAGCGATCTGCGGACGCCGATGCTCGGCCTTGACACGACGACACACGCCGTCGCTTTCGACAACGAACCGCAATCTCCCTCTTCATGCGAGTCCACCAAAACCTCTGGCGGAGATCCTGATACATCTTGGTGGCCCCGGGATGAATAGACAAAGGCGAATCATGGGCTTCGCGGAGGATCAATTTCCGCAACTCCATATCCTTTGGAACCACAAGGCGTTGCCCGAACCTCACAACACCATGCTCATCCTCAGAAAAGCACTTGGCTGTTCCGTTCTTGACATTTTCCTTGATGTGGCTCACACCATCGTCCGACTGCTGAGCGGACTTGATCCGATCCACCAAGGTTGGTTGCACAACCAAGGTAGCGAGGAACCATGCTCAACTATCTCCAAGTTGAGGCGCTGGAATGCCTCGAGAAGAGAGGCGAATGCTCCTTGAGCAATAAGGCATTACAATACGCTGCGACTAAAGCGCATCGGCAGCGACATTAGCCTTGCCGGATGGTAGTGAATACCCATATCATAATCCTTGATCAACTCCAACCATCTCCTTTGCACGAGGTTCAGGTCGGGTTGGGTGAACAAATACTTAAGGCTTTTGTGATCCGAATACACTTCTAGCGACACCGATTAGGTAATGTCGCCAAATCTTAAGTGCATGAATCACAGCGGCTAGCTCCAAATCATGAGTAGGGTAGTTGAGTTCATGAGGTCTCAATTGCCTTGATGCATAGGCCACTACCTTGCCTTCTTGCATAAGGACACAACCGAGGCCTCGACGAGAAGCATCGCAATAGATATCGGTGCTATGGATATCGGGAAGAACGAGGGCGGAGCGGTGGTCAAACACTTCTTGAGTATTTGGAAACTTTCCATACAAGCCTTAGACCACAAGAACTTCGGTCCTTCTTGAGCAACTCCGTCATCGGCCGCGATCTTGGAGAAGTTCTCGATAAAGCGGCGATAGTATCCGCTAAACCAAGAAAACTCCGCACCTCAGTGGCAAAGTGGGCGGACTCGAGAAAGAACATCGTCGACCTTGCTAGGATCAGCAGCTCGCCTCCGGTGAAAGAACATGGCCTAAGAAGGCTACTTCCTTCAACGAATCGCACTTCTTTGAACTTGGCGTCTGGTGGTGCTCACGCAGACTTGCTCAACACAAGCCGGATGCTCGGCGTGTTCCTCATCGTTCTTGGAGTAGATAAGAATATCATCGATGAAGACCACGACAAACTTATCCAAATACTCCATGAATACCGAATTCATGAGGTTCATGAACAAGGCAGAGCATTGGTTAAGCGAATGACATGACGGTGTACTCATACAAGCCGTAGCGAGTAGAGAATGCCGTCTTGGAATATCCTCGGTCGAATCTGAACTGATGATATCCCACTCTCAAATCAATCTTGGAGAAAACTCGGGCTCCGGTTAATTGATCGAAGAGATCATCAATGCGGGCAATGGATACTTGTTCTTCATCGTCACTTCATTAAGCGGGCGGTAATCAACGACATGCGTAAAAGTGCGAATCCTTCTTCTTTACGAAGATTTTGGACAACCCCAAGGAGATGAGCTAGGCGGATGAAACCCTTCTCTTGCAGCTCACTTAATCGCTTCTTCAACTCTACCAACTCGTTCGGAGGCATCCGTCGGCCTCTTAGAAATAGGGCGATGCAGGGAGCCAACTCAATGACAAACTCGAGATCTCGAAGCGGTGGCATCCACGGAAGATCATCGGGAAGACATCAATGAAGTCACAAACTGTTGGGACTTCATTAATATCTAAACGGACTTCGCCGAGGGCGAAGAGATGTGGACCTAGCAACCGGCGAGAAGGAAACGCGAACACCGAAGGGACTAGAAAGAGAGACGGACTTCTTGGCGCAATCGATTTGTCCCATATGACGAGACAACCAATCCATACCAAGAATCACGCCGGACTCGCAGACTTGAGGAGAATAAGATTCGCCGAGAATCCAACTCCTCAATCTCGATGGGGACATCCTACACTCAAGCTCGGCTCTCAACTCCGACCCGGAGAGCGAATGAGTAGCGGGACCGACAATGGAGAGAAGAGAAGCTCCCCAACAATGCAAAAGACTCGAAACGAAGAATGAGGCGCTCTGAATCAAACAAAACGATGGCAGGATGAGAGTTAACAAAAGCGTACCTAGCACAACGTCGGGTGCTCTCTGAGCCTCCTCCGCGGTGATAGCGTTGACGCGACCACTACCCACGCCTTGGGTAGCGGGACGATCTTCGGTCTGCGAAGATCCACCTCGCCCGCGTCCTCCATTAGGGAGGGTCGCTCTGTCTTCTTAGGGCAATTATTTGCATAATGGCCCTTCCGTTCTGAAGAAACAAGTGACATTGGCGCCGGAATGCGGGGCCACTCTGCTGTGGCGGCGCGTGATCGGGCACGGCTGCGAGGACGAGAACGAAAGGAGTGACCTCGGGGTCCGAGGATCGAGACTGGAACCTCAAGACCGCCCGGCGAGGACGGAAGAGGCTGGACTTGGAAGACTTGTAAGTCTCCCACTTGCGCTTCTACGGAATCCATAAGCTCTCGAGCCGCATGCTCACGACGATGGCCTTGTCGACCAAGGTCCGGAAATCGGGAAAGTCGACAATGGATAGCTTGTCCTTGACTCCTCGGACAAGCCACGCTGAACTTGGCACCTTAGCCATATCGGTGGCCACATCCTCGGGAGCATAACGAGCTAGATGGTTGAACTCGTATACATACTCCATGGTGAGCTACGCCTTGCTTGGCGCAAGAAACTCCCGCTTCTTGATCTCCATCAAGCCGGCAGAATGTGAGCCCGACGGAAGGCGACGAAACTCCTCCCAAGAAACGATGTGGTCTGCGGGCTGCATGGCGAGAAAATTCTCCCACCATGACAAAGCTGCACCCTCAAGCTGGTGCGATGCAAACAGCGCCTTCTCGTGCTCCTGGCACTGCGCTATGCTGAGCTTCCGCTCAACCAAACGAAGCCAATCGTCTGCATCGAGCGGGTCCTCAGACCTGGAAAAGGTAGGGGGCTGAGTGCGAAGAAACTCCGCGAGTCCTCCACGCGGCTGATGGGCATTCCCTTGCCCAGATCCTGAAGCTCCGGAAAGTGCCGTGGTGTTGCGCGATGGCGTCGAAGAGAACTCTCTGTCATCCGCGCGGTTGCTTCGATCCGAAGAAGAACCTCGGCCATGGTCGGAGGAGGAGGAAGCTCCTCGTCGGACCAAGCGAGTGGCCTTGGCCTCACGAAGTCGCCCGCCATCTGTTACAAGGAATTTTTGGTTAGCAACTAGACCCAAAACAAAGCCTTAAAGAAAGCAAAAGCGATCGACTAGGGAATGGAATATCACCCCAAACGAAAGCCAAAATCAGCGGTTATTTAAACTTTAAAAGCTTCTAAAAGACTCTAAAACAGCCGAGAAACACCAAAAGCAAGGCTCAACTTCTCAACTCAACTAACCCGTATTGAATGAGCGAGTAATTGATCGAGAAGATTAAAAATCAGATTGTAAGATGAGATCTAATGCTACTAAAGAGCAAGGTTAAAACAGCGAGATAAGTGCTAGATACTTAGCTAACTAGTATCACATCTTACCCTTTTATTCCCACAAGTTTTAGTTGATTAACCTCTCATTATCTATCCTAATTAGAAACCTTTGAGACTGCTGTCCGGAAATTTGATGCTTGCTGTCAGATTTAGCATCCAAGCTCCTTGTCGAATCACCGACTCGAACTTCAAAACCTTGTAGTGGGCAGCTCACACTTCAATTTGCCAATCTCATTGGTTCTCCCAAAACCCAAGTGTTAATCGATAATGACTATTTTGTAGAAGGAAGAGAGGAAAACAACTTTTAAAACTCAAATTAGAGTGGGACGAGAAGAGAAAGCTAAGATAGGTAAGGAATAAAATCCGAGAATTACTTAAGCTTTCAAAACTCATTTATACTTTGAAAATAGGTTTTCAAAATATCCTAAAAACGACCAAGCTTGCGTTACTACGGTCATAACGGCTCGATACCAACTTTTAGAGCACCGGATTTATTAAGCTCATAATACTTAGTCATCCAATTGACCCTAGTATTATCAACCAAATAAACCGGTCTCGAGAGATGTATACTTCGAGGATGCAAGATATACATACCTCACAACAAAAGAATGTATCAATTCCATGCAACACATAGTACATAAGCAACAAACCGAAGTTAATATTAATATGGAATAGCTATTACAAAAGAGGGCCCTTAGGCCAAATAGCAACAATTCTAAAAAGATAACAATGAAGCAAAAGTGCCATAAAGATGGCTATAACACAAAGCCAATCGGTGTGCCTTAACCCCTAGGCATCTCGTGGGACCGCCAAGCTAGCCGTCGAAGAAGGCGCAACACGAGGACAAAAGTGAGGCTCTTGGAACTCACCCTCTCCCTCTGCAACCAAAACCACAAAAATGCCGCAACCACAGGCAGATGAGTACATAAAGTACTCCGCAAGACTTACGTGTAAGATAACAGGCCTATAACATATGCTACATGCAAGCTTTATGTAAGTGGAGGTTGTATGTCTCATTTAGCATAAAGCAACATTTATTTGCAATAATGTAATACATTTAAAGGCAAGTTATCAAATCTGTTTTTAACATTTAAATATCAAGTTTGACAACGATAATAACAATAAGTAGATGAGAACAAGAAACCTAGAAGTGACTAACCCAATAGTCACCACAACAATAGCATGAACTCCCCGTTCATACCAACCAAGTCAAGTTTTAATTTAAATGTTGTAGTCTAGTTCTCACGGGGCGTATCCGAGCGTGTCCATAACCTAGGACGAGGCTATTCGAATAGTTTTATCCCTGCAGGGTGTACCACTGTACCCACACGTCAGACCGCCTTTCCTTTACGCACACTACCAAAGGTGTGCTGGCACGGCTAAGTCCTACGAGACATTTCCAATGGACAATGCTAATTCTGAGTCGCACAACCCACGGGGAGAAGGAGACATCACACGACCTACCCGGAAGCTAATGCTCCCCTCCCACACCACACACACACATTTTATCTTTAAAAACCACCAACCGAGCGACCCCAATTAGCAACGCCCAAAGTACTTAGTCAAGAGGGGTTCCATATGCCCCTCGCGTGGTTAGTACATAATATTGCTCAAGACGGGAGGCGCAAGTAACTCGGTCCTTAGTGACTTAGGCATACTTCCACAATCCAAAAACCACACCATCCATCCAATATGCCCAAGTCCAAATCAATCCTTTTATTTTCAGATTTTGACTTTACAAATTAATCAAAGCACAAGTGCTGGACATAAAGGAGTAATAATAGATTTGTGTGATCAAGACCATCGACTAAGTCGATGATCGCCCATTTCTACCGTTATCTAAGCATGTCTAAGCAATTAAATCGTAACTACTAAGCGATAAGAGCTCATCCAACGAGCTCCAACCACAGCAAATAACCTAGGCTCATTGGTAGTAGAGGATGATCATTCCTACAGATTGTGCAACTATAGGATTCACTAACCATAATTAAAACAAAGTAGCAATGCATACATAGAGTTTAAACAACATAATAGACTTGCAAATATAGGATGAATCATGGTCAAACTGCTTGCCTGGCTGTTGAGGGTCACTTGGTTGCGGAGGATCGTTCTCGGATTACCACAAATGTCGAACCCTAACGAAAAGGCGATAAAGAGTCGATAAGAATAAAGAAAAGCAACAAGACCCAACAGCAAAAGTTCTCCGAATGATTTGAAATTTTTATAGCAGCAAGGTATTGATTTAACATGAATATAGAAACAAGAATCAACTGATTTGGATCTTTAATGCAAAAGTTATGATGAAAACACTTTTGCTCAGCCTAGTAATTAGAATTAGGTTACTATTCATCGACAAAATTTCTAGACATGCAGGAACCTGAAAATTTTACAGTAGATCAAGCACCATATGAGATGATCCGCCAAATTGGATTCATCTCATTTGGGGCTATATTGCACTTTCTATTAAGTTTTGAAACAAGAACTTGAACAAAATTATAATGCATGATTATTTTTCCTGGAAACAGTAACATGTTCAAAACTATTTTTCCTAGTACGTTCATTATTAGAGGAATCCAACAAACTTGGATTCACTCAAAAGAGTTTACAGGTAATTAGTTATGCATTTAACAAGTTAAAGGATTTCTAGTGAAACAATTAATGCTTATACAAAGTTAAAGTTAATTCTGGATATTTTTGTAACTATAACATGATTAAAACCATTTTTAGATTAAAGTATAGTTAATAACAGTATTAACAAAATTGATTTCAACTTAAAAGGAGTTATAATGAATTTGTTATGCATTTTACCATTTAACTGAAATTCTAATACATTTAATAAAACTGAGAAAGATTAGAATTTAATTTCAGGGTTTTCTGGAGTCATATTAATCTTCTAAACATTTTTAGATTAAATTTGAGATTATGAAAGAATTAATCGACTGGAATCATCTAAAATGAATTACCATGAAAAAGATATGCATTTTCAAAGTTTATACCTTTTTCTAGTTCAAAAATAAAGCTCTCGGGAGAAACCAAAAACTTAAATGGCGTGGCTGATTGTGGACCGTCGATCTGAGATAAGCGGCTGATATGGACTGAAGTATATCGAAGCAGCGCGATTGCATCTTGACAAGCGGGACCCATCGTCGATGTTGTGAGCCATCGGGTGGTTTTAACCCACGTGCATGTGGTTTTGGTCCCACCCGTCGATGTGAGGGCTCGGGGGTGTTTACTATGCGCGTTAAGGGTTATTTAAGAGGTGGCCCACATGTCACGGACATTAAGGGCGGCTTAAGACCAATTAAATGCTAACCAATGATTAGTATTTAATGAATGTCATTCTTGTGTCCTAATGACCTTACTGAAGACGGGACGATCGCGTCCGACAAAACGCCGAGGAGATTCGCCGACTTGTCATGGCGACTCGCCACGCAATGGCTGAGCCAAGGACAGAATGGGTTCGCAATAGGCTTGCGGACCCGTGTGGCACCACTCACACCGACGGCAGCGCAAATCGCCATGAGCCGAGATGAAAGGGACGTGCGAAAATGACCGAAAAGGAAAACAAGAAAGCGAGCTCGCATTGTCCAAGGTAGCAGTGCCATAGCTCCTAGGGACTATTAGCAAGGTACCTTGGTGGAGGCAAGGAGATGGCCGGAGAAGCTCTGGCCACGGTGCACCTCGCCGGACCCGAGGAAGACAAAGCGGGGAGCTCGGCCTAAGCAAAAACATGGCGATCAGCGTCATCCGGGTTAGCTCCACGGTGCTCAAGGAAGCTTCTCGAGCAAGGAATTGAGGAATGGAGCTACTTACCCAAGAACGGGAAGAAGGGGTGCTTTTGGCGAAGTTGAACAAATCACAAATTTGACAATTCTGTAAATGTCGAAGCGAATTAGGTTAGGGGATGTGGTCAAGATGAGGAGTGGCTCAAAATGACGCGAGAGAATTGGAAGAAAAGCCCTTTGGAGCACGGTGTGGTGACGGCTCGCTCACGGCCAACAATGGTGGACTTGGGTGTTTTGTGGATTGAGCTCAATGGAGCACCGTGGGTGCAACTAGAGCTCAAGGGCGTGCAAAGGAAGCCAAGGAGGGAGCTTGAGGGCTTAAGTACCAGGAGGAGAGGTGCAACGGTCTCAAGCAAAGCAACCCTCGGTCAAGGGTCTTTGCCATGGCCATGGGCGCCGAAGGGATGGGGGCGGTAAGGGAAGACTTTGGGCGCCAGCAAGCATTAAATGCAAATAGGCGTTGCAAGGACCCGGACAAGACTTGGCCTCGCTCTTCACGCGCAAGACGCCATGGCTCTAGCGCCGCTACGAGACGAGAGGCGGATCATGGGAAGATGACCAGAGCGAACCCAGGCCCACGGTCGGTGACACAAAGCGGCTCGAGCCAAAGCGGTGAGCGGCGGTCGAGCCCGACCATAAGCCACGGACCCATTCAGCGACCGTTGGATCCCGATCCAAGGGTGAGGTCAATCCCGAGTCGATCCAAAGTGCGATCAAGGGCCGTGCGATTAAAATCTAACGGCTCGCAAGGATTGCGCCATGAGCCCACTGGTGCTGCTAGGTGGTTGGACCAAGGCAGTGGCTCGGGTCGACACGGGTTCGAGCCCAGAAACAGCATGCACTTCCTAGGGTTTAGAATTCAGCTGAGACTTTGTGGATTTATTTGAGGTATCAAAACAACTCCAAAATTTGTGAAAATTTTACAGGAGCTTTATGACTAACATATTGACCTCCCATAAAATTTTCAGAGATGTTTGTGCAATATATTTTCCTCAACAAATTCCAGAAGGATTGATAAAGGGGTTTGACCAGACTTTGGGCTGGTTTGACTTGCCTCTAACAATATTCAAACAGTTTCTAAAAATTGTGGGAAAATTCAGAGGGGTCACAAGGCTTCCCCAGAACCTTGGAAAAATATTTACAAGAGTTTGGCACAAGATTTTTATCTGGGAGGTTTTTGATTGGAGGTTTGCAAGACAAATTCCATAATTCTTTTCCAAGAATTACAGATTTGGTCAAGCATTCTCAATTGAAGAAAAAGTTTTAATTTCTCCTCATTTTTATTACATTTGAAACACACACTTATGTTTGGGATGTTACACTCAAGCCTTTGAGCAAGGCAAGTTATACCCTTGACCATGTTGCACCCATTACTTCAAATTACTTATGTCGGTTTCAAATGTTATTGCATGCTTATTTTTACTCAAATATTTCAATACATGTCTTTAAATCCATAGCTATGCCTAAATCCTTTGTACGGCCCATATTGACATTGATTCAAATCTGTTGTCACCCTAGATAAAACCTGGTTGATGCAATAGTGTGAGCCAGTAACTCTAGAAAAATTTATGCTTAGACATGCTTAGACCACAATCTTGGTTTGGGAGTTTTACTGCCAAAAGGACCAATGTTATCTAAATGTTTTAAATGCTGAGCCATGGCATTGGGTTGTCATGGAGGTTTGAAAAGGATTTTGTAAAGCATTGGAAAATGGTTTGGACTTGGGCGAATTTGGTTGTTTGGTTGGTGCATGTCTATGCATGGGGGTTGTGTGATCTGATACCCCAGGGTTGAGGTTGTCGCCCAAGTCAGTTAAGGACCGGTCTGCGAGCGATAACTTGCTATGCCTCATCGTGCAACCACATGTCCAGGATGGGGTGGACCTGGCTGACTAATTTGTAGAGTTCCATCGCAATTGATCCTGTTGAGCAGTGGGTAGTCTTTTATGGCTTGTCATGTTATGACCAATGTTAGTCCCACTTGGCGCAAGAGGGGGCCTGAACCCTGCGGATGGGTAATCCAAAGGGGGCGAAACCTTAGCGAGGGTGGACTACGGTGGAATGATGCGTTGTAAAGGCCTTGTCACGTGCTCTAGACCTCTCACCTTCGGAAGTGAGTGGTGGCATCGACGGTTGCCAAACAAACTAGAGATATCGTGTCATGTGGGTAAAGTGTGCAACCTCTGCAGAGTGTAAAACTATTCGAATAGTCGTGTCCGTGGTTATGGATGTGCTGGCAAGCCTCTCAAAGTTAGATCTTGGTTTTGTTTTCAAAAGATCTTTGTTAAAATGGTTTTGGATCTCTATCCAATTGGGGTTTTGGCAGGCAGCCTTGTGCAGGAGGGTATCCTTCACCACTTTGTTGTTGAATGTTATCCAACTATAAAATGAAGACTTGAAAATGAATTTTAATTATGGTTACATGCTTTGGAACTTATTACCTGTAATTGGAAATAAACATGGCTTTATGCAAAGACAACCTTATAAGTCTTCCTTTGAGATATCCATGTATGCATTTCATTCTGTTATTTGATGGGTGTAACTTGCGAGCACGGTTGTTGTGCTCATTCTTGCTTGATTTGATAATTGAGCAGGAGAGGACTTCTTTGATGAAAATGGGGACCAAATCAATTAGGCAGCGCCCTCCAGCCGTTTGCCTGTGGTGAAACGGGTAGACTTGTCATTTTACTTCCGCTGTATATTTTGCTTTTGCCGGCTTGTAAGCTATCTTTGTAATCAACCCTTTTGTTGTATATAAAAATTGCGTTGATGAATGTTACCACTTTTGTTTGCTGTATGAGCTAGTCGTTGATCCTTGGGACTAGTTCGGAACACAGAGGACTTGGGGCTTTTCCAAGTCTCACGACCTCCTCGAGTTTGGTCTCCCGACCACCTTCGAGTTGTGTCTTGGCACTTGGGGACGTCCTGGGTCCTAAGACCTCCTCAGGTCCGTTCTCTGGATCTCGAGGTGGTCCTGCTGGACCTCCTGGGAGATCCTGGAGAACTGCCCGAGAGATCCTGCTGGACCTCTTGGGAGGTCCTGGTGGACTTCCCGAGTGGTCTTGGAGGACCTTTCGGGTGGCCCCAGGTCAGGTCGTTACAGTTGGCGATCCTGGGGCTTCTTCTTCTCACACTCTTCCTCCCCAACAGGCCACTCATCATCCTCCCGTTGAGCATAGCGGCTCCGATAGTGATGAAGAGCAGAATTTATCCTCCTTATCTCCAGTGCCAAGTGCTAGTGACAACATGGATGACGATTACCAAGCAGATGACGCCGAACAACAGTTTCCACCAGAACCTCGTGTCGACCTTCGTTCCATTAAGAATGAGGATTTCATGAGGTTAAGGCACAATAACCAGTATGAGATGCCAAGGACAGGCACGGATCCGAGGTTCCACACTTTATTTCAAGAGGATACATATAATCATGTGTTTGTCCACAAACAGTTTGCTATTCAGAAATATATCAATTGGTCTTATCTCAGTCAGCAAACCAGATATGAAGGTCTCTATTCTCGCTTTTGTGCAGCTGGCTTGGATGGTATAGTCAACATTAAGTGCAATTTCAATGAGGATATCATTCGTCGGTTTTATGCTACTATTCATCTTCCATCCACTTTATCCACTCTCACTTGGATGACGGGCTCGGTGTGCTACTCGGCCACCAAGCGCCACTTTGAGGAGGCTCTCAATTTACCTTCACGAGACTATGTCAAGATTCATCTTGAGCCAGCCCTTCAGACTCCATAGCAGTCATAGTTCTATGATTAGAACCATGCTGGGTATGTCACTGGTAAGGTCGCAGGTCTTTTACCTCTTCCTAGCATCATCAATAGGATCATAAGGACCACTATCTTGCCCAGGAGCGGCAATAATGACGCTATTAGAGGTCATGCTTGGAATGTTATTGATTTTGTGATGCAAGGAAAGAAGTTTGATATAAGGCATCTCATTCTGACTGAGTTGGCAGCTTGCAAGGGTGATTTGGGCAAGAGGACGTACTTTGCCCCCTATATTATGCAGCTCATTCTAAAAGTGACTCACTTCAATGGTGCACTTCCTTTTCCTCACAAGCAATACAAGCCTGAAGGCGACCATCAGAGAGATTTGAGGAACCGGCCTCTTCACCAGGGTGATGACAATGCTCCAAAACATCCTCAGCCAGCCCCTCAGCAGCAGGGTGGACTTGATCCTCTTTTGCTAGAGACTCTGCACACCGGCATCACCACTATTGTGTCTCGCTTCAACGCCGTGGATCGTCGCATGGAGATTCTTGATCATCGCATGGATGCCATAGATCGTCACTATTAGGCTTTGGACACTCGCCAGGCAGCCATGGATCAATCCAACATAGTTGTGCTTCAACACTTGGATCAATTGACTGGATGGGTGTTGGAGATGCAAGCAGCCCAAGGATAGATTCAGACCAATATTGCTAAAATCAACAATCGAGTCTCTTTGATTAAGCAGTTCGTCACCTACTCTCATCGCCGTCGTGTTGATCCTTCTCCTGTAGCTCCTTCCACTTCGGCTGGCGCTCCTCCTCCCCCTACCTCTTAGCTTTTGGTACTTGATGCCAAAGGGGGAGCAGATCTATCTATTATCTATCTATTAGCTATATCCATAATATGCTCTCTTTATGTTTGTTGGACTTTATGTGTGTAATAGGATAGAGGATAAGCTTATTACTTTCATATGTTATCTGTCTGAGCTTATTGAATCTCTTTATATTTGTCTTATGGATATTACTAAGTGATCACAATGATTTCCCTTGTGTGAGCTTGGTTGAATGCCTTTATCTTATTGATTATAGTGTTGCTCTCTCAACCTAAAATACAAGAGAAACTCTGCCCAATTTCTTCTATATATATGCTTGTTCTACTCATATAAATCTTATGCATGTAGTTAGGGGGAGCTTTCTCTCATATGTGATGCCTTTGCTAGCATAGTGCTCTTTTCATAACTTTCACAATGATATTGTCACATGCTATCTAAATCTTGTCCAAGAATATACGTCTTGCTTTGTGCTTTTGGTATATTCAAATCATTTGTTATATCTCCTTGGTGAGGTTGTCATTAATTACCAAAAAGGGGGAGATTGAAGAATCTAGGCCCTATTTGCAGTGTTTTGGTAATTATAGACAACCATGTGTTTTTGTACTAACTCGCTTTATCAAGAAGTTACTAGACTTATTCCTGGACTAAGACGAAAGAGCGCTAAAGGATCTCATCCCACTGAAGGTAAAGGTATCTAGTTGATAGGACCTTTTCTTAGTTTTACCGGTTTAGGAGAATGAAGGATAAAAGACCGGATTGTTAGAATAGTAAACCGTACTATGAAGAGGGATCAAATGTCTAGTAGCTTGAAAGCAAATGATGCCACAAATGCTAAATCTTACTTGGTTTAATCTTGGATTCATTTGATAAGTCTGGCCATAATTTTTATATGTTATTTTTTCATGGCCGGACTGATCGTCGTTGATAGGCCGGACTGACCGGAAGCCTAGATCAACGCCACGGTCAGCTTTTTCCAGTAAGCTCCTTTTCTACAATTTTAACGGCCGGACTAATGGTGGGTATTAGTCCGGACTGACCGGACCTCCGGACCAAGTGTCCCGGTCAGCTTTTTCCAGAGAAGGGAGTTTTTCGTATTTTGCTTTAATTCTTGAGGCCAGAGTAACCGCCGGCATAGGATCGGACTGACCGGACCTTTGGGTCAAGAAGCCCGGTCAACTTTTTCCAGAGAAGTGCTTTTCATGTTTTGCTACTAATTCACTAAGGCCGGACTGACCGTAGGTGTCGTCCCGGACTGACTGCACCCCCGGGTTGGCAATACGGTCAAGATTTTCCAGTAGCATGTTTTTTCTCTAGAGTGGATTTCTTGTAGACCGGTCTAACAGGACTTATAATGGCGGTCTAACCAGACTTACTGTAACGGCTATTTTCAGTGCATTTAATGCGTAGCAGTCGACCGTTATTTCCCAGTCTGGACTTACCGGCCAAATGCTTGCGGTCTGACCAGACCTGCTGATTTTTTGGGGATTTTGTGCCCCAACAGCTAGTACAGTGGGTGGAGGCTATAAATACCTCACCCACTATAGCTAGAGGGTCTTAATGAACCTCATTGAATACATTTGAGCCCTTTGCTTGGTCTTCCACCCCTTGAGAGCATTAAAATCTTCTTGCAAAGGTTGTTGAGGTTTTTCTAAGTGCGTTGATTAGGGCTTGATCTTTGTGGCACTTGAGCATCTTCAAGCGAAGAATCTTTAGTCTATTACTCTTGTAGATTGCCGCCTCCTAGACGGTTCGGAGTTGCTTCGGTGATCTTCTCAAAGGAGATTGTGAGAAGACCCAGGCATTTGTGAAGGTTGGAGCTCGCCTATCCGGAATGGAGAAGAGCTACCATTAGTGATCGAGGGAAGTACTTGTGTGAAGCTGGCTTGGGTCGATCAAGCTTCCTCAACGTGGGTTAGTGGAGACCAGCAAGTCTCCGAGACCACGGGAAAACATCATTTGTCTCCCTAGTGTGGTTTATTCTCTCGCTCTTTACTTTGTGCATTTATGCTTATGAGCTAGTTATTTATCTTGTTTAGATTGTTTAGTTTGTGTTGATAGTGTAGTGTTCTTACAAAGCCTTAGACCTTTTAGGCCTTATCTTGTGAAATTGTATTTCATAGCTTTAACTTAGGCAAAAATCTATTTTTAGTCAAAAGAATTTAAAAACTGCCTATTCACCCCCCCTCTAGTCGGTTATCCTTGATCCTACAACCGGCCACATATCAAGAGGCTCTTGGAGATGCGAGATGGAAGCAAGCTATGGACGTCGAATATAGTGCTTTGCAGAAGAATGAGACATGGTAGTTGGTTCCTCTCACTCGACAACAAAATATCATTGATTGCCGATGGGTTTTCAAACTCAAGAGAAAGGCCGATGGATCAATAGATCGGTATAAGGCACGGTTGGTAACAAAGGGGTTCAAACAACGACTATGATGACAAGCTTGGTGGTAAAACCAACAACTATTCGACTTGTGTTGTCTCTAGCAGTATCTAAAGGATGGAACCTTCATCAACTTGATGTCCAAAATGCCTTCTTGCATGGTGTTCTTGAAGAAGAGGTTTATATGCGACAACCTCTAGGATATATACTTGCTGACTATCATCATCATCTTTGCAAGCTAAAAAAAGCATTATATGGCTTGAAGCAAGCACCAAGAGCCTGGTTCTCTTGCTTGAGTTCTAAACTTCAGGAGCTCACTTTGTTCCCTCAAAGGCTGATGCTTCACTCAATTTTTTTTTTATAATCAGCATGGAGACACTATATATATGCTAGTTTATGTTGATGACATAATAGTAGCAGGCTCCTCTACACAGGTCACAAAGAGATTACTTGAGCAACTTCAAGAAGATTCTGCTATCAAGAATCTCGGTGAAGTACACTACTTCCTGGGTATTGAGGTTTAGAAGACACCGAATGGGTTCCTTCTAACTCAGAGGAAGTATATCAATGATTTTCTTGAGAGAGCTCGTATGAGAGAATGCAAATCGGTGAACACACCTATGGCCGCAACTGAAAAATTATCCAAGACTAAGGGGACTGTTTTATCAGCTCAAGAAGCCACGGCTTACAGAAGCATTGTAGGGGCTCTCCAGTATTTGACATTGACATGGCCTGACATTTCTTATTCTGTGAATAAGGTTTGTCAATTTCTCAGTGCACGTACAACTCAACATTTGGCATCTGTGAAGCGCATTCTCAGATTTCTGAAGTGTAACGTCCCGTTTATTCTAAAGTTCTTGCAGCTTTCAAAATCAAAAAGAACCATTTGGTTTAATTTCCTGTTCAAGCTTAACTTGGTATTTTAGAAGTTGGAGAGTTTAACTTGACTTAATCAAACCTGAACTAAGACCCTTGTTGGTGTTCTCTATTGGTTGGGGGCTTCTTGTTGTTCTTTGGTGTTCCTTGGTTTGTTTTCCTCCTAAGCTTCTCTGTGTGCCTCCAGGTTTAGCCTCTTTGTGAACCACCCTTGTTGGTTTGAATCTCCTTGAGATTGAAACCTCCCTCCTCGTTTAAATCTCATCCTTTGTCTAGACCTTCCCTTGTCTTGGACCTCCTGCTGAGGAACAAGCTCGGGTTTGTGTTTCAAAACCCCTTTGGGTTCTCAAAGCCAAGTTTGGCCTTGTTTCCTTTCCTCTGGACCTCCCTCGAGGGTGGTTCAGTCCGGGTTGCGGTATTACCACCATCCCTCTAGCGGTCGTACCATCCGTTCGAGTTGTGGCACTTAGCTTTGGTTTTACCTTCTCCATTTCGGTATTTCCGACACCCGGTCGTACCGTTGTGGTAGTGTCGGAACTACAGCCTTTGTTAAGACCTCCTCTAAGCCTTTTGGACCTCCCTTGTCCGTTGGACCTCCTTAGAGTCCAAAGAACCTCCTTTGACTCCTTGAAGACCTCCTTTGTGCCCTTGCAGACCTACCGCTGTTGTTTTGCGGTCGTACCGTTAGGGTTTAACTTTCCTCGCCTCAGGACCGTTGATGCTTTTGGATGGCCCGATCTTGAAGGTGCGTTCGCTCGGTCCGAACGGCCCCTTTGCTTGGCCCCGTTCGATCTTGATCTAACAGCCCTAGCTTGTTTCCGCGCATCCTTGTTTTCGCGGACCTCTCCTTTGTTTTGATCCTGACCGTTGGGATCTCATTTGAGAGATCTAACCCTCAGGATCTCTTTGTGACCTTAGGACCTCTCTGTACTTCTTTGGACCTCTCCGTGTCCATAGGACTTCCCCAGGTCGGACCTACCGTTCGCTTGGCCAGACCTACCGCTCGAGCATGGTCTTAGTCACATAAAAAAACCCCTTGATCAGATCTGACCGTAGGACCTCCCTCTTAGAGATCTTACCGTTAGGACCTCCTTGCCCTTTTGATCTGATCGTAGGACCTCCCTCTTAGAGATCTTACCGTCAGGACCTCCTTGCCCTTTTGATCTGACCGTAGGACCTCCCTCTTAGAGATCTTACCGTTAGGACCTCCTTGCCCTTTTGATCTGACCGTAGGACCTCCCTCTTGGAGATCTAACCGTCAGGACCTCCCCCTTGCCCTTGATCTTAACCGTTTAGGATCTCCTTTTGAGAATCTAAGCTGTTAAGACCTCCCCTTGGTTTGTCTCGGTCGTCAAGGCCCTTCCCAGCTTGCAGTTGTACCGCACCCTAAACCCGGAACTACCGTTGTCCAGTCATACCTCTTCTTGAACGAGGTATTACCGCCGTCGGAGATATCGTGTCCCTCTTTCGAATTTCTTCGAGTCTCTGGACCTCTTGTCCAGGACCTCCTCTTAGTGTCCTTGGACCTCCTGCCCAGGACCTCCTTTCAGTGTCTTTGGACCCTTTGTCCAAGACCTCCTAGTGCCTTTGGACCTCCTGTCCACAGGACCTCCCTGTGGTCTTTTTACAAAGACAATTATGTGGTGAGGACCGCCTCCTTGACTGGTCGTGCACTTCTTGGACCGGCCCCGCTGGTCAGCCTCACCCACCTTTATCATTTTTGTCGCCTTGAAACTTTGGGCGTATTTAATGCATGTCGAATCACATTAAATGCAGTCACTTCTAGGGTGCTTTGTTTATTTCTTTTTAGGACATGCCCTATCCTAGCCCTGCCTAGGCCACCTCTGATCATTGACATGTTTTGGCTGAGCCCTCTTTGTGCCTTTGCCAACCCTGGCCATAAATAGCCTGGGCAACCCCTCCTTTGTCACCTTTGGCTCATTTCTAACTTCCTTGCCTGGGTTTCTCGGTGCTCAAGTCCTCCCCTGGAGCTCTCCAAGCTGAGCTGTGCTCCCAGTTTATTGGCTTCTTTTGGTTGAAGTTTTGCTTAGGTTCTTTTGAGTCTTCGAGTTCTTTTGCCTAGAGCAGTTTTGCTTATTTCGGTTCTTTGTGATCGTGTAGATTCCGAGCTTGAGGAGTATCTGGACCTGGCAGTTTCAACCGAAGGACCAGCACTGCTTGACGAAGGCAAGTCACAGCCCTTGATCATGTTGAGCCTAGTCCTTTAAATATATTTTGTTTTACTTTATCTTGCATGGCTAATTTTATATGAAAATGTTTGGGCAGTAGCTACTCTTCCTCACTTGAAACTATGCCTCCTTTGGATTTGTTGCTGGACATGTTGACATACTCCCTTTGGAAACTCTAGGTTGGGGTATTTTAGTTGGCATCTTTTGGTATTGCCAACATGGGACCGTAAGTTAGGTTTAGCCTTGCTTTAGATCCGTGGGTTTCGAGAATCATGCTTCATCAATTAATAATCTTGACTAATGATCTATGGAACCTGTGGTCGGTGCCACTGTTAAAGCAACTATGGCAGGATGCCGTATGTTGTGTTGACTGTGGTGTGAGGCCACTTTGTTTAAAGACTTGTGTGCCAAGGCTGGGTGGTCTTTTGGCAGGGGTAATCACCAAATTGGTTTGGCTTGGGCAAGAAGGCAGGGAGTGAGAAGTGGGTGCTTTGCACATGGGATGTGGAAGTCTTGCCTAAGCACAACTAAGGACTTAACTTTGTGTCTGTGGATCCGGGTAATCCGTGCAACCACAAGGTCATTTTATGGGGATGGCCTGGGCCGAATAATTAGCAATGGCTGGCTCGGATCTGTTGTGGTTGAGCGCGTAAGGCGCCGACGCAAGAGGGGGCACCCCATAACCCGGCGGATTTCTAGACCAAAGGGGGGGCATGCGAAACCTTAGCGGGCAGCCCTAGTCAGTTCAAAGCTTTGTAAAGGCCTTGCCACGCTCTCTAGACTGCTCACCTTCAGAAGTGAGCAAGGGTCTTTCTGGAACCCGTCCCGCTAGAGAGATTGTGGATTGTGGGTAAAGTTGTACACCTCTGCAGAGCGTAAAATCTATTCGAATAGCCAAGTCCATGGTTATGGACATCTCCCGCACAAGTGGTGCAAGGGGTAGCTTTTGAGAAAATTTGTGTTCCCTGGGCACTTCTGCGAGAGGCCATGGCCTTGCCTCGAAGAGACCTTGGCCAGCTTTAGAGGGGTCATGGCTGGCTTGAAATGTGGTCCAGGGGATGGGATCGAGCTCTAGGGTTGGTGCTCTAGAGAGGTCTTGGAAGAGATCCTGGCTGTGGGTGCAACCAGACCTTCCCCAAGTGGTTTCGATGTGAGTTGGTGCTCACTCCCCTCTTTCCAAACAAAAGTATGTATGTATTATTGTTTTCACTCGCTGCATTTCAATCTATTATGTTATTTATTGTCAAACTTTGCTTTGTGCAACTAACCATATAGCTCCCACATTGGTAAGCCATTGCATGAATATTAATTGCATAAGAGTTCCCCTGTGATTTGCTGAGTACATTCAAAGTACTCATGGCTCTAAGCCCTGTGTCAAAGCAGTGTATGAAGATGACCAAGTGCAAGGAAGCTCAGACCTCTTTGAAGAGGATTTCTTTGATGATCCTGCTGCCTAGGAAGTCCTCCACTCGACAGCCTGTGGGCTTGCCGGTGGGCATCTATGTATTTTGGTGTTTCCAACTGCCAAGGTTCTTTTGTTGCGGTTTGTAAGCCCAAGTGGCAAACCCTCTATAAACCAGCTTGGACCATAAGGTCTTGTTTAATACTAAGTTTAATTTGTCTACTTCATTGTAACGACCGGCCCTGGGGCACACCGGGAGGTCCTCGGGACCTCTGGGAGGTCGAAGGAGCCCCAGGGGCGTCGAGAGGTCCCTCGGGACCTCTGGGAGGTCATAAAAGGACTTCCGGGGCGCCCCGAGAGGATATCTGGTGGGACCGCCTGAGACCTCTTGAGAGGACCACTCGGAGGTCCGGGAGGTCTGACCATGCAGAGGTCCTTTGGACCTCGAGACCTCCCAAAATCCACATCTCCACTCGAGGGAGGTCAGAAGGAACCACCCGAGGAGGTCGTGGGGCTTAGGGCAAGCCTAAAGTCCTCTGTGATCCAAACCAGCCCCCAGAGATCATCGACTGGTTCTCACAGCAAACAAGTGATAACATCAACATCCACAAGACTTTATTAACAGCAAAAGGAGGTTTGATTACAAAGTTTGCTTATAAGCTCCAGCAATAGAGAGCACACAAACGCAGCGGAGAACAAAAGACAGGGTCCACCCATTACACCACAGGTGACTGGCTGGAGGGCGCAGCCTAATTGAGCTGGTCATCTTCATCATTATAGGAGTCTTCATCTGCTCAATTCATGAATCAAGCAAGAGTGAGCACAACAACCGTGCTCGTAAGTTACACCCGTCAATTAACAAAATGACATGCATAGCGATATATCAAAGAACAGCATATTAGGGTTGATTTGCATAAAGCCAATTTTATTTCCAATACAAGTATTAAGTTGCAAGGCAGGTTACAATAATTAAAAATTCAGTTTTTCAAATCCATTTTCAGTTGGATAGCATTCATCGTAGAAATGGTGAAGGATACCCTCCTGCACAAGGCTTCCCGCCCACACCCAATTTGGTTAAACCACCAAAACCAGTTTCCATGTTTCTTTTTGAAAACCAAAACCAAGAGCTAACTGTAGGACCGGAAAGGCGACTAGAGGGGGGGGGGTGAATAGGCGCTTTCTCTATTTTTCACCTCGATCGAGCTCAACACTACTTTCACTCCAATAGCTATAAAAGCTATGAAGATCTGTATACAGGCACAACGGATGACCTGTGTTGAATCCGATCAGACCCCGAAGCACAAGACTAAAAACTAGTCACAAAAACCAAAAAAACCTCTCACAGATCAAACCACACAGATCTGACACGCACAGGATTATCGCAACAAAACACACAGCTCCGACAGTAAGCAAATCCAACCGAGATGCAGCCCCTAGCACTGATAGGAATTAAAACAACCACATCACTCGCAACAGTCAAACTCAAGATCCACTCGCATCAATGCTGTTCAGATCATTAATGGCAGCCATATAAAATAATCTGAAAATAGTAAAACATCAGTAGCACACCGAGAAAACTACCGATCACTTACTTACCACGAAATCGGTTTACGTTTACTAATCGACTCTGAGTTGCCGCCACTTCGATTTGCGGGCACTCCGGCACACACGCACACACAAGAACTAAGCGGCGGCCGCAAAGACGCATAAGATGGGTATAACATCAAACATCACTGATCCAAGCCGATAAGCATGAACAAGCACATAGTGCTGAGATTTTTTCTGCAGGAGGACAAAGCAGAAAACCCAATTTACAAGCAGTAAAAATTGTTTCACTCGATTGCACTACAAGCTGCCGAAGACACCAGATTTTTTTGTGCCGCAGGGCACCGCTACAGGGGATCAGCTTTTCTGCTGGCAAGACACAGAGAAACGAGTTTCAGACCGCAACAATGAATAGCACCCAAAAAGCAAAATCAGCAAAAACAAACGCTGCCGGGATTAAACAAGCAATAACTAAGTTGAAATAAATGACAAAGACTCAGTCGGTTCATTGAGGCAACAAGCAATAAGCAATTACAAGCTGAGAACCGACAGACACGAGAAAAAAACAGCCTCAGCACAAGGGGTCAGATCTGATTTTTTCCGAGAGGACCCAGCTGGCCGCCGCCACAAGCTTCTACACGCGCAGACACAGATTGCAAATTTTCTGCCGGATCTTGATTTCGATTACACTAGAAGCTGCAAGCACTGCACGATTTCTAGAGGTCAAAAGCCGCCGCCGTCGGCTCTCTTTTCTCACCCGCGCGGGACAAAAGCAAAACGCACAGCACCCAAGATTCCGAAAATTTGATGCATCATTGATGGAGCCAAGATAAACAAATCACACAACAACTCAAGACCACATCAGTGGGCAGATCTCACGCTCAAAACTCCTGACAAGAATAAAAAAACTCACCAAGGACAAAAACGCCGGCCGCCAAGAAAACAACCTGCCGCAATAATCAACAAGAAGCCGACAGAGTCCAGGATTTTCGGGTGAAGCTACAGGCGCCGCACCCAAGACAGCTCTACCAGTGCTATCAAGCTACGATTTCTGCAGAGGGCTCTCCAGGAGCCACCATGGGATTTCTCAGAGGCACTCACGGCCGCCACAAAGGGCTCTACACTTTTTCTCTAGGGCGCTCACCTGATTTCCTGGAGGGGGCGCCACCTCCATGACCCCAAAAACGCCCCCAATTTTTACTTCAGCCACCAGGGCTACTTTTTCCTCAGCAGCACCCTAGAATATTCATCTCAGCTCCTTTTATAGGGTAATCCTAACCCTAAAACCCTAATGGGCTTCCGTTAAGGCCCAACATCAACGGAACACGCACGCACGTATCTCAAAGCGCCGTCATCATCGTCGATTGATCTAAACCTCTTCACCATCGCCGACCAGCCATGGTTTAGCCAAAAAGGTCACCAAGGCGGTATTTGGTGAAATTACCAAAATACCCCTTCTCGATCTTTTCCAAAAGTCGAGTCCACAGATCGTGAAGCAATCGCCTGCTTCGCCATGTGTAGGTTGATCAACGGCTCCATGTCATCAAGTCTCTCCCGTCCGGATCCCACCGGCACCACTGAGCACTTGCAACGACTCCCGCGCCGCTTGATCCAACCAGTCGCACCGAACCACCCGTTCGGTCGTCCTCACCCATTCTGCGCCATGCTTGAGTCCTCTGACCTCACCCGGCATCCTTGATCGTTCTGGACCTCAGCTCTCCAAGCTTAGTCCCGATCCTCCTCGTCGTTGACCATCGTTGACCTGCAAGCCACCTGCACAACAATAGACAAGAAAACACGAATCCGGGAACAAGTTCTTCACAACTTGACCCACGTTAGCTCAAAACATGCATCATGCAACACATATGCATTAACAAATATGGATATGACCTAACCCAAAATCAGTTCATCACTTATATCAACATTCAGCACAAAAGCCGGTCAGACCGCCGCTGACCTGACAGAACTGAAACTTTGTCGAAAACGCGTGAAACTTCAAACCAAAAGCCACATTGCCAATTGTTTCATCATCCTAAGATCATGGGAATATCCCCATGATATCCACACTAACTTTGAGTGACATTGCCAGCATGTCCATGACCGTGGACACGGCTATTCGAATAGATTTACAATCTGTAGAGGTTGCACACTTTACCCACATGACATGAATTCTCTAGTTTGCTTGACATCCGTCGGTGCCACCTCACACTTCCTTTGGTGATAGGTCTAGAGCACATGACAAGGCCTTTACAATGCATTGCTCCACCGCAGCCCACCCCCATTAAGGTTTCACAATCCCCCCCTTTGGGTAGAAACACCGCCGGGTTAATGGGGTGCCCCCTCTTATGCCAGGTGGGACTACAACTAGTCATAACATGACAAACCCACCGCATCCGCGGGATGAACCACGATAGAGCTTTGCAAATTAGTTAGCCAGATCCCACGCCCCACACTAGAGACATGTGGTTGCACAATTTTGGCATAGCCCATTATAGGCTTAGCAAGTGGTGTCTCAAAGACCGGTCCTTAACCGACTTGGGCGAAAAACCTCAACCCTGGGGTGTCGGATCACACGACCCCCCGTGCATAGACATACACTAACCAAGCAACCAGCTTTGCCTAAGTCAAAACCATTTTTCATTTACTATGCTTTACAATTCTTCATGGCACACCAATGCCAAGGCCAAGTAAAACATCCATGACACACCAATGTCATGGCTAAAGTCCCCATGGCACACCAATGCCACGGCTCAAATTATTTGATCAATTGATATTTTTGGTCAAAGCTCCCAAATCAAGATTTTGGTCTAAGCATTGCTAAGCATTTCATTTTTCAAGAGCTTCGGGTCCTCACTATTGTAAGAACCAGATTTTATCTAGGGTGACAATGAGGTTGATTCAATCATGGATAGGGGTCATACCAAACAGTAGGTTTAACTATGGATTGAAAGATAGGCAATGAAATACTTAGTAAAGTAAGCATGCATACATCTTTGAAAACGACATAAGTAATTTGAAGTATTGGGTGCAACATGTTCAAGAGTGTAACTTGCCTTGCTCAAGATCTCGAGCTGCTTCCTCTCCCTCACTGAACAAAGGCTCCCCACGGTCTGGGCAATCTACACGTGAAAAACCAAATACTCAAATGAAGCTCAGACAAGATTCCACAGAACTCCAAATAGCCTTGATACAAAACCAACAGAGAAGCTGGGAGGTCAAGAGGAGGTCCAAGGAGCTCGCTGGAGAGGTCTTAGGGCTCCAGAGAGGATGTCCAAAGACATGTTGGAGGAGGTCCAGAGACTTAGAGTGAGGAGATCTATGGTAGCTCGGTTGAGACAGAGAGTAGAAATGAGGAAGAAAGTGAGAAAGGAGGGCTTTCCCAAAATATATATAGGGGAAGCAAATGCACGTGACTCAGAATAGAGTCAACAAGAGTTGGTAAATAGGACAAGGGAGTAGGCAAGGAATGTGACAATCGTATGACATGAGTACTGCAAAGGTGAGGACATTTAATGTGATACAACATGCATTAAATGCTGCGGAGACTTCCTTGCCCCAAGGACACAGTCAAATGTATAAGAAAACTGGGTGTGTTGACTGCCCAGTGGGGTAGTCAAGACCCGCCAAGGAGGTCCTGCTATGACCGAGGAGGTCTTCTTGGCGAACAAGGGAGATCCTCACCCACCGGGAGGTCTGACAGTTGGATCTCCAAGGGAGGTCCAAGCGGCCAAGATCAAGCGCACTGAGAGGAGGTCCGCAAGGGCAAGGAGGAGGTCCTTACCCGCAAGGGAGGTCCTGACGGTTGGATCTCCAAAGGGGAGGTCCAAATAGTCAAGATCAAACGCAAACGTGGAGGTTCACAAAAGTAAAGGAGAACCTCACCCGCATGGGAGGTCTAAAACCACAGGATCCAATCGAGGAGAGGTCTGAACAGTTAGGATTTCCAAGGGAAGGTCCTAATGATCGGATCTGCCAAAGAGGGGAGGTCTGGATGGCCAAGATTTCCAAAGGGGAGGTCTTGACGGTCCAGATTTACAAGGAGGAGGTCTGGACGGTTAAGATCTCCAAAGGGGAGGTCTTAACGGTCTAGATGTGTAAGGAGGAGGTCCTGGAGGACCCGGGGAGGTCCGGTGGGACACAAGGAGGTCCAATAAGGGTAAGGGGAGGTCCTAGAGGACAGGGAGGGGTCCTGAAGGACACTGGGAGGTCAAATAAAAGTAAGGGGAGGTCCTAGAGGACATGGAGAGGTCCTGAAGGACACGGGGAGGTCAAAGTGAACAAACAGGAGGTCATAAGAAGCGGTGGTACCACCAAGTGCGGGCGGTACTACCGGGCTGGTGCCGAAGGGAACCTCCAGAGAAGGTTTCAAGGCTTCAAGCGGTGAAGGACGTTCAAGAAGACATGGAAAGCTACACAGGATTCCAAAGGAGTTCAAATGCATGCAATGGTGGCACAGACTTAGGGAGGTTGTGAGCCAGAGAAGACCCGAGAGGGAGAATTGGACCCGGGGAGGTCCAAGTGCTTGGAAGATGTAGACCCAGGGAGGTCTGAACCATAGGAGGACTACACAGAGGAGGTCCGGGCCCTTGGATCCCGACGAAGGAGAGGTCTGGGCCATTAGGTCCCAGACAAAGGGAGGTCTAGACCAGAGATAAACAAGAACATGGACAAAGAAGGGAAAATCTCCAAAACTCCAACAACTCAACAACCAACAAGGAACTTTTAGTTGTAGTTTGATTTAGTCAACTTAAATCCATTATGAAATTTCAGGTTAAGCTTTGAATTCTCATCAAAACAAAATGGTTCTTTTTATTTTGAAAATTCCAAAAAGATTCTAAAATAAAATTCAGGGTGTCACAAACCTACCCCCCTTAAGGGAATCTCGACCCGAGATTCAAGCTTGGCCAGCAAAGAGGTATGTGTAGTTTGCTCTAAGGTCTTCCTCCTTTTCCCATGTGCCTTCACTCTCTGGATGGTGGCTCCATTGCACCTTGTAGGTTCGAAGAATCCTGCTCCTGGTGACACGCTCTATGACGTCCAAAATTTTGATTGGTTTCTCCACATAAGTGAGGTCTTCTTGGAGGTCAATGCTTTCCAGCGAGGTGTGGTCTTCAGGTACCCGAAGGCACTTCCTCAATTGTGACACATGGAAGGTATTGTGCATTGCCGAAAGAGAAGTGGGCAGCTCAATTTTGTAAGCTACTTCGCCTTGTCTTGCCAATATCTTGTATGGCCCAACAAACCTCGAAGCTAGCTTCCCTCTGGTTCGAAATCTCCTAACTCCTTTGAGTGGGGTTACCCTAAGGTACACAAAATCTCCAACTTCAAAAGATAAGTCCCGGCGTCGAGTATCGGCGTAGCTCTTTTGTCTAGATTGAGCTTCTCTCAAGCGCTCCCTTATGAGCTTCACCTTTTCTTCAACTTCTTTAATGATATCAGGTCCATAAAATTGGCGCTCACCCACTTGATCCCATAGGAGAGGGGTTCTACACTGCCTCCCATATAGAGCTTCAAAGGGTGACATCTCCAAACTAGCTTGGTAACTATTATTGTAGGAGAACTCAGCATAGGGGAGATTCTTATCCCAGCTATCCCCATAGCCCAGAGCACAAGCTCGAAGCATGTCCTCAAGCACTTGATTTACTCTCTCTGTTTGACCATCGGTCTGAGGGTGGTAAGTAGTGCTAAAGTTAAGTCTTGTCCCCAAGGCTTCATGGAGACCTTCCCAAAAGCTTGAAGTGAACTGGGAGCCTCTATCAGACACTATGCTCTTGGGTACACCATGTAAACATACAATTCGTGCTAAGTACAACTCAGCCAACTTGTTGCTTGAATAGGTGGTCCTGACTGGGATAAAGTGTGCTACTTTGGTCAACCGATCCACAATAACCCAAATGGAGTCATAACCCGATTGGGTTCTGGGTAATCCAGTGATAAAATCCATACCAACTTGCTCCCATTTCCACTCAGAAATAGGTAAAGGTTGAAGCAAACCAGTAAGTCTTTGGTGCTCAGCCTTGACCCTTTGGTATACATCACAGTGTGCTACATACTCGGCTATTTCTCTCTTCATGCCCACCCACCAATACCTTTCCTTGAGGTCTTGGTAGATCTTTGTGCTCCTAGGATGGATGGAGTAGTGTGACTCATGGGCTTCCTTAAGTAGGAGGTCCTTTATGTCCTGGCAGTTCGGCACACATAGCCTTTTGCCGAACCAAAGGACCTCTTGTTCATCCAATAAAAATCCAGGAGCCTTGCCTTGTCCTACATTGTCTCTTATCTCCAGGAGGTCTTTATCCTTGAATTGATTCTCTCGGATCTGCTTCTGGACCACAGGCTCCACTTCAAGCGCATGCAAAGATCCTTGTTCCACAATTTCCAGATTGAGACGTCTCGTCTCTTCATATAGTCTGGGCTGATTTTCTTGGACCAATAGGAGAGTGTAGTAGCTTTTTCGGCTCAAAACATCAGCCACCACATTTGCTTTACTTAGGTGGTAGTGAATTCCAAGATCATAGTCTTTAATGAGCTCCAACCATCTCCTCTGTCTAAGGTTGAGGTCAGGTTGGGTAAAGATATACTTTAAGCTCTTATGGTCTGTGAAGACCTCGCAGCGATTACCAATAAGGTAATGATGCCAAATTTTTAGAGCATGCACCACGGCTGCTAGTTCCAAATCATGAGTGGGGTAGTTGGCTTCATGAGGCTTTAATTGCCGAGAGGCATAAGCTACTACCCGACCCTCTTGCATTAGCACACAACCAAGACCTTGTCTTGAGGCATCACAAAAGACTTCAAAATCCTTTCGAATATCGGGCAAAATCAACACTAGAGCAGAGGTCAATCTTTTCTTCAACTCTTGAAAACTATGCTCACATGCTGGGGTCCATTCATACTTGGTTTCCTTTTTGAGCAGTTGGGTGAGAGGTCTTGCTATGCTTGAGAAACCCTCGATAAACCTACGGTAATACCCTGCCATTCCAAGGAAGCTTCTTATCTGTGGCACTGTCTTGGGTGGTTTCCAATCTAAGACGTCTTGGACCTTGCTAGGGTTAACTGTCACTCCAGCAGTCGACATAATATGGCCCAAAAAGGTAACTTCACTCAACCAAAAGTCACACTTTTCAAACTTTGCATAGAGCTGGTGGTCTCGGAGTTTGTCTAGGACCAATCGAAGGTGATCTTCATGCTCTGCCTTAGTTCTAGAGTACACCAGGACATCATCTATGAAGACAATGACAAATTTATCTAAGTACTCCATAAATACCTTATTCATCAAGTTCATGAAGTATGCAGGAGCATTAGTTAGTCCAAAGGACATAACTGTGAACTCATAAAGTCTATACCGAGTGGAGAAGGCTGTTTTTGGAATGTCCTCTTGTCGGATCTTCAATTGGTGGTAACCTGACCTTAGGTCAATCTTGGAGAAAACTGCTGCTCCTTTGAGTTGATCAAACAAGTCATCGATCTTGGGCAAAGGATACTTATTCTTGATGGTAACATCATTGAGAGCCCTATAATCCACACACATACGTTGTGTACCATCCTTCTTTGCCACAAAGATCACAGGAGCTCCCCAAGGAGAGGACCTCGGTCTTATAAAACCTTTACTTTGCATTTCTTCAATTTGCTGCTTTAGCTCAACCAAGTCATTAACAGGCAATCTATATGGCCTTTTGGAAATAGGTGCTGTCCTAGGGACTAGGTTAGTGACAAATTCCAAATCTCTGTCTGGAGGCATTCCAGGTAGCTCACTAGGAAACACATCAGGGTACTCCCTTACCACAGGGAGGTCTTCGAGTTTCACTTCTCTTAAGCAGGACACCCTAGGACCTGCCTTAGGAGAGGTCTCGGGGCTGAATTCCACTTGTACCCCTTGCTCATTGGTGAGCACAATGGACTTGCTGGCACAATCTATTTGGCCCTGGTTCTTAGATAAACAGTCCATTCCAAGAATCACATCTAATCCTTGGGAGTGCAAGACTATCAAGTCTGCATAGAAGGGTACTCCCAAGATTTCCAAGGAAAGATTTGGGCACAAGGAGTTGGTTCTCATTTCCAAACCCGGGGAATGGATGAGCATAGGGTTTAATAAAGGAGTAATAGCTAACCCATTATTACCCACAAATTTTGAAGAAATAAAGGAATGTGAAGCTCCGGAGTCAAAAAGAACTGAGGCTGGAATGGTATTAACAAAGAACGTACCAAGGACCACATCCGAAGCTTGTTGAGCTTCCTCAGTGGTGAGATGGTTCACTCGCCCTTTGTTGAATTGCACTAGAGGTCTTGAATGGCTGCCATGAGCTGAGGACCCTTGAGCCGATCGGGTGGGAGTTGGAGTGTAACAGCCTCAGCTTTAATAAACAGTAATAAGATGCTGTTCATAGCATCACTGTTCATTTTGGCAAACCGGGCATTATGTTACAATCTAATTTCCCCAATTTCTAGCCAAAAACTCGAACTTGGTTGCAGCTTCAAAAGAAAATACCAATCAATGTTGGTATTGAGACCGAGAAATATTTTACTAAAAACTAGATGAAATATCTTGACCAAAACTAAATTTTGTTAAATTTCTAAAGACTACTTTGATTTTGAGAAAAATGTTTGTCTTTAAATACACCTATTCGGCTTAGATGAATTATTTATGTATTTCAAAATGAGGAGCAATGGTTTCAAAATTTATTTGGGCAATATATCATCCCAGTAGCAATCCTGCAAAATTTCATATTTTTACAAATTTATTTGCTATTTCTAAAGCACCGGTCAAATTTTTGAAGAGTTAAAACGAGCTGGTCAACCCCTCCGGCCTAAACCCAGCCCTTGGCACTGTAGCGACTCGACCCTAACACGTTTGAGTCCAACCCAGTGCATCAGGTCCGGCTCGGTCACGTTCACGCGTATGCCCCAACTCCAAGTGAACGCGAGCCGTCGATCTCTTCGCGAACGGACATGATCTGCGACGCTGTGCAGGCCATCCATGCACGCGAGGCGATTTCCACCGTTACATTTCCATCTTACCGCGCCTTCCATTTGTGGCCGTCAGATCTCAACGAACGGGCCAGATGCGGTGTGCCGTTCGGACCACTGCAATCAGCCATCTCGTATTGACCGTAGGATCTAAATCGTGCGGTGCGCCATTTTCGGGATATACCATTTTGGGATGGTAAAAGCTGAAATACACACGAGCCGTTGGATTCTCTTTGAGCGGGCCAGATCTTGTGGGCCGATCAGACTGGCCGAACCCCTCATCAATCTCCACCATTGGATTTTGATCTCACGGACCACATCCATTGGGCCGTTCGGACCACCCGAACACCCCTTTAATCTCGACCGTTGATTTCAGATCCAACCGTTCAGTCCTTTTTAGTTCAAAACATTAGGCGCACATTAAAGGGCGATCGTTAGATTTCGATCGTATGGCGCCGCTTAACACTTCGCGCTTAGGATCCAGATTCATTGTGGCGTCGGATTGAGATCGCACGGCCCATATTAAAGGATACTGGTTAGATGTTATTTGTCCATCTTATCGCCGCCATCCACTTCCAATCGAACGGTTGCCAATCAATTGAGCCTGCGATGATGTCCTGGCTGCGGCTGACTAAGGGGTCCCGCATGTCAATGGCATCTCTCTCTTCCTCCTCTCGCTATGCGCCGTCGCCGACACCCTCGCTGGAGCGGTGGCATTGCACAGGGAATATGCGAATATGCTTGGACACCTGGCATTAAAATTGCTACCGCATCATCTCTGGATACTTCTCGCTTGCTCTAGGAGATCAAGCCCTATATAAACCCTAACTGTTGGAGCTCTGCCATTGTTGACCGAGAAGAACTCCTCTAGTTTTGCCTTCCTTTCCAGTGAAGCTTCCTTGCTCTTACCCTTGTTCAACTCTAAGTATGCCTAAATCTCATATTAATGTGGATTTCGGGCATCTCTTGTAGGGTTGGGCAAAGGATCACTCTCTGTCGACTTAAGCCAGTTGGAGCATCTTGTCGGTAAAATCTTGCTCTGGTGAGCTAGGTTTCATGCCTTTCCCGCAAAGCACATGTAGGATGATCTTTAGAGTTTAAAGATTTCTTTGTTGTCGTTTTGGTCAGACCGGTACAAAGAACTTTGGCTCTTTGCTGTCTCGGCCAGGACTTGACTTCATCTACTTTCTTCTCCAGCTGGTAAGTTAGACTTTGTTTCTTGTCACCTTGAGTACCCTAAGGGCTTCAATAGTTCACTTGAGCCACCTACTTGTACATGGATACTCAAAACTTCTTTAAAACTGAAAAGTTGTTTTTATAACTTTTCGGTCTTTCATATCGTTTTCAAGATCTAGGGTTTCTCTTGCTAGCATATCATCTTATTTAGGCCTTAGCTAAACCCTAATATCATAGTAGACCTTCTTTTGATTATTAAGGTCACCAATTTATTTATTAATGCAAACCCTCTTTCTGTTGGTTATTGTCGGTCAAAACCGATAAAAGCTTAATCTTTCTTTTCTTTCTGTGAACAGGACAATTAGGGTTAGCAATGATGGTTTGGGATATTACTTACTCTCCAGATAGCTCCAACTCCAATTTAAAGTCCTTGTTTTGTGTATTTTTCCAAGTCAACCGAAACCGGTAAAAAGTTCTTTGCTGTTTTTGTTGTTAAATGCCGACAACATGCACAGCAGACTCTATAGCTTGTTACACTTGTCACTTTGTACTATTTAGTGATCAGTTAGATCACAGCATTAATTTGGATACTTTTAGCTCAAACAAAGTATTTCATTTATATGACGTTAGCTCGGCAAACAATTCCATTGTAATCTGTCCTGTTTCAGTTTCTAAAATCTGAAACTGTAGTTCAATCTAAACTCTAAATTGTGGTAAATAGTACTAGCAAAGGTTAGTTGTAGTTTATTATTCTTAATTAAATTGATGTACCTTAAGCATGTTGCTAATGATGCATTAAGCCATTGACCATGCATTCTTTTTATGCATGCTGTTCTCTGTTTTTTTTCCTGTGTTCATTGGATTTTATTTTATTTTCTTCTAGATTCTGGTTCTGCTGAGGTTGTTGAATCTATTGTTGAGCAGCAAGAACCTGAACAAGAGGTTATCTATTATTATCAAGGCAAGCATCCTCTCTGCACCATATTGATCCCAAATTTTGTACCGTAGATTTCCAAAAACAGTGACACTGTTGCATGCTAGTTTCCTAAAAATGTAATTGTGATCTGTTAGTAATTAGTTACACCTAACATTTGAGGTTTACCCTTAATCTAATCATACACTCAAACTTAAGGTAGTGCTTCTATATTTAAGTACTTGTTTTCAGTTTTGCTTAGCCATGCAGTCCATAGAACGGTAGTGCTTGGCAAGCTCATCTTGTCAAACATGGGAACAACAAATGAATTTTATTTATTTTGAATCTTTATTCAGTCTGTTTAAAACAACAATGAAGTTAAATCTTGTTTAATAACCTGAATTTTAAATCTGGACAAGTGGATGCTAGTGATGGTGCCTTTGTTCACGAGAATTGGGAAATGTGGACGTCTTGTCTGGGTTGATTAAGGACTGAACTCTGACGGCCCAATTCAAGCCCCAACGTACTTCCACACGTGGTGTATGGGCGCTGTTTGGTTAAGTAGAGGGTTGATGTTATTGAGTTGAAAAATAGGTGGATAAGTGCATATGTGTAGGATTTCGTATCCGTATCATATGTTCTTAGGGGCGAGAGCATTTGCAAAGGTTGCAGGTTCATAGAGCCCAATTTCAATCCTATATGTACGGGTGAGTACAATTTTATTTTGTTATGATTGAATCGGTGTTCTCAGCGTAACATGTGTGTCCCCGGTTAGCAAGCTCTATCAGAAACTTGTTTTAAGCGGGATCAGGTGCACATGGGTAATTCAACTCAATAGGGTCAACTTGTTGAAAGATACCAAATCTTAGTTTACCCGGCCGGCATACCAAAGGCAGTGTGCTATTATTAGGAGGCTTACGGGCTAACTAAGTCGTGTGGGTAAAGATGTACACCCCGCAGGTTTAAAACTATTGAATAGCCGTGTCCACGATTCTACGACAACACTTGAATTGATGTCACCAGATAGACTTTGAATTAAATTCGGTTATGGAATTATTTCGCATGATGGGTGTCATGCAATGTTTGATGGTAATCAGTCACTTTATTATTGTTACTGTTTATGATTATGCTCTCATTTACTTACTGTTTTAGTCCAAATTGATTTATAAAATCGCTTTGTCAAAACTTAGCAATTGTAGGTTAAGATGTATTGCTTTCTGCAAAATCAAACCATTATAACCCTTCTGTTGTTAACCTTATGCATGTAAAATCTCTATTCCTTTGTATAGATTCTATCAACACTTTCTTTTATTAGTTTGTGTAAGTCTTGCTGAGTACCTTCCGTACTCAGGGGTTATGACCTCTTGTTGCAGGTGAGGATGGTTATCTGTATGAGATGCCCGTTAGCGCCGATCCGGGTGACGCTAATGAGTGAAGCTAGTTCTAGTCTCCACGCAATAGCCTGCGGGTGATGGGGCCATTGGTGGTCTTTTGCTGTTTATTTTTGGTTTCCGCTGCTATCTTTTGTTGTGGCCCAAGGTCACTTGGTGTTGTAAATCTCCAACCGAATTGTAACCTGTCATGCATAATTATGTAAATGAATGCCTTGTATGTATGATACAATGTTGTTTGAGGATATATGCGCAATAGTCTTAAATCCTGGGAACTATTGTGAATCATATATCCGGGAACCTGAATATTGGAATCGTTACTTGTTATTATTATGCTTCTAGTATGATTTTTAATGAAGAAATCGAACTGTTCCTTAATTAAGAATTATGCTACCAGTATAATTTTAATTCGGCACATTCCAATATTTGAGGGTCCTGACATGGAGCTGGAGCTTGAAGTTTCTTTGGACATTTGTTTGCATAGTGCCCAACTTCATGGCAATTGAAACACGTCACCCCTGCTGCAGAGTTTGTGGCTGGGCTTGCCTGAGATTGACCTCCAGGGGAGGTCTTATGAGAGCTAGAGGTGCCAGACCTCTTGACCTGCATTGAGGTCCCGATGGGGGAGGAGGTCGCAGACCTCATAGGCTGAAACTGGGAGGTCTTTGGCCCGAAAATCCCTCGACTGAGCTGGCTGGTGCCTTCCTCTTTTTACGATTTTCCATCTCAACATGTTTGGCCTCTTGCCGAATGGTCTTGCTCACCAGATGCTGAAAATCTGGGTAATCATGAGCAAGGAGCTGGACTGAGAGATCGTCATTAAGTCCATTCAAAAACCGTTCTTGCTTGGACTCATCGGTGGCCACATCCTCAGGTGCATACCTTGCCAACTGGTTGAACTTGTGTAGGTATTCACGACCGTAGTTCCCTTGGCGCAAGGCTCTAAACTCATTCTTCTTTAATATCATCATTCCATGAGGAATATGTGCACGCCTAAAAGCTTGAGTGAATTCCTCCTGTGTGATTTCTTGAGCGCGGGGTGGGATTGAGTAAAGTTTTCCCACCAATCCAAGAAGTGGTCCTTGGAGTTGATGGGAGGCAAGCAGAACTTTCTCTCTGTCGGACCTCGGATCATGTCCAATTTTCTACTCACAACCCCGAGCCAATCATCGACTTCAAGAGGTTCGGTGGTCTGCCGAGAACGAGGTGGCCTCATCCTCATAAACTCGGAAATGTTAGCTCTAGGAGGAGGTGAAACATGTACAGGAGGTTGAGCTGCTGGCCGCGCTTGGAGGTTCTGAGTATTGGTGATGGACTGAGCTAATAGTTGATCAATTGTGCTTGATTGGCCATCATTTGGTTCCAGTCTGGTCCTTGGGCTGGAGGAGGAGGTGGTCACAGACTTTGGAGTCTCTGGATCATTTCGGGGGCTCTACCTTGCCATCATGGCGTTGCACTTGCCTTGTGGTCACCATCTGCTAAGGTCCAAGAGGTAAGAAAAGATAAGAGATCTAGGGGGTAAGGCTTAAGACTTTAAGCAACTAAACCCAATATAGCCCCAAAAGCCAAAAATTTCAGCAATCAAACTCAACACTTTCTACACGAAGCTTGCTGCCCTCAGGGCTGCAAGTAAAGAGGTCATGACATGGAGGGGAGGTCTTTTGTAAAGTAGCCCCAGAGGTAACCTTCACAAAAGAGCCGCCACTCATGCCACAACAGGGAGGTCCTTAATGCTACCACAACAACTTAGATCGGTCCTATAGACATTCCAAGGAAAGAATTCCATTTAATTTTATAAAATGTTGAGGCAAGCAAAAATATAAGGAGGAGATAAGGTGAAATAAAGCACAGTAGAGGGGTAAGAATAGATAGACGACTCAGGTAAGGACAGGACAATTTCATTTCTCTTGTTTATTAAAACATATTTTGAACTTTTTCTAACGGCCATTCTAATAGGCTACGTCCTGCAGTCAAGATGCTCTGATACCACCTGTAACAACCCGGCCCAGGGCACACCCCGGGAGGTCCCTCAAGACCTCCTGGGAGGTCCAGAGAGGAGCCCCCAGGACGTCCCGAGAGGTCCCTCAGGACCTCCTGGGAGGTCCGCAAAGGACTTCCCAGGACGTCCCGAGAGGACATCCCGGTGGGACCGCACAAACCTCCCGAGAGGTCCGAGAAGACCACTCGGAGGTCCGGGAGGTCCTGACCCGCAGAGGTCGCTGGACCTCAGACCTCCACAAAACTCCACGTCTCCACTCGAGGGAGGTCCGAAGGGAACCACCCCGAGGAGGTCGTGGGGCTTAGGGCAAGCCTAAAGTCCTCTATGATCCAAACCAGCCCCCAGAGATCATCAACTGGTTCTCACAGCAAACAAGTGATAACATCAACATCCACAAGACTTTATTAACAGCAAAAGGAGGTTTGATTACAAAGGTTGCTTACAAGCTCCAGCAACAGAGAGCACACAAACGCAGCGGAGAACAAAAGACAGGGTCCACCCATTACACCACAGTGATCGGGCCGAGGGCGCGCCTAATTGAGCTGGTCATCTTCATCATCATAGGAGTCTTCATCTGCTCAATTCATGAATCAAGCAAGAGTGAGCACAACAACCGTGCTCGCAAGTTACACCCGTCAATTAACAAAATGACATGCATAGGGATATATCAAAGGACAACATATTATGGTTGATTGGCATAAAGCCAATTTTATTTCCAATACAAGTATGAAGTTGCAAGGCAGGTTACAATAATTAAAAATTCAGTTTTTCAAATCCATTTTTAGTTGGATAGCATTCATCGTAGAAATGGTGAAGGATACCCTCCTACACAAGGCTTCCCGCCCACACCCAATTTGGTTAAACCACCAAAACCAGTTTCCATGTTTCTTTTGAAAACCAAAACCAAGAGCTAACTTTGAGTGACATTGCCAGCATGTCCATGACCGTAGACACGGCTATTCGAATAGATTTACACTCTGCAGAGGTTGCACACTTTACCTACATGACATGAATTCTCTAGTTTGCTTGGCATCCGTCGATGCCACCTCACACTTCCTTTGGTGAGAGGTCTAGAGTACATGACAAGGCCTTTACAATGTATTGCTCCACTGCAGCCCACCCCCATTAAGGTTTCACAATCCCCCCCTTTGGGTAGAAACACCGCCGGGTTAATGGGGTGCCCCCTCTTATGCCAGGTGGGACTACAACTAGTTATAACATGACAAACCCACCGCGTCGCATGAATGAACCACGATAGAGCTTTGCAAATTAGTTAGCCAGTCCCACGCCCCTGCTTGGAGACATGTGGTTGCACAATTTTGGCATAGCCCATTATAGGCTTAGCAAGTGGTGTCTCAAAGACCGGTCCTTAACCGACTTGGGCGACAAACCTCAACCCTGGGGTGTCGGATCACACGACCCCCCGTGCATAGACATGCACCAACCAAGCAACCAGCTTCGCCCAAGTCAAAACCATTTTTCATTTACTATGCTTTACAATTCTTCATGGCACACCAATGCCAAGGCCAAGTAAAACATCCATGACACACCAATGTCATGGCTAAAGTCCCCATGGCACACCAATGCCACGGCTCAAATTATTTGATCAATTGATATTTTTGGTCAAAGCTCCCAAATCAAGATTTTGGTCTAAGCATTGCTAAGCATTTCATTTTTCAAGAGCTTCGGGTCCTCACTATTGCAAGAACCAGATTTTATCTAGGGTGACAATGAGGTTGATTCAATCATGGATAGGGGTCATACCAAACAGTAGGTTTAACTATGGATTGAAAGATAGGCATTGAAATACTTAGTAAAGTAAGCATGCATACATCTTTGAAAACGATATAAGTAATTTGAAGTATTGGGTGCAACATGTTTAAGAGTGTAACTTGCCTTGCTCAAGATCTCGAGCTGCTTCCTCTCCCTCACTAAACTCAGGCTCTCCACGGTCTAGGCAATCTACACGTGAAAAACCAAATACTCAAATGAAGCTCAGACAAGATTCCAAAGAACTCCAAATAGCCTTGATACAAAACCAACAGAGAAGCTGGGAGGTCAAGAGGAGGTACAAGGAGCTCGCTGGAGAGGTCTTAGGGCTCCAGAGAGGATGTCCAAAGACATGTTGGAGGAGGTCCAGAGACTTAGAGTGAGGAGATCTATGGTAGCTCGGTTGAGACAGAGAGTAGAAATAAGGAAGAAAGTGAGAAAGGAGGCCTTTCCCAAAATATATATTGGGGAAGCAAATGCATGTGACTCAGAATAGAGTCAACAAGAGTTGGTAAATAGGACAAGAGAGTAGGCAAGGAATGTGACAATCGTATGACATAAGTACTGCAAAGGTGAGGGCATTTAATATGATACAACATGCATTAAATGCTGCGGAGACTTCCTTGCCCCAAGGACACAGTCAAATGTATAAGAAAACTGGGTGTGTTGACTGCCCAGTGGGGCAGTCAAGACCCGCCAAGGAGGTCCTGCTATGACCTGAGGAGGTCTTGCGGCGAACAAGGGGAGATCTTCACCCACCGGGGAGGTCCTGACGGTTGGATCTTCAAAGGGGAGGTCCAAACGGCCAAGATCAAGCGCACCAGAGGAGGTCCGCAAGGGCAAGGAGGAGGTCCTTACCCGCAAGGGAGGTCCTGACGGTTGGATCTCCAAAGGGGAGGTCCAAACGGCCAAGATCAAACACAAACGTGGAGGTTCACAAACGTAAAGGAGAACCTCACCCGCAAGGGAGGTCTAAAACCACAGGATCCAATCCAGGAGAGGTCTGAACAGTTAGGATTTCCAAGGGAAGGTCCTAACGATCGGATCTGCTAAAGAGGGGAGGTCTGGATGGCCAAGATTTCCAAAGGGGAGGTCTTGATGGTCCAGATTTACAAGGAGGAGGTCTGGACGGTTAAGATCTCCAAAGGGGAGGTCTTAACGGTCCAGATGTGTAAGGAGGAGGTCCTAGAGGACCCGGGGAGGTCCGGTGGGACACAAGGAGGAACAATAAGGGTAAGGGGAGGTCCTAGAGGACAGGGAAGGGTCCTGAAGGACACGGGGAGGTCAAATAAAAGTAAGGGGAGGTCCTAGAGGACATGGAGAGGTCCTGAAGGACACGGGGAGGTCAAAGTGAACAAACAGGAGGTCATAAGAAGCGGTGGTTCCACCAAGTGCAGGCGGTACTACCGGACTGGTGCCGAAGGGAACCTCCAGAGAAGGTTTCAAGGCTTCAAGCGGTGAAGGACGTTCAAGAAGACATGGAAAGCTACACAGGATTCCAAAGGAGTTCAAATGCACGCATGGTGGCACAGACTTAGGGAGGTTGCGAGCCAGAGAAGACCCGAGAGGGAGAATTGGACCCGGGGAGGTCCAAGTGCTTGGAAGATCTAGACCCAGGGAGGTCTGGACCATAGGAGGACTACACAGAGGAGGTCCGGGCCCTTGGATCCCAACGAAGGAGAGGTCTGGGCCATTAGGTCCCAGACAAAGGGAGGTCTAGACCAGAGATAGACAAGAACATGGACAAAGAAGGGAAAATCTCCAAAACTCCAAAAACTCAACAACCAACAAGGAACTTTTAGTTGTAGTTTGAGTTAGTCAACTTAAATCCATTATGAAATTTCAGGTTAAGCTTTGAATTCTCATCAAAATAAAATGGTTCTTTTTATTTTGAAAATTCTAAAAAAATTCTAAAATAAAATTCAGGGTGTCACATTCATCTTTTGTCTTGACCGGTGTGGCTGTGATTATACCGAAGTGATTCTGTGCGAGTTAGCGACTAGTATCTTGGGACTAATTCGGTGTGCACAGGGCCAAGACCCCCAGGAGGTCTTGGGATCTCTTGGGAGGTCCTGGCGGACCTCCTCTTGAACTTGTTGTGCGGTCCTTTTGGACCGCGGTACTCCCGGACGCTCCGGGCGGTCTTTCCGGACCTCCCTGAGCTTCGGGCAGTGCTTGCCCGGCTTAGCCAGTGGTACTACCGCTCCTTCGTGCGGTAGTACCAGTTGCAGTGAGGTACTATCGCTGCCCTTGTCACGGTAGTACCGGCTGTAGTACTACCGTAGCTCTTCTTGCAGTAGTACCGGCTGTAAAAAAAAATGGTCCTTCTGGACTCCCCGCATAACCTGAGAAAAGGTCCTCACATGAAGTATTCCTCTTCGATTGGACTGAAGATCAGCAAGTCCCCTTCAACATTGGTAAGTGCCTTTTCAGATGCTTATTAGGCAGGCTACCCCGATGATCGGCGTTCCACTGGAGGCTATATAGTGTATTTTGGATCAAATTTGATTTCACGGAGCTCACACAACACAAGCCACAGTGTCGCGATCTAGTACAGAGTCTGAGTACAAGGCGTTGGCTAATGCGACTGCAGAAGTGATTTGGATTCAGTCCTTGCTAGGAGAACTTGGCATTTTTCAGTTCTGGCCACCGTGTTTGTGGTGTGACAATCTGGGTGCCACCTATCTCTCTCTCAATCCTGTTTTCCATGTGAGAAAAAAAACATATTGAGGTTGATTATCACTTTGTCAGAGAAAGGGTTGTGCTCAAGGCTTTGGAGATTCGGTTTATATCATCTCAGGCAGGGGCGAATCCACCAGGGGGGCTTCATGAGGCTGAAGCCCACCCTCCACTAGCGGCCGGAACACCCCCACCCGTGGCCTTGGCTCGCCCGCGCCGCGCGTCGCGGCTCGCGCTCCACCGCCTCTTGGCTGTGGCACAACTGGACCGTGGACGGGTAGGTGCCACCGCCCCCGCCATTACTTGCTTCGTGGGGAGGCGCTTCTTTTAAGCCTCCTACATTCTTGACCAGGAGACGTCTTGGTTGGTTTTTGAGTTCCTAACTGGCTTGTTCCTGCCGTGTTTGGTGGTTGCTGAGCTCGCGGTGGAGGCGATTTGATCTGATTTTGGCGAAGAAAGGAAGCGAGCGGTTGCTGAGGTAATTGAAAATTTGCCTGGTCCCTCTCGAATGGTTGCTTGTTCCGCTTTGCTATGGTAGATTTGCTTTATTTTTACTTGATTTATGGGCGGTTGTTTTCAAGAATTGTGGGGTGGTTGTGCAATTAGCTTGACGAATCCGCTTAAAAGATGGCAAAGAAAGAGCCTTCTTTTGTTCCTATTGTCCAGCTTCACATAATAAGGAAAGCTTTCTCCTCCTATGTTGAGTGAAGGTGGTGTTTTTTTTTGTGTCATCTTATGCAGGGAAGGTGTTTGAGGAAATGGGGGCGGGAAGGACCGTTGTCCCGTGGACATCACTAATAGTGGGGTTAGCAGAATGGCAATGAATGGGTTTGGGAAGGATGCACTTGAGCTGTTCGGTGCGATGGAGAGGGAGAAGCTTGTTCCAATTGAAATCAGTATGATAGGGGTGTTGTATGCTTGTAGCCACTGCAGGTTGGTTGACGATGGGTTTGGATATTTTGATCGGATGAAGGTGGAGTACAGCATTGTACCGAGGATTGAGCATCTTGGATGTATGGTGGATTTGTTGGGGAGAGCTGGGAGAGTTGAGGAAGCTTACGATTATATCATCGTTATGCCAATGGAGCCCAACACTGTCGTGTGGCGGACCTTGCTGGGTGCTTGTGCTATGCACAAGAAGTTGGAACTTGGGTAGGCTACTTGGGAATGACTGGTTCAGCTTTGAGCCCACCCTCTTTTTTCGTTCTGGATTCGCCACTGATCTCAGGATCAAGTTGCTGATGTCTTTACCAAGTCGCTTCCTGTACGACAGTTTGCAGGCTTGAGTCGCAATCTCAATCTTCTCGGTTGTGATTGAGGGAGGGTGTTAAAGATAGAGTTGTATTCTTAGAGATAGAGTTAGTTTGTATTCTAACCATCTCTTGTAATCTCTCTCTCTCTCTCTCTATACCGGTTGTCACCGAATCTGTATTTCGGTTGTCACCAATCTTCTGTAGCCGATACGGCAAAGTCTGAGTATATAAACACAGGGTACAGGGTACAGCAGAGTCCCCATCACGGGTTCTCTCTAAAACCAATCACTCGTCTCTTTTCAATTAGGACCAACGATGTTAACCATGACGATGTATACGTAGGATAGGAGTAATTTGATCTTGTACTATATCCGAAAGCAACCCATGAACACGCAAGTTAAACCATAATTAATCTTTTGGAGGAATCTTCTCTGCAGGTTGCTGCGTATAACAACCGAACTAAATTATCAAATCGCCCCACTTGCATGAACTACGCATGCTTAACTGCCGCAACTTTTGTACGCGCAGAGATGCAAAGCAATACGTGTTCTTAAGCCACATTTTTCCTTTCTTTCTTTCTTCGTGGAGCAACAAGAAGAAGCTGTCGCTGTAGTGCTGTACACGCCTATATATAGTATATACACCACACTTCTCACCTCACCACCAGTGTCTTGTTGTCAACCAATACACTACCGGTATCTCCTTGTCAAGCCTTCAAGAGAGGCTCTCGATTCGATGGCGGTGGAGTACTCGTGGTGGTGGTGGCCGCTGCCGCCGTGGTTCAGCCCCGGAGCGGCGTGGTTCATCTTCTTCAACGTCGTCGTCGGCGCCATTGCTGTCTCGTCCCGGGGGCAGGGGGGCCGTCCCGGCGCAAGCTCACTCGCAGCGCGTCGTCCATGGTCCTGGAGCGCCAGCGGTCCGTAACCATCTTCTCCATCCACCCCGCGGCCGACTACGGCAGCAGCATCACGGCGCCGCCGCCGCCACAGCACCACCACATCCAAGAGTGCTACCCCTACCACACCTCCCAACAAGTACAAGAAGCAGCAGAGCAACGGCAGGTGAGCAGGGCGGCGCCGGAGCCGGAATCAACGGCCGGAGAAGACAGGACGACGAGCATGGCAACTCCGAGCGCGCCTGTTGCACCAGCAGCAGACGCCGCGGCGACGGCGACGGCGGCGTCGACGTCAGAGAATGAGGTGGCAAAGGTGGAGGAGAAGTCCGTAAGCTTGGACGAGGCGCACGCGCTGGCCGGGCGGGGTCCAGCTGACCAGCCGCCAGCTTCCGCTGCCGCTGTCCCCGCCGCCGCCGCTGCCGCGGGAAAAGTCAGGCCAAGAAACAAGGGGACAAAGGTGGCCAAGTGGCGGTGCCGGTGGGAAGCGGAGGAGGTGGAAGGGAAGGCCGAGGTGAACGCGCGGGCGGAGCTGTTCATCAGGCAGTTCCGGGAGGAGCTCAAGCTGCAGCGCATCAACTCCATCCTCAACTACAAACACGCGCTCCGCCACGGCGCCGGCGCCGCACTGGGACGGTAGCCGGCGGCTGGTGCGTCGCGGAAGCGTCAGCTCGGATCAATTTGTTTGTATATCTTACTAGATAATTTATTTGTTATTTGTTTGTTTAGATCGATCCTTCCTTCCCAGAAGGATGCGAAAAACACACAATTTATGATTACTAGTAGGATGCCCGTACGTTACAACGGAACTCTAAAACTTACAGAAATAAAGTTTTCCTTTAACACATAAAGCAAATCAAGCAATTAAAAAATGATCTTACATACGGACATCACATTAGTGCAACACGAGAGAACAAGAACTCTGTGCGACAATTCTAGAAATGAACAGTAGAAACAATATTTTCGCATAATTTACTTCAATACATAAATAACTGACATACCAGCATGTAAATTAAGTACAAACCAACAGATAAAGTACACATCATGCATTAAACAAAAACAGAAATGAAAATGTAAAAATGAAGTTCATGCAGCAGCTTTCTGGAAGACGCATCCTCATCTCTAACTTGTCACGTAAAGAGAATGGAAGCACATTCTACAAAATGACGAACAAAAGTTAAACATCATAAATCTATTGTATATTATATGTAAAGAGATGTCAAAAGATTGAATGCCTTACTTACATTATCAATGTACAAACATTCTAGCAAGTGTATCCACTACTACAGAAAGGCTAATACTGGACGCCTCATCACAGACGGTTGACTAAAACCGTCGGTATTATTCAATCACGCACGGTTTTGGTTTAGAGACCGCTCAGGCATGGCCGCGCTAAAAACCGCTCGTGAAGAGGCAATATCACGCACGGTTCATTTTGAAAACCGTCAGTGAAGTATCACGAGCGGTTCTAAACACGAACCGCTCGTGATATTATCAAGATCACGCACGGTTTTTAAACACAACCGTCAGGAAGTATCACGCACGGTTCAACAAGAACCGCTCGTGATATTATTAGTATCACGCAGGCGGTTCTAACAATAACCGCTCTGTGATAATATCGCCTGACTCCACGGTCGCCGCCATCGCTTCGCTCGAGCGCGTCTCTTCATCGCCGATCGCGCTGCTCGTTTGCCGCCAATCCGCCCGGCTCTCGATGCGCTCTCTTCGCCTCACGCCCGAATTTATTCCTTGTTTGATAAAAGGATCATCCGCCATCCAAGATGATCATCCCCACATACTTATAAAATTAAAAACGTAAATGGTCGCCTCTTCCTCGTCGCCGCGCGATGGCCTTCCCGACCTCCTTTGACGAGCACCTCTCTCGGTGTAGGTTGAACTGTCTTCGCGAAGAACACTGCTTGATCAACAAGTGTCTTCACTCTCTCGCCGGCGGTGAATTTGCGGAGCGGTGACGGCCACCTTCCGCCGCCTTGACATCCTCCTCCGCCGTGTCTTCCGGTGATCTCCCACTTTGGTAGCGTTAACAGCGTCATCGACGTAGTCCTCCAAAACGACATTGCACGCCTCCAGAGGCTTGCCGTCACTTGACTTTGGAAATCGAGGCGCAAAGCATCGACACGACCAGCCGATACCCTCAAGCAAGGGAAGAGAGCCTATGGGCTCAATTCTTCTTGGTTCAACACCGAGGGTCTTGGAGACACTTGAACAAGCGCGTCGTGAGTGGACACATTTCAGCTTCATTCACGATGATCGAACCGCCCAATTCGACGCGCCGCTTATGAAGTATTGAAGACGGAGATAGCAGCCTACCTCCGCCACTAGAAAAACTTTGTTTTATTTATAGGTTTTACTTTTTAAATCTTTTTATGTTTAACGCCACGCTGTTTGGCCATATATATGAAAATTCCAAAATGAAAAAAAAGTTTGGAGGTGAAGTTACTATATTTAATTATATGTTGAATTATTGCGCTCTCTCTCTCTCTCTCTATATATATATATCAGAGACGGTTTTGTGGAAAAACAAAATCTAGTTTGGAGGTGAAGTTACAATTAATATTAATTATATCGTAACGAAGCGCCAACAACAGGGTGGACGATTTAGAGCTTCGTCACGATCAGAACCGTCCGATGCCGACACCGCCGCCTATGAAGTATTGCGAGATGGAGATAGCGAATTACCTTCGCCACTAGAAAAACCTTGTTTAATTATAGGTTTCTGCTTTTTTAATATAAACATGTAATTTCTTCACATGTCATGTAAGTGTATATACTTGAGAAAAAAACATTTCACGGACGGTTCCATAATGGAACCGTCTGTGATATGGGACATATCACAGACGGCTCCATAATGGAACCGTCTGTGATATGTCCCATATCACGGACGGTTCCATAATGGAACCGTCTGTGATATGTCCCATATCACGGACGGTTCCATTATGGAACCGTCTGTGATGATTATCACTGACGGTTCCATAATAGAACCGTCTCTGATAAGTCTTTATAAGTAGGAGCTAGCATAGCTTGCCGCTAGGGTTTGCGCCTAACTCGTCACTCCCGGCCGCCTTACTCTCGTCCGTTCCTCTCTCCGCCGCCGACGCCGCTTATTCTTCCTGTTGCCGACGGTTAGAGATCTGGTGACCGCAAAAGACACTCAGACGATAAGAGTGTCTTTTGCGGCGTCACCGCAGCTACAACCACGGTGATGCCCAAACTCGTCACTCCCAGCTCCGCCGCTAGGGTTTGCGCCCGCCCTAACTCCGTTCCTCCCCACCTCGACGCCGACCGACCTCGCCGCCGCCGCCGCCCGACCTTTGCGCCCGCTAGGACTCAAGGGCTTTGCTTTCCCATCCTCCTCTATTCTCCTCTAGATCTGTTAGCTTAATGTCTTTTGTTGAGTTTGATTTTTATGCATGAGCCTTAAGTTGTGTCCTCGATGTTTGTGTGATTTATGCAAGGTAAAGGAAATGGATGAGGGTTGTCTTTGGTGGTGGGGTCGCCACCGTGGTTGCTTACTGCACTAAGGTCCTCTCTGTCTCTACCCTCCTTGCTCTGTGATGAAAATGGCTAGCTAGTGCTCTGCGATGGATGCCGAGGGCTACTCTTGGTGTGGTGGGTTTGGACACCCTTGGTCTTGTTCTCTTGTCGATGAACCGCTCAATGATGTTAATAGTCTTATGCTGAAATTGAATTGATAATTAGTTCATATTAATAGTCCCTTGCTCTGTGATGTAATGATGTAAATAGTCCTATGCTGAAATTGAATTGATAATTAGTTCATATTAATAGTCCCTTGCTCGTGATGTAATGATGTAAATAGTCCTATGCTGAAATTGAATTGATAATTAGTTCATATTAATAGTCCTCTTCTTTGTGTGATGTAATGATGTCAATAGTCTTATGCTGAAATTGAATTGATAATTAGTTCATATTAATAGTCCCTTGCTCGTGATGTAATGGTGTCAATAGTCTTATGCTGAAATTGAATTGATGATTAGTTCATATTAATAGTCCCCTTGTTCATGCGGTCAAGTTCTCCTACCTCTTGCACTGTGCACGCCCTACCATTCCATTCATAATCTCTTCTCTATAAAGTCTCCAGCGGTGGTTGCTTGTGCCATTAAAACCGGCATCATATATATTATATATATATTATTCGAGTCCTCGACCACTTTCGGGGTCGCCCACGCAGATGAGAAGAATGAGGCAAGTATCCACGGGCAATCTCATTGAGCCCTTGCAAGTATAAAGTATGGATGCAAAGAGCGGTCGGACATCCAATTACGGATTGGGCGTCGCTATGTTCGTAAAGTGACGTTGATCTTAACTACTCTCGACCGAAGTGGCATCATGTATTAGCAACCAACAATTCTTGAGCATGTAATTGTCTTTAAAGCCAACAAGAACACCAAGCAACAAGTTGAGAATTCTTTTGAAATATGAGAATGGTTGCTTGGTGTTCTTGTTGGGTTTAAAGACGATTACATGCTCAAGAATGGTTAGTTGCTAATAGATGATGCCACTTCCCCGGAGTACTCACAAGATCAACGATATTTTTTCAACATAGCGACGCCCAATCCTGTAATTGGATGTCCGACCGCCTCTTTGCATCCATATTTTTATATTTGCATGGGCTCAATGAGGTTGCCCGTGGCTACCGCCTCATCCTTCTCATGTCATGCGGGACGATCCCCCAAAGTGGCCGAGAGATCACTTAACAATATATATGTAATATATATATGATGCCGATTTAATGGTACAAGCAACCAACGCTGGGCCTTTATAGAGAAAGTCATCACGCACGGTTTCACCACAAACCGCTCAGGATATATTTTATCACGAGCGGTTTGTGGTGAAACCGCTCGTGATATGTGATTATCACGCACGGTTTGTGGCTGAAACCGCTCGTGATATGTGATTATCACGCACGGTTTGTGGTCAAACCGCTCAGGATATGATTATCACGACGGTTTGTGGATGAAACCGCTCGTGATATATGCTTATCGCAGACGGTTTGAACCACAAACCGCTCAGGAAAGTATACATCACGACGGTTCAAAACCGCTGCGTGATGACCTCATGTCATCATCGACCATAAACTCGAGACGGCTCACGAAACCGCTCGTGATGACGTTTTGAACCGTCTCGGAAAGCCTTTTTCGTAGTAGTGATCATTCCTTACGTCAACAACATTCATGACAAAGTTCCTTACATATCTATCGTGCAGCACTACTTGTCGCAGTTCTGTTTAAAGAGATTACTGATTAAATTATCATGAAAGAAAGAAGTCCATACATTATTTACATGGTTGTTTAACAGTTTTATTTGACCAGACCGGCAGCAAAACCCCTTTGATTCGTATTCAAACCTCTTCGCGCCGCAGTGATCGTAGTCTCTCTGGGGCTTTAACATATGAGTGATATCAGGAATGTTCTGGTAGACAAGGTCGTGTGGATCAGAGATGTTGGAGCCCACGACAGAGGCATCTACTGATTGATCAAACTGCATCTCCCCACCTGAATGAATAAAACGAAATGGTATAATAAAGAGACTGTATAGAGAGAACACAAATAGAAAGAAGAGTTGCATGGTATCAATGGCACCTCTTCTAGCAAAGATGAAGTGCTCCCCGTCTTTATCTACTCCCTGTCTTTGTGTTGAAGCAAGCGAATCGCGACTTGGGGTATTGCGCCTTAATCTGTTTCGTTCATTTTGTCGATGGCATTTCGCTTGTTTCTGCTTAGCCATCATATTTGCATATCGTGCTCTGTCGCGTGCTCGCTTTGCTTCAATCTGCTCTTGTGTCATGATTCTTCGGCATACATTTCGTTGATCATTTGGTCCATTACTCTGCATTGTAGGGTTTGATGGATTGTGCATATGTGAATCATCATCAACCGTACTTTCAATTGCACCAGAAGAAACAAGGCTAGGTGCATTGCATCTCGCAGCATTTCGTGTGTTTTGGCGATCACGCCTTGCTTGCCTCTGATCAGGAGTCATACTTGCATACCGTACTCTATCGCGTACTTGCCTTGCTTCAACATGATCTTGCATCATGGTTGCGTTGCGTTCATTCTGTTGATTATGCCTTGGTTGCCCTTCCTCCGGTGTTTGGATCATGTGACATGGTGTACCACGATCACGCTTTCTACCTAAAGGGTGGTGCATGCATAATTTCAGAAGAGATGAGTAAATGTGAGCACATTGTTAGCAACTGTGTGCAAGTAGCAAGTTGTACCATTTGAGGTTTCGCCTTGAAATAACGTGGCCTCAGTGAGAACACTTTCAGATTGAATTGCAAATGACGAAGGGGTTTGATTTGGCTCAACATCGTCATCTGAAGAAGTAGAACTCACGTTTGAGGTGCCAGGTAGCTCACGTATAAACAACTCTGTTGGGGCACGTGGCACAAAACTGGTCCGAGTTCTCTTCGATGCAATGTGTTCATCCACCACTACATTAAAAAATGAAGCATGCAGGATTTCTTTTAGCTTCGACAGAATGGAACAAAACAATGAAAGCTTAATGATTTGGCAACATAGCCACCTTCTTTTCCTTTACGTGATGATTAGTTTGGATGCCACGACATTTTTTCGAAGATCCTTCCCGATGTGATATACAAAAAAAAAATGGTGTGATACATGACTGCTCACTTTATGGTGAACAATTTTGATTGCCAAAATTGTGGTGTACAAATCTGATTTAGCAAAGAAAGACATTTCAGTTTTATCATATCTAACTGATGATAAGGAGAAAGCAAAAGAAATTGTAGAACGGGGAAGGTACATATTGTAAGAATAACAAATATGTATAATTGCATTTTGAGGCAAGGGTGTTTTTTCACCATTTGATTTGATCAATGTCCAACATCTTACACATCACGTATATAATACATGTCTATGTTTCCTTGTCTGTTCTCATATATGCTTATGACATCATTTTTTTAGAATCATACAAGCTGATATATTACTTTCCTTGTCTGTTCTCATATATTATCTATTATTATATGCTCGGGGGCTTCTCGCGTCGGATGTCGTCTGGCCCCTCCGAGGCCACGCCGGAGAGGGACAAGGCGGACCCCAGGTGCCTAATCAGAAACCTCGACAACGATAGCGAGTTCGTGGTAAAGGAGGAGTTCGAGCTCCGCGAGATTGGCACGGGGCGGCAGCTCACCATGGAGGAGTTCGACCTCTGCGTCGGTCGTTCCCCCATCGTCCAGGAGCTCATGCGCCGTCAGAACGTTGCAAACTCCGGTTCAAACAACGGCGCCTCCACCCCCATCCAGAGGTCCAGCTCTGACTCCAGCAACGGTGCAACGCGGCGGCTGGCTCCGGAGCATCCGCAACATCGCTGGCTCCATGGTGGCCGGCTCCCGCGACCGCCGAAGCAGCGACGAGAAGGATACATCATCGGAGAAGGGCGGATGGCGGTCCAGCTCAGCGACAGATGACAGCCAGGATAGCGCCGGCGCTGTGCACCATGGCCCGGAGCGCGTTAAGGTGCGGCAGTACGGGAAGTCGTACAAGGAGCTCAGTGGGCTGTTCATGAACCAGGAAATACAGGCGCGCAACGGGTCCATCTGGAGCATCAAGTTTAGCCCCGATGGGCGGTACCTCGCGAGTGCTGGGGAGGACTGCGTGATCCATGTCTGGGAAGTGTCGGAGTTTGAGAGGAGGCGAGAGGAAAATGAGGTGTGCAATCCATTTGTTGTCGTTGTCCGCAATGGTTCACCTGAGCCGACATTGGCGTTGGCGAGTGTGGATGGGAGCCATCGGGAGAAGCGTCGGGCAACGTTCTCAGAGAGTAGGAAATCTGTGAGCTCTGATCGGTTGATGGTGCCAGAGCATGTGTTTGCACTGTCGGAAAAATTGGTCAAAACCTTTGAGGGGCATTCAGATGATGCGCTTGATCTCTGCTGGTCCAAATCTCAAGTATGCTAATGTTGCTGTTCATTCTGAAGTCCTAAATTGATGCTTGTCGAGTAAACTGGTGAATGTTGAAGTTAATCCCACAACCCAAATTCTGCTAAAATTTAGAAGCATGCCACAAATATTAGGATATAAGACAGTGTGGTTGCTTACCTCTGAATAGTTTCATTTTTACTCTTTAACATGTTGAAGGTAAAATTTTGGAAGTACTACATTGTTTGAGCAAACCTTCTTTGTCATAATTGAGAGTCCAACCATGCCAGGACAAAACACCTTGGCACCGAGGGGTCAAGGACTGATATTGGCATATATGATATAGCTCAATACATTCACATTGTAGATAACTGTAAATGCTAAATTGGCAGGAGGCAAATTAAAATGTAGTGATTTTGATACACAGGCCACATTGAATGCAAATAGGTGTTCTCTTGTTCTGGGCAAGTGCTTCTTTGAAATCTGTTATTGGAAAGGAAGGCTGTAATGCATAAAAGCAATTAAGCCTGATGTCTACCGTTTAAAGAAGGCATGTTTCCTGCAAGCTTGTAGTTTGCCATTTCGTGGTCATTTTTCGTATCTTGATACATCTAGCAATTAAAAATATATATTCCGATAATCTATCAACACCATGTGAATCAATGACAATATGGTACCAAGTATGGGAGTAATGTACCTGGGAGAAATTGACAGTGACCGAAAGAAAATGCAATACACAATCTTGGGGTTCCAACAATTTTCCAAGAGCAGCGTAGCCTTCAAATCCCAATAAGCGTGATCTGCAAATAAAGGCCAGCGGTGCAATTAGACACAATGTTGATCACGTTCTCAGTACTTGAAATCTTAAAAAGCATAATTCCAGCAACTATAAAATGGCATGAGCATCAAATAAATATCCAAAAGCATTGACTGCTTGGTGAACCTTAGATATAAATCTTACGATGATTGTAATATACCTTTCCAAAGTAGAAGATATTATGGTCTCTACATAATTCTTGGATGAGAGAATGGTAGGGTTAAAACTTACACCTGTGGCAAGCACGTTAATTGAACCAAATCCTATGAAGAATTTCCTTTTCCTAGGTAATAATCGTGGGTACCACCTAGGTTTCACACCATAATTTGTTGTTGTACATATAAGAATAATAAGAATAATGGTCAAGAGAGAGCATGATACACGTGTTCTAGAGGACATGTCAGAACAATATAGGTTAATGGAGTAATGCATTTTGCTCCATTGTATAAGTTTGGTTTCTTCTGTGAGGTTATCTTTAATTTGAAGTTTAGAAATATATATTTTTTCTTATGTGTATGCATTCTTTTGTGAACACTTTCTGATATGAATCCAACATTTTACATCATGTATATATGAATATATATGAAAACTGCATGTTAAATGATATATCCTACCTCTTTTTGTTTTTTCTTCAAGGAGCCTTTGCAAAGTGAGAGCTTGCCTCTAGTCGTTGAATCTCCGGAGAAAAAATGGAAGTGTACATTGGTTAGCATCCAATTCAGAGCATCTGAATAGTTCAATAAACAGTACAAAATTGCATAGTCGATACTATCTATCTCAGAATCAATAAAGAAGTCTATTCCAGATATGATACTTTACGCATTTCGTGTGTATGAACTAAATCGAGCATAGTGGATATGTCAAACTATATGCAACTTCCAAGTACTATGAATAGACAGTCAGCTGACAAGAAAAAAAAAGGCAACCAAATTTTGTAACCTGACATATTTTGTATGTGGTTTAAGCTTGACACTGAGAATTAAACAAGCAGCCAACACATGTGAATGGCTATCATGACTATTGTGATAAGTGGTAGCATTTTTCGTATATCAATAAAAGCCACGAGGATTCTGTCTCATTTTGAAATGGTGAAGCTTTTGGAAACACACTTTGTTGTAAATGAGGCTTCAACAGTAAATAATGTTAGCCAAGGGGTCATCAATCCTAATTCAGCTCAATTAGATGCCAGTGGATATAGTGACATGGCAACAAAATTATCTCCTAACAGAAGGAGGAGGATGCATAGAAAGATGGAAAGAGAACCAAATGCTAATCTCGAGGTTTACGCAGCAGTTGATATGCATAATATAAAGCTAATTTACTTTCGCCGTAGCTTGATGGAGGATCTTATTGACGATGCCTCATTCTCAGACAAAATTGTTGGTGCTTTTGTGAGGATAAGAATTTCCAGTGGTGGTCAGAAGCAAGATATGTATCGTCTAGTGAAAGTTATTGGTCAGAAGCAAATAGCCCTCATACCATATTGTCTAGCTTCTAGCTCTTCAGCCAATCTGACATAGGTACACAAGCTCAGAGGATCAGGCATTCAGGTATACAACCTCCCAGGATCTTTATTAATTCTGCTACAACATGAACTAATGACTAGTTTTGAATGCAGGGGAGAAAACAGGATTGCAAGAGTAAGGGTCAAGTTGTATCGAAATTATTTGAGTCAATGAATACCTGTAAAAGTGTACTAAATCAAAAGGCAATATACTAAATCAACCAATGTATCAAAAGGCATGGAAGGATAGCGTCTACAGAGTACCGACATCGGTAAATTAAAAGAGAACCAAGGGGCATTCATATCTAACAATAGCAATACATCATTAACCAAACATCTGAATAAAAATCATCATTGAGCAAAGAGTAGAATTTACCAAGCTTTGATAACAAACACCAAGTCCTTACGCAAGTTTCGATAACGGGTCCAATACCAAGACTGATGCAACAGATCAACTTCGCATGTAGAAAAAGAGAGATCCCTCAAGAAACAGAATGCATAAGCTTATCTCTGATGTAAATTGTTTTCCCTTTAAGTTTTCATGTGTTTTTTATTTGGCTAAGCCTGAACTCATGCTTGCACATTCTTGTCATTTGTGTTTTTTAGTTTACTGTTGAAGCCTCAACCTTTGTTAATTCTATGAAATTCTGTGACACTCTGTAGAAGATATCATTCCATGCTTTTTGATGTCACATAATTAACGATGGGAGTTTCAAGGAGTGTGATGAATTCATGAACTCTACTATGCATTAGTATAGTTAGAGCAAGACAAAGAAAATGTGACGCAAAGAGGGCAATGAGGCAATAGCATGTATAGTATAAATGACAGCTTTGTTTTATTGGACACTTATTTCTCACAGACACAAGTCAGATAACTATCGCAGAATAAGTCAGATAACTCTTGCATAATAAACAAGAATAACATGCAAAGCAGATGGATTTAAGAAAACATGCTTCATTCTAAAAGAGAGATACACAATTTCATCTAAGCAATGAAAAGTTTGCTGTGGTACTATATGTGTAGATTATAAACCAGAGATCATACAGATAGCTCAAGCGATTTTTGTTAAGAGTGCACTGAATATAAAGAGACTATGAGAAATGTAATGGAAGACTAAGAGAGCAATGTAATGGAAGACTAAGAGAGCAATGTAATGGAATGTAGGTAAACACAAGACAATTGAAATGACAATAAAACATGACACTTAACAGAAACACACACACATCAGCTTTTGCATGTCTTGAATCTTAAACTGTCAAGAGAGAGCATGATACATGTGATGAGGACATCACTCCTTCGGATACACGCACTACACAACATCCTCCAGATACGGTTGCTAAACTACAAGGTCCTATGACAAGAGCTCGTGCACGTCACTTAAATTATGACGTGAGCTCGTTTCTAGGTGCTAATAATTTATCTATGAGAATGGTATGCTACCTAAAAATTGTGATCTTCATTACTTAGGAATAATGGGAGGATCCAAACCGCTCACGCCTGTGTTCCCAAGGGCTACGACCGATCCTATGATCTGCAAGCTCTACGACGTGTGTACCCGCTCTCTCGACAGATGTGCAGATTCACGACTGTGTCTTGATTTCACGACCAGCCCCACGATCACCCCACGACCAGTGCCAGATTCACGACTGTGTCTCAAGCTCTAGACCACCCCACGATCGTGCCCACGACTAGTGACGACCACGCTGGGTGTTGGTCGAGACATTGAAATAAGGTGTCACACACCGCTTTGGGCCTAATAAGGCCTTGTAAGCGTGGCGAGGTCAAAGCCCGTGATGAGTACGCCTCTCCACATGGCAAGATAACCCTAGGGCAACCTCCTCATGTTCTCCCCTATATATTGCAAATACCGCCACAGCTTTAGGGTTGGGTTTTTCTTAGATTATTCTCGCCACTTTGCGTTTCCGCTTGTTCGGTTTGAGGAACCCCACTTGTGAACTTCATCTATATTCGTAATATAATTCAAATTGCATCTACCTTGTTCTTGTGAGTTGCTTCGATTGCTTGCGTGAATCATAACCCTCGTGGTAAGGTCAATCGCGCAAGCGTGGTTGATAACGCATCATGCGGTGTAGCGAATTGCGAGGTGACGAATCGCGGTCGGCAATTTCAAAGTGTCAACGCCCTCATGATTTAAATCAATCGAACCTATCGGAAGATCGGGCCACCGTGATTCATCAAGTGGTATCAGAGCACCAGGTTGCCCGTTAGGTAATCTCATTTATCCCCTTTTTGTTAGTTGTTTTCCATCACCTAGAGTCCAGAAAATTGCCCCACAAAAAGTTTTAGATCTTAGTTCTTCCACTGTCCAAACCACTTTGTGCCTTTCGCAGTTGTGTTTTCAGTTTTTGCGTTGTTGAATTCGAGTCCATCGTCGGTGTCTTTGTTGCTGGTCTAGTCGTCGTGATCTAGTTTCTAGCGTCGAGTCTTTGATGTTCTGGTCCTCGTGTTCGACCACCCAGTCGGATTCGACCACCTCCTCGTGTTCGACCACCCAGTCGGATTCGACCACCTCCTCGGGTTTGACCACCTAGTCGGATTCGACCATCTCCTCGTGTTCGACCACCCTATCGGATTCGACCACCTCCTTGTGTTCGACCACCCAGTCGGATTCGACCACCTCCTCGTGTTCGACCACCAAGTCGGATTTGACCACCTCCTCGGGTTCGACCACCTAGTCGGATTCGACCACTCTTTCGGGTTTGACCACCTAGTCGGATTCGACCACGTCCTCGGTTCGACCACCTACTCGGGACCGACCATCTATTCGTTTTCACCCGACAACCTCCTCGGAGACTATCTGTTTCTGGTTTATCTCGAACACCCAACGCACTCATCATATCGTGCCCTGCCAACCAAAGTCCGAGAAGAATTTCCATAGCCGAAACAGAGCTAGTCAAAGTTTAGAGAGAGAGAGTATCTTTTTATTACCTTTATACCCTTGCTCTCCGGAAACAGTTTGTGACCCACTCACCTCTTTGGACCTAGAAAAGGTAGCAGAAGAGTTTTGAGCTTGTGTCGCATTTGAAAAAAAAAGGAAAAGAAAAGAAAGCAAGAAGCAAAGAGTGCAAAAAAAAAGGAATTCAAAAAAAAAAGAGGAGGAATTCAAAAAAAAAAGAGAAGAAGAAGAAGGACAAATCAGTTGCTTGGCGAATTTTGTTCCATTGTGCTTGTTTCTACCCTATTTTTCGGCTTGCTTGAGCTAGTTCTAGGAATGCGTTTGGGCCAGCAACTGTGACGAGTACCATGGACTTTGATTCAGCTTTGCTAATCTGTTTTCATTACTGCTATTCCTTGCTACAAAATTTTGCCTGTCCGAGCTCCACATACTTTCGGCCCTCAGATTTGGATCCTCGCATTCGCCATCCGCCGCGGTTGTACATCCCACCTTCTCCGATCATACCACCTGTTGCAATTGGTAAGAAATTCATAAGAGCTTGGTAAGACGCTTGAGAGTGTGTGATCCCACCTCCCACCACCTAGTAGTTGATAGGGATAATATCTTTGTGTTGTCTTTTGTTTTCTACTAACCATGGCAGGTGAGGAATTAGATGCGCAAGAGTGTGTTTTGAGGGAAGAGCTCACGAGGGTGTTGGATAAGCACCGCCATGCTATTAATGACGACATTGATAGGAAGTTTGCAGAAACAAATGCTACACTACAGCAACTCAATGATAGTATCGCAATGCTCAACACACGCATTGATGGTTTGGCCAATCAACCACCGAACAATGGGCGTGTGGATCCTCATGGTGCAACACATGACCGTGAGTTTGACAATGAAAATGAGATGCACAACCACGACGCCTTTGATGCACGACAACAGAACTAGTTGAACTTCAACCGTCAAGGTATGAGAGAAAAGGAATTGCAGGGACGACAGCAGAGGCCAAGGAACAATTTTGGAAGCACATCTACACCAAGAACAACGCCGGGGCAAGTTAAAATAGCCCCACCTTCGGTTACATGGTCTGCTGCCCCCTCCTCGAGTAGGGCGCGTTCAGCAGCACCTCCGACACCATCACATGCACCCGAGGTAAGCAAATCTACTAGTGTGCATGCCCCAGCCAAGAGTTCTTCTTCGGTTGCTTCCACGGGCCGTACGACTGGGATTATTTGCCACCGTTGCAAGGGAATGGGCCACGTCATAAGGGACTGCCCAAGTCAACGAGCATACCTTGCCACTGCGGACGGAGGTTATGTAAGTGCTAGTGATATTGAGGATGAATATGTACTTACAGCTAACATTGCAGGTGGAGGAGATGAGACAAACAGTGATGTTGAGGATGTAGAGGAACAAGTAGCTGCTGTTGACACCGGGAATCATATGAGCCTTGTTGCGCAACAAGTGCTAAGCGTGCAAGTGGAGAGAGCAGAGCAAAATCAACGACACAACTTGTTTCAAACCAGATTCCTCGTGAAGGAGAGAGCCTGCAGAGTAATCATTGATGGAGGGAGCTGCAATAACCTTGCAAGTTACGAGATGGTCAAGAAGCTCGGCTTGGCCACACAGCCACACCCACGTCCCTACTACATCCAATGGTTCAATTCGTGTGGTAAGTTAAAGGTAAACCAAGTTGTGAGAGTGCAATTTTCAGCCGGTAATTACAAAGATAGTACCGACTTTGATGTAGTGCCTATGCAAGCATGCTCTTTGTTGCTCGGTAGGCCTTGGATATTTGATAATGATGTTTTGCACCATGGTAGAGCTAATACCTACTCGTTCTCACATAGGGGTAAGAAGATTAAGTTGTTGCCTTTGACACCAAATTTAAATTGTGAAAGATGAAGTAGAGTGTGCTAAAAATGAAAGAAACACCAATGAACATGATTCTGAAAATCAGCAAGTAGCAAAACGTGTTTTCCCACCTAAAGGGGAGAAAGTGGCGCCTAGTGCTAAGTCCGAGGGGATTAAATTGAAGGGGTGTGTTATGCTTGCTACTAAATCTGAACTTGCGGAAATTTGTAACAATGAGCTACCATGCTATGCTTTGTTATGCAAAGATGCTTTATTTTCACTTGAGGATATATCTAGCTCTTTGCCTCCTGTTGTTGCTAACCTTTTGTAGGAGTATGTGGATGTTTTTCTAGCTGAGATACCCCTGGGATTACCACCTATTCGAGGGATAGAGCGTCAAATTGATTTGATTCCGGGAGCGACTTTGCCAAACCGTGCTGCATATAGGACCAATCCGGAGGAGACTAAGGAAATTCAGCGACAGGTCCTAGATCTTTTGGACCGTGGGTACGTACGAGAAAGCCTTAGTCCTTGTGCTGTTCCTGTTCTTTTGGTTCCTAAGAAAGACGATAGTTGGCGTATGTGTGTTGATTGTAGAGCCATTCACTACTACAGAAAAGGCCTTTACAGACGGTTCAAAAACGTCATCACAGATGGTTTCTTGAGCCATCTGAGTTTATAGGTCAGTGATGCATGAGGTCATCACAGACGGTTTTCAAACTGCTCGTGATGCATACTATCACGAGCGGTTTCACCACAAACCGCTCAGTGATGATTATATATCATGCAGCGTTTCATCCACAAACCGCTCTGTGATGACTATATATCACAGATGGTTTCATCCACAAACCGCTCGTGATGATTATATATCATGACGGTTTCACCACAAACCGCTCTGTGATGACTATATATCATGCGGTTTGTGGTCAAATCGCTGCGTGATGACTTTTCTCTATAAAGCCACCAGCGGATTGCTTGTGCCTTTAAAACGGCATCATATATATATATATATATATATATATATATATATATTATATTTCTATTGTTCCTAATCCTCGGCCACTTTTAGGGGAATTAGTCCCTTGACATGAGGAGGAAAACTGACAACGAGGGCAACCTCATTGAGTCCTGCAAATTTAAGCCCACATCACTTTCGTAATGTGCGTCGGGATATTCGACCGAAGTGGCATCATGTATTAGCAATGCAAGTAATTGATGTCCCGACGCTTCACAGCAAAATTGCATTTTAAATTTGCAGGGCTCAATGAGGTTGCCCGTGGTTGCTGCCTCTTCCTCATGTCAAAGGACGCCAATTTCCTAAAGTGGCCGATGGACTACAAATAATACATATATATATATATATATATATATATATATATATATAAAGCCGTTTTAAAGGCACAAGTACCACCGCTGGAGACTTTATAGAGAAGAGATTAGAATATTGAATGGTAGGACGACGCACTCTACGACGCAAGGTAGGAGAACTTGACTGCATGAACACAATTATACGCATAAATGTGAAATGAATGGCGAGAAGCAACAGATGACATGTTGACAAAATGACAAATCGATAAATAAGTCATAACATACATATTACACATTTTATACATCTATTTTTGCAAATCATCAATCATACATATCAACAGCCCATGGTTCACCAAGCAAGTTTCCACTATCAATAGCAGACAACACTTGACACTTCTGAATAAGTCATAACTCATAACAATATAACATATCAACAGCTCATACATATCAACAACCCAATAAGTCATAACATATCAAGCCCCATCCGAACCCACAGCATGAACTAAGCAAGATGCATAGGATGCACATACACCAATAGCCCTCAGTTGACATCACAGAGCAAGGGGACTATTAATATGAACTAATTATCAATTCAATTTCAGCATAAGACTATTAACATCATTACATCACAGAGCAAGGGACTATTAATATGAACTAATTATCAATTCAATTTCAGCATAAGACTATTAACATCATTACATCACAGAGCAAGGGGACTATTAATATGAACTAATTATCACTTCAATTTCAGCATAAGACTATTAACATCATTACATCACAGAGCAAGGGGACTATTAATATGAACTAATTATCACTTCAATTTCAGCATAAGACTATTAACATCATTGAGCAGTTCAACAGCAAGTCAGCAAGACCAAGGGTGTCCAAACCCGGCCACCACACCAGTAGTAGCCCTCGACATCTATCGCAGAGCACTAGCCATTTTCATCACAGAGCAAGGGGGGTAGAGACAGAGATGGAGTAAGGTAGGGTTACCTCAGTACAGCGCAACCATGGCGCGACCCCACCACCAGCACAACCCTCATCCATCTCCTTCACCTTGCATAAATCACACAAACATCAGGACACAACTTAAGGCTCAAGCATAAAAATCAAACTCAACACAAGACATTAAGCTAACAGATCTAGAGGAAAATAGAGGGAGGATGGGGAAAGCAAAGACCGGCCAGGGCCTGAGCGCAGGAGGCCGAGCAGGAGAACCAAGCCATGGCGGCGCAGGCGACACGCGGGGCCAAGCCCAGTGGCTTGGGTGGCGGTGTCACCGTAGTTGTGGCACGACCCTAACACTGCACAAGACACTACTATCGTACGAGTGCGATCTTGTGCAGTGAAGAGTGGTGTCACAACCGGCGGCGACGGCGACAGGGTCAAGCGGTGGCGTCGAGGTGGGGAGGGGAACGGAGTAAATGCGCTGGGCAGTGACGAGTTAGGGCGGGCGCAAACCCTAGCGGAGCTTGGGGAGTGACGAGAGTTAGGGCGAGCGCAAACAGAGTTAGGGCGAGCGCAAACCCTAGCAGCCGGGCTCTACTAATAAAGAGACTTATCACAGACGGTTCTATTATGGAACCGTCAGTGATAATTATCACAGACGGTTCCATTATGAAACCGTCTGTGATATGTCACCGACGGTTCCATAATGGAACCGTCCGTGATATGCCCCATATCACAAACGGTTCCATTATGGAACCGTTGATATGGTTTTTTCTCAAGTATATTTATCTTGTATATACACTTACATGACATGAAGAAAATACATGTTTATATATATAATTAATTAATTTGTTCCACTAAACCGTCTCTGATATAATTAATATTAATTGTAACTTCACCTCCAAACTAGATTTTATTTTTCCACAAAACCGTCTCGATATATATATATATATATATATATATATATATATATATATATAGCAATAATTCAACATATAATTAATATAGTAACTTTTCACCTCCAAACTTTTTTTTTCATTTTGGAATTTTCATATATATGGCCAAACAAAGTAGTCATTAAACAAAAAGATTAAAAAAGTAGAAACCTATAAATAAAACAAAGTTTTTCTAGTGGCGGAGGTAGGCTGCTATTCCGTCTTCAATACTTCATAGGCGACAGCATCAGCATCGGACGGTTCCTGATCATCAGCAAATAAAGCCTGAAATGTGTCCACCCACTGACGCGCTCGTTCAAGTGTCTCTCGAAGACCCTCAGACTGTTGAACCAAGAAGAATTGAGCACATAGGCTCTCTTCCCTTGCTTGAGGGGTCTCGGCCTGGTCGACTCGGTCGCCTGTCGCCTCGATTACGTAGTCCAAGTAACGGCAAGCCTCCTGGAGACGTGCAACATCGTTTTGGAGGACTACGTCGATGACGCGGTAAACTCGCCAAAAGTGGGAGATCACCCGGAAGACACGGCGGAGGAGGATGTCAAGACGGCGGAAGGTGGCCATCACCTGCTCCGGCAAATTCTCCGCCGGCAGAGGAGTGAAGACACTGTTGATCAAATAGTGTTCTTTCACAGCACGGTTCAACGTACACCGAGAGAGGTGCTCGTACAGTGCGGCCAGGAAGGCCATCAATGCCGGCGACAAGGAAGAGGCAGCCATTTCTGTTTTTTTATAAGTATGTGGGGATGATCATCTTGGATGGCGGATGATCCTTTTTATAAAACAAGAAATAAATTCGGAGCGTGAGACGAAGAGACGCATCGGGGAGCCGAAGCGGATCGATGCGACGAAGAGACGCATCGGGGAGCCGAAGCGGATGGCGACGAACAGACGCATCGGCGATGAAGAAACTCACCGTGGAGTCAGAGCGCTATTATCACGAGCGGTTATAACAAAAATTATGCGTGATATGTGGTAATATCACAGACGGTTATTGTTAAGAACCGTCTGTGATGTTTCACAGACGGTTCTTGTTGAAAATTATCTGTGATATGTAGTATTATCATAGACGGTTATTAACAAGAACTGTCTGTGAAGTATCACAGTCGGTTTTCAACATGAACCGTCTGTGATATTACCTCTTCACGGATAGTTTTTAGCTCAGCCAGTAACACAGACGGTCTCTAAACCAAAACCGTTTGTGATTGAATGTAATATAGACGGTTTTGGTCAACCGTCTGTGATGAGGCATCCAGTATTAGCCTTTTTGTAGTAGTGATTGATAATATTACCATAAGGTATCGTCATCCTATTCCTAGGCTAGACGATATGCTTGATGAGTTGAGTGGTTCTATAATTTTCACAAAGATTGACTTGCGGAGTGGGTACCACCAGATTAGAATGAAATTGGGAGATGAATGGAAGACTTCTCTTAAAACTAAGTTCGGACTATATGAGTGGTTAGTAATGCCTTTTGGTCTAACTAACGCACCTAGTACTTTTATGCGATTGATGAACGAGGTTTTACGTTCTTTCATTGGAAAAATTGTGGTGGTATATTTTGATGATATCTTGATTTATAGCAAGTCACATGAGCTACACTTGAATCATATGCGTGCTGTTTTTAATGCCTTGAGAGATGCACATTTGTTTTGTAACCTCGAGAAGTGCACCTTTTGCACCGATCGAGTTGCGTTTCTTGGTTATGTTGTGACACCACAGGGAATTGGGGTGGATGAGGCAAACATTGCAGCCATCCAAAGCTGGCCGACGCCTACCATCAGGTCACAAAGCGGAGCTTCCACGGCCTTTTTGGATTCTATCGACGTTTTGTGCGGATTTCAGACCATTGCCGTACCTTTGAATGAATTGACAAAGAAAGGAGTGCCTTACCAATGGGGACTGCGCAAGAAAAGGCATTCAATTTATTAAAGAGAAGCTCACCACGGCATCCCTACTCCAAACTCCCCGATTTTGGTAAGACTTTTGAGATTGAATGTGACGCTTAGCGGATTGGGATAGGTGGTGCAATCGATTCAAGAAGGTAAGCGGTTGCATATTTCAAAGGAGAAATTAAATGGGCTTAGTCTAAATTATTCTACCTATGATAAAGAATTGTATGCTTTAGTTCGTGTGCTTCAAACTTGGCAACATTATCTATGGCCCAAAGAATTTGTTATACATTCCGATCATGAATCGCTAAAACATATTAGAAGTCAAGCCAAACTGAATAAACGACATGCTAATTGGGTAGAATTTATTGAGTCATTTCCATATGTCATAAAGCATAAGAAAGGTAAGGACAATGTGATTGCCGATGCGCTTTCTAGACGTTATACCATGTTATCTCAACTTCATCATAAGATTTTTGGCTTGGGGACCATTAAAGATTTATATGCTACTGATTTGAACTTTAAAGAAGTGCTTGAACATTGTAAAGGAGGGAAAACATGGAATAAATATGTGCTAATTGATGGTTTGGTCTATCGTGCTAACAAGCTATGCGTTCCAGCTAGCTCCGTTCGTCTTTTGTTGTTGCAGGAGGCGCATGGAGGAGGTTTGATGGCGCATTTTGGAGCAAAGAAGACTGAAGATGTGCTGGCCGCCCACTTCTTTTGGCCAAAGATGAGGCACGATGTCGAGCGCTACGTGGCTCGCTGCACTACATGCAACAAAGCTAAGTCCCGTCTCAATCCACATGGACTTTATATGCCTCTTCCTATTCCTAGCGCCCCTTGGGAGGATATTTCTATGGATTTTGTTTTAGGATTGCCTAGGACAAACAGGGGGAGGGACAGTATATTTGTAGTAGTGGATCGGTTTTCTAAAATGACACATTTTATACCTTGTCACAAGAGCGATGATGCCACAAACATAGCTGATTTGTTTTTCAGGGAAATCATTAGCTTACATGGAGTGCCCAATACTATTGTCTCAGATCGCGATGCGAAGTTTTTGAGCCACTTTTGGAGATCACTTTGGAACAAATTGGGGACAAAGCTGCTATTTTCTACTACGTGCCATTCCCAAACTGATGGACAAACGGAGGTTGTCAACCACACGTTATCCACCATGTTGCGGGCTGTTTTAAAGAAGAATTTGAAGATATGGGAAGAGTGTTTACCGCATATTAAGTTTGCTTACAATAGGTCGGTACACTCCACCACCAAGGTAAGTCCGTTTCAGGTAGTGTATGGTTTTAACCCCTGTGCTCCTATTGATTTACTACCTTTACCTACCTCTGAAAGAGTTAATTTAGATGCTAAGAAGTGTGCTGAATTTATTCTTAAGTTGCATGAAACAATTAAAGAGAATATAGAGCGTATGACTGAAAAGTATAGAGTTGCTGGAAGTAAAGGTAGAAAATAAATAAAATTTGAACCAGGTGATTTAGTTTGGGTACATTTGAGAAAGGATAGGTTTCCGAAATTAAGAAAATCAAAATTGATGCCTAGAGCTGATGGACCATTTAAGATAATTGCAAAGATAAATGACAATGCATATCAATTGGAGCTACCTGCAGATTTTGGGGTTAGCCCTACATTTAACATTTCAGATTTGAAGCCATATGTGGGAGAAGAAGATGAGCTTGAGTCGAGGACGACTCCAATTCAAGAGGGGGAGGATGATGAGGACATCACTCCTTTGGATACACGCACTACACAACATCCTCCAGATCCGGTTGCTAAACTACAAGGTCCTATGACAAGAGCTCGTGCACGTCACTTAAATTATGAGGTGAGCTCGTTTCTAGGTACTAATAATTTATCTATGCAGAATGGTATGCTACCTAAAAATTGTGATCTTCTGTTACTTAGGAATAATGGGGAGGATCCAAACCATCTACGCCCAGGTTCCCAAGGGCTACGACTAGTCCTACGATCTGCAAGCTCTACGACCAGGAGTACCCGCTCTCTACGACCAGATCTGCCAGATCTACGACCATGTCTTCAGCTCTACAACCAGTCCCTGACGAGTCTACCCCACGATCCCACGACCAGTCGCCAGATCTCGACTGTGTCTCAAGCTCTGACTGGGCCCACGACCAGTGACGACCACGTTGGGTGTTGGTCAGAGACATTGAAATAAGGTGCTGCGTCATACTCCAAGATGCATTGGCTTGATTCCCTTTTCTAAATGTTGAAATTCCTATTCGACAAAAAAAACATTTAGGATATATACTAGTAGGGTGCCTGTGCGTTGCAACGGAACTCCAAATCTTACAGAAATAATATTTATCTTTAAAACATGAAGTGCGCTTGGCAGGAACGACAACTTCCAAATGTGTCTCAATTACCCACCTGCAAAAGAACAAATTCAGTTGCAGAGCTAAAAAGGAAAAGCTCAATGCGTTTAAGAATATAAGAGAAATGGAGAAATATGAACTAATAATCACAATTGCTAGGTTTGCAGAACCTTATATTTGACTCTTTTTGTTGGTTTCAGTAAAATCAACAGTTTTGGCCTTCTATTGCTAACATTTTTTAGGAGGAAGCTGTCTATGGCACACAACTTTGGATAACACTTTTCTCACATAAGGACATGATCTTTTGGTTTTTCAAGTGATATGAGGACCCAGTCTTCAACAATGCAATTGACTAAAATGCTAGACAACATGCAAAATCATCAGGTTCAAAATTTCAAAGATTCTATTGATAATTATATATCGAAACTTCACTGTCACACCATTGCCATGTGGCACCATGTTAGTGGAAGACGTCGAACTTTTCATAAAAGACCACCAATTATTAAATACCTAATCCTACACTGGCGTGATACAAAAAGAAGAAACTCTGACAAGAATAAGATGTTCGTATGCTCGGGGGAACATTAAAAAAACATCATGGTGATAAATGCGCAACATGGAGATATCACAAAACTTTAACTCCGGATAATAAATATACCTTCATAAGATGCAACCTGAGATCAGTTGGGTGAACTCCCTCGCTAATGCACACCATAACAAACTGTGAATAGTAGAAAAGAACATCTACAGCAGCTTGCTTCTTCTGATCAGTCTGCAACACAGGTCACCAGAACAGCAAATATCAAGCACAACTCCTAAAAAGTTTAGATCTTTACAGACAAGTGATTTAAAAATACCAATTCTAACCCCAAGTATAAGAAAAAACGCAAGTTGACTCATCCAATTTTGTCACATGTAATTTAAATTTCAAACACAGATAAACTTTTGAATTTCTCACCATTTGTCACACTTCAACTGTTGTCAGCATCTTCTTCGGGGAGTATCAATCTAAGGTCATCGTTGTCTCTGTACACTTGTATCAAAGCTGCAACCTTGTAAGCATAGAAACCCATCATTCCTAGAACAAGCTCTGTGACGAGAAATAGTCATTTAGGATGCTTTGTGTTCACAGGGGGACATTTTCTGACAAGGAATATGAGTAATTTAGCTAAAGATTCAGGATAATATCCCCTTGCTATATAATTGGCACCGTTAACAGGGGAAACAAATATGTGTGTATCCATAAGGGGAAACATATGCACCACTAACTAAATGAGATTAATAACGACGAATTGTTACCCTACAAATATGCCGCAAAAGAAGTATTTAGCAAGATAAGCACAGAGGTTCTAAACATATGGCTCATATTATTTTGAAATGGGTAACTCCATCCAAAAGATGCAGATGAAGGTCAAGAAGTAAAAGTGAGACTACTTGTTCATGACCTCAGCAAACAGGAAGCCTTCTAGAATGAAATGACCACCACATTTGTTTATAAATTTGTTCTTGAAGTTGTTCAATCAATGCATAAAACATAACTGCAAAAAGGAGATGCTACAACTCCCCTATAACATAATTAAATCACTAACTGAAGCATAATTAGTCCACATCTTTATCCCCGCACCCTTTCCCACCCACTCACCAAACACACAGGCAACACACAGGCAGACAAAACTCAGTGCTGAATAACAAAAATTTAACAAAAGTCTAGTAAAGATCTTAATCAGAGATACATATTAGATCAATACTTGCCTCCTCGTGCTTGCATGCTACCCTTTGCTTCGCCAAGGAGCCCATAATCGAGCAATATGAGTGCAATAGACCTAACAAGAGGGCAGACAGTCAACTCAAGCACAAAAGTACATGCCTAAATTAAAAATAAGCATAACACAAAATCAAGATAACAAGACCTTTGAGAAAAATCAAATTGTAAATAGCTATATGTACGAGCAATAAAAGGGTAAACTATTTAGGAATTAAGAATTCTCCATATTTTTTCAACATAACCAATGCCACATATCCAAATCTCTGCGGCTACGAGAGAAATATATAGATCAACGTAGCAATAAGTACAACTACGTGCATACTGGATACATCACGCGAACTCTTTCCTGATCAAACAACTGACAATTTGATCCTCTTGGGTTTTTGTGACTTCGAGATTAATAGCACAACTTGCCACATCATGCCTGCAATGTAAATTAAGGGTCAAATTTTGATTATCGAACAAACATGATGCAGTTATTATAAAATCTAGTGGATGCTTACAGAGGGAATCAAGCCAATGCATCTTGGAGCCTCTAGCTTCTTACTGACAAACTGCAAATAGGTCTTTCATTTATCAAACTGAAAAGGCAATATGGGTTACAATCAAGCAAATTATCGAACACGTGTAGAAGGTTGCAAAGTACTAAGCAAAGAAACAATATATTATTCACTAATTACCTTATTGTAAACCGCATCTGTAATCAACTTTTCCACCTTTTCATGCTCTACAATAGAATGGCATATAGAGGAGATATCAATGTAAAGAACACAACACGATCGCAATAGCATCTCATACAAAATCGTACTTACCTCTTCAGGAATGTGAGCCATGCAGTTATTGAACTTAAAAAACACATGAAAGCCATTAGCAAGATAAAAACATAAATTAGCAATAATAACTCAGAAAAAAGGTCATAAAACTGTAAAACATCTGTGAAGAAGCACAGAACCCACTTCGCATTCCATGCCTTGTCCACCCGCCACAATCTCAGCTTGCATTCTATTTCGGTGTGAGGGGAACAAATTTGTTGATAAGGCGAGGGCAATGCCTTATGACATCGGCAGCGCCTTACCGCCTAAGCGTCGCTTAAGTGACGCCTTAATAAGCATGGCTTTGTCTTCCTCCTTTCGCAAATTAGATTGACCATTAATTTTGGTGTATAACACTAATCCTACCAGATAATTTGGGATTGAACATGTATATACAGTCTACTTGTCCAAAGCCCAATTTTCAACAATACGAGGTCAAATATGTAGAACACTTTACAGATGACATGTGCTAAGGAATGTGCACGAAATTAGAGCACACAAACCCGAAGCAAGAGGCACTCTCCGACCTCGTAGGGGACTCCATGATATGATCAGCAAGTGAATCTCCAATAGACACAACCCATTCGGTCTGGATGCCATTATTTGTAAATTTCAATAGTCCATCCATTAATTAGTTGACAAAAGAATTCAAAACAGAGCAGTGAGGAAAGAAACACAAGAATATACGACAATTCATCACCCAAAAGTACATAACCGCCCAAGGATTCTCAAGAATTCGAGTCAAAGGAGCACAAATCGAAACAAACAAAGACAGTAGATGAGTACAAACAAAGACAACTACTCTAAATTTAATAGCAACCACAAGCATCCATCCACAAAAGCATACAATTTGGTTGCATGGGGATAGTGTGGGTACCTTGTGTCCATTCTTGTAGTTGCAGGAACAATAGACACAGTAGAAGTAGTTGAAAGAGTATGCTTCTTCAATGTCCACATGCACGAAGAAATGACTTCTCCGTTGATGACACTGATGTTAATGCCGACATAGAGGTAAGCCTTATAGTGGGACTCAACTATGTCACACCCAAATGACTTGTCAGCGTTGATACCATAATAGTAATGACCCTAAACACACAGCAAATTAGGGTCAGTTAGGTTACACTTCAAACATACATAATACAAAAATCAATCAAGCAAGCCTTAAGCAAACAAAGAAATGCGATGTACCTGATCACCAGAGAACCCGTCAACAGGCCAGCTAAGAGGCTAGTTGATTTCCTTCTACAGGAGGGTGTATTCCTACTCAATACTATACCTGTCATTGCAAGAACAATATGATCAGTCAATCAATCATCATCCAAAATAATTAGAAGATTGTTTGAAGTGTTGTGATAATTATTAAGCAATTATTTACATGCCAAGGCTCCTCAACAGCAACCTCAGGGTTGCTAAAGATCTTGGCAGCATTATGTCTCTTGTTGGTGGGGATAGGCTCAATCGCACATGACCAGCAGGTTATGTGAATTTAGTAAAAGTGATCTCAATTATTAGAGAATGTAGCGAAATGACCCATTGGATTTCTCAACTATAGTTAGGTAGACCAGACAATCACACCCAATAAGCAAAAATATCTAAATTTTTGCATCCCCGAGTTGTCCTAGATACAACTTGCATGATAATTCAAAACGTCCATTTTGCATCGAGAGCGGTGACAACTACTGAAAGAGGGTCCAAATAATTCTTCTACATCAAAAGCAGTTAAAGTTGATTCTTTTTCAATAGTGCATCACATACATAGTTGACCAAGAGCAAAGACATCAACTTTTCACAAACATGTATTGATCTAATTTGGATCATCATTTGAGCGATCAATCTGATTACTATACTATACAACTCTGGATCACTTCCATGATATTACTAAAAGTGGCCACTTACGAATGCAAAAAAAAAGGAGTGGTCACTTACAAGGATATTGTTTCCCCTCCTGATTGGGTCCTTGAAGATAGCCTGTGGGCTGTGAGATGGCACATGCACAAGGAAAAAAATTACTCCTTGCATACAAGTAAAAACATGAACACAAGGTCAGAAAGCTTGGCCTGCCATGGCATGACACTTACTACAGGATGACCTCGCTGTCCTCACTAGGGGCCTAGCTAGTGCTGGAGCGATCTTAGTTCCACTTGGGCAGCTTGCTGGGATCAGTCACCAGGCTAGAGAGAGTCTGCACCAACCGGATCGGTATAATTAACAAAAAGAATTTGGCAAGCTCGGATATAAGTGCAGGAGCAGCTCAGTGGATGAATAAACCACTGAGTAAACACAATTCTTCATAAATTAGTAGGGGGCAGTGTGGAGAGTGATGGGATTAAGGGTTTCACATACCCGTTGCCCACTGCTGCCTGCCGGTTGGGAAGGATGATGCCCTCGAGTAGGCAGCCTGCAATCACAGTGATGACCTAGTAGCCAATCGGTAAAGGCCGGCAACACCGCATCGCCGCATCGGGACGCTACGACGGCTCGGACCACGGCTGCCACGACCAGATCCGACCGAAGAGGGAGAGGAGGGTGAGGTGGGCACATCGCCAGATCTGGACTCCGCTTCACCACGCTGTTGTGCTTGCCGAGCTCCAACACGACCAAGTTTGGCTGCATCAACTGTCGCCACCTCCCGTCACCGCGTCTTCCAAGAGCGCCCTCGAGCCCGCCTTGCGCCCACCGCAGAAGGAAGAGTGTGCAGAGAGATGGCGTTGTTGGTGACGAAGACAGATGGTCATCGATGCCTCGCCGCTTCTTCGACACTCCCTCCACCTGCGAAGCAATCTGTCAGCATATCACTTCCTCGACCATTCCGGGCACACGTGGCAAACAAGCAAGCACGCACCTTGTCGAAGCGCCGGAGCAGGAGGAGGAGGAGGTGGAAGGGAAGGGGATGGTGAGGGAGGCGAAGAGGGCGGCGACGCCCGCCATTGCTGCTACGGTTTTGATTTGGTGTCCCTCCCTGCGACTCTGCGAGAGAAGCTCCTTATCCTCTTTCAGGTTAGGGGTAGACGAGAGAGAGTGCCGCGAGGAACGGGTGCAGAGGTGAGGGCGGGACGGAGGGGCGAGGGAGGGAAAGGGAGGGGTGCCAGGGGAGAGAGAGAGAGAGGGAGTGATGACGCGACAGAGGGGGTGAGGGGAGTGCGGATCGGATGGCCTGCGCGGCACCGGGCGCGGGCGTGAAGGATGTGAGGGACGGACGGGGAGATGGCGAGAGGAGGCAGGGGGCGTGACGGCGGGATGGGGTGAGGCAAGGATGCGAGGGAGGGATGGAGGGGTGAGGGCGATGGGGATGTGGGACGATGAGGATGAGGCTGTACCGGGCGAGAAGGGTGGAGCGGGGTGGTTGCGAGGAGCGGGAGAAGTAGGGGGTGTAGCGGTTGCACGAGGAGGAAGTTTGGGTGGGACGATGGGAATAAACTCCAAATTATAGTAGTTAAGATATATATATATTAATAGTAAATAAAATATACAGCAAAAAGATGGAATATTTGATCAGGATGTATGTTAAAGTGAAGATCAGGATGTGGGCATGTATACCAAATTTACATGCTTTCACCATTTGAATTATAGGTACTACTACTACTTATCTCTTTTTTCTTTCAAATTAATATATATCTACAAGCCCTTAAACATAGGGTCCACAAAAGTAAGGGATATACATTATTTTTTTTGAATTTTCAACTTTTTTATATATAAGACAACTATTTAATATAAGACTTTAAAATTAGGTTCCACCAAATTAAGGGGTAGATTTAGTTTTCACTTGTCATCAGCTTTTATTATATAAGAAACTAGCTAGGTATACCATCCGAACATTGCTGCAGATTTGATAGTTATTTATTTTTATGTATATGTAAGCAAATACCACAAATATAAGAATAAATATTGTATTACTCACATTTTTCATGTATTAAGGGGAATGGACGTGTAGAGTTCTAAAAATTCTATTTTAGAGACACGAAAATATTTAAGGATAATCCTATAGCACTTAAGTCCGATTGAAAGTCTTGGTTCAGACGGTTCATCCATCGTCCATACCAATCCAACTACTCACGCCACACCTCCCACTAGTTCATTACCACGCATGACTAGTCGTCCGGATGTGATTTTTTTTTTGCTATAGGCTATAAACGAGCTCACACCTGTAGGCCACAGCGGTGCCCATCTTCACTCTCGCATCTTCCTCCTTTGATTTTCCCCAATACTCTCCTCCCACACCTCTCCTTCTCCTCATCCCCATGTCCTCCTAGCTTCCTCTCTATACCCCTTCTCTACCCGAGCCAGCGAGGTCAGAGAATCGTGGTGGCACACTATATGGTGTCTGGAGGAGCTGCGGCGCCGGACAAACAGAGGAAGGTTTGGATGAGTTGGAGATGAAGCTTGACAAGGAAATGGAGATGATCCTCAACGACATCCCTCTCCTCCATCACTGTGGCGACCTCTCAACTTCCCAATAGCAGCAATGCCGAGGAAGAGTCGGTTGAGGTTCTGTCGACTTCCACCATGGCCGGCAGAGGGAGGTGGCAGTGCTGCTGCTCTGGCCCCGCAGCCGCCCAGATCCAAAACGTGGGGATCTAGTCCACCATGCCTGGTGTAACATCCCGATTTTCAGAGCTTTTTGAAATTTTTCAAAATTAAAATTAACCATTTGGTTTATTGGATTATTAAAGCTTAAACTTGAAATTTCAGAAAAATAAAAACAATTTAACCTGAGTTAATCAAACTTCAATAAATTCAAATTTTGGTTTATTTGATTTTCTTGAGTTTTATTGGATTTAAAGTCAAAAAAAGTATTTTAAGTATTTTCTTGCATTTTCTGGAATTTAAAAAGGGCCTTTTCTTTTTGCCTAAAAGCCAAAAGTAATTTATTTGCAAAAATTAAAAGCCAAAGTTAAATTGAAAGTAATTTTATTAAGTTCCAAATAACTCAAGAAATCTCTGTGTATTTTTCTTGAAATATTTGGACTCTTTTAACTATTTTCTAAAAAGCCCTTTCAATTTCTTGTATTATTTAAATAAAAAATGCATTGAAAATCCCCTATTTTTCCTTCGGGCTGAATTTTCTTCGGCCTGCTCCTATTTCTCCCCGACCGCTTGTATGCCCATTTTCCTTTCCTCCCTTCTTTCACGACACAATGGACCCACTTCGCCAATGTCTCTTCGTCTTGCGCTTTCCCGCCTCCTTTCACTTGCGGTAGGCCCACCGTCGATCTCACACCTCCACCTTCTTCCTCCTTACGCGTTCTTTGCCCCATCCCTTCACAGACACCAGCGTCCGCCCTTTGTTTTTCTTTGCCCCGCCATGAATCCCTTGCCCTCCCTTCAAGTCATGGGCGATTGAAAGTGCTCACACCGACGCAGCGCCGCCAGCCTTTGCTCCATTGCCCACGCCCCACTCACCTGCTCCCATCCCGTCACTCTACGCCGAGCAGAGCTCCACAACAACGCCCATCCCGCTCCCGCCTCTCCCCTAGTTTCCGTCGCCTATAAAAGCGCACACCCGGTGCCCTCAGCCTCCTCTCTCTTTCCCCTCTATCCCTCTCTCTCTCTCTCTCTCTCTCTCTCTCGTGCCCCCGGTGAGCCGTGCTCGAGGTTCTTCGCCGGCGGTCGCAAAGCGCCGCCGCCGCCGCCTCTACCGCCGCCATTGAAGCCCCTCCGACCACGCGGTCGTCTCCATCGGCATCGCGAGCTCGTCGCCAACTTCGTGCGTGCCTCCCCGCCCCTGAAAGCTAGCCTGAACCCCTCGGACCTCGCCGCCGCTTCCTCTACTCGCCACCGGTCACCACCGTGTGCCTCACCGACAAACCCGTGCGCACTGGAACCCTCTTGCCTCCCTCTTCCCTTCGGTGCCCTCGAGGTTTGCCATGGCCAGCGTGGCCATGAGCGAGCCTCGTGCGAAGTTCTTTGGAGCCTCATCGTCGACATGGCCGCCACCTCCTCGTCCACCTCAGCGCCACCTCAGCTCCTTCGCTGACGTGGCAGCTGCGTGGCCCAGCCCGTGTGGCCCAGCCACTATGCCATGAGCCGGGTCCGCGGTGGACTCCGTGCGGCTGTGGACCCGATCCACCGACCGTGGGGCCCACCCGTCAGTTACTCAGCCCTTTTCCAAATTAAAAATAATTCCAGAAATTCCGAAAATTCCTTTTCTTCATTTCATGTGTTTTCAATCTTTCGAGGGTCATATCTTCTCCGTTCGAACTCCGATTCGAGCGATTCAAATTTATAAATTCATATAAAATCAAGATCTACCTATCTACACTAAAATTATTTGATTTGGAGTTCATTTGAGTATTATTTGAATTTGGTCCCTTTTCGCGTGTAGATTTCGACGACTCCGGGAAACCCGAATTTTGCGAAGAAGTAGATCCTCAAGCATTTGAGCAAGGCAAGTTACATTATTGATCATATTGAATCCCATTATTTTAAATTATTATTGCATGCTTATTTAAATTCAAGTGATTTAAATTTCCGTTTTAAGCTTTATAGTTATTCCACATTCCTTTGTATAGCCCAACCTTGCTATTAAATCAACCATTCCTTGATACCATAGTAAACATCTAGCTGATACATTAGTATGAGCTAGACCGTGTTGCAAAACACTATGCTTAGACAAAGTTTAGACCAAAATATTTACCTTGGGAAAATTAGCCAAAAATTGAACTATGATATAAACAATACTATGGTATGTCTATACCATAGACATCTTTAAAATGATTTAACTTGTTAAATAAAATGAAAATTGGTTTGAACTTGGGCGAGATGGTTGTATGGATGGTGCATGTCAATGCACGAGATCAAGTCATTTCTATAACCGATGCCCATGGGTCTCATGGAAAGTCGTCCAAGTCAATTAAGGACTGGTCTTCGAGCCACATCTTGCTAAGCCCCATCGTACTACCACATGTCCTGTGTGGGCGGGATCTAGCTAAATAATTTGTATCATTTCACCGTGGTTGTGCCACCAGTTGCGTGAGTGTCTTTTATGACCTACTTTTATGTATTCCCACCTAGCGCAAGAGGGGGCCTAAACCCAGTGGGTTTCTATCCAAAGGGGGCGAAACCTTAGCGAGGCGGGACTACAGTGGGATGATGTATTATAAAAGCTTCGTGATAATGACTTAGTCACACACCTTCGGTAGTGTGTCAGACGGACATTATAAGTCAATTATCTCTTGTGGGTAAAGTTGTACCACCTCTATAGAGTGTAAAACTATTCGAATAGCTGTGTCCACGGTCAAGGACATCCTAGAAAAGCCACTCCAAGTTAGATTTCTAGTTTTGTTTTCAAAAGACTTTATTAAATGATTTTAGATTTCTATCCAAATGGGAATTAGGCGAGTAGCCATGTGATAGGAGGGTATCCTTCACCACTTGTTGATGAATGTCATCTGACTATAAAAACTTGAGATTTAGAAAAATGAATTTTAGTATAGAGTATACTGCGTTAGAACTTAGTATGAGTATTCAAATGAAAAATATCGCTTTACGCAAATTAAGCCATATAAGCCTTCCTTCATTGAATCCTTGCATGCATTATAATCTGTTAATTGGATGTAACTTGTGGAGTATATTCATTTGTACTCACCTTACTTAAATAAATTGTTAATCAGGAGAAGAGTACTACGAGGATAATGAAAACTTGGACGACTAGGGTATGCCCTCCAGACGATTGCCTGTGGCGAATCGTGTGGTCTACCTCACTTCTTTTACTTCCGTTGTATTTTGCTTGTTGGCTTTATGCTTCTTTTGTAAAATACTTTAAGTAATTCAATGAATGACGTTTTATGGTTATGTTATCCACTTTTGTTAACTGTGTACACTAGCTGTTCCTGGACTAGTGTATGAAGCATAGAGAATCCGGGATCCTTCGCTCCCGAGTTCGACACCTGGGCCCTGGAGGTTGCCGTCTTCACGCACAGGCCATCGCCTGGACGTATCTGAGCTCCGAGCACCAGTAGAGGAAGAGGACCGAACTCTGAACATCGCTGCCTCCATGTGCTCAGGCCCAGCCGTGGGAAGGTGTGTGTGGCATCTCTTGGTTGTTGCATTATTGTTCAAAAATGTTGCAATAATTATTTTCAGATGTTTCCACTGCTATTTTTAAATGTTGCAATTTTGATTACTGCATCTTTGTTCGAAAAATGTTGCAACAATGATTTTCGGATGTTTCCACTGTTATTTTCAAATGTTGCAATGTTGTGACATCACTTTTGTTGAAGTCCCCCTACCATTTGATTGTTGCATCATTGTTCCAAAAAATGTTGCAACAATTGTTTTCGGATGTTTCAAAAAATGTGACATCGATATTTATTTGTTTGGAGCATTGGGACGAATTTGGATGAGAAATTTCGATTCCTATGGGCGAGTTTGAAGAACTCGCTCAGCGAACGAGATCGGGCGAAGGAGTTTTGGGCGGATTTTGTTGTGTTAGGGTGCGTGATGTTGTGTTGAATTTCTTTTCGCTTGTTTCGGGAGGATGCATTTGAGATCGGACGACTGAAGCATCAGATCGTATGTGAACACGTAGCGTATGACGCTAATCGCGTCCAATATTTAAATATTTACAACATAACATTACGTATATATCAACAACAATATAAAATTCTGCTATAGCAAAGTAACATAAATGTTGAGGGCGTCAGCGAGATGACCTACACAAAAACATCCATCTCGCATCTATTTGAAAAGGGCGTAACTCGTAAGACCGTGAAGCACAATGGGCTCTCATTTTGTTCATTTCCGGCCCATACAGCCTTCTACCTGGCCCCAAATAGTTCTGACGATCTCATACCCCGACTCACCCAGTCCACTTACCAGTTACCCCAGTGACCCAGTCCCCCACTCCGGCCGGAATCCCTACGGCGGCGCCGCCACTTCCGCCTCAACTCCTACTGCGGCGCGAATGCACTGCTGCCGGCTTCCCATTCCCATTACGCTCCTCTCTGGTAAGCGCGCAGTGCGCAAGCTCTTCCTCCTAAATCTATCTTCCGGAGCTTCTCCTTTTGTTTTGAGGCCGCTTCCCTCCACAGATCGCTGAGCTCGGTTCCATTAGCAGGTTGACCACTCCGTGAGATGGAGGGTGGAACCCACGGGAGGAGGAGTAACCCGGCGGCCAGCCTCACGGTGGAGCTCGTCGTCGAGATCCTGTCCCGTCTGCTCGTGAGGTCGCTGTGCCGGTTGAAGTGCGTCTCCAAGACCTGGCGCGACCTCTGCTCCCACCGCAAGAGGCTGCCCAGATTAGGCCTGGAAAAAAAGCAAGTTAGTGTGGCTCGTTTCGCTCAGTTTAAAATTATTTTAATTAAACTCGTTATTTAGTTAAACATAGGAATGAATTAATTTCGAATAAAATTGGATTTCTCTGACTCGGTTTCTGTAGCTCGATTCTAAAAATATTTTTAAACTATAAATAAAATAATATTAAATCAAATTATATTAATTTCATGAAAAACTCGATAAGACGACTATCTGACTCGATATCCACCCCTACCTAGATCATGTCTGGCTTCTACACCAACGACACCGTGGAGCGCTTCTCGGAAAGAGCTCGCCACTTCACTAATGACTATGTGGACCGCCTCTCGTCTGTCCCGCTCTGTCCTTGTCGGACCACGGACACATCATGCTTCTGGACTAGACTACTGCAATGGCTTTCTCCGCTTGTTCTACTGGTTTAAGCATGGTCAGAAGGGGCGTGGTTATGCTGGTCTAAGCATGATCGTGATAACAATTACTTATACAAAATAACCTTTGGTTTTTAATGTCAAACATGCTAAGTCATATGTTTAAAAAATAATTATAGTATTTGAGAAACCGACTTTATGCTAAAATAAACATACAACCCCTCCTGTTGAAGCCTTCTATCTATACAACTTTTGTACTCATGGTTGATCAAATATGTGGATTCAAACTATGAAGCTGAAGACCCGGTGTATGGATACTTCTATGCATCTAGCTATGGAAATGATGAAAGCGGCATTAACTAGGTCCTAGTTTGAGTCGGTTGCTTGTGGCAATGCATGGAGGCCACGCTCTTATGATGTTCTTTCCGCTGCTTTATTTACTTTCCGCTGCTACTCTGTCACCTTAAACTAATTGGTCTATCAGTCCGTTCTGTAAACTTTGGCCTTAAGACATATTCACCATGTTCTGTAATAATATTTAAGTATTGTTTATGTATGTTTTTGTATGAATGTGATATTCGCCGATAACTGTACTGTGTGAGTTAGCTATTGATCATGAGACTAGCTCAGAATACATAGAGGGTTTGGATGCAAATCTGGGTGCCCACAAATTTGATAAGGAGAAATGTCCTATCATTGATCAAGAAGCTGTCGTTAATCTGCAACTGCTCGGTTTGATCACTCTCCATTGAATATACTAGAAGGGAACCCGCGACGAGCGCGTTGAAAATAAATTAATGATGTTATAACACGATTGGTTGCTCCTCTGCTATTACATATATTAAACAATAGTGAATGCTACTGCTCTAATAAAAAAAACTGATAATAAGCTAGTTTTGTGGGTGTGTGTAAATTACGAAAACTAAAATCCTATGAAAGATTAAACGGTATTTACTTAGGAAAAATTTCGGGTTTCTTTACGTATAGTGAGATCAAAATTTGTTTACGCATTTTGTCAGCATATATCAACTTAAACTTTGTTTGTTGCAAAAGACAAAGCAAAAGCAAAAAGCCAAGAAAAGAGCAAAGTGGTCATGACAACTACATATAGCTTGAGCTAATTTCTAACATAAACTTAAAATCATTTTTTTTTGGGTTCGGAAGCACATGTACCTGACTACCCATATAATTATATTACAATTATCAAAATGTAATGCTCTGCTTCATGTGTTTCATAAGGTGCATTAAATAATGAAACAACTTAATAGACATCTGAACACATTTCGAAGGTAGCACAGCATGAGGTCAGCTAGAGACATGGTAAAAAAAAAGGCTAACACAGCGAGAAACTAAAGATGTAGACATTTATTTATAGGAACATAATGGTTTGTAAGGTAGAGAAGGCAAAGAGTAAATTAGATTAAAACATTAAACGACAGACCTGCATTGAAGGACCTTTGCATCATTAAACATGTGGCCTGTTTTGAAGGGCCTCTTCAGCATTCACTATTTGTCATCCAAATAACGAAGTAAGGAGAAATAGCATGTGAGTTTGCTATGACATTAGTAAAATCCTATCATGCATGTTATGGGTACAAATGCTAACATCTTTGCGCACATCTCTTAGTAAAATAAAACAAATGCGAAATTTCACCGTAAACAACGTAGTCAAAATGAAAATATGTGAATCAGTTTTTTTTTTAGTAAAAATCAACATTCAATGGGTTCTGAGGTTCTGTAGAAGGGATTTAAATATGTAATTATGGAGGCATAACACTATAAATAGGGCCGATAATCCATTCGATCCTCTTGAACAACACAAAGCACAGAGTACGTCACAATAGAAAGCACACGTGCGAATTAGAAAACATGGCATCGCAAGAATTTCAATAACTCACCAATAACCATAGCAGAGGATATCTATAAAACCTATAGATGCTAAATGCAACCTTACTCATCAGCAATCTTCAACTATACAACTAAAATAAACAACGAAAGTAACTTTTTATATAGCTGAACACGTATAAAGATGGAATACTAAATGCTGCAATAATTGGATAAACTAAAGTACTGTAAATAGGAAGGCAAATTGTAGCAGTCTATATATGTAGCAAACAGCTAGATATCTTGTAGAATAAGGTAACATATAAATAAATTTAGTAGATGAAATTAAATTTGGACAGCTATATGGTAGACGTAACTATAACAAGGAGTTCACATGTTCCTAAAATAGCTGAACACGGAGAAAGATGGAACGCTAAGTGCTGCAATAACTGGTTGAATCGAAGTACTACAAACAGGAAACAAAACTGTAGCAGCCTATCTCTATAACAATTGTCCAGCTATTTTATAGAATAAGGTAACATGTAACCCAATTTAGTAGGTGAAACAAAATTTGAAAAGCTATATGGCAAACATAATTCTAACAGGTAGTTCATAGATTACCTAACTTTGGAAGAACAACATCGGAGCTCTTCGAATTGAAACATCAATAAGCGTTACCAATATCCAACACAGCTATGTCCTTACGTCTAACAATTACACACGACAAAACACGGCAAGGACCTGGTAATTGTATTAGTCCAGTAGATTGCAATAACTTCGATAAAAACATTCAGACATGACCATAAACATCAAGATTTAATTCCAAAAGCTAAATCGTAAATGTAATTCTAAAAGGGTGTTAACAGTTTATTGAACTTCGGACGAACAACATAAGAACTTTTCAAATCGAATCGTCAATAAGCATTACCAATATCGAAGACAGCTATGCCCTTATGTCTAACAATTAGGCACGATAGGATACGGTAAAGGCACTATGCCCTTACATCTAAGAATTATACACTATCACATGTTGGGTGGTACGTACATCTTCTGCTATCCTGAAGCAACATTACTATAGCATTTTTAAAAAAAACTAATCATTAGAGGAACTTCAGTAAATGACAAAAAAATGTAAAAAAAAAAGGCATATGCATATGAAAAAGAATTAGTTAGGCATCAATAGTAATTCTGAGTGAATTCTATGTGTATAGACTGTACGTAATAATATATGGCTACTATACAACACTGGAAGGTTTTTATCATATGAGATTTCAGTGCAGAATAGTAAATGCATATAAAAAAAGGCACTAAATTCCAATTCGCAACAAACAAATGGAAACCTCTATAGGAGGATCTGTAGAGATAACAACTAAATGGTTTGGAAAAGATTAGTGAGGGAGTATCTATTCGAGATTTTATCATGAAGGTGGCAGGATCAACCAAGCAACATTATGTCTATGTTTTCACACTAACACGAAATACTGTACTGACATCGTCTACACATTTTTTAGCTGAGGTATCTTCTTCGTTGACCTTTTTGAATAGCATGCAATCAACCTACGAAGAACAACGAATGTAATATTAGCAAATATTTTCCACATCGATACATCGAGGAAACAGAGCATTTATTAGTATGACTACAAATAATGTATCTAGCATTGAATCTAAATAACCCCCAACTCCATTACAGAAAAATGTGATATTTAGTTCCATGCTTGCCACACTTTAACTGGAATTGGAATCACTCACCATCAGGTGACACATCATACTATCACATTCCTTATATCAACTATAGTATCTCAAGTTAGGAACTATATCACAATACACAATAATGGAATTAAAATAGCAGATTCAGCACATAGGAAGTGGATTATATATGGACGAAGTAACATAAATTATGTAACATCATTGATGAAACCCTGTATTTAGTGCTAATTGTTTTGAATTCTTCAACCGTAGAAGTGTAGCAATCAATGTACCTGACCTGTCCACAATGTAGAAGTAAACATGGCCCGAAGATAAAAAAAAATTTCTAGAAAGTTTAATTATAATTCAATCACAATAAGACTAAATAGATAAATGTGGTAATTTACTTGATAGTTCTGTGATCAACAGCAACCTTGGTAAGACTCACCACAAACAGGCAGCTAAAAACATTATCTCTGCCAACTGTTTCAATGGAGGGCTCTTGCAAATCTAAAAACGTCCCTAATAAGAAAAACTGTAAATATAGAATGAAGATGACAAAACCTAAATACACCAACTACAAAACCATATCTCAGTTCAACTATTGCCTGGGATTGAGTAACTTCTATTAGCAACAAAAAATCATGCTAGATGTTACAAACCACAGTATCACATTAACAAATCAGGTAATTTCTACACCAGGTATAATCAGGCTGGAGGAACAAAATCCAAGTACCTGAGTAACGTTCGGAGAAAAACAATGTTAGAGATCCTGGACCACCCTAAGTCTATTTGAATCCATCACGTGGCCTTGCATCATCGATGGTGCCATCCATGGAATGATGGCCTCTATCAAAAGCTGAAACAATTTTCAGGATCTACAAGACCTGATCATCCTCACCACTTCATCTGACATAAAACATATCAAACAAACCTCGCTATTAGATGTTCACTACAAACTAAGTCAAGAAACAGAGATAGGTAGTACATGACCTTAAGAAAAGGATTGCTGGCTGATAATGTAATGTTTTGTGTGTCAACATGAAAAGCAACCTGATATCAACAAACCTATTCTAGACTGTATATACTGCTTATAGACACAAAGCAATTACAAAACCATATCTCAGTTCAACTATTGCCTGGGATTGAGTAACTTCTATTAGTAGCTAAAAAATCATGCTAGATGTTACTAACTACAATCTCACATGAACAAATCAGGTAATTTCTGCACCAGATAGAATCAGGTTGGAGGAACAAAATCCAACTACCTGAGCAATGTCCGGAGGAAAACAATGTTAAGAGGGTCTGGACCACCTTGAGTCTATTTGAATCCATCATGAGGCCCTACATCATCGATGGTGTCGTCCATGGAATGATGGCCTCTCTCAGAAGCTAAAACAATTTCCAGGATCTGCAAGACCTAATCATCCTCACCACTTCATCGGACCTGAAACATATCAAACAAACCTCACTATTAGATATTTGCAACAAACTAAGTCAAGAAACAGTACGAAAATGTGATGGCTTGTGCACATGTCTCTCAGGACAAATCCTGGAAAACCTCTTCTTGTCTGCATGAATACGGTGACGATCGAGTCCCAGAGGCCATGGTCATAGTTGTTGAGGACCAGACCAAGCATGCCATTCGTCGAGTAGGCCGCATTCATAGGGCATCCCCAGCGGCAGGGATAGCAGCGGCACCCAATCGACCTCTCGCGGTTGGAGTTTGGACTGGCGGCGGAGGTAGGGATGGCAGGTGAAGGGGAAAATGAGACCGGGAGTAGACGCGGGTAGAAGGAGCCGAAGCGGGGCTCGAGCTACGGTGGGGGGAAAGAGCCGCATTCGCGGGGCATCCCTAGCGGTGGGGACAACAGCAGCACCCAATCGACCTCTCGCGGTTGGAGTTTGGACCGGTGGTGGAGGCAAGTACGGCAGGCGAAGGGGAAAAGGAGACTGGGAGCAGACACGGGGAGAAGGAGCCGAAGCGGAGCTCGAGCTGCGGTGGGGGAATGAGAGGCAGGGGCGACGGGTGGAGAGTGAGGAAGGCGGAGAAGGGAGAGGGAGGGGAACGAGAGGTGGAGAAGGAGAGGGGCGTGGACGCGTGGCGCTTGGAGGCATGACCGGTGGCGGAGGCAAGGAGGGGAGGCGAAGGGGAAAAGGAGGTCGAGGGGTCGGGAGGGAGGAAGAGGGAGGCACCACGGCGTGGGGAGGGGTACCAAGAGGGAAGGGTGACAGATGGCGGAGAGGATCAAGGAGGAGGAGAGGGAGGGATAGGAAGCCTGGTATAAGCGGCAAGGGGAGGAGAGGCGGTCTTGAGGATCGTGCGAGAAAGAAGACAGGAGAAGAAAGAAGCTACATGGTAAGCTGGGGAACATAGGAAACATCTGGAATAGAAAAATTAGTGGACAAAAGAGTTCCCTGACAGCTGACAGACAGAGGAGTACCACCAACTGTCTGAACAGAGATAGAAAAAATAGGAGGTCCTACTGAAGTGAGAGATGTGGAGCCCAGTGTCATGTGGAAAGAGGCGCCAGAATCCAAAACCCAAGAAGTGCCTGAAGGAGATGTTTGAGCTAGACTAGAAGAACCTGCTGAGTTGTGAGAGAGCTGCTGAAGTAGAGCTTGACAGAACTACTGAACAGAGTCACCTCGCTGAGAAGGTCCTGATGTGCTGGTTTGTCCTCCTGTGGAGGAAGGGCCTCCCTGCCCCTCTTGGATCGTCCAGCCACACGCGTCTTGTTCCACTTTTTTCGCACCGCACAACTCTGGTAGTCGTGCCTGAAGTTCTTGCAATAATTGCATTGAACCCTAGTTGGTGCAAAAACAGGAGCGGAAATAGATACATGAGGAGGGACTGTGGTCGTAGCAGAAGCCGTCGGTGTAGTTGAAGAAGAAGGGATAGCAAGCACAGCCGAAACAAACTGTGCTGCTAACCTGCGGCGAAGCCCCTCAGCATGAAGCGTCAAAAGAGCCTCAGCGACTATCGGTCGTGGTGAGTGGCTCAGCAGTTGAGCCCTGTCATGCTCAAACTTTGGGCGAAGACGGCAGATGAAGTCATAAAGGTGAAGGCGATCACGATCCGCCTTCTATACCTTATGACACCCCTGGCAGAGCGGATAAGCCAGCTCGTCCAGCTAGCGCCAGAGATTGGCTAGGGTTCGGAAGAAGTCGTCGACGGAGGAGTCCTCTAGCGAAGTGTCAGGACCTGGGATTAACTCTCCCAAATCCTTTGTGTATTCCACTCTAGTCCCGTGATCAGTAGCTAGAGTACACAATTTAAGCAAGGTGATAACATAACCATAATACACGATAAAGACACACAAGTTAAGGTTTATTACAAAAGAAGCATAAGTCCAAAAGTAAGATACAGCGGAAGCAAAAGTAGTAGCAGTAGACCACACGATTCGCCACAGGCAATCGTTTGGGGGCGTAGCCTAGTCGTCCACGTTTTCAGTCTCTTCATAGTAGTCCTCTCCTGATCAACATTTTATTAAGCAAGGTGAGTACAAATGAATGTACTCCGCAAGTTACATCCAATAACAGATTATAATGCATGAGGGTATAACAAAGGATGGCTTATAGGGTTTATTTTGCATAAAGCAATGTTTTCTTTAAATATTGTACTAAGTTCCAAAGCAGATACTCTATAACTAAAATTCATTTTCTAAATCAAGTTTTATAGTCAGATAACATTCACACAAGTGTGGTGAAGGATACCCTCCTATCACAAGGCTACTCGCCCAATTCCCATTTGGAAACATCATTTGATAAAGTCTTTTGAAATCAAAACCAAAAATCTATACTTTGCATTGGCTTTGTTTCAGCATGTCCATGACCATGGACACGGCTATTCGAATAGTTTTATACTTTGTAGAGGTTGTACAGCTTGACCCACAAGACACGATTTTTCTAGTTTGTTCGGCATATATCTATGCCACTGCTCACTACCTAAGGTAAGCAGTCTAGAGCACATGACAAGGCCTTTACAATGCACCATCCCACCTTAGTCCCACCTCGCTAAGGTTTCACCTCCTTTAGACTAAACCATCTGCCGGAACGAGCCCCCTCTTGCACCATGTGGAAATATATAAAAGTGGGTCATAAAAGACACCCACACAACCGGATGGCACGACCACGGTGAAATGATACAAATTAGTTAGCCAGGTTCCGCCCACACAGGACATGTGGTTGTACGGTAAGGCTTGGCAAGATGCGATTTGAAGTTCGGTCCTTAATTGACTTGGGCGACTTTCCAAAAGAACCCCTGGACCTCGTTCATTGAAATGAATCGATCCCGTGCATAAACCTGCACCCATCCAAACATCCATTTCGCCTAAGTTTAAACCAATTTTCATTTTGTTTTGCTTTTCAAAAATCATTTGCAAAAGTCCTATGGTAAAATAATACCATAGGCTCAATTAAATCATATTTGAACATTTGGCTAAATTCCCTAAAATTCAATATTTTTGGTCTAGGCATTGTTAGAATAGGACTCTATTTGTATTTCCTTATCTGTATATGGCAACCCCCTTTGTACTCCCTATATATACTGCCCACTGGGCCATCTTGAATATACACATAATATTCATAACATGGTATCAGAGCTAGGGCAAACTTAGCTCCTTCATTTGCCACCGCTTGTTGCCGCCAGTTCTTGCCGCCAGCCCATGTTGTTGCCAGTCGCTGCCGCCGCCACGCCGACGCCGCCAGCCACCGCAGCCGCCACCAGAGCTCCTTCCGACGCCCGAGCCGTCGTTGCCGTAAGCCGCCAGCCGCCGCCGCCAGACTTGCTGCCGCTTGTTGGCGGCCGCCCAAGGCCGTCCTTCTTCCTGTGTCTCGGGTCGCCGATCGACCGCCGTAGTAAGCCGTTGCCGCCGCCGACGCTAAGGAGAATCGGGGAACTAGGGTTCCCCGCTCGGGTTAATAGGCCGATTTCCCTCTCGGGTTAACAGGCCAGCCCAGGTCGGGTTTTATTTTTAAGCCGGCCGAAATCCAAAAACAAAATCTAAAAAAAAAACATTGATCTAACCGCCGCGTCGTCCAGTACCGCCTGTTAGACTTTGTTGCCTTGGTTGCCACGCCGTCCAGCGCCGCCTACTGATAGCTTCCGTTCCATCAGCTGCGATCCCATTCTCGGGAACAAAGCTTCATGGGACGAACTACAGGTTGTGGTCTTCACTTATGGAGATCACGCTCGATGGTCTCCGCCTCTGGGGACATGTCACTGGTGCTCGACCTTGTCCGCCGTCGCCGCTTCAGCCTCCTCCCAGACAGCCTATTTCTGCACCTCCTGCAGAAAATGAGGCCACCAAGAAGGAGGCAGAGGTCATTGCTATATCGGCGACGCTGGCGATGAGACCTTCAAGACGCTTATAGACGCTTTTGAGCATGGTGTGCTAACGAGGCCCGTGTTCGCGCCATCCTAGTGGTCGATGTCGACGACTCCATCGGCCAGACATTGTTGGTGCATGTGCTACTCGCCGATCCGGGAGTACTTGCGCGAGCGATACCGGCAAAGCGGCGGTGCTCGATTCTTTTCGCTTCGGCGTGAGTTAGAGAAGCCGCCAGAGGGACTCGTCGGCGACTTCTTCCGAAGCTCGGCGATCTCTGGCGCCCGGTGGACGAGTGGCTTCTACGCTCTGCTAGGAGTGTCATAAAGCGTAAGCGGATCATGATCGCCTTCGCCTTTATGACTTCGTTCGCCGTCTTCGCCCAGAGTTTGAGCCTGTCAGGGCTCAATTGCTGAGCCGCTCACCACGACCGACAGTCACTGAGGCTCTTTCGACGCTTCGTGCTGAGGAGTTTCGCCGTGGGTTAGCAGCACAGTTTGTTCCGATTGTGCTTGCTACCCTTCTTCTTCGACTACATCGACGGTTTACGCTTCGACTAGCCTCCCTCCTCGGTGTCTGCTACGCTCTGTTTTTGCACCAACGGGGTTGATGCAATTATTGCAAGAACTTTGCACGACTACGGCGTTGTGCGGTGTAAAAGCGGAATAAAGCGTGTGGAGTTGGACGCCCAAGGAGGGCAGGAGGCCCTTCCTCGACAAGAGGACGAACCAAAGACATCAGATATTCTCGGCGAGGTGACTACATTGGCCGATTACGCTAGGCTCTAGTTCATCGGCTCTCTCTCGGCTCGGCGGAGTTACGCTAGTCTAGCTCAGACGTCTCCTCCAGTACTTCTTGGGTTACGGATTACGTGCCTCTTTCCACATGACACCGACTCCACATCTCTCACTTGAAGAGGACCTCCTGTTTTTCTATCTCGATTCGACGGTGACGATACTTCTCATCTGTCAAGAGTCGTCGGCACTCTTTTGTCCATCGACTTTTACTGCTCCATTGTTTCTCATGTTCCTCACCTTACCATGTAGCTTCTCTCGATGGGTCACTTCTCGATCTCGATCAGTAGGGTTGGTTTTGACTCTCACACTGTTTTGTTCAGACCCATGACAGGGGCGGACTTGGGGCTGGCGGCGCCGAGGGATCGTCAAGGTCTTTACATTCTTGACCGCCTCCACCTTCCGTCCACTTCAGATTGCTCCTATCACCTCTACATCCATCGCCACCGCCGCCACCACCTCTAGAGTTTTTTGCTTGATGGCATCATCGCTAGGTCACTTGTGTGGGTCTCGTCTTTCTTCATTAGTTTGTTAGGGTGTTCTTGGACGTGTTCCTGTTGACACGTCCATGTTTTGTCAGGGTTGTAAGCTGGGCAAGCAGCTACAACTTCCTTATCATTCTAGTGAGTCCTTGTCTTCTCGCCCTTTTGATTTAGTTCATTCAGATGTATGGGGACTTGCGCCTATTATCTCTAAAGGCGGGCATAAATCTTATCTGATCTTCATTGATGATTATTCCCGTTTTACATGGATTTTCCCTATATCTAATCATGGTCAGTTTCTTGCGATCTATCGTAGCTTTGTAACGATGGTTTGTACTCAGTTTGATTCTCCCATCCGTATTTTATTTGTGATTACGATGGCGTAGTCATTGCTCGGGCGCTTTTAGACAGTTTTTTTCGAAAGCGAGGCACTCTTTACCAGTCTTCTTGTCCTGGTGCCCATGCTCAGAATGGGGTTGCTGAGCACAAACATCGTCAACTGATTGAGACTGCCCGCACTCTTCTCCTTGCCTCTCACGTTCCACCATAGTTCGGGCTAAGGTTGTTTTACTGTTGCATATCTTATCAATATGCGACCTTCCACCGCTACTCTTAAGGGTGTCAGTCCTATAGAGCGTCTCTACTCTCGAGCCCCCCAGTACACTCACCTTCGTGTTTTTGGTTATACTTGTTTTGTTCTGCTGCAGGCTCGTGAACACACTAAACTATCGGCCCAGTCAGTTGAGTGCGTGTTTCTTGAATTCTGCCCGAGCATAAGGGTTATCGTTGCTGGGATCCTTCTGCTCGACGGATCAGGATTTCACGAGACGTTGTCTTTGACGAATCTCGACCTTTCTTCTATCGAGATTCGGCTCCTCCTGCCACCGTTGAGCCACTTTCATGGTTGTCTCTTTCTGACTCTTCACCTATTTCTCCACTATCACAGTCTTCCCCTGGTTTGTCTCCAGTGGTTCCTTCTGTACCTCCGCCCCCGGTGTTGCCTCCTGCAGCACCGTCTCTTGTTCCTGCAGCACCACCGTCTCATTTCTTTGGCGTTCACTTCTCCAGGCGTCCTTGTCCTCCACCAGTCTCCTCTCCTGGTGTTTTGCCGCCGCCTGACGCTGATCCTTCTGATGATGCTCCTCGTTACGTCCTTCGTGACCGGACATCCCTTCGACCTCCTGATCGTCTTGGATTTGCTCCGATAGCTCATGCTCTCTCTGTCACTGAGCCTAGTTCTTATCGTGAGGCTGCTCCTCATTCTGAGTGGTAGCTCGCTATGGCAGAGGAGCTTGATGCTCTTCGACGTACGGAGACTTGGGATATTGTACCAACACCTGTGCATGCTCGTCCGATCACATACAAGTGGGTGTACAAGATTAAGACCCGGTCTGATGGTACTATCGAGCGCTACAAGGCTCGTCTTGTGGCTCGTGGTTTTCAGCAGGAGTACGGTCGTGACTACGATGAGACTTTTGCCCCTGTTGCCCATATGACCACCGTTCGCACTCTTGTTGCGGTTGCTTCTGTTCACCGGTGGTCTATCTCTCAGCTGGATGTTAAGAATGCTTTTCTTAATGGTGTTTTGCATGAGGAGGTCTACATGCACCACCACCAGGTATTCATTCTCGATGGGCACGTCTGTCGTCTTCATCGTGCTCTTTATGGCCTCAAACAGGCTCCTCGTGCACGGTTTTGCGCGTTTACCTCGATGATTCTACCGCCGGTTTCTTTGTCGGTTCCCATGATCCTGCTCTTTTTGTCCATATCTCATCTCGGGGTAGGACACTACTTCTTCTGTATGTTGATGATATGCTCATCACTGGTGATGATTCCTCATTCATCACGTATGTGAAGAAGCATCTCAGTGAGCAGTTTTTGATGACTTATCTTGGTTCTCTTACGTACTTCCTTGGGATTGAGGTCTCTTCTATGCCTGAGGGCTACTACCTCTCCCAGCAGAAGTATGTCCAGGATCTTCTTGCTCGATGCAGTGCGATTGAAACTCGCACCGCCGAGACTCCCATGGAGCTATCCCTCTGACCGTGCCTAATCGATGGTGATCTTCTTGAGGATCCTACTCGATATCGCCATCTTGTTGGGAGTTTGGTGTACCTTGTGAGCACTCGTCCGATATTGCTTATCTTTGTTCATATCTTGAGTCGGTTCATGGCTCGTCCTACCCATCTTCACTCTGATCACCTTCTTCGTGTTCTTCGCTACTTGCGTGGGACCATCTCTCGTTGTTTGTTTTTCTCTAGCTCTACCTCACTCTGACTTCAGCGTACTCCGATGCGACACAGGCCATCGATCCTTCGATCGTCGTTCTCTTTTCTTCATTGTGTTTTTCTTGGCTTCTCCCGATTGCTGGAAGACTAAGAAGCGGTGCGCTGCTCGAGCGCAGAGGTGAGTTGAGAGCTATGGCAAGAAGTGACAACAGAGGTTACTTGGATGAGGTGGCTACTTGCAGATTTTGGAGTACCTGTGATGGGACCTACGACTCTTTAAATCAGACAAGACCGGTGCTATTAGTATTGCTCGGGACCCAGTGAAGCATGAGCTCACCAAGCACATTAGTGTGGATGCTTCATACACTCGCCACAGTGCGAGGAGGGAGTACTTGCTTCTGATTTGTGCCATCGAGTTACAAAGTTCTTGACTTCTTCACGAAGCCACAGACTAGGGCACAACATTTGTATTTTCTCTCCAAACTCAGTGTGTGTGATCCACCATGAGTTTGAGGGGGGGGGTGTTAGAATAGTACTCTATTTGTATTTCCTTATCTGTATATGGCAACCCCCTTTGTACTCCCTATATATATTGCCCATTGGACCCTCTTGAATATACACACAATATTCATAATGAGGCATGACTAACCATAGAGTTTTTCAACAGATTCTAGCTCATACTATTATATCAACTATATTTTTACTAAGGTGTCAAAGATTGGCTAATTTAATAGCAAAGTTTGGCTATACAAAGGAATCAGGAATAACTATAATTTAAAACAGGAATTTAAAATTACTGAATAGAAATACGCATACAATAATAATTTAAAACAGAATTTAAATAATTTGAAATACTGGGATCAAATATGATCAAAGGATGTAACTTGCTTTGCTCGTAAGCTTGAGAATCTAATTCTTCAAAAAGATCAACTTCCCCAGAGTCGTTGTAATCTATACGTGAAAATGAGCCAAATTCAAATAAAATCCAAAAATTATAAAATTAGTAACGATGGAAATATATAGACTTTATACTAATTTAGCAACAAGAATCGATGGATTTGGAGTTCGTATGAGAGAGAACGAATGTTTGGAAGACTGTGATCACATGAAATGATAGAAACATAGAAAATGGGATATACTGAAATATTCCATTTCAGGATTTGGGACAACAAGAAAGCTAATTTTTGTGGGCCCCTAATTGAGTGATTTAAGTTTCAAACAGTTATGAAAAGACTGTTAGCTAGAGTGATAGATTGCATTGCTATCCAAATACTTATTCACTTTACTAACTACATAACTTAACAAGCTAAAGCTAATTTGGACGGTCACTGAACAACTACCAAACAACTGTCTAATTTACAACCCAAAGTTGGTTTCCTTTTGCTAATCAACTAACTAATCACTAATTAACTTAACAGACAGTGCAAAAGGTCTGATGCTAAACTGATTGGTGGTCAAATAAAGCTCCTAGGACATAATTCACTAATTTAAGTGACTTAACCCTAATCAACCTATACTGCAAGTACTAACAATGACCTACAACAACCAAAAGATAATTTACAAAGTTATCTAGTAATCAACTTCCACTAATCAACTCTAGTTAACCAACACTGAGCTACTGTCTTAATGTAACATCCCAATTTTCTGAGCTTTAAAAAAATCCTTTGAATAGTTAGTAGGATAAAATTCACCATTTGAATTTATTTGAATTTAATTTAAAAGCTTAAACATGGACTTTGTACATCAAAACAATTTAATATGATTAAAGTCAACATCAATAATGGTCAAAACTATTTTATTTGGGTTCTTTGTACTTGGATATATTTTCTAGATTTTTCTAGAATTTTTCCAAGTTCATTTGCTATTTTCTATTGCCTTTTGGATTTTCTGGTAATTTATTAAAAAGAAAAACTGTTAATAAATCCCAGTATTCGATTGGGCCGAATCCTTCCGACCCGGCCCAAGTCCTTTCCCTTTCGGCCTACTTGCCTCCGACCTTTTCTTTCCTCGGCGTCAGCCCGGCTAGGCCCGCACTTCTTTCCGTCGCGCGCGCCCCAGGCCCAGCCGAGCCCTTCCCCTTTCCTTTTTCTTTGGTGTCTCTGCCGGTGGACCCACTTGCTGCTCGCCTTCGTCTTCAGCTCGTCACCAAGCCGGACTCTTGCTCCATGTTCGTTTAACAGCGCTAGCTTGGCCAAGACCGACTCAAATCCCCACCTCCCGTGTGTATTTAAAGGAGCACCCCGCGTCGTTTTCTTTGCACGAAGTTCCTCCCTGAAAACCCTAAGGTGCCGCCTCGGATCCGCTCTTCGTCTTGTCGTATTTCGCCGAAGCACAGAGCCGCCGCCGCAAGCTTCAACTCAGGATTCCTTCGCCGTCCGTCGATCTCCGGCCACCCGGAGCAGTCTCTGGTGATCCTCGTGCCTTCGCCAACCTGGTGCTCACCTTCGTTCGCCTCGGACGGCTTTGGTTCGCCTTCGTCACCGCGCCCGTGCACATCGTCGCCGCTCAAGTCACTGCCGCCGATGAGTCATTGTCATCCGTGCTGAAGCGTCGCCTCCCATAGCATCAACAAGCTCTTGGCGTCCCGTTTTGCCCCTCAGACGGACTCCTCTCGCCACCAGTCGCCGTCGACGCCGTGGTTCTTACCGCCGGCCACAAGCTCCGGAGCTCCTGCCTTTTCACTCTTTGCTGACATGGCGGCCAAGTCAGCATCCACATCTGCGTCACCTCATCTCTTCTGTCGATATGGCGTCCTCATCATGTCCTTGTCATCTGTCCAAGTGGCACACCAAACAATCCACCGAGCCAAAGATCGATAGACCCAGTCCTTGGTGCACCCTGTCCATGACAGTGGGGCCCACTTCCAAATCAATTCCTTTTCTTTTGTTTTCAGCCGATAATTCCCTTGATGACGTCAGCCCTACGTCATAATTCGGATTTTCTTTTGAAAGATAATTCGGATAATTCCTTTTTAGGGTTTTTCTCCTATTTCAAACTTCCCAAGTCCATATCTTTTGCATCCGAACTCCGATTGAGCCCATTCAGATTTATAAATTCATCTAAATTCGAGATCTATTTATCTGATATTTTTATTTAATTTTTGGAGTTTGTTTTGCCTCTGTTTTTATTTGTTTTGTTTATTTGCTTTCGTTTGCGAGTAGACGTCGATACTTCGGAAGATTTGAAGAAGAAGGAGCACCTCAAGAGCAAGGTCAGTACTTAGACCTATTCCAAGGCAAGTTATACCTTTGATCATATTGAACCCAGTTTTCAAAAGTTATATTGATTTAAATTATTGCATTTACTTTAATTATTTTTTCCAATGTTTTTGGGATTAGTTAATATCCAGATTGTTATGACCTTCTTGTCTAATTGTATACCATAATCTTTTGTCACCCTAGTTTGGTTCATTTAGTTTGTGCTATTGTATTACCAACGTGGGTTGGTTAGATATGATTAGTTTGCTTAGCCATGCTACGAGTCATCATTTCATATAAGTCGCAATTATAAACTTGACTAAGTGACTATGGAACTATGTGATAAAAATTGTGTGTACTATATGCTATTACTCGTTGATGGCATATGTTGCACTTAACCAACAGGGTGGGAAAAGGTTTTGGACGGGGGCAAGTGGTCATGTGTGCTTTTATGGTGGATCTGTGTTGGCGGGAATGATAGGTTAGAATTTGGAAGTCTTGCCCCGGTCAATTAAGGACTTAACTTTGTGCGCCATTGAACTGAGCCTTTCGTACAACCACACGCCCGGTATGGGACGGGCCTAACTTAGTAAGTTATGGAGTCTTGACATTGATTACTCAGGTTGTAGGTTAGTTGTGTCGGATTGGGTGGAGGTGTGTACTATCAAGTAGTCACATCACAGGGCGGTTCACCGTGTCCCTATCCAACGATGTGCGTCTGTGGCGGCTAAGCATACCGGGAGTGTCAATGTCGAGGTGAAGTTTCTGAACTGTTTTGTTACGGCTAGTGCTAGCTACACTAGTTATATCTTGTGGGTAAAGTGTACAACCTCTGCAGAGTGTTAATCAATCTATTCGAATAAGCGTCATGATCATGGACATGCTCGGGGATTTCACACGAAGGGTAGATTTTCATAAAAACCTTGGGAGGGGAGCTGTGTGACTTAAGTCATATGGCTATGTGAATAACTTGTTTAGGCTATATGTCTTTGTGAAATACAACTATCAAATTATTATTGTCTATTTGTTTTGAATTATGCTTTCGATCTATTACTTGTATTTATATTGCAAATGTTGCATTTCTGCAAAAAGAGCCACAGAAGCCATTCCTTTGGAATAAGCCTGCATCTATAAATTGCATTCTGTGGTATGACTTGCGAGTACGGTGTGTACTCATGCTTGTTGTAAAACATGCAATAGAAGAGGAGGAGTATTCTCCTGCTTTCGAGGAGGAGTTCATCGAAGGTGCTTGATCGTAGGGTCTTGATCCCAGTCAGTTGCCTGTAGTGAATCGATGGGATTCCGCTGAAGTTTCCTTGTTCTGCTGCTATTTTATTCCTTTGTTAGCCCTGCGTGGCTTAATAATTGTAAACTCGACCATAAGGTCAAAACAACTATTTGTTATCAAATTACTCGTTTATGTTATTAATCGCTTGTGTGGATCGATATTCACCGTGTTGACACTTTGTGTGCACTAGCGTGATCTGGACTAGTGCATTATACAGAGGGTCGAGAATTGCATATTTTGGGTCCCGACAGAGGTGGTATCAGAGCCATACTGACTGTATGTCCTACCCTTAGATCGGCCGTCTTAGAGAGTCCAAATTATTTTCTAAATAAAAATTAATTTGTAAGATTAAATGAACTGCTTAACTCCTCTCATGTCTCTCTCGACTCAACTATTGCTAGAATCTTTTCCTCTCCCCACTGTTTTAACTTGGTTCCCATCCTCCTGTCTGTCTTGACAGATGCTTCATACCTACGGTGAGCGCAAAGGCGGACTTGCCGCAGAGCTGTGGAAGCTGTTGTAGGTACTTGGAGGCTTTGATCGTCCCATGTATCGTGGCAACGAATGGGTGGTAAACGGCCGAGATCGTGGAGTGATCTGCCGTCTGACAGTCTACGCCAGGAAGAACACTAAAGCCAGCCAGCCGTTGAACATCTCCGTCAGAAGGATCACCTTCGCGCAAGAAATTCAAGAGTCATCACGCCTGGCCATCCTCAGAATTTGCTACATCTACGCGCGAGAGCTGCAAAATACCGTCTTCCGCTACCATCCCAGAGCTGCAGCTGTGGATCGACCAGCACGCTACCCGTCTACGGATGGAGAAGACAATGCCACAGTGGTGCACCTCGCCCAGTTCGCCACTGCTCAAGAGGAGTCGCTGGAGTTAGTCACCACCGAGCTGGAGTGCGCCTATGAGACCCTGCAAAGAGTTGAAGAAAGGATCGTCATACTGAAAGAAGCCCTCTACAGTCAGCGCGACCTTGAGGAGGAACAAGAAGAAGAAGATCCTAATCCTGCAGAGTCGAAAGAACCAGAGGAGGACCCTGGTGAAGATATCGAGGAAGATCCCGAGGAGGTCCCAGAGGAGCCAGCAGAGGCCGCAGAGCCGGAAGAACCAAACTGCATACTGCGCTAGTCCTGTGGCATCGAGGATCGATTCGCGAGGATGCCACTCACTTCTGTGTCTCACAAGCAGGGAGCATCGTCGTGGTTGTGGAGGCTTCCTTAGCGGCTGAGTTCGCTAGAGTTTTAGTTTGTCAGGCTTAGCCAGTTTCTTTTCGAGTCGCCCTTTAGACGGTAGTTTGTGTGGTTAGGTTCGCCTTTTTTTCTTGTGTGCAGGTATAAGCTACAAAAGCCCTTAGGCATTGTTGCAAGCCATACTAAGACCCTTAATAAATAAAGGTGTTTCATTTGGTTTTTCTTGGACTGTGTTTGTTGGGTTTAACCTACCCCCTAGATTAGTTCTTAACTCATCTTATGCTTGCTATCTTATCTAATCCATGGAATAAGCCTGCATCTATAAATTGCATTCTGTCGTATGACTTGCGAGTACGGTGTGTACTCATGCTTGTTGTAAAACATGCAATAGAAGAGGAGGAGTCTTCGCCTGCTTTCGAGGAGGAGTTCATCGAAGGTGCTTGATCGTAGGGTCTTGATCCCAGTCAGTTGCCTGTGGTGAATTGATGGGATTCCGCTGAAATTTCTTTGTTCTGCTGCTATTTTATTCCTTTGTTAGCCCTGCGTGGCTTAATAATTGTAAACTCGACCATAAGGTCAAAACAACTATTTGTTATCAAATTACTCGTTTATATTATTAATCGCTTGTGTGGATCGATATTCACCTGTGTTGACACTGTGTGCACTAGCGTGATCCTGGACTAGTGCATCATACACAAAGGGTCCATAATTGCATATTTTGGGTCCCGACACTTAAACACTAGAATGCCTCCTAATCACAACATACACACACAGGCTCAGAGGAACACGCAGAGACAGGGAGAGCAGAGCCAGCGGCGGTGACAAGGGCGGTGCCGACGGAGGCAGCGACAGCGGCGACCATGGGTGATAAAAACGTGACCGGGCCATCGAGGCGAGCACAAGGGCGGCGGCGGCACAACACGAGGTGGCCGGTGGCGGCCTTGGGGTGGGTTTCATGGGCGCATCGTGAGGGAGAAGAGGGCGCCGGTCTTTGTAGGGGAAGGGAGGAGAGCGGCCACAAGATGGGGACCGGCAAGGCGCGGGAAACCTTCCGGAGCCGGCGATGGCGACTGGGGAAAGCCGTGGTGGGCTTGCAGTGTGAACCGACGGCGGCGCGGGCTGCTCGCCGTGGGGACGCCGTTGGGGGAGAGGGGACGCCAGAGTGAGTGAGGGGAATAGGAGGAGGGAGGTGTGAAGGTCCTCCCTAGGGTGTGAATTGGCCGGCGGTGTACCGTGGGAGGAGTGAGACGGCGGCAGCGGTGTTTGGCCGGAAAGGGGGAAGAAGACCGAGCGGCGCGCTCCTATGGCTCAAGCTCGGAATTGATGGAGGGGACCTGCTCGTGAGGGCATGGAGCACCGCGTGACGCGGTCGGCGTGGAGAGGGGAGCATCGGTGCGGTCGGGACGGCGGGCGCGGCGTCGGCGGCTTGTGCGGCCGAGCGGCTCAAGCCGGCTCAAGCTTGAAGACAGGTGAAGTGATAGGGGAGGAAGAAAGAGAATGGCAGCAAGAGGGCAAGATCCGGCTCGGCCTGGCTTTTGTAGCAGAGTGGCGTCGAGTACGATGGTGGCCGGCATGGGCAAGGTCTGCGGTGGCGAGCATGCAAGGCATGACGTGTCTTCACGTGGGCGTGCGCTGGCGTTCAGGCGGCCACCACGTGGGAGAAGAAGACTGCGGGTGGGGCCCGTAGTCAGTGAGAGGAGGGGTGAGGTGGAGGAGCGGCTGCGCGAGTGGCTTTGGGCTGCGACGCGAGCACAGGAGTTGGGCCAAAAGAATTTGGCCCGAATTCAACTTTGAAATTTCCTTTGATTTATTGATTTAAAAAATTAAAATAATACCTTTAGGTTTTTAGAAAATAGCTAAAGGGGTCCAAAAATAATGGAAAAATTCACAGAAATTCCTTGAAATATCCTGGACCTAAATAAAATATTTCCAACTTAACACTGGTATTTGATTTTGTAATTAAATTATTTTGGCTTCAACATAAATAGGAAAAGCTTTTAAAATTCCGTAAAATTTAGAAAACTCAATGAAAATAATTAAATTTTATTTTTAACCAAAATTTGAAAATTTGGGATGTTACACGAAGTGTCTCCAACTCACACTGAAGTGAAAAGAACTGAGCATCGCTGCTCTGCTGGTATCGCTCACGCAAGTACTCCCAGACCTGGCGAGTAGAACGCAGACCAACAATGTCTGGCTGGATGGAGTTGTTGACGCTAACCACCAGGATGGTACGAACACGGGCCTCATCTGCACACCAGTACTCAAAAGCGTCTATGGTATACTGAAAAGTCTCATCAGTGGCGTCAGCAGTAGTAGTAATGGCCTCTGCCTCCTTCTTGGCGGCTTCATCTTCTGTAGGAGGTGCAGAAGTAGGCTGTCTGGGAGGAGGTTGAACCGGCGACGGCGGACAAGGTCAAGCACCAATGATATGTCCCCAGAGGCAGAGACCATCGAGTGTGATCTCCATGAGTGAAAACCACAACCTGTAGTTCTTCCTATGAAGCTTTGTTCTCGAGAATGGGATCGCAGCTAATAGAACGGAAGCCATGAGTAGGTGGCGCTAGATGGCGCGACGACTAAGGCAACCAAGTCTAACAGACGGCACTGGACAGTGCGGCGGTTAGAGCGACGTTCTATTTTTATATTATTTTTTATTTTTTTGAAAAGCTCACGAGAGAACTGTTTGTATAGAAAACGATTTGGTTTCTATACATGTCTCACGAGAGGACTCCTCTGTTCGATCCAATCGAGTGTCGATGAGGCGGGGTAGCGGAGGGGACGGGACGATGGCGCTCGGCTCGGCGAGTGGGAGGTCATGGCGTAGATGGCGCAGCAAAGAATGGGCAAAGCGGCATTTACAAATGTCGGAGATGGCGGCCGGTGAACCGTGACGTCAGGCGCCCCATAGCGAGCGGCGGCGGCGGCGCGACAACAATCGGGTAGGCGGCGTCGGATGACAAATGAAGGAGCTAGGTTAGTGCCCTAGTTCTGATACCATGTTATGAATATTGTGTGTGTATTCATGGGGCCCAATGACAATATATATAGGGAGTACAAAAGGGTTATGCTATATACAGATAAAGAAATACAAAAGGCATATAAAGAAATACAAAAGGATTTCTATTCTAACAAAAAGTACGTAAGTAACTTAGCTACAAGTACGTACCATCCAAGGTAGTCAGAGTCGAGATCCCGAGTCGGATCGAATCGTAGTATCGAATCGTAGAATCGGCGATTCTACGGATTTGTAAAAATACACATATTTAACATCTATACTATAAGTTTGTATGATTGTTATATGGTTTACCACTTGCATGTTCCTTAAAAGTAGCTAGACATACTTCAGGAATAAAAATAGCTTATCATTATCAAGCTCAAGATTGCTCATGCCATAATATAGATATTTGTACTAGCATTACCACATCGATACAATATTTTGCATGCTCCTTGTTTATTTATAGTTTCATTCTCGAAATTAATATCAACAAATTTTGCTCTAAAACAAAATATCGCAAAGCCCGCCCCTAAAAAAATTGCCCTAAGTCTCTACGAGTAGGATCGACAAGTGAGATTTGGATCGACAGTCGTGGGTTCAGAGAACCGTAAGACTCTAAGAGTAGGATCGCGATCCTACCTACCTTGAGTAGGATCGGATCGGCAGTAAGACTTGGATCGACAGGCTGTCGTGGGTTCGTAGAGTCGTAAGACTTTAAGACTTGGATCGCGATCCTAACTACCTTGGTACCATCCAGGGCACAAGAAGCCAGCTGCAACCTCGGAAGCACCGACACGCCGGCAAGGTGCCGTGTCCGTGTCAGACACCGTGTCGGACACGGACATGACACGGCTCGGATACGTATCCCCGGCGTGTCAAAAATTGCAATCGCGAAAAAAACAAAAACAAAATCGGACACGTATCGGACACGGATTGAACACGTATCGGACACTTGGGCCCATTCAATTCGGCCCAAAACGAACAACCCATTCATCAGCATCACCATTCACTCACTGGTTAACCTACCCGACGGTCTCGAGTCCCGACCCGACGATACATTGAGGAGACGCGCATTGCACTACCGCCTTGGCGTCGCCATCGCCAGATCCGGCAGATCTCGACGCCGCTCGTGCTCGGCTTCTTCCAGCTCCGGTTTGCTTCTTCCCCTTTTACCTTCCTCCGACCTCCAGTCTTTGCCATGCCGGCCTCCTTTCCCAGACCGCCGGCCACGACTTTTTCCCACGCCGCCCATTGGTCAGCGCCTCCCGGCTTCGCCTGGTGCCGCTCGCCTCCAGCTCAAGGCGCTCCTGCAGATCGTGCCATGGAGGCAAGACGAGCCGAGGACAGACGCGTGGTATGAAGCGAAGATGCGCCCATGAGCGGAAAGGAGGAGAACTAAAGCAATGAGCCGGCGGTTGTAGGCGGCGCCATGGGCCGAGCCGGCGGCTAGAGGAGGCAGCCCCTTTGGAACCGAGAGCAATCAGGAGAAAAAGCAAGGAATGGGGGAGAGAGAGGAGGAGCAAGAGAATTGGGGAAGAAGCAGATGAAGTGAACCTGGGAGCTGTTCGGCCGTAGCAAAGAGATAAAATGGAGAGAGAGGGTGGAGTAAAGAGATAAAATGAAGTGAACCTGGGAGCTGTTCGGCCGTAGGTGTCAATTATTTGATGGTTGATTGGTTGTTATAATGTTAGGTACTTAGGTGTTTGCTGTTGCATTGTATTTGTTACATTGCTTACTTACATTTACTAATCAAGTTTTTTCTATTCACAGGTTAAAGGAATTCTGAATTTCTTGTATTAATATGAAGTTATGCTTTATGAAGAACTGAAAAGACCAGGAGCTGAGGACCATCTTTGAGGTATATATTCCTAACATTTTACACTTTCTGTTTGATAAACACGTAGAAAAGCATTCAATAATACATATGCATATATTATTATTAATTTATTATTATTATTATTATTATTATTATTATTATTATATATAGCCGTGTTCCCGTATCGCCATTTTTTAGAAAATAACGTATCCCGTATCCGATACATATCGTGTCCGACACACATATCCATGTCCGTGCATCCTAGGCTGCAACAATCAGACATCCCTTTTCATAGAGTCACGGTTATTACTGTACGGCGTCGATTGGTTGTTGTCTTGCTGGTGATCTGTTCGGTGACAGAAGTCTATTCCCCTCTTTCTTCCATTTACAGAAAGATTGAATGAGTGCAGTGGACAGTGGTCCTTCCATTGCATACGTCTCAGGAAAACAAGATGCTGAATGAGAGTCGTTCTAGTAATTCAATTTATGACCCCAGTTCTGATACACCAAACCCACAAGGAAACTACAGAGCTACAGAAGCATTCACTGTTCTGGAGAGGACATGGATCAGATCCCTGGGCATAACCGCCAATAACATCTCAAATTCCACTGTATGACTTAAATGATTTGCTGGGGGTTGCTACCATCAATGAAGAGCCAACCGGCCCAGCTCAACCGCATCGATTACTTCATGATTTATGTCTTCTCATGTTGTCTGCTTGCTGCTTAGCGCTTGCTAACATCAGCATACTAGGAACATGCGCATTTGTAAAGGATGTTAAGATGCAGTCATCAGCTCTGGTGCACAGTCCATTTCCTCTTAAGGGCTTGTTTGCATGTTATGGGACAAAATCCCAAGGATGAAAATCCCTAAGAGGATTTTGAAGAGCATGTTGAATCCCCTTCAAGCCATTGGGAAAATATCCCCCTCAGGAAATATTCCCTACCACCATTTGGAAGGCATAGGGATGAAAATCCCAGGCATCCAAAAAAAAACAAAAAATTCCAGAAAAATCAGGGAAAACAAAGAGTTCAACAACATCACAAATAATTCTAAAAACTCATAAATTCAAATTTAAAAAATTCAAATTCATCAAAATATGAAAAATTCAAGAAAAAATATTGACGAAATTTACACCATTCATATCAGATCAAAACATCCACACATTCAAATGAAAGAATACAAGCATTCACTCATGATTCTTAATGACTGATGCAAATCGAGGTCCTTAGCGTTGAGGGCTCGTAGAAGAGCGTGGCCATGAGATACACAACAAGAATAAGAAATTATGAGATAGACACCAACATACATCAGCTACGCATTGCTTCTCGTCACCCAATGCTTTTCGTATGCTTTCTTCCAGTCTTCCATATTCTGATATAGCATTCAAATGTGCAGCTTGGCTGACTTCATCAAGTTTGGCTGCCCACTCTTTTTTCTCAATCAAGAGCAGCCCCATATTGTACTGATATTCATGTAACTGCAGACATACACATGAAAACACAGGTAAATAACTATAACTATTATGGGTATGATCAAACTATAAAAGGGAAGGTGCTCAAAATGCCCAGATAGTGAATACACTTTAATGAAGGAAAAGAAGAAATTGGAAGCAAAATCTAAATTACACAAAGTGCATGACATGGCAAATAAAAGTTACACGTAAGACCTTTTACATTTGCATGAGTATTTTCATGTCTATTCTTTTAAAATGACATAGGCAACACCTATTACAGTCCCTTCTACAATGGAGAACCCAAAGGATTTTAGCAAGGAAGGGACAAGAACTTGTACGACGCCAAGCTGTGGACCTATTATCATCAAAGTTCACACCTGACTAAAAAGTCCAAGCCAACTGATACTGGAAAGTAGCCTCTTTTCACACACATGTAAGGCGGCAATATCCAAAGCAAATACTATACCTCCAAAGCACCGACACGGCAATCATGTGGCGTGTCCGTGTCGGACACTGTGTCGGACACGGACACGGCTCCGACACGGCGCCGATACGTATCCCCGGCGTGTCGGAAATTCCAATCGCGAAAAAAAGAAAATCAAAATCCGATACGATCGGACACGGCAGAGGAACGATCGGACACGCGGGCCGGTTCAATTCGCCCAAAATGCACAATCCAGCCCAAAATTGGTTAACCCTACCTCCTCGCCTTGTTTTGCTCGGCTGGTTGCCGCTTACCCCGAAGCTCGACGACCGACGCATCTTGCGCTCCGACGCCCAGGCGCTTGCCGCCAGATCCGCGATCGACGGCCACCGCTTCCTCCTCCAAAGGCTACCCCGCCGCTTCCTCCTCCAGGCTGCCGCCGCCAGCGCCGCCGCTTCCTCCTCCAGTCCTTGCGCTCCCGACGCCGCCGCAGCGCCCGCCGCTTCCTCCTCCAGTGCCGCCGCCGCCGACTTCTTCCTCGGTGAGTAATCGAGCATACTGGCCGCCTTGTTGTCATTGTCGCCAGATCCGGCGGATCGACTTCCACCGGAACCGCCGCTTCCTCCATTGCCGCCGCTGCCGACTTCTTCCCTGGTGAGCTTCTCCTGTGCTTCCCTCCTCGTGATTCTCTGTCTGTGCTGGTGCCCGGTGGTTCTCCATGGCTTCCTTCCTTTCCTGTCTGCGCGCCGCCGGTGGTTCGATTCCCATGGTTCTTCACGGCTACGCTTTCGCCGCCCATGCGCCATGAGCGCCCTCCGCTTCTGTCGTGTGTACATTTTCTGTTTGATAAACACGTAGAAAAGCATTCAATAATACATATCTTGATATACATTTATTATTATTATTATTATATATACAAATTAGTGTCCCGTGTCGCCATTTTTTAGAAAATGGCGTATCCCGTATCCGATACGTATCGTGTCCGACACGCGTGTCCGTGTCCGTGCATTCTAGTACTATACTACTAAGAAATACTGGTAGATTAGTACTATTTGTACGCACATCCTCGATCCAGTGCTGGAAAGCCAGCTTCAGAGCCTTGCCATCCCTTGATAAACCCTGACCCACCTGTATCAAGTTCACAAACAACAACTTCAACAGAACAAGATAGAAATATAAGATAGTGCATCATTCTCCCATTTTTTTCAATAGGACACAATTATAATAGGTCTCTCTATGTCTACGGTAAGCATATTTTTGTAGTTTGCACCCAATATAGAACAATGTCATAGCAATAAAGCTAATTTACAGAGGTGTAGTCTGTAGACCATCTTTCGTTTTGTAAACAATAAAAATTGTTAACAACAAATTATCATACTTGACATCACTGGATCATACTTGAGATCTTTGTTTCCTTTTCTTAGTTAAGGTTAAACTATTGTTGAACATTCTTAAAGATTTTTTTATAACATGGAACATGAAAGAAGATGAAGATTAATCAAAGTTGCCCTCAATATTAGGACCAACACCTCTAGATGTTAATGATTATATAAACAAACTAACAGAATCACAAGGCTCTACATCCGCACTAGCATACAGGAGCAGCTTTTGGAGAATCAAAGAACAAGAGATGAATTTTAGGTTGTAACATGGAACGGGTTTTCTCCTCACCAAGGAACTTTTCAGATCCATCACAACCGGATGAACTAACTTCACAAAAATTTCTGATCCAAACACATTCCCATGGGGCTCAAAAATCGGATCTGAGCCAAAACTACAAGAGGATGGAGGGACTCTTACTTTCGGCCGTCGGGCGGAGGGCGATTGGCGGACGAAGGGCGGCCTGTGGGCGGAGTGTCATCTGGACGGCGCGGCCGCGGGTCGGCATCAGGAGGCAGCCGCGCCGTGGATGCGCTTCACCGAGCGCCATCGGGAAGGAGCGCTTGTGCAGGCGGGGTTGGTCTGGAACGGGAGGAAGGTGATTGGCGGCCGGAGGGCCGTCTGGACGGCGCGGCCGCGGGTCGGCATCGCGCCGTGGATGCACTCGACGGGAGCGCCATCGGGTGGAAGGAGCGCAGCGCAGCGCCGGGTTGGTCTGGATTGGGAGGAAGGCGTTCGCGACGCGGGAGGACGAGGAGAATAATTCCCGTGTCTGGACGCGCTGATTTTTTCCCGTGGAAACGAGAGGGATTGAGCCGGGGAATTCATCGTTCGCACTGATCCAAACACCGAGTTCGCTAGCCCCGGGGAATTTGCCCACGTGGATTTTGATCCAGGGGATTGGACGGGGATCCCGGCCGGAAATCAAGCTCCCAAACAAGCCCTAACAGAATTGCTTTCTTCAATGACGGACAACCAGCCAACAGGAGGATGGAACAGCCGGCCAACGTGTGCTAAGTTTGCAGATGGAACTCAGGTCCTTGTTGTGATCACTTAAGCATTCTTGCAAGTTGCATTGCAGACAGATACAGGTATTAAGTGCACCATCTAGGCTGCTCATTCTGCAGTCTGCGGTTCAAGTATTTTGACCATAGCTTCTCCTGAGGGTTCATCATCTGTGCGTTTTACTTGGCATTAAACTAAGAGCATTGTTAATCATATGATCACAGGGGTGTCAGACATAAATCATCTGCCGTTTAATGAGTTCTGTTGCATAGTCTCTGTTTCCAGATTCCAATCGAACACTTGGAATCAGCAAGTAAGAAACATTAGTACTGTTACAGACAATTGACCGGCAATGGGGCACGAGTTAAACAGTTCTTGTGTGGCCTTCCGGCATCAACCTTGCACATGAAGTCATGATATACTAACCCCAGACCATCTACCCTTCTCCCTTTTCATTTAAGGATTTGGACTGTGATACAGCTGGTTTTCCATGTGCATGTTTTTTTCTGAAGGGTTCTGCCTTGTGTGTATGGGCTTGGAGGCAAGTTGAGAGAGCAGGTTTTGGTGTCCCAGTTGTACGAGCCAGAAGCTTCTCACGGTCCCCTACACATTTCATGCTATTCAATTGAAAGGTAGAGGAGGTTGTGATCTACCCCCACATAAATTAAGAATGGCATGCACTATATTTGAAATCTTAAATGGTACAGTAACTGCTGACCTTATGAACAAAACAACCAACATCAGTAAATAATTCATGCTAGTTCCATGGCATAGCAAGACTGATTTTTCATCTTACCCAAATGCTATTGGTTCTCAGGAAGTCCCTGTCCCACAGCAGAAACCTTAAAAGGTGTCTGGGTCATTCTTAGTCTACTGACATTTTCTCAGAACACATGAATCCCGTCATGGTTGAAAAGGATGAAAAAAAAACAACAGACAATTGCGTACGGTTGAGGTAGCTGTAATACTTACGATTTTACTCTATCCTTTTAGTTCTCTTGTTGTTGCTGCAGCATAGCCATTTTGGTAGTTGATGTGATGGCCATAAATGCTGCACCTTTCTTTCTGAACACTGTTTCAAAGGTGATTTGGATGTCTAATTGCAAAATTCTTAGTGTACTGACATTTTTTAGGTACACTGTACTGTCAAGTTCACATCACGAATTTCAACTAATACGATCCATCCATATCTATCAAACGGACGATGCCTAGGCAATCTAGCGTACGCTGATCTGCCGAACCTCAAACTTGCTAACCAACTGAGAGACCATTAAATATTAGTGTCATGTCATGATACACATTAGTCGTATAATTTCATTATCTGTTCTTTGGACTGGAGATGCTAGGCCATATGATTGGATTTATCATGCTCATATTAGTTTTGAACTCGCTTTCGCGTAGCATGTGTCTTATTGACGTTTCTCTACTAGTGTGGAAAAGGGTGTTAAGAGATGTGGCCCTTTCCTTTCAGTCCCACTCTCCTCAACTTGAAATGAGGCTTCGACTACCCATGCATGTTTAGCAGGCTAAACACTGGGTTCCTATTGCCCCCTGACACAGGTAACTTGTCAACATCGGCCCAGATGGTCGTTTTATCAGGCTAAACACTGTATTTTTCTGCACTTATCTCTGCATTTCTCTTTTTTGAAAGCAACATCTCTGGCCCAAAACCCATGTAACAAGGTGAGGATGGAAAGGAAAGGGTAGAGCAAGTGTTGTGCATAAACTGTTGAGCAACAATCCAAAAAAAGAGATGTTGGATAAAAAAAAACTAATTTGGTCCCTTTAATTGCAGTATGGTAGCATAAAGTGGTGAACTGATTATAACAATAACTGTCTTCATAATATGACATAATAACATAATAATAGTAATTTGTAGCTCAAGGACAACAAATGAACACACAAAAAGGATTAAATATGCCACTGAAAACTCCTAATTCATTTATTTTTGTCAACATGGACGAGGTATAAGTAGAACTAACAAGATAGTCACATAAATAAACATGCTAAGCAAAAAAACATCTAAATAACTAATAGAAGCAAAATGACACAAAATATACCCATGCTTGATTTTTTAAAAAAAAAACAAAATGGCATGCTTGATTTTTTTTAAAAAAAAAACAAAATAGCATGCTTGAAAGTTTGATCTGAAGGGTACTGAGATAAGCATAAAGCTAGGACCAAATAGGATAATTTCGATGGGTCTAGCGATGTGACTTGGCTTATGGGATCAATTTTTTTTGCATTTTTTCCCTCTCATTGCCAATCAATAAAGACCCTTTTCACTTGATCATGAACAGAATTTGCATTGCTGTTATCGTATAGCCCCCTTATGATGTATTATTATAAATTGTACTTTCTCTTATAAAAAGAATCTCAGACGGTTCCTACCAAACTGCTTACCAGTACAGCACGAGGGGCTAAACTTTCTTGCGTGCATCTTCAATGTATCTTCTGTAGGGATGTTGACTAGCTTTCACCCATGCACTATAGATAACAAATAAAGTTTGTCCTCTGCTCTAATGCAAACACTTTTTCATACTTCCGAGGATTGGCAGTAGCAGGGGAAAAAAACCGGTCGGTTACGGTAACCGGACTTATCGGTGGAGACTGGGAATGAAAAAACCGGCCGAAAAAGTTTTTTCAGGTTTAGCAAATTCTAATTCTAATTTTTAAATTTCGGCTGGTTTTTAAGCAAATTCAAACGAACTTCGTCCGGATTTTTTCCGAGAAATCCAGTAACCGGCCGGGTTTTTTTTCAGCCGACGACCGGGATTTCCACCGGAAACGGGTTTTGGATCCTTGAGCGGTAGACATTATGTGCCACCATTATTTAAACATTGCTGAACGTAGATTGTAGAAGAACCAAAGTGCAGACATAAGGGACTAACGCGCATCAATTTAAATATGAATCAAGTATAGGGGAAAACAAACACAGGGGCTTAAACAACTGCCAAATTATAGGCACAAAAATTGAAAACCTGATTAAATTTCAAAGAAACGAGAGAAATGAGAAGGACATACGCCGGTCATCCTCGTAAATAAGGGGTGGTGGGTATATTCAGAGCATCTACAATAGGTTGTTTCTTAGTTTGTTACTAAGAGGAGAGAGAGTACTCAATCTAATAACAAGAAACAACCATTCCAATAGATTGTTTCTTAAGTTTGTATCTAAGACTTAATTGCTACAAGCATGTTGGTAGGCAGTGAGACCCACAAAATGAATGTTTAAGTAACAACTAAAGGCTCCAATAGAGTATTTTGTTGTTACTAGTTGTTACTTACGTCTTGGTATTAACAATCTCATAGTTTCTTCATATAGAAACAGCTTCACTCTCTCTCCTCCCCTTCTCTCTTCCACATCATCAAAATGCTGATGTGGTATGCTCTTAGTAACAGCTGAGGTGTATTGTTGTAGATACTCTCAGAGCAGTTTAGTTGTGGTTGGTTAGCAGATGAGTCCATAAATCTGAGTTCTACTATAACAGTGCCGCCTCTGCATTGAATAGCACTTAATGGTGTGGGTGGGCTCTCATGAATGCATGTACACAGTGGCACTCCCAATCACCCAGTGCTTCTACTGTCTACATAAACGATTGAAATGCGTTGGGCAAGGCTGTGAGGCGGAAATCAGAGAACAGAAAACAGAAGGCAAGTGGGCGGAGTCAGAGTTGTCTGGGTGGAAGGGAAAAAGAACCAAGGGGAGAAAGGGAAAGGGGGTGTCTTCAGCTTGGTATTCCGTCTAGGTGCCCCTCGGGTTTCAATGGCTTTGATCAGCAGAGGGGTGTTCTTCAAGACCTTGGTGTTCCTCTGCTTCATCAGATTATCTCAAGGTACATTCCATCTATTTCAGTTTATCTACGTTTCTTAAACATCACTGAATAATATCCCGTCAAATTACTGTGTTAAAACTCGATTTTTCAAAAGGATCTTGTAATGGTCAAAGATTGCTTTCTCAGCAACTTTGGAGTTTGATTACTCAATGTTTTCTTTCCTTCTTTCTGCCAATCAGCTTCTTCTATCCACCATGGCTTTTATCTAGACATTTTAGCTTCACTCAGAAGTATGGGATTTCATATAGAGATTTTGGATTCACTCAGATTGATTAAAAAAAGGCCACTTGTCATCTACCTCTACTTATACTACTTTCTGATTTTACTATTGTTTCTTTAGTCCTGAAGTGGCACTCTGTCTATTATACGCATCTTAGGTATATGGTGATGCAATAAAAAAAGCGTCATCAAAGTAAAAGGCTGGAAAATTGTGGAAAGAAACGGGTGGAAAAGGTGTACTTTCTTGTGATATGATAACCAGAAGAAACCTGATGAATGATAATGAAATGTTAAGATCAACCAGTTTGCGATATTGTTATATATCAAGACAGAAAAAAGAACTGATTGAAATCTTACTCTGAAAGCAAGTAGCTTCAAGTAATAACATGGAACACTTGAATTTGCAGGAAGAAACCATTTCACCACACTGGATCTCCCTCCCCTCTTGAAGGCAAGCAGTTTCTCTACAATGCAGCATGAGGCATATGACTACATCATTGTTGGCGGGGGCACAGCCGGATGCCCACTGGCAGCAACGCTGTCCCAGAAGTACAAGGTGCTCTTGTTGGAGAGAGGTGGTTCTCCGTATGGCAACCGCAACATCTCATATCTTGAGAACTTCCACATTTGCTTGGTAGATGAGTCGCCGAATTCACCATCTCAGGGCTTCCTGTCCACTGATGGGGTCATCAACGCCCGGGCAAGGGTGCTAGGTGGTGGAACATGTATCAATGCCGGCTTCTACAGCCGAGCCGACCCAAGGTACACAAATTTTCATGTATTTGTGTATTCCATACTAGGGCCTATCTATCTGACCTAATTTAAGTTTCAGTTTCTTTCCAAATAAACCTAAGCCAAAGTTTATATCTTCTTTCTTAAGCAAGATTACATTAGTTTCTACACTAAAGAGTTTATAAAATGGTCCATTTAAGAAGCTAAGTTAAGCCAGACATACCTTTTGGTTATGTTTACTGGTTACTACTTCTTCCAATGGTCATGAACTAACTAGCCCAACCTTAGCTGCTATTTTAGTTCCCACTAGTACCCATCGAAGTACAAAATACTACCTTACTAGGCAGTCATAATGGCCAGACCAAGAGGTAATTCTGCAGACCTACCCATAAACACTCCAGTGTTTACCACTACAAACCTTGTCAGGACATACATAACCCATACCTGTACCTTTTTTTCGATGGGCCGGTTGGAAGATTCCCGGACCAAATATATTTAGAATGGAAGAACAAGTTTAGGGAAACAAGTACCTGACTGGGTCCCTACAGACAAGGGTTGAAAACCCGGTCCCGGGTTGCATCCCGGCCCCCCTCCGATACCGGTAACCAGTCCGGTTACTGGTCAAACCGGATTTTGTTCGGCCGAAATTCGTTCAAATTTGATTAAAATTCATTCGAAATCTGAAATTTTGAATTTGGATTTGAAAAAACCGCCGGGATCCCATTTCCCGGCCACCCTCTGGTAGGCGGTTACCGGCCGGTAATTGCCGGGTTTTCTATCCCTGCCTACAGACCTTATGCTTTGATTGGAGATTTGTCATAGCCTTTAGTTGAGCATCATAGTGCTAAAATTGGATTTGCAGTTGTAGGAGACAGACAACAGACGGAGTAATGGTAACTCAATGACATTACATGTCCATGTCAATAATGCATTACAATAGTTCAGTTTGGTAGTACAAAGAAGTAATTAGATTGGAGAGAAGCCGGCAAGGCTGTCTTACTTTCTTATTAGAGTTATATAGCTGTATACAGCATAGCATGAAATTGGAAAAGACAGAAAGGAAGCATCGAAGCAAAATTACAAAGGGTCACTAATGCATTTTTGTTTTGATGTGGTAACAACATAGAAAAAGGAACGACAAAATAGCCAAATTCCACAGAGGTTCATACTAAGTCACTTTATGTAAGGAATATCTTACCAGAAGTCATTAATCATTACATTATCAAAAAATTCTGAAGAGTCTGCAGTACCAAAATAGAAAAATATATGCTAGTTGTTGAAATCTTAAGAATATAAGAAGGAAACATGCTCAGATAAGCATATGGGCACCTGCATAAGATTAGCATAAAATCTGAAACATGCTCAGATAAGCATATGGGCACCTGCATAAGATTAGCATAAAATCTGCTTGCATATAAGGTGGGCAGCTGCCCTGTGGGCTGAACCTGTCATGTCCATATTCCTATTAGTGATGTTATTATTATAGTTTATAACCGATTATGATGTGCTTGTCCCTGCAGCTTTGTGCAGGAGGCAGGATGGGATGCAGAGTTGGTGAATCAGTCCTACCCTTGGATCGAAGAGAGGATTGTTCACTGGCCCAACATTGCACCTTGGCAAGCTGCACTGCGGGATGGGCTGCTTGAAGCAGGCGTCTCACCTTACAATGGATATACCTATGACCATCTCTATGGAACGAAAGTTGGGGGAACCATCTTCGATGAGACTGGGTACCGGCACACTGCTGCTGACCTCCTTGCTGCTGGAAATCCCAACAACCTCAGAGTGCTGCTTCATGCTAATGTGAACAAAATAATTTTCAACATGAGACAAGGTAAACATTAATCCAAGTAAGGCCTACCTCTTATAATCAAGGAAAATTTTCTCAGTAAAAAAACTCATCACCCGGTGAGAAATCTGGGAAAATTTCGGAAAATTGTGTCCGGATTTTTTAAATTTAAATTTGATTTTTTTTAAACGAAAGGCGAAGAAAATTGGTGTTATGAGGATTTGTACCCACGACGTCCCCTTCCAAAGCATGCTGCGTTACCGCCAGGGACATGTGCCTTTGTAATATGAGTATATGACTCTGGTTGTGAATAATTTTATTCTTACATTCAAAATTTGAAAATTCCTATTTTTTTCCAGTTCCCATTAATCTCAGCACCCAGCGAGAAGTCCGGCTACAGTTAACCGGAAAAGAAAATTTTCCATGCTTATAATCCCTCTCACTTCAACAATAACATAAGTATAGAGATTAGAGATGCCTCAAACAAAAAGATTAGGCACTGTGCAATCATATATATTTTTAATAGTAACCTCATCTCTTGCACAGGGCATAGGAAGCCGAGGGCTACCGGAGTTCAATTCAAGGATGAGAATGGTGGGCACCAACAAGCCTTTCTCAGCCGAAAGAGAGGCAGCGAGATTATTGTCTCCGCCGGTGCAATTGGAAGCCCCCAGCTGTTGTTGCTTAGCGGAATTGGACCTAGGAATGAACTTAAGAAGCATAACATTTCTGTAGTCCTTCACAATGAACATGTGGGCAAAGGGATGTCAGACAACCCAATGAACTCCATCTTTATACCCACGAAGAATCCCCCAAAGCAATCTCTGATCGAGACTGTTGGAATAACTGATGATGGTGTGTTCATTGAAGCCAGCAGTGGTTTCAGCCAGACAGAGGACAGCATCCACTGCCACCATGGAATCATGTCCGCTGAGGTTTGGCATCCATTTTAACTGTTTACTTTAAATAAAATTCTCTGACTTCTTTACAAGCATCATGACGCATCATACTAAAGCTTTTGTGCAGAAACAATATCCTGTGCTAGCAATCTTAATAAAACACGCACTGTAAATTGGCTTGTTGGGAGCCAACTTCCCAAGTTTCGGAAAGCTTTTTTCTCTTAAGCTTAAGTTTGCAGGTGCCCAAGATAAGCATATAAGAGGAACCCGAAATATACTAACATGTAGATAGCAATAATATTATGCCGCAACTAGAAAATAATCTACAACTACATACTTTCCAATTTATAGCACATAATAAAGTTTCAGAAATTTCTTTTATCAATATTTTAAACCAGAGTTTTTCTTTTGGAATTTTTTGTGGACACTGGACAGTAAGATTGTAAAAGTCGGACTGGAACTTCTCCGAATTAGTAAAAAGAAAAGAAAAACTTTAGCATATGTTGAGTTCCCTCTTGAGTAGCATGACAGCTTTCATGCTCATCCCTGATAAATTTTGTCACTCCAATGCAGATTGGGCAGCTGTCGACAATTCCTCCAAAGCAAAGAAGTTTAGAAGCAGTCCACAAGTACGTACATAACAAATATTGCCTACCCAAAGAAGTATTCCATGGGGGTTTTATCCTTTCAAAGATTGATGGCCCACTGTCTACTGGCAATCTAGTTCTTGTGGACAATGATTCCAACAGCAATCCCAAGGTCACCTTCAACTACTTCCAGCATCCACAGGATCTCAGCCGGTGTGTTTACGGGATCAAAACCATTGAGAGAATACTGAAGACAAACCATTTCACTAAATTTACTGCAAACGGTGCTGGATATCCAATGGAAATGCTGCTCAATATGAGTGTAACAGCAAATATAAACTTGATACCCAAGCACACAAATGACAGCACATCCTTGGAGCAGTTTTGCAGGGACACAGTGGTCACCATCTGGCATTACCATGGTGGATGCCATGTGGGCAAGGTGGTGGACAAACAGTACCAAGTGGTTGGCATCTCAGACCTCCGGGTGATTGACGGATCAACCTTACTTCGGTCGCCAGGAACCAACCCGCAAGCCACAGTCATGATGATGGGCAGGTACAGAATAAAAACAAAATATAGTTTGATTCTTTAATCAAACAAATTTTCAACTCATTATGTATTTGATGCACAGATACATGGGAGTGAAGATTCTAAGGGAAAGATTAGGTCGAGCGGCTGGAGTATAACTGATTCTTGGACCTTATCCACTTCATTATGTAAGAATGTGACTTGGGAGAGAAGTATATAGTAATTTTTGAAGCGATTCATCAACGAATCACCACAGAAAGAAAAGTTAGGAGTTACATTTGTATTCTTACTGTCCATGTGGAAATATGTGGTTATAATGTTGTGTTTGCTCCGCATTCCTACATTTCTTACTTCATTGGATTTTAGAAACAAATTTCCATATGATGTTCCCCTACACTGTGCACAAGACAAACTCTATTACATGTAATCACCGAATCTGGGAAATTTCGATTCACAAAGAATCAATGTGCAGAGCATTTTATGCTATCTAGAATTTCATAAATGATTACAGTACAATGGCAAGTCGGCGTGAGGACAAGAGTTAAACACTGCATTTTGATTGTGCAAACATTTGACTGAACTGAAAATTTCTGAATCACTTCGTAATTCACAGCAACTGCTATGAAAAAGAAAGGGATCATAACAGTTGGTGAAAGGAAATATGGTACCTCATCTCATCAGCCATGCCAAGAAGTTCCACTGCACAAAATCATGTTCCATTGACTCCACTGGATTGGTGCACTGCACTCGCCGAGCAAACCTGCCACAGAACTAAACGAGACGGTTACAAGACAGCAGCAGCCTGGCTGTGATCGAAGACAGAAAGATTAAGACTACGGCCTTTTGCGCAGGTTCCTGGCTGCTTGCGCCTTGGTACGCCTGCTCAACAGAAAGCCACATTGCAGCGGCGGAGCTAGCCTACCAGACGGGATGATCGATCAGTTGATGGGGCGTGGTTGGGGCATTACCGCGAACATCTGGGGCTCATCGGAATTATACCGACCAGCGTTGGACCTTCCCATCACTGGAATGGAGTGGAGACGAGGGGCGATGCGAGGGACGCACGGAAGGGCTGACGTCGGGCACTCCCGGTTGGCGGCGGCGGCGAGTTGATTCAGGGCAAAAGAATCCGTTGCGGGGCGCCGTTAACGGCAAGCTTAGCCAGTTAGCCGAGACGTGCCTCTGACCCATCGAAGCAGTGGTGAAATTTTTCTGTTGTATAGTGAATGAATATTCGAGTTGCAGTGAAAAAAAAGTTGATTCATATTACTATAATTTCGTACTATGTATATGTACGACATAAATACAACATTCAATCCCTAGTTGCATGGATTGACCATAGCTGAACCTTATGCAATCAACCTTTGCAGTGCACTCATGCAATAGTTTTTTGTTTAGACACCAAATCAACTTGAAAAAAATTCAGAAAATAAATTTTAGACGTCCTTCTAATATTACTCTACTTACAAATAGATTTTCAAATTCGAATTTGTTATATGTTAAACGTAAGAAAAATGAGAAATCTCTGACAAATAATAAATTAAAAGGAAAAGAAAAGAAAAGGACAAATGCTACTGTTCACATCAAACTTATCTCTTTTTTTGTTTCTTCTAACACATATTGAATTTAATGTTGAAATTTTAAAGGATGCTAGAACACTCCATAGATTACATCCTTTTGGGGGGTTGGATTTCATGTTAATTTGATACCAAAACAAAAAAAAATTGCATAAGGACAAAAAAAAAGGTGATTGCATAGCATATGTTGCCAAAGAGGCAAGCACAAAAAACTAATGTGTGTGATGCAATTCCTTTCGAGCAAAGAACCAATAATCCCATTGGGAACGCTGGAATTTCTCATATTCCTACAGGCAATTATCTACTTCATGTGAAATTCATGTGTTCCAAATAGGCTGTAAATTGCATTCAAACATATGCCACTGCAAAGTTGCAAAGTTCCCCAGATTGAAAAATTCATCATCTGTAATGACATTTTACTGATTTTAAAATAATTTATACGGATGGAGATTCTGATAATGGACAGACGACAGTTTCACCACTGATCCATATGAGCAAATATTCACAGATCACACCTATTTCAAATTACAACAAATGCATCCTATGAACATTCATGCCTTCTAACCTGCACAGCTTCCAAATCAACAGATATTTCACTCTATAGCGTCATGAAGGGTGTACCTGGAGCTTTCATCCATGAAATCATAGAACAAAATACATGCCTAGCTAGCTAGTCTCAGCCTCAGGAAGGAGAACTACGAATAACTTTACAACTTCGGCAGCAACCACCCAAGAGTCCAGCCAAGAAGCAACCCTGCACTAGCAAGACCTAAACCGACAGCAAAAAAGATCACGTTGCAGAAGCCACCTCCCTTCTTCTGCCTCCTGCCTTTCCTCCTTGTCCAGTCTTTTCTCTCTTGATCCAGAGTAGGCTTCTCCTTCAGCATCATCCATGGGAGTTCAGGTATCATGGTTGCTATCTGATGCTCTTTGTGCTTGAACTGGAGGCATATGTTCTCCAGTTGTAAAAGTTTCAGCCACTGCTTGCATGCAAAGACATGTGAGGCCTGTCGGAGCAATAGCTTGATGACATCGTCTTTCTCATTGTACGCTTGCTTGGCAGCCATCTCGGCTTCCCTAGCGCGTGTTTGTGAATGACGAAGTGCCTCCAAAAGCTGAGCCCGCTCTGATGGAGTCTGGTATGTTTGCTTGCTTCCTGGTTCAGTATTGCTACTCCTAGAAAAATCCTGTGCACCACTTCATGAAAATGTGACGAAATAAACATTAGACCAGGAAACCAAAAGGAACTGCAGAATTTGTAAGACATCTGAAGATTTCAGGGGCTGAACAGGGAACAGACTACTCATAATAGATGTATGTGGATTGTGGAGTTGTGCAGCTTCTTATTGAAAATAGACAAGCAAAATTACCTAAGTATGGATAAATTTTGAACAAAAAGAGAAACCTAACCAGTATAGTATTTTTCCCCTTTCTAAAAGAGAAATGAAATCAAATTAGACTATGTATCCCATTAACACCAAAAAAAATCACATATAACAATGCATTATTTACTATTTTAGTGAATCAGAAGTAGTTTGTTCACCATTTTTGCATGCAAATTCTATTTGTAATATGCAAGCGATGAATCCTCTAAACTTCAGATATTAACGAGGAAAATAAAATAAATGTAGGTGCAAATTCAGATATTGTTAGGAAACAAATTCAAGTGAATGTGATTGCATCATGGTAATGCAGTGAAGATGAAATGAACAATACACACCTATATGTATTATTTCTTTCAAGCTGTTGCCAAACTCCATCATTAGACAAATCCAACTCATCTGTGCTTGCTGTGCTATAACTGCACTGAATATGTTCACATTGTCCAGGATAAGGATGTGACACTCTACCTGCAGGAGATGATGGCCCCGCATATTCACCCATATTTTCATGATTACGTGATTCTTTCCCGTGAACACGTACTGTCTGGGCAGGTCTTGGCAGATCACAATTCTCGATGTGCTGCATTGCTCTTTCTGCAACCAGTGAAGCCAGCTCATTCTCATCAGTGATCTGCCACCATGGCTGAGCCTTTTCACCTTCTTTCCAAGGTGCATCCATATCAAAATTGGCTTTCTGTGGGTTCTTTGAAGGTGGTGGATCAAAACTTTTGAAATCCAGGAATTCTTTATCCTTATACAAACAATTGCCAACGCTGACATTTCCTCTGCATTTGAGAAGCACATGAGAATAGCCACCATTGGTCTTCAACTCTTCTAAGCCTATTTCAGAAGAATGCTTCATGAAAGCTGTCGAAACCATCCATGCAGGCTCAAAAACATCCTCACTCTTCTCAGGATTGGTGTCAAGTGTTTCACAAAGTAATGGTTCCTCATGTTTAGACTTTGGAACTGAATCCTCCACTTCTTTCTCACCAATCTCCCTGCCCAAAAAATACAGCTGCTCCCTAGGAAGATCCTTCTGGACTCCGAAATTCGGCTGTAACTGAAGCCACCATCTGATATCTGGTGGCAGATTAGAATTCACGGGATTCCAGCTCAAAGGCATCAAATTGGAGATAGGACGGTTTTCTGAATGTGTACAATTTCCATTGTTTGTACCATGTTGTTCAGATGATGATGGACAGCAGGCTAGTTTTGGGGCTCTCTTTCTGTCCTCCTGAACCAGGCAACGGTTCGCAGCACGTTGCCAAGCAGCCCTTGCTTCAGCAGCAGCCATAGCTTTCACTGATCACAAAACTGTCCAGAACAAAATACTTCTCATCAATATTAGCCAAAAACAAGCCAACCACAAGAAAACAAAATAATGGATCAAAGACCTCCAAATTGCAATCACATGGTCCACACAATGTATGAATTGCCATAATGATGAATATCAAATTGTAGGCTTGATTCTACATGAAATAAGATCGTGTGGCATTGGCAGAATAGACTTCATCTATTGTTTAAACAAAGGAGTTCTTTCTCCAAAGAGCCAAGTGACATTGAAATGGGAAATGTGTAATTACTTTATATGTCAAGTAAGGTAGCCTCAAAAAAGCACTGACATCAAGTCAATTTCTTCCAGAATCGACCAAAGGCCTTAAACAAAGCTGGATACTGCATGGAACACAATCCGATGGTCATTACGTAAGAACCATAACTATGGACACAAATATCCACGAATGCAATGCGTCTAGATTTGTCAACTGCAAGCATATTATTGTTTCTGGCTTCCTGACAATGTACACTCTGATTTTTTTTTTAATAAAAGAAAGCCATAGCTAAAAAGCTGACTAACTGAATGACTGAACTGAATCAATAAAACTTTGCAATTTGGCTCAGTTATTTTAGTTTATCCTAATTTAGGATAATTTATGTGCTACGAATATTAAAAAACGACCAAATGAATTGGATAGCTATCAGGACTACAAAGCTAATTCTTGTCACCCATTTCTTTTGTCCAGATACAATATTGTTTAGCGGCTGTGGTTTTTGGTTAATAAACAGGCGATCCTCATTATCACTGGACTGGGAAATGGTTCTTGAAACGTGTGTTATTGCCAAATTGGGGCAAATACTTTCCCACTATATCATCGCTAGACCTTATGGTTAATCCTGAAAGGAACTTTGCGAGATTCACAATTACATTATAGAGTCACTGTTTCCTGGTAGTTCTACTATTACTGAACAAACCTACCGAATAAACAGACTTCAGTTTAATCAATTCAATTTCAGAAATAGCCTAGAACCGAAAGTTGTAGCCCATTTGGAGAATTCCCTATCACTGAACCGATCCAATACAAAATGCTCTGGAAGCAAGACTGACGCTGTAGCACCAACTAAACTAGAACAGGCCATGAAAAGTATGAAAAGAAAAACAGAAGATTTTTTAACTTGAGAAAGCTATGTGATTCCAACTTTTTTGAAGAAAAAAAATTACACTGGGAGATAGATACAGCAACACACTTGGATCTGCCCCCGAGCAAAGGGTACACGGCGAACGATCAAGCCCACAACCAAGAACCAAGGTCGCAGTTCTCGGCATGCTCACCATTCTACTAAAACCCCTGGCTCGATTAGAAAAACAACTAGAGAATCCCAACAAACAATCCGATTCCATTCCACAGGGTATAGAGAGATGGGCGGAGGAAAAGATGCATACCTAGATCTGCAAACTTCCGCTGGCAACAGATGATCTGAACAATGGAACTAATGAGGACAAGCAGATCGTACGACGGTGGAGGTGGTGGTGGTGGAGATGGCGCCTCACCATCGCCGCATCGTCCGCTCCCGCCGCTTCTTGGCTCTTGCCCCTAGCGGCAAGGTTGGGCCGGAATCCCCTAGTCCATCTGCTTTATGGGGCCGAGAAAACAACGGCTGAATCCCACAGAAATGGAGGAAGCGATGGATGACGGATACTGGCAAGATTGGATAGATAGATGGAGTAGGAGTGGAGAATTCTCTCCTGTCGTTTCTTTCCTCGGGGATAATGACGTGTAAACTACAGCGCTAAACATTTGAATTTTTGGTTGTATAGCCACTTTTCGTCATGTATTTATAGGAATGATAGCTTCTGAATTTTTTTTTTCAAATATAGCCACCTGCCGCATAATTACCGTGCGGCATCCCCTCTCCCCCCACCATGTGCCTCGTTGCCGTACGATCATCATGCAGCAACGCCCCTCAAGGCCTAAACCCTAATCTCAGGACACGTGGCGGGCTGAGGGGCGTTGCTGCATGGTGACCGTGCAGCAACAGGGCACATGGCGGGTGGGGAAGGGATATTGTACGGTGGCCGTGTGGCAAGTGGCTACATTTGCAAAATAAATTCAGGGGCGATCATTTCTGTAAATACGCGACGAAAAGGTGCCAATACGGCCAACTTGCCTAAATATTTTGCGCTTTATACTGTTCTACGCTTCTACAACTCTCTCGGAAATTAACCTGATGTATTTACGCTTAAAAAAGGACTTGTTTTTCACCTTTGGTCTTTGTTTTCTTGTGATGATTTGTATCCATCCTGCATTATTTTTCTCAGCCTGCCTATTAAGAGAGCCAATTAGAGCCAAATTGGCCTCCTAGTCAAGGTTTGATGGAGATGGATCCTCCGCCATAAAGCAGGCCGCCATAAAGCAGTCAATGTAGAAGTACATTTTCTATTGTTGCTATAGTACTATAGAAGAACACTTTTCACACAGTATGCAGAGGACCCGGATCCTTGATTTGATTGCTCAGCTTTGTTTCTTCCATTAACCGGAGAATTTCCATTTTCTCATCTTTTAGAACCGTTTTAAATAATTAGTTGCAGTGGACTCTAATTGACTCTGTTTTTGCGTGGGATTGAAGTCTAATCTAACAACAAAGTATGAGGCTGTAGCTAGCTTCTATCCTTCGAATTCACGGACATGTTTTCTATTGGATTGATCTTCTCCTCGTGCACAGTACACTACATGCATGCATTGGATGTTGCATTGTCTCTGTTCTGATTTTGTCATCCGATGTTTCGGCATTGGATGCCCGATCAGATTGTCTGATTGATCTCAAGTTTGACACAAAAGCCAATTTCATCTCGTCGTACATGCATGCTCAGGAAGCAATGGCGTGCTAGCTTTGGACGTATACATCGCATGAAGCTGTTGCTCTCTCCGACTGTGCATGGTCCAATTGAGATCACGTCCTTAACATGGATTTGATTTGCTTCGCCGCACAAATAACCCACCCAACCTATGGTTGGTGAGAATCGAACTCTGATATATAGCCAGAGAGACAGGGTGTCACACCGCTAGGCTACGTTACGGTTGGCATTCGGCCTTACTAGATTATTAAGATCTCATAAATTGGTGTAGATCTTTGTCTTTTTCAACGATTAACGTGGTTATTTCTAGGCATTGAGAGCAATATATATGAAATCGACAAGCATATAGAGGTAAATAATTCATGAGAGAATAAGCTGGAACCCTAGCAAACGCGGTGCGAGGGCCTGTGTTTTTGGATAAAAAGTTACGACCAGGCGGTTGCCTGGTTAACTATTGTAATCTCTTATTTTGAAGGTCAGCTTGTTTGGTTACTTGTGTTACATACAGCCAAAGGTGCATAATCTTTAAATCTTTCGTATGCATGTGATCCATTCAAGTGGATGTCCATGAATTCCACGAGATGCCAAAAAAAAAAAAAAATCTACCCAATAGCAACGTGAGGCAGTATGAGACGGGCAGCATGTGTTGCGGCTGTTGGGACTTGGGAGTCTGTTTTCTTAGCTAAAAATTTGATTAGAGTTGAGACAAGGGCCCATGAAACTTAGGACTCTTCTTTTATCTTTGAGTTCAAATAGAGGGTGGCTTATATCTGATGGTTATGGTTTAATTATGTCTAGGGTCCATTGAATTGATGATAGGGTGTTTAGCTTTTTTGTGAGAATTTATGACATATTTCTTTTTTTTTCTTAGAAAGATCCGATGGTAGGGTCCACCAGATTAAGGGTTGGGTGTTTCTTTTTTTTTCTTAGATTTTCTATCTTTTTTTCTTAGAGCTATAACAGCTGTTAACCTTGTATCATGGGCTGCATATCTAGTGCACAAGCACTATTTGGTGCACATATGCAAAAACTTTTAGTTTGGGTATCAATTAGCATAAAAAATTCTGAAAAAAATTCTAGATGTAATTTATGGTGTTTTGTTCCACCCTTTAAAATTTGAAGTTCAAACTCAAAGTATGTTAGAAGAAACAAAAAAGAGAAGTTTACTGTGAATAGTAACATTTGCCTTTTTTTCCCTTTGCTTTTGATCTATCGTATATCAGAAATTTCTCTTTTTTGTATCTTCTAACATACTTTGAGTTTGAACTTCAAATTTTAAAGGGTGGAACAAAACACCATAAATTACATCTAGAATTTTTTTTCAAAATTTTTTATGCTAATTTGATCCCCAAACTAAAATTTTTTGCATATGTGCACCAAATGGTGCTTGTGCACTAGATATGCTGCCTGTATCATGAGCTTTTAATATTACTAGGAAGAGCAACCGCGCCAACTGGCTCTGGACGGGCGCGGGTCTCGCCGAAGAAGCGTGGCTACATTAGCAAGGACCCGTGCTAGAAGCGGACGCGCGTGGAGGAGCGAAGGCGTGGGCCAAAGGCGCCATGCAGGCCCGCGAGGCAAGAGGCAACGTGGCCACGAGACACGCGACAGCGCGAGCGAAGCCCCTTTCCACCGAGTGCAAGGCATGAGATCGTGCGGGCGTGAGCAAAGACGGATGCGATCGGGTGGCTGCTATTTTTTCGGCAACATGGCCGGGGCGGAAGGGCGAGAAGTTTTCTGGCTGTTAAATAAGGTAATGCACACTTATTTTTCACTTTCAAGACGAAAGAACTAACCTTGTAACTAAGGCAAAAGGATTAACCTTAGTTCCTTGAGATACTGTTCACTAGTTTTTTCCTTTCGTAGCAAAGCAAGGTGAGCAAATTATCCAAGCATTTTTTTAACACCTTTTTAAGCAGCCACACAGTAAAAAACTATACCATTTTACGCCCCGCAGGAATTTTTCCTGATTCGTGTAAAAAGTGAACTGTTTGTTTTCGAAGTTTTTGCGAAATTCCAGTGAAGAGTGAAAACAAACTCTTTCAAAAAAAAAAACAAAAAACCTTCACAACACCGGGCATTTGCCACTTGGCTAGTACGAGTACCAGTAAAAAAAAACATAAGTGACAGAAACAGAAGATTAAGTAAAGGCACCACCACCTTACCAGCCTGCTCCTACCGGGCTGGCGACACAACACCCACTCACCCAGTGACGTCTCACGTCTGCACATCGATCATGCTATCTCGTAGAGTTTTTGTTTTCCTTGTTTAGCATGTTTTTTTAAACGAAATAACAAAAATAGCTTTTAAAAATGAAATAACAAAAAATTGTATTACTACCACGTGAAAACGATATGACAGAAACCCGCTGCACACCCAATCCGTAACAGGAGGCTTGCTGTGCACCTAGATCACGGCAGACCACCTGCCGCTAACTCAATCCACGGTAGATGCTGTGTGCAGGCGATATGCCGCACTCTGGGTTAGCAGTAGGTGGTCTGCCGCTGAATGATACGCCGCCACATGTCCTACCACGCACTGCATATGCGATAGACCCCTTGTCGTGATGTTTTTATACGGTAGAAGTGTCAGTTTTGCCATTTCATTCACAGAGAGCTATTTTTGTTGTCTCGCTTATAAAACATGCTAAATGAGTGAAAAAACTCTCCTAGTTCTAAGCCTATCCAACTTGCTCCCTGGCTTTTAGTCAGTACACCAACAGTAACGAAACAGTAATCACCTTTAGACAGTGCAATAATAAGACAGGATACAGGCTATCACCAAACGCTGGCACCTGATCGACGCCACGTACGGTGACGAGGACGGAGGACTGGCATCGCGTAGCAACAGTTGTTTATGATTGTATATGTGTGTATGCAAACTGGAACTCAATAAAGATGTATGCGTGTGCAGCAGTACTTGATTGATCACAAGCACTAATCCCTTCATGCAGCCAACTATGCAAGCATCAAACCACATGAGAAAAAATCAAGCCGCATCATGCCCTCACGTCCAGCGCCTGGAACACCTCATGTAGCCACGTGAGGATCAACCTAACCTGTGCTGCCGCCAGGAGCGTGACCTCCTCACGTGATTTCCAACAGCCGCCAGGAGCACCTACACACGCACTCGATGACACCGACAGTACGCGTGCGATCGATGACAACCTACGCCGCCTCCGATGCAATCAATCGCAATGGATGAATAGGTCGCACAGGAGAACCCTGAGTTCTTATCTTTTGGAGATCACTCGAACAAAAACCGCAGCAGCCAAAGACGCGCCAAAGCTCAAAAGCGCCGGCCGCCGCCCGAAATCACACCACGGCCAAAAACCTTAGCAACAGAAAACGAACAGGAAAAGATGACGATAGATCGATGGCTCACGCACAAAAACCTCGGCCTACTCCTGAAACCAAAACGGCGATCTGTTTTATCTGGACATAACACAACAACCAACGCCACGAGAAAAAAAAACCCAGCCAATGCTGCCGCCGCCACTCCCTTTTATACGTCAACAGCCCATCAACCTTAAAACTTTCTAGCGTTGGTACCTAATCACCTACGTACGATCCACTAAAGTTCTAAAGCCTAATAAGTAGAATTTTACACCAGATTACAAAACCAATTTTAGACACCCCAAAATTGTCACGTATCGTAGCTTCTGGACCGCACCTCCGTAGCTCCAACACACATCATCCATCTTTGGTCTCTGCGCGCTCCAACTCGAGCTCGACCGTCTCCTCCAACATCCTCGACCCTCTGGACCATAACTTCGTACCAAGCCATCTCCCGGTCATCGCCGTAGACTATGATCGCCTTCGAGTTACCCTGCACATGCAAAGACCAAAACAACATATTTCCCCGGCACAAATTCTTCCCAACTTGACCGACATAAGTCCACACACACGTCACACACCTCAAATAATATCAGTACCCAACATTGTCAATTATTCATCAACTAAAATATATTAGACCTAGCCACATGGTCTAACAGTATATAACTATATATAATTAATAGATAATATAATCATCTAAACATCTACAAAAGATATGTTTGTATCGGAGGAAACGACTTTTACGTAGATGCTTGATGACGTGACTATATTATTTTTCTTTAAGAACTCGTATATAAGCATCTCATATTGTACATACCCTTAACGATCATCACCCACTGATCATTTGTGTAGCCAAGCCTAAGTTGGTCCCACAAGTCATCATCAGCAAACACTAACACGAAATGTGATACTCAAATCAAATGCGTAGTTGTTATGTAAGAGTACATCCGCAAAAACAAGTTGCCCCAGTCTTGGAATCTTTCTATTGACACACAGTGACGACCATGATAATGAGCACCTGGGTCCTGCATACTTTGTGTTGTTTTCAGGTGGGGTAGCCTGCAAGCTCTTTCTTTCTTTCCCATTTAGTCAGGTCGCAATCTCAATCTTTGATTTGGCCGAAACTACGGGCTTGCAGAAACCACCGGCATTATCTTCCGATAATGCGATGATTCTGGCAGTCACTTCTGAGTCCTGCATATTCCTGAGCGGTTGAGAGTCCACGCGGCGTCCTCACTTTACCCGCTAAACTTACGATGAGAAAGTGTTTGCTGAATCTGGCGATCCTGCCCACCGATTGATCAACGTCGTTCGTGCTCCATTGGGTCTAAACTCTAAACACATGGCCTGCAAAACGAGGGAATGAATATCGCATTAAGATATGATCTTCTCAACAAGGAATTTCAGATGTTAAGGAAAGCTGTAAAAGATTAAAATTGTGAACCTGGTCCTGAATGCATCGGATGCAGGCAAGCAGAATACTCCACTGCATGGTGTTGGAGACGATAAAGCAAATAGTACTAGCCAGTAGATAACCTCATAACCACACACAACACTTTTACCGCTTGCTTGCTTCCTCACTTGCCACGGAAAAAAGTGCTGCCAAATCCGGTGATCCTGCCCACCGATTGATCAAGGGGAATTCGAGCCTGCTTGGATTGAAGCCTCGCGCGTTTTGCCTGGCCGGGTGCTGCACCGGGTGAGCGCCGGCTGCGCGTTTGGATGCTGCCTGGCATCCAGGCGTGGAAAAACAACGCCTGGCAGAGCAGCCTGGCAGGCAACTAGCTTGAGTCTCTCTCTCCTTTCTTTTTATCTCCAGACACGTATTATCAACAAAACACTTATCTCCAAGTTTGCTTCACCAGGTAAAAATCATCTACTTCTCAGATTACTCCTAGACACCACTTTTTCTCAGACACGACTCTCAGGTCTCGAACCAAACAGCTCTTCATCTTTGCCCATCCATCGTTATTTTCAGTGCCCCTCACGCCGTTCAGGCTCCACTGGGTCCAAACACATGTCCTATGAAATGAGGAAGTGCATATCACATCAAGAAATTATCGCTGGAAAAAAGAGGAACCTTATAAATTAAAAAAAGCTACGAGAATTAAAATTCTAACATGATCCTGAATGCATCAAAGTAAAAGGGTGTATGAGCTAAACACAGTAGTAAATCCTGTTGCGGACAACAAAGTAAATATTAGACTGCGGGTAACCTTGTAACCACACAATTCTAATGTCGGGTGCATGGATTCCTATGAAAAGTTGTAGTAACCAAAATCGGGATAACTAATTTCATCATATGCACAGAACAACTACTAACATATGTGTTGCAAATAATACACATAAAATAGGAACAGGAGACACAAATTTTACGTAGAAAACTCTTTTGGGAAAAACCACAGACGCACAAAGACAATATCACTATATGAGAAGATATTTATAATGAAACTCTTGCTATACCTTATGGACTACAGGGGTATATTTAGAGTGGTACATGAAAGACTCCTTGTAGGAGTAAAACTATGAGTTAAAGTAAGAAATGAAATTCGTATCATACTCAACAGTCAACAATATGCATTACATCAGTATCCTTGGGTAAAAGCATACATTTAATGTAGAGCAGTCGTCAATTAATTCCCGCATGGTTCTGAATTCTGTCCCCTGTTCTGCTCTTGGTTCCCATAGATCTACAAATGCACAACCAGCTAAATGCGCATGCAGCATAGATCAAAGCAACACTATCAGTTCTACTCTCATGTGATAAGACAAAGATTCCAGAGGCAGGCACTTGCCGGTTTCTGCTGGATGGCTGGTACCATGTCATAGCACGTTAACAGTTGAAATCAATTCAGAACCATCTAGCTGCAGTACCCACATTTGGTATTGCAGTACTTTGAAATTTAAGAATCTTCCAGCCTGTGGGAATCTATTCTCATAGCCTTAATTTATCAACCATTCTTCACTGTAATCTGTCCAGCAGGATGTCTGCATGTTGATGTGCCTAGTTGCATACGCCAACTTCATCAATATTGATGTTAGAGTGAACAGTTCTCTTTTAAAAGAAGAAGAACACAGGGAATCATCTTAGATCTATACACACAGTTGTGTAATAGCTTAGGTTCATTTCTGTCACTTGAGGTAAAATATATAGCTTTTTTTCTCTCGTATTCATGTTCTACTTATATATAGCATTATACTAAAATCTAGCATAAATAAACAACCAAGAGAGTTATTGATGTATAAATTATTCCGCTGTTAAGAATAAGGCGCATATCCCTTGGCGATAAATCTTTAAGTTTTTTAATACTAGGGAGACACCAGACAAGGACATAAGTTATATTTCTTCTTGTCTGAAAAGAAGCCCTGTGAGTTTCCACTCCTGCATAATATTTTTTTGGCTAGCATTCTCACTCCAAAAATATACTATTTTCTATAGAAACATCAGCATGGCTCATCACCCAACCAAAGTACGACTGCCATAGTGAAATGAGTATAAAAGAATTTGAAAATATGTTAAGATTACAAGCAACCAAAAAAGAAGTCATAAATGAAAATAAACTGAACAGATCAGCCAAACGAAACAAAACGAATTGTTATAACTTTTAGTCAATGTCGAATGTGCAGACCATTCTGATTGACTGTAAAAATGTTTCTTGTACTTCACCTCATCCAGCTTTGGACCTTTACTTTTCTTAATTACAACATGTTTCCGAGTTGTTGGTCACCAATGGTTAAACTTTTGACAACCACATTCTAACATAGATGGTTATGATGATACGGCCGTCCAATAATCACAAAAGTTTAGAGGGGACAAAATAATCAGAAGAACACCACATCCCTACAACTATGGGTAACAAACTTGACTTGAACTGAAATCCATTAAGCCAATAAGGTAGTCTTGCAGCAGCAAAGGAAGAGGTATTGAAGAAAGAAAATTAGCTCCCTCTATAAGCCCTTCAGTTATCACCAAAGTATCCAGTACATCAGACCCACCATTTGTGCATGATCTTTATTACCACACTACCGTGTATTTTTCCTCATAATATCGAGTGTTTCCCTCTGACTTGCAGTTCATGAAAAGTTAAGAACACTCTGACAGGAGAAAATGCATAGGAAGATAAGGATAACATACATCATGACTAGCATCGTAGCTTGATTGGAACAGAAGGTCTTTTTTTTTGGCAAATTTGGTTGTCTCTAACATGCAACTTTGATCATTAAGTTTTGTTGCTACATATTAGGAAAATTATAATATTCTGATTTTTTTTATGATGAATATGGCTATGATATTTTCTCAGTAGTTACAAATATATCAGTGGATAAAGTTCAAAATTTCTGACCAGCACGCATGAACAATCTTTTTAGACTGGAGGGAGTAACTCCTCACTGGTCACTGCTAATGTTCAGCATGCCTGTGAGTGACATTATATAGTGGAAGATATTGTCATCATTGCAACTCAAATTTTATGTTGTACTAGCCGAGTGGCCGTGGGTTGCAACGAATTTCAAATAAGACATAATATAAGTTATAAACTTACGAAACGAATATACATAAAGTAATTATCTTACAAATGAAAGTTTCATACATAATTTGCATCCAATCAACAAGCCACATATAATTTTATTACAAACCACAAACACATATAATCTAATTATCCACAGAAGATCCTTCAAGTATCTTATACATGTGTGCACATATTTATACACAAAAGATTTCACCAACTCAAGAGGTGGTAGATGCCAGACTCACCACCACCACCAAGTCCTTCTTTTATAATAGTAAAGAAAAGATAACTAGGAAATATTCATAGCAATGATAGGTATTTGAAGTTACTCTATCAGGAGATAATACCTTGGCTCAAGGAAATTGCATCGCAAGACAATAGCATAATAGCTATTGTAGATCAATCAGATTCTTTGAGCATTCCATATCAGTGGAGTCATGTCCCTTCTGATTGTGTCGGGACCCAAATACGCAAATCCGAGCCCTCTGTGTATACTGCACTAGTCTAGGATCACACTAGTGCATATAGTGGCAACATCGATAACATCATTCCATACAAGCGATTAAAAAGAATAAATGACTAAATTTCATAAGCAAATAAGGGTTTTGACCTTATGGTCGAATTTATACTTATTCAGTCACGTAGGGCTTAGGTAAATAAAGAGAAAAAGCAGCAACGGAACGAAAAAGCAACTTCAGCGGAACCCATCACTTGCCACAAGCAACCGACTGGGAACAAGACATAACGATCAACCTCGTCGAAGAACTCCTCCTATCCTTCCTCTGAATGATGATTATAGTAAGAGTGAGTACATCTAGTACTCAGTAAGTTGTACCACAAAATGCAATTTTAGATGGTGGCTTATTCTAAAGAAAATGATTTCTATGGTTATTTTCCGAAAAGCAACAATTTAAATTGAATATGAATAATAGATTAAAAGTGTAATTTAAAACAATAATAATAAATGGTAACAAGAGTTTTTACAAAGTTCATAAAGCTTAATTCAATTCTTTCACACAGCTTCCCTTCCACATTGTTTTATAAAATCCACCCTTCGAGTAAATAACCGAGCATGTCATGACTAAGGACACGGCTATTCGAAAAGGTTATTAACACTCTACAAAGGTTATATAGCTTTATCCACAAGATATAACCCATGTGGCCAACACCAATCATAATAAAACTTTTCAGATACTTTATCTCGACAATTGACCCTCCCGAAGTACATACAGTCGGCACGAAACTTCACTCAGCTTGTTGGTTCGATGCACACCATTGAACACGTAAACGGCGAACCGTCCATAGATGTGACTCATCACTAGGAAAAAGTCCACACCTCCACCCATCACAAAGCACTTAACCTACTTTCTGAGTAGTCAATGTCAAGACTCCATAACTTACTAAGCTAGGCCTGTCCCATACCAGACTTGTGGTAGTATGATATGGCTCAGTTCAATGACACAAAGTTAAGTTATTAATTGACCAAGACGAGACTGTCAAACTACACTAAGTCACAATGATTCACATTTCCCAAGCACAAAGCCCACCATGTCACACAGACCTTTTCACTCCTCTCAGTCTAAATCTTTTCCCAACCTGTTGATTAACTACAACACATGCCATCAATAAGTGACAACATACAACTTTTCACAAAGATGTTCCATAATCACTTAGTCAAGAATAAGTTCACTATTTCAAAATGATTCAATGACCCGTTGCAAAGCTAAGCATACTAATCGTGTCTAACCAACCCACGTTGGTGCTATGATAATACCAACTAGTAATTTAACCAAGCTAGGGTGATAAATGATCATGGCAATTCAATTCAATAATCAAGTAGGTTGCATAACTAATCCCAAAATAAGTAAAGCATTTGATAATTGAATTAGCGATGCAATATTTTGAATGAAAGTGGTTTTGTAAAACTAGGTGTAACATGATCAAAGCACAACTTGCCTTGGTACAACTCTTGCTCTTGGCCATGGTCTTGATCTTAAGCAAATCCCCCTTCCTTGAATGCCCCCGAAGTGTCAACGTCTAATGTAACAAGAGAGAAGAAATACAAATAAATTAAAAAAACAGAGAGAAAACAAACTCCAAAAATTATAATAAAAATACTAGAATGTAGGGCTCAATTTTATATGAATTTTGAAACTTGAACGAGCTCAATCAGAGTTCGTATGAGGAAGAACGGGCTCTTGAGGTTGATCGACTAAGAAATTCAAGGGAAAAGAAAAAGGAGAGAGGAAACTGACAAGTGCGACCCACTGGAAAAAAAAGAATTTCTAGAAATTAAATTAATTCACAAAGATTGAATGAGTCACTGACAGGTGGGACCCACGGTCTATAGACTGGGTTCACGGTCTACGGTGGACCGAGTCTATGGATTGAGGTCCTAACATGCGGGGTCCACACGTCAGTGGCTTGGTTCATCGTGGACTAAGTACACATGGGTTTGAATCTAGCGCAGGCATTGGTGGTGACTGACTCAGCGGTGGGGTTGATGTGGCACACACGTGGCGCTGAGGTGGTGGCCACGTCGACGATACATCGGCGACTGACACGACGACATCGACGGCGATTGTGGGATTGCGACAGTGAACGGCGCCAACCGACGGTGAACGGAGTGCACCTACGGCAGCACCATGCCTCGCATGATCACATCCGGCAGCTCGGATGGGACTGGATCGGCGGACAAGGGGGTCGGCAACGAGGTAGGCGGCGGTGGCTCGGGTGAATAGTGCGACGGCGACCTCCTCCGGCGACTTGGAGGTGCGCAATATGTTCCTAGGGTCGGGGCGATGCTCACATGTGGCGCGAGAGGACCAATGATTGTTGACGACGACCAGACGACAGTGGGACGGTCAAGCAGAGCGACGATGCGGGCTAGACGGCGCTAGGCTGCTACAAGGCTTCTCCGGCAAAGAGGGTGCGCGCAAGGGGTATAATACGGTGAGGCGGTTCTAACGTGATAGACAACGGTGGCAGGGGCTCACCGACAACGACAGAATCGGCGAAACACGACGGCGGTGGTGCTAGGGCTAGATCTTCAAACCCAACGAAACGGCGGCGGATTAGGGGCTCCAGGTCTTAGGGAACTGGCGGCGGGGTTAAGCGGCTTGGTTTTGACGTGGACGTCGAGGATTTAAATAGCGAGGTGTGGCCGGTGGTAGGGAGTGTCCGAGTTTGACATGGCGACAGAGTCCGGTTTGCACACAGGACGGAGTCCAGTGCGGAGACAAAGACGTCTTGATAGGTGGATTCTACTGGCGGTGGCGGTGTGAAGCGTCTTGGTGTGGAAATTTGGCGCGCAGTGTAACATCCCAAAAATCCATAAATGCAGAAATATGATATTTTTAAAACTTTTTATGTGAATATCGGTTGTCATCATTTTTTGCCTACATTTTTGAGATTATTTGAATTTCATATGTTCTTTTGCTAGCACAAGTAATAAGAAATGAAAGTCTTAAAGTACAGAAAACCCTAAGATCATGAGTATAGAATTCTAAAACCTAACTCTCTTAACATTCAAAAAGTCTAACTAGAAGTGTCTGCCAAATATCAATCTATGTCTACCATTGCATAGGAAAATCCTAGAGAAAACATCAGAGTTTTAGAACCTAAGATTCCATTACAATCATTCTCTCAATTTTCTCCCTAGCCTATTCTCTTTCCCCCTATTTCCTGTTCCTCCGACCAGTGGCTTGCCAAACCCGGTGTAGCCAGGATAGCTCCTTCGGTTGTAGACCAGGGAAGGTTGTGTCTTCGCTCAGCATCAACGACCGCACAGCTCGGGCGCCACATTGCGATCAGGCATGGGCGCGCTGGCACATGCAGTCACTCGGCCATCACTCGGCCATTACTCGTCGTCGCTCAACTTGTCACATCGTCTGCACTGTGCTGCCGACCCTATCAAAATCACCAACCACTCCTCATTGTCGAGCCGTGCCGAATGCATCGCAGGCTCTCGGGCATCTCCACCCATTGCTTATATATAGCAACCCCAGAGACCCCAATTGCCTTTCTCGCCACACCAGTGCTAGTTCCACCTCCTCCATCCCTCAAACAAGCTTGAGCTCCGGGTAAGGCTTGAGCGCTCGTTTCGGCCGAGCGCCACCACAATGTCGCCATCGCCATTTACACCCATTGGTGAAAGCTCTTCCCTCATTATATGCGTCGGCTCATATTCCATGACCCAAGACGTTTTCCCCTTGTTTGAACCCACTCTTTGTTCACAGGAACTGCCACCGACCTCGTTCTTCCTCCCCTCCGACTAGAATAGCCAAGCAGTCGAGTCGACCTCACCGGTGAAGCATACTCCAAGACATTTCCTCGGAACCATCTGCCTATGCCCATGATGTTATCCTGAGGGTTGAATTCCACTCATCTTCCTCGGGCCATCACCACCGCTTGGAGTTTTTCTCGTCGTCGTTGTCCACCGTCGCCAGACCAGCTCCGGCTAGCTCTTCCCCTCCGCATCATACCGGTACGTTCCTAGTGGCCACTGGATACTCATGCTCACTCTAGTTGCACGGAAGCATTGTCGGATCAACAAATGCGTTGTAAGATTGCGTAGTCTTCACGTGTAGTCCAATTTCCTTTGACTACACATGGTCGAACCTCCTTCGACTACACGTAGTCGAACCTCCTCCCGACCACGTGATCATGTAGTCTTCGTGTGTAGTTGAGCTTCCTTCAAATACACGTAGTCAAACCTCCTTCGACTACCCATAGTCGAACCTTAGTCCAATCTTCTTCCAGCCACGTGATCATGTAGTCTTCGTGTGTAGTCGAACTTCCTTCGACTGCGCATAGTCGAACCTCTTTCGACTATACGTAGTTGAACCTCTTTCGACTATGCATAGTCGAACCTCCTCTGACTACACGTAGTCGAACCTCCTTCGACCACGCACAGTTGAACCTCCTTCCGACCAGGAAGTTGAATCTCCAGGTAGTCGAACCTCCTTCGACCATGAATCGTTGAACCTCCTTCGACTACACATAGTTGAAACTCCTTCCAACCAGAAAGTCGAATCTCTAGGTAGTCGAACCTCCTTCGACTACGCATAGTTGAACCTCCTTCGACTACACGTAGTCAAAACCCCTTCCGACCAGATAGTCTAAACTCCGTTCGACCACTCAGTTTCGACCACTAAGTCTCGACCACATAGTTTCGACCACTAAGTCTCGACCACATAGTTTCGACCACTCAGTTTTGACCACTAAGTTTCGAACACTCATTTTGACAGTGTATTATGACCATACTAGTCTAAGCCTTGACCACTTTGGTCTATGACCCGACGATTAGCCGACCATACTAATCTACGCCTTCAACCACACTGGTCTATGATTTCGACCAGATTATTTCAACTGTACTAGTCTATGCCTTCGACCACAATGGTCTATGGCTTCAACCAGATTATTTCGACCATACTGGTTTAAACCTTCGACCACACTAGTCTATGCCTTCGACCACAATGGTCTATGGCTTCGACGGATTATTTCAACCATACTGGTCTAAACCTTCGATCACACTAATCTATGCCCGACCACAATGGTCTATGGCTTCGACCATATTATTTCGACCTTACTGGTCTAAGCCTTCGACCACACTGGTCTATGGCTTCGACCATACTAATCTATGCCTTCGACCAGCCTGGATGAGACTTTCCAAAATGTCGTTAGATATGTTTGCTTTCTTTCGAAGTGTTTCCTTTCATTGAATGTATTTGGACTTATTGGATTTCATTTGGTTGTTTTCAGTCGCTCTTGGGTTTAATCGTATTCTTGGATTTAATCGTATTCTGCGTAGTTAGACTCTAAACCTATGATGGAACAATAGCCCGAAACAGAACAAGAGCAAGACTAGGATTATCATAATATTGGGCCTTATCAGAATATTGAGCAAGGCGAGTCAATACTTTGATCATATTGCACCTACTTTTTGCAATTATATTGTTTTAAATTATGAAATTACATTGCTATGATTTATACAACTATATTGGTCTAGCTCATAGTTAATGCCTTAATAATAATTGTGTATAAACTTTCAATCCTTGAATTTGGACACTATCCTTGTCAACCTAGAATTAATGATTTACACACTAGTTAATAAGTCTATATCTAAGTGTCATGCTTAGCCTTGCTTAGATACATTGTCATTCGGGCAATAAATTGCCCGACATCATCCAAACATTTGAAAATGAATTTGGGCAATGAATTTGGAGCCCTTTGGTATTTTGAAAAGGAAAAGGATTTCAAATGGGAGAACACAGAACTGTTGTAGACTTGGGTGTGTGAAAAGAATGGTGAATGTGTATGGGAATGCGCCAATATGGGATGAAAAGCAGGTTGGAACCCGAGGAATTGAGTTATCTGATCGACGACTAGTGGAAAGTATTGGGTGCATCTGATCATGGATTTGCAAGGTGGATGTGGCTCGGGATTAGCGGACAGGTACAGTCTGGGAATTGGCGGGGGAATACACCCTAGGGCTCAAGGGTGGTGCAGCGGTGGGATTCGAGGGTTGCAACCTGGGATTCGAGGGTGGTCTCGCTTTCTTTGGTCGGGGATTCGACCAAGGTTTTGCAGGTGCAACTTTGAGTTTAGCCGGTGGTCTTGGAGTGTCGCCAGAGGCATTCAGCCTGGAATTTTAGGTGTAGGCCGGCGAAATTCTTTGGGTGGTTCTGACCTTGGGATCACTGGATGGATGTAGCCCGGGAAAGTGATATAGATTGGGCTGGAGCCCCGTGATTGGAAATATTGGTTTGGAACCAAGTGATTGGAAATATTGGGTTGGAACCCAGAAAGTTGAGATGGTCTGGATTGAGAACCAGTGGTAAATACGGGATATGACTGGGAAAGAATATGGGATGATATAGGAGATGGGATCTCCACTAGTACTTTACAACAAAAACTTATTTTATAAAACTTGTGTTAGTAAAATGATAAGTCTCGGGATTTGCTATTACTTAATCTCTTTTCAATAAATGGTTTTGTGCAAAATAAAAGAACCATGAGCCTTCCCTTTGATTAGCCCTACATGTATAATAATTGCATTGCGTGTTGGCTCGCAAGTACGGTTGTGTACTTATACTCGCTATTTATATTCTTTTAGTCAGTAAGCACAAAAGAAGACTACATGAACAAATATGAGCATTGGACAAGACTGAAAATCAAGAAGGTCAAGAACTAGGTCGCGATCCCACAGTTGATTGCCAGTGGGCATATTGTGAAGGTTCCACGCGTTATACTTTGATTCTATTTCCGCTACTGATCTCTAAAAGTATTTGGCCTATCCGGCTATTCTGCAAGTCAAAAGCCGTAAGGTATATTTATGCTTTGTTTAATATTATGCTATAGTTTTACATTTTCATGATATGTGTTTGAACCAACAATATAACTATGTGTGTTATCTACTGATCTAGAGAATGACACAAATATACACAGCGGGTTCCAAATTACAAATTTAGGGTCAGACACACGGGAATGGGCTGAAAAAGGGAATAGGAATGGGCCGACGGGTTAGGTTCCGCCCAATGGCCTTCCAGCCTTTTAAAACATTTTTTCTTTTTAGAAAATACCAGAAAATAGAAAATGCCAAGAAAAATGGCAAATGAACTTGGAAAAATTCATGTAAAATATTTCCAAAGCACAAGGAACCTGAATAAAATTGTTTTAGAATTAATTGATGTTTGGATTATTCACATTAAATCATTTTGACTTCTAAAATTCCCATGTAAGCTTTTTGAATTCAAATAAAATTTGGTGAATTTTTCCAAAAGGCTAAACTATTCAAAAGGGATTTTGGAAAGCCAAAAATTGGGGTGTTATAGATTGTAATCTTGGTTCATTGTTAGTATAAATGAGATAAATGGTCAATACTACAATAGATTCATTCTGTTGTCATTAAATATCATCTAAGAAAAGAATGAGCAAATACATCTAAGACTCTTGGAGAATGCACTACATTTTGTAGTAGTAGGACAACAGAATGTAACAGAACTACCTTTTTACCGGTAGTAACACTTATATTATCAACATATTATCTAATAAGACTCCAATGACAACGGAAAAAAAATATAACAACATTCCAAAAGATTTCCTTTCAGAAGAAAAGTAGAAAACCACCCTAGTACAATAAGTCAACCAAGCCTTAATAGAGCCTGCCACAGCATGAATTTTTTTTTAAATAATATTATTTTAAAACATAATTACAAAAATATATCGTCTCTCCAAAAATTACAGAATGTGTTCTATGCTTGCGATTGAAATGGCGACGGGGACCTATCGCCATTTCAGCTGGCGGCAGAACCCTCTCCCCTCTCATGTCGCGGTCCACCCACCTATCGCTAATTGAAATGGCGATAGGTCCTGTCACCATTTCAAGCTGGCGACGAAGCCCATCCTATAAAAACCCAAAATTCAGCGTAGGACTCATTACGATTCGAGAAAAAGAGAAGGAGAGAAGAGTAGAGGTGAGGAGAGAAGCTAGCGAAGCATTGTCAGTCGATTGCCAACCTCTCGGGTAATTTTTAACCGAATGGATTACATAGTTTTAGATGTCTGATTCACGTAATGCAATATAGTTTTACATAATACTTTTGATTGGGTAGTATAGTTTTAGATAAGCGGTTAATCGTGGAAATGTTCTTTATGGTGCGGTCGTCAAATATGTCCGACTCGACATCGTCAATTTCAAAATTTACTATGGTCAAGGGACTATTCTAGAGGGTCAGGGGATTGATTTGCGTTATTTCAATCGACAGCCGTACCCTAGCAAGACGCAGCGTACATGGGGAATATTGTGATGCGATGGTTGTTCCATACATTCCAAGTGGACCGTGATGTATACGATCCGAGATTGAGTTGCCTTTCCCCACGGAGAGCACAACCGACATATTGGGAGTTAGTGCGGCCGGGGACCAAAATCATGGCGATCATATGTACCCAATGGCCGGCGAGCCCAAAGTATTGCAGAGATACCCATAGATGCTCCGGATTGACGAGGAGGGCGAAGCGCAGTGAGATGCTTCTCGGATTTGGATTGAGCACGAGCCTAAGGAGAAGTGCTCATTGCTCCATGACGAGGGTGGCGCTCGATATGGTGTCATGACAACTAATCTAGCCGAGGTGTACAAGCTGGGTCATGTGCGGTGCAAGGTGCCTCCCTTTGGTGGGTATTGTGGAGGCAATACTCGCGATCTGACGAAGTACTTTGTTGATGAAGCAACAACGCATCGCTCGCCATGGCAAATGATGAGAATCTTGTACTCGCCATGATCACCAAGTACATGGAGGAGAAGAGCAAGAAGGGTGAGACATAGGGCATTCAAGATGGGCACAAGGAGCTTAAGCCGAGGTGATGTGCGAGGGATAAGGGCGCCTCGGGGCGAACCGTGAGAGGGTTACCCATGAGTGCGTTCGCCGCACTAGTTGCACATGCACTTGCAACAAGCCCTTCTTACGCATAGGTCATGCTCCCATGTCATAGCCGCATGTTCGACGGTGGCGCAGCATCCCGATCAGTACCTCTCTGTCTATTTCACCAAGGAGGCGGTGATGCAAACTGGACAGCGGAGATATATGGTTCTGTTGTGGTTGGCCATTTCAGCGGCCATCCGACACAGGAGCAACTAATCTGGGTTGCGGACATTGATAGGCTCAAGGAAAAGTTGATGGCGGCAGTGCGGCGCGATCGAGAACGACATGGGCGAAGCGAAACCGGACGTCGACGAAGAAGTGCTCTATTTGCAGGGAGTCTGAGCACACCTTCAAGAAATGTCCCACGAGAAATCCTCAAGACGAAAGAGACATCGTCACTCCGGACGTCGCAGCGGAGACCTCATCTGGTCACCCAACTCGAGGCAGATCCACGGGGGGCGTTGAAATCTGCGACCAATGTTATTACCAATGTTACGAATTATGTTATTGCACAGACGGTAGTAACATGTTATTGCCAATATTACGAATTATCATTTTAATTAAGTGTTATGATGTTTTGCTGAATGTTATGTAATATCAGTGCTATTAAGTGTTATGATGTTTTGCTGAATGTTATGTAATTATCGTAGTTTTCATAGTAATGGCAAGTTCACATTTGTTTCTTACATAATATGTAGTTCATGTACGTGAGCAAGCGTATTAATTCGCTGGCGCATCGCAATATCACTTACCTTTTTACTTACGAATCATTCATATCTCAATCTTTCTCGTAAAATTCTTCAGAAATTCATCGCACTAGAACAACATACAACGATCAAAAATGTTATTGCGAGTCTAACATTTCGCACCATTAAAAATATAAAAATCAAAAGGCGGCAAGCGTAGCTAGGAAGGGCAAATAGGGATGGGCTTCATGCGCGGTTGAAATGACAGCGAGGACACATCGCCCGATTAAAATGGCGACAGGACCTATCGCCATTTCAATTGGCGATAGGTGGGTGGACCGGCGACGAGGGGAGAGAGGTTCTGTCGCGGTTGAAATGGCGACAGGACCTATCGCCATTTCATTGGCATGCGAACACATTCTATAATTTTTTAGAGAGACGATATATTTTTGTAATTATGTTTTAAAATAATATTATTTAAAAAAAAAGAGCCACAGTAGCAAGACTTAACTTTTACTCTGCCATTTACATCAGGGACACGATCTATTTTGTAATTATAATCATAAGTCAGCTCCTGTAGTGGTGGAATATTCTCCGCAGCGAAGAACATGATATGGGGCATCCTTTAGTCATCATGGTCCCAAAGAACATTCTGCGCGTAGAGGTTTGGTGAACAGCTATGATTGATGAATCTTCCAATATTTCCATACTCAGATGCATCTATTGTGAAGCCCACATCTTCCATGGTCTGACAGCAAGGGCCAGAAGAGTTCAGACCTGGAATAACTGATGGCAGACCTTTCCAGAGATGCTCATCATCGTAGTTATGGCCTACATCAAATAAGTATTCGTCATTCCTTCTCTGGTCAGCTTCCTTGCCATGCAGCAGATCACCAACATACTCGCATATGAAGCTGCCAGAAGAGATGGACCTTAGGGATCTCACACCCCAACCTGTCTTGGTCGTCCTGAATACTTCCAGAGGTATTTTCATACCATGCTGACTGACCCTGTTGTGGCATGAAGGACAGCTACAGGATGGACCACACTCGAATATGAGGGGCTTTGCATGGACAACCGCACCATTGAAGTTAAATGGGATTTCTCCTCCATTCTTCACAGCACAAGCGCAGCTGACAGAATCTGAGCAGCCATTGGTGCAGTTACAACCCTGAGCCTGAGGGCGTCTTTTTGTAGGCAAGGGTGGATATTTGATTCTAGTGATGTATTTAAAAGGTGCTGGACGCACATTATCAACATTATTGATCACACAGATGGGAATCCTCTCCTTCCCTTGAGATATATCACAGCTATGCAGAGGCCTGGACGCACTATGGACTTCCTCAACCCTTTAGCTACCTGCAGAGGAAGTTCTGGTTGCCCCGGAATCCTTTGTAACCTGTATTTGAGGACCATTGAACCGAGAAGACCTTCTGTCCAGAAATCCACCACAAGATACAGCCCATCATAAGTAAATGTTGAGATTTGTTTGGCCCTCGAATGACTGTTTTCCTCTCTATTATGACCTTTAAAGCCATGAATTACTCGGACAGGCGTCTTTTTTTTTAATGCAATTCTTCAAGGCAAGGTTCCCGCGCTCAAGCTTTTGATCCTCATCCACCTTCTTACCAGCAGGCTTTCCTCCAGAGCCAGTGTATATTAATTCACCTGAGCTTGACAGTTCATCGGGATAGCCTCCGGAAGCAACAATGCTTATTGCAAAAGGAACACCACCAAAGTCCTTCATGGTGTCAATGCCTCCCTGGTATGGGCGGTGGAGACCAACAATGGCCAGCTCTACTCTGTACAGAAATTCATCACCAACTTCAACTCCAGGAACTTTACCGACAATTGGCCCGTGTTTGATAAAGCCCGGTAATTTCCTGATGACTTTATCAGCTGCAAGGTCAACTCTCTGAACCTTCAACGAACGCTGTTCCACAGCTTGTACAAGAAACCTGCATATAGTGCGGGATAACAGCAACAGCAACATGAGACTCTTGGACAACATGGTCTGCATCTGTAGCTACCTCACCCTCCTCCAGTTCTTGTCCATCTGCTATTCCCTTAGAAGTACCCTGCCTGTGAACTTGGGCAATGTCGGTGGCACCGAAACACCCATCAGCCCAAGAACCACTGCTATTCACAACCATGTTTCTCTGAATTAACACAGATGGTTTCTCCATATTTCGAACCTTGTTTTTCACAGTGCCGGAGCCAGAATCTCCTACTACAAGACCCAGTGGTTCTCCGTTCATGCCATTACTCTCCCACATTCTCTTGCCCTGAATAATTCCATTGGAGGGACCACCATCTGAAGATTTATCAGCAGCTGCAGGTAAGCTCATTCTACATCTGCTTCCAATCAACAAGTCATTTTGAGCTGCCTGTGCAGAATCGTTCCCCTCATGCTGTAATCCCTTCATACACTTCATTTCATCAGAAGCAGACCTCGCCAAAGCTTCATGTCTTCCACTTGCAGAGTCATCCAGAACAACAAAACCAGCAATTTCTGGAGACTCTCCGACCTCATGGTGTGCCTCGGGAGCCACCTCACCCTCCTCCAATTCCTGGTACTCTACTGTTCCATCCAAAAAATCCTTGCCCAGAGCTTCCATAATGTCCATGGCAAACTGGTCCACCACAGAACCACCACCATCTGTAGCCACCGGAGCCACCTCACCCTCCTCCAATTCCTCACCCTCTGTTCCATCCAAAGCACGCTTGCTCAGAGTCAGAGCTCCCACAATGTCCATGACACACTGGTCCACCACAGAACCACCGCCATCCGTAGCTACCACCTCCCTCGACACATCCAAACCACCATCAGTAGGTGTGGCTTCCAACTGCAAACCACCTCCTTCGCCAGCAAGTGGAGCCACCACGTCCCTCCCACAGCCGGGAGGGAAGCGGCGCTTGGCAGATACCATCCTCCACTTGGGTGGCAATCGTGCAATTGGCACCAACTCCTTCGTCCTCCCAAATTCATCACTCCCCGCTCCCCTTCCCCTCTCCTCCACCACCAAGCCAGCAACCACTTCTGCCCCATTCTCCAACAAACCATCAGCGATGGTTACCGCATTCCTACTTGATGCATCCGATGATTTCACCACCGCCGCCTCTGGACCATGATATCCATCCGCCATTGGAGCACCACCATCCGCAGTTGCCACCTTCTCCAACACACCCAAACGAACGATCGCAGAAGCGGCTTCAAACAGCAAACCATCCTCCTGGCTGCTGCAGCTGCGCACGGGAGCAGCAGCAGCAGCCTTCTCCAACGCACCAAAACCACCATGGAAAGGTGCAGCTCCCAGCCACAAACCGTCCTCGGCGCTGCCACCTCCGCTAGTGATCAGAGCCGCCGCGTACCTCCCGCAGCCGTCCGGAAACTGCCTCTCGGCGGACACCGCCCTCCGCTTGCACGGCGGACGCACGGCCGGCTTCAACCCCCTCTTCCTCTCCAATTCACCGCCTCCTCCGCTCCCCCTCTCCTCCCGCGCCACCACCAAGCCAGCAACACCCTCCGCGCCGCTCCCGACCAAACCGCTCGCGACGGCCACCACATTACTCCCTCCCGCCGTTTCTGCCGCTCTCACGGCCACCACCGCCTGCTCGCGCTCCGCTCCATCACCGCCCCCTTCGCGTCGACCGCAGGACGCCTCCGCCTCCCCGCGCCCCCGCACACCGCTCCCGCCCTCGTCCGACCGTCGGCGGCGGGAGGAGGAGGCGAAGGGCGAGAAAGCGCGTCCGTGCGGCCGGAGCCATGTGGCCAGCCGCGCCTAACGGGGACGCCCCTCGGCTTCGAAGGCCGCGCGGCGATGAGCATCGCCGGCGAGAGTTCCGCACCGCGCATCAGTTCGATCGCGCCCCGCAAGCACATATAATCTCCACACACACAATCAAATCAAACCGAACCAAATTAGTCACCATCAACACCATACAAAACGAAGCGGGGGGAGGAGAGGGGAGGGGAGGGGAGGAGGCGGCGTGGCGGAAAGCCGGCGCAAGTGTCCTCACCTCTCGGCCGGACGGCGACGAGGACGACGAGGCGAGGCGGTTGGGGACTCGGGGTTTTTGGCGATGAGTGCGTGAGTTGGTGGGGTCGGGAAGGCGCTCGAGCGTTCCTCGCAACGGATTTCAAATAAAGCATAATATAAGTAATAATAAGTAAAAGTTTCATACATAATTTATCTAATTAATAAGCCACACGTAATTCTACCGTAACCACAAACACAAATAATCTAATTATTCATAGAAAATTCTTAAGTATCATATATATGTGTGCGCACATATTTATCCATAAAATATCCTATAAACTCAAGAAGAGTATATGACAGACTCACCACCACCATCATCAAATCTTTCTTTTATCTCTATCTCTATTACTTAAATATTAGAGTTGGTAGTGGTCGTCCGTCCTCCCAACATCAATCACGTCCGTTCGATCGAGATAAGAGAATGGACAACCCAGATTTCGCGCAGTCCTCTCCACCAACGCCCACGCGCACCTCCCACCCATATGCACGCACGAAGCTTGCCCAACCACCCTCGCCTCGTTGTCTCAGCCAAACCATCGCCTAACCCACCGCCTCGTCTCCTTCTCCCTACCCTCGTTCGGCTTGACCACGTCGCCCCTTCTCCCCCACATCTCCCTCCTCTCCCCTCTCCCCCCCCCCAACCCGCGCCCAGCCGCCGCCGCCCCCGTGCCCCGTGCGGCTCGACCGCCTGATCCCCTCCCTTGCCGACACCATCGCCAAGATTAGTCTCGGCGTCGGCGCCGACGGGCTCCTCGCTGCCTCCATTGAGCACCTCGAGCAGGAGCCCGCCGCGAACGACGCCCCAGTCGCCGCGCTCTCCCCGTGGGAGCTCGTGCTCGTCTACTTCGCGCAGGAGTACCGCCCCACGGAGTTGGAGGCCGCCGCCTACGGCATCTGCAAGGTCATCCCGCCTCCCACCCCGCGCAGCAGGCGTCGTCCCCCATAAACCGCCTCGCACGCCTCGCCAAACCGCCGCCCGTGCCTCCGCTTTGTCGCCGCCTCCCTCGCCTCTCGGCTCTCGCTCTCGCCCCATTCCTTTGGTCCCCACCCGGCCGTTGAGCCCTTTGACCCCTTTGCACCGACCTCCCGCGCCCCCCAAGCCACCGCCTCCTTGAGTCGTGGCCGTCCTACCCGGCGGTGGGCTCCTCGAGGGCAGTGGAGGCGGAGGAGGAGGAGAATGAGGGCGGCTCGGCGGCCCTCGGCGCCTGCTCGCCGACTTCAAGTCGCGGTGGGTGGCGGTTTTGGTTTTGGGGCATGCATTCCGTAGGGTTTTGATCGTCTTTGACTTTGTGTGCGTTAGTGCAATTGTCGAAGAAGGTGGTGAACATGGGGAGCTGAGGTGGCTTGCCTCGGCGTCTTGGACGGCGGGGTCGGCGTCCGCCCTCCTCCTGGAAGGTCCCACTCGCCTTCTCTTCTCTTCTCTTCTGTTGCCCTTGTTTTTTTCCATTTCTCTGTGCTAGAAATTTTGGTTCTTTAGAGTTGTTTTTGGGGAGTTTAGTGGGGAAATTTGGCATTGGGGAGGGTAAGAAATGGAGTAATGAGTACCATGGTAACATGTTGTTGTCGGTGTATTTTGGTTGCTTGGAGATGTTTTAGGGGATTTTGCAGGGTTTAGAATGGAAATTTAGGAACCAGAGATTACTTACAAATGGGGATCGTGACCATGCTAATTATTCTTGTATGCATTGAGGGGAGCGCAGCGTTAGTGTACAAGGTTTGCCCCGCTTTAGAGTAGGTGAATTTTGGGTTGTTAGTGTGAATCTGTCCATCGCTAGGCATAATTGAGTGAAATTATATGCAGTGGGGCAATGTAGAAACACTTGTTGACAAGATAGCTTGTTATGCCAACACTTTCCGTTTCCTGTGAATGATCCTTTTGTATGTGATGCCAAGCGTATTTTAGAGATTGATCCACAGGAAGCTTTGACATCTCTTGATACGGATCACTCCTTTGATGTTTTGAATGAAATTTTGGCGTGTCATGATGGCCCTTCGGTAGATGTTTCTTGTTTTGAAGGAGTCTTGATGGCACCTCCGGACCTAATTCTTGGGGTTTCAAAAGCATTTAAAGCGGACAAAAATGACTGAAACTTAACCTCGGCGTTGGTGCCTATAGAGCGAGAATAGCTCTGACCCTATGTCCTCAATGTAGTCAAGAAGGTAAGCCTAACCACCCTTAACATTGCACGAATAATTGTGGTTACGATTGTGGCGCTATTGTTACATGTGATAGGTGAAAATCTTATGTTGGAGAAAGGGAAAACAAGGAGGTATGGCGGGATCATAAGGAATCAATTTTCGTGAACCATTTGTTGTTTTTATATGCGAAAGTGAAAGGCTAAAACTATGGTTTATGGTGCGATATCTTCGTATTGAAGGCTTATTTGTATTTAACAAAGCAAGCTAGAGCTATTGTTTGGGGTGATAATCTGTCATTTTATGGTGCAATATCTTCCTATTGAAGGCTTGGTTTGCATTTAACAAAAAAGCAATGCAGACCTATTGTTTGGGTGATAATCTGTTGTCGTGGTGAAAAGAACTAGACAGTAAATAAAGGGGGCCCCTAGCTTCGGGACAAGGGGCCGAAGGGTCCCGAATGCGAGGTTCAGACTAGAAATGCAGAAGTGTGTTTGTGTTTATTGCTAGAAATTTTCATCCATCTTACATGGTGGGGGAAGGAGGCTATTTACAGCCCTTCTGACTGGGTACATGAAATTACACTCACACCCCTCTGATACACCAATCATAGGGGTAGCAGGGTGTTTTCGATCTAGGAGTAGCTCTGGGTGCAGTGGACCCTCCTAGACTTGACCCACTGGCGGTGAGCCAGTCCACTCGTTGCGCCCTCGTTGATTCTGAGGCCCTCGAGGCCCCCTTGGGGGCATCTTGGTCCCCTCGGGGTGCCTTCGATCCTGCCCTCTGGGCCCTTGGGGACCCCTCCGGAGGCCTCGGGGATCCCCTCGGAGCCTTCAGAGCTCCTCCGCGGGATGCCTTCGGGTTTGCCTTCGGAGCCTCCGGAAGCACCTTCGGGGCCTCAGGGCCCCTCCGGAGACCCTCCTTCGGGATCACTTGCGGAGCCCGCCTGAAGCATCACCGGGTCCTTCGGGGGTTCCTTGAAGTCTTGCTGTCTTGCCGTGGGGCGGTGGGCGCCCTCGACAAGCCCTCGCGATCGAGGTTCGCCGCCATGGTGAAACCGCCGTTTTCCGAAGGTCGAGCACACCGCCCCGGGCTTGGCGAAGCGTGGGTTTGGAAGGGTTGGCGAAGGTGTTTTGATGGTGGAGTCTCTTAGGTCCTGGGCTGCCGTGTGCCATTGGGCAGTGCGCGGCACGGTTTGTTGGGCGTCATAATGGCGCCGCTGGACGCCTGTTAGGATTTCATGCAGTGACTCTTGGGTTCTGTGCCATGTAAATAGCTTGGTGTTTCCTATTCACGGGGTGCACGTGGCGCGTGCGGAGTGGTCCATGGCACCTCGCATCCTCTCTGTGACCTGTGTATGCCCATAAATACGTGGCGTCCCCTCTTCAGAACCGCCCACTTTCATTTCGCCCGTTCTTCTTTGCTTCGCGCCTTGCTGGTGTTGTGGTGATTCGACTTTGCTGCGAGGGCATTCCCTGAGGCTTCGGTCATGTCGAAGCGTGCTAGAGACAATGCTGGGGAGGTGACATACACGAGTGAATTGGGGAAGTCTCCCGTGACTGAGCTTGTGCTTGGTACCCTTGTTAACGAGGGTAAGCTGGAGAGCCTCGAGAAGGTCCGCGCCCCCGGGGTGGAGACTACTCCGACTCCTCGAGGCGACGAAGCGATTGTCTTTGTCGCCTTCTTCGACGCGGGCCTCCAGTTGCCTTGGTCAAGGATGTGATTCATTTGTACGGGGTGGAATTGGCGCAACTGACGCCAAATTCCATCGTCAAGCTGGGAGTCTTCGAGTGGATCTTTGCGCCGGAGCCGGGCCGGTAGCGGCGGTATTGTTCACCATCTCCACGACGGGCGTTGCCAACCGAAGAAGAAGAAGAGCACTGGCGAGACGCTGAATTTTGGCAGCGTGAACTTCGGCCATGGGCGGTGCACCATGTACTGCCTACCCGGTGATGCGGAACGGCCGGGATCTGATCGACACGGCAGTGGTTTTACCACAAGTCGTCGCTGGAGGATGGTTTGCAATCTCGGGACGGGCCGATAAGACTTGTCGCGAGCCCCAAAATCGACCCTACCGCTTGGGAGGAAGCCCTCCTCCAGCTTTTGCTGGATGTGACGAAGCAACTCTCCACCCGGGACCTGGTAGAAGAGTTTTGCGCGTTCGGGATTTGGCTTTTGGCCCAGGATTGGAGCGTGGAGGTTGGGGCGTCGAAGTCCGAGCGCTCAATCCTTACTGTGAAGGGGGCACGAAGGTATGGATCTTTGGCCGCACGCCCTCGCTTTCATTTATTGTTGTTGTTTGCCTTCCACCTAGCTTGTGATCGCTCTGTTGGTGACGTGCTTCTCTGATTGTGGCCATCAAAAGGCGGCTTCATGCGAGGAGGTGCTCTGAGGCCATATCTTGGCGAAGAGCATTGAGCGCGTCCACGGTGGTCGCGATTGTCGACTAAGCGGGCGTCGCCCATCGATTCGCCTTTCCGAGCGTCCGGACCCGGACGCTGGGAAGAAAAAGCGCGCTCGCACTGTTGAGACTAGTGGGCTTGGGCCGATTGTCGCGGTGCGCGCTGCCAGCCCGCGCGACGCGCCCGGCCCTTCCGAGGTTGCAAAAGATGCGGACCGGCCTGCCAAGAGGCTAGCGGTGGCAGCGGAACGGGAGGGGTCTTCGAGTTCTAGCAGCTCTTCGTCGGGCGAGCATAGCGATTCGGTAACGAAGGAGCCTCGGAGGTGCTTGCTGGGCTCCCGGGCGAGGGTTATTGGCGTGGTGGCGGCCGCCCCCGAAGGATCCGACGGTGGTGCTGCGATTGTAAGGCCGCCCCCAGCGGGCTGTCGCAGGCTGAGCATCTCACGCCGGAGATCAGCCAGCTCCCGCTGGAGGGCCTCGTAGGCCTCCTGGGTTACTCCCGCGGTTTCGGGGGTCGGGCTTGGAGGTTGGGGGTTGGGGAGGGATGCCTCGGTGGGCTGGACATCACCCCCGATGATGCCACCGTGCGTGGAGTTGTTTGCTTCTTCTTCCGCGGTCTCTGTGGCGGCTTCTTGCATGAGCGTCTTCTTCTCTTGGCCCTCGGCGTATTGGGGGCCGCAGCTGCTGCCGCCGCTTCGGTCGCCGAAAATTCGGATGCGGCCTTGCGGGGGGCCATCTGATGCTTCGAGTCTTGTGACTTTCTCGCCGAACCCCACGGATGGCGCCAACTGTCGTGGTGAAAAGAACCAGACAGTAAATAAAGGGGGGACCCCTAGCTTCGGGACGAGGGGCCAAAGGGTCCCGAGTGCGAGGTTCGGACTAGAAATGCAGAAGTGTGTTTGTGTTTATTGCTAGAAATTTTCATCCATCTTACATGGTAGGGGAAGGAGGCTATTTATAGCCCTTTCAGCCGGGTACATGAAATTACACTCACACCCCTACAGAAGTACACCAATCATAGGGGTAGCAGGGGCGTTTTCCAGTCTAGGAGTAGCTATGGGTGCACGGTGGACCCTCCTAGACTTGACCCACCCGGGCGGTGAGCCCGGTCCACCTTCGTTGCGCCCTCGTTGACGGTTACGAGGCCCCTTCAGAGCCCCCCCCCCCTTCGGGGAGGCATGCGGGGCCCCCTCGGGGGTGCCTTCGATCCTACTCTCTGGGTCCTCGGGGACCCCTCCAGAGGCCTCGGGGATCCCCTCGGAGCCTTTGGAGCTCCTCCGCGGGATGCCTTTGGGTTTGCCTTCGGAGCCTCCGGAAGCACCTCTGGGGCCTCGGGGCCCCTCCGGAGACCCTCCTTCGGGATCGCTTGAGCCCACTTTGGCTATCGCCGGGTCCTTGGGGTTCCTTGAGCCGCTGTGTGAAGTGGGGCGATGGGCGCCCCTCGACACTGTCATCAAGGAAAGAAGGGTATGTACTATTCAGCCCTTGTTGTCATTACTTTAATATTAGGTTTCTCTGCATAGGGAGGCATTTCCTTTGCTTATTTTAGTTATCCAATTGTCCTAATTTAATTATAGCTCATTTGTAGGTTGCTACCCTTGGTCTCTCTCGGGGATCGGATCACTCTGACTTCTAAAGCATTTATACAAAGATATTTCCTGAAGCAAAAGTACTTATATCATCTCCCACTGGAGTACGAATCTTGATGCAACTATTCTTCATGTGTTTACTCTTTGCACAATAGGCCATCCACCGCCTCTACTCGACGGCGGTAATCTCGTGCTTTTGAAGCTCTCATGGATTTCGTTGAATTAGCTTTGTATCGTTAAATGGGGAGTGTTTCATCGTACTTGTACGGTGAAGTGGCTATGAATGTCGATTCACAAGCTCATTTGCACCGATTTCTTTGGAGCATTTTGTCGAATGAGTCGTAGGCATTAGACTTGTTTTTGGTTATAATGTTTGTGCGGGATGTACCGTGCTTGAAAGCGAATTTTAAACTCGTCTGTTGCACCATTATGTTTGTATTTGAATCACGTGATATACTCGTAAGAGAATTCATGTTGTCAAAGTTGCTAAGTTAGGCATCTAGCAAGTAGCATCTGGTGGCTAAAGGCGATGGATCATCGTTCTTTTCCCTATTTGGTACCACGAAGATTGTGTTTCTATTCTTAACCAGCGGTGAGTAGTTTCTTGTATCTTTCTGTTTTGCTTTGATGTCCCATATTAATGGCGATTGATTGGTGATCCTAGCGGTTGCGATTTGGGGATCGACATGTCATTCTTTGCAATTTTCGGGTTGGGTGCGAAGCTTCGATTTGGAGCCCATTGGCGATTCTCCGGTCATCACCTGTCATATGGTACATAATTCGGTAATGTATATTGTAACCTTTATCTTTATGGAAAGTGCTCTAATGTGTTCCAAAAAAATATTTTCCCCACAAAGTGAAAAGTGCAAATATTTAAGCCAAATGAAGGTTTGATTTGTAACCATTTACTTATCCACTACAAACCGCGTGCATCACTTTTAAGATTTTTGTGGTTGAAGTGTATGCCTTTTTTTTAATGAATTTAGTTTGGAAGGGTTTGTCCTCTGAATAGGCAACACGTAAATGTTCTTGGTGTCAGTGTACCAATTTTGTCAAATACCTGATTTTTTATTATGTATTTTTAGGGAACAAGATCAATGGATTCAATGTGACGATTGCTCAAAATGGCACCGGTTGCCTCTTAATTGTCGGGACCCAAAAATACATCTCAGGAACCCTCTGTGTTTTCCGAACTAGTCCCGGATCGATAGCTAGCTCACACTGTAAAGCAGTGATGAAATACCATCCATTTATTGATTTAACTAAAAAGATCTCAAAGTAACAAATAATAATAATAACTGGACCTTATGGTCAGCGTTTATAACTTGCCACGCAGGCTAAAGAAACAAATAAAACTCTTGCAATGAACAAAACTCTTCAAATGGCCAATCAACATGCCCACAAGCAATCGAGTGGAGAAGCGATCCTAATCCATAAAACCTTCATAGTCCTCATACAGAAAGAACTCTTGGGCAACTTGATATTCTTCAGCTGCCGATTAAGCAGAGGGCAAAAGCCATGAGTACTTTTGAATGTACTCAAAGAAACCGTAGGGAAATGTATGCAAATAGTATTCATGCACGGCCTAACGAAGGTTAGTTGTATGGTTCTTTTGCGAGCGATATTCTGATAAATACAATAAATAGATTGAAATCGTAGTTGAAAACAATAATAAATAATTAAGCAGTTTCTTTGAAACAACCAGTGAATTTTCCCATTCACTTCCCAACCAAACCAAAGATAAGTGAATCCCCTATTCACTAATCGACACAAACCCCCAAGTGAATGACCTGTTCACCAAACAAACATTATATTCATCAAGTGAACTTCCCATCCACACTCCGACTCATTTTAAAGAAGCTCTATCTCCCATGTGAAATCCCCGAGCACGTCCATAACCGTGGACACGGCTATTCGAATAGTTTTACACTCTGCAGAGGTTGTACAGCTTTCCCCATATGACACGACTTCTCTAGTTTGTTTGGCATCCGTCGATACCACTGCTCACTACCTTAGGTGAGCAGTTTAGAACACGTGACAAGGTCTTTACAAAGCTCCTTCTTAACCCAGTTCTGCCCGCTAAGGTTTCAACACTGAATGTCTTTATTCGACCAAACAGGGGCCCCCTCTTGCGCCTCCATGAGAATATGTTTTTCCCATAACTCACACTATCCACGACAGAACCAAAATTAAGACATTGCTAATTAGTTATCCAGGTTCGTCCCATACCAGACATGTGGTTGTACGGTTAAGGCCCAGTTCAATGGCGCATAAGATTAAGTCCTTGACAAGTTACTCAGGCGAGACTACCACAAACCCAATCCGTGCTAAACCCGCACCCCCACTATCCACCAACCACTCGCCCAAGTGAAAACCATTTTGTTTAACCAAGGCCCATGACTCCCCCCGTCATGGTACCCACAAATTTTAACAAGAGTGGCTCACCACCACGATTCCACATATCATTAAGTCAAGATTAATCATTATGACACATGTGATGATAAACCCATCGTATTTAAGCTGAACTAAGCATTAATAAGCTACCCATGTTGGCAATATAAATATGTCCAACTAAAATTATCCAGGCTAGGGTGACAAAGGATTCATGGCATTCAAATAATCAAGGAGGCATAATGACAATAGGTAATAACTAAACCCAAAACAATTTGTATAAAAATAGCATGCAATTGTATAAAACAATATACTTTTGAAATCATAGGTTCAATATGATCAAAAGACTACGGCTTGCCTTGAAACAAATCCTGAGATTGATCTTGATCTTGATATGCTCCTCCTTGCTCAAAGCTTCCTGAAGTATCAACGTCTAATCGCAAACAAGCAAATAAATAAAATAAATAAATAATAGAGAGCAAATAAACTCCAAAAATTAAATAAAAATCTCAGATAGCTAGATCTTGAATTTATATGAATTTAGGAATTTGAATGAACTCAATCGGAGTTAGAATGCAAAAGATATGAGCTTTGGAAGATCACATGAAATGATGAAATCAGAATTCAAGATTAAAGGAATTGAAGGAAAAACAATTAAATAGGTCATGCTGATATCAACAGTGATTTCCAGCTGAAAAGTTAAAGGAAATCAATTATGACAAGTGGGGCCCACTGGTCATAGAGTTGGTGCATGGTGGACTGGATCCATGGACCTTTGGCTCGGGTTGGACACATGGCATGGACACATGTGTGCTGACAAGGATGACACCAAGATAAGGAGGCTAAGGTGTCGATGACGTGGAGGATGAGGTGGCTTCCACGTCAGCAAACCAAGAGAGTAAGGGAGGGAGCTCTGGAGCAGATGCCATGGCTAGCGGCAAGTTTCACGGCGGCGAGGGCTAACGACGACAAGGGAGACTCAAAGAAGTACCAAAACGGAATCCCGGAAGCACCGTGGTGCCCTAGGTGGCGATTGATCGGCTCCAGCGACGGCGATGTGATGGTGATGGCGACTTTGGCGGCAAGGTAGAGCTCGGCGATGATGAACTTGGCGATTTGACAACCCCCGAAGGAATTGAAGAGGAGCACCGCGAAGCTCACGTCGATGCGAATCCAACGGCCACTACTACAGAAATGCTATCTTGGGCGCTTTGATCACGACGGTTCGCCGAAACCGTCAGTATTAAACACTAATCTCGAGCGGTTTTTGTTACCCACCGTCGGTGTTATTCTCCGCGCTAAAACCGCTGCAGTGAAGATGTCATATCACGAGCGGTTCATGTTTGGAACCGTCGTGATACTTCACGAGCGGTTCCAAACATGAACCGTCGTGATATTACACAATATCACGAGCGGTTTGTTTTAGAACCGTCGTGATACTTCACGAGCGGTTCCAAACATGAACCGTCGTGATATTGCCCAATATCACGGCGGGTTTTGTTAAAACCGTCGTGATAATTAACTCACCACGACGTATATATATATAGCTCGCCTCCGGCCAAAACAGATATAGTCTTCTTGATCTCCATATCTCTAGGCGCTACGATAGGTCCATCGCCGTTCCGTGCGGTTTGAGTACATCGCCTCACCTCACTGAGCCGGCCTGGTCCATTTCAGTTGTATATTGTCGCCGAGGAGCTTGCCGCCGTCGCCTCTGTTCACCGATCGACGACCCAGCCGCGCCTTGGACCTTCCCCGACTTTCATTGACACCTTCCTCGTGATCGAGGTGAGATACTGAAGCATAAGCATCCTTTAATTTGAGTAGTTTGACGTTCGCCAAATCGCTAGTTTCAGGCGCCTCCATGGGACATCGTACCGTCGGTTCGCCTCAGGCGAGACCTTAGGGCCGAGAGCCACGACTATATAGCAATGCGATGTCACCCCTAAGCCCAGTTTGAGCTTCAAATTAATTAATCCTACTGTTTTTAATCATTTAGTTAATAAACTAACGAGTCTATGACATGTGGGACCGCCATAGATTTTATAAATAAAATCATGAAATAAAAAATGAGTCACTGACAAGTAGGGCCCACATGTAAGTTAATAAAATCCGAAAAAATGTAAAAATGAAAAAATCATAATTAAGCCTCAGAAAATACGCTTTCGAAAGTCATCACCCTTTTATTTATTTTCAGGGTTTTCAATACGAACCGTGTGATGGACCGGTTGGTTGTACACCGAGAACCGTGTGAGTGAAGAGTACATTAATGGCGTGTTCCTTTTACAAGAGCTGCCGAGGAGGATATGTTGAATAAAGGCGGAATATATGTCTTGTCCATGCATTGATTGCGAGAATCGAAGATGTTTAACAACCGAGCGCAGATCGAAGCACACTTGATTGAAGGGGTTTCAAAAGGGTTATACATGTTGGACCGATCACGGTGAAGAGCATATTATCAGAAGTCAACGATATGCATATTATCTGAAGTCAACGATATGCCGAATGTCGATTGTGGTTCCGATTCGGATAGGCCGCACGATGACAATCTAGATCGAGATGCTTCGCGATGCGAAGGAAGCGTGATGAGAGGGAGTATGTTCAATTCCGGGCGTGATGGAGGACTCAGAGAAACCTTTGTTCCCGGCTGCAAGTCGGAAGACACAAGGTTGTCATCCGTGCTTAAGCCGCTGAAATTGAAGGCAAACAATGGTTGGTCCGACAAGAGTTTCACGGAGTGTTAGGTCTCTTAGCGGACATGCTTCCCGAGAGAAATGAGTTGCCCAAAACCACCTACAAAGCCAAAAGGTTCTTTGTCCATTGGGAATGGAAGTAGAAAGAATACATGCATGTCCGAACGATCAGTATCCTCTACCGTAACGAGTATACAAACATGCATGTATGTCGGTGTGCAACGATCCCGATACAAGCGTAAACAATCGAGATGACGAGGGAATCGAGGTGAAGAAAGGACCTCTGCTAAGGTGGCGTGGTATCTTCTGTAATTCCCGTTTGAAGCGGTTTTGCGAACCCAAAGAATGCAAAAGCTGCCAGTATTGGCACTCGAGAGGAGCGTAAGAATGACGGAAAGTTAAGACACCTGCTGATTCCGCCCGGTGGAGAAACATCGATAGGAGGTTTGCGAGACGGTCTTGAAACCGAGGAATATAAGGTTTGGATTGAGTACAGATGGAATGAATCCTTTCGGTAATATGAGTAAAGACATAGCACTTGGCCGTGGACGCTCTGTATCTACAACCTTCCTCCTTGGTTGTGTATGAAGCGGAAGTATATTTTGTTGTCGATACTTATCCAAGGGCGAAGCAACTTGGGAATAATATTGATGTGTACCTAGCACCATTGATGGAAGATCTAAAAATCTTGTGGATTGAAGGTGCGGTATGGGATGCGTACAAACGAGAGAACTTCACTTTACGTTCCTTGTTGTTCTGCACCATAAATGATTATCCTGCCCTTGCTAATCTGTCGGGCCAGAGTACAAAAGGGGCCAAAGCCTGTACTCACTACTTAGATGATACCCAGAGTGTGTGGCTGAATCACTCGCGCAAAACCGTGTACATGCGTCATTGTAGGTTCCTTCGGAGGGCTCACCCATACCGCAGGATAAAGAAACAATTCGACGGAGAGAAGGAGGACAATTCAGCTCCAAGGCATTTAAGCGGAAAAGAGGTCTATGATATGGTTAAGGATTTAGATGTTGTGCTTGGAAAGGGATGTAAATCGAGGACAAGTAAGAAGAACATGTGGAAGAAGAGATCAATATTTTGGGACTTACCTTATTGGGAGCACCTAGAAGTTCGCCACTGCATCGACGTCATGCATGTAGAAAAGAATGTATGTGACAGCTTGATTGGTCTCTTACTGAACATTCGTGACAAAACAAAAGATGGTGTCAACGCACGGCTTGACTTGGTTGATATGGACATCAGACCTGAGTTAGCACCAACAAGGACCGATAAAGGACGAACGTACCTTCCCCCTGCTTGTTACACTCTGTCCAAGGCCGAGAGAACCGAACTGTGCCGGTGCTTGCATGGCGTGAAAGTTCCGTCCGGTTACTCCACCAACATGAAGAAACTTGTTTCGATAAAAGATTTGAAGTTAATTGGCATGAAGTCTCATGATTGTCATGTGTTGATGACACAAATGCTCCCTGTTGCAATTAGAAGTATTTTGCCGATCAAGGTCAGAGACAATCATGAGGTCGTGTTATTTTTTAACACAATTGCTCGAAGGTCATCGATCTCGAAGGACTAGATGCTCTGCAGACGAGGTGGTGACGACACTATGTGATCTTGAGATGTATTTCCCTCCGTCGTTTTTCGATATCATGGTCCATCTCATTGTTCATATTGTGAGGAGATAAAGATGTCGGGCCCGTGTTCCCACGTAGCATGTACCCGTTTGAGAGGTTCATGGGAATTCTCAAGTCATATGTACGAAATCGATCTCGGCCAGAGGGCAAGATCGTCGAAGGTTATGCAACGAAGAGGTCATTGAGTTCGCCCGATTACATGGCTCAGTCGAACCGATAGGTGTGCCTCGATCTCGCCATGAGGGGAGGCTCGAGGGTATCGGGACCATCGGAAGGAAAGCAATCACTCCAAATATGGATGCGTATGCTCAAGCCCATTTCAACGTCTTGCAACACATGGTGAAGTGTCCCGATATCGACCAAAGACAAGGACGTGCTTCGCAATGTAATCCGCTGCGGCGGATGTTTGGATCACGAGACAACACAATGAGCGGTTCAACCAATGGTTGAAGGAGCGACTTGCTAGGAGCTCGTCAAGTGATATCTTGACATGGTTGGCAAAAGGGCCAACATTTCTGCTTGTAACATGGCGAGGATCGACATAAATGGGTACACATTCTATATGCAGCTCGGGATATAAAAAGCACTAACGTAACAACGGTGTCGCATAGATGCATTTAGTACCGATGGGGTGAGGAGCTCCTACTATGGGCAAATAGAGGAGATATGGGAGCTCGACCACGTGCTTTTCAAGATCCCCTATTTGGTGCCGTTGGGTCCATCTCCACGGTGAAGGTCGACAAGTACGGCGTCACTACCGTGGACCTCGAACGTGTCGGATACAAAGATGAACCGTTCGATCTTGGCTAACCAAGTTGTTCAAGTCTTCTATGTTACCGACCGGCAAATAAGAAGCGCCACGTAGTTCTTCATGGAAAAAGGAGAATTGTCGGAGTTGAGAATGTAGTGGACGAGGAAGAATACAATCAATTTGACGAGTTGCCTCCTTTCGAAAAGCGGCATAAGGGTCGAGAACATGACGAAACTAGCTACATGCGTCGATCATCATGAAGGGCTAATTTTAAAGATTAATTGAACAATGTGTGTATATGTACTATATACATTACGATGATCATGGTTAATTTTAGTTCATTTGAGTTAATTAATTGAGATTTGTCTTGTGAAATGGATGTGATTGTTTCTCAAATGAATGTGAATTGGATGTATATACATGTACTTGTTGTCTTTTACGCTTGTTTCAGAGGGCATGGCTAGCATTTCTCGAGGCTAGCCAATAAGCGTAACGATCTAGATATTAACCAATACAAAATAATATCACGCACGGTTTGAACTACGCATCGTCTCACATGTGTATCATGCAGCGGTTGTTTATCAAATCCGCTCATGCTACATATATATCACGACGGTTCTAACTTAGAACCGCTCAGGTTATTACACTATCACGCAGCGGTTGTTTATTAAAACCGTCGTGATTCATCAATATCACAGCGGTTGTTTATTAAAACCGCATGATTCATCAATATCACAGACGGTTGTTTATTAAAACCGCTCAGGATACATCACATATCACGAGCGGTTCTAAGTTAGAACCGGGCGTGATAGTAATGTATCCTGAGCAGTTCTAATTTAGAACCGCTGCGTGATGTCCATCTATTTACATTCGGACTCTAGCTAGGGTTTGCGCTACCGCCACTCTCAAACGATTAAGTTTCTCAACTCCTCTCGCTCCTCCTCCCCGAGCCCGTCGCCACCGTCCTCGCCGCCTCCTCGAGCCGGTGCTACTCCTCCCCGATCCCGTCGACGCCGCCTCCTCCTCGGCCGCGCGCCTCCCCGAGCCCGCTGAGCCTCCTCCTCTGACCAGCCGAGCCCGCCGCCTCCCTCCTCCCCGAGGCAGGCCAAGGCCCCTTCGCCGCCTGCTTTGCAGATCGCTCCTGCTCGTCCTTCTCCTCGGCGCCTAAAGGTAACCAATGCCGAAGTTACCGATCGACCCCATGCCCCTTTCCCTAACTATTTCTATCAATAATCTGTCATGGTCCTTCATGATAATTGTACTTGTTTTAGGAATTTGTATTTGTTCTAGTCGATTATTCATATGGTATTTGTTTTGATACTACTCTTTGGAATACATTGCAATGTGGTGTGTTGGGCTTGAGATGAATGCTCTGTGATGATAATAGTCTTGTCTTGAAATTGTTTTGATAATCGGGTTTGTACTTGAGCTCTAATTGGAATGCTTACTCTACATCGATAGCAATATCAAAATGTTAAATCTTAGCTTTATCTTTGATTTCATTTGTTCACATGATGTTCTATTTCTTGTGAAGATGTCTTCCGCTCATTCTCGAGTCGGTAGCCGCCTCATGTGTGCGATGATGCACCATCCTCTCGAACAATATCCAACCGCGGTAGAAGAAGAGGAATATCGAAAAGGCCCACGGGCCGATTTACCATCACGGAGGTCGATCAGTCTGGGACCCCTATCAATCCTCGCCGAGCAGCGTCCGCATTCCGGAGAATGGTCGGAATAGTTGCACGGGAACGGGTCAAGATCACCTATGATTCGTGGAAGGTGGTGCCGGACCATTAGCCAGTCTTGACGGAAATTCTTGCATCGTTTGAGATCCCGGTAGAACTCACGGACTCCGGACGACGGCACGCGTTGCTACAAGCGTGCAAAGCGTGGAAGAACTTCAAGAGCACGCTTGTCAAGAACTACGTGGAGAAGGATCTGAAGCCGCCCTTCCACAAGTATCTATTATTGGAAGAGTCCTGGGCCGAGTTTGTGGCGAAGAAGACGACAGATGAATTTAAGAGTGAAAGTGCGGCGCACACGGCCCTCCAGGCAAAAAACAAGCACCCCCACAGACTCGGCACCGCTGGGTATGCGGGTAAAGCCCCGATATGGAGGGATCAGGAACAGCAGGCAAGCAGTTTGAATCTCTCCCTGCTATTTCCCGAGATCACTGATGTGCGCGCCCGACAGTGGTTATTTGCGAGGTTAGCTATTCGGCCTACGGGGGAAGTGTACTTTCCAAACCCCGAAGACCAGGAAGTGTCCCAACGCCTGGTAAGATATCGAACTACCTAGTTTGTAATTACTCCATAACTTCATAGGAAGTGAAATGACATGTCGGGCTATATTGCAGATAACGCTGAGTGCACAATCTTCCCAAGGCTCATTCCAGGCAGATAGGGAGAAAGATATACTCTCTGCGGCCCTAGGAAACAGTGAGCATCCGGGTCACACGAGAGGCGCTGGTGTTTTTGTTACATGGGAACAATGGTTCCAAGCGGATAGAGGATCGTACCGGAGTAGGAGGAGAGCCAAAGCCGAGCACGATGCAAAGCTACGAGAGGATCTTCGTGCATCCCTCAGAGATGAGCTCACTGAAAAAATCAGAGCGGAGGTCAGTGAAAAAGTCAGTCAATCCTTTGAGGAAAGGATTCGTGCGTTCGAGCAAAAGCAGCAAGAGACTTTTGAGGAAAGGATTAGGGATTGCAAATGCCAAGTCGGTTGGAAGCCCTCGCCCCTACTATACCGCTAGCTAGCCCCCCAAACATCCGAGTAGTCATGCGTCCAACCCTAACCCTACCACAATAGGTGATGACAGATTTTCGTCGATGACATCCGGGTAATAATTATTATCTCTGGAATGCTCAATCCATTCATAAGCTGTTGGAGTAGCTAATTTTGTACCGCTATGTACGTGAGGTGGCTCTGAAGTGCAAGCTCCAAGTGAGATATGTCTCTGTTGCCCTAGATCTTCGCTTGGGGCGGTGTATCCATCGATGTCGGAGCTTTGGTGCAGTGCAAATCTAGCTTCGGGTTTCGCAAAAGTGAATGTGGACGGTGTTTGTGCCAATTTCGAGGCCGCCCCGCTGAAAATTCCCCAAGCGATGAGGTCATGACTCTAGGGCAAGCCGTTGGAACATTCATCCAAATGGCCCAAGGAGGACATCCGCTCGAGCTACTGCTCGGTGTCAACTTCACGGAATGTCTGCGAACGGCATCAAGTCCACGGACTTGATCTTGCACCGGCTTCTCAGACCGACATGGCAAGGGCCATTGCATCACATGCATCTACACCTCGTGCTCAATCGACTCTTGTGAAGTCGACCTATACAAAGCGAGGCAGCAAGGGCAAGGGCAAATCGAAGACGATCGAGTCTTCTCCTGATATCCCCTTCTTGCCGTTGGCCCGGAAATACAAGCCAGGCGAGCCGTTGCTCGAGAAGTTAGACAGCCCTACCCTAGGACTCGATTGCACGGAATTGCATGCATGGTACATGGAACAATCCAACAAGCCGGTTGATCAACGATGCTCGGGTGTCACCGTCAAGTTCAAGGAGCATCATTTTAACCACGTGTATCAAGACGCTGTCTTCACGGTGACCTTCGACGACTTGTTCGTCTCTTCAACCTCGGCGAGCTCGGCGTCTCAATCATACGATCTTTGGACAATCGTAAGTGTGTACAATCACGGTCAATGTTCGTGTAATATCGATAAATGTTATATATAACTCCTAGCTTTTGTATAATAGATACATGATCCGTGAAGCGAAAGAAGGAAATCACGGTAGGTTTCCTCGACCCACACGTTGTCTCCGAGCAAAGCATCACGGCGAATGCAACATTCGCCGAGAATTACGTTATAGATTTTTCATGGCTCACCGCAACAAGGAATTCATACTTTTGCCCTACAACCGAAGTAAGTAGTGTTGCACTCTGGCTATACTTAATGTTGATTTGTACTTTATAAGCAACACGAACTTAGGTTTAATGACCATCTTGACATACGTGTAGGTTCCATTGGATTCTAATTGTAATTATACCAAAACGAAATCGTAATATACCTAGATTCCCTACAGAGGGCCATCACAACTTCACAACTATCAGGAGTTTAATCATCGTAAACACATTTCCTCCATAGAAACTCTATTGTAGTCTTTCCTTCCTTTGCAATGGCTAAGGCTAACTTCTTGGAGTCACGAGGGTGTTCGACGTGTTACATGCTAGAGGATGGAATATCAAGGAAGGACGCCGCAACATGATCAAACATTCCGGTGACTTGCTAGCTAGTACACATTAATCCTATATAACACTTCGTAGCAATGCCTCTTGAACTAACCAATTCTATTTTTGCGGTGCTACCAAGCGATCGGCAGGGCAAGCGTCTGTGGATACTATGTTTGCCACAACATGCAACTACTAAATCGGTTCGCGATCACCGATGATCCTCGGGTTTGTCAATCTTTCAACAATTATTTCATATATACTTACCAATTTATATAAGCCCTAATTTAACCTTCATATCGACAAAGTTGCAAACATATTTGAAGCTGCGTTGGAGCAGAGCGAGCTCATAAAAATTCGATCACACCTTGCGGCATTCTGAGCAGACGTGTCATAAATCCAAATGGGAGTTTCCACGAGGTAGCAGATTGAACTTGATTGAGATAGATTGAACATAATGGTACATGTGTGTAAATTAATGTACATTAATGGTTAATTTTAGTTAATTGATTTGTGAATTGGATGTGTGCTTGTTTCGAAATGAATGCAATTTTGATGTGCTTATGAAATGAATGAGAATTGGATGTGCTTGTTTCAGAGGGCATGGCTAGCATTTTACGAGGCTAGCCAATAAGCGTAAATAGATTAAGCAATGCAAAGACTACCACGAGGCAGTGCGTAGATGAAACCGTCAGTGATAATCGACTTACCACAGACGATGCGTAGATAAAACAGAAATGCGTGATAGTCGATTACCACGCACGATACGTATATGAAACCGCTGCGTGATAGTCCATATCTCACGACCGTGCGTGGTAGTCGAATATCACGAGCGGTTTTATCTGGACCGTGCGTGGTAGTCGACTATCACGAGCGGTTTTATCTGGACCGTGCGTGGTAGTCGAATATCACGACGGTTTTATCTGCACCAAATGTAGTGATCGACTATCACGAGCGGTTGCATCTGCACGTGCTCGTGATAGTATGTATTACGAGCGGTTCGAGAACCGTCTGTGATGACCATTAGCATTACTGACCCATAAACTCAGACGGCTCACGGAACCGTCTGTGATGGCGTTTTTGAACCGTCTGTAAAGGCCTTTTCTGTAGTAGTGGGCGAAGACGGCGCTGCCGGAGAAGGACCAACGGCGGAGAAATCCGGTGGAGACGAAGCTTCAATGGCGTTCGGATTTTTGGTGATTGCGGTGCGACGAAGAAGAGATGGAGACTGGGTTTTTAGGGTTTGGAGAGAGGACAACGGCACACACAAATTGATGCCATCGGTTCTTTATATAGGGCTGGATGGGAGGAGATCAAGAAGGGATAGAACCGGCGGCGCACGAGTTAGGCTCGGTCACGGCATGGAAAAAGAAATCCAGCTTGAAGACGATTGAACAGTGGCGGCTGGCCCCACGGTCAGCGAAACAAGAAAAGGAAAACGACTGTCGTCCGGTTGGGCCACGATTTGCGCACGGGCGAAGAAAGGAAAAAGGGGCGAGGTTGAGCTGGACTCACCGCTCGCGCAAGAAGAAACGGAATGGGCCGAGGCTTGGCTGGTTTCCCATGCAAAGGAACGGAGCAAGCGACGGGCTGGACTCATGCGCACCTGGGAAAAAAAAGGGAGCGACCTGGGACAAAAACGGCGGACCAACTTGGGCTCACGCGCGTGCAGGCAAAAAGAATGCGGCCTGGCTTGATTAGCAACGGAAGGGGCCAAGGAAATGGGCTGAGAAAGAAGATTCAGCCCGAATGTTATCTGAGATTTATTAATAGTTTTTCTTTTTAGAAAATAGCAAGAACTCCAAAGAAAACTTAGAAAATAGCAAATGAACTCAGAAAAATTCTAGAAAATTCTAGAAAATATATCCAAGCTCATAAAATCCAAATAAAATAATTTTGATAATAGTTGATGTTGAGATTAATCACATTAAATTGTTTTTGAACTCTAAAAATTCTAATTAAGCTTTTAACTTTACTAGGAAAATCCAAATGGTTATTTTTCTTTTAAAACTTTAAAACATACCAAATTTTTGGGATGTTACATTAATGTTATTGTTGCCTCCAAGTGGACATGTCCTGACAACACATGGGACCCAAAAAAGGTATGCTTTTTCAAATTCTCTAGAAATACGTTGGATGATCTGTGATAAAATCTGTCATAGTGTTTTTTATCTGTGAAAAATCTATCGATTATGATGACCACTTGGTTGTGTAACAATGTATTGCATCTTGAAAAAGGAAGTTTGTTGGGGAAAGTGCCAAGTCATCTGAGACAAACAAAGTGTTATGTCAACCATTTTTTGTCGGCTTGTCACTTGTTGGAGATACTCAGACCGATAGTTCATTGCCCTTGTGCAATCGATTATCGAGATGCATTCACCGATAGTATTAGCTTTTACTTATCATCGTGATTATGTTTTTGCACGGTGACATGTCTTGGCTTTACCCGCTTGGTGGTAGTTTCTAGATGCTCACAAGTTGCCACTTCTAAGATTCCTCTACTTGATTGGATTACTGGAAACCAATTGTTTGTATGGAAACTGAGTATTTGATTTGGTTTCTTCTGATGCTTTATTCAAATGCTTTTATGTTCATCTTAATGGTATGACATTGACATGTGAATATAAGTTCCTTACCGATGTTACTTTATATTGACCATGAATCCAACTTATTCACATTCTAAGCTCGAGATAATCATTTCATACTGACCATTTTCTCACTGCAGAATTTCGAAGTGAAGAAAGAGAAAAAAGTTAGGGAAGAAGAGGGGTTATCACAGCAAGAACCTAACACCAAGTAAAGAGGTGCGCTAAATTTTGGCTTTCTGATCAAGTTGTTTCTTGTTTTTCAAAAGTTTCTTTTGTCTATTAGTTATTTTTAAGTTAATTGTCAGTTCAAACAAAAGTTGTCAATAGCCTACCTGTATTTTAGCTGAAACATTGTGATTTGCAAAGTTATTGTTTGTCTGTTTCTTTCTCTTTCAATTTAAATGGTGCTTCTTGGTTCTGAGGTGCCAATTTTGATCAATAGTAGCATCAGTTGCACTCCTTATTGGGGAAATCTTTTAACGTGGGAGATCTTTTACAATATAATTTATACTGAAATTTATTGGGGACATTTTTCTCTTCTAAAAAACTACCTAGAGGTTTCATTAGTTTTTTTAAAACTTTGATGTAGCTAGGTCAATCAGAAATTTATTCTATCACATCTGTTACTTAGGTAAGAGAGTTTCTAATCATATCTAGCAAGTCATCAAGGTCTAGGCTGCTAGAGAAGAAATTTGCCTTTCGGACTCCGACCGGTCCATCGGCTGGCTCGAGCTGCAGGCGCCGGAGCTGCAGAGCGATGGGGACTCTGATGGCAGCTTCGCTGTCCATGGGCCGTGTTACCCCCATGGCCGCGTTGAGCAGCCTAGGCGACTCGTGTCGCTTTCTGGTCGGTGGTCTCGCCGACGGCCGTCTTTTGTGAGCTGACTATACATTCTCAAGTATATGCTTCTCTTGTTCTCCTAACTATAGAGTAAGCAAGGAATTAAACTGCATAATTGAAATTGTTACCATACATAGTTCAGCTTGAACCTGTTGAAGTGATGATCCAAATTGGTAAGTTTCAGGCTTTCAGTTATGTGTTAATGTTTGGCAATAAATTTAGTTTGGATACGCCTATGAGTGACAGAATAATGGGTTATCATCTACTGAAACTGAAGTAGTGGGTGAAACACTTTCATTACTAAGGGAAAAAAGAATCACAGGGGTTGTAGATTACTTGTAACCATGGGTGTCTGGTGGATCATCATTGACTTGGTTGAAAGCCATATACACAACCTCAAGTTTGATGAAATGATTGTTTAGGCGTCATCCTATAGTAGGGAATAACTGTTCTCTGTTCATGCTTGTTTTTGTCATTATTGGGTTGTGCTGCCATGATGGTTCTTACATGTCTGGCATTCTGTTTAGTTGTACTTAGCAATGTGGAACTAGCCTCTAGCGTCCTATTTTTTGGCACATCCAAATCTTATGACATGTATCGTTGACTTGGTAGTTTCTGATCATTTGTAATTTTCTTGGTTGGTATCCTTGCAGGGTGTGCTAGGACCTAGATTCCTGAGATGGACAAGCAAATAATCTCAACAGGTGCAGAATTTCATACGCAGATGCCTAGTAGCCGTGCTCTCTTATGGTCCAATGCCTATAAATATCGCGTTTATTATGGATGAAAACCGCAGATATGCTAAATTCAGGAGCATGAAGGAAAGTACTGCCCATACACTACCAGAAAAGATGTTTTTCCCGAGTGTCTATATATTTCCCGAGTGTCTGAACGGAAACACTCGGGAAGGTCGGGAAGGTCCCGAGTGTTTCATAAAACACTCGGGACGAGAAGCCAACACTCGGTAAAATTAACTTTCTCGAGTGTTCCCCATGACACTCGGGAAAAAATATATAATCCCGAGTGCATCGAAACGAAAACACTCGGGACCTTTTTTTTCCCCGTCATACTAACTTTTTCCTGACGCGCCTTTTGCTTTCCGTCGCGCCCATTTTTTTCACCCAGCCGCGCACCTTTTTTTTTTCTAACCCTACATCCCCAGCAGCCTCTTTTTTTTTCCCGCAGCCGCCTCCCCCATCCTCATTGCACAGCAAGGCTCCTCCTCCTCCTCTCGAGCACCGCCCGCCTCCTCCCTCCTCCGGCACCGGCCGCCTCCTCCTTCCTCCAGCACCGGCCGCCTCCTCCCTCCTCCGGCACCGCCGCCCTCCTCCTCCCCGACGCCTCGGTCTCCTAGCGCCCACCTCCACCGTGCAGCCTCCCGACGCTGCCCACGTCGCCCTGCTCCACGCGCCACCTCCCCAACCGCTGCCACATCACGGGTGCCCTGCGCCTGCTGTTCTCTGGTTCCCCGTGGCGGCTGGTGGCTGGCTGCTGCTCGGCTCGCCTCTACACCTCCTAGCCCACGCAGGGTCCTCCTGGCTCCAACCAGCGCCGTCCGGCTCCGCCTCTTGGCCCGCCCGCCAACGTCCACGGTGGCTCGCCCGCGCCAAGACCTCCTTCTTCCCTCACGGTGGTGCCGCGCCTCCTAGCGCCTCGGCTCCCTCTAGCGTCGCCTCCCTCCGGTGGCCATGCGCCACCCACAGCTCTGCCCGGCTCGGCCCCGCCACTGGTTCTACCTGGCTCCGGGCTCCAGCCCGCTCGCGTGGCTCGGCTCGGCCTACGGTCGCACCGCCCTGCCCACTACCCTTTGGCCCGATTTCTTCTTCCCAGCAGCTTCTCCCCTTTTTTATTTAAGTTGATTTTTGGTGTTGATTCATTCACTGATTTGTTTGATTTTTGTGGGCTTTTATTCATGCATGATGATGAATGGAGGTGGGTTCACTGATGTTGATGCATGCATGAAGATGGTGATGTGGTGAGCTACTGTCGGTGGTCGATTTGCCACAATTGCGCTGAGGTTGCTGCTCCCCTCTAGGCCTCTACTCTATACCCCTTTCCCTCCCCTTGCTCTGTGATGTGGATTGGATGATGATATGGGCTATTGACTGCAAATAATTTTTCGAAGTTTCATAATCCTTTATTCATCAATTCAATGATATACACTTCTAGCTCCTTCAAATTCTGCTCTAGTGATAGAGCAATGTAGATGTTCTCAGAATCATAAGAACATACTCAAATATCTTTCGACTTTTTGTTCTGCACAACTTGTGTTTCTATTTTATCAATTATATGTGCAAAGGTGTTCGTTTCGAATTAGTGTTAATGTAAAAAAAATACTTCTTGCAAATCATAGTGTAATTGTTGTGCTTGTCATAAGATTATCTACTACAACTTTAGCCTGAAATGTGTATTGATACATTCTGCAGTATTTGCTGGTGGTGTTGATACTATTCTGTTACTACCGATGGGGTGATTTGCTTGATGCATATACAACATGAACCAACTGAAGAGATAAAGGATCTATTACAAGTATATATCTCATGAATTTTATTTCCTATAAATTGTGCTGTTCTATTGTTTGGTCGAACGCAGTTTATGCGATTAGTTGTCTTGATCGTGATTTGGGATTGTTTGAAGGAAACAAGAAGTCGGATAAATGCCTCTGTTGGTTCGAGACTTGTAAATTTTCATTGGTATATAGGTAAAACCGATTAGCTTTGTGCTACAATTGATAGCTCGATGTTTAATAAATACTGGACGCTTATGTAGGCATCGAGACCTTGTTTTACAAGTTCTTTTATCTTGTGTTGTGGTTGTTTAGTACTAATACATGTATGATCATATTGCAACAGATTGGTTTTGCTATTGGGGGTACTGCAGGCGCAATTTATGGCTTTAACCATGGTATATCACTACTCTTTAATTTATGGTTAGTCGAGAATACAAGTATTCATGGGTTGATATATGTTTTTTATATACAAGCATGATTCGGTTGTGTAAGCACCAAAGAATCCCATCAACAGATCTATTGGCAATGCTACGTAAGTACTATTGGAATTTGAATTCTTGTCACTTCAAAAGTTGATATTCACTCCTAACTTGAGAAGGTTCATATATTTCATCTATAGTCGAGTCCTTAATGTTAATAGTCTTGTTATTGCAAGGGTCAAGTGGTGTTTTTACCTTCAATGGTCATGCTTAATACGTTGATATTATGAGATCATTGCATTTCTTTTGATTTAATCTGCTTTGTTTTGGTTATCACAGAGCCTTATGGGAGGATGCAATCGCCATCGATGAAGTTATATCACTACCAGAGGTGGAGCAAAGTTATGATGACATTAAAGAATTTCTTCCTTGCACAAAATGATCTATACCTACTACAAGTTGACACTTTGCCAAGGTATTGATATTTAAAATTCCATTGGATTTAGTTTTCCTATCAGTTCATTTTAATTATTCAGAATTTGCCAAGTTTTTGTATGTCTATTTGTAATATATATATTTATTGTGTTTTAGACTTTTGGCTCATGTTTATTACTTCTCTATATGGGGACACACGCACAAACTCAAAGCATAGATTGAACACTTGTTTGTCCGATGTGTAAAGTCTCACCCTTGTCCCTTGTTTTTGTCATGTTCTTGTAAGTTCTCTTCCAAATCTTTACTTTTTATGTTGCTTATGAAAAGTTCATTTATGGATGTCAAATGTGATAATGAAATGTTGTAGTATCCAAATTTATCAAAGGTAGGTTGTCCACATGCTTGTGCTGGTGAAAATTTTAAAATGAATCTAGCCTATTTTGCTTAGAACTGTCTTGAGACCGATGGCCATCATTCAGGTTAGGTGTTCATTATGTTAAACGAATCAGGGACCCAATATCTTAGCTGGGTTTGTTCTGATGATGTTGTAGTTGTACTGAACACACAAATAGATCTTAATGGGTAATCCACTAGAGCTAACATCCCCAGATACTAAAATTGAACTTTGACATGCCATGGGTTCCTATTGCTTAAGGACATAAATCTCTCAACGCACGTATGTCTAAGTATTAATACATGGTGTCTTTCAACAGACAACGATATATCTCAGGATGCACTTATATACTGATCACTCAACCGAATTCATTTAAAATCTAATTAGTACATATATACGTAGTTGCATAATTACCATGTATACATACAATAATACTACTACTCCCTATAAATTCTTAAGAAATTCGTAGATCATGTTGTGCATGTTAAGCATGCCTGCAATGTATCTTGAAGGAATATTAAGCAATGTATCTTGAAGGAATGTTAAGCAATGTATCGAGCTGAAATTTCATATTGTGACTTGATCGGGCAGGGACATACATTCAACGACTATGAATAGCTAGCTTAGCTTTCCCTTGCTCTTGCTGAGGGAAAGTCAGCCAGAAACATGAGGAGCTCAGGAGACAGGGGGCATCATATATATAGAAGGCACACAATGATCGAGTTGTTAACGTAAGTATAAATACATGCACGCTGTCCCCAATTAAAACCAAATTAATGGTCCTAGTATAAGGCTATAACTAAAGCTAGCTCTCACTGTCTTTAATTTGGTGAACACTACATCATGCATGTTCTAATAATGTTCTATACCTATATATCTACCCTATGTACTATGCACTATATATCATTACACATTTACCCCCAACTACGTACTGATCTAAAAACTACATTTACCCCAACTATTGGAGTATTCCTTCATAACTAATTTAACCGCAGGATCGAACGACCTACACTAGCTCTTTGGTAGCTTCCAAGACAATATATGCCATTCATTGGCTTGTTGTCGAAACTGATCATTAACCATTGGAGCATACCTTTGATTGAATCAGTGCCAATGTGGGATCTAGACCTACAAGTATGTCTTGTACTCCTGCATATATTACTCCATACATAACTAGGAAACGACCATTGTTTTTAATTAGTCTGGAACGTTGGTTCACTTGACAAAGGGAAAATAAGAGATCAGAATCTGCTGTCACGGTCATGACAGACTATCTTGGAACGCTTTCAGTGCTGCCTACTTAATTTCACATGCATGCTGTACTACTACTTGTGGTGCTTATTGGTCTATAACTATGCATGGCTGGTGCTTGCAAAATAACTGATTTGGCTTCTACACCAAGAGAGTCTACGACTGAAGATGGAAGATTTTCTGTTAGAGCATCTACAATATATAGTTTGTTTCAAAAGGTATAATGTCTGACCAATTGATCGTTTGCATGTGCATCAGGGGTGAAGGAATGCAATACAAGCTACGTTCGAGCTCTCGCGTAAGGTGCAGATACCGTAGATCAGGTCCATCACTGCATATTTGCTCAAACTATAGCTGCTGCGTGTTTGCGCTGATGGTTGTGTACAAGGTTTGCATTACTGGCAGTAATAGATTGGGATAAACTTTTGTAATTATGGTGTATGAGAAGTTGAGAACAACCTCGATCTGTTGTTTGTTCAAACTATAGCTGTTGCGTGTTCTGATGGTTGTGTACAAGGTTTGCATTAGTGGCAGTAATAGAACTGTTATATGTATCGAATTTGAACTCGAATGTTGTGGATGTCCGATCAATATATATATTGTGAGCTTGGGAATTATGTCAATGTTGCTCAATCTATATATGTAATGATTTGTGTTTTTTTTTTCTTGCTGTGGAATTTTGGTTTATTAGATTGCAAAAGCGGTGCGAAATTAAATTGAAGTATACCCTGTTCAGGTATCCCGAGTGTTATAGGTCTGCAAACACTCGGGAAAAACCTTTTGGGGCTCACCGGGAAAGATTTTTCCCGAGTGGAAACGTTCTTACTTTCCCGAGTGTCAACACTCGGGAAAGATTTCCGTTACGGTAGCTTAAACCGTCCAGATAGTTTTTCTCCCGAGGGTTTTATATTTCCCGAGTGTTTTGTCGTACGCTCGGAAAAATTATATTTCCCGAGTGTAACACTCGGGAAACTGTTTTTATCCCGACTAATCTGTCCCAAGTGCTTTTTCCCGAGTGTTTGGCCCCATTTCCCGAGTGTTTTTGGCACTCGGGAAACATCCTGTTTCTGGTAGTGATAGGTTTGGCTTCTCAGCTCTCATTGCAAATCTACAGTATTGCTATGAAAATTGGTGTGAAATGTGTTACAGTGTATGCATTCAGTATTGACAATTTCAAAAGAGACAGAAGTGAAGTCCAAACCTAGATGGATTTAATGGAGGAGAAAATCAATGAACTGTTAGAAAACAACAGTGTTATCAACAAATTCGGGTGTAAGATCAACTTCTGGGGAAACTTGGACTTGTTAAGTGAACCAGTGAGGTTAGAAGCCATGCTTATCGTGATCGGTGACACCATCGGGGATCCTCTTAAGGACACCTCAGGCCCCTCCCTTAACATCCTCATCAAGCTCATGGCCATTGAGTCCGTCGGGTTTGCCCCCTTCTTTGCAACGAATGTGCTCTACAGCCACGCTTGTTCCAATATGTTGTTCATTAGTGTGTAACATTAAGTAACTTAAAAGATTTTCGTAGTTCATCGGGTATGTAAGTTATTTATGTATTGAAGTAAACTATGGAAAAATATTGTTTGTTGCCATTTATATCCATAATTGTCGCACGAAGATCTTGTTCTATCATGTTGCACTAATATGATACTCGTAGATATATGTATCACCATCTTTTAATTGCTTGTTTCATTTTATGTGTTAAAAGAGAAAATTATTTTCTATAAGATTTCAGGTTCTGTTGCAACCTGCAGCAAGGAAATATTTTTAACTCTACTGCAAGACATGAAAGTTTTAACTTATGAATGACAATAGGAAGAATGGTAAGCTGCAACAACATATTCTATGCAAAAATTGATTTTTTGTTGCAACGTACGGGCACGTATCTATAACAGTAAAGATACGTCTTAGTACTACAATACTTCTAGGGGGTGTTGGCCACGTGGCACTTGCCGGGTGCGTTGTCTGGGTCTGGACTTGACTCGGGTCCGGGTCTGGCTGGCTCTCGTCCCGTCCGCGCAACAGCTCCACCTTACTTGGTGTGTAAAAGCCATTTGATTCCTTCCTCGTAACGACAATCAACAAAACTGACACGATTTACTCCTGCATAAAATTACCACCGGTGATTATTACCGCGTAATAATGCTAGGTAGAGTAGTAATTAGTGGGGCTACTGAAGCGCGCGCAGCTAGATTAATTACCGATTTTTTATTTAGCGGTGAAAGTGTTTACTACTAGCTGTAGTTACATTCGGCGATTGGTGAAGGTGAGTGATGACGTACAGTATCAACGTCCATGTTTACCAGCTACTTTTGTTAATTAATAACATGGGATTAGTGATAATGGTTTTATACATCGAAATTGGTTGTGGTGGTTACACTAATATCAAGTTTGTAACACGCCTCAGTTCCTCGTTTCTGGAGGCATTTACCCCGTCAAGGACTAGCGCGTAGACGAGTAACCAAACAAACCAGATGCACATACGCGTTGAATTGCCAAGGACGAGACTGCTTGAAATAACAAAAGCAATAACACGAAGCAACCAACACGATTCAACACAAACCAAGAGAGGTAATCTATGATTGAATCGCACACGCATTGAATGGCAAACGCTACTCTAAATAAGAAAAGCAACCGGAACACGATTTCGCAAAAAAGAGAGCTCGCGTCTATAGCAAGGCTGTCAAATCCATGCACATGCATGGACTAAAGCTCAACGAATAGCCGAAAGGAGCAACGCGTGGGGGCTACGCTACAAGCTAGTTTTTGGGTCATTTTGCCTCTTTTTAGAATAAAATAGCAAATGAGGCTTGCCTCTCACGTTCGAAATAAGAAAATTGGGACCGCGGTAGACTAGAGAGATGGCATATGTCCCCTACTGCAACCCTCATCCGCAGAAGCCACCTTCCGCACTCCCATTACGAGGTAGGATGGCATGCGCACGTTCCCACTCGTGTAAGCATGTTCCTGCTGTGAACTGGGAACACGGTAGGTGGCCTGCCACGGTCTAGGAGTGCGGAAGGTGGCTTCCGCGAACGGGGAGCGCAACGGGTGGCCTGCCGCGGACTGGGAGTATGGAAGGTGGCTTCTGTGGACAAAGAGCGTGGTAGGTGGCTGCCATAGTACTATTTTTATAATTTCGTGTGAATAAAGACTATTTTTACTATTACAGATAAAAAAGCGTGTCCAATTCAGCCAAAACTTCGCTACAAACTAGCCATCCTTTCAAACACAAACGCACGACAGAAGCAGATGTAGATTCCATCTACGAGTCACTAGAAGGGGGAGCTGTAGCGGATACTCTAGGCCGTCAATTCCTTGATCACATGGCTCGAAGAGGCCCTGATTGCAGAGCAGTAGCTACGGTGCAGTTGCGTTGCATCTCTGTAGTCTGTAGAGCCAGTTGGTTTGCACTTCTTCTTACATGAAAGTCACCCATGACTGAAGGCAGGACCCACAACTCTGTTTGCATGCATGCTTTCAATTGTGCGTTAGCCATTTAGCCCCCTTCGTCATAACTATGTTAAATTGTTTTTAATTTATAAAAAATCAAATTAAAATTTAACAATTTAGGAAAAATCAAATGGTGATTTTTATTTTAAAAATTTCAAAAGATCCGAAAATTGGGATGATACACGTGGCACAGATGGGTCAGGCGACGGTTTGTCGTATTTTACTCGTACAAGGGGTGGCGGGGTGTGTGCTTGGGAAGCGATTGCCCCGCAAACTCCAATCTTTAGTAGTTATCTAAATTCGTTCTATAAATCTTACTTGATCCTTTCCAAGATGAACAATAATGAAGGTTGCCCTAATTTTCGTGACCAATTCACTTGATCAACATATGGAAGTGAAACAATGTCGCGTGTTGCATATAAGAAACCTGCAAAAGCAAAATTCTTTTATTTTGTGGCCAGGTTACCTCTTCTGCTTTGAATTTGTTTGATGAACTTTGCTTCTTTCCCCTCCTAATTTAGTTACATGTATTATGTATAGTAAGAGCAAGTAGTGCACATTTGGTGGTGCTATCCAAGCTGGAAAGGGGTGTGTTAGAAGCTGCATACCGAACAAGCGACCCAAGCGCTTCATCGCTAACGAGCCTGGAACCCAATTATGTTTCCTAATGAAAACATTCTCTCCTGGGCCAATCCTTTTAATCAGCCCCTGTTCCAGTATTTTTCTTCCAGCTAGGATTGCACACCATACATGTTGCCGAGGCCGTGCGAGGGCGACCCGCTTCCATGAATTCACTGTTGGAAAAGTATCTTCCTTTCAGGACCTTCCTTTCACAGTTGGAAAAGTATCTCATTCAAAACGGAGGAAATGGGATTCGAAAATAGTAACATACCTGACAATTCTATAATTCTTCGTCCTTTTTCTTGAGATAACGCGGAAAAGTCTCTTTTTGCTATAGCGTATGATTTGATAGTTGCCAACACGGAATAGACACTCGCACTTGAGAACTTTCTTTTAGGAGCAATTCTAATGTTAGTCAGATTGACTTCTTTGACAGATACTCCCATCAGCGCTAATGAATAGTATTGGCTTTCTTAATTCTTATAACTCAAATAGCAATGATCGTCGATCATCAACAATCCACATCTCGATCGTGTTGGCGCCCGCACGCCGACTCGATGCACCGACATCGTCACTCAACAGCCAGACGGTATCCCGACACGATCGGTACGGATCTGCCTCGATACGATCGGGAAGTATCGGTTTCCTTTTTAATTAAAAAAAAAGAAATGTAATACCGATACACCCCGATACATCGATACGGCCTCAAAAGAAGCCCAACCCAGCCCAAGCCCATGAAAATGCATTGACTAACCTCTCCCCGCCGCCAGAGGGCACCCAGATGCGCCTCCTCCGCTCCCGCGCAATCGAGAGGAGGGCGAGTGAGCCGTCGGGCGACCGGTGACGCGCGAAGCGGCGCTCCCTCCTCCGCTGCTTAAGCGGCGGCGACCTTCTCCTCCGCAGACGACCGGCGACGGGACAACCAGCGAGGCGGCGGCGACCGGCGGCTCTCCCTCCTCCGCGCGACAACAGGTGCGTTCTCCTCTCTAGCTCTCTCTCTCAGAACTCAGATCTGATGAGCAGTGGGCAGTGGAAAGAGTTGGAAATGGCCGGTGGTGGTGAGTGGTGACTTGTTAGCTAACTTGTTAGTACTTAGTGGATTGGGGGGAGATTAGGCCGGTGAGTGGATTGGGTGTTGAATCTGTTGATGCAGTTGTTTTGATAGCAAGATACAATAACTGGCCAGTGGCCAACTAATCTGTATTATACATTTTTACTTATTTTCTTTAGGTCTTTTTTGTGCAATATGGCAAGTGGAAGCGCTGAAGGAAGTATTTCAACCCCTCCTGTGAACCAGATTGTAGATGCCTCCAAACCTCTTTGGAGGCATGTCATTCAATTGGAAAGAACTGGTGGTACTGGAGGAAATGCGAAATCCAAATGTCGCTATTGTGATGCTATCATCCATGGGAGCTACTATAGAGTTAAAGCACATTTGTTGAAGATTTCAAACTGTGGTGTCAAGGTTTGTCCAAAAGTGACAGTGCCGATACTACAACAACTCCGTGATGAAGTTGCTGCAGCAGAGGCAGCAACATCAAGTGCTACAAGAAGAGTTCCCTTGCCAGGGGAGAATACCTCAAGCAACGAAGTAGGCAGTGTCAGCCAAATAGGAGTTGTTGCAAATGCAAAGAAAAGAAATGGGCAACTATCAATTGACAAGAGTTTTAATCTTGAGCTTCGAAGCACCATGGATGCTCTTGTTGCGAGAGCATTTTATACTGCGGGCTTGCCATTTAATCTTGCAAGAAACCCATATTGGCGAGAAATGATTATGTATGCTTGCAACAATCCCCTCAATGGATATGTCCCTCCTGCATACAATAGGATGAGGACAACTCTTCTTCAACAAGAGAGGACACATGTTGAAGGCATGTTGGTACCAATTAAGACAACATGGAGCACCAAGGGAGTTAGCATTGCTTCTGATGGGTGGTCTGATGCACGGCGGCGACCATTAATAAATTTTCTAGCTGTAACAGAGGGTGGACCTATGTTCTTGCGAGCTGTTAACACAGAAAGTGAGGTGAAGAATAAGGAATACATAGCAGAGAAGATGGTTGCTGTGATTGAAGAAGTCGGTGCGAAGAATGTTGTTCAAGTGATTACCGATAATGCTCTAGTTTGCAAAGTTGCAGGTATGATCATTGAACAAAAGTATAATCACATTTTCTGGACTCCATGTGTTGTGCACACATTAAACTTAGCATTGAAGAATATATGTGCTGGAAAAAGTCCTGATGGTACCATTCATGAAGAATTTCAATGGATTATGGATGTTGCAGGGGATGCTACCATAATAAAAAATTTCATCATGAATCACAGCCTAAGGTTGGCTATGTTTAATGAGTTTAGTAAATTAAAATTGCTTGCTATTGCTGAAACAAGGTTTGCATCTATTATTATCATGTTGAAGAGGTTTTATTTCATCCGATCAGCTCTTAAGCAAATGGTCATTTGTGACATGTGGGACACTTACAAAGATGATAGTGTGGGCACGACACAGTTTGTGAAAGAAAAGATTCTTAATGACGTGTGGTGGGGTAATGTGAAGCATCTTATTGAGTTCACGGAGCCCATTTATTCAATGCTACGTGAAGTTGACACTGACAAGTCATGCCTACATTTGGTCTATGAGATGTGGGATAGCATGATAGAGAAGGTTAAAGATGCCATTTATAAATGGGAAGGAAAAGAACCCCATGAGGATTGTTTTTTCTACTCTGTTATTCACAGCATTTTAGTGGATCGATGGGGCAAAAGTGTAACATCCTGATTTTCTAAATCCTTTTTAAAATTGTAAAACAAATTAAAACTATTTTGTTTTGATGAGAATTTAAAGTTTGGTTCCGTTGGAGAGGTTTGAGTTGTTGATATTTCCTTTCTGGTATGATCGGCAGATCCTCCTTTAATCTACCTCTTGTGGTTATGTAAGGTTTAGACCTTCTCTGCGGCCTAGACCTCCCTAGTGGATCTTGAGGTTAGACCTCCCTTGGGGCCCAGACCTTTTCTTACTTGGGCATGTTTTTATGTCCAGGCCTTTTCTCTTTGAGTTCGATCACTTTGGATACCTTTGTTGGTTTGAATCTCTTTGGTTCAGACCTACTTACTGTCCAGACTTCCCCGTGCATTATTTTTCTCTCGAACCTCACCTTCACGTTGATCTTGGCTGTTGGACCTCCTCTGAGATCCAACCGCTGGACCTCAACGTGCCCTTAATCCCAACCACGGACCTTTTTGTAGTTCTCTCGACCTCCTGCCCAAGATCTCTATGGCCTTTAGACCGACTCCGACCTTCTCGCAGATTCTCCTTGATGAGGTCCCGTTGTCGAACCTCTCACCACGTGGACCTCCTCCATGTGTATTTGGACCTCCCCATGTTCGGACCTCCTTTGTGTATATCCGGACCTCTAAGCCTCCAGACCTCCTCTTAGTAAATCTGGACCGTTCAGACCTCCCCTTGGAGATCTTAACCATCCAGACCTCCCTTCTTGGGCAGATCCGATCCTTAGGACCTCCCCTTGGAAATCCTAACCGTTCAGACCTCCCGCTTGATTTGATCCTACCGCCTGCACCTCCCCGGATCTTAGCACCTCCTAAGCCTCTCTGACCTCCTCGAGGACCTCTCTCTGGGGCAAGACCTCCTCTTGACCCGACTGCTTTAAATTGACCGCCCCACTTGCCGACTTGATCATTCTCTTTCCTTTGCCACGTTAGCATCTTGAACATTTAATGCATGTCATATCGCATTAAATGCATCCATATACGTGGTGTTTACTCTGAACATGGTCATTAAGTTGTACCCTGTCATCCTTCCTTGTTCCTTTCCGTAACAACATACATTGTCCTTTCCTCCTACCTTCGCCAAGGTGGTGGTGACACCTGCCCTGTCACTCACCTATCTTTGACCCATTTCTGTACTTATCCTTGACACGTATACTTCTAGTTTTCTTCACCACTTTGACTACAATTAGTCCAGAAAACCCTACTACATCACCGTTCTTCACGCTCATCATCTTGGCTCTCGCTCAGTGACTTCCAGGGAAGACCTTGCTGCCCCACGACCTTCCCTTTCCCCATTGTTTCCTTCTTGTCCCTGGTAAGTCCCTTGGTGATCTGCTCTACTCTTATTCTTGCCGCCACATTAAGCTGGTTGTGTCTTTCTCAGGACCTCCTCTTGTGGGCTTCTTTTGGATTTCTATGGCCTTTATATGAGGAGCTCTTCCCTGGGTTTTGCGCTAGGACCATCTCTCAGGACTTTCCTGTTCTGTGGCTTAAATCACTCTTTTGAGGTCTTTTGCCAAAGACCACCTCCATCTGGTAAGTTTGGACCTCTTCCAAAAGAACCTATTCTAAAATATAGATCTATCTTGTTAGTTGAGTTTTGGGTTCCCTCTGGGGTTCGCTTGGTTTCCTGCTGATCTCAGTTGGTTCTTTATTTGAGCTTTGTTTGAACTTGCTCTTTTACCCGTAGATTGCGTAAGACTCCAAGGAGTCTCGAGGTATCAAGAGGAAGACTCTCAGGATAGTGAGCAAGGCAAGTTACACTTTTGATCATATTGCACCCAATACTTCAAATTATTTATGTCCTGTTTTAATGTATACTACATGCCTATTTCTACCAAGTTATTTCAATACCGCTTTTAACTTCATAGTTATGCCCACTTCCTTTGTATGGCCATCGTTGATTTTGGATGAACTCGTTGTCACCATTAGGTCAAACTTGGTTAATACAATAGTGTGAGCTAAGACCATTGGAAAAACATATGCTTAGTCATGCTTAGACCAAAATTATTGATTTGGGGAGATCTTTACCATCATGACCAAATACTGTTTTAAATGTTTTCACCATGACATTGGGTTGTCATAGAGGTATGAAAATGTTGCTGGGAAAGCAAAGAAAAGGAAAATGGAATTGGACTAGGGCGAATTGGTCTGCTTGGATGGTGCATGTGTATGCACGGGACCATGCCATTTCTATGGCCGGTGCCCAGGGTTTGTGAGAGTCGCCCTAGTCATGTGAGGACCGGTCTTTGAGCGACCAATGCCATGCCTATAATGGGCTATGCCACAATCGTGCAACCACATGTCTCCAGAATGGGGCGTGGGACCTGGCTGAATAATTTGCAAAGTTCTATCACAAGTTGTTCCATGGAAGGTGTGGGAGGTCTTTTATGGCCAATGGTCTTTTATTACCTACTGTTCCCACTGGTGCAAGAGGGGGCTTTCCGCCGGGTTTCTATCCATAGGAAAGTGAAACCTTAGCAAGGAGGAGCTGTGGTGGAACAATGCATTGTAAAGGCCTTGTCATGAACTCTAAACCTCTTACCTTTGGTAATGAGAGGTGGCATTGACGAATGCCGGATAAACTAGAGAAATCATGTCATGTGGGTAAAGTGCACAACCTCTGCAGAGTTAAATCTATTCGAATAGCCGTGTCCGCGGTCATGGACGTGCTGACAAAGGCTACTCAGAGTTAGATGTTGGTTTTGGGTTTTTTCAGAAATGTTTATCAAATCTGTTTTGGGATTTCTATCCCATGGGTTGTGGGCAGGGAGCCTTGTGACAGGAGGGTATCCTTCACCAACTTGTTGATGAATGTTATCCAACTGAAAATCAAGTTTAGAAAAATGAATTTTATCTATTAAATACCTGCCTTGGAACTTAGTATTGGTATTTGAAAGAAATTTGGCTTTGTGAAAATCAACCATATTATGCCATCCATTGATTATCCATATATGCATGTCATCTTGCTAATCCACGGGTGTAACTTGCGAGTACGGTTGTTGTGCTCACTCTTGCTCAATACAATTTTTGCCAGGAGAGGATCTTGGCAGTGATGAAGACCAAAGCGATTAGGTTGTGCCTTCCAGTCAGTTGCCTGTGGCGTGCTGATGGACCTTTTGTTCTTTTGTGCTTTTGTACATATGCTTGGCCCAAGGCCACCTTGTAAACAACTCTGTTGATATTTTGCTATAATAAATATGCATTCTGGATGTCACCACCTTTGTATTATTGCTGTGAAGGGCTAGCCATGATCCTTGGGACTAGCTCAGTTTGCACAGGGAATCGTGGAGCAAGCCCAGTCCTCCACGTCCACCCAATGGAATGAACAGGTGTGGTTTTGGGGTGATCTCAGTCCTCCACGACCTCCTCTGGAGGGTTGCGGGTGGACTTGGGATGCCCTCAGACCTCCACGTTTTCCCTTGGTCTGGCCGTGGTAGGTCTTCGGGGTGCTCCCTGGTTCCAAGACCCTCTCGGGTTTTGTTCTCCTGGACTTCCAGGAGGTCCTGAGAGACCTCCTAGGAGGTCTTGGTGGACAAACCAAGGGATCCTTTTTGGGACCTCCTGGGAGGTCCTGATGGACTTCCCTAGAGACCCAGGAGGACCTCTTGGCGGCCCTAGAGTTGGGTCGTTACAAAAGTGGTATCAGAGCCTCCTGACTGTAAGTAGCAACCTAGTAGAATGGTTATAGAGTTTCAAAACTATTTTATACAATAAAAAGAAGAATAAAATGTTCCCTCTTATCTGGGTCATCTTGTCGTTCTTACCTTCCTTCTGGTGCTCTTCCTTACTTAATCTAACCTTACCTTGTTCCTTCCTACGTACCCATTTATGATATTAACTGGAATTTCTTACCTTTGCAAGTTCTTTAGTAGCTTCTTAGTTAGGCCTGGTGTTTAAAACCTTCCTTAAAGCGGTGAGTAACGATTAGAACGATATTTAGCTGATTTAGCTTTTGAAAAGCTTCTTGCTGTTGTTTTCTTTGCTGAGTGGTTTGTTCTGGCTAGTTTTCCCTTAGTCTTTTTCTTCTCTTTTCTCAGCCCTGGAGCTTAGACGTTATGGCCACCTCTAGAAATGGCAGTGGCAGCTCAAGCAATCACAACCGTCAAGCTGAAGAAGAGACCGAGAACCTAGCCTGGTGGAGCAATCAGAACAGAGGTGTCGTGGGTGAGCAAGGGCAACCGACTTCACAGCCACCCCCACCTCCAGCTGAAGGTCCTAGTTGGACTCAACTGATGGCCAATCAAACTCAGTTAATAAACCTGCTTTCACAATCCATTGCCAACACCTAGTCTTTGCAAGCTACAGCAGCAGCCCAACCTCAAGCTCAAGCTCTACCTCCTCCAAGGTCTAGTATTGCAGAATTTATGAGGTTGCGCCCTCCAACATTTTCAAGCAGCAATGAGCCAATGGAAGCTGATGACTGGTTAAGGGCAGTGAGCCGAAAATTAGACATGGTGCAGTGTACAGACCATGAAAGAGTTCTCTTTGCTTCTCACCAGCTCAGTGGGCCAGCTTCTGAGTGGTGGGATAACTTTAGCCAATCTCATGTTGATGCTCAGGCCATCACATGGGATGAGTTTAAGCGAGCCTTTCATCGTGCCCATATCCCACCAGGCATGATGTCTTTAAAAAGGACGGAATTCCGTACCTTAAAGCAAGGCAGCCGCACTGTTAATGAATATATGTGTAAGTTTAATCAGTTGGCAAGATATGCTCCAGGAGATGTTGCCTCGGATGAAAGTAAGCAAGAATACTTTCTGGAGGGGCTTAATGATGAAATTTCAGTCCACCTTATTTCCCAGGAGCATTCAGACTTCCAGCAACTTGTAAGTAAGGCCACTCGGCAGGAGAGTAAACTTCAACAGATGGAAAGCCGAAAAAGGAAGAAAGCTACGCAGAGGTTTAACTCCGGGGGATTTCCTAAGTCTAGGACCTCCCAGTCCCAGACCTCTCAGCGCAAGACCTCAAGGACCTCCTCCTCAAGGGCATCTGGCACAGAGCAGCGCTTAAGCAAGGCGAGTTTCCATAAGACCTCCTCTGGAGGCCAACCCCAGAAGAAGCCCTCCACAACCTCCTCACCCGGTGTGACTTGTTTCTTTTGTAAGGAGGTGGGGCATTATGTCAACAAATGCCCAAAGAAGCAACAAATCTCCGCTCAAGCCCGATCTGATCAAGGAGTGTCAGCCCAAGGCAGTGCCTCAAGTGTGAAGCCAGCTGCGAAAGTCGTTAAGGGCCGCGACACACATGTCACGGCTAAGGAGGCGCATGATGCACCTGATGTAGTCCTTGGTACGTTTCCTGTTAATTCTGTACCAGCTTCAGTTTTATTTGACTCGGGAGCTTCCCATTCTTTTGTTTCAAGCAAGTTTGTGGGAAAGTGTGGGTTATCTATAGTCCCTTTGGTTAACCCTATACTAATTCATGTCCCGGGCATAGATATGAGGACTAATACCCTCTGCCCAAACCTTACCTTAGAGATCTCTGGAGCTCTATTTCACGCAGACCTGGTAGTCTTGCCAACTCAAGGGTTGGATGTGATCCTTGGAATGAATTGGCTGGCAAAGAATAAAGGGCAGATCGACTATGCTACCAAGTCTATAACACTTACTAATGAGCAGGGAATACAAGTGGAATTTAAGCCCAGGACTTCCCTTAGGGCAAGATCTTTTCTAACCAGTATGAAGGAAGTTGTGAAGCTAGAAGATCTCCCAGTGGTCAGAGAATACTTGGATGTGTTCCCTGAGGAACTACCTGGTATGCCACCAGATAGGGACGTATCATTTCTAATTGACTTAGTCCCTGGGACTGCACCCATATCAAAAAGACCTTACAGGATGCCTGTAAATGAATTGGTAGAGTTAAAGAGGCAAATCCAAGAACTGAAGGACAAAGGATTTATTAGACCAAGCTCTTCACCATGGGGAGCACCTATGCTATTTGTCAAAAAGAAAGACAATAGCCTGAGGATGTGTGTAGATTATAGATCACTCAATGAGGTCACCATTAAGAACAAATATCCATTGCCAAGGATAGATGACCTCTTTGACCAACTAAAGGGGGCAAGTGTGTTCTCTAAAATAGACCTAAGGTCTGGTTATCATCAACTAAAAATTAGACCCGAGGACATCCCCAAAACTGCTTTTACCACAAGGTATGGACTATACGAGTTCACTGTGATGTCTTTTGGACTGACAAATGCCCCGGCCTATTTTATGAGCATGATGAACAAAGTATTCATGGACTTCCTGGACAAGTTTGTGGTGGTGTTTATTGATGATATCCTTATCTATTCTAAAAATGAAAAAGAACATGAAGACCACCTTAGAATTGTGTTGAGAAGACTTAGAGAGCAGCAGCTCTATGCTAAGTTTAGCAAATGTGAGTTTTGGCTAAGTCAAGTAGCCTTCCTTGGTCATATTATTTCAGCCAAGGGAGTAGCTGTAGACCCTTCAAAGGTGGAAGCTGTGCTAGAATGGAGATCACCCAAGACAGTGACTGAAGTAAGAAGTTTTCTTGGTCTAGCTGGCTATTACAGAAGATTTATTGAAGGATTCTCTAGGATTGCTAGACCTCTTACTCAACTTTTGAAAAAGGAAAAGAGATTTGAATGGACTGAAACCTACGAACAGAGTTTTTAGAGACTAAAGGAAAGGCTTGTCACAGCTCCTGTCTTGATCCTACCAGACATCCATAAAGATTTTGAAGTGTTTTGTGATGCTTCTCATCAAGGTATTGGCTGTGTACTAATGCAAGAAGGAAAAGTAGTAGCATATGCAGCTAGACAGTTGAGACCTCATGAAGAGAACTACCCAACACATGATCTAGAATTGGCGGCCATTGTGCATGCTTTGAAAATTTGGCGACACTACCTTATTGGCAACCGCTGTGAAATATACACAGACCATAAAAGTTTGAAATATATCTTTACACAACCAGAACTTAATTTGAGACAAAGGAGATGGTTAGAACTAATTAAAGACTATGATCTTGGAATTCATTATCACCCGGGCAAGGCCAATGTGGTGGCCGATGCTTTAAGCCAAAAGGGTTATTGTAGTACTCTATTAGTACAGGAACAACAACCAAAACTATATGAAGAGCTACAGTATCTTAACTTAGAGATTGTAGAGCAGCGATGTATATACACCTTGGAGGTGCATCCAACCATTCTGGACCAAATCAAAGAGCATTAGGGAGAAGACGAAGATATCCAAGAAATCAAGAAAAATATGAGAAGGGGAAAAGCCCCAGATTTCTCTAAGGATGAGCAGGGAGTGGTGTGGTTTGGTAGCCGAATCTGTGTGCCAAAGGACCAAGAGATCAAGCAGCTCCTTATGATGGAAGCCCATGGATCACCTTACTCTATCCATCTGGGCAGCACCAAAATGTACCAAGACCTTAAAGAAAGATATTGGTGGACTAGTATGAAGCAAGATGTCGCTAAATACGTAGCCCAATGTGATGTGTGTCAAAGAGTTAAAGCTCTACACCAAAAACCAGCCAGCCTGTTACAACCATTGCCAATTCCCGAGTGGAAATGGGGGCAAGTGGGCATGGACTTCATTACTGGACTGCCTAGGACCCAATCCGGGTATGACTCTATATGGGTGGTAGTTGATCGGTTAACCAAAGTAGCACATTTCATACCAGTCAAGACCACCTATACTAGTAATGCATTGGCAGATCTGTACATGGCAAGAATTGTTTGTTTACATGGAGTGCCCAAAAGAATTGTATCAGACAGAGGGTCCCAATTCACTTCAAGGTTTTGGCAAAGTTTGCATGAAGCCTTAGGTACTAAACTCAATTTTAGTACCGCCTATCACCCTCAAACCGATGGGCAAACAAAGAGAGTGAACCAAATTCTGGAAGACATGCTCAGGGCATGTGCCCTGGATTTTGGGAAAAGTTGGGACAAGAATTTGCCCTATGCCAAATTCTCTTACAATAATAGCTATCAAGCTAGCCTACAGATGTCCCCATTTGAGGCTCTATATGGTAGACCCTATAGAACACCCCTTCTTTGGGATGAAGTTGGAGAGCATCAACTTTATGGGCCAGACCTGATCAAAGATGCAGAAAGCAAGGTGAAATTGATAAAGGAACGATTAAGAGTAGCTTAATCCCGACAAAAGAGCTATGCTGACACCCGGCGTAGAGATCTGTCTTTTGAAGTTGGAGATTTTGTCTACCTCAGAGTAACCCCACTCCGGGGAGTTAGGAGATTTCGGATTAGAGGAAAGCTAGCGCCAAGATTTGTAGGACCATACAGGATCTTAGCAAGGCAAGGTGAAGTAGCTTATCAACTGGAACTTCCAGAGTCCTTGTCGGCAGTGCACAACATTTTTTATGTATCACAATTAAGGAAGTGCCTTCGATTTCCTGAAGACCACACCTTAGTAGAGGACATAGACTTACAGGAAGACCTCACATATGTGGAGCAACCAATTAAAATCCTGGATGTTGCAGAGCGAGTTACCAGGAGCAGAATTATCAGGTCATACAAGGTACAATGGAGTCATCATCCAGAAAGTGAAGCTACATGGGAAAAAGAAGAAGACCTCAAGACTAATTACCCCTACCTCTTTGCTGATTCTGTTTGAATCTCGGGGTCGACATTCTTTTAAGGGCGGTAGGTTTGTAACATCCTGATTTTCTAAATCCTTTTTAAAATTGTAAAACAAATTAAAACTATTTTGTTTTGATGAGAATTTAAAGTTTGGTTCCGTTGGAGAGGTTTGAGTTGTTGATACTTCCTTTCTAGTATGCTCGGCAGATCCTCCTTTAATCTACCTCTTGTGGTTATGTAAGGTTTAGACCTTCTCTGCGGCCTAGACCTCCCTAGTGGATCTTGAGGTTAGACCTCCCTTGGGGCCCAGACCTTTTCTTACTTGGGCAAGTTTTTATGTCCAGACCTTTTCTCTTTGAGTTCGATCACTTTGGATACCTTTGTTGGTTTGAATCTCCTTGGTTCAGACCTCCTTACTGTCCAGACTTCCCCGTGCATTATTTTTCTCTGGGAACCTCACCTTCACGTTGATCTTGGCTGTTGGACCTCCCTCTCGGAGATCCAACCGCCTGGACCTCAACGTGCCCTTAATCCCAACCACGGGACCTTTTTGTAGTTCTCTGGACCTCCTGTCCAAGATCTCTCTATGGCCTTTTAGACCTGACTCTGGACCTTCTCGCCAGACCTCCCTTGATGAGGTCCTGGTTGTCAAAACCTCTCAGTCACGTGGACCTCCTCCATGTGTATTTGGACCTCCCCATGTTCGGACCTCCTTTGTGTATATCCGGACCTCTTAGCCTCCAGACCTCCTCTTAGTAAATCTGGACCGTTCAGACCTCCCCTTGGAGATCTTAACTGTCCAGACCTCCCTTCTTGGGCAGATCCGATCGTTAGGACCTCCCCTTGGAAATCCTAACCGTTCAGACCTCCCGTCTGGATTTGATCCTACCGCTCTAGACCTCCTTGGATCTTAGCACCTCCTAAGCCTCTCGGACCTCCTCGAGGACCTCTCCTGCGGGGGCAAGACCTCCCCTCTTGACCCGACTGTTTCTAAATTGACCGGCCCCACTTGCCAGACTTGATCATTCTCTTTTCCTTTGCCACGTTAGCATCTTGAACATTTAATGCATGTCATATCGCATTAAATGCATCCATATACGTGGTGTTTACTCTGAACTTGGTCATTAAGTTGTACCCTGTCATCCTTCCTTGTTCCTTTCCGTAACAACATACGTTGTCCTTTCCTCCTACCTTCGCCAAGGTGGTGGTGACACCTGCCCTGTCACTCACCTATCTTTGACCCATTTCTGTACTTATCCTTGACACGTATACTTCTAGTTTGCTTCACCACTTTGACTACAATTAGTCCAGAAAACCCTACTACATCACCGTTCTTCACGCTCATCATCTTGGCTCTCGCTCAGTGACTTCCAGGGAAGACCTTGCTGCCCCCACGACCTTCCCTTTCCCCATTGTTTCCTTCTTGTCCCTGGTAAGTCCCTTGGTGATCTGCTCTACTCTTATTCTTGCCGCCACATTAAGCTGGTTGTGTCTTTCTCAGGACCTCCTCTTGTGGGCTTCTTTTGGATTTCTATGGCCTTTATATGAGGAACTCTTCCCTGGGTTTTGCGCTAGGACCATCTCTCAGGACTTTCCTGTTCTGTGGCTTAAATCACTCTTTTGGGGTCTTTTGCCAAAGACCACCTCCATCTGGTAAGCTTGGACCTCTTCCAAAAGAACCTATTGTAAAATATAGATCTATCTTGTTAGTTGAGTTTTGGGTTCCCTCTGGGGTTCGCTTGGTTTCCTGCTGATCTCAGTTGGTTCTTTATTTTAGCTTTGTTTGAACTTGCTCTTTTACCCGTGTAGATTGCGAAGACTCTAAGGAGTCTGAGTGTACTGAAGAGGAAGACTCTCAGGATAGTGAGCAAGGCAAGTTACACTTTTGATCATATTGCACCCAATACTTTAAATTATTTATGTCCTGTTTTAATGTATACTGCATGCCTATTTCTACCAAGTTATTTCAATACCAGTTTTAACTTCATAGTTATGCCCACTTCCTTTGTATGGCCACTGTTGATTTTGGACTGAACCTGTTGTCACCATTAGGTCAAACTTGGTTAATACAATAGTGTGAGCCAAGACCATTGGAAAAACATATGCTTAGTCATGCTTAGACCAAAATTATTGATTTGGGGAGATCTTTACCATCATGACCAAATGCTGTTTTAAATGTTTTCACCATGACATTGGGTTGTCATGGAGGTATGAAAATGTTGCTGGGAAAGCAAAGAAAAGGAAAATGGAATTGGACTAGGGCGAATTGGTCTGCTTGGATGGTGCATGTGTATGCACGGGACCATGCCATTTCTATGGCCGGTGCCCAGGGTTTGTGAGAGTCGCCCTAGTCATGTGAGGACCGGTCTTTGAGTGACCAATGCCATGCCTATAATGGGCTATGCCACAGTCGTGCAACCACATGTCTCCAGAATGGGGCGTGGGACCTGGCTGAATAATTTGCAAAGTTCTACCACAAGTTGTTCCATAGAAGGTGTGGGAGGTCTTTTATGGCCAATGGTTTTTATTACCTCTGCTCCCATCGGTGCAAGAGGGGCTTTCATGGGGTTTCTATCCATAGGAAAGTGAAACCTTAGCAAGGAGGAGCTGTGGTGGAACAATGCATTGTAAAGGCCTTGTCATGAACTCTAGACCTCTTACCTTTGGTAGTGAGAGGTGGCATTGACGAATGTCGGATAAACTAGAGAAATCATGTCATGTGGGTAAAGTGCACAACCTCTACAGAGTTAAATCTATTCGAATAGCCGTGTCCGCGGTCATGGACGTGCTGGCAAAGGCTACTCGGAGTTAGATGTTGGTTTTGGGTTTTTCAGAAATGTTTATCAAATATGTTTTGGGATTTCTATCACATGGGCTGTGGGCAGGGAGCCTTGTGACAGGAGGGTATCCTTCACCAACTTGTTGATGAATGTTATCCAACTGAAAATCATGTTTAGAAAAATGAATTTTATCTATTAAATACCTGCCTTGGAACTTAGTATTGGTATTTGAAAGAAATTTGGCTTTGTGAAAATCAACCATATTATGCCATCCATTGATTATCCATATATGCATGTCATCTTGCTAATCCACGGGTGTAACTTGCGAGCACGATTGTTGTGCTCACTCTTGCTCAATACAATTTTTGCCAGGAGAGGACCTTGGCAGTGATGAAGACCAAAACGATTAGGTTGTGCCTTCCAGTCAGTTGCCTGTGGCGTGCTGATGGACCTTTTGTTCTTTTGTGCTTTTGTACATATGCTTGGCCCAAGGCCACCTTGTAAACAACTCTGTTGATATTTTGCTATAATAAATATGTGTTCTGGATGTCACCACCTTTGTATTATTGCTGTGAAGAGCTAGCCATGATCCTTGGGACTAGCTCAGTTTGCACAGGGAATCGTGGAGCAAGCCCAGTCCTCCACGTCCACCCAATGGAATGAACGGGTGTGGTTTTGGGGTGATCTCAGTCCTCCACGACCTCCTCTGGAGGGTTGCGGGTGGACTTGGGATGCCCTCAGACCTCCACGTCTTCCCTTGGTCTGGCCGTGGTAGGTCTTCGGGGTGCTCCCTGGTTCCAAGACCCTCTCGGGTTTTGTTCTCCTGGACTTCCAGGACTCCTGGGAGGTCTTGGTGGACAAACCAAGGGATCCTTTTTGGGACCTCCTGGGAGGTCCTGACGGACTTCCCTAGAGACCCAGGAGGACCTCTTGGTAGCCCTAGAGTTGGGTCATTACAAAAAGCAACACCCCACTCCATTGTTTGGCACATTCACTCAATCCAAGGTAAATACTAAATAGTTGTTTCTTTTTTAAAATTGATTATATATTTTTGTTTCTTTCAATCTTTGTCATTCAATCATTTCCTTTGGTAGATATTATACTGAAGCATGGATTCAAGGAGGTCCTAACCGTCAATTCCCCCATGATGATAATGAGATTAACAAAAATGTTTTGAAGTGCCCAAGAAGTTATTTCCTATTCTTGAACAATACGTAAAATTGAAAGCACAGGTTTGCAGATTTCTCTCAATTTGGAGAAGGATTTGATTCATTCGAATCAATTGAGGATAGAGCTCATCTTAAACCAAAGCAATGGTGGAGCACGCATGGAGGTTCAGCCCCAGAGTTGAGAGCGCTGGCTTTGAAATTGCTTGGGCAACCATCATCATCTTCTTGCTGTGAAAGGAATTGGAGTACCTATGGTTTCATTCATAGCATGAAGAGAAACAAGATGACTCCTGAACGTGCGGAAGATTTGGTATTTGTGCACACCAATCTAGGCCTTCTCTCAAGAAAATCAGAAAAATATCATCATGGACCTACAAGGATGTGGGATGTTGGAGCAGATGCCCATGAAAGTTTTACTAGTGGCGTGGGCATCCTTGAGATTGCTAATCTCTCACTTGATGAACCAGAGTTGGAAATGGAATTATGTGAAGATGCAACAAGAGATGATGATGCTGAAACTACTATGGATGAGTCATGAGTGCGATTAATAGATTATGTTTTATTACTTTATGAACATTGTTGAACTATGTTATGGCCTTATGGGGTATGGATCCTTATGGTTTGTGACTGGGTGTGCTTGAATTATGTTATATAATATGAACTATTTATCTATGTTCTATCATTAGTCATGCAGAAGCTAAGTTTTCTATTGTTCATTTCATCTTGATTCTTGACATACATGGTGCCATAAGGACCATAAGTCCATAACTAATGATGTTGCATTTCTATTCCTACAGGATGATACATTGATAAATTTACTTATATGCCAGACATATGGAGTAAATTTACATACATACATAGACAAATTTACATACATTGGTAAACCCTTGACTCAAAGTCTCAAACTTATCAAGTATCTCATTTTATATTTTTTACTATTTTTAATACATACATACATACATACATACATACATACATACATACATACATACACACACACACACACACACACACACACACACACACATCCGTGATCGCCAGATCGGGTTTTTTGAGAAATAGGGTATCGCCGCATGCAGTATCAGCAGTCGGTGCTTCATACTCGACATCATGCATGTGTGTCTACGATGATAGCAAAAGTAGTATTTGGAGTAGTGATCCATCGATCAATATACTAATAGCGACCAAACAAGTATTTCAGATCTTATATCGTGTTATCTTTAATTTGGTCACTATGGCTTAATTTCCAGATAGAGGAAGACGGTAGGCTCTTAATTTGATAATCTGCATGACGCCCAAATTTTCGTGACCAGTTCACTTGATCAACATATGGAAGTGAAACAATGTTGCGTGTTGTATATAAGAAACCTGCAAAAGCAAAATTCAGTTTCTTTTGTGGCCAGGTTATCCACATATAATCTTATCACAACCACAAATACAAATAATCTAATTATCCACATAAGAACCTTCAAATATCTTATGGGAAATATCTTATGGGAATCACTAGGGCTCGTATGTCCGATTAGACGATTCTCATCGTACGCCCCTAATCACAACATTTCTAAATGATCTTGATCCTGATCGGGCCATCACCACGTTTAGCCATGAGTCTGACCGCAGATTAGTCAAGTTAATGGAGCTAGAGATACACATGACTTACATGATCCATGCCATGCCATAGCCATTCCATTCATCCATCTAGGCATAGCTAGCTGCTTTAGTCTGCTCCAGTCCCTTCCTTTAATTGATTGGAGCTAGCTACATTGATAGGACAATTCAAGGCCAGATCTAGCTGATGGCCTAGACGGGAGACGAACACACGAGAATACAATAGATCTCTAGAATGTGAACACAAATATATATATATAAATTACGCCACTGCATGCAACATTCCCCGGACACGGTTGCAACATCTCTTGACAACGGTTGCAACATTCCCGGACAACGGTTGCAACATCCCCGGACAACGGTTGCAACATCTCCGGACAACGGTTGCAATATCCCCGGACAATGGTTGCAACATCACAAATAAAAAAAACTAAGCATCTGGGAAAAAACGCGTTGGAAAAAATTGCAACATCACCGTGAATAGTATGCAACATTTTTTTTACAGATGCAATACTTGCAACATTCCCAGACAACGGTTGCAATATCCTAGGACAATGGTATTCTAGGACAAATTTGTGTTCCATTTAAGAATTTCCATTTCTTCAACTCTGAGATGCAGCGTATGGTGGTGGACAAATTCGTCAAGTTAATCAGCGCCTGTTGTGCTTGAAAATTTTGACTTAAAAGACAACAAACTTGCACGTAAACGCTAACATTTTTGTTGTATTGGAGAGACGCCATTGCGTTACACTACGGTACTACCATTTCGTTTTTGCTTGCCGGGCGACCCAAACCGCCCACCCGGCCCCACTTGTCGGCCACGAAACCAGTACACGCATAATCACATCAGTTAGATTGGCACCACACCATGGCATCGTTGGGTGCTTGGATCAAATATCAACAGTAGATGCATCGTCCAAAAACAAACATTTGTATTGGACGTCAGTCAGGTAGGATTATCCATATCTTACACAAGTGTGCATATATTTACCAATAAAAGATCTTAAACTCAATAAAGCTATATGACAGACTTACCACCATTACCAAACCTTTCTTTTATAATAGTAAAGATACAGTTTAGTATAGTAGTACTAGGGGTGTTGGCCACGTGGCGCTTGCCGGGTGCGTGGTTTGGGTCTGGACTTGACTGTCCTGGTCTGGCTGGCTCACGTCCTGTCTGCGCAACAGCTGGACCTTGCTTTTGTAAAAAAGCCATTTGGTTCCTTCCCCTCTCGTAACGGTAGTCAACAAAACTGACACGATTTACTTCTGCATAAAATTACCACCGGTTATTATTACCGCGTAATAATGCTAGGTAGAGTAGTAATTAGTGGAGCTACTAAAGCGCGCGTGGTTAGGTTAACTACCGATATTTTATTTAGCGGTGAAAGTGTTTACAACTAGCAGTTACATTCGGCGATTGGTGAAGATGAGTGGTCACGTACAGTATCAACGCCCATGTTTACCAGCTGCTTTTGTTAATTAACATGGGATTAGTGATAATGGTTTTACACATCGAAATTGGTTGTGGTGGTTACACTAATTTCAAGTTACCATGCGCTTGTAAGTTTGTAACACGCCTTAGTTCCTTGTTTCTGGGGACATTTACCCCGTTAAGGACTAGCGCGTAGACGAGTAACCAAACAAACCAGATGCACATACGCGTTGAATTGCCAAGGACGAGACTGCTAGAAATAACAAAAGCAATAACACGAAGCAGCCAACACGATTCAACACAAACCAAGAGAGGTCATCTATGATTGAATCACACACGCATTGAATGCCTGTGGATGAGCACACAGACCACCCAAACGCTACTGTAAATAAGGAAAGCAACCGGAGCACGATTTCACAGAAAAAGAGAGCTCGTCTCTAGCAAGGCTGTCAAATCCATGCACATCCGCGGACTAAAGTTGAATAAGTTAGCCGAAAGGAGCAATGCGCGAAGGGCTTAGCTCAGACGAAGGAGAACGGACTTTCGGAAGTTTGAAAACACAAAAAATGATACAATGGCATCAGATGGATAAGAAAGGGCTCAGGGTGATCGGAAGGAGTTCTGACTACAGGAGGGGCATAGGGCCGGCGGTAGCGGCGCACACGGCGGCAGAACACCACGAGGCGGTCGACGGTGAGCTGGTGAGCGGCGACGAGATGGCTAGTGGCGGGGACACCAGTGGAGAGAGGGAGGTGAGGCGAACTCAAAGCATGGCAAAACAAGGGTGAGAGGGAGGGAGAGTCGAGGGAAAAGCAAGAGGGGGACGAGGGGGGAGGGGTCCTAGGGCACTATTTAACGAGGAAGGAGGAGTAGCGAAGAAGCTTCGCGGCATGGACGGAGCTCCGGATGGCACGAGCTTGGAGCAGGCGAGGGAGGGGATGGGGGCAGGTGGGGAGGAGACAAGTGGGAGGAAAACAAGCGTGGCGGAGGTGACAGCATTTAATGCGCATGTTGTCGTGGGAAAAAGGGGCGAGATTCGCACTCGGGCGACGACTTTTGTGGCGGTGTGTGAGCCACAGACGCAGGCGGCATGGGTGAGCAACGGGAGGGAGGCGAAGGTGAGCAGGGGGAGGCTGACAGACGGGTCTGGTCGAAACCGAGAGGGCGGTCTAAACCGAGAGGGTGGTCCAAACCGAGAGGGGGAACGGGCCGATGGGAAGTCAACCCAAATAGAGAAATGGGATTTTTAAAGATTTTTCGATTACAGAAATTTAGAAAAAGGAGAAGAAGGATTTTGCAAAAGATTCAATTTGCAAAAATTGAATTCGGGATTTGGCAAAGAATTTGGATTGAGTTGGGGAAAATTCAAATTGCAAGATTTGAATTTGGAAATTTGACGACGAGCTTCAAATTTGAGAAAAGGAAAGGAAAAAGGGTTTCAAATTTCAAGGATAAAATGAAATAAAATTCTAGGATTTACATTTCAGGAAAAATTCAAATAGGAATTTGAATTTTGCAAATCGGTTGAGGCTTGAATTTCAAATGAATTCAAAAGGAAAAATGAATTCCGAAATGGCCGCAAGGAATTGGATTTTGGATCAAAGATCTGAATTGAGAATTGGAACTTGAAATTGAGTCTCAGACTCGGATTTTAAATAATAGCAGAAATTCCAAAAAGAAACCAACACTTTTAAAATAATTAATTTAAATTTTTCAACAAAGAAAAGAAATTTTGGGAAAAACAGAAAGGAAATAAATCAAATTGAACTCCAAGAAAATCCAGGAAACCCAAATAAACTAAATTTTAAATTAATTGAAGTTTGATTTATTCACGTTAAATTGTTTTTAATTTATAAAAATTCGAATTAATTTTAACTATTTAGGAAAAATTAAATGGTTATTTTTATTTTGGAAATTTCAAAAAGGCCCGAAAATTGGGATGTTACACGTGGCGCAGATGAGTCAGGGGGTGGTTTGTCGTATTTTACTCGTACGAGGGGTGGTAGGGTGTGTCTTGGGGGGATTGCCCCAGGGTACACTCCAATATTTAGTAGTTACTTAAATCTGTTCTGTAAATCTTACTTATCCTTCCCAAGATGAACAATAATGAGGGTTGCCCTAATTTTCGTGACCAATTCACTTGATCAACATATGGAAGTGAAACAATGTTGCGTGTTGTATATAAGAAATCTGCAAAAGCAAAATTCTTTTCTTTCGTGGCCAGTTACCTCTTCGCTTTGAATTTGTTTGATGAACTTTGCTTCTTTCCCCTCCGAATTTAGTTACATGTATTATGTATAGTAAGAGCAAGTAGTGCACATTTGGTCGTGTACATGTTGCTGCGTATTTTATTCGCAGCTAGACATAGAGAAACAAAAATACACATTGATTCCGTGTTGCTGCAATGCTGCTTGTCGACTTGTAGTATTCATAGCACAGATGATAGATATATTCAGGTCTTCCGTGTTGCTACATGCTTTACCTTCGCTATTCATAGCTAAACATACGCGTATATATGCGCGTGATTGACAAGATGAAGAATACGAGCAGTGTATATAGGCGCGCGATTGACGAGATGAAGAATACGAGCAGTTGAAGGAGCAAAGCTAGCTTTTGCATTTGGTTCTCTCTTCGCTCACTTTGCAATTGGGAATCCATTGATCGATGCCGGCCGACGTCCACAGCAACAAGGTATATATTCTATCTTAATTGAGTAGTCGCTGTTTTCTTGAGGATTGAGGAGTCAGTAGTGTATGTATGTATACTTGCTAGAGTGAATAGTTCTCTTTTAAAAGAAGAAGAATACAGGGAATCATCTTAGATCTATACACACAGTAGTGTAATAGCGAACATTTCTGTCACTTGAGGTAAAATCTATAGCTTTTTTTTTTTTTCTCGTATGCCTGTTCTACTTATATATAGCATTATACTAAAATCTAGCATAAATAAACAACCAAGAGAGTTATTGATGTATAAATTATTCCGCTGTTAAGAATAAGGCGCATATCCCATGGCGATAAATCTTTTAGTTTTTTAATACTTGGGAGACACCAGACAAGGACATAAGTTATATTTCTTCTTGTCTGAAAAGAAGCCCTGTCAGTTTCCACTCCTGCATAATATTTTTTTGGCTAGCATTCTCACCCCAAAAATATATTTTCTATAGAAACATCAGCATGACTCATCACCCAAGCAAAGTACGGCTGCCATAGTGAAATGAGTATAAAATAATTTGAAAATATGTTAAGATTACAAGCAACCAAAAATAAGTCATAAATGAAAATAAACTGAACAGATCAGCCAAACAAAACAAAACGAATTGTTATAACTTTTAGTCAATGTCGAATGTGCAGACCATTCTGATTGACTGTAAAAATGTTTCTTGTACTTCACCTCATCCAGCTTTGGACCTTTACTTTTCTTATTTACAACATGTTTCCGAGTTGTTGGTCACCAATGGTTAAACTTTTGACAACCGCATTCTAACATAAATGGTTATGATGATACGGCCGTCCAATAACCACAGAAGTTTAGAGGGGACAAAATAATCAGAAGAACACCACATCCCTACAACTATGGGTAACAAACTTGACTTGAACTGAAATCCATTAAGCCAATAAGGTAGTCTTGCAGCAGCAAAGGAAGAGGTATACAAGAAAGAAAATTAGCTCCCTCTATAAGCCCTTCAGTTATCACCAAAGTATCCAGTACATCAGACCCACCATTTGTGAATGATCTTTATTACCACATTACCGTGTATTTTTCCTCATAATATCGAGTGTTCCCCTCTGACTTGCAGTGCATGAAAAGTTAAGAACACTCTGACAGGAGAAAATGCATAGGAAGATAAGGATAACATACATCATGACTAGCATCGTAGCTTGATTGGAACAGAAGGTCTTTTTTTTTTGGCAAATTTGGTTGTCTCTAACATGCAACTTTGATCATTAAGTTTTGTTGCTACATATTAGGAAAATTATAATATTCTGATTTTTTATGATGAATATGGCTATGCTATTTTCTCAGTAGTTACAAATATATCAGTGGATAAAGTTCAAAATTTCTGACCAGCACGCATGAACAATCTTTTTAGACTGGAGGGAGTAACTCCTCACTGGTCACTGCTAATGTTCAGCATGCCTGTGAGTGACATTATATAGTGGAAGATATTGTCATCATTGCAACTCAAATTTTATGTTGTACTAGCCGAGTGGCCGTGGGTTGCAACGGATTTCAAATAAGGCATAATATAAGTTATAAACTTACAAAACGAATATACATAAAGTAATTATCCTACAAATGAAAGTTTCATACATAATTTGCATCCAATCAACAAGCCACATATAATTTTATTACAAACCACAAACACAGATAATCTAATTATCCACAAAAGATCCTTCAAGTATTTTATACATGTGTACACATATTTATCCATAAAAGATTTCACCAACTCAAGAGGTGGTAGATGCCAGACTCACCACCACCACCAAGTCCTTCTTTTATAATAGTAAAGAAAATATAACTAGGAAATATTCATAGCAATGATAGGTATTTGAAGTTACTCTATCAGGAGATAATACCTTGGCTCAAGGAAATTGCCTCACAGGACAATAGCATAATAGCTATTGTAGATCAATCAGATTCTTTGAGCATTCCATATCAGTGGAGTCATGTCCCTTCTAATTGTGTCGGGACCCGAATACGCAAATCCGAACCCTCTGTGTATACTGCACTAGTCCAGGATCACACTAGTGCACACAGTGGCAACATCGATGAACATCATTCCATACAAGCGATTAAAAAGAATAAACGACTAAATTTCATAAGTAAATAAGGGTTTTGACCTTATGGTCGAATTTACACTTATTCAGTCACGCAGGGCTTAGGTAAATAAAGAGGAAAAGCAGCAGCGGACGAAAAAGCAATTTCAGCGGAACCCATCACTTGCCACAAGCAACCGACTGGGAACAAGACATAACGATCAACCTCGTCGAAGAACTCCTACTATCCTTCCTCTAAATGATGATTATAGTAAGAGTGAGCACATCTAGTACTCAGCAAGTTGTACCACAAAATGCAATTTTAGATGGTGGCTTATTCCAAAGAAAATGACTTCTATGGTTATTTTTCGAAAAGCAACAATTTAAATTGAATATGAATAATAGATTAAAAGTGTAATTTAAAACAATAATAATAAATGGTAACAAGAGTTTTCACAAAGTTCACAAAGCTTAATTCAATTCTTTCACACAGCTTCCCTTCCACATTGTTTTATAAAATCCACCCTTCGAGTAAATAACCGAGCATGTCCATGACTAAGGATCCAGCTATTCGAAGAGGTTATTAACACTCTACAAAGGCTGTATAGCTTTATCCACAAGATATAACCAATGCGGCCAACACCAATCATAACAAAACCTTTCAGATACTTTATCTCGACAATTGACCCTCTCGAAGTACATACAGTCGGCACCAAACTTCACTCAGCTTGTTGGTTCGACGCACACCGTTGAACACGTAAACGGCGAACCGTCCATAGATGTGACTCGTCACTAGGAAAAAGTCCACACCTCCACCCATCACAAAGCACTCAACCTACTTCCTAAGTAGTCAATGTCGAGACTCCATAACTTACTAAACTAGGCCTGTCCCATACCAGACTTGTGGTAGTACGATATGGCTCAGTTCAATGACACAAAGTAAATTTATTAATTGACCAAGACGAGACTGCCAAACTACACTAAGTCACAATGATTCATATTTCCCAAGCACAAAGCCCACCATGTCACACAGACCTTTTCACTCCTCTCAGTCTAAATTTTTTCCCAACCTTTTGATTAACTGCAACACATGCCATCAATAGGTGACAACATACAACACACAACTTTTCACAAAGATGTTCCATAATCACTTAGTCAAGAATAAGTTCACTATTTCAAAATGATTCAATGACCCGTTGCAAAGCTAAGCATACTAATCGTGTCTAACCAACCCACGTTGGTGCTATGATAATACCAACTAGTAATTTAACCAAGCTAAGGTGATAAATGATCATGGCAATTCAATTCAATAATCAAGTAGGTTGCATAACTAATCCCAAAATAAGTAAAGCATTTGATAATTGAATTAGCGATGCAATATTTTGACTGAAAGTGGTTTTGTAAAACTAGGTGCAACATGATCAAAGCACAACTTGCCTTGGTACAACTCTTGCTCTTGGCCATGGTCTTGATCTTAAGCAAATCCCCCTTCCTTGAATGCCCCCAAAGTGTCAACGTCTAATGTAACGAGAGAGAAGAAATACAAATAAATAAAAAAACAGAGAGAAAACAAACTCCAAAAATTATAATAAAAATACTAGAATGTAGGGCTCAATTTTATATGAATTTTGAAACTTGAACGAGCTCAATCAGAGTTTGTATGAGGAAGAACGAGCTCTTGAAGTTGATCGACTAAGAAATTCGAGGGAAAAGAAAAAGGAGAGAGAAAACTGACAAGTGAGACCCACTGGAAAAAAAAGAATTTCTGGAAATTAAATTAATTCACAAAGATTGAATGAGTCACTGACAGGTGGGACCCACGGTCTATGGACCGGGTTCACGATCTACGGTGGACCGAGTCTATGGATTGAGGTCCTAACATGCGGGGTCCACACGTCAGTAGCTTGGTTTGCCGTGGACTAAGTACACATGGGTTTGAATCTAGCACAGGCGTTGGTGGTGACTGACTCAGCGGTGGGGTTGACGTGGCACACACGTGGTGCTGAGGTGGTGGCCACATCGACGATACATCGGCGACTGACATGACGACATCGACGGCGACTGTGGGATTGCGACGGTGAATGGCGCCAACCGACGGCGAACGGAGTGCACCTACGGCAGCACCATGCCTCGTGTGATCACATCCGGCGGCTCGGATGGGACTGGATCGGCGGACAAGGGGGTCGGCAACGAGGTAGGCGGCGGTGGCTCGGGTGAATAGCGCGACGGCGACCTCCTCCGGTGACTTGGAGGTGTGCAATAGGTTCCTGGGGTCCGGGCGATGCTCACATGCGGTGCGAGAGGACCAATGATCGTTGACGATGACCAGACGACAGTGGCGACGGTCAAGCAGAGCGGCAACGCAGGCTAGACGGTGCTAGGCTGCTACGAGGCTTCTCTGGCAAAGAGGGTGCGCACACGGGGTAGAATACGGTGAGGCGGTTCTAACGTGATAGACAACGGCGGCAGGGGCTCACCGACAACAACAGAATCGGCAAAACACGACGGCAGTGGTGCTAGGGCTAGATCTTCAAACCCGACGAAACAACGGCGGATTAGGGCTCCAGGTCTTCGGGAACTGGCGGCGGGGTCAAGAGGCTTGGTTTTGACACGGACGTCGAGGATTTAAATAGCGAGGTGTGGTCGGTGGTAGGGAGTGTCCGAGTTTGACCTGGCGGCAGAGTCCGGTTCGCGCACGGGACGGAGTCCAGCGTGAAGACAAAGACGTCCTGATAGGCGAGTTCCACTGGCAAAGAATAGCGTGAGGCGGCGAAATAACTGGCTGCGCAAGAGTGTAACATCCCAAAAATCCATAAATGCAGAAATATGAGATTTTTAAAACTTTTTGTGTGAATATCGGTTGCCATCATTTTTTTTGCCTGCATTTTTGAGATTATTTGAATTTCATATGTTCTTTTGCTAGCACAAGTAATAATAAATGAAAGTCTTAAAGTACAGAAAACCCTAAGATCACGAGGATAGAATTCTAAAACCTAACTCTCTTAACATTCAAAAAGTGTAACTAGAAGTGTCTGCCAAATATCAATCTATGTCTACCATTGCATAGGAAAATCCTAGAGAAAACATCAGAGTTTTAGAACCTAAGATTCCATTACAATCATTCTCTCAATTTTCTCCCTAGCCTATTCTCCTTCCCCTTGTTTCCTGTTCCTCCGACCAATGGCTTGCCAAACCCGGTGTAGCCAGGATAGCTCCTTCGGTTGTAGACCAGGGAAGGTTGTGTCTTCGCTCAGCATCAACGACCGCACAGCTCAGGCGCCACGTTGCGATCAGGCACGGGCGCGCTGGCACATGCAGTCACTCGGCCATCACTCGGCCATTACTCGCCGTCGCTCAACTTGTCACATCGTCTGCACTGTGCTATCGACCCTGTCAAAATCACCAATCACTCCTCATTGTCGAGCCGTGCCAAATGCATCGCAGGCTCTCGGGCATCTCCGCCCATTGCTTATATATAGCAACCCTAGAGACCCCCATTGCCTTTCTCGCCACACCAGTGCTAGTTCCACCTCCTCCATCCCTCAAACAAGCTTGAGCTCCGGGTAAGGCTTGAGTGCTCGTTTCGGCCGAGCGCCACCACAATGTTGCCATCGCCATTAACACCCATTGGTGAAGCTCTTCCCTCATTATATGCGTCGGCTCATATTCCATGACCCAAGAGACGTTTCCCCCTTGTTTGAACCCACTCTTTGTTCACAGGAACTGCCGCCGACCTCGTTCTTCCTCCCCTCCGACCAGAATAGCCAAGCAGTCGAGTCGACCTCATCGGTGAAGCATACTCCAAGGCATTTCCTCAGAACCATCTGCCTATGCCCATGATGCTATCCTGAGGGTTGAATGCCACTCATCTTCCTCGGGCCATCGCCACCGCTTGGAGTTTCTCTCGTCGTCGCTGTCCACCGTCGCCAAACCAGCTCCAGCTAGCTCTTCCCCTCCGCATCATACCGGTACGTTCCTAGTGGCCACTAGATACTCATGCTCACTCTAGTTGCATGGAAGCATTGTCGGATCAACGAATGCATTGTAAGATCGTGTAGCCTTCACGTGTAGTCCAATTTCCTTCGACTACACATGGTCGAACCTCCTTCGACTGCAGGCGGTCGAACCTCCTTCGACTACACATAGTCGAACCTCCTCCCGACCACGTGATCATGTAGTCTTCGTGTGTAGTTGAACGTCCTTCGAATACACGTAGTCGAACCTCCTTCGACTACCCATAGTCGAACCTTAGTCCAATCTTCTTCCAGCCACGTGATCGTGTAGTCTTCGCGGGTAGTCGAACTTCCTTCGACTACGCGTAGTCGAACCTCTTTCGACTACGTGTAGTCGAACCTCCTCTGACTAGACGTAGTCGAACCTCCTTCGACCACGCATAGTCGAACCTCCTTCCGACCAGGAAGTCGAATCTCTAGGTAGTCGAACCTCCTTCTACTACGCATAGTTGAACCTCCTCTGACTACACGTAGTCGAACCTCCTTCGACCACGCATCGTTGAACCTCCTTCGACTACACATAGTTGAAACTCCTTCCAACCAGAAAGTCGAATCTCTAGGTAGTCGAACCTCCTTCGACTACACATAGTTGAACCTCCTTCGACTACACGTAGTCAAAACCCCTTCCGACCAGATAGTCTAAACTCCGTTCGACCACTCAGTTTCGACCACTGAGTCTCGACCACATAGTTTCGACCACTCAGTTTTGACCACTAAGTTTCGACCACTCATTTCGATAGTGTATTATGACCATACTAGTCTAAGCCTTCGACCACACTGGTCTATGGCTTCGACCAGATTGCTTCGACCATACTAATCTACGCCTTCAACCACACTGGTCTATGATTTCGACCAGATTATTTCGACCATACTAGTCTATACCTTCGACCACAATGGTCTATGGCTTCAACCAGATTATTTCGACCATACTGGTTTAAACCTTTGACCACACTGGTCTATGCCTTCGACCACAATGGTCTATGGCTTTGACGGGATTATTTCGACTATACTGGTCTAAACCTTCGACCACACTGATCTATGCCCTCGACCACAATGGTCTATGGCTTCGACCATATTATTTCGACCTTACTGGTCTAAGCCTTCGACCACACTGGTCTATGGCTTCGACCATACTAATCTATGCCTTCGACCAGCCTAGTCTGAGACTTTCCAAAATGTCGTTAGATATGTTTGCTTTCTTTCGAAGTGTTTCCTTTCATTGAATGTATTTGGACTTATTGGATTTCATTTGGTTGTTTTCAGTCGCTCTTGGGTTTAATCGTATTATGTGTAGTTAGACTCTAAACCTATGATGAAACAATAGCCCGAAACAGAACAAGAGCAAGACCAAGATTATCATAATATTGGGCCTTATCAGAATATTGAGCAAGGCGAGTCAATACTTTGATCATATTGCACCTACTTTTTGCAATTATATTGTTTTAAATTATGAAATTGCATTGCTATGATTTATACAACTATATTGGTCTAGCTCATAGTTAATGCCTTAATAATAATTGTGTATAAACTTCAAATCCTTGAATTTGGACACTATCATTGTCACCCTAGAATTAATGATTTACATACTAGTTAATAAGTCTGTATCTAAGTGTCATGCTTAGCCTTGCTTAGATACATTGTCATTCGGGCAATAAATTGCCCGACATCATCCAAACATTTGAAAATGAATTTGGGCAGTCGAGGCTGGAGCCTGGCTGGTATTTTGAAAAGGAAAAGGGATTTCAAATGGGAGAACCTGTAAACTGTTGTAGACTTGGGTGTGTGAAAAGAATGGTGAATGTGTATGGGAGTACGCCAATATGGGATGAAAAGCTAGGTTGGAACCCGAGGAATTGAGTTATCCTAGTCGACGACTAGTGGAAAGTATTGGGTGCATACAGTCGCGGGATTTGCAATGTGGATGTGGCTCGGGATTAGCGGACGGGTATAGTCTAGGAATTGGCGGGGGAATACGCCCTAGGGCTCAAGGGTGGTGCAGCGGTGGGATTCGAGGGTTGCAACCTGGGATTCGAGGGTGGTCTCGCCTGCGGGTTAGGGGGATTTCGACCAAGGTTTTGCTAGGGGTGCAACCTGAGTTTCGCCGGGTGGTGTAGCCGGAGTGTCGCCAGAGGCATTCAGCCTGGAATTTCAGGTGTAGGCCGGTCGGAATTGCCGGGTGGTTGCAGCCTTGGGATCGCCAGATGGATGTAGCCCGGAAAAGTGATATAGATTGGGTTGGAGCCCCGTGATTGGAAATATTGGTTTGGAACCAAGTGATTGGAAATATTGGGTTGGAACCCAGAAAGTTGAGATGGTATGAATTGAGAACCAGTGGTAAATACGGGATATGACCGGGAAAGAATATGGCATGATATAGGAGATGGGATCTCCACTAATACTTTACAAAAAAAACTTAGTTTATAAAACTTGTGTTAGTAAAATGCTAAGTCTCAGGATTTGCTATTACTTAATCTCTTTTCAATAAATGGTTTTGTGCAAAATAAAAGAACCATGAGCCTTCCCTTTGATTAGCCCTACATGTATAATAATTGCATTGCATGTTGGCTCGCGAGTACGGTTGTGTACTCATACTCGCTATTTATATTCTTTTAGTCAGTAAGCACAAAAGAAGACTACATGGACAAATATGAGCATTGGACAAGGCTGAAAATCGAGAAGGTCAAGAACTAGCCCACAGTTGATTGCCGGTGGGCATATCGTGAAGGTTCCACGCGTTATATTTTGATTCTATTTCCGCTGCTGATCTCTAAAAGTATTTGGCCTATTCGGCTATTCTGCAAGTCAAAAGCCGTAAGGTATATTTACGCTTTGTTTAATATTATGCTATAGCTTTACATTTTTGTGATATGTGTTTGAACCAACAATATAACTATATGTGTTATCTACTAATCCAGAGAATGACACAAATATACACAGCGGATTCCAAATTACAAATTTGGGGTCTGACACACGGGAATGGGCTGACAAAGGGAATAGGAATGGGCCGACGGGTTAGATTCCGCCCAATGGCCTTCCAGCCTTTTTAAACATTTTTTCTTTTTAGAAAATACCAGAAAATAGAAAATGCCAAGAAAAATGGCAACTAAACTTGGAAAAATTCATGTAAAATATTTCCAAAGCACAAGGAACCCGAATAAAATTGTTTTAGAATTAACTGATGTTTGGATTATTCACATTAAATCATTTTGACTTCTAAAATTCCCATGTAAGCTTTTTGAATTCAAATAAAATTTGGTGAAATTTTTCAAAAGGCTAAGCTATTCAAAAGGGATTTTGGAAAGCCCAAAATTGGGGTGTTACAGATTGTAATCTTGGTTCATTGTTAGTATAAATGAGATAAATGGTCATTACTTATAATGACAAAAGCTTGATCATGTCAGGCACATGTCCTTCCCGCCTTTCAACAGCAGTACTCTCCAGATTCTTCGGAATATTTTCACGGCTCACGTCAATTTTGTTGAATTCGATGTATATTCTATCCTTACAAACAATGTTCCAAGGGGAAAGATATATATTACTACAATTGATTCATTCTGTTGTCATTAAATATCATCTAAGAAAAGAATGAGCAAATACATCTAAGACACATGGAGAATGCACTACATTTTGTAGTAGTAGGACAACAGAATGTAACAGAACCACTACCTTTTTTGTCGGACCCGGATTCCAAGAATCCGAATCCTCTGTGAAAACACTGTGCTATTCCCTGGATCAGTAGCTAGCACTTCACAGTACACATAGTTGAATCATTCATACAAGGCGTGAACTGAAACAAATATATTACAACACAGGGTAACATAGACCTCATCGGGTCGAGTTTTACAAAAGGGTCGCACAAGGCCAAATATATTACATTACAAAAGACGACTATATCTACAGCGGAAGCAAAAGGGAAGGTAGGGCTCATCTCACACAGGCAAGCGACTGGGGTGACCTGCGTACGACAGATATTAACCAAGGACTGGATAATATCGGTTGTACGCGAGTACCAACGAGTCTACTTAGACTGGGCGAGACCTAAACTACAGAACTATTCTACTCCTCGTCATATCCTTGTCCATCATCTTCTGGTCCGTCGTAGTAGGCGTAGTCTCCTTCATCTTCGTTATCTGAAGGGTGGGGGAGAGAAGCGAGAATGAGCACTACTACCGTGCTCGCGAGCCAATACACACAATGCAAATATATATATGCAAGGCTTAACAAGGATGGCTCGGGTTCTTTTATTTGCTAAAGCAAGTTTTTCAATATTATAGTTACAAATCCTATGACTTAGCATTTTTAACAAATTGCAATTTTTATAAAGAGAGTATTGTGCAATAATTAATAACAGCAGAGGTTACCTCCACCTTCATGCTTATTTTGATTATGGTTACATCCACCATATTAACAGCACTGGGGTACATCCACCCAGGGGAAACCAAATTCAGGGCTAGGTGAGCCCGCCACATTTTTATACCACCCCCAAAGTTTTGAAATAGAACTAACTCAAGTTAAGTTCCCATGTCTGCCTTTGATCATAGGCACGGCTGTTTAAACAGTTTAATACTCTGCAGAGGTAGTACACTTTACCCACAAGAGACAATTAACTCGTTGCCCTACACAATTCCTTAGTCGTGTAGTCGAAAGGTTGTCACAATAACGTTTCGACTTATCTCGCCCCTTTTGTCATTTCGCACATATGGGGTTACACCCATAATGTTGAGCGGGATGTTTACCTCAGCGACTGGCATAGCGGTGCTATACCTCAGCGACTGGCAAACATCACCCTCCCCTTGGTGTCCCATTCAAACCGAATGAATCCGCTTGGCTCCCCTTTATCCGCCCAGCGAAATGGCATCCAAGGTTCAATAAATCTACTAAGCTAAGTCGCAAATTTTTGCAGACTTGTGGTTGTACTTGTTTAACACGGGAGGTCGTGACCCGATTAAGTCCTTAGGGTTATCTGGGCGGTTCATTCCACAACCCAATCATTCTCGTGCTCCCGGAGCACCCACCGCCTCACCATCCGCCCAGATAGAGCTAGCATTTTAGGGTTTTAGAGAAGTAAACCAAATTATTTTCCACACCATTTTAGTCAATGGACCACCAATGACTACCCAAAGCATTTTTATGTTTTGAAGACATGATGATTGGGGTATTTAATACCCCGGTACATGAGCAAGGCTAGCATGTCGCTCAAGTACACCCTATAACTAGTATTACCATATAATTACTAGGGTGACAAGGGTTAAAGGGTTCAAGTTATCAAGGATGGCATAGTAATTATTTAAACATCAAGTGGGTATTTAACTACCTTAAGCTTTAACATACATTTGATTAAGAAATTAAAGCATGCAATTTGCTAATTTTAAAAGAACCTAATTTGCATAAAATGTAGGAGCAACATGATCAAAGTATTGACTCGCCTTGGTTAGAGGCAAGGTGATCGTGATAGTCTTGGTCTTGATCAACTTGAGGATCTCCGGCATCTTCGAATCCTAAGCAGGCTAATTACCTAAAAAGGCACAACGGCAAAGAGAGCAAGTAAATACACAAGAATACACAAATGAACTCCAAATTAATCAAGTCCTATGCCATTAGCAAGATCTTGATTTAACGAATTTTTAGAAATTTATTTCATAATTTTTGGAGTTATAACGGAGGAGATAAGGATTAACGAAGATTTAATTGGAAAAGAAAAAGAGAGAGAGAGGCTTCGGTCCACAGAACAGTATGGACCAGGTCCTATGCACAGGGTGGCTCGGTCCACGATGCAGACAAGAGCGCCATGAGCCTCTTGGCAAAGTGAAAGGAGGAGGCGGCTTATGTTCTGTGCATGAGGGGCCCTGGTCGATGAGTGAGAGGGGGAGCCGGCTTGTTTACTACGCACGGGGTCCCCACACGGCAGTCACAGAAGGGAGGTGTTAAGACACCATTTAAGGCGCTAATGATTGCCATTAGGGCATCATTAATCGCCTAATGATGATGAGAACGGTCTTGGTCGGCCTTATCCACGCCACTGGGGCAGCACACGGTGGCGGCTCGAGCTCGCCACCGGCGGAGGAGGGCTCGACGGCGGCGACCAAGGGCCGGAACGGGAAGGGCTCGGCGAGGTGAAGCTGGTGACGCTGGTGTGGTGGCCGGAGGAGGGCGGTGGATGGCGGCGGGTGGTGAGAGGCGGTGGAGGCGGCACGGCTACGGCGGCGAGGTGATTCCGGTGGCGGATCGGGCCGGGAAAGGTGAGCACGAGGTGGAGCTTGGCGAGGCGGAGCTCATGGGCTAGGCGGGGAGGCCGGGGGAGGGCTGTAGGTGGCGGCGGGTGCGGTTGAAGGTTTGGCCGAGTTGGGGAGAAGGCAAATCTGGCGCGGCTACGGTGGGGATTTCGAATGGGTCTTGGGGATGGGTTCTGGAGGAGGGCTCGTGGTGACGGGTCGAGGGCGCTGAAAGTGGCCGAGGCGGGAAGAACAGTGGAGGTGGCGGCGTCAAACGGGAGGGCGGCGGATTTGTGGTGTTTCTTGTGGCTCCAATGGGGCGGCGTGGGGAGCTCAGGGGAGGAAAGGGGCTTTAAAGAGAAGGCAAGGCGACGGAGGGAGCTCGGGGTCAAGGCAAGGGCGGCGGAGCGCTGCTGTCCCGTCGCGGCATGGGTGCTTGTGAGCGGTTAGAAGCGAGGTCGAGCGAGGACGAAGCAGGTGTTCTGTGTGTGGGCTTGTAGCGTCTTATTCTTGGCTGCTTGGTCCACGGGCGAGGACGCTGTGGTGACGGGATGACGCTGGGCTCGCACGGCCAAGCGACGGGCGGGAGTTGGTGACAGCCGACGAGGGCGCTATCTTGGTCCGCGACGAGACGGCGATGACACCACGGGAGCTCGGTCGCTTGCTGCGTGTGGGCGCTAGTAGGAGGTGGTGGCGACAGAGGTCTGGCGCGCAGAGGGCGGCAAGATGGAGGTGCAGGCGGGAGCAGGCAGGATGGGCGCGGCTCAGGCGGGAGCTGGTGGTGCTGCAGTGGAGTAGGCAGGTGCAGACGGGAGCAGGGAGTGGGCAGCACGGGGAAGCTCCAGCGCTGACCTGGGAGAAGAAGACCAGGAGCGGGTGGCTTGGGCTGGCTGGGGGAGAAAGGGAAGCGGGCCGGGGCAGGCCGAGCCCAAGAAGAGAAAGGCCCGAGTGGGTTGGGCTAGCTGGGCCGAGAAAGGGGGGATGGGAGAGCGGGCCGGCCCAACGGGATCACGGGCGGAACCCAAGAAAAGAGGGAGGTCCAACTCAGAAATTGGCCCGAGGAGACAAAACGGAGGAGAAAAACTCTAACCGCGAAATTGAAATTTCAAATGTTACGGACATTACATTTGAAACACAAACTGAGAAAGAACGGGAGTTTTCGAAAATACTTGATACTTGAATTACGGCGAAGAACGAAACGGAGTTTTATTTACTATTCATCCGTCCAAAAACGGATGTTACATTTTTACCGGTAGTAACACTTATATTATCAACATATTATCTAATAAGACTCCAATGACAACGGAAAAAAAAATACCAACATTCCAAAGGATTTCCTTTCAGAAGAAAAGTAGAAAACCACCCTAGTACAATCAGTCAACCAAGCCTTAATAGAGCCTGCCACAGCATTGTGGAGAGCCACAGTAGCAAGACTTAACTTTTACTCTGCCATTTACATCAGGGACACGATCTATTTTGTAATTATAATCATAAGTCAGCTCCTGTAGTGGTGGAATATTCTCCGCAGCGAAGAACATGATATGGGGCACCCTTTGGTCATCATGGTCCCAAAGAACATTCTGCGCGTAGAGGTTTGGTGAACAGCTATGATTGATGAATCTTCCAATATTTCCATACTCAGATGCATCTATTGTGAAGCCCCAATCTTCCATAGTCTGACAGCAAGGGCCAGAAGAGTTCAGACCTGGAATAACTGATGGCAAACCTTTCCAGAGATGCTCATCATCGTAGTTATGGCCTACATCAAATAAGTATTCATCATTCCTTCTCTGGTCAGCTTCCTTGCCATGCAGCAGATCACCAACATACTCGCATATGAAGCTGCCAGGAGATGGACCTTAGGGATCTCACACCCCAACCTGTCTTGGTTATCCTGAATACTTCCAGAGGTATTTTCATACCATGCTGACTGACCCTGTTGTGGCATGAAGAACAGCTACAGGATGGACCACACTCGAATATGAGGGGCTTTGCATGGACAACCGCACCATTGAAGTTAAATGGGATTTCTCCTCCATTCTTCACAGCACAAGCGCAGCTGACAGAATCTGAGCAGCCATTGGTGCAGTTACAACCCTGAGCCTGAGGGCGTCTTTTTGTAGGCAAGGGTGGATATTTGATTCTAGTGATGTATTTAAAAGGTGCTGGATGCACATTATCAACATTATTGATCACACAGATGGGAATCCTCTCCTTCCCTTGAGATATATCAGCTATGCAGAGGCCTGGACGCACTATGGACTTCCTCAACCCTTTAGCTACCTGCAGAGGAAGTTCTGGTTGCCCCGGAATCCTTTGTAACCTGTATTTGAGGACCATTGAACCGAGAAGACCTTCTGTCCAGAAATCCACCACAAGATACAGCCCATCATAAGTAAATGTTGAGATTTGTTTGGCCCTCGAATGACTGTTTTCCTCTCTATTATGACCTTTAAAGCCATGAATTACTCGGACAAGTGTCTTTTTTTAATGCAATTCTTCAAGGCAAGGTTCCCGCGCTCAAGCTTTTGATCCTCATCCACCTTCTTACCAGCAGGCTTTCCTCCAGAGCCAGTGTATATTAATTCACCTGAGCTTGACAGTTCATCGGGATAGCCTCCGGAAGCAACAATGCTTATTGCAAAAGGAACACCACCAAAGTCCTTCATGGTGTCAATGCCTCCCTGGTATGGGCGGTGGAGACCAACAATGGCCAGCTCTACTCTGTACAGAAATTCATCACCAACTTCAACTCCAGGAACTTTACCGACAATTGGCCCGTGTTTGATAAAGCCCGGTAATTTCCTGATGACTTTATCAGCTGCAAGGTCAACTCTCTGAACCTTCAACGAACGCTGTTCCACAGCTTGTACAAGAAACCTGCATATAGACTGAAACCTCCTGCACACCATCCTGACTTCACTCCGAGCATCAGCCTTCCGGCCTCCATGTTGCCTATGACGTGATACAGAAGGAACACAAGCAGGAACATTGAGGTACAACTTGAGCTTTCCTTCATGAACAGCTAGAGCCTTCAAAATATCATCATCTTCCAAGTTGGAAGCCTCTTTATCCTTCAGTTTCTCCTTGCTAACCAATGCTGATGTAGAGGCAACATTCACGGGAAGATGTTTTCTTTGAGCTGGACCTTTTACCTTCAACTTCTTCCTAGGAGTAAAGGGTTCCCTAATAGTGGCAGCAGACTCGTCCTCCTTGCCCTTGGAAAAGGATCTATGCGAAGTGTCCAGCGGACACTTTTGATTTGCTTTAACAGGTGACCGAACTGATTTTCTAGGTGTGCACACTATCTTACTTCTCAGCAACTTGTTCGTCACCTTGACATCTTCAGCAACTGCCCATGCTGCACTCTTCCCCCTGTGCTGCAATGTGTTTCCACAGATCTTCTCATAAGAAAAATGCCCCATAGAAGGTTCTGCAGCGATAATTTCCGGAACAGCACTCTCATGTCTACCATCTGTAGACTCATGCGGGATAACAGCAACAGCAACAGCAACATGAGACTCTTGGACAACATGGTCTGCATCTGTAGCTACCTCACCCTCCTCCAGTTCTTGTCCATCTGCTATTCCATTAGAAGTACCCTGCCTGTGAACTTGGGCAATGTCGGTGGCACCGAAACACCCATCAGCCCAAGAACCACTGCTATTCACAACAATGTTTCTCTGAATTAACACAGATGGTTTCTCCATATTTCGAACCTTGTTTTTCACAGTGCCGGAGCCAGAATCTCCTACTACAAGACCCAGTGGTTCTCCGTTCATGCCATTACTCCCCCACATTCTCTTGCCCTGAATAATTCCATTGGAGGGACCACCATCTGAAGATTTATCAGCAGCTGCAGGTAAGCTCATTCTACATCTGCTTCCAATCAACAAGTCATTTGGAGCTGCCTGTGCAGAATCGTTCCCCTCATGCTGTAATCCCTTCATACACTTCATTTCATCAGAAGCAGACCTCGCCAAAGCTTCATGTCTTCCACTTGCAGAGTCATCCAGAACAACAAAACCAGCAATTTCTGGAGACTCTCCGAACTCATGGTGTGCCTCGGGAGCCACCTCACCCTCCTCCAATTCCTGGTACTCTACTGTTCCATCCAGAAAATCCTTGCCCAGAGCTTCCACAATGTCCATGGCACACTGGTCCACCACAGAACCACCACCATCTGCAGCCTCCGGAGCCACCTCACCCTCCTCCAATTCCTCACCCTCTGTTCCATCCAAAGCACCCTTGCTCAGAGTCAGAGCTCCCACAATGTCCATGACACACTGGTCCACCACAGAACCACCGCCATCCGTAGCTACCACCTCCCTCGACGCATCCAAACCACCATCAGTAGGTGTGGCTTCCAACTGCAAACCACCTCCTTCGCCAGCAAGTGGAGCCACCACGTCCCTCCCACAGCCGGGAGGGAAGCGGCGCTTGGCAGATACCATCCTCCACTTGGGTGGCAATCGTGCAATTGGCACCAACTCCTTCGTCCTCCCAAATTCATCACTCCCCGCTCTCCTTCCCCTCTCCTCCACCACCAAGCCAGCAACCACTTCTGCCCCATTCTCCAACAAACCATCAGCGATGGTTACCGCATTCCTACTCGATGCATCCGATGATTTCACCACCGCCGCCTCTGGACCATGATATCCATCCGCCATTGGAGCACCACCATCCGCAGTTGCCACCTTCTCCAACACACCCAAACGAACGTTGGCAGAAGCGGCTTCAAACAGCAAACCATCCTCCTGGCTGCTGCAGCTGCGCACGGGAACAGCAGCAGCAGCCTTCTCCAACGCACCAAAACCACCATGGAAAGGTGCAGCTCCCAGCCACAAACCGTCCTCGGCGCTGCCACCTCCGCTAGTGATCAGAGCCGCCGCGTACCTCCCGCAGCCGTCCGGAAACTGCCTCTCGGCGGACACCGCCCTCCGCTTGCACGGCGGACGCACGGCCGGCTTCAACCCCCTCTTCCTCTCCAATTCACCGCCTCCTCCGCTCCCCCTCTCCTCCCGCGCCACCACCAAGCCAGCAACACCCTCCGCGCCGCTCCCGACCAAACCGCCCGCGACGGCCACCACATTACTCCCTCCCGCCGTTTCTGCCGCTCTCACGGCCACCACCGCCTGCTCGGGCTCCGCTCCATCACCGCCCCCTTCGCGTCGACCGCAGGACGCCTCCGCCTCCCCGCGCCCCCGCACACCGCTCCCGCCCTCGTCCCGATCGTCGGCGGCGGGAGGAGGAGGCGAAGGGCGAGAAAGCGCGTCCGTGCGGCCGGAGCCGTGTGGCCAGCCGCGCCTGACGGGGACGCCCCTCGGCTTCGGAGGCCGCGCGGCGGAGCATCGCCGGCGAGAGTTCCGCACCGCGCATCAGTTCGATCGCGCCCCGCAAGCACATATAATCTCCACACACACACAATCAAATCAAACCGAACCAAATTAGTCACCATCAACACCATACAAAACGAAGCGGGGGGAGGGGAGGGGAGGGGAGGAGAGGAGGCGGCGTGGCGGAAAGCCGGCGCAAGTGTCCTCACCTCTCGGCCGGACGGCGACGAGGACGACGAGGCGAGACAGTTGGGGACTCGGGGTTTTTGGCGATGAGTGCGTGAGTTGGTGGGGTCGGGAAGGCGCTCGAGCGTTCCTCGCAACGGATTTCAAATAAAGCATAATAATATAAGTAATAATAAGTAAAAGTTTCATACATAATTTATCTAATTAATAAGCCACATGTAATTCTATCGTAACCACAAACACAAATAATCTAATTATTCACAGAAAATTCTTAAGTATCATATATATGTGTGCGCACATATTTATCCATAAAATATCCTATAAACTCAAGAAGAGTAGATGATAGACTCATCACCACCATCACCAAATCTTTCTTTTATCTCTATCTCTACTACTTAAATGTTAGAGTTGGTGGTGGTCGTCCGTCCTCCCAACATCAATCACGTCCGTTCGATCGAGATAAGAGAATGGACAACCTAGATTTCGCGCAGTCCTCTCCACCAACGCCCACGCGCACCTCCCACCCACACGCACGCACGAAGCTTGCCCAACCACCCTCGCCTCGCTGTCTCAGCCAAACCATCGCCTAACCCACCGCCTCGTCTCCTTCTCCCTACCCTCGTTCGGCTCGACCACGTCGCCCCTTCTCCCCCACCTCTCCCTCCTCTCCCCTTCCCCCCTGCGCCCGGCCGCCGCCGCCGCCCGCGCTCCGCGGCTCGACCGCCGATCCTCCCCGCCGACGCCATCGCCAAGATTGGTCTCGGCACCGGCGCCGGCGGGCTCCTCGCCGCCGCCATTGAGCACCTCGAGCAGGAGCCCGCCGCGAACGACACCCCACTTGCCGCGCTCTCCCCGTGGGAGCTCGTGCTCGTCTACTTCGCGCAGGAGTACTGCCCCACAGAGTTGGAGGCCGCCGCCTATGGCATCTGCAAGGTCATCCCGCCTCCCACCCCGGGCAGCGGGCGATCGTCCCCCCCACGCAAACCGCCTCGCACGCCTCGCCAAACCGCCACCCCGTGCCTCCCTCGCCTGTCGCCCGCCTCCCTCACCTCTCAACTCTCGCTCCGCCCCATTCCTTGGTCCCCACTTGGCAGCAGTCCGCCTGACCCTTTGGCGCCGACCTCCCCCCGTACCCCCCAAGCCACCGCCTCCTTCCGTTCAGCCGCCGTCCTACGAGTAGGCGGTGGGCTCCTCCAGGGGACAGGCTGGAGGCGGGGAGGAGGAGGAGAATGAGGACGGCTCCGGGGCGGCCCTCCAGCGCACTGCTCGCCGACTTCAAGTCCGTGGTGGGTGACGGTTTTGGTTTTGGTTTTGGGGCATGCGTTCCGTAGGGTTTTGATCGTCTTTGACTTTGTGTGCGTTAGTGCGGTTGTCGAAGAAGGTGGTGAACATGGGGAGCTGGAGGTCGGCTTGCCTCGGCGTGCCGAGACGACGGCGTCGGCGTCCGCCCCCTCCTCTGGAAGGTCCCCACTCGCCTTCTCTTCTCTTCTCTTCTGTTGCCCTTGTTTGTTTTTCCATTTCTCTGTGCTCGAAATTTTGGTTCTTTAGAGTTGTTTTTGGGGAGTTTAGTGGGGAAATTTGGCATTGGGGAGGGTAAGAAATGGAGTAATGAGTACCATGGTAACATGTTGTTGTCGGTGTATTTTGGTTGCTTGGAGCTGTTTTAGGGGATTTTGCAGGGTTTAGAATGGAAATTTAGGAAACAGAGATTACTTACAAATGGGGATCGTGACCATGTTAATTGTTACTGTATGCATTCAGGGGAAAGCAGGCGTTAGTGTACAAGGTTTGCCCTGCTTTAGAGTAGGTGAATTTTGGGTTGTTAGTGTGAATCTGTCCATGCGCTAGGCATAATTGAGTGAAATTATGTACGACTGGGGCATTGCAGAAACACACTGTTGACAAGATAGCTTGTTATGCCAACACTTTCCGTTTCCCTGTGAATGATCCTTTTGTATGTGATGCCAACTGTATTTTAGAGATTGATCCCCTGTGAAGCTTTGACATCTCTTGATACGGATCACTCCTTTGATGTTTTGAATGCAGAATTTTGGTCGTGTCATGATGGCCCTTGCGGTAGATGTTTCTCGTTTTGAAGGAGTGCTGATGGCACCTCCAGACCTAATTCTTGGGGTTTCAGAAGCATTTAAAGCGGACAAAAATGACCTGAAACTTAACCTCGGCGTTGGTGCCTATAGAACTGAAGAGCTACAGCCCTATGTCCTCAATGTAGTCAAGAAGGTAAGCCTAACCACCCTTAACATTGCCTGAATAATTGTGGTTCTGATTGTGACAAGCTATTGTTACATGTGATAGGCTGAAAATCTTATGTTGGAGAAAGGGGAAAACAAGGAGGTATGGCAAGATCATAAGGAATCAATTTTCGTGAACCATTTGTTGTTTTTATGTCTGAAAGTGAAAAGCTAAAACTATGGTTTATGGTGCAGTATCTTCCTATTGAAGGCTTAGCTGTATTTAACAAAGCAACTGCAGAGCTATTGTTTGGAGCTGATAATCCTGTTATTTTATGGTGCAATATCTTCCTATTGAAGGCTTGGCTGCATTTAACAAAGCAACTATAGACCTATTGTTTGGAGCTGATAATCCTGTTGTCGTGGTGAAAAGAACCAGACAGTAAATAAAGGGGGGACCCCTAGCTTCGGGACGAGGGGCTGAAGGGTCCCGAGTGCGAGGTTCGGACTAGAAATGCAGAAGTGTGTTTGTGTTTATTGCTAGAAATTTTCATCCATCTTACATGGTGGGGAAATGAGGCTATTTATAGCCCTTCCGGCTGGGTACATGAAATTACACTCACACCCCTACAGAAGTACACCAATCATAGGGGTAGCAGGGGTTTTTTCCAGTCTAGGAGTAGCTCTGGGTGCACGGTGGACCCTCCTAGACTTGACCCACCTGGGCGGTGAGCCCGGTCCACCTTCGTTGTGCCCTCGTTGATGGTTACGAGGCCCCTTCGGAGGCCCCCCCTTCGGGGGGGCATGCGGGGCCCCCTCGGGGGTGCTTTCGATCCTGCCCTCTGGGCCCTCAGGGACCCTTCCGGAGGCCTCGAGGATCCCCTCAGAGCCTTCGGAGCTCCTCCGCGGGATGCCTTTAGGTTTGCCTTCGGAGCCTCCGGAAGCACCTTCGGGGCCTCGGGGCCCCTCCGGAGACCCTCCTTGGGGATCGCTTGCGGAGCCCGCCTGAAGCATCGCCGGGTCCTTCGGGGGTTCCTTGAAGCGCTGCCTGTGCCGTGGGGCCAATGGGCCGCCCCTACGACAAGCCCCTCGCGGTCAAGGTTCTGCTTCGCCATGGCTGAAACCGCGCCGTTCTCCCGAAGGGTCCAGGCACACCGTCCCTTCGGGCTTGGCGAAGCGTGGGTTTGGAAGGGTTGGCGAAGGTGTTTTGATGGTGGAGTCTCCTAGGTCCTGGGCTGGCTGCGCCATTGGGCGGTGCGCGGCACGGTTTGCTGGGCGCCATAATGGCGCCGCTGGACGCCTGTTAGGATTCCACGCGGTGACTCTTGGGTTCTGTGCCGCGTAAATAGCTTGGCGTTTCCTGTTCACGGGGTGCACGTGGCGCGCGTGGAGTGGTCCACGGCGCCTCGCATCCTCCCTGTGACCTGTGTACGCCTATAAATACGTGGCGCCCCCTCTTCAGAACCGCCCACTTTCATTTCGCCCGTTCTTCTTTGCGTCGCGCCTTGCTGGTGTTGTGGTGATTCGACTTTGCTGCGAGGGTGTTCCCTGAGGCTTCGGTCATGTCGAAGCGTGCTAGAGACAATGCTGGGGAGGTGACATACACGAGTGAATTGGGGAAGTCTCTCGTGACCGACCTTGTGCTTGGTACCCTTGTTGACGAGGGTAAGCTGGAGAGCCTCGAGAAGGTCCGCGCCCCTGGGGCGGAGACTACTCCGACTCCTCGAGGCGACGAAGCGGTTTTCTTTGTCGCCTTCTTCGACGCGGGCTTTCGGTTGCCCTACGTTGCCTTGGTCAAGGATGTGCTTCGTTTGTACAGGGTGGAATTGGCGCAACTGACGCCGAATTCCATCGTCAAGCTGGGAGTCTTCGAGTGGATGCTGCGAGCGGCTAGAGCCAGTGGCGAGGGGCGGCTGTTTGCCCATCTCCACGACGGGCGCTGCCAACCGAAGAAGAAGAAGAGCACTGGCGAGACGCTGAATTTTGGCAGCGTGAACTTTCACCATGGCCCGTGCACCATGTACTGCCTACCCACGGTGATGCGGAACATTGGGATCTGGACTGGACTCGGCGGTGGTTTACCACAAGTCGTCGCCGGAGGATGGTTTGCAATCTCGGGGCGGGCCGATAAGACTTGTCGCGAGCCCCGAAATCGACCCTACCGCTGGGGAGGAAGCCCTCCTCTAGCTTTTGCTAGATGTGACGAAGCAGCTCTCCACCTGGGACCTGGTAGAAGAGTTTTGTGCGTTCGGGATTTGGCCTTTGGCCCAGGATTGGAGCGTGGAGGTCGGGGCGTCGAAGTCCGGGTGCTCGATCCTTACTGTGAAGGGGTGCGAAGGTATGGATGTTGGCTTCGCATGTCCCTCGCTTTTCTGTTTATTGTTGCTGTTTGCCTTCCGCCTAGCTTGTGATCGCTCTGTTGGTGGCGTGCTTCTACAGTTGTGGCCATCAAAGAGGCGGCTCGCGCGGCGGAGGTGCTCCTGGGGCTATATACTGGCGAAGAGCATTCGAAGCGCGTCACGGTGGTGCGCGATTGTCGACTCAACCGGCGTACGCCCCGTCGATTCGCCTTTCCGAGCGTCCGGACCTGGATGCTGGGAAGAAAAAGCGCGCTCGCGCTGCTGAGACTAGTGGGCTGGGGCCGATTGTCGCGGTGCACGCTGCCGACCCGCGCAACGCGCCCGGCCCTTCCGAGGTTGCGAAAGATGCAGACCGGCCTACCAAGAGGCTAGCGGTGGCGACGGAACGGGAGGGGTCTTCAAGTTCTAGCAGCTCTTCGTCGGGCGAGCATAGCGATTCAGCTGACGAAGGAGCCTCGGAGGGTGCCGCGGGGCTCCCCAGAGTGAGGGGTTCGCTGGCGTGGTGGCGGCCGCCCCCGAAGGATCTGATGATGGTGCTGCGATTGTAAGGCCGCCCCCAGCGGGTTGTCGCAGGCTGAGCATCTCGCGTCGGAGATCGGCCAGCTCCCGCTGGAGGGCCTCGTAGGCCTCCTGGGTTACTCCCGCGGTTCCGGGGGTCGGGCCTGGAGGTTGGGGGTTGGGGAGGGATGCCTCGGTGGGCTGGACATCACCCCCGATGATGCCACCACGCGTGGAGTTGTTTGCTTCTTCTTTCGCGGTCCGCGCGGCGGCCACTGCCGCCGCAGACGTCTTGCTTCTCTTGGCCCTCGGCGTGTTGGGGGCAGCATGTTCTGCCGCCGCCGTGGCGCGAAACTTTCGATCTTGACCTTGCGAGGCCATCGATGCCTCGAGTCTTGTGACTTTCTCGCCGAACCCCATGGACGGTACCAACTGTCGTGGTGAAAAGAACCAGACAGTAAATAAAGGGGGGACCCCTAGCTTCGGGACGAGGGGCCGAAGGGTCCCGAGTGTGAGGTTCGGACTAGAAATGCAGAAGTGTGTTTGTGTTTATTGCTAGAAATTTTCATCCATCTTACATGGTGGGGGAAGGATGCTATTTATAGCCCTTCCGGCTGGGTACATGAAATTACACTCACACCCCTACAGAAGTACACCAATCATAGGGGTAGCAAGGGTGTTTTCTAGTCTAGGAGTAGCTCTGGGTGCACGGTGGACCCTCCTAGACTTGACCCACCCGGGCGGTGAGCCCGGTCCACCTTCGTTGCGCCCTCGTTGCCATTCTGAGGCCCTTCGAGGCCCCCTTCGGGGCATGCGGGGCCCCCTCGGGGGTGCCTTCGATCCTGCCCTCTAGGCCCTCGGGGACCCCTCCGGAGGCCTCGGGGATCCCCTCGGAGCCTTCGGAGCTCCTCCGCGGGATGCCTTCGGGTTTGCCTTCAGAGCCTCCGGAAGCACCTCCGGGGCCTCGGGGCCCCTCCGGAGACCCTCCTTCGGGATCGCTTGCGGAGCCCGCCTGAAGCATCGTCGGGTCCTTCGGGGGTTCCTTGAAGCGCTGCCTGTGCAGTGGGGCCGGTGGGCCGCCCCTACGACACCTGTCATCAAGGAAAGAAGGGTATGTACTATTCAGCCCTTGTTGTCATTACTTTAATATTAGGTTTCTCTGCATAGGGAGGCATTTCCTTTGCTTATTTTTAGTTATCCAATTATCCTAATTTAATTATAGCTCCATTGTAGGTTGCTACCCTTGATCTCTCTCGAGGACCGGATCACTCTGACTTCAAAGCATTTATACAAAGATATTTCCTTGAAGCAAAAGTACTTATATCATCTCCCACAGGGTACGAATCTTGATGCAACTATTCTTCATGTGTTTACTCTTCGCACAATAGGCCATCCACCGCCTCTACTCGACGGCGGTAATCCCGTGCTTTTGAAGCTCTCATGGATTTATTTGAATTAGCTCAGAGGCGTTAAATGGGGAGTGTTTCATCGCACTTGTACCGGTAAGTGGCTATGAATGTCGATTCACAAGCTCATTTGCACCAGTGTCTTTGGAGCATTTTGTCGAATGAGTTGTAGGCATTAGACTTGTTTTTGGTTATAATGTTTGTGCGGGATGTTGTGCTTGAAGCGAATTTTAAACTCGTATAATTGCACCATTATGTTTGTATTTGAATCACGTGATATACTCGTAAGAGGAATTCATCTTTGTCAAAGTTGCTAAGTTAGGCATCTAGCAAGTAGCATCTGCTGGCTAAAGCTTATGGATCATTGTTCTTTTCCCTATTTGGTACCACGAAGATTGTGTTTCGTTCTTAACCAACGGTGAGTAGTTTCTGTATCTTCTGCTTTTGCTTTGATGTCCCATATTACAAAGCGGTTGATTGGTGATCCTAGCGGTTGCGATTTGGGGATCGACATGTCATTCTTTGCAATTTTTAGGTTGGGTCGAAGCTTCGATTTGGAGCCCATGGCGATTCTCCGATCATCACTGTCATATGGTACATAATTCGGTAATGTATATTGTAACCTTTATCTTTATGGAAAGTGCTCTAATGTGTTCCAAAAAAACATTTTCCCCACAAAGTGAAAAGTGCAAATATTTAAGCCAAATGAAGGTTTGATTTGTAACCATTTACTTATCCACTACAAACCGCGTGCATCACTTTTAAGATTTTTGTGATTGAAGTGTATGCCTTTTTTTAATGAATTTAGTTTGGAAGGGTTTGTCCTCTTAATAGGCAACACGTAAATGTTCTTGCTGTCAGTGTACCAATTTTGTCAAATACCTGATTTTTTATTATGTATTTTTAGGGAACAAGATCAATGGATTCAATGTGACGATTGCTCAAAATGGCACCGGTTGCCTCTTAATGTTATTGTTGCCTCCAAGTGGACATGTCCTGACAACACATGGGTCCCAAAAAGGTATGCTTTTTCAAATTCTCTATAAATATGTTGGATGATCGTGATAAAATCTGTCATAGTGTTTTTATCCGTGAAAAATCATCGATTATGATGACCACTTGGTTGTGTAACAATGTATTGCATCTTGAAAAAGGAAGTCTGTGGGGAAAGTGCCAAGTCATATAGACAAACAAAGTGTTATGTCAACCATTTTTTGTCGGCTTGTCACTTGTTGGAGATACTCGCACTTGATAGTTCATTGCCCTTGTGCAATACTGATTATCCAGATGCATTCACCCGATAGTATTAGCTTTTACTTATCATCATGATTATGTTTTTGCCTGGTGACATGTCTTGGCTTTACCTGCTTGGTGGTAGTTTCTAGATGCTCACAAGTTGCCACTTCTAATATTCCTCTGCTTAATTGGATTACTTGAAACCAATTGTTTGTATGGAAACTGAGTATTTGATTTGGTTTCTTCTGATGCTTTATTCAAATGCTTTTATGTTCATCTTAATGGTATGACATTGACATGTGAATATAAGTTCCTTACCGATGTTACTTTATATTGACCATGAATCCAACTTATTCACATTCTAAGCTCAAGATAATCAATAGTAGCATCAGTTGCATTCCTTATTGGGGAAATCTTTTAACGTGGGAGATCTTTTACAATATAATTTATACTAAAATTTATTGGGGACATTTTTCTCTTCTAAAAAACTACCTAGAAGGTTTCATTAGTTTTTTTAAAACTTTGATGTAGCTAGGTCAATCAGAAATTTATTCTATCACGTCTGTTACTTAGGTAAGAGAGTTTCTAATCATATCTAGCAAGTCATCAAGGTCTATGCTGTTAGAGAAGAAATTTGCCTTTTGGACTCCGACTGGTTCATCGGCTGGCTCGAGCCGCAGGCGCCGGAGCTGCAGAGCGATGGGGACTCCGATGGCAGCTTCGCTGTCCATGTGCCGTGTTACCCCCATGGCCGCGTTGAGCAGCCTAGGCGACTCGGCGGCCGCTTTTGTCGAGACCCAAAATTAAGGTTCGGGACCCTCTGTGTTTAAAGCACTAGCCCAGGATCGTGCTAGTGCACACAGTGTCAACAAAGATGGCAATCGATCCATACAAGCGAATAATAACATAAACGATTAACTTTGATTAACAAATAATGGTTTTGACCTTAAGGTCGAGTTTACAACTATTGAGCCACGCAGGGCTAACATAGGAAATAAACGGCAGCGGAAACATAAACGGTAGTGGCACTCCATCGGTCCGCCACAGGCAACCGACTGGGATCAAGACCTTACGATCAGGCACCTTCGATGTACTCGTCCTCGAATGCTGGTGAAGACTCCTCCTCTGCTTGATTCGTCAAAACAAGCGTGAGTACACACCGTACTCGCAAGCCACACCACAGAGATGCAAAATATATATATGCTGGCTTTTTACAAAGGAAGGCATTCTGTGGCTCTTTTGCATAAATGCAACTTTTGCAATTAAATACAATTAATAGATTAAAGACAGGTAAAACAAATAGACGATAATAACTTTAACAAGTTATTTCACAAAGACACACACTCACAGCCTAACAGGTTATTCACATAGCTAGATGATTTAATCACATAGCTCCCTTCCCACACAGTTTTATGAAGATCTACCCCTAGTGTCAAATCCCCGAGCATTGTCCATGACCGATGACGCGCTATTCGAATAGATTAAGTTACACTCTGCAGAGTTTGTACACTTTACCCACAAGATACAATTAGTGTAGCTAACACTAATCATAACAAAGCATTTCAGATACCTTATCCTACTATGCTAGGCCCGTCTCAAAACAGGCATGTGGTCGTACAGGAAGCTCAGTTCAATAGAGCACATGGTGAGGTCCTTAATTGACCAAGGCAAGACTTCCACAAGCTAACCAAACCACATAGACACACAGATCATTATAATTCACACAGTCCACACAGTTCACACAGTCCACCCTTTCACACAGTATCCACCCCTTGCCTCAGTCCAAAATCTTTTACCACCCCGGTTGATTTAAGTGCAACATATGCCACAAAGACACATAGTGCACACAGTTTGTTCACAGTTTCATATTCACTTAGTCAATTTATAACACGTATACATGACCGGTGAGTCGTGGCATGGCTAAGCAATCTATACGCAACTAACCAACCCACGTTGGTGCTACAATATTACCAACTAATTATCAACTAGGGTGACAAGGAATCAAGGCTTAACAATTACACAAGGGAGGCATATCAATTTGGAATTAACTCATCACCCAAAAGCTTTTAAATAAATACTTGAATTAAGATGCAGATAATTTGAATTAAAATACTTTTATAAAACTGGGAAGCAAAATGGTCAAGGGCATAGCTTGCCTTGAAAAGGATCTAGGAATTGATCTTGGTCTTGGAAAGGTCCTTCTTCTTCAACTCTTCCGGCGTCGAAGTCTACTGCAAAGCGACACAAACAAACAAAACTAAATAAAAACCAGAAGCAAATAACTCCAATAAAATAATTAAAAACTCCAATAGATAGATCTGGGTTTTAGGCAATTTAGAAATTTGAATGGATGGATTTGGAGTTAGGATTCAATTATTATGAATTTGGAAATTAAATAAATTCTAAATTCTAAAACTAAACTGAACTCCAAATTACATAATTATATGTTATTTAATTAGACAATAATTTTCTAAGATTTTAGCAATTTAAATCATCCAATTTGGATTTGGGATTCAAAAGATATGAATTTTACAAGTTTTAACCTATCTCTTGAATTTTAAATGAATTTCTAAATTTAAACAAAAGTCAAATTTAAATAATTTTGATTTGATTAGCTAGATCTAAATTTTATATGAATTTAGAAATTTGAAACACCCAATTTGGAGTTTGGATGCAAAAGTTATGAATTTTACAAATTTAAACCTAAATCTGTTATTTAACAATTTCGAATTATTTTTCTAAAGGAAATTCTAATTATTGCATAAGGTGACGTCGTGAAGGATTTCGAAATGAAATCATAAAAAAAACGACATGTGGGGCCCACATGTCGATTAGCATGGCTCACTGTAGACCGGGTCTCCGAGCCTCAGAATCTGGGCGGGGGATCGGGCCTTGGCACGCCTGTGGTGTTGACGCTAGCCACGCAGTGGGCGCTAAGGTGGTGTCGGCGTGGGCGGCGGCGGCGGCGCGGCGACGGAACCAAGGGTCCCGGCGAGCGGCGGCGAAGTAGCGGCGATGAGTGGTCTGAGGAGGTGGAGAACACGGGATCTCGAGGTGTACTCACGGTGCTTACGGACGAGCGAAGCGGCCGTGGCGAGGTTTTGGCGGAGGAGGAGGTGCGGGCTCGACGACGACGGCGTTAGAGTGCTCCTCCAACGAGACGAAGGTGACTCCGAGGTTCCTCTCGATCGCGCGATGCCGACGGTGTAGGCGTCGAGGCCCCGGCGGCTTCTGTTGTGACGGGATTGCTCGTCGGAGCAAGCGGCGGCGAGATTTGGTCTACAAGCTCCTGCGGCGACTCAAGGGCTCGGGGAGAGGTGTGGGTTGGGGATTTGAGTTGCGGAGGGCGGCGCGATCCCGGGGGTGCCTTTTATAGGGGCCGGGAGGCACCAGGGCGGCGTGGCGACGAGGAGATCGTGGCGGCGGCAGTTGCGGAACGTGGGCGCAACCGACCGCGAGGATGAGGTGGTCGTGAGGTGTGGCGGTGGGGTCGTGGGGCGTCGTGGCGCACGCGCAGAGGACGCGGGGAGGTTGGAGGCGCCCGTTCTGGCTTCGGCGTTGACCGCCCATAGCGATTCTTGGAGAACGCGCGGAGACGAAGACGACGAAGGTGACGACCTCAGCGGGCCGCTTGGCGGCGAGACAGGAGGCGCCCACGCGAGAGAGAGAAGGCATGGGCGCAGCGGAGATCCAAGCGTCCAACTCAGATCGGACGGCTACGGAGGATTAGGCCGAGATGAACAGTACTGGGCTGAGGGAAATCGGCCCGAACACTATTTGGAGTTTTAAATAGCTTTTTCTTTTTAAGAAAATAGCAGAAATTCAAATAAGCAATGGAAAATAGCAAATGAACTTGGAAAAATTCCAGAAAATTCCAGAAAATATATCCAAGCTCATAGAATCCAAATAAAATAGTTTTGACTATTGTTCATGTTGGGATTATTCATATTAAATTGTTTTGTTACTAAAGTCCAAGTTAAAGCTTTTGAACTAAATTCAAATAAATCCAAATGGTGAATTTTCTCTCTACTAACTATTCAAAGGATTTTTAAAGCTCTAAAAATTGGGATGTTACAGCTTTCCTGGTCCCGGTGGTCTCGCCGACGGCCGTCTTTGCGGTGAGCTGACTATACATTCTCAAGTATATGCTTCTCTTGTTCTCCTAACTATAGAGTAAGCAAGGAATTAAACTGCATAATTGAAATTGTTACCATACATAGTTCAGCTTGAACCTGTTGAAGTGATGATCCAAATTGGTAAGTTTCAGGCTTTCAGTTATGTGTTAATGTTTGGCAATAAATTTAGTTTGGATACGCCTATGAGTGATAGAATAATGGGTTAAGTTATCATCTACTGAAACTGAAGTAGTGGGTGAAACACTTTCATTACTAAGGGAATAAAGAATCACAGGGGTTGTAGATTACTTGTAACCATGGGTGTTTGGTGGATCATCATTGACTTGATAATTGCCATAGTTGCCTCCTGTTGAAAGCCATATACACAACCTCAAGTTTGATGAAATGATTGTTTAGGCGTCATCCTATAGTAGGGAATAACTGTTCTCTGTTCATGCTTGTTTTTGTCATTATTGGGTTGCGCTGCCATGATGATTCTTACATGTCTGGCATTCTGTTTAGTTGTACTTAGCAATGTGGAACTAGCCTCTAGCGTCCTATTTTTTGGCACATCCAAATCTTATGACATGTATCGTTGACTTAGTAGTTTCTGATCATTTGTAATTTTCTTGGTTGGTATCCTTGCAGGGTGTGCTAGGACCTAGATTCCTGAGATGGACAAGCAAATAATCTCAACAGGTGTTCTTGCAAGACTGCAGAATTTCATACGCAGATGCCTACTAGCCGTGCTCTCTTATGGTCCAATGCCTATACATATCGCGTTTATTATGGATGGAAACCGCAGATATGCTAAATTCAGGAGCATGAAGGAAAGTACTGCCCATAGGTTTGGCTTGTCAGCTCTCATTGCAAATCTACAGTATTGCTATGAAAATGGGTGTGAAATGTGTTACAGTGTATGCATTCAGTATTGACAATTTCAAAAGAGACAGAAGTGAAGTGCAAGCCTAGATGGATTTAATGGAGGAGAAAATCAATGAACTGTTAGAAAACAACAGTGTTATCAACAAATTCGGGTGTAAGATCAACTTCTGGGGAAACTTGGACTTGTTAAGTGAACCAGTGAGGTTAGAAGCCATGCTTATCGTGATCGGTGACACCATCGGGGATCCTCTCAAGGACACCTCAGGCCCCTCCCTCAACATCCTCATCAAGCTCATGGCCATCGAGTCCGTCGGGTTTGCCCCCTTCTTTGCAACGAATGTGCTCTACAGCCACGCTTGTTCCAATATGTTGTTCATTAGTGTGTAACATTAAGTAACTTAAAAGATTTTCGTAGTTCATCGGGTATGTAAGTTATTTATGTATTGAAGTAAACTATGGAAAAATATTATTTGTTGCCATTCATATCCATAATTATCGCACGAAGATCTTGTTCTATCATGTTGCACTAATATGATACTCGTAGATATATGTATTATCATCTTTTAATTGTTTGTTTCGTTTTATGTGTTAAAAGAGAAAATTATTTTCTATAAGATTTCAGGTTCTGTTGCAACCTGCAGCAAGGAAATCTTCTTGACTCTACTGCAAGACATGAAAGTTTTAACTTATGAATGACAATAGGAAGAATGGTGAGCTACAACAACATATTCTATACAAAAATTAATTTTTTGTTGCAATACACGGCACGTAACTATAACAGTAAGGATACGGCTTAGTACTACAATACTTCTAGGGGGTGTTGGCCACGTGGCACTTGCCGGGTGCGTTGTCTGGGTCTGGACTTGACTCGGGTCTCTGGATGGCTCTCGTCCCGTCCGCGCAACAGCTCCACCTTACTTGGTGTGTAAAAGCCATTTGATTCCTTCCTCGTAACGACAATCAACAAAACTGACACGATTTACTCCTGCATAAAATTACCACCGGTGATTATTACCGCGTAATAATGCTAGGTAGAGTAGTAATTAGTGGGGCTACTGAAGCGCGCGCAGCTAGATTAATTACCGATTTTTTATTTAGCGGTGAAAGTGTTTACTACTAGCAGTAGTTACATTCGGCGATTGGTGAAGGTGAGTGATGACGTACAGTATCAACGTCCATGTTTACCAGCTACTTTTGTTAATTAATAACATGGGATTAGTGATAATGGTTTTATACATCGAAATTGGTTGTGGTGGTTACACTAATTTCAAGTTTGTAACACGCCTCAGTTCCTCGTTTCTGGAGGCATTTACCCCGTCAAGGACTAGCGCGCACATACGCGTTGAATTGCCAAGGACGAGACTGCTTGAAATAACAAAAGCAATAACACGAAGCAACCAACGCGATTCAACACAAACCAAGAGAGGTCATCTATGATTGAATCGCACACGCATTGAATGGCAAACGCTACTCTAAATAAGAAAAGCAACCGGAACACGATTTCGCAAAAAAGAGAGCTCGCGTCTATAGCAAGGCTGTCAAATCCATGCACATCCATGGACTAAACCTCAACGATTAGCCGAAAGGAGCAACGCGTGGGTGCTACGCTACAAGCTAGTTTTTGGGTCATTTTGCCTCTTTTTTAGAATGAAATAGCAAATGAGGTTTGCTCCTTGCGTTCGAAATAATAAAATTAGGACCGCGGTAAACTTGATAGATGACATATGTCCCCTACTGCGCCCCTCATCCGCGGAAGCCACCTTCCGCACTCCCATTACGAGGTAGGATGACATGCGCACGTTCCAACTCGTGTAAGCATGTTCCTGCCGTGAACTGGGAGCGCGGTAGGTGGCCTGCCACGGACTAGGATGGCGGAAGGTGGCTTCTGTGAACGGGGAGCGCAACGGGTAGTCTACCGCGGACTGGGAGTATGGAAGGTGGCTTCTGCGGACAAAGAGCATGGTATGTGGCTGCCATAGTACTATTTTTGTAATTTCGTGTGAACGAAGACTATTTTTGCTATTACAGATAAAAAAACGTGTCCAATTCAGCCAAAACTTCGCTACAAGCTAGCCATCCTTTCAAACACAAGCGCACGACAGAAGCAGATGTAGATTCCATCTACGAGTCACTAGAAGGGGGAGCTGTAGCGGATACTCTAGGCCGTCAATTCCTTGATCACACGGCTCGAAGAGGCCCCGATTGCAGAGCAGTAGCTACGGTGCAGTTGCATTGCATCTCTGCAGTCTGTAGAGCCAGTTGGTTTGCACTTCTTCTTACATGAAAGTCACCCATGACTGAAGGCAGGACCCACAACTCTGTTTGCATGCATGCTTTCAATTGTGCATTAGCCATTTAGCCCCCCTCGTCATAACTCTGTTAAATTGTTTTTAATTTATAAAAAATCAAATTAAATTTTAACAATTTAGGAAAAATCAAATGGTGATTTTTATTTTGAAAATTTCAAAAGGCCCGAAAATTGAGATGTTACACGTGGCGCAGATGGGTCGAGTGACGGTTTGTCGTATTTTACTCGTACGAGGGGTGGCGGGGTGTGTCTTGGGGGCGATTGCCCCATGAACTCCAATCTTTAGTAGTTATCTAAACCCGTTCTATAAATCTTAATTGATCCTTTCCAAGATGAACAATAATGAGGGTTGCCCTAATTTTCGTGACCAATTCACTTGATCAACATATGGAAGTGAAACAATGTCGCGTGTTGCATATAAGAAACCTGCAAAAGCAAAATTCTTTCATTTTGTGGCCAGGTTACCTCTTCTGCTTTGAATTTGTTTGATGAACTTTGCTTCTTTCCCCTCCTAATTTAGTTACATGTATTATGTATAGTAAGAGCAAGTAGTGCACATTTGGTGGTGCTATCCAAGCTGGAAAGGGGTGTGTTAGAAGCTGCATACCGAACAAGCGACCCAAGCGCTTCATCGCTAACGAGCCTGGAACCCAATTATGTTTCCTAATGAAAACATTCTCTCCTGGGCCAATCCTTTTAATCAGCCCCTGTTCCAGTATTTTTCTTCCAGCTAGGATTGCACACCATACATGTTGCCGAGGCCGTGCGAGAGCGACCCGCTTCCATGAATTCACTGTTGGAAAAGTATCTTCCTTTTAGGACCTTCCTTTCACAGTTGGAAAAGTATCTCATTCAAAACGGAGGAAATGGGATTCGAAAATAGTAACATACCTGACAATTCTATAATTCTTCGTCCTTTTTCTTGAGATAACGCGGAAAAGTCTCTTTTTGCTATAGCGTATGATTTGATAGTTGCCAACACGGAATAGACACTCGCACTTGAGAACTTTCTTTTAGGAGCAGTTCTAATGTTAGTCAGATTGACTTCTTTGACAGATACTCCCATCAGCGCTAATGAATAGCATTGGCTTTCTTAATTCTTATAACGCAAATAGCAATGATCGTCGATCATCAACAATCCACATCTCGATCGTGGTGGCCAGTCCGTACGTCAGACATCATGCATGTGTGTCTACGATGATAGCAAAAGTAGTATTTGGAGTAGTGATCCATCTGATCAATATACTAATAGCGACCGACAAGTATTTCAGATCTTATATCGTGTTATCTTTAATTTGGTCACTATGGCTTAATTTCCAGCTAGAGGAAGACGGTAGGCTCTTAATTTGATAATCTGCATGACGCCCAAATTTTCGTGACCAGTTCACTTGATCAACATATGGAAGTGAAACAATGTTGCGTGTTGTATATAAGAAACCTGCAAAAGCAAAATTCAGTTTCTTTTGTGGCCAGGTTATCCACATATAATCTTATCACAATCACAAACACAAATAATCTAATTATCCACATAAGAACCTTCAAATATCTTATGGGAAATATCTTATGGGAATCACTAAGGCTCGTATGTCCGATTAGACGATTCTCATCGTACGCCCCAATCACAACATTTCTAAATGATCTTGATCCTGATCGGGCCATCACCTACGTCTAACCAGTAGCTGCACTGCAGTTAGCTGGGTTAGCTAGAGCTAGAGATACACATGACTTACATGATCCATGCCATGCCATAGCCATTCCATTCATCCATCTAGGCATAGCTAGCTGCTTTAGTCTGCTCCAGTCCCTTCCTTTAATTGATTGGAGCTAGCTACATTGATAGGACAATTCAAGGCCAGATCTAGCTGATGGCCTAGATGGGAGACGAACATACGAGAATACAATAGATCTCTAGAATATGAACACATATATATATATATATATATATATATATATATATATATATATATATATATATATATATATATATATATATATATATTCATCGCATGCAACATTCCCGGACACGGTTGCAACATCTTCAGACAACGGTTGCAACATCCTCGGACAACAGTTTCAACATCCTAGGACAACGGTTGCAACATCCCCGGACAATGGTTGCAACATCACAAATCAAAAAAACTAAGCATCTGGGGAAAAACGCGTTGGAAAAAATTACAACATCACCGTGAATAGTATGCAACATTTTTTTCTACAGATGCAATACTTGCAACATTTCCAGACAACGGTTGCAATATCCTAGGACAATGGTATTCCAGGACAAATTTGTGTTTCATTTAAGAATTTCCATTTCTTCAACTCTGAGATGCAGCGTATGGTGGTGGACAAATTCGTCAAGTTAATCAGCGCCTGCTGTGCTTGAAAATTTTGACTTAAAAAACAACAAACTTGCACGTAAACGCTAACATTTTTGTTGTATTGGAGAGAAGCCATTGCGTTACACTACGGTACTACCATTTCGTTTTTGCTTGCCGGGCGACCCAAACCGCCCACCCGGCCCCACCTGTCGGCCACGAAACCAGTACACGTAGAATCACATTAGTTAGATTGGCACCACGCCACGGGATGGCATCGTTGGGCGTTTGGATCAAATATCAACAATACACGCATCGTCCGAAAACAAATATTTGTATCGGACATCAGCCAGGTAGGATTATCCATATCTTACACATGTGTGCATATATTTACCAATAAAAAATCTTAAACTCAATAAAGCTATATGACAGACTTACCACCACTACCAAACCTTTCTTTTAGAATAGTAAAGATACAGTTTAGTATAGTAGTACTAGGGGTGTTCGCCACGTGGTGCTTGCCGGGTGCGTGGTTTGGGTCTGGACTTGACTGTCCTGGTCTGGCTGGCTCACGTCCTGTCTGCGCAACAGCTGGACCTTGCTTTTGTTAAAAAGCCATTTGATTCCTTCCCCTCTCGTAACGGTAATCAACAAAACTGACACGATTTACTTCTGCATAAAATTACCACCGGTTATTATTACCGCGTAATAATGCTAGGTAGAGTAGTAATTAGTGGAGCTACTAAAGCGCGCGTGGTTAGGTTAACTACCGATATTTTATTTAGCGGTGAAAGTGTTTACAACTAGCAGTTACATTCGGCGATTGGTGAAGATGAGTGGTCACGTACAGTATCAACGCCCATGTTTACCAGCTGCTTTTGTTAATTAACATGGGATTAGTGATAATGGTTTTACACATCGAAATTGGTTGTGGTGGTTACACTAATTTCAAGTTACCATGCGCTTGTAAGTTTGTAACACGCCTTAGTTCCTTGTTTCTGGGGACATTTACCCCGTTAAGGACTAGCGCGTACACGAGTAACCAAACAAACCAGATGCACATACGCGTTGAATTGCCAAGGATGAGACTGCTAGAAATAACAAAAGCAATAACACGAAGCAGCCAACACGATTCAACACAAACCAAGAGAGGTCATCTATGATTGAATCACACACGCATTGAATGCCTGTGGATGAGCACACAGACCACCCAAACGCTACTGTAAATAAGGAAAGCAACCGGAGCACGATTTCACAAAAAAAGAGAGCTCGTCTCTAGCAAGGCTGTCAAATCCATGCACATCCGCGGACTAAAGCTGAATAAGTTAGCCGAAAGGAGCAATGCGCGAAGGGCTTAACTCAGACGAAGGAGAACGGACTCTCGGAAGTTTGAAAACACAAAAAATGATACAATGGCATCAGATGGATAAGAAAGGGCTCAGGGTGATCGGAAGGAGTTCTGACTACAGGAGGGGCATAGGGCCGGCGGTAGCGGCGCACACGGCGGCAGAACACCACGAGGCGGTCGACGGTGAGCTGGTGAGCGGCGACGAGATGGCTAGTGGCGGGGACACCAGTGGAGAGAGGGAGGTGAGGCGAACTCAAAGCATGGCAAAACAAGGGTGAGAGGGAGGGAGAGTCGAGGGAAAAGCAAGAGGGGGACGAGGGGGGAGGGGTCCTAGGGCACTATTTAACGGGGAAGGAGGAGTAGCGGAGAAGCTTCGCGGCATGGACGGAGCTCCGGATGGCACGAGCTTGGAGCAGGCGAGGGAGGGGATGGGGGCAGGTGGGGAGGAGACAAGTGGGAGGAAAACAAGCGTGGCGGAGGTGACAACATTTAATGCGCATGTTGTCGTGGGAAAAAGGGGCGAGATTCGCGCTCGGGCGACGACTTTGCAGCGGCGGTGACGCGAGCTCGCGCACGGGCGGCATGGGTGAGCAACGGGAGGGAGGCGAAGGTGAGCAGGGGGAGGCTGACAGACGGGTCTGGTCGAAACCGAGAGGGCGGTCTAAACCGAGAGGTGGTCCAAACCGAGAGAGAACGGGCCGATGGGAAGTCAGCCCAAATAGAGAAATGGGATTTTTAAAGATTTTTCGATTACAGAAATTTAGAAAAAGGAGAAGAAGGATTTTGCAAAAGATTCAATTTGCAAAAATTGAATTCGGGATTTGGCAAAGAATTTGGATTGAGTTGGGGAAAATTCAAATTGCAAGATTTGAATTTGGAAATTTGACGACGAGCTTCAAATTTGAGAAAAGGAAAGGAAAAAGGGTTTCCAGCCCAAGGATAAAATGAAATAAAATTCTAGGATTTACATTTCAGGAAAAATTCAAATAGGAATTTGAATTTTGCAAATCGGTTGAGGCTTGAATTTCAAATGAATTCAAAAGGAAAAATGAATTCGAAATGGCCATAAGGAATTGGATTTTGGATCAAAGATCTGAATTGAGAATTGGAACTTGAAATTGAGTCTCGGACTCGGATTTTAAATAATAGCGAAATTCAAAAAGAAACCAACACTTTTAAAATAATTAATTTAAATTTTTCAACAAAGAAAAGAAATTTTGGGAAAAAGCAAAGGAAATAAATCAAATTGAACTCCAAGAAAATCCGAAACCCAAATAAACTAAATTTTAAATTAATTGAAGTTTGATTTATTCACGTTAAATTGTTTTTAATTTATAAAAATTGAATTAATTTTAACTATTTAGGAAAAATTAAATGGTTATTTTTATTTTGGAAATTTCAAAAAGGCCCGAAAATTGGGATGTTACACGTGGCGCAGATGAGTCAGGGGGTGGTTTGTCGTATTTTACTCGTACGAGGGGTGGTAGGGTGTGTGCGCGGGGGGGGGGGGGGATTGCCCCCCGCGGGGGTACACTCCAATATTTAGTAGTTACTTAAATCTGTTCTGTAAATCTTACTTGATCCTTCCCAAGATGAACAATAATGAGGGTTGCCCTAATTTTCGTGACCAATTCACTTGATCAACATATGGAAGTGAAACAATGTTGCGTGTTGTATATAAGAAATCTGCAAAAGCAAAATTCTTTTCTTTCGTGGCCAGGTTACCTCTTCTGCTTTGAATTTGTTTGATGAACTTTGCTTCTTTCCCCTCCGAATTTAGTTACATGTATTATGTATAGTAAGAGCAAGTAGTGCACATTTGGTCGTGTACATGTTGCTGCGTATTTTATTCGCAACTAGACATAGAGAAACAAAAATACACATTGATTCTGTGTTGCTGCAATGCTGTTTGTCGACTTGTAGTATTCATAGCACAGATGATAGATATATTCAGGTCTTCCGTGTTGCTACATGCTTTACCTTCGCTATTCATAGCTAAACATACGCGTATATATGCGTGCGATTGACAAGATGAAGAATACGAGCAGTGTATATAGGCGCGCGATTGACGAGATGAAGAATACGAGCAGTTGAAGGAGCAAAGCTAGCTTTTGCATTTGGTTCTCTCTTCGCTCACTTTGCAATTGGGAATCCATTGATCGATGCCGGCCGACGTCCACAGCAACAAGGTACATATTCTATCTTAATTGAGTAGTCGCTGTTTTCTTGAGGATTGAGGAGTCAGTAGTGTATGTATGTATACTTGCTAGAGTGAATAGTTCTCTTTTAAAAGAAGAATACAGGGAATCATCTTAGATCTATACACACAGTAGTGTAATAGCGAACATTTCTGTCACTTGAGGTAAAATCTATAGCTTTTTTTTTCTCGTATGCCTGTTCTACTTATATATAGCATTATACTAAAATCTAGCATAAATAAACAACCAAGAGAGTTATTGATGTATAAATTATTCCGCTGTTAAGAATAAGGCGCATATCCCATGGCGATAAATCTTTTAGTTTTTTAATACTTGGGAGACACCAGACAAGGACATAAGTTATATTTCTTCTTGTCTGAAAAGAAGCCCTGTCAGTTTCCACTCCTGCATAATATTTTTTTGGCTAGCATTCTCACTCCAAAAATATATTTTCTATAGAAACATCAGCATGACTCATCACCCAAGCAAAGTACGGCTGCCATAGTGAAATGAGTATAAAATAATTTGAAAATATGTTAAGATTACAAGCAACCAAAAAATAAGTCATAAATGAAAATAAACTGAACAGATCAGCCAAACAAAACAAAACGAATTGTTATAACTTTTAGTCAATGTCGAATGTGCAGACCATTCTGATTGACTGTAAAAATGTTTCTTGTACTTCACCTCATCCAGCTTTGGACCTTTACTTTTCTTATTTACAACATGTTTCCGAGTTGTTGGTCACCAATGGTTAAACTTTTGACAACCGCATTCTAACATAAATGGTTATGATGATACGGCCGTCCAATAACCACAGAAGTTTAGAGGGGACAAAATAATCAGAAGAACAACACATCCCTACAACTATGGGTAACAAACTTGACTTGAACTGAAATCCATTAAGCCATTAAGGTAGTCTTGCAGCACCAAAGGAAGAGGTATACAAGAAAATTAGCTCCCTCTATAAGCCTTTCAGTTATCACCAAAGTATCCAGTAAATCAGACCCACCATTTGTGCTGTTGTGCATGATCTTTATTACCACACTACCGCTGAGCTCCTCCTCCTCTCCCCACAGCGGCGGCGGCGGCGTCCTCCTCCTCCTCTCCCACCGGCGGAAGTGGCAGTTCCCTCTCTCCACGGCGGCGGGGCATCCTCCTCCTCCTCTTCCACCAGCGGTGGCGACATCCTCCTCCTCCACTCCCACCGGCGGTTAATTCATCCCTCCAGGTCAGTGGCGACGACTAGCCCGAGCTCGGCGTTGACGATGGCCCATATGGTTGAAATCCTTGTGGATTTCTCGTTGGTACTTGGTAGGAGATGTAGATTGAAGTACTTGGCTTTTGATTTCTTCCTGTTTCTCTGTATCAATTCTTGAGCATTTAGTTCATGCTGTTGATAGTACAAGGAGTTCTTGTTTGGACTGTAATAGAGCAACTTTCCCAGCACATTTCATATATAAGATGTATGAGAAAATTAGGCACAACAGGTTATTTCAGAAACTCTGCAAACTCAGTGAGTGTTAGCCTAGACCAGTGATCCAGTTTGTACTGCCGCAGCCTACTGATCATCATCATTCATCACACGATGGTACATGGCATGAGAAAATTGTTTGGCTGCATTGTTCTTTCCTATGTTCTTTTTGAATTAATTAAAGTTTGATTTATTCACGTTAAATTGTTTTTAATTCATAAAAATTCAAATTAAGTTTTAACAATTTAGGAAAAATCAAATGGTGATTTTTTTATTTTGAAAATTTCAAAAAGGCTCGAAAATTGGGATATTACACGTGGCGCAAATGGTTTAGGCGACGGTTTGCCGTATTTCACTTTCGTCGAGGGTGGCGAGGTGTGTGTCTTGTGAAGCGATTGCCCCATGGGTAAACTCCAATCTTTAGTAGTTACTTAAATCCGTTCTGTAAATCTTACTTGATCCTTCCCAAGATGAACAATAATGAGGGTTGCCATAATGTTCGTGACCAATTCACTTGATCAACATGTGGAAGTGAAACAATGTTGCATGTTGTATATAAGAAACCTGCAAAAGCAAAATTCTTTACTTTCGTGGCCAGGTTACCTCTTCTGCTTTGAATTTGTTTGATGAACTTTGCTTCTTTCCCCTCCTAATTTAGTTACATGTATTATGTATAGTAAGAGTAAGTAGTGCACATTTGGATGTTGATGCGTATTTTATTCGTAGCTAGACATAGAGAAACGAAAATACACATTGATTCCGTGTTGTTGCAATGCTGCTTGTCGACTTGTTCTATTCATAGCACAGATGACATATATATTTAGGTCTTTCGTGTTGCTGCATGCTTTACCTTTGCTATTCATAGCTAAACGTATGCGTATATCTGTGTGTGATTGACGAGATTCAGAATTCGAGCAGTTGAAGGAGTAGAGCTAGCTTTTGCATTTGGTTCTCTCTTCGCTCGCTTTGCAATTGGGAATCCATCGATCGATGCCAGCCGACGTCCACAGCAACAAGGCATATATTCCATCTTAATTGAGTAGTCGCTATTTTCTTGAGGATTGAGGAGTCGTAGTGTATGTATGTATACTTGCTCCATAGCTCCAATACACAAACTTCTTTTCAACTTTATAAACCAATGTATAGAAGAAACATCTGTTAATTTTGTTAATTATTCGTTGTTTTTTCTAGCATGTTTATATTTTGTTTCCTTTGCAACCGTAAAACACCTGCCATTAGTTTTTCACTTTTTTGTTACTAACATCTGACGGTTATGATTTGTTAAACATGATTAGGGTCCGCTCAATTAAGGACTGAATGTTATTTTCTCTTAAAATTTCTAGCATATTATTTTTTCTTGGCAAATGTAAAACACCTATCGTCAGCATTTATATTATATGATGGGTATTTCTACATTCTAATTGGGCATCGTGTTCTGTCATGTCTAACAAAATGTGTTTGATTTTCAGCTCATTCAGGATGCGTGAGATCAAAGCTTCTAATGTCTTTGGCAAAACAAAAATGATGTAAAAGGTAGAGAATTCCCTACCTTATGACCATGGTATTAGAATGGTTGTCAAAGTAATACCAGTACAGCGAAAAAAGAAAAGAAAGAAAGCAAAAAGGAGAAAAAGATAAATAAAAGCTATTTACAGAAAGAGCTGACACCCCTGCCGAAGGGAATCCTGGAGCTCGGACTTAGTCCTGTAGGATCAGAGGTTAATGTACTCTCGAATCTGACGTTGCATTGTAGTGTTTCCAATTTGTGTATTTTGGATGACCCGCTTATTTCTTGTAGTCCATAATGTATGAGCGCATGCTGCAAAGCAAATGGGCCAAACCTCACCATGGTTCATTGATTGCGCTGATACTTTTTCCACAAAATGTAGCATGTCCTTGGCGGAGGTAGCTTCTGCTGCTAGTCCTAGTTTAGACTAGAGAAAATCAGCATGTTTACATCTCATAATGATGTGGTCAATTGTTTCCGATGTTGGGCAAATGTCGCAGTGAGGATCTGTCGTCCATTTCTTAGTTGTCATATTATCCTTAGTATTTAGTTTTCCTCTAAAAGCTAACCATAAGAATATTTTCTATCTGTGTGGGATTGACTTATGCCAGATAAAATCTGCTGTTTTCCATTTCTGACCGTGGAACGATAAGATTTGGTACACTTCCGATGTAGTTATGTCGGCCATGGTCGAGGCAATGATTCGTCGGTCTAAGGTTCCCTGCGTGAGATATTGCTCAGACAGAACTTGTTGCAAAGCCTGGTATTCTAAGGTCGCCTGCTGTGACAGGACTGGGTGAAGTGAGATCTCCTAGTTATTATCCAATAATTGTGAGTTGGCTGTGCAATTTTGATTAGTGGCAAAAGTGAATAGAGTGGGAAAGCATAAGTATAATATTCCTGCAGATGTCCAATGATCCTTCCAGAACAAAGTAGTTTGTCTATCCCCGATTATGACCTTAGTCATTTGTGCAATCATCTCGATGGTAGCGGATAAAGTCCTCCATATTGCTGTGTCTCCCTGCCTAGGTTTTATTGGTATGTGGTTTCGAATATATTGTCGTCTTAACCAATTGAAGCAAGACTCAGTTGAGTCAGATAACAACCTTCCAGTGTACTTCATGATCAAAGCTTTGTTATGAATTCACAGATCTCGGATTCCTAAACCCCCTTGTTCCTTGGGTAGTATAACAGTGGACCAAGCCACCAGGCAGTGTTCACCTCGAGTCTCCTTAACTCCCTTCCAAATAAAAGCTTTTCTAATTTTGTCTACTACTTGTATGCTGCGTTCTGACCATTGGATGCAACTCATATAAAATGTAGGAATTGTTGATAAAACCGAGTTGATCATTAATACTCTCCCTCCCCAAGATAGCAATCTGGGCATCCATCCTGCCAGTCTTCTGTCTATTTTGTCAATAATTGGTTGCAGCAAACCGTGTGGTATCTTGTTAGTGGATAATGGTAGCCCCAAGTAGTTGCATGGCAAGGAGCTGATCGGGCATTGTATGGTAGTGGTTGCTGAGGTTGCTTCTTGCTGAGACATGTGGATGGGTACTAATGTACTCTTATGGTAATTGATCTTTAGACCTGAAAATATTGCAAACGAATCGAGGATCTCTTTGAGGGCCATGGCTTGTTGGAATGTACCTTTGAGTAAGATTAGAGTGTCATCTGCGTATTGTAGGGTGGGTGGGGTCTCCTGTATATCTAAGGGGTGTAGGATTAGTCCATCAACGTGGGCTCGTTGCAAGACTTTTTGGAGGATATCTGCTACCAGTATGAATAGATATAGAGATAGTGGATCTCCTTGGCGTACCTCTCTTTTGTATTGAATTGGGTCGCCCACTGCCCCATTGACAAGAATCTGCGTTTTACCAGAAGAGAGAATAGTATGTATCCAATTTATCCATTTGTTGTCAAAACCTCTATGTTGTAGTGTCAGCAGAATACAATCCCAATTTATTGTGTAAAAAGCTTTATGGAAGTCTAATTTGAGTACTAACATAGGTTTTTTTTCCTCTTCATTGCACATTGGACTAGTTCTGAAGCTAGTATGAAATTTTCTGTGATTGATCTCTTTCTAATGAAACCAGACTGCATATGACTAACGAGATCCGTGATTTTCGGCTGCAGCCTATTTGCCAAAACCTTGCTAATGAGTTTGGGAATGCTATGTAGCAACGAGATGGGTCTGAAGTCCTTGATTTGCATCGGCATGTTCATCTTTGGTATAAGAGTGACATAAGAATTGTTAACCCCTGATAGGTCTATAAAATTGGAATGCAAGTCCACAAAGACCTGTACTAGGTTAGGTTTTATAATGTTTAAGAACTTTTTGTAGAACTCATTTGTAAATCCATCTGGCCCTGGGCTTTTGTTATTTGGTGAACGTAAAATTGCATTTGCTATCTCCTCCCAAGTGAAGTGTCCGACAGAACCTGCAGACTTTGATCTGGCTGGTAGAGATGTGTGAGGTCAATTGTTAGGGACCATGGAACTTCTGTACCAAAAAGGACTCTGAAATACTCAGTCGCAATTTGTAGTTTGGAGGCATTGTCATAGTGTTCTATTCCATCCTTCACAAGAACTTTAATGATGTTCCTTCGGTGCCATATGGATGATGCAACATGAAAGAAATGTGTATTCTCATCTCCTAATTTGCACCATTTAATCTTAGCCCTCCTCTTCCGTTTTAGGGTCCATAACCATATTAGTTTCTTCAAATGGCTTCTAACATTTTCTCTGAAAGTAAATTCCAAGGTTGTTAGGGGCCTCCACTCCTCTGTACTGTCGAAGAAGTTTACTGTAATTTTAGAGTTTAAGATGGGTTAAAAGACCACGATTTCTATTTAGCCATGATCTGATTTTTGCCCGAATTCGTCTTAGCTTGAGATTGGCAGTGGATATACTAGCAAAATTTCTAGTCCCTCTTTTCATCAAAAAAAAAAATTCTAGTCCCTCTTGTGCAGCTTTGGATCGCAAGGTTTTCAAATTGTGGCATATGAAGCCAGATATTTTCTATTCGGAATAACCTTGTCGGTTGTGAATCTGTTTTGATGTCAACCACAATTGGAGTGTGGTCTGAAGTCATCACTATTTCCGATTTTGCAGAGATGTTCAGGAATGTTTGGCTCCACTTTGTATCAATTAGTATACTATCCAGCTTGGTCATTGTCGGGTTTCTCCTCTTGTTCATCCATGTAAATCTTTTGTTGGGAATATCTTCATCCAGAAGGCCCTGATTTTGTATCCATGAATTGAATATGGACATACCAGTCCAATTTATGTTGTCGTTGCTCGTCTCATACATATAGCGGTATATGTTGAAGTCTCCTATTACCATCCATGGTCCAGTCAGGTTGTGCCGCATATCAGTGAGGCTATCAAAGAAAGGTTGATGGGTGATATCTTCATAAGGTGCATATACATTTGTGATGCAAAACTTGATTCTGTCAGTTTTCAATTGAAAGATTAGTGTTAATGACCAGACATCAGCATGTATCATTGACACCTCCAAACTGGTATCACACCAAGCTGTGAGTGTGCCACCTGAGGTGTGAATAGAAGGATGGAAGTGGTAGTTTCTCAATTTCGAGGGTAAGAAGCTATTCGCTTTGAACCTATCGATGTTGGACAGCTTAGTTTCTTGAAGGCAAACAATATCTGGTTGTAAGTCTAGCAGAGTGTGATACACTAATGCCCTTTTGCGAGCTTCTCCTAACCCTCTAACATCCCAAGCTAAACTCCTCATTTTTGTCTCTGTGCAGCTTCGGATAGTAACATGCGCCAGCACGCATATGTCCCCAGAATCCAACATGTGCAAAGTACAATAGGTTTTTCAAGTTGCCACACACAAATTGGCCCAGCAAACAAACAAGAGAAAGTAAGACGCAACCAGAAAACAGAAACAAAAGGCAAACGTTGCCGAATCGAATTAAAACTGGAACAAAAGACTAAAAGAAAATAGCACCAAACTGTCGGCTCTGCTAGAACTGAAAACCGACAATTGCTGTGAATAGTACACCAGGAAGACCAATACCGACACAGAACCAAAATACCAAACGAAGTGCAGATGTGTTTGCAGACGAAGTGCATCACAAATGCAGATATAAGGAGCAAGTCTGAACAGATGTGCTTGTAGACGAAGTGCAGCACAGATGCAGATACAAAAGAGAATTCAGATAACGAAAGCTATGGCGGACTAAATAGCTGAACAGACTTAAGCATTTTTATGGCAGCCACTTCCTGATGCAGCCTTCTCCATTCGCGCTGCCTCTTTGAGTATCTCATTCCCATTTATACCACAAAGATTAGCTAACTCTCTGACCATTGCCCTTGAAGTTGGCAGCGGCTTCTCTTTGAGAGGCAATTAATTAAATCTCCAATTTTTCTTGCCTTTTGCTTGCTTCTGCGAGAATGTCCTCCGGATGAAGTCAAACTAGCCGAAGAACTTGGCGATGCCTCCGCAACTCTACGACTTGCTCTTTCCACTGGATTGATGCGATCGCCATCATACACTTTTTGTATCCCTAGGCTCCTTCGAACCTACACCTGTATATCATTCTATGATTGAGGTAGCGGAGTAACATTCAAGTCTGGGATCCTGGCAGTTGAGTGCGCATGTGGTGGTAGAAGTGGAAGTAGTGCTAGAGCTCTTGGATTTGCGTGAGCTGGTTCATGCTCCTCTACATCTTTTGAGGAGTCCTTGCTTTTGCTCCTGTCTTCTATTGTTTCACTGAGTTGAGGCTGTGTGAGTCCAACACAATGATGTGAAACCAGAGGCAGCACCACCACCACCAGGCTTCTCTTAGGGGGAATTGGTAACCTCTTGGCCAGTGGAGGCAACATGGTAGGGGGCATGGTGCAGATAGTTGGCGATGGCATCATGGCTGAAGCTTGCTGGCTAAAAACTGATTGGAGAGAGTTGTGAGGCAGCAAAGCTAGGCACTCGGATAGCGGCACAAGCGAAAGGGGGGTGACTTCAGCAGTGATAGGCCTCGTGAGTACCATTGGCTTGATCCTGTAGCGGCAATCAACTGCCAGAAGAAGAGTAAGCCCCAGGCTAGCTGGTAACAAGTTGAATAGAAGAGATCTATAGCTCTCTTTCGAAATGGTTCCAGATAAAACATCGAAGCAAGGGAAGGTGGGTTCATCAACGTTGTTGACTTGAGCTACAAGAATCCAGTTTGCTATAACCCTACACAGGCTTAACTCTAGACAAAAGCGATAAGCTCCCCTCTCAAAGATTACCGAGGCATGCGGGGCATGTCCTGGGAAACCTTCCAGCTGCAGCTTAGTTGTTTGGGCTAGAAAGGCTAGCAAATCATAAAGCTTTGGGGTGGCATTTTGCTGCAAGGTTTGTCTAGCCCAATCACCCATGAGGAAAAGCGCAGCAGTGGACTCAGTGAGAGTTCTAGAACTTGAGAAATCTGCGGCTGAGCTGTGGGTGCTTGCAAAACCCAAGGGCAAAGAATTGGAACGACTATGTGGTGAAGCAGGTGGCCGAAAACTAGCACGGCCAGAAAGGTTGGGCTAATGGCTATAGTAGGGTGGTGGAGGTGGGGGTGTGTAAGAAGGATTGACAACGCGTCAGAGCCAAGGAACAATGGCCGGAGCAGCGGGCTCAACCGAGACTGCCGTGACAAGGGAAATCATGTCCCGAGTTGGCGGGTAGCGAACATCAAGGGAAGTAGGACATCCAAGGATGGCAGGCTCCATGGGAGAGGCTTTGGCTGGTGTACTTCATATCTTGGCTTGAAGAGCAAACTGGGAAGCAAAGGGGCAGCTTTTCTTGAGGTGGCCACTAGCTCTACAAAACCAACAAACTACGGGATCCCTACAAGAGGGTATGAAGTAGGAGTAGGAAAGGCATCGAAAACATCTTCTGTGAAGGTCTTTAGGCTCTTTCGGGAAGACAAGCTAAGAAAGCTTCAGCTGCGGTGAACAAATTGTCTTGGTGAGAAGAGTTGATTTATAGGAAATTGGATCCGAGGGAGCGCAAGGACGGGTAGAAGGGAAGGGTTCCCCAGAGCTTGCATGCAAACGATGCATGCCTGGGTCATGAGATAGCTTCGTTGCCTGCATGGTGTTGGGGAGAGAGCCGGAGTGCTGCAGGAAACTAAGCTTGTTTGACCGCCTTTTCTGTGGGAACAAATCTTCAGTCCTTTGCCGATTGGCTTCGTATCCTTTTGCAGGTCCTTTAGCCCATGCATGTCACTGGGTTGTCCTGCCACTTAGATCGTGTTTTGATTCAGCTTTGGCCGTGTTAGTTTGTCGCATCCGAATGGCTCCATCTCCCGGACTCAACGGCTTTAGTGCACTGTCTGCTGAAAAGGTTTCAGCACTGGCTCTTTTTAGACTTAGGGAAATCCTGATGCAGCCTGACCTAATCCAGCCACGTAGAGCGATTTCTGATGCAACATCTAAGGATGCCACTTTCAATTCAAACACTTTAGCTTCTAGTTGCTTGGTTGCGTAGGCAGACGAGCATCCACCGAAGCGGGAAGATAGAATGCTGGCTAGTCTCTCCAGTGAGAGAAGGATGCCAGGGGAGACCACCGATGCCAACAGATATGCTAGAGTGTGACGGCTTGGGTTTAACAGATCACAAGTTGTGTAGAAGTATTTTGCGAGCATCAAAGATTCAAAAGCAATGCCTTGAATTGATAGCCTCTCGAGTGGAAGGGGAGAAGAAATCCCTTCTTGGGTCAAGAAGGACCAGGGAGAGATGCAACAGACATGATCAAGGCTTGGAAGCAACAAGTCAAGTCTCGAGGCAAGAACGAAACGAAACAAGAAATCACCAGAGTAAAAAGCAAAACAAGAAAAAGGACAACCTGAACGAACCTAAGCACTAAGACATGAAGGATGGTAGGGTGGTGATACTTAGCTAGAATCCTTGCCAAAATGATGCTTTCCCCGAATATTGTTCGCCAACCCTGGCCTTGCAGAAGCAAAGACCACCACAAGCCAGCTGGCATCCAGTTGTAACATCTTCGCCGACGGAGGAGAAACCAGCAGGCAAAGGCGGTCTTTTTTCTCCCGTGCCCCTTCACCTACCCCTTCTAATGCCTTTAGATCGACGCGCACGCTTGATCTGGAATTGGGGAAGTGGCTTCAGGCAGGAAGCGTCGGTGTCGGTCTCACCGGTGTGCAGTGGCGGATCCACTTGGCGATGTAGCATTCCTGTTTTCGAAAACGGTGAATAGTAATTATATTTGGTTTTCGGTTTTCAATCATATTTCAAATTAGTTTATATTTTCAAAATTTCTCTAGCTTCCTCTAAACTCGGGTTTGTGTTTCAAACCTTTTTGCAAATTCCTGTATTTAAATTCAAGTTTGAATTCCTCTTTTCGGATTTTGGGCCCTTTCTCTCTTTTGCCCTCCTCTCTTGTTTTGGGCTCAGCCCGTTTTTCTTCTTGGGCTAGCCCAGCCTTCATCCCAACCCCTTGGCCCCTTTCCTCCTGACGGCCTAGCTGGCCCAGCCCCTTGGCCCATTCCTCTTCCCCCCTTTTAGCCCACGCAGCCATTTCCTCCTTTCGGCCCAATTGGCCCGAGCTCCCCATGCCCTTTTCTTCTTCCTCCTAGGAGCGCCCATGAGCGTCGCTCCCTGCCACCACTTGCTCGCCTGCGCCACTGCAGCCCACCCACTCCCTCATCTGTCTTGACTCCAGTGGCGCACCTTCGCCGATCTCTTCGCCCTTGCATCACCAATGTGCCGCACCTACCTTAGCGCCACAGCCACGCGCTCACGCAGACGCCTGTCAAGCCTGCTGCTTCGCCTCGCCCTGCCGTCAGCCTCCCTCGTGCGCCTCTTTGCCCCTCTGCCACCCGCGTGAGCCACCTGCTCCCTTGGCCGCCCCTGCCCGTGCTCCTCCTCCCCCATCCCCCTGCCACTTGCTGCCAAGCCCCGTGCACCCGCCTGCAACTCCCTGCCGCTCCATCCTCTCCGCCAACTGCGCCCATGCCGCTGTAGTCGTCGCCACGTCCTCAATTACGCCTCGGGACCGGGCGTTGTGCAGCACTCTGTGCTCCCGCCCATGTCGTTGCCAACTCGCCATGACGCATGCTTGGCCCTTGAAGTTGTCGCCTGTGCCGCGGTGACGCCAGCCCTCCCGCCTTGTCCCATCGCCGCTCAGTGCCCATGCCGCTCTGGCCGCGCCCCATGTCGGCCGCCATCCTCAACGACTCTTTGCTCCTCCACTGGCTATAAGAGGACCCCAGCACCTCCTTCTCCCTTCCCACCTTGCTTCCTCCCTCTCGGTCGAAGTAACCGAATCGCCCACGCGCACAAACCGTCGCTCCCGACTCGGCCGTGCCGCCTCACCGCCGTGCTGCCGCTCCGGTCAGCTTCTCCCCCAGGCGACTGCGTCACCATGTGCCCCCGGTGGCCCTCATGCTATCCCCCATCTCCCCTTGCCTTCCCCGCCGCTGAGATGTGCCGCCATAGTGGCTCCTTCCTCCTCCGCCACGGCCGCCGCCGCCGGACCGCCTTGTACGGGCGCCGCTTGCCCCTCTGCGCCACCCCACCGCTGGGCGCCTCCAAGCCAATGTTCCGTCGCTGCCGCTTGTCCTCTCCGCACCAGCACGCCAGTGCGTCGCCGGCCGTGGCACTGCCTCCCCTAGGGCCGCCACCTCTTGGGCGACCCCTTTCCTGGCACTGCCGGCACCGCCGCGCCTCCCTTCGCCGGCGGCAAGCTCGAGCCCCGTGTGCCCTGGTCTCCTTTTTCCCTGGCTCTGTCCGCATTTTGGACCGGGCAGTACGCGTGTGTGTAGACCGAATCTCGGTCGGGATTAAGGCCAGGCGGCAACTAGCCACTTTAATGATGCCCTAAGCATTGATTAGCCATTTAATCGATGTCTTAACCCCCTTTTTTTTTTACTCTCTGACCGGTGGACCCATAATCAGTAATGGCTGCCCATTTATTTGAGTACCCGGTTCATCCTTTCCCATTGACTGACGAGTGGGCCCCCATGTGCAGTGTGCACCTGGTGTACCTTGAACCGGTGCACAATGCATGTTGACCTACCAGTACATGCACTGTGCACATGGACCAGACACTATTCATGGGTCCCACATGTCAGTGGGCGAGATTCTCTCTCCTCCCTTTTGATTTTTCCGAATTAATTCCATTTCAAACTTCAGAAGCTCTGTTCTCCCTCATCGTAACTCCAAAAATTATGAAATTTATTTCTAAAATTTTGTAAATTCAAGACCTTGTTAATGGCATAGGTCTTGTTTAATTTGGAGTTGATTTATTATCTATTTGGTATTTATTTGCTCTTTTTTCTTGTTTGTGCCTTTTTTCGGTATGTTCGTCCGAATAGGATTCGAAGACGCGGAAGATCTCCAACTTGATCGAGCACAAGAATATCAAGACCCTATTACCTTTACTCTAGGTGAGTCAATACTTGATCATTTTGATCCTACATTTTATGCAAATTATATTCATTTAAATTACTAAATTTGCATGCTTAATTCTTTAATCAAATGTATGTTAAAGCTTAAGGTAGTTAAATACCCATTTGATGATTAATTATTTATAATACCATCCTTTGATAATTGAATCCATTATTCCATGTCACCCTAGTAACTATATGGTAAATACTAGTTATAGGTTGTACTTAAGCGACATGCTAGTCTTGCTTAAGTACCGGGACATTAAATGTCTCAATCATCATCTTTTAAAACATGAAAGTGGTTTTAGGCAGTCATTGTGGGGAAATAACTGAGATGGTTGAGTTGATATATTTTGCTCCTCAAAAACCCTAATTGATGTTACTATCTGGGCGGCTGGTTTAATGAATGATATAATGGTGGTGGGTGCTAATGCAGCCCAAGAAATGTTGATATATGGAATAAAATGACCAGATAACCCCTAAGGACTTAATCTTGTCATGACCTCCCGTGTAAAATAAGTACAACCACAAGTCTGCAAATTACAACTTGGCTTAGTAAATTTATTGGACTCCGAAAGTCATCTCACTGGTGGAGGAGTAAAAATGTGCAAGCTCGTGCTACGTCCGGCTTGAATGGGACACCGGTATAAGGTGAAGTAAGCCAGTCGCTGAGGGGTAGTTCAACTACTCTAGATCGCCGAGGCGAACATCCCGCACAACGTATGGGCGTAACCCCATATGGGTGAAATGACGGAAAGGGCGAGGTAATTTGAAAGGTTACTGTCACGGTCGCTCGACTACATGACTAAGGAATCGTGTGGGGGTAACGAGTATGACTATCTCTTGTGAGTACAGTGTACAATCTCTGCAGAGTCTAAACTATTTAAACAGCTGCGCCTACGGTCAAAGGCGGGCATTAGAACTTTACTTGAGTTAATTCTATTTCAAAAACCTTTATGGGTGGAATGAAAAATGTGGTGGGCTCACTTAGCCCTGAGATTGGATTTTTCCTGAGTTTCGAACTCAGTAGTGATTGTGAGTAGAGGTAGCTCCAATCAAAAGAAGCATGCGGTGTAGGTTTCGACGGAGGGGACCTGTACTGAAATAATTATTGCACAATTACTCTCTTTAATAAAATGCAATTTGGTTAAAATGCTAAGTGATAGGACTTTGTAATTATGATAATTGAAAATGTTGCTTTAGCAAATAAAAGAACCCGAGCCATCCTTGTTAAGCCTTGCATGTATATTATTGCATTGTGTGTATTGGCTCGCGAGCACGAAAGTTGTGCTCATTCTCGCTCTTCTCCCAAAACCCTCAGAAGTAGGAAATCCTGGAGATTATGTATACCACAAGGATCCAGAAGTTGGAGGCCCAGGAGATGATGAAGCGTAGTTTAGTCTTTAGTTGTTCTAGTCTCGCCCCAGTCTAATTGACTCCGTCGGTGCTTGCGTGCATCCAATATTATCCAAGTCATTGGGTAATATCGGACGCACACGGGTTTCCCCAATTGCTTGCCTATGGAGAGATGTGCTCTCACCCCTTTTGCTTCTGTTGTCGCTTCCGCAACTTTTGTAATGTAATCTTTGGCCTGTTTGGCCCTTATTGTAAAACCTGACCCGATGCGGTCTATGTAAACTCTGATGTGTTAATTAATGAATGGTATGGTTTAATCTACGCCATGTATGATTTGATTCAGTTATGTATCTATGAGTGCTATCTATTGATCTAGGGAATAGCACAGTGTCTTTCACAGAGGATTTGGATTCTCAGAATCCGGGTCCGACAGACCTGGTATCAGAGCATACTACTGTAGGAGCCTTAGCTAGACTGGACGAGCCCTAAGGACTTGAGTCCTATTTTCAAAAATTAAGAAAAGTTTTGTTATAATATAGCGTAATAATTGCTCCCTCTCATCACTCTTAGCCCTTTACTTACCTTGACTTCACTTGAGTTTTTACGTAGTTCTGACCCTCTCTCTTGTTTCAAAATCTGTAGATGTCTGGTGCTTCATCCGATACCTCGTGGGACTTCTCCACCCATGGAGAGGACTTCGGACAGTTCGTGGATATCCTCCGCCAGCTCATGCAGTACTTGGGCTACCGTCGCCAGTCTATCTTCAGGGGCCGCAAGACTCAGATCATGGCCCTTGAATCTTAGTCTATGGAGGTGTACCTCTACCCGAGGGAAGGCGAGACCATCACCCACACCTTCAGAACCGAATACCCCAAGAGCCGCTGTTCTGATGCAGTTCAGGAAGTAGCTCGTTTCGCCTCAGCTTGCCTGTGCCAGATGCATGAGGATGACCTGCTAGGATCTTCATTCCGTTTCTATCCGTCTCTTCGGGAAGGATTATGCTACCTCGAGATCTTCGAAATCAGAGCAGACGACCCCCGCCTAACTCACCAGGTGCAGCTCATGCAAGAAATGATAGCTTCCCTCACTAGCGCTGTGTACGAGATTGGACAACTTCGGATGCTACTCACTTCCAGCTACAACCTCTCCAACGCCCGCTGCAACTGGCTGATCAGATGGGATGCAACCCTCTCTAAGGTGAAGTAGGAAAGAGATGCCATCGTCGTAGAGTTAGCACGGATCACAGCAGCCACTGCGATCTCTACCCCAGCTCCAGTTGCATCTGTGACATCCCCAACAACCCAGCGCCAGCTCGACGTTCAGGACCCTGCACTAGGATGACTATGCGCAAGAGCGTGCGGCGCCCCAGTCCGCCACCCATCATCGACCTTGGAGAGTCCAGCCGTGGACGCAGCCTCAGCCGTTCTCGCTCACCGAGCTTCAGTCAGAGCCGTTCTCGCTCCCGCTCCCCGGGCAATTGCGCCGCTTGTAGCCAATACTCCGGTTGGAGTAGTCAGGTTTAGTCTAGGTTAGCCAACAGTGCTTGTTAGATAATCTTTTGGTTGCAAGCACTTTCTGTTTCCTTCTTTTGTAGACGTTGTGTTTATATCCTGTGTCGTGGCTTAGCTAGCCTATATGTTGTGCTTCAGGAGTCATGTAACACCTAATCCCTTAATATAATGCATCCACTCTAGGTTTTGTATTGTATTTGATCGTTTCTCCTCGTTGGTTTGAAGTTCTTCTGTTGTGCTATAGAGGGCCAGTAAACCCTCATATATCCCCTCTAGTTCTAAGCCAAGCTTTTCCCTCAGATGACACCAAAGAAAGCAGCAGCCCAAGTCTTCCTCCCTTGTTCTCTCTCGTCTAATGTGTTTTTCCCTCTCACCTATCGTGCTTTCTTCCTCTCATCTATAAAACCTATGAATAATTGTTGAAAATTGTTCAAATAGGTAAGTTGCATGGAAGCTATTCTTGTTGGGATTAACTACTATGTTTGGATGCCAAGCTAGATAGTTTTGAGAAATCATCGATAGGACTGATTTTGGGAATTGAAAATCTTAAGATTTGCCGATGTTATAAGAAGTTCCTGTGAACACTAGGGTATGATGATGGATAAACCTTGTTTATGAATGGTTTAAAGAATAGCAGATTGGTAGATTATATAGATTATGGAGAAAGAAAAGGATCAGGGAGAATTTTTTTTTGATTGATCATGAAGGATATAGGAATTTGAAGTACTGAATTGATTATTAGGAGAAATTGGATTTTCATCGAATTTTAAGTTGATTATGATATTGGTTGGAAATTTGGAAGTGAGATATGTGTGCATTAAAGGTAGAGAGTATAATGCGGAAAAAAATGGATTTTCCTTATCGATTCATGATGTTAATTTTGGTTGAGTTGGTTAAAATCTTGGTTGGATTATAGAAATAAATGATTATTAGACTATGAAAATATAATTGTTGAAGATTGGATTATAAGATTACCAATTCATGATGTTGATTTTGGTGGATTAGGTTGAATCAAGAAAATATAGAATTAATTGGGTATGTTTGTAACATTGGATTCAATTGGATATGATTGAATAGAGAAGTTGGGATTTAAAGGAAATTTTGGTTGGATTATAGAGATATGTCTGGATTGGATTATAGAATTGTATAATTGTTGGATTGATGAATATCTTACTGGTATTAGAGTTGGACTAAATAATTATTGGATAGATGGTGATAAAATAATTTGGTGGCTTAAAATTGAATTTATAGATTACAAACAGTCTTTTGGAAGGTTCTATAATGAAGATATTGGATTTATATAAAGACATTCTGGAAGGTTGCAATTGATCAATATGCGTGAGGAATTAAGTGAATGATGTCGTGGATTTAGTCAAGAATTTTGTAGTAAGCAATTGCGCGATTATAATCTTTAGAGAATTTCATTCCAAAAAGGGATTGAATGAAATTTAGCATGATCTTGGAGTTTACCAGATTGGAAGATGCGATTATTGCTACTAGAATTTTTGGATTTATGAAGTGAAGAAATCATACAATCAAAGTGGTGAATCTATTGGATTATTTAAGCTTATGCCTAAGAAAGATTTGGGAATTATGTTATCATATCGATAGAATGTGAGATTAATTAAATGACTGTATTTTTTTAATTGGGTGACTTAATGCTATGCTGGAATGGTGAATTTCAATAATAGTGAGACTTGGATCTAGCAATTTGGAAGACGAAATAGATAGCTTGGTAGTCCAGTACATAGTTGTGAACCAGCAGTTGGCATCAATTGATAGCTTGGCAGTCCAGTACATGGTTGTGAACCAGCAGTTGGCATCAGTTTACCAAGTTGGAGCTACCACTGCAGCTGTCCAATTTCAATTCCACCTCCCGCTCCAGTCACAACCCCGCGTCCCAGTGAGAATATCTCCCGCACTCACCGCCTCGTGAGACCATCTGCAGCCGCCAACCCGATAGCTCATCTTTGTTGTTTCAACTGTGGAGAAAGAGAACATTTTGCCAACAAGTGCCCTCAACCAGTCACCCTGGTGAAGTACAAATTCAGAGCCACACCAGCTCGAAGCCAGACTTCAGCTCCAAGCAAAAGTTATCAGACCTCGCGGGCATCCAGAGCCGCTTCAACGCCAAGCCAAAGCCAAGGCCATGTGAACCATGTCACCGCCGCTGAAGAAGCCTAGGCAGCTTCAGAAGTAATGAGATGTACATTCTTTATCTAATCTGAGTAGCTCAAATCTCGGGGTCGAGATTCCGTTTAAGGTGGGTAGGTTTGTAACATTCCCGTTTTCAAAAATGGTGAATAGTAATTATATTTGGTTTTCGGTTTTCAATCATATTTCAAATTAGTTTATATTCTAAAAATTTCTCTAGCTTCCTCTAAACTCGGGTTTGTGTTTCAAACCTTTTTGCAAATTCCCGAATTCAAATTCGAGTTTGAATTCCTCTTTTCGGATTTTGGGCCCTTTCTCTCTTTTGCCCTTCTCTCTTGTTTTGGGCTCAGCCCGTTTTTCTTCTTGGGCCGGCCTAGCCTTCCTCCCGGCCCCTTGGCCCCTTTCCTCCCGACGACCCAGCTGGGCCAGCACCTTGGCCCATTCCCCTTCCCCTGTGAGGACCTCTTCTCAGGTTAAGCGGGGAGTCTAGGAGGACCATTTTTTTGGCAACTGGTACTACCGTGACAAAGGCAGCAGTAGTACCACCCCACGACCGGTACTACCGCACGGAGGAGCGGTAGTATCGCTGGCTAAGCCGGGCAAGCACTGCTGGGAGCTCAGAGAGGTACGGAAGGACCGCCCGGAGCGTCCGGTAGTACCGTGGTCCGGAAGGACCGCACAGCAAGTCCGAGAGGAGGTCCGCCAGGACCTCCCAGGAGGTCTCAAGACCTCCTGGAGGTCTTGGCCCTGTGCACACCGAGCTAGTCCCAGGACACCAGATGCTAGCTCGTGCACGAACACTTCGGTACCATCACAACCACCAGGTCAAGACAAAAGATGAAGCAAACAAATTAAACTTAGCATTAAACAAGACCTTATGGTCCAAGCTTGTTACAGAGGGTTTGCCACTAGGACTTACAAACCGACAACAAAAGAACCTTCAAAGCTGCAACACCACAAACACTTAGATGCCATCCGGCAAGCCCATAGGCTGTCGAGTGGAGGACGTCCTAGGCAGCGGGATCATCAAAGAAATCCTCTTCAAAGAGGTCTGAGCTTCCCTGCACTTGGTCATCTTCATACCTTTGCTTTGACAGGGCTTAGAGCCATGAGTACTTTTGAATGTACTCAAGAAATCACAGGGAGCATTATGCAATTAATCATCATGCAATGGCTTACCAATGGGGAGCTGTATGGTTAGTTGCGCAAAGCAATATTTGACAGTTAATAACATAATAGATTGCAAGGCAATAAGTTAAAACAATACTACTTAATTACATTTGATGAAAAGAAGGGAGTGAGCACCAACTCACAACCAAACCACTTGGGGGAGGTCTGGTTGCACCCACAGCCAGGACCTCTCCCAAGACCTCTCTAGAGCACCAACTCTAGAGCTCGAACCCATCCCCTGGACCACACCTCAAGCCAGCCATGACCCCTCTAAAGCTGGCCAAGGTCTCTTCGAGGCAAGGCCACGGCCTCTTGCAGGAGTGCCCAGGGAACACAATTTTCACAAAAGCTAACCCTTGCACCACTTCTCCGGGAGATGTCCATAACCAAGGACTGGGCTATTCGAATAGATTTTACGCTCTGCAGAGGTGTACAACTTTACCCACAATCCACGATCTCTCTAGCGGGACGGGTTCCGGAAAGACCCTTGCTCACTTCCAAAGGTGAGCAGTCTAGAGAGCATGGCAAGGCCTTTACAAAACTTTGATTTGGCTTGGAGCTGCCCGCTAAGGTTTCGCTTCCGGATGGGTTGCAAAGCCACCGGATTCGTGCCCCCTCTTGTGCCGTTACAATAAAAACTTGCTCAACCACAACAGCGCCAAGCCATCTCATTGTTAATTATTCGACCCAGGCCATCCCCATAAAATGACCTTGTGGTTGCATGGATTACCCGGATCCACAGACACAAAGTTAAGTCCTTAATTGTGCTCAGGCAAGACTTCCACAACCCCATGTGCAAAGCACCCACTTCTCACTCCCTGCCTTCCTGCCCAAGCAAAACCATTTTGGGGTTATCCCTAGCCAAAGGACCACTAAGTCCTGGCACAACCGAATTTTAACAAAGTGGTCTCGCACCACAGTCAACACAACATACGGTATCCCACCATAGTTGCTTAACAGTGGCACCAACCACAGATTTCATAGTTCATTAATTAAGATTATTAATTGATGAAGTATGATTCTCGAAACCCACGGATCTAGAGCAAGGCTAAGCATACACTTTACGGTCCCATGTTGGCAATATCAAGAGATGCCAACTAGAATACCCAACCTAGAGTTTCCAAAGGGAATATATGTCAACATGTCTAGCAACAAGTCCAAAGGAGGCATAATATCAAATGAGGAAGAGTAACTACTGCCCAAACATTTTCATATAAAATTAGCCATGCAAGGTAGAGTAAAACAACATATGTTTGGAAAACTAGGCTCAACATGATCAAGGGCTGTGACTTGCCTTCGTCAAGCAGTGCGGGTCCTTCGGTTGACACTGCCGGGTCCAAAAACTCCTCAAGCTCGGGATCTACACGATCGCAAAGAACCAAAATAAGCAACCGACACAAGGCAAAAGAACTTCTAAAAGACTCAGAAGAACCTAAACAAAACTTCAACCAAAAGAAACCAATACACTGGGAGCATAGCCCAGCTTGGAGAGCCCCAGGGGAGGTCTTGAGCATTGAGGAACCCAGGCAGAAAAGTTAGAAATGAGCCAAAGGTGATAAGGGGTGGTTTGCCCAGGCTATTTATAGCCAGGGTTGGCAAAAGCACAGAGTAGGGCTCAGCCAAGGTGTGTCAATGATCGGAGGTGGTCTGGTCAGGGCTAGGAGAGGGCATGTCCTAGAAGGAAATAAACAATGCACCCTAGAAGTGACTGCATTTAATGTGATTCGACATGCATTAAATGCGCCCAAAGTTTCAAGGTGGCAGGAATGATAGGGGGTGGGTGAGGCCGACCAGTGGGGCCGGTCAATAGGGTGCACCACCAGTCAAGGGGGTGGTCCTCACCACATAAATTGTCTTTGCAAAAAGACCACTGGGGGAGGTCCTGTGGACAGGAGGTCCAAAGGCACTAGGAGGTCCTGGGCAAGGGGTCCAGAGACTCAAAGAGGAGAGAGAGATGGACACGATATCGTCGGTGGCGGTAATACCGTGTTCAAGAAGTGGTACGACCAGACAACGGTAGTTCTGGGTTCAAGATGCAGTACAACCGCAAGCTGGAAAAGGCCTTGATGGCTGAGACCAGCCAAGGAGAGGTCTTAACATCTTAGATTCTCAAAAGGAGATCCTAAACGATTAAGATCAAAGGCAAAGGAGAGGTCCTGACGGTTAGATCCCCAAGAGGGAGGTCCTACGGTTAGATCAAAAGAGCAAGGAGATCCTGACGGTCAGATCTCCAAAAGGGAGATCCTACGGTCAGATTTGATCAAAGGGTTTTAAGTGACAAAGTCCATGCTCGAGCGGTAGGTCCGACCTGAGGAAGTCCTAAGGACTCAGAGAGGTCCAAAGGAGTACAAAGAGGTCCTGAGGGTTGGATCTCTCAAATGAGACCCTAACGGTCAAGATCAAAGCAAAGGAGGGGTCCGCGGAGACAAGGATACGCGGAAAAAGCTAGAGCCGTCAGATCAAGATCGAACGGGGCAAGGCAAATGGGCCGTTTGGACCGTCCGAAGGTCTCAACGGATTAGAGCCGTCCGATACAGATCGGGTGGCTCATAAGGGGGTGGAACGTTCGAACCGTCCGAACTCACCTTCAAGATCGGGCCATCCAAAAGCATCAATGGTCCTGATGCAAGGAAGGTTAAACCCTAGCGGTACAACCGCAAAACAACAACGGTAGGACCGCAAGGACACAAAGGAGGTCTTCAAGGAGTCAAGGAAGGACTTAACAGAGGCGGTAGTTCCGGCACTACCACAACGGTACGGTCGCAAAACAACAGCGGTAAGTCCTCAAGGACACCAAGGAGGTCCAACGGGCAAGGGAGGTGCCAAAAGGCTCAAAGGAGGTCTTACCAAAGGCGGTAGTTCCGGCACTGCCACAACGGTACGACCGGAGGTCAGAAGTACCGAAACGGAGACGGTAAAATCGAAGTTAAGTGCCGCAACTCGAACGGACGGTACAGCCGCTAGAGGGATGGCGGTAATACCGCAACTCGGGATGAACCACCCTCAAGGGAGGTCTAGAGGAAGGGAACAAGGCCAACTTGGCTTAGAGACGTCAAAGGGGTTTTGAAACACAAACCCGAGCTCACTCCACAGCAGGAGGTCCAAGACAAGGGGAGGTCTAAACAAAGGATGAGATTTAGATAAAGAAGAAGGTTTAAGATCTCAAGGAGATTCAAACCAACAAGGAGGTTTAAAGAGAGGTTAAACTAGGAGGCTCACAGAGAAGCTAAGGAGGAAAACCAAACCAAGGAACACCAAAGAACAATAAGAAGCCCCTAACCAACAGAGAACACCAACAAGGGACTTAGTTCAAGTTTTGTTAGGTCAAGTTAAACTCTCCAATTTCCAAAATACCAAGTTAAGCTTGAACAGGCAATTAAACCAAATGGTTCCTTTTGATTTTGAAAGCTAGCAAGAACTCTAGAATAAGCGGGACGTTACATCCCCCCTTCTAGCCCACCCATCCATTTCCTCCTTTTGGCCCCATTGGCCCGAGCTCCCCCTGCCCCCTTTCTTCTTCCTCGTGGCAGCACCCACGAGCACCGCTCCCTACCACCACCTGCTCGCCTGCACCGCTGCAGCCCACCCACTCCCTCATCTGTCTTAACTACGGTGGCGCGCCTTCGCCCGGTCTCTTTGCCCATGCGTCACCAATGCGCCACACCTCAGCAACGCATGTGCATGCACAGCATGCGCACGCTTCGCAGACTGCTTACTGCGCCACTCGCTGCGTCGGCCTCCTCGCGCCTCTGGCCCCTCTGCCACCCTCGTGAGCCACCTACTCCCTTGGAATTAATGGTTTACATACTAGTTAATAAGTCTGTATCTAAGTGTCATGCTTAGCCTTACTTAGATACACTGTCATTCAGGCAATAAATTGCCCGACATCATCGAAACATTTGAAAATGAATTTGGAAAATCGAGGCTGGAGCCTGGCTGGTATTTTGAAAAGGAAAAGGGATTTCAAATGGGGGAACCTAGAAACTATTGTAGACTTGGGTGCGTGAAAAGAATGGTGAATGTGTATGGGAGTACACCAATATGTGATGAAAAGCCAGGTTGGAACCCGAGGAATTAAGTTGTCCTGGTCGACGACCAGTAGAAAGTATTGGGTGCATAAAGTCGCAGGATTTGCAAGGTGGATACGGCTCGGGATTAGCGGACAGGTACAACCTGGGAATTGGTGGGGGAATGCGCCCTGGGCTCAAGGGTGGTGCAGCCGCGGGATTTGAGGGTTGCAACCTAGGATTCGAGGGTGGTCTCGCCTGCGGGTCAAGCGGATTTTGACCAAGGCTTTGCCAGGGGTGCAACTTGAGTTTCGCCGGGTGGTGCAACTGGAGTGTCACCAGAGGCATTCAGCCCGAAATTTCAGGTGTAGGTCGGCCAGAATTGCTGGGTGGTTGCAGCCTTGGGATTGCCAGATGGATGTAGCCCGGGAAAGTGATATAGATTGGGCTGGAGCCCCGTGATTGAAAATATTGGTTTGGAACCAAGTGATTGGAAATATTGGGTTGGAACCCAGAAAGTTGAGATGGTCTGGATTAAGAACCAGTGGTAAATACGGGATTTGACCGGTAAAGAATATGGGATGGTATAGGAGATGGGATCTCCACTAGTACTTCACAACAAAAACTTAGTTTATAAAACTTGTGTTAGTAAAATACTAAGTCTCAGGATTTGCTATTACTTAATCTATTTTCAATAAATGACTTTGTGCAAAATGAAAGAACCATGAGCCTTCCCTTTGATTAGCCCTGCATGTATAATAATTGCATTGTGTGTTGGCTCGCGAGTATGGTTATGTACTCATGCTCGCTATTTATATTCTTTTAGTCAGTAAGCACAAAAGAAGACTATATGGAGAAATATGAGCATTGGACAAGACTGAAGATCAAGAAGGTCAAGAACTAGGTCGCGAGCCCACAGTCGATTGCTGGTGGACATATCATGAGGGTTCCACGCATTATAATTTGATTCTACTTCCACTGCTAATCTCTAAAAGTATTTGGCCTGTCCGGCTATTCTGCAAGTCAAAAGCCGTAAGGTATATTTACGCTTTGTTTAATATTATGCTATAGCTTCACATTTTTGTGATATGTGTTTGAACCAATAATGTAACTGTGTGTGTTATCTACTAATCTAGGGAATGACACAAATATACACAGTGGGTTCCAAATTACAAATTTGGTGTTTGACACACGGGAATGGGCTGACAAAGGGAATAGGAATGGGAGCGGGTTAGATTCTGCCCAATGGCCTTCCATCCTTTTTAAACATTTTTTCTTTTTAGAAAAAAACCAGAAAATAGAAAATGCCAAGAAAAATAGCAAATAAAATTGAAAAAATTCATGTAAAATATTTCCAAGCACAAGGAACCCGAATAAAATTGTTTTAGAATTAATTGATGTTTGGATTATTCACATTAAATCATTTTGACTTCTAAAATTCCCATCTAAGCATTTTGAATTCAAATAAAATTTTGTGAAATTTTCCAAAGGCTAAACTATTCAAAAGGGGTTTTGGAAAGCCAAAAATTGGGGTGTCACAGATTGTAATCTTGGTTCATTGTTAGTATAAATGAGATAAATGATCATTACTTATAGTGACAGAAGCTTGGTCATGTCAGGCACATGTCCTTCCCGCCTTTCAACTGCAGTCCTCTCCAGATTCTTCGAAATATTTTCACAGCTCACGTCAATTTTGTGGAATTCGATGTATATTCAATCCTTACAAACAATGTTCCAAGGGGAAAGATATATATTACTACAATAGATTCATTCTGTTGTCATTAAATATCATCTAAGAAAAGAGTGAGAGGTTTGCTCTTTGAGAGTTTGTTTCTTCAGTTGAAATGGGTTGAAGTCTTTTGCAGGTTCTTTGGTTGGTGTCCTAGCAGCTCTTGTTTGTAATTACTGATGGTTCGTTTCTTGGTTGTTCTGGAATAGTTTGTAAACTTTGTAAGTTGGTTTCTTCTAATAGAAATTGGGGAAACCTCTTTTCAAAAAAAAAAAAAAAAAGAATGAGCAAATACATCTAAGACTCCCTGGAGAATGCACTACATTTTGTAGTAGTAGGACAACAGAATGTAACAGAACCACTACCTTTTTACCCGAAGTAACACTTATATTATCTACATATTATCTAATAAGACTCCAATGACAAGGGAAAAAAAATAACAACATTCCAAAGGATTTCCTTTCAGAAGAAAACTAGAAAACCACCCTAGTACTATCAATCAACCAAGCCTTAATAGAGCCTGCCACAGCATTGTGGAGAGCCACAGTAGCAAGACTTAACTTTTACTCTGCCATTTACATCAGGGACACGATCTATTTTGTAATTATAATCATAAGTCAGCTCCTGTAGTGGTGGAATATTCTCCGCAGCGAAGAACATGATATGGGGCATCCTTTGGTCATCATGGTCCCAAAGAACATTCTGTGCGTAGAGGTTTGGTGAACAGCTATGATTGATGAATCTTCCAATATTTCCATACTCAGATGCATCTATTGTGAAGCCCACATCTTCCATGGTCTGACAGCAAGGGCCAGAAGAGTTCAGACCTGGAATAACTGATGGCATACCTTTCCAGAGATGCTCATCATCGTAGTTATGGCCTACATCAAATAAGTATTCATCATTCCTTCTCTGGTCAGCTTCCTTGCCATGCAGCAGATCACCAACATACTCGCATATGAAGCTGCCAGAAGAGATGGACCTTAGGGATCTCACACCCCAACCTGTCTTGGTTGTCCTGAATACTTCCAGAGGTATTTTCATACCATGCTGACTGACCCTGTTGTGGCATGAAGAACAGCTACAGGATGGACCACACTCGAATATGAGGGGCTTTGCATGGACAACTGCACCATTGAAGTTAAATGGGATTTCTCCTCCATTCTTCACAGCACAAGCGCAGCTGACAGAATCTGAGCAGCCATTGGTGCAGTTACAACCCTGAGCCTGAGGGCGTCTTCTTGTAGGCAAGGATGGATATTTGATTCTAGTGATGTATTTAAAAGGTGCTGGACGCACATTATCAACATTATTGATCACACAGATGGGAATCCTCTCCTTCCCTTGAGATATATCAGCTATGCAGAGGCCTGGACGTACTATGGACTTCCTCAACCTTTTAGCTACCTGCAGAGGAAGTTCTGGTTGTCCAGGAATCCTTTGTAACCTGTATTTGAGGACCATTGAACCGAGAAGACCTTCACTCCAGAAATCCACCACAAGATACAACCCATCATAAGTAAATGTTGAGATTTGTTTGGCCCTCGAATGACTGCTTTCCTCTCTATTATGACCTTTAAAGCCATGAATTACTCGGACAGGCGTCTTTTTTTTAATGCAATTCTTCAAGGCAAGGTTCCCGCGCTCAAGCTTTTGATCCTCATCCACCTTCTTACCAGCAGGCTTTCCTCCAGAGCCAGTGTATATTAATTCACCTGAGCTTGACAGTTCATCGGGATAGCCTCCGGAAGCAACAATGCTTATAGCAAAAGGAACACCACCAACGTCCTTCGTGGTGTCAATGCCTCCCTGGTATGGGCGGTGGAGACCAACAATAGCCAGCTCTACTCTGTACAGAAATTCATCACCAACTTCAACTCCAGGAACTTTACCGACAATTGGCCCGTGTTTGATAAAGCCCGGTAATTTCCTGATGACTTTATCAGCTGCAAGGTCAACTCTCTGAACCTTCAATGAATGCTGTTCCACAGCTTGTACAAGAAACCTGCATATAGACTGAAACCTCCTGCACACCATCCTGACTTCACTCCGAGCATCAGCCTTCCGGCCTCCATGTTGCCTATGACGCGATACAGAAGGAACACAAGCAGGAACATTGAGGTACAACTCGAGCTTTCCTTCATGAACAGCTAGAGCCTTCAGAATATCATCATCTTCCAAGTTGGAAGCCTCTTTATCCTTCAGTTTCTCCTTGCTAACCAATGCTGATGTAGAGGCAACATTCACTGGAAGATGTTTTCTTTGAGCTGGACCTTTTACCTTCAACTTCTTCCTGGGAGTAAAGGGTTCCCTAATAGTGGCAGCAGACTCGTCCTCCTTGCCCTTGGAAAAGGATCTATGCGAAGTGTCCAGCGGACACTTTTGATTTGCTTTAACAGGTGACCGAACTGATTTTCTAGGTGTGCACACTATCTTACTTCTCAGCAACTTGTTCGTCACCTTGACATCTTCAGCAACTGCCCATGCTGCACTCTTCCCCCTGTGCTGCAATGTGTTTCCACAGATCTTCTCATAAGAAAAATGCCCCATAGAAGGTTCTGCAGCGATAATTTCCGGAACAGCACTCTCTTGTCTACCATCTGTAGACTCATGCGGGATAACAGCAACAGCAACATGAGACTCTTGGACAACATGGTCTGCATCTGTAGCTACCTCACCCTCCTCCAGTTCTTGTCCATCTGCTATTCCATTAGAAGTACCCTGCCTGTGAACTTGGGCAATGTCGGAGGCACCGAAACACCCATCAGCAAAAGAACCACTGCTATTCACAACCATGTTTCTCTGAATTAACACAGATGGTTTCTCCATATTTCGAACCTTGTTTTTCACAGTGCCGGAGCCAGAATCTCCTACTGCAAGACCCAGTGGTTCTCCGTTCATGCCATTACTCCCCCACATTCTCTTGCCCTGAATAATTCCATTGGAGGGACCACCCTCTGAAGATTTATCAGCAGCTGCAGGTAAGCTCATTCTACATCTGCTTCGAATCAACAAGTCATTTTGAGCTGCCTGTGCAGAATCCTTCCCCTCATGCTGTAATCCCTTCATACATTTCATTTCATCAGAAGCAGACCTCGCCAAAGCTTCATGTCTTCCACTTGCAGAGTCATCCAGAACAACAAAACCAGCAATTTCTAGAGACTCTCCGACCTCATGGTGTGCCTCGGGAGCCACCTCACCCTCCTCCAATTCCTCACCCTCTGTTCCATCCAAAGCAACCTTGCTCAGAGTCAGAGCTCCCACAATGTCCATGACACACTGGTCCACCATAGAACCACCGCCATCCGTAGTTACCACCTCCCTCGACGCATCCAAACCACCATCAGTAGGTGTGGCTTCCAACTGCAAACCACCTCCTTCGCCAGCAAGTGGAGCCACCACGTCCCTCCCACAGCCGGGAGGGAAGCGGCGCTTGGCAGATACCATCCTCCACTTGGGTGGCAATCGTGCAATTGGCACCAACTCCTTCGTCCTCCCAAATTCATCACTCCTCGCTCCCCTTCCCCTCTCCTCCACCACCAAGCCAGCAACCACTTCTGCCCCATTCTCCAACAAACCATCAGCGATGGTTACCGCATTCCTACTCGATGCATCCGATGATTTCACCACCGCCGCCTCTGGACCATGATATCCATCCGCCATTGGAGCACCGCCATCCGCGGTTGCCACCTTCTCCAACACACCCAAACGAGCGTTGGCAGAAGCGGCTTCAAACAGCAAACCATTCTCCTGGCTGCTGCAGCTGCGCACGGGAGCAGCAGCAGCAGCAGTCTTCTCCAACGCACCAAAACCACCATGGGAAGGTGCAGCTCCCAGCCACAAACCGTCCTCGGCGCTGCCACCTCCGCTAGTGATCAGAGCCGCCGCGTACCTCCCGCAGCCGTCCTGAAACTGCCTCTTGGCGGACACCGCCCTCCGCTTGCACGGCGGACGCACGGCCGGCTTCAACCCCCTCTTCCTCTCCAATTCACCGCCTCCTCCGCTCCCCCTCTCCTTCCGCGCCACCACCAAGCCAGCAACACCCTCCGCGCCGCTCCCGACCAAACCGCCCGCGACGGCCACCACATTACTCCCTCCCGCCGTTTCTGCCGCTCTCACGGCCACCACCGCCTGCTCGCGCTCCGCTCCATCACCGCCCCCTTCGCGTCGACCGCAGGACGCCTCCGCCTCCCCGCGCCCCCGTACACCGCTCCTGCCCTCGTCCCGACCGTCGGCGGCGGGAGGAGGAGGCGAAGGGCGAGAAAGCGCGCCCGTGCGGCCGGAGCCGTGTGGCCAGCCGCGCCTAACGGGGACGCCCCTCGGCCTCGGAGGCCGCGCGGCGGTGACCATCGCCGGCGAGAGTTCCGCACCGCGCATCAGTTCGATCGAGCCCCGCAAGCACATATAATCTCCACACACACAATCAAATCAAACCGAACCAAATTAGTCACCATCAACACCATACAAAACGAAGCGGGGGCAGGGGAGGGGAGGAGAGGAGGCGGCGTGGCGGAAAGCCGGCGCAAGTGTCCTCACCTCTCGGCCGGACGGCGACGAGGACGACGAGGCGAGGCAGTTGGGGACTAGGGGTTTTTGGCGATGAGTGCGTGAGTTGGTGAGGTCGGGGAGGCGCTCGAGCGTTCCTCGCAACGGATTTCAAATAAAGCATAATATACTTAATAATAAGTAAAAATTTCATACATAATTTACCTCTAATTAATAAGTCACATATAATTTTATCACAACCATAAACATAAATAATCTAATTATTCACAGAAAATTCATAAATATTATATATATATACATACATATTTATCTATAAAATATCCTATAAACTCAAGAAAAGTAGACGATAGACTCATCATCGTCGCCACCAAATCTTTCTTTTATAACAGTAACGATACGGCTTAGTCTACAGTAGTTCTAGGGTGTTGGCCACGTGGCACTTGCTGGGTGCGTGGTTGGGGTCTGGACTTGACTCGGGGCCGGGTCTGGCTGGCTCACCTCCCGTCCGCGCAACAGCTCCACCTTGCTTGGTGTGTAAAAGCCATTTGATAAATTCCTTCCTCTCTCGTAACGGCAATCAACAAAACTGACACGATTTACTCCTGCATAAAATTACCACCGGTGATTATTACCGCGTAATAATGCTAGGTAGAGTAGTAATTAGTGGGGCTACTAAAGCACGCGCAGCTAGATTAATTGCCGATATTTTATTTAGCGGTGAAAGTGTTTACTACTAGCAATTCGATTGGTGAAGGTGAGTGATGACGTACAGTATCAACGTCCATGTTTACCAGCTGCTTTTGTTAATTAATAACATGGGATTAGTGATAATGGTTTTATACATCGAAATTGGTTGTGGTGGTTACACTAATATCAAGTTTGTAACACGCCTTAGTGCCTCGTTTTTGGAGGTATTTAGGGTCTGTTTGGTTCAGCGCCATAAATAGTTATACTAAAATTTTGGTAATGTCAAAATGTGGGCTATGCTAAAACCTGAGCAAAAAAAATAGCTAGGCCTATTTGGTTCAATGCCAAAATGAGCCAAACCAACATTTTGGTAATACCCTGAAAAATTGGCTAGCGCTTGGTTCAGTGTTTGGATTGCAGCCATGCCAAAATTTGAGGGTATTACCAAAATTTGGCTAGTGTTTGGTAATATCCTATCAATAGGCTTGTTTGGTTCGATGCCAATTCATTGGCGCCTGGTTTTGAAACCAAAAAATTGCCAAAGAAATGGCTAGGCAAAGCTTGGCAATACCAAATTTTTTAGAGCAAAGCCAAATTTTGGTATCAAACCAAATGATTGCCAAATTTTCAGAATAATACCAAAATTTTGGTATATATGGTTATCTGGGGCGCCAAACCAAACAGCCCCCGCCCCGAAATGGTGAAGAAAATTTTTGGCATTGCTAAAATTTTTAGGGTATTACCAAAATTTGGAACTGAACCAAACGTTAGCCAAAATTTTAGAGTACTACCAAAATTTTGATTTGATTTATTTTGTCATTCAACCAAACGGGCCCTTACCCCGTCAAGGACTAGGGCTTACACGAGTAACCAAACAAATCAGATGCACATACGCGTTGAATTGCCAAGGACGAGACTGCTTGAAATAACAAAAGCAATAACACGAAGCAACCAACACGATTCAACACAAACCAAGAGAGGTCATCTATGATTGAATCACACACGCATTGAATGGCAAACGCTACTCTAAATAAGAAAAGAAACCGGAACACGATTTCGCAAAAAAGAGAGCTCGCGTCTATAGCGAGGCTGTCAAATCCATGCACATCCATGGACTAAAGCTCAACGAATAGCCGAAAGGAGCAACGCGTGGGGGCTACGCTACAAGCTAGTTTTTGGGTCATTTTACCTTTTTTTTAATGAAATAGCAAATGAGGCTTGTCCCTCGTGTTTAAAATAATAAAATTGATACCGCTGTAGGCTAGACAAACGACATATATTCCCTACTGTGCTCCTCATCCGCGGAAGCCACCTTCCGTACTCCCAGTACAAGGTAGGATGGCATGCGCGCGTTCCTGCCGTGGACTGGAAGCGCGGTAGGTGACCTGCCACAGACTAAGATCGCAGAAGGTGGCTTCTGCGAATGGGGAGTGCAAATGTGCAACGGGTGGTCTGCTACAGACTGAGAGCACGGAAGGTAGCTTCTGCGGACAAAGAGCGTGGTAGGTGGCTGCTGTGGTACTATTTTTACAATTTCGTGTGACTATTTTTACTATTATAGATTAAAAAAAAGTGGCCAATTCAGCCAAAACTTCGCTACAAGCTAGCAATCCTTTCAAACACAAACGCACGACAGAAGCAGATGTAGATTCCATCTACGAGTCACTAGAAGGGGGAGCTGTAGCGGATACTCTAGGCCGTCGATTCCTTGATCACACGGCTCGAAGAGGCCCCCGATTGCAGAGCAGTAGCTACGGTGCAGTTGCGTTGCACCTCTGCAGTCCGTAGATAGCCAGTTGGATTGCACTTCTTCTTACATGAAAGTCACCCATGACTGAAGGCAGGACCCACAACTCTGTTTGCATACATGCTTTCATTTGTGCATTAACCCCTTCGTCATAACTTGTAGTACGTTTTTTTGCTAATGCAAAAGCCATTTCTTCGGTTGTCAAAAAATTGTGACGCAGCAAGCCAGCAACAGTAACCACCAACAAGTCCAGCAACTATAGAAGCATTAGAGTTTAATCTTGTTCGTAAAATATCATATATACCAGAGCAGTGCAATTATATGGATAAAGTACTCTAAAGATAAAAAGAAGTGTACCAAAATACAAATGTACTATGGAGAATAGCACCAATTAAAGGTGTGCTCTTCTTTTCTTCATATTCGTTATAAGGCCCATAATTTTATCTTGGTAAACGTACTTCACTGCAATTTCACCTTCTCTGTGTAGCAATCTTTTGGCAAGAGAGTCATTTCTTCCAGCTTTTTCTTTACATTTTACCTTTTGCTCTGTTGTACATGGATCCGTTTTTCCCCCTTCGTTCCTTAGCACGGGTCGCTAGCCATGGCGCCGTAGATTGGCCTCTCGGACGTAGATGGCCTAAGCACCGTGCTAGTTGCGCATGCCGTGCAATCCTTTGAGGAAGGTGGAAGGAGAATGCAATGACACGGTGCATCACCGGCATATATACCACCATCCTATGCAGAGCAGTAGAGTACCAGGCAGGGAAACTTTCGGTGATTTCGTCCCACTCCGAAATTTTTATAATTCGTTCAAAAAAATTCGAAAATATTTGAGTTTGGACAAACTACATCCTAAATTTGATTTTGGACAAAATTCATCCAAAATTTCAAGTCCAAATTTCGTTCAGTTTGAAAACCCACTGAAATTTTGAACCGAAATTTTGGTGATTTCGACCCCCAACGAATTTGTTTCAAAAACGAAATAAAGTTCCCTATACCATACCGAGTCTCTCCTGGAGCCGGAGATATCGAAGCCGGAGTAGGAAGGGGCCGGAAGGAGAAGGGGACCTGCTGCCTGCTTCTAACACTAGTAGTTGCTATATTTGGTGGTGTACATGTTGCTGCGTATTTTATTCGCAGCTAGACATAGAGAAACGAAAATACACATTGATTCCGTGTTGCTGCATGCTGCTTGTCGACTTGTTGTATTTATAGCACAGATGACAGATATACTCAGGTCTTCCTTGATCTTCGCTTTACCTTCGCTATTCATAGCTAAACGTACGTGTATATATGCGCGCGATTGACGAGATGAAGAATACGATCAGTTGAAGGAGCAGAGCTAGCTTTTGCATTTGGTTCTCTCTTCGCTCGCTTTGCAATTGGGAATCCATGGATCGATGCCGGCCGGCATCCACAGCAACAAGGTTTATAGTTCATCTTAATTGAGTAGTCGTTATTTTCTCGAGGATTGAGGAGTCAGTAGTGTATGTATGTATACTTGCTAAAGTGAACAGTTCTCTTTTAAAAGAACATAGGGAATCATCACTACCAGAATCCAGCAATTTCTCGAGTGCCCGAAACACTCTGGAAAGTCCCCGAAACACTCGGGAAATTAATTCCCGAAGGTCGGTCGTTGGGAAAAGCCACTCGGGGTAGTTTAGTCGGGATAATAACTGGTTTCCCGAGTGTTCCAAGATTTACACTCGGGAGAAATAACTTTCTCGAGTGTTCAAGATTACACTCGGGAAACATAAAACACTCGAAAAAATAGTTCACACAACAGGTTCACTATTGTAATGGAATACTTTCCGAGTGTGTATCGACCAAAGACACCTGGGAGTATTTGGTTTTTCCCGAGTGTATGTCAGCAAAGGACAAGCCAGGCCACAGAGGCCATTGGTGGCGCTTGGCAACGGGGAGCCGAGCCATAGGGGCACGGGTGGCTGACGGTGGACAGAGGCAACAGTAGCGCGGTGGACTGAGCACGGCGACGCTGGGCGCCGCACACTGGTCTTGCCGAGCCAAGGCGGCTCCAAGGACCGGCCGAGCTGGGAGCAGGAGTTGGGAAGGCGGCAGGACACAAGACTGGGCCAGGCAAGTGGCGCAGACAACAAGGCGTGGGCACTGCGTGCGAGCTAAGCGCAGGGAGAGAGCCGCAGGAGGAGGAGCAGGAGAGCTTCTTTCACCAAGAAGGAAGAAATGGGAGGCTCTGCGAAGGATTGGATCGAGGAGGGTTAGTAGTTGCGCACCCAAAAAATAAGGGCGCAATCCTTAAAAAAATTAGTGCTTTTTCTCCCGACTCTCCCGAGTGTAAGTAAGACTATTATACTCGGTACTCTATTTCACCCCGTTTATACCAATTGATATCCCGTTTTCATGTTCCATGTCCCGAGTGTAATATAAAACACTCGGTAAAGTTTTTTATCCCAAGTGTTAAGTTTATTTCCCGAGTGTTTTGTTAGACACTCGAAATTTTTCCGAGTGTTTTCTTGCAGACACTCGGGAAAATATAAACACTCGGGAAGTACACAGTTTCTGGTAGTGCATCTTAGATCTATACACACAGTAGTGTAATAGCTTAGGTTCATTTCTGTCACTTGAGGTAAAATCTATAGTTACAAATATATCAGTGGATAAAGTTCAAAATTTCTGACCAGCACGCATGAACAATCTTTTTAGACTGGAGGGAGTAACTCCTCATCGTCATCGCTAATGTTCAAGATGCTGTGAGTGACATTATATAGTGGAAGATATTGTCATCATTGCAACACAAATTTTATGTTATACTAGCCGAGTGGCCGTGCGTTGCAACGGATTTCAAATAAAACATAATATAAGTTATAAACTTACAAAACGAATATACATAAGTTAATTATCCTACAAATGAAAGTTTCATACATAATTTGCATCCAATCAACAAGCCACATATAATTTTATCATGAACCACAAACATAGATAATCTAATTATCCACAGAAGATCCTTCAAATATCTTATACCTGTGTGCACATATTTATCCATAAAAGATCTCACTAACTCAAGAGGTGGTAGATGCCAGACTCACCACCACCACCAAGTCCTTCTTTTATAATAGTAAAGAAAAGATAACTAGAAAATATTCATAGCAATGATAGGTATTTGAAATTACTCTATCAGGAGATAATACCTTGGCTCAAGGAAATTGCCTCGTAGGACAATAGCATAATAGTTGTTATAGATCAATCAGATTCGCATTCCATATCAGTGGAGTCATGTCCCTTCTGATTGTGTCAGGACCCGAATACGCAAATCCAAACCCTTTGTGTATACTGCATTAGTCCAGGATCATGCTAGTGCACACCGTGGCAGCATCGATGGACATCATTCCATACAAGCGATTAAAAAGAATAAACGACTAAATTTCATAAGCAAATAAGGGTTTTGACCTTATGGTCGAATTTAGACTTATTCAGTCACGCAGGGCTTAGGTAAATAAAGAGAAAAAGCAGCAGCGGAACGAAAAAGCAACTTCAGCGAAACCCATCACTTGCCACAAGCAACCGACTGGGAACAAGACATAACGATCAACCTCGTCGAAGAACACCTCCTATCATTCCTCCGAATAATGATTATAGCAAGAGTGAGCACATCTAGTACTCAGCAAGTTGTACCACAAAATACAATTTTAGATGGTGGCTTATTCCAAAGGAAATGACTTCCATGGTTATTTTCCGAAAAGCAACAATTTAAATTGAATATCACCGAGCATGTCCATGACTAAGGACACGGCTATTCGAAGAGGTTATTAACTCTCTGCAAAGGTTGTATAGCTTTACCCACAAGATATAACCAGTGCGGCCAACACACACCAATCATAACAAAACCTTTTAGATACTTTATCTCGATAATTGACCCTCCTGAAGTACATACAGCCGGCACCAAACTTCACTCAGATTGTTGGTCCGACGCACATCGTTGAACACGTAAACGGCGAACCGTCCATAGATGTGTGTAAGGACCTCACCCGGGAGCGTCGGGAGAGATTTCCCAGGAGGTCCAACAGGACCACCCGAAGGTCTGGGAGGTCCTCCAACACCACCCGAGGAGATCTCCCAGGAGCATCCAGGAGATCTCAAAGATCTCCTGGAGGTCCCACCCTCTGTGCACTGAGCTAGTCCCAAGATCAGTCAGCTAGCTCGCACAGACTCAACATCGGTGTAATCACATCCATACAACAAGCTAAAGAAGCAATAGACCAAATATCATATATTAAAAAAAGACCTTACGGTCAAGGTTCTTACAAAGGGTGCCACGAAGGGCTTACAATAGGAAGAAAACCTGCAGCGGAAACAAAACACAAGTGAGAGCCAATCGACAAGCCCACAGGCTATCGAGTGCAAGATGTCTCCTAGTGCGCAAGGTCTTCGAAGAGCTCCCCTTCATAGAGCGCTGCACTCCCTGGATCACCCACCTCTGCTGATCAAACAGAGGGCACAAGCCATGAGTACTTTGAATGTACTCAGCAAGCCGTGGGGAGAATGTATACAAGTAATATTTATGCAAGGCTTGCCAAGAACAGCTGTATGGTTAGTTTTGCAGAAAGCAACATTTAACAGTGAATAGCATAAGTAGATTGCAAAGCTCAAGTTGAAAGATAATACATAAGTAAACAAGATTTGCAAGAGGTCGTGAGCTCCCTGCTCACACCCAAGACCACTCCTAGACCACACAGGTCACCCAGACCACACAGGTCTGACCAAGACCTCTCTAGAGCACCAGCTCTAGAGCTCCCAAGACCACTTTTGAAAAGCTACCACTTGCACCATTTCTCCAGGCAATGTCCATATCCAAGGACATGTCTATTCGAATAGATTTTTACACTCTGCAGAGGTATACAACTTTACCCACAATTCACAACCTCTCTAGCAGGTCGGGCTCTCGGGAAAGCCCTTGCTCACTTCCGAAGGTGAGCAGTCTAGAGAGCGTGACAAGGCCTTTACAAAGTTTTGATATGGCTCGAAGCTGCCTGCTAAGGTTTCGCCACACAGGCCCCCTCTTGCGCCGTTCCCAGCCACAACAAAACCGAACTATCTCATTGCTAATTATTTGGTCCAAACCACCCCCATAAAATGGCCTTGTGGTTGCACGGATAACCCAAATCAACATAACACAAAGTTAGTCCTTAGTTGCTACTCAGGCGAGACCATCCACATCCCTAGGTGCACACAACACTAAAGCACACAACACCCCCTTTACTACAAGATCACTCGCCCGAGCATAAGACAATTTTTGAGGTTCAACCCGGCCAAATGGCTACCCAAACCATGGCTCAACAAATTTTAAAGGTGGCAACACATGCCACAAGTTCCATAGCTCATTAGTCAAGTTATCAATGTTGGGTTCAACCTGGCCAGAGGACCACCCAGGTCTCGGCACAGCAAATTTTAGTGAGGGCAGCAACAAATGCTGTGGCACACACAGGCGACACTTCGCATTAGTCAGCAACACCGGCCGCTACTACACAAGCCACAAATCGGGTGCTGGGATAAAAATAACATTTGGTGAATCATGATGAGACCAGCGCAAGCTAAAGCATGTCTAAGCATAAACGGTACACATGTTGGCAATATCAAAATAAGACCAACTAACAGTACCCATCCTAAAGTGTCCAAGGGAACATGTCATGTCGAGCATAATTATTCAAGGAGGCATACTGTCAAATAGGAATTTAGCTACTGCCCAAACCATTTCTATAAAGGTAGCCATGCATGTTATATTTAAACAAGATACTTTTGTAAAATGGGTTCAAAATGATCAAGGTCCACGACTTGCCTTCGGCGACGAGTTGTTGAGCTTCTGAGATGGTAGCCGGCTCCACGAACTCCTTAGCGACACCGAAATCTGCACGTTCGAAAAGGAAACCAAATGAATAAAGCATCTCTAAGAGATAACCGAAAAGAACTTAACTGAGGTCAAAGGAAAAGAGGTCCACTGGGAGGGAGGTCCAAAAGAAAGGAATGTCCAACCCAAAGAGGTCCGAACCAGAGGAGCAAGGAAAGCTCATTGGAACAAAGAGGGGTTGGAGGAGAGGATTGAGTGAAGAACAAGGAGGAAATGGATGCTTTGGGTGCTCTTTTTTATAGGCAAAGGGGAAAAGAACACCACCAAGAGCGAGTGACCAGATTCAAGGTATTAGGGCAAAGGTACACTGCTAGCAAGTACCAAAAGGACTAGAGCAAGTAAGGGAGGAGACAAGAGAAGGGAAGGTCAAGGTGGAGATGACAACATTTAATGCGGCGCGAAGACTTTTGCCACAACAATGACGTGACAAGAGGTAGATAAAGGTGGGCAAGGTACTGATAGGTAGGGCTGGTCAAAAGACCAGGAGAGGCCCGGAGGAGGAGGTCTTGCGGAAATCAAAGGAGGTCCCGAAGGAGGAGAAGGAGGTCCTGAGGGCAAGGATATCCAAAAGGGGAAGGAGGCCCAGAGGACACGGAGGTCCAACGGAGGTCCGAAGGACAAGGAGGTCCTGACCAAAACGGAAGGTCGTGACCAAAAAGAAGGTTGTGACCAACGGGGAAGTCTAAACCCAAAGGGAAGGTCTAAACCAATAGAGAAGGTCTAAACCCAGAAGGGAAGGTTTAAACCACAAAGGAGGTCTACACCCAAAGGGAAGGTCTAGACCAATAGGGAGGTCTAAACTCAAACAGGAGGTCTAGACTACAGAGAGGTTTAAACTCAAAGAGGAGGTCTAGACCACAGAGAGGTCTAAACTTAAAGAGGAGGTCTAGACCAACAGAGAGGTCTAAACTCAAAGGGGATCCTCAAAGGAGGTCTAAATCACAAAGAGCAGAGCCGAGGGGAACACGGGACGAACAGAAAAGGGGAGAAGTAACACCAGAGCTCAAACAACTCAAAATAAAACCAAACTCAGAACAACTAGCAAAGAACTAGAATTAGATAACCAGGAATGGGCTCTCAGGAGCCAAGAGGGTGGTCTTTGCAAAAAGACCAAGAGATCCTGAGGACAAAGAGGTCCTGAAGACAAGAAGGTCTCGAGGTCCTGAGGGCAAAGAGGTCCTGACCAAAGGGAAGGTCATGACCTAGAGGTTGGCCCTTGACTACGAGGGTGGTCTTTGCAAAAAGACCACGAGGAGGTCCTTGGGGCAAGGAAGTCCAAAGGACACAGATCCAACGGGGAAGATCCAAAGAGAAGGTCTTGAGTGGTCTTGATGAATCCACGCGGATGCTCTTAAAGGGGTCTGACGGTCAAGATGAACTCAAGGGGAGGTCCTGATGGTCAAGATGAACCCGAAGAGGTCCAAAGGAGATCCTGACGGTCAAGATGAACCCGAAGAGGTCCAAAGGAGATCCTGACGGTCAAGATGAAAAGAAGATTAGACGAGAGGGAGGTCCAGAAAAGAGGAACTCAACCTGAACTTTGAATTCTAAAGATCAAGGATGTTTGAAACACAAACCCGAGTTTGGAACAAGCCCACAGGGAGATCCAAACACAAGGGAGGTCTGAACCTATAAGGAGGTCCAAACACAAGGGAGGTCTGATCCTACAAGGAGGTCCAAACACAAGGAAGGTCTAGAGGAGGAAAGCTGGACCGAAGGACACACGGGGCAAACAGAGAAAAGGGACTAAAAGCCAGAGAGCACCAACAACTCAAGATCGACCAAAAAGGATTAACTGAAGTTCAATTAATTCAAGTTAAATCTCCAAATTGCGAAAATTTCAAGTTAAGCTTGAGCAAACGAATAAAACCAAATGGTTATTTTTATTTTAAATTTTTTTCAAAAACTCTGGACAAACGGGACGTTACAATGTGACTCATCACTAGGAAAAAGTTCACACCTCCACCTATCACAAAGCACTTAACCTACTTCCTAAGTAGTCAATGTCGAGTCGCTATAACTTACTAAGCTAGGCCTGTCCCATACCAGACTTGTGGTAGACTGGCAGTATGATATGGCTCAGTTTAATGACACACAAAGTTAAGTCATTAATTGACCAAGACGAGACTGCCAAACTACATTAAGTCACAATGATTCACATTTCCCAAGCACAAAGCCCACCATGTCACACAGACCTTTCCACTCGTCTCAGTCTAAATTTTTTCCCACCCTATTAATTAACTGCAACACATGTCATCAATAGGTGACAACATACAACACACAACTTTTCACAAAGATATTCCATAATCACTTAGTCAAGAATAAGTTCACTATTTCAAAATGATTCAATGACCCGTTGCAAAGCTAAGCATACTAATCGTGTCTAACCAACCCACGTTGGTGTTATGATAATGCCAACTAGTAATTTAACCAAGCCAGGGTGACAAATAATCATGGCAATTCAATTCACAAGGTGGGTATAATTAAGTAGGTTGCATAACTGTCCCAAAATAAGTAAAGCATTTGATAATTGAATTAGCGATGCAATATTTTGAATGAAAGTGGTTTTGTAAAACTATGTGCAACATGATCAAAGAACAACTTGCCTTGGTACAACTCTTGCTCTTGCCATGGTCTTGATGTTGAGCAAATCCCGCTTCCTCAAATGCTCCCGAAGTGTCAACGTCTAATGTAATGAGAGAGAAGAAATACAAATAAATTAAAAAATAGAGAGAAAACAAACTCCAAAGATTATAATAAAAATACTAGAATGTAGGGCTCAATTTTATATGAATTTTGAAACTTGAACGAGCTCAATCAGAGTTCGTATAAAAAAGAACGGGCTCTTGAAGTTGATCGACTAAGAAATTCAAGGGAAAAGAAAAAGGAGAGAGAAAACTGACAAGTGCGACCCACTGGAAAAAAAAAGAATTTCTGGAAATTAAATTAATTCACAAATATTGAATGAATCACTAACAGGTGGGACCCACGATCTATGGACTGGGTTCACGGGCTCAGTTCACGGTCTATGGTGGACTGAGTCTATGGATTGAGGTCCTGACATGCGGGGTCCACACGTCAGTGGCTTGGTTCACCGTGGACCAAGTACACATGGGTTTGAATCTGGCGCGGGCGTTGGTGATGACTGACTCAGCGGCGGGGTTGACGTGGCACACACGTGGCGCTGAGGTGGCAGCCACGTCGACGACACGTCGACAGCTGACACTACGATATCGACGGTGACTACGGGATTGTGACAACGACGGCGAACGGCGCCAACCAGTGGTGAATGGAGTGCACCTACTGCAGCACCATGCCTCACGTGATCACATCCAGCAGCTCGGATAGGACTGGATCAGCGGACAAGGGGGTCGGCAACGAGGTAGGCGGCGGTGGCTCGGGTGAACAACACAACGGCGATGGGGACCTCCTTCGATGACTTAGGTGCGCAACAGGTTCCTGGGGTCCCGGCTATGCTCACAAGTGGCGCGAGAGGACCAATGATCGTCGACGACGACCAGACGACAATGGCGACGATGAAGCAGAGCGACGACGTGGGTTAGACGGTGCTAGGCTGCTACAAGGCTTGTTCGGCGAAGAGGGTGCGCGCACAGGGTAGAATACGGTGAGGCGGTTCTAACGGGGTAGACAACGACGGCAAGGGCTCACCGACGATGACAAAATCGGCGAAACACGACAGCGGCGGTGCTAGGGCTAGATCTTCAAACCCGGCGAAATGGCGGCGGATTAGGGCTCCAGGTCTTGGGGAACTGGCAGCAGGGTCAAGCGGCTTGGTTTTGACGCGGATGTTGAGGATTTAAATAGCGAGGTGCAGCTAGCGGCGCGGAGTGTTCGAGTTTGACATGGCGGCAAAGTCTGGTTCACACATAGGACGGAGTCCAACGCGGAGACAAAGACGCCCCGACAGTGGGTTCCTTTGGCGGCGGCAATGAGGCGGCGTGGGCTAACTGGCCGAGCACGACCGAATGGGCTGACAAAGGGAATAGGAATGGGCCGGTGGGTTAGATTCCACCCAATGGCCTTCCAACCTTTTTAAACATTTTTTCTTTTTAGAAAATACCAGAAAATAGAAAATGCTAAGAAAAATAGCAAATGATCTTGGAAAAATTCATGTAAAATATTTCCATGCACAAGGAACCCGAATAAAATTGTTTTAGAATTAATTGATGTTTGGATTATTCACATTAAATCATTGACTTCTAAAACTCCCATTTAAGCTTTTTGAATTCAAATAAAATTTGGTGAAATTTTCCAAAGGGCTAAACTATTCAAAAGGGATTTTGGAAATCCAAAAAAATGGGGTGTTACAGATTGTAATCTTGGTTCATTCTTAGTATAAATGAGATAAATGATCATTACGTATAATGACAAAAGCTTGATCATGTCAGGCACATGTCCTTCCCGCCTTTCAACTGCAGTCCTCTCCAGATTCTTCGGAATATTTTCACAGCAAACGTCAATTTTGTTGAATTCGATGTATATATTACTAACAATGTTCCAAGGGGAAAGATATATATTACTACAATAGATTCATTCTGTTGTCATTAAATATCATCTAAGACTCCCTGGAGAATGCGCTACATTTTGTAGTAGTAGTAGGACAGCAGAATGTACCTTTTTACCCGTAGTAACACTTATATTATCTACATATTATCTAATAAGACTCCAATGACAAGGGAAAAAAATATAACAACATTCCAAAGGATTTCCTTTCAGAAGAAAAGTAGAAAACTACCCTAGTACTATCAGTCAACCATGCCTTAATAGAGCCTGCCACAGCACTGTGGAGAGCCACAGTAGCAATACTTAACTTTTACTCTGCTATTTACATCATGGACATGATCTATTTTGTAATTATAATCATAAGTCAGCTCCTGTAGTGGTGGAATATTCTCCGCAGCGAAGAACATGATATGGGGCATCCTTTGGTCATCATGGTCCCAAAGAACATTCTGCGCGTATAGGTTTCGTGAACAGCTATGATTGATGAATCTTCCAATATTTCCATACTCAGATGCATCTATTGTGAAGCCCACATCTTCCATGGTCTGACAGCAAATAACCGATGGCATGCCTTTCCAGAGATGCTCATCATCGTAGTTATGGCCTACATCAAATAAGTATTCGTTATTCCTTCTCTGGTCAGCTTCCTTGCCATGCAGCAGATCACCAACATACTCGCATATGAAGCTGCCAGAAGAGATAGACCTTAGGGATCTCACACCCCAACCTGTCTTGGTTGTCCTGAATACTTCCAGAGGTATTTTCATACCATGCTGACTGACCCTGTTGTGGCATGAAGAACAGCTACAGGATGGACCACACTCGAATATGAGGGGCTTTGAATGGACAACTGCACCATGGAAGTTAAATGGGATTTCTCCTCCATTCTTCACAGCACAGGCGCAGCTGACAGAATCTGAGCAGCCATTGGTGCAGTTACAACCCTGAGCCTGAGGGCGTCTTTTTGTAGGCAAGGATGGATATTTGATTCTAGTGATGTATTTAAAAGGTGCTGGACGCACATTATCAACATTATTGATCACACAGATGGGAATCCTCTCCTTCCCTTGAGATATATCAGCTATGCAGAGGCCTGGACGTACTATGGACTTCCTCAACCTTTTCGCTACCTGCAGAGGAAGTTCTGGTTGTCCAGGAATCCTTTGTAACCTGTATTTGAGGACCATTGAACCGAGAAGACCTTCTCTCCAGAAATCCACCACAAGATACAGCCCATCATAAGTAAATGTTGTCATTTGTTTGGCCCTCGAATGACTGCTTTCCTCTCTATTATGTCCTTTAAAGCCATGAATTACTCGGACAGGTGTCTTTTTTTATGCAAGTCTTCAAGGCAAGGTTCCCGCGCTCAAGCTTTTGATCCTCATCCACCTTCTTACCAGCAGGCTTTCCTCTAGAGCCGGTGTATATTAATTCACCTGAGCTTGACAGTTCATCGGGATAGCCTCCGGAAGCAACAATGCATATTGCAAAAAGCAGTAGCGTAGCCAGGATTTGAAGTCTGTGGGGTCAAATTTCATGTAAATTCTTATAAGTATAGGGCTGCTTTTGTAAAAAGCTGTGGGGTCAATTGACCCCACAGTTCTTATGTGGCTCCGCCACTGGCAAAAGGCACACCACTGGCGTCCTTCGTGGTGTCAATGCATCCCTGGTATGGGCGGTGGAGACCAACAATGGCCAGGTCTACTCTGTACAGAAATTCATCACCAACTTCAACTCCAGGAACTTTACCGACAATTGGCCCATGCTTGATAAAGCCCTGTAATTTCCCGATGACTTTATCAGCTGCAAGGTCAACTCTCTGAACCTTCAACGAACGCTGTTCCACAGCTTGTACAATAAACCTGCATATAGACTGAAACCTCCTGCACACCATCCTGACTTCACTCCGAGCATCAGCCTTCCGGCCTCCATGTTGCCTATGACGTGATACAGAGGGAACACAAGCAGGAACATTTTGGTACAACTCGAGCTTTCCTTCATGAACAGCTAGAGCCTTCAAAATATCATCATCTTCCAAGTTGGAAGACTCTTTATCCTTCAGTTTTTCCTTGCTAACCAATGCTGATGTAGAGGCAACATTCACGGGAAGACGTTTTCTTTGAGCTGGACCTTTTACCTTCAACTTCTTCCTGGGAGTAAAGGGTTCCCTAATAGTGGCAGCAAACTCCTCCTTGCCCTAGGAAAAGGATCTATGCGAAGTGTCCAACGGAGACTTTTGATTTGCTTTAACAGGTAACCGAACTGATTTTCTAGGTGTGCACACTATCTTACTTCTCAGCAACTTGTTCGTCACCTTGACATCTTCAGCAACTGCCCGTGCTGCACTCTTCCCCCCACGCTGCAATGTGTTTTCACAGATCTTCTCATAAGAAAAATGCCCCATAGAAGGTTCTGCAGCGATAATTTCCAGAACTGCACTCTCATGTCTAACATCTGTGGACTCGTGCGGGATAACATCAACAGCAACATGAGACTCTTGGACAACATGGTTTGCTACCTGTCGGGACTAAAAATACGATTTAGGAATCCTCTATATATTCTGAACTAGTTCTAGATTAGCAGCTAGCTCACACAGGAAATAGTGATGAAATATCATTCATTTATTCAATTTAACTAAAAAGATCTCAAAGTAACAATAGTAGTAATAACTGAACCTTATGGTCAACGTTTACTTAACTTGCCACGCAGGGCTAAAGAAACAAATAAACTCTTGCAGCGGAACGAAAAACTTGGAAAGGCCAATCAATATGTCCACAGACAATCGAGTGGAGAACGCATCTTAATCCGTAAAACCTTTATGGTCCTCCTGGACAAAGAACTCTTGAGCAGGTTGATATTCTTCAACTGATTAACAATGACATAAAGATGTGAGTACATAAAGCACTCAACAAGTCGTAGAAAAATATATGCAAATACTATTCATGCAAGGCTTGAACAAATGTTAGGTTTATCATCCTGTATGGTTCATTTGCATAAAGCAGCATTGACGATAAATACAATAAATAGATTGAAATGCGTAATTGTAAAGAATAATAATTAAGTAAACAATTTCTTTGAAACAACCTTTGAACTGCCCATTCGCTTCCCAACCAAACCAATGATAAGTGAATCCCCTATTCACCAATCGACATAAACCACCACGTGAATTACCCATTCACCAAACGAACATTATATTCATCAAGTGAACTCCCCATTCACACTCCGACACATTTTATAAAGAAACTTTATCTCCCGTGAGAAATCCCCGAGCACGTCCATAACCGCGGACACGACTATTCGAATAGTTTTACACTCTGCAGAGGTTGTACAGTTTTACCCACAAGATATAACCAAATTATAATATCCGTTCACACACTTCCGTAGGTGCGCGACTAAGAAATTATCACAAAGCCTTTACAAAGCTCTGCTTGATCCGGTTCTGCTCACTAAGGTTTCAACACTGAATATCTTGCCAACCAAACAGAGCCCCCATCTTGCGCCAAACACAACCAAAACAGAACCAAATCAAAATATTGCTAATTAGTTAGTCAGGTCCCGCCTATTCAAGACATATGGTTGTACGGTTAAGGCCCAGTTCAATGACGCACAAGATTAAGTCATTGACAAGTTACTCAGGCGAGTCTACCATAAACCCACGATGTGCTAACCACACCCTTAAATCCACCATCCACTCGCCCGAGCGAAAACTATTTTGTTTAATTAAGACCAATGACATACCCTGTCATGGTACACAAATTTTAACAAGAGTGACTAACCACCAAGATTCTATATATCATTAAGTCAAGATTAATCATTATAACACATGTGATAATGAACCCATCGTAACTAAGCTGAACTAAGCATCTGTACGATATCCATGTTGGTAATATGAATATGTCCAACTAAAATTATCTACGCTAAATTTATCTACGCTAGGGTGACAAAGGATTCATGGCATTCAATTATTCAATGAAGGCATAATAACAACATGTGATAGCTAATCCGAAAACAATTTATATAAAGATAGTATGCAGTTATATAAAACAATATACTTTTAAAATCATAGGTTCAATATGATCAAAAGACCACGACTTGCCTTGGAATAGATTCTAGGATTGATCTTGATCTTGGTAAACTCCTCCTTGCTTAAAACTTCCCGAAATATCAACGTTTACTCACAAACAAAGCAAATAAACCAAATAAATACAAAACAGAGATAAAACAAACTCCAAAAATTAAATAAAAATCTCAGACAAATAGATCTCGAATTTAGCTGAATTTAGAAATTTGAGTGAGCTGAATCGGAGTTCGAATGAAAAAGAACAGGCTTTTGGAATATTCACGTGAAATGATAGAATCAGAAGTTCAGGATTAAAGGAATTGTTTAACAATTAATTGGGTCATGTTGATGTCATCAGAGATTTTTTCGGCTGAAAGAAAAATAAGAAAGGAAATTGAGAAGATTATGACAGGTGGGACTCTTTGGCAAGTGAGATGGTTCATGGAGAACTTAGTGTATGGCTTTGGGCTCCGGGCTTGCCACATGGACTGTTGACACGGATGCCACACAAGCAAAATAGCTTAGATGGCTGCTGATGTGGAGCATTACATGGAAGAGAGAGGAAAACAAGAGGGAGGGACAGAGGACAGCCATGACCGGCGATGGTGCTTCATGATTGACGGTGGTTTTGACAAAACGAGCACACCCAAAGGTAAGAGGAGGTGAGCACCGGCTCGATAACTACACAAGGATCACAGAGAGCTTCCTAGAGTGGCCGAAGATGACCGGAGCGGCGGCAATTTGAGGTTGACCGGAGCTAGAGAAGGAGCACAGCGACGGCAATGCGGTGAAGGAAAGAGAGCGACAAGGGAGGAAATCGGATGAGGGTAACATGGAGCGCAATCTGACACACTCAGAAGTGCAAAGGCTCACAGGAGGAAGTAGATCGATGATGGCCGGCGCGACCGGATTTGAGACGACGGAGATGACGGCGATTCGAGGATGCCCAGCCGAAGATAATGAGAGCACCTTGCAGGACGTTGCGTCGCGATTCCAATGAAGGCGACGGCTCAGATGGAGAGGGACCAACGGTGGCGTAATCCCACGACAAAAACTCCGGTAGCCGCTCGGTTCTTGACGAAATCCGAAGCGAAGAAGACAAGGCTGGTGGCGGAACTCTAGGGTTTTGAGGGAGGAGATCAATGCGAAAGTTTTGACACAGGGAGCTCGGTTTAAATAGGCTCCGGAATCCGGATGAAAGGATCCGTGTGGAGGCCGGCGCGGCGCGGTCGAGCGTGTTCTACTCGGACACGATTGAAGAACTCGTGGAGAAGGAGACCAGGCGTTGCCTGGATGGCAACAAGGCACCACACAGCAGAGAGAAGAGGCAGAGGCTGGCTCGGCTGGCTTCACACACGCACAAAGAAGGAACGGCCGGCTTGGGCTGGCGAAGGAAAAAGGAAAGCGGGAGTGGGCCGGCTCAGGTGCGGCTGGGTTAGCTAGGCCAAGGCTGCGGCTAGGCTGCTCACGCGCACGCACGGGAAAGCAATGGCGGGCCGGAACGAAGTGAATAAGGCAAAGGAGGTGCGGGCCGGAAAGAAAATAGAACTGGGCTGAAGAAAAAGGAAAGGCCCGAACGAAAAGAAATAAAAAACCAGATTTTACATTGATTTCTGATTTTAGAAATTAAGATAAAAAAAGAGCTTAAATAAATAGCAAATAAATCCTAAAAATTGTAAAAAATTATCTAGAACACTAGAAACTCAAATAAAACAAATTTTTAATTAAATTAAAGTTTAAGTTATTTATATTAAATATTTTTGTTTTCCTGAAAATTCGGATAAAGCTTTGACTTTAACAGAAAAAGAAAAAGTCGAATGGTTAATTTTTAAAAAAAAATTCAAAACAAATCAAATTTTAGAATGTTACACTACTCACCCTCCAGTTCTTGTCCATCTGCTACTCCATTAGAAGTAGCCTGCCTGTGAACTTGGGCAATGCCGGTGGCACCGAAACACTCATCAGCCCAAGAACCACTGCTATTCACAACCATGTTTCTCTGAATTAACACAGATGGTTTCTCCATATTTCGAACCTTGCTTTTCACAGTGCCGGAGCCAGAATCTCCTACTGCAAGACCCAGTGGTTCTCCGTTCATGCCATCGCTCCCCAACACTATCTTGCCCTGAATAATTCCATTGGAGGGACCGCCCTCTGAAGATTTATCAGCAGCTGCAAGTAAGCTCATTCTGCATCTGCTTCCAATGAACAAGTCATTTTGAGCTGCCCGTGCAGAATCCTTCCCCTCATGCTGTAATCCCTTCATACACTTCATTTCATCAGAAGCAAACCTCGCCAAAGCTTCATGTCTTCCACTTGCAGTCATCCAGAACAACAAAACCAGCAATTTCTGGAGACTCCGACCTCATGGTGTGCCTCGGGAGTCACCTCAGCCTCCTCTAATTCCTGGTACTCTACTGTTCCATCCAAAAAATCCTTGCTCAGAAGTCAGAACTTCCACAATGTCCATGGCACACTGGTCCACCACGAAACCACCACCATCTGTAGCCTCGGGAGCCACCTCACCCTCCTCCAATTCCTCACCCTCTGTTCCATCCAAAGCACCCTTGCTCAGAGTCAGAGCTCCCACAATGTCCATGACACACTGGTCCACCACAGAACCACCGCCATCCGTAGCTACCACCTCCCTCGACGCATCCAAACCACCATCACTAGGTGAGGCTTCCAACTGCAAACGACCTCCTTAACCAGCAAGTGGAGCCACCATGTCCCTCCTGTTGAAGTTGAATTGTTCTATTGCAAGGGGCCAATAGGCCTAAATATACAAGTACACAAATATGCAGGAAACACCCTAGACTAGGGAAGAATAGCACAACACACATATATATCTAACACCCCCCCTCAAACTCATGGTGGATCAACAACACTGAGTTTGGAGAGGAAAAGGTTGTGCTGAGCTCGTGTCTGTGCCTTCGTGAAGAAGTCGGCTAACTGAAGCTCCGAAGGCACGTACTGAAGAGCCACGACCTGGGCCTGCACCTGCGATCTCATATAGGAAGCATCAACTCCAATATGCTTGGTGAGCTCATGCTTCACTGGATCTCGCGCAATACTGATCGCACCAGTGCTGTCAGACAAAAGTGGGGTCGGTGTTGTAACAGAAACACCAAAGTCCTGAAGGAGCCACCGTAACCAAGTAACCTCAGCTGTCAACGACGCCATAGCCCTCAACTCAGCCTCAGCACTCGAGCGGGAAACTGCTGTCTGTTTTTTGGTCTTCCAGGCAATCAGAGAGGATCCAAGGAAAACACAGTAGGCAGAAAGAGATCGACGATCAGAGTGATCACTAGCCCAAGTGGCATCAGAGTACACCTTGAGCTGCAAGGAGCTGGAGCTAGGAAAGAAAAGGCGACGAGAAATGGTGCCACGAAGATAGCGAAGGACACGCAGAAGGTGACTGTAGTGAAGCTGAGTGGGAGCCGAAACAAATTGGCTCAGAATGTGAATAGGGTGAGAGATGTCAGGTCGAGTGATCCCAAGATAAACAAGACTGCCAACAAGGTGACGGTAGCGAGTGGGATCCTCAAGAGGCTCTCCATCTGTGAGTCGAAGGTGAACTCCAAGCTCCATGGGAGTATCCACTGTGCGCTGATCAGTGAGACAAGCGCGAGCAAGAAGGTCTTGAATGTACTTCTCTTGGGAGAGGTAGTAGCCCTCAGGCGTAGAAGTGACCTCAATCCCAAGAAAGTAGCGAAGTGGACCCATGTCAGACATCAAGAACTTATCACTGAGACGCTTTTTCACAAAGTCGATGTACTGAGGATCATCACCGGTGATGATCATATCATCGACATACAGAAGAAGAGTCCGTCCACGAGGAGAGGTGTGAACAAACAGAGCAGGGTCATGATCACTGACGGTGAAACCGGCCGCAGTGACAACACAGGAGAAGCGCTCAAATCAGGCTCGAGGAGCTTGCTTGAGCCCATAGAGAGAGCGACAAAGACGACACACAAGGCCGTCAGGGACAGAATACCCAGGAGGCGGCTGCATGTAGACCTCCTCACGTAGCTCGCCATTGAGGAAGGCATTCTTGACGTCCAGCTGAGAAAGGGACCACTGGCGAACAGAAGCAACTGCCAGAAGGGTCCGAACAGTGGTCATGTGAGCAACAGGCGCAAAGGTCTCATCGTAGTCACGGCCATGCTCCTGCTGAAAGCCACGGGCCACAAGACGAGCCTTGTAGCGCTCAAGAGAACCATCGGAGCGAGTCTTAATCTTGTAGACCCACTTGCACGTGATCGGAGTAACACGAGCAGGTAGGGGAACAAGATCCCAAGTCCCGGTGCGCTCCAGGGCGGCAATCTCCTCAGCCATCGCATGCTGCCACTCCGGATGAGCAACAGCCTGACGGTAAGTCATAGGCTCGACAAGAGCAGCGGCCGCAAAGCCGTAACGCTCAGGAGGCCTGATAGTCCGACGATCACGAAGATCATACCGAGGAGGCGAGACTGGAGCGGGACCGAGCAAGGACGAGGTAGAAGGCTCAACTGGAGGAGTAGTAAGCCGGGGACGGCGAGAGTAGTGCAGCGGAAAAGGAGATCTCTCAACAAGAGAGCTGGTAAGGACCTCCGGAGGAAGTGAGAAAAACGGAGGAGGCGAGAGAGAGTGAGGCGAAGGAGACTGTGGTGGAGGACACGGTGGGGACTGAGAGGAGGGTGGTAAGACTTGAACTGGAGGAGGCAAAGAATCAGGAAAAGTCAGAAAGGAAAACGACTCAGCAGAAGCAGAGCTGGTGGCAGAGGAACGAGGATAATAAGGACGAGACTCATCAAAAGTGACGTCACGAGAGATCCTCATTCGTCGAGCAACAGGATCATAGCAACGATAACCCTTATGCTCAGAGCTGTAGCCAAGAAAAACACACTCAACCGATCGAGCGATCGGCTTGGTGCGCCACGAGGTGGAAGAAGCACATAATGCATACAACCGAAACATCGAAGGTGGTATCTTGGGATGGCGAACCATTGAGAGACGCTCAAAAGGGTGCATCCTTGAGAGCGTAAGAGGGTGCCGATTGATAAGAAAGCGGCAGAGAAAGCAACTTGACCCAAAAATGAGGTGGGACATGAGCAGAAGCATGAGAGCACGAGTGTCTCAAGGAGATAGCGGTGCTTTAAGCCACGACACCATTCTCGAGCATGAGCACCGGGACAAGAATATCAAGGAGAGTGCCCCGCCAAAGAAGAAAACGACGATGTGAAGTGGAGAGATATTCACCGCAGAATCAGACGAAATACTGAATGGTCGACTCAAACTGAGTGCGAACCATGGTGGTAAATTGCTGGTAAATGGAAAGAAACTGACTGCGAGAAGACATAAGATAGAGCCAAGTGTATCTCGAATAATCATCAATAAAGATCACATAATAGGTATGACCCCCTTTCGAAGCGAAGGGAGCCGGTCCCCAAACATCAGAGTGGATCAAATCAAAAGGACGCTGAGACTCAGAATCACTAGAGGGATAGGGGAGTTGAAGCTGCTTGCCAAGCTTGCAACCCGTACAGTGTAAAGTAGTGTCACCAGAAACAGAACCTAGAATACCACTCCCTACTAGTGACGATAGACGAGAACCACCAATGTGACCTAACCGATAGTGCCACTGGACAAAAGTGGTGGTGGAAGAAACAGCGGAAGCCGAGGCGGTGGTCTTGGCCGGTGGTGGTGGAGACGAGAGAAGGAAGATCTGACGGTCGAGCTCCCAAAGACGCTGAGAATCATGGCGCCTAGGACCAGTCCCAACTAGAGTCCCCGTACGACGATCCTGAACACAACAAGAGTTAGAATCAAGAATGATACGATAACCATGATCAGTGATCTGACCAGCTGACATAAGCTGCATAGTAAGACTAGGAATGTGAGATACAGTAGGAACACAAAAAGATGAAGTGGAAAGAGTGCCTCGTCCTGCAACAGGATGAGATGTCCCATCCGCAGTCTGAACTGTGAGAGGAAGATCAGGTGGTCTCACAGAAGAAAGATGAGTGGAGTCCGGTGTCATGTGGAAAGAGGCACCGGAATCTAGAATCCAAGAAGATGATATACCTGAAGAAGGAGGTGGTGGTGCAGGACCAGAAGACCTAGCAGCAGAACCTGGTGCAGGAGCAGAAGCAGCAAGGCGTCGAAGCAGCGTGAGCATCTCCTGGTGGGTCTGCTCCAAGGAACTCTGGCGTGAACTCGATCGGGAGCTCCCCTCAAGTCGCGGCCACTTGGCGAGCCTTCGCTTCGGGCGACAACTTCAACCGTGTGCCGTAAGCAAGAGTCGCAGTGAAGGCTGCGGAAGGAGTGGAAGAACAGCAGCTGACCACGAGGCAGGGGCAGGCGGAGGCACCGATGCTGGGGTGTGAACAGCCAAGACTGAAGAGGGCTGATGGAGAATCCCTGCCGTGCGAAGACGAGCCTCCTCAGCCCGAATAGCAGCGAGAGCCTCCAATATGGAGGGAAGGGGCTGTCGCATCAGCAACTGAGAGCGAGCCACCTCATACTCCGGACGAAGGCGGGTGAGGAACTCGCGGAGGCGACGAGTCTCCAAGTGAGCCTGCTGACGGACACAGCAGGTGCAAGACCGACAGACATCCGGCCCCAGAGAGTCAAGCTGACGCCAAACCGCGGCCAACTGCTGGTAGAAGGCGTCCACGGTGGCGTCGTGCTGCTGGAGAGACTGCTCCTCCTGAAGAGCGGAAAGGTACAAGGCCTCGCTCTTCGGCTCGTAGTGGGCACGAAGACGATCCCACATCTCCTTGGCCGTAGACAAACCGAGCACATCGGATGCGTGCTCGGGCTCAATGCTGGCCACCACGATGGCAGAGGCCTTAGCATCCCCATCGTTCCACACCTCGTAGGCGTGGAGCTGCGTCTGGTACTCCTCGAGCGCGTCCTCAAAGGCGGCAACCGCACCCCGCTGAACATCCTCAGTAGCATCAGCAGGGAAAACGGGTTCGGTTGGCGGGACAGGGCGAGGTGGGCAAGGTCGCTCGCCGGTGAGGTAGACCCACAGCCGCTGCCCCCGTAGGTGAATCCTCATGTGCTGGACGAACTCGCGGTAGTTCACACCGTTGAAGGTGACTGGCGGCTTCGGAACTGAGATGGTACCCGCACTCGAGGGTCCAGAGGGCGCCATCTTGAGTGATGGCCGCTGCACACCGGAGTGACGCGAGAGGTGGCTGTCCACAATCTGTGGGACAAGAACTGGGAAGATGTCGAGCCTCGTCGGTCCTCGCGGCAGCGGCACCGCGAAAGCGAGGGCTTCGGCTTGGCGGCGTCGGGAAGGCAGAGCCGAGCTGGAGCCGGGAAAGACGCCGCAGCGTCGGCACGTAAGCGGCGAAGCGGCAACGCATACAGCTTCAGCCAATACGGCGTGGCGGCTCGGCAGATGAAGCTTCGGGCGGCGTCGGGCGGCGCTGAGGCGGCGGCTCGCGACGAACTTCGCTCGCGGCGAGCTTCGGCGGCGTCAGCGGCGTCGGCAGCGTCGACAGCGTCAGCGGCGTCAGCGGCATCAGCGACGTCAGCGGCGGCGTGGCGCCGGATTCAAAGCGGGAGGACGCCGGATTCAGCGGGAGGCGACGTCGGCGGCGTCAGCGGTGTCAGGCGCCGGATTCAGCGGTTGGACGCCGGATCAAGCGGGAGGAGGCGCCGGAGGACCGGATCCGGCGGAGACGGAAGCCGTCGGCGGCGCGAGGGAGCGGGGGAGCAGAGGTGGCTCGGGAGGCCCGGCGGCGCCGTTGGAGAGAGGGATGGCCCGCCGTGCCTCACGGGAGAACAAGAGGCGGCGGTGGATCTGGGTTGGGTTGGAAACCCTAAACCTAATCTGATACCATGTTGGAAGTTGAATTGTTCTATTGCAAGGGACCAATAGGCCTAAATATACAAATACACCAATATGCAGGAAACACCCTAGACTAGGGAAGAATAGCACAACACATATATATATATATATATCTAACACCTCCCACAGCCGAAAGGGAAGCGGCGCTTGGCAGATACCATCCTTCACTTGGGTGGCAATCGTGCAATTGGCACCAACTCCTTCGTCCTTCCAAATTCATCACTCCTCGCTCCCTTCCCTCTCCTCCACCCCCTGCCGCCAGCCCATACGCCCCATTCTCCAACAAACCATCGATGATGGTTACCGCATTCCTACTCGATGCATCCGATGATTTCACCACCGCCTCGACCATGATATCCATCCGCCATTGAGCACCGCCATCCATGATTGCCACCTTCTCCAACACACCCAAACGAAGCGCTGGCGGCGGCTTCAAACAAGAAACCATTCTCACGGCTGCTGCAGAATACAAGACGGAGCAGAAGAAGAAGCAGCAGCTTTCTCCAACGCACTAAAACCACCATGGAAGGTGCAGCTCCCACCACAAACCGTCCTCGGCGCTGCCACCTCCGCTAGTGATCGAGCCGCCGCGTACCTCCGCGGCCGTCTGAATCGCTTGGCGGACACCGCCCCCGCTTACTGGCGGACGACGCGGCGGCTTCAACCCCTCTTCCTCTCCAACCACCGCCTCCTCCGCTCCCCTCTCCCGCGCCACCACCAAGCAGAAAACACCCTCGCGCCGCTCTCGACCAAACCGCCCGCAACGGACACCACATTACTCCCTCCGCCGTTTGCGCTCTCACGCCACCACTTGCTCGCGCTCCGCTCCATCACCGCCCCCAGCGTCGACCGCAGACGCCCGCCTCCGCCTCAAGACACCGCTCCCGCTCCGCCCACTCGTCCGGCGTCGGAGGAGGAGGCGGCGGGCGAGAAAGCGTCTGTCTTGGCCGAGCCGTGTGGCTACCGCGCTTAACGGGACGCCCCTCGAGCCTCGGAGGGCGGTGACTATGACCATCGCGCGAGTTCCGATCACAGATCGATTCGATCGCGCCCGCAAGCACATATAATCTCCACATACACAATCAAATCAAACCGAACCAAATTAGTCACCATCAACACCATACAAAAGCAAGCGGGGAGGGGAGGGAGGGGAGGAGAGGAGGCGGCGTGGCGGAAAGCGGTGCAAGTGTCCTCACCTCTCGGCGGACGGCGACGAGGACGACGAGGCGAGGCGGTTGGGGACTATGGGTTTTGGCGATGAGTGCGTGAGTTGGTGGGGTCGGGAGGCGCCGGCGTGCCTCGCAACGGATTTCAAATAAAGCATACTATAACTAGTAATAAGTAAAAATTTCATACATAATTTACCTCTAATTAATAAGCCACGAATAATTTTATCACAATCATAAACACAAATACTCTAATTATTCACAGAAAATTTTTAAGTACTATATATACACACAGATTTATCCATAAAATATCCTATAAACTCAAGAAAAATAGATAACAGACTCACCATCATTACCACCAAATTTTTCTTTTATAACAGTAAAGATACAGCTTAGTACTACAGTAGTTCTAGGGTGTTGGCCACGTGGCACTTGCCGGGTGCGTGGTTTGGGTCTAGACTTGACTCGGGTCCGGGTCTGGCTGGCTCGCGTCCTATTTGCGCAACAGCTCCACCTTGCTTGGTGTGTAAAAGTTACTCCCTCCGAATTTTTTTAAATGACATTTTCCTGTACATGTATTAGCTAGCTGGCGTCAAGTATTAAAAAATAAAGGTAGTATTTGATTCCTTCCTCTCTCGTAACGGCAATCAACAAAACTGACACGATTCACTCCTGCATGAAATTACCACCGGTGATTATTACCGCGTAATAATGCTAGGTAGAGTAGTAATTAGTGGGGCTACTGAAGCGCGCGCAGCTAGATTAATTACCGATATTTTATTTAGCGGTGAAAGTGTTTACTACCAGCAGTTACATTCGGCGATTGGTGAAGGTGAGTGATGACGTACAGTATCAACGTCCATGTTTACCAGCTGCTTTTTTTTAATTAATAACATGGGATTAATGATAATGGTTTTATACATCGAAATTGGTTGCGGTGGTTACACTAATTTCAAGTTTGTAACACGCCTCAGTTCCTCGTTTCTGGAGGCATTTACCCCGTCAAGGACTAGCGCGCACATACGCGTTGAATTGCCAAGGACGAGACTGCTTGAAATAACAAAAGCAATTACACGAAGCAACCAACACGATTTAACACAAACCAAGAGAGGTCATCTATGATTGAATCACACACGCATTGAATGGCAAACGCTACTCTAAGTAAGAAAAGCAACTGGAACACAATTTCGCAAAAAAGAGAGCTCGCGTCTATACCAAGGTTGTCAAATCCATGCACATCTATGGACTAAAGCTCAACGAGTAGCCGAAAGGAGCAACGCGTGGGGCTACGCTACAAGCTAGTTTTTGGATCATTTTACCTCTTTTTAAAATGAAATAGCAAATGAGGCTTGTCCCTCACGTTCAAAATAATAAAATTGACACCGCGGTAGGCCAGACAGACCACATATATTCCCTACCGCTCTCCTCATCCGCGGAAGCCGCCTTCCGCACTCCCAGTACAAGGTAGGATGGCATGCGCGCGTTCCTGTCGTGAACTGGAAGTGCGGTAGGTGACCTGCCACAGACTAAGATCGCAGAAGGTGGCTTCCGTGAACGGCAGGGGCGGCGCGGGGGGGGGGGGGTGCTTGTGGTGCATAGGCACCCCCAAAATCTAATACAAATTTTTTTTAAAGTAGGTATCAGCAGCCCCATTATTACTCAAAAAGAGTTTGTACCAGTCTAATACATGAGACCTCTTCTTTTTTTTTAAAAAAAAATCTGCATGTACTTTATGAATCATGACCCGGTGATAAACCCAAGCTGGGCTTGACCGGATTTTCTCAAGTCTAGACGACTACATCATGTTGTATGGTTAATTAGAAATGCCAGTTTTGTAAGGAAACTTAATTGGTGTTAGGTACTGACGAGGATATAATAATCCTTATTTTACCTTTTATCTATAATTTTTATTATAGGTAAATATGACGTCATGTGAACCCTGAGTGTACCCCTTAATGTTATGAAGGAAGAACCAAATGGATGGTCGTAAGTTCTTCTACGACCACCCCCATAGTCGTAAGTTATGCTACGACTATCCCATAGTCGTGAGTCTTGCTACGACTACCTCATAGTCGTAGATTCCTCTACGACTAGGTCAGCCACGACCACCTTATAATCAAATGAACCTGCAGACAAGTGGGTCTTATTGATTAAGGGATTCAAACGATCATCATCTGTTGTTATTCTACGTAATAATGGCACGTAATACCCCATTATCTACGGTATATAGTGTTGAGCGACGTGGAGGAATTAATACACGGTAATTACTACCAACATCGCGCTCACATGAGGTGATGAGGCGCCGCTTTACCTGGAGTAACTGCCGCTCCTTCACGTACTATAAAAGGCGGCAACTAGAGAAAGGGAAGGAGAGAGGATCGAGCCATCAGGAATACAAACACTATCTGTAATAGTCTTAGTTTTTCCCCTGATTGTTCAGTATACACTCAATACCATACACACACAGGAGTAGGGTTGTTATTCTCTCCGGAGAAGGCCCGAACCTGTATAAAAATTCCCGTGTCAATCTCTCTGCATGATTCTATTCTAGGAGACCCCCCCGAATCAAACAATCTTTACGTAAGTTCGGTTCTAAAACACCGACAGTTGGCGCCGACCGTGGGGATCTTCCGGTAATTTCTTGTCAAACATTCTCTCTGTTTTCCAAATCTCATGCACTCATGGCAGGAGAATGGAACGAGGAGAACTGGTTCGACTTGGCGGACACGCAGACGTCGACATGGATGCCGGATTGATTCTGAACCGAGTGATGACTCATCCTATGGCATTCTTGCCTCCGGGATCTTCCCACGATCCAGGAGACAATATCGCCGGTGGAGTTGAGGAGGATCCTTATCCCCACAACAAGACGCCCAAGAGAGGAATCTACCCTCTCAAGGGCAAGGGTCAATCGACCAGACCACACCTGTGGACTCACGACACGACGAGAGTTTTTCCTCGGTGTCCAAGTTCCCCGAGGCGGTCCGACTTGGTGAGGCAAGCTCTAGAAGCCACAATGCAGGACTTCACCAAGATCTGGTGATTCTCTCTCTCTGGATAACGCCAGAGAGAGCGGATCAAGCATGCTTTTCCTATAAATTCGACCATCTCTCCATGAGTCACACTGCCGACGGAGACAGTTATAACCGGACTTCCCTACTTGGAGGATTACTCCAAGTCGCCAGATGGTGTCTCTTGACGACTCCTCAAGCGGAGAGGCCTCGAGCGCAAGTGAGAATCATCAACGGAGGTCTTCGCCCTTCCTCGAGATCAAGATCACTCTTCTAGAGACCGAGATGGAGACCCTTCCGAAGGTCACACATCGCCCCCCCTCGTGGCAATGGCCAGACACCACCATCAAGCGGACACGACTAACGCCTTCATGAACGCCAGGAAATCCTCGACATTCTCGCTTCATTGAGGCAATCTCAAGAGTCTAACATGGAAAATCTTGAGGCAATTCAAGGAAGAAGATTGAAGCTCGGAAGAATTTGCTCGGGCGATTCAATATCAATCGAGGAAGCTCGAGAGCTCCAAAGACATCAATGATTTGCTCGAGAATCCAACTCAAGAGCTAGCCCGAACGCCAGTTATGACCTCTTCACCAAGAGATCACACAAAGGCTTTGAGTACAATGAAAAAGCCGAAGCTCCTCGTCGACATCATTCAAGTAGTCGTACCCATACGACTTCTTCGCTACCGACCAATCCAACATATCACCACGAGAAATCGGCAATAAACAAGTCGTGTTGATCTCCTACTCAAGAAATGTCTTCCAAATGACCGATGATCAACAAGCTCCTCGGAAAGGTGATCGCTCACCACTCCGACATGGAAATCAAGCAATAAGAGATAAACTACGAGGAGTATTCCCTCAGGGACCGAGACCTATTACAGTTGGGTCAACTCACATCGGGTATCGCCGAGTACGACCACCGATGATATCAACCCTTCTTTTACGCAAAGGAGGCGTCAAGAAGTCATTATCGATGTCGGGCATTCTCGCCGATCTCCGAGCCGTTCATTGCCACCTCGCTTTCGAAAGTGAACATGGTGAAGTTTGATGGTTCCCAAATCCCATCGAATTCCTTCAAATTTACAACAAATTGCTCGAAAGCAGCAGGAGGAGGAGAGCATGTGATGGCAAATTACCTTCCAAGCTGTTTCGAAGGATCCGCCGATCGTGGTTACTAAACCAACCACTCGAGTCGATCTATTCTTGGCAACATCTCTGCGATCTTCTCATCGCAAATTTCAAGGCACATACAATCGCCTACGAAAGGAGGACGACTTGCACCGGATGAGACAGAGCGACAACGAGACATTGCGCCCGATTCATCAAGCGCTTGATCAGTTCAGAACTCAATTCGAAGTTTCGATTCATCTGTCATTAGGGCTTTCCAGGAGTCCGTAGTAGAAGGATAACAGAGGATATTGCTTTAAATCCTCCTACTGTCGCGAACTCTTCAAATGGCCGATCGATATGCTATCGCCTCGAGGCGGTCGAGTGGAATAACACAATCGATCTTGAAGACAATCCATCTCGAGAGCCAAAGCGGTTGGTAAGAAGAAGGATAAGAAAGCAAAAAGTCCAAGAATAAGATGAAGGGTCAAAACCCAGCGGTTCCAAGGAGGTATTGGTGTGAATGATAAAGAGCCACGCACATCCAAGCCACACCGACAGAGGCAAAGGTAAGCTACCGATCGGAAAAATGATAAGCCTAGGTGGTGTCCTTTCCATAAAAAGGAAGGGCATGACCTTCGCAATCGCCGGGTCTTCCAACGAAAGCTTGAAGACTACTACAACGGCAAATGACCACTTCCCACCCTCGAGAAGGTAGGTCAAACAAGTGGTCATAAATCTTCAGATGACGAAGAGGAGATGCCGTTTCAGGATCCGCAACACACCATTGAACACATCTACGGGGGATCATCGGCATATGAATCAAAGCGACAGCTCAAGGTCTGCCAACGCGAGGTAAACTCCATAGATCCTCCTCTCGTCAATAAATTATCGAAGTGGTGGAAGTCACCATTTCTTTCGAGAAGGGTGATCGCCGATCCTTCGACTCGACCAGGTCGATACCCAATCGTGGTCGAACCCACCATCAACAATTGTCGGGTCAATCGAGTTTTGGTTGATGGTGGAAGCTCGTTAAATATTTTATTTACGAATGCCCTGGATGACATGCAAGTACCTAGGACCAAAGTAAGACCGGTACGATACTCTTTCCATGGGATTGTATCGATCTTGACCAAACCAATTGGTCAAGTTTTCTTCCTTTAACATTTGGTTCACCAAGTAATTTCGAGACGAGAAAATCTCCTTTGATGTGGTCGATTTCGATCTGACATATAACGCCATACTCGGACGACCAACTTTGGCAAAATTCCTAATGGCTACTCATTATGGATATCAATGTATTAAGATGCCAGTCCCAAAGGAGTAATTACAATCCATTGTGACAAGAAGATGGCGATACCGCGATCGTCGATCCCTTGAGATGGTAGGACAAATACCAACTCGAGAAGAAAGTCACCTTCGACTAGCAAGTCGAAGCCTCAAAGCTACACCAAAGCCGAACGACAAAGTCAAAGAGGTTCCTCTCGACGCAGGGAGCCCTCAAGATCGCTCAGATCGGGATACTTCCGACCCCAAATAGGAAGACGCCTCATCACCTTCCTCGAGCTAACGTAGATGTATTCGCGTGGCAAGCATCCAACATGCCCGAGTCCCTCAGGAGGTGATCGAGCATGAGCTAGCCTTACTACCGACAAAGTACCAGTAAAACAAAAATTGCGGAGATTTGCCCTCGATCGACGAGATGCTATTAAATCGAATTGATAAGCTACTTAAAGCGGGCTTTATAGAGAGGTCAACCATCCGAATGGTTGGCTAACCTGTAATGGTTAGAAAGTCAAACGGCAAATGGCGATGTCGCGAGACTTTCTCGATCTTAATAAAGCTTGTCCAAAAGACGATTTTCCTTTACCTCAGTCGATCGCTTGGTTGACTCTCTGCGCAGTTGTGAAATGTTAAGTTTTTAGATGCATATTCGGATATCACGAGATTAATATGTGTCTAGACGATGAAGAAAAGATCGCATTTATTACACCATTTGGTATATTTTGCTATGTCAAAATGCCATTTGGTCTAAAAATGCCGCGCTTCTTTTCAACGCTTGATGCAGTAACTTTTTCATCTCAATTAGGCGAAATCTAGAAGCCTATGTTGATGACTTAGTTGTCAAAAGCATCAAGAAACTTAATCATATTACCGACCTACAAGAAACATTCGACAATCTCGTAAGACATCACTTAAAACTTAATCACGAGAAGTGTGTGTTTGGAATCTCTTCAGTGAAATTGCTTGGATTCCTAGTATCTATACGAGGAATTGAAGCTTAATCTAAAAGATAAAAGCCATTTTACAAATCGCCCTCCAACTACACGGAAAGAAGTCCGAAACTCACTTTGGGTGCATGGCGGCTCTAAGTCGTTTCATCGCACGATCGGGAGAAAAGGAACTACCTTTCTTTAAACTTCTAAGGAGACACGAAAGTTTTGAGTGGTCGAATGAGGCAAACGCTGCCTTTGAGGATGTCAAGAGGTACCTTACGAGTGCTCCTATTCTGGTTTCTCCGAGGCCAGAAGAAACGCTCTTGGTTTACCTAGCTGCCACGCCACAGCAATCAACAAGAAGATCGTTGTAGAACGTGAAAATGTACAACGACCGGTTTACTACGTAAGTGAAGTTTTACACGGACCTAAGGAGCGTTACCCTCAGTCCAAAAGCTTCAGATGCCCTCCTCATGTCTTCGAGGAAATCGGCATTATTTTCAGCGACAAACTAGCTGGCTGCGTCGATTTTCCCTTGGGAGCAATCCTCCGTAATAGGGAAACAGCGGGGACGATGGCAAAATGGTCGGTCGAACTTGGGGAGTTCGACATCCATTTCGTGTCCCGAACGGCCGTTAAATCCCAGATCTTGGCGGACTTTGTCGCCGAATGGACAAATCTGAACTGCTCAGATCCCCAAGACGATTCCCACGACCAATGGGATTTATGTACTTTGACGGGTCGCCACTTTAAGTGGCTCTTGGGTGGGGTGGTCTGGTATCTCCTACGGAGAGACCTTAAAGTATGCCATACAATTAAACTTTCGGGCCACTAATAATGTGGCGTATCTGAAGGTTTGCTAGTCGGTATACGAAAGCAATGAAGCTCTCGATTCGCCGACTACTCGTGAGAGGAGACTCTCAACTAGTCGTGAATCAAGTCGGTAAAGAGTACCAAAGGTGCTCTAACCCGACAATGTCTCGGTACTTATCGAATACGTAAGCTAGAAAAGCATTTTTAGGTTTCGAGGCACAATTCATCCTCGAAGGATAATTTCTCGCAGATCGACTTGCTCGAATAGCTTCTTCCGGATCTGAAGTACCAAAAGGAGTCTTCTTGGAACAACTCGAAGCCTTCTCGGTCGAAGAGCCGAGACACCTCCTATTGAGACGGCCTCTCTAGAATACGAGGATACATGGATGGCGCCCATCTATGATTATCTTCGAAGGGTTACAGACCAAGACGATCTCGAGGCAGATCGCTTATCCCGAAAAGCCAAAATGTATACTTTGGTCGAAGGAGTTCTCTATAAACGAGGTACTCAAGGGGTGCTCATGCGATGCATTCCGCAGAGCGAAGGATTAACACTCCTTCACGACATACATGGTGGCATTTGTGGAAATCATGCTTCCTACAGAACGTTGGTCGGCAAGGCTTTTCGACAAGGTTTTTACCGCCATGACCCTATACGATGCTAAAGAGTTGGTTAAAAGTGTGTCGATGCGGTTTCATAGCGAGCAAATACACCAACCAGCTCAGGCATTACAAACAATACCTCTATCTTGGCCTTTTGCAACCTGGGGTCTTGATATCCTGGGACCGTTTCCTAAAGCTCCAGGAGGTTTCGAGTTCCTTTTTGTGGCTATTGATACGTTCACAAAATGGATTGAAGCCGAACCTGTGACTGGGATAACAACGGAAGCAGCAAAACGGTTTATGATGAGATGCGTAATTACTCGATTTGGAGTACCAAGTCGAATAATTACAGATAATGGTAAGCAATTTTCGAGCGCAAAATTTCAGGAATTTTGCGACGAGTTGGGTACCAAGTTATGTTATGCTTCTGTGGCCCATCCCCAGAGTAATGGGGCAGTCGAATGTGCAAATGGCCAAATAATGAGAGGAATTAAAACTCGAGTCTTCGACCAGCTCATCAAACGCTCGGGGGCTTGGGTACAAGAATTACCCTCAGATATGGGCGATTCGTACAACTACCGGTCAGACTCAGGAGAAACACCTTTCTTTTTAGTCTTGGTCTTTGAAGCTATGCTTCCTCCGGAACTAAAGATACGGTCAACACAGTCGAAACATTCACGGACTCCAACCAGAACAAATTCGAGCAGATGATATTAATCTACTTGAAGAAAGGAGAAACCAGCCCTAATTAGTTCGGCAATCTACCAACAAGCCTGCGAAGATACTACGATCGAAGGTTCAACCTCGCACCTTGTCAGAGGTGACTTGGTATTGAGGCTTTGCCAATCCAAGTCTAATCGAACAAACTTTCTCCCAAGTGGGAAGGTCCTTACACGATGGTCGGGTTACTCGTCTGAATTGATGACGATTGGCAATGGAAGACGGCGGAGTTCTCTCGAATTCTTGGAACATCGACCCGATTCGCAAGTTCTATGTGTAACCGACCATTAGGACAATAAAAAATCAGGTTTTTTCTATCTCTATTGTCTTACTTTTGAGTAGTGCTTTCATTATTTTTCGACTATGTTTTAAACACCCGTTTTCTTTACCTTTGGTCGGAAGGCAGATAACATCACCTAGTCGAAGCCTCTCCTCTCTGCATGTGGTCCTGCCCACTAGAAGGAGTTTCTTAGTGTCGACTCTTTACTCGCTTTTATGACCAACACAAAGAACTCGGGTTTTATTTAGTCGAAATATTTTTGAAGGCCAACTCTTTTCACCTTAGTTTATTTCTTGATTAATTTGAAAAATACTCTAAGAAGAGCGCACTTTCTCGATTTGCTTAACCGTCTTGGGTGTACTCGTTTCATCTCAAGCTGGTGGGAGGAAGAGACACATCTAGTCGAAGCCTCTCCTCTCGCACGTGGTCACGCCTAATGGAAGGAGCTTCCTAGCTTTGTTCGCTTCCTACTCTTGCTACCGGGGATGACTTATCGAGTCCACGGAGAAGGACGAGTAAATATTTTAAAGTCCTCTAGACGTTTGCTTAACTCAAGTTGCCGTTCTCGATTTGATTAAACTAGTCGGAGATGTTAACATTACCTAGTCGAAGCCTCTCCTCTCTGACGTGGTCACGCCCACTAGAAGGAACTTCCTAGTGTCAACTCGTTACCACCCTTTCGACCGATTGCATGACAATTGAGACCCAAAACTACAAGTTAAACAAACCTCTCATTTTTGAAACCCTTTCTCTGAGACTATTTACTTAGTTTTCACAAACTAAGCAAATAGTCTGGGGCTAGGATAATTTGATTTCAATTCTTAGTCTTTATTTCGTTAATTATCTTTTGAGTTACTAACTACTCGACAAGATGATTTGTAGAGACAAAACTATTTACTTAGTTTTCACAAACTAAGCAAATAGTCGGGGCTAGGATAAAGTCATCACATTTGACTTCATTTCTTAGTCTTTAAATTCGTTAATTATCTTTTGAGTTACTAACTACTCGACAAGATGATTTGCAGGAACAAGATGGATTACATCAACAAAAGACTGCTTTTTCACAAGTTCATTACAGACTACTCAAGAGGAGAGCCCAATGCATCTCCTCTGAAACTTTCCGACTAACCGATTGCATCTCCTCCATCGACGTCTTCCTTACGCTTCAGAGCGGTTGAAGTCGGCCGAGTGGTTGCACAATAAGGTTGGGGTCATGAGCTTTAAGTTTTGCTAATGCATAACTTATCGATTCGACCGCCTCCTTTATCGATTGACTTGGTTGGCCTTGAGTGGTCACCAGATCTTGCAAAATCGACTTGATCCCCAATGGTACTTGTGTGAGCAGCTATTGTATCATCTTGAGAGTCTTTCCTCACTATGTAGCTCACCAAGCACATTGTTCAGAGCGTGATGTTTCCTTGAAGTTTAATCTTCATTGCTTCCATCTCTGTTGGGTACAAGTCGAAGCCTCATGAGCTTTTTGTTTTCGACCACTTGCTCAAGAAATAAGATTGGTCAAACAAAAATAAACTCCTAGAGGAAAAAGAAAACAAAAATAATCACGGGTAAAAGAATTTCTTACCCACTAGTTGAGAATCCAACTTCTTGACCTCTTCATTATGGGAAGCAACGGTCTCAAAGATACTTTTTCTCCCATGATACAATATCCTCTACATTCTTCTTTGCAATAAGGGCGGTGCTCGTTATAAATCACGGCTTTATCCGCGATTTCAGATCTCAAGTTCTCTCAATTTAACGTCCATTGCTAGAAAGGAAGTGGAAGTGAGAAAAGGAAATAACTCGTAAAGGACTGCGGTAAAGAATTACTTACTTGATATTCGAAGTTCCCAACGTCTCAAGGTTTTGATCTTTATTTTTGGACATACGAGTAAGCTCGTGAATAATCAAGTTTTCTCTAACTTCATTCTCGAGCTTTTTCGTCTCGTCTTCTTTTTCTCGAAAAGAAGCAAGAGTTAGGTAAAGATCAAAGATATAAGGTCTTAAGTTCAAGCACTTCATCGTTTAATTTTTCCTGCGACTTCATGGTTGCGAGTTAGCTTCTTTAAGCTTTTTCCGAGGTCTAATACCTCTTCCTAAACTTTTTCGACTCCTCTTTTTCATAATCGGCGAGTCGGCTAAGATCTTAAGCGCCTTTGTTTAACCCGCAAAGGATAACAAAGGACATGAGCATGGGTCAATCGATTGTAAGTTCTTCTACAACCATTAACCTAGTCGTAAGTTCTTCTACGACAAAGCCTTTGGTCATAAGTCTTTACGACCATTACCTAGTCGTGAGTTTTTCCATGACAAATCCGTAAGCACTATATAAGTAGTCAAATCCAAAGTGACTATGAATAGCAAAGTGACTTACCACCTCTCTGCTGTTTGCGAGTTCCTCTTTTTCTGTCGCGACTCTAGAAGTTGTCGATGATATTCACCGACAACAATGACAATTTGCTCTATGGCTTTACGCAAGATGAAAAGACAAAGTGAGAAACAAGAGAAGATTATACTGTATATATAAGTACGATTAAGTACTTACATTCATGGTTGATCGAGCAAACATCGAGTAAACCAGCTCCGAGATCTTCAGCTTGTCTACCCTCGTGACTTGGTCCCACCAAACCTTCTTAAGACGTTCATTATCAAAGGTATCCCTCTATTGGGAATATCGTTGGGATGGGGACTCGGTCGCGAGATCTGAAAGCGAAGACCCTACGATGGAAGCGAGCCCAAAGAAGTCGCCGCAGGTTGAAATACTCTTCTTCTTCGATTACGAACCGGTTTCTCTTTGGGTACCGGGAGGAACGTCTGCAACGATCTCCTTTCCCGACACGGTGGACAGAACCGCCACCATCTTGACCAGAGGCTTCTGCAGCTGCCTCTGTTCTATCCACGACCATCTCAGTGGTCGTAGCGACCGCCTCAGTAGTCGCAGCTGTTGCTAGAGCTTTCACGACCATCTCAGTGGTCGCAGCTGCTGCTGGAGTCTCCACGACCCTCTCTGTGGTCACCGCTGCTACTTCAGAGGTTGTAGCCGCTACCTTACTAGGTACAACAGGTACCTCATTGGTTGTCGTAACCACTTCAGGCGCCACGACTTCCTCTACCACCTGGGCCGAGGATGATCCCTCGACCACTTCCCTTATTGTCTCTCCAGCAGCTGGAGAGGTAGCAATAGGCTTCTCAACGGAAGCATTCTCGGAAATTTGAAGGAGTCGGGCTAAAAAAAAGAAAAGGAAAGCAATTCAGGTTGTGAAAAGGAAAAAGGTAAATTCTGTTCTTACACTTTAGTATATTTCACATACCCGCACCTTGGACCTAAACAGAATTTGGGAGTCACTTTCCCAGCGGAAGATTTCTTCTTCTCTCGACCACTTACGGTGAAGTTCGAGTTGAAGAATGGGCTTAGCCACGACCACGTCTGGGTCGTGGATTTTGAACAGGACCATCTCTCTGGTCTCGACTTTCTGGATGGCCGAGATCGGCCTCGACCACTCCAAGAGCAAGATTGCCATCACCATAGGCTCTCTTCGAGCGGTTTTATCCTTCACAAAGACATAAAATCCTTCGGTTCTCCTTTTCCAAGTGCTTAATAAAACCGGGAGTGGCGTAAAGCTGCGAAAGATTTTTTGTCATAATAGAAGGGTACCTTGGCTGCGAGGTTTGCGCTTTAGAGGTTCACTACTTGACCTCCTCCACTTGACTATTTTAGCCTCGGCTTCGATTGCTATATATCCGCCACAAGCTTTGCAGAGGATCTGGTCGAAGGACTAGAACTCGAGCTCGCCCCTCCTTTGTCGTCACCCTTTAAAAGTCGACGTCTCTTGGACGAAGGAGCTGAGCCTTTGTCCTTTGTCAACCCTGCACCGATGGTTATCAGTACAGCTTCTTCATCATCCCGACGATTTTCCATGCCTACTTTACGTAAAGCAAAGCGAAGAGAAGAATTACTAACTGGTCGTAAGATTTTCTACGACCAGTATCAAGTCGTAAGTTTTTCTACGACCTTTCCTCGACCGTAAGATTTCCTACGGTCACGACTAAGTTGTAAGTTTTTTCTACAACATTTCTCTAGTCGTAAGTTCTTTCTACGACTATAAAGTCTTAAAGATAAAATCAACTCTTGATTACCTTTAGGCGAACCATCCTTTCCTCTGCGGATCTGACCGCAAGGATTTTAGGAACCGCCACACTAAGTGGCGGAGACTTCACAAACGAAGTTTGACTCTAACATCAATCTCCATTTGGTGAAAGATCTGCTCAAGCAGATAAAGGCATCTTTTAAACAACTTTGCAGAAAGACCAAAGCGAGAGCTAAGTCGAAAATTCACTTACCCTCGTTGTAGTCCCTGGTTGGGTCTCATAGCCCCAGTATCTCCACATAGGGATGCTCGTTTCTTCAAGGACTAATTAGGCGTGTGATGAAATCTTTCACCACATGCCATCCGGTCGACCCTTCCTTCTTCAAGTCCTTGATAGCTTGAACATAAGGGCAATCCGTGATATCTTCGTGGAGTTCAATCCCATGAAGATTGCTTTTCAATGACCTTTCCCACTTAAAGAGAGGTCGTCTTTCGAGGTGACTTTCGAAGAAACCACCTCTTCCTCCATCCCGGCCACGAAGACCGGGTGAAACTCTGAATATACTCCCTCGACTTCCCGTCATGGAGTTTTAGACCACAACTTCCAGCAATCCCGGCTTGCCGAGACATTCCATAGAAATATTGGAAAAGCTCAAGGTCCGCCGGAATTCCCAGGTACGCCTCGCACAAATATACGAAAACGCTCAGCATGGTGATAGAGTTAGGACCAAGGTTCACTAACTCCACCCCAAAATGCTCGAGCACAACGGTGAGAAAGGGGTGAGCAGGCAGTCGAAGGCCACACTCACAATAAGCCTGGAAGACGGGAATTTGCCCATTCTCCCCTGACGGCCAATGCTGCCCAAATGCCGGAAGCCATTTCACAAGAGTCTTCTCTGGAATCTTCCCGGCGACAACTAGGGCTTGAATCGCCGATCCATCTCCGACTCTTCCCAATCGAAACTTTCTGGCCATCTCTCGGAAACAGAAATTTTGGGTCGAAAAAGAGGGCACAATTGGAGTGGCAATGAGAAGGCAAGAACGACTTCGGCAAGGAGAAGGCAAGAGCTTGAAGAACGGCGAGAGCAATTTGGGGAAAAGTAAGATCTTAGGTTTTACCCTCGGTGAGTATATATAATCGCAGTACCTTGAGCCGAGGCGTGACATTCCAAGGGTCGCCACCGTCTAGGAACCGCTTCAACAGATAAAGCTAATCAAGCGCCGTTTGAGATTCCCAGTGTGTCCGCTCGAGAAATTCAGGTTTGCGTTTACATCTCGTTTAAATTATTTCCTTGGTTAGATCTTTTCAACCAAAGGAAATGATAATCGGAAAGTTCCTTCTTCCGATCACTACTACTCGACCACCTTGTGATCGTAGAAATTCTTTTACGACCACTTGATAGTCGTAAGCAATTTTCTTGACCAAGCACATTTACGGTCAAAGTAGTATACAATCGAAGAGTTTTTCCTTCGATTATTTTCTCGATCCTCTCATGATCGTAAGACCATCTAGAACCCTTTACCAAGTAAGTTGCTTTCACTTGAAGTGGGGGCTAGATGACGAGGATATAATAATCCTCATTTTACCTTTTATCTATAATTTTTATTATAGGTAAATATGACGTCATGTGAACCCCGAGTGTACCCCTTAATGTTATGAAGGAAGAACCAAATGGATGGTCGTAAGTTCTTCTCGACCACCCCCATAGTCATAAGTTATGCTACGACTATCCCATAGTCGTGAGTCTTGCTACGACTACCTCATAGTCGAGATTCCTCTACGACTAGGTCAGCCACGACCACCTTATAATCAAATGAACCTGCGAGACAAGTGGGTCTTATTGATTAAGGGATTCAAATCATCATCATGTTGTTATTCTACGTAATAATGGCACGTAATACCCCATTATCTCGGTATATAGTCATTGAGCGACGTGGAGGAATTAATACACCGGTAATTACTACCAACATGCGCCCGTTACAGGAGGTGATGAGGCGTCGCTTTACTTGGAGTAACTGCCGCTCCTTCACGTACTATAAAAGGCGGCAACTAGAGAAAGGGAAGGAGAGAGGATCGAGCCATCAGGAATACAAGCACTATCTGTAATAGTCTTAGTTTTTCCCCTGATTATTCAGTATACACTCAATACCATACACACACAGGAGTAGGGTTGTTATTCTCTCCGGAGAAGGCCGAACTCAGTATAAAAATTCCGTGTCAATCTCTCGCATGATTCTATTCTAGGAGACCCCGAATCAAACAATCTTTACGTAAGTTCGGTTCTAAAACACCGACAGGTACCTTTTGCTTAGTAAGCACCCTCCTTCTAGGCATCCATGCGGTCAACCTCATTTTGAGCGACCTGTGAGAGCAAGTCCCTTAGGAGCTTCTTCATGTCAAGCTTTTGAGACACAGCTACGAAAGCCTAGCAGAGTACTAGTAATTTATCTCCGGGGCACAATCATGGGTGGAGCCAGGTGCCCGGACACATCAAAAAATCGAAAACATTTCCAAGGATCAGTTCTGCATTTGGGTCATATTCATAGTACTGCTTGGTGTGCACTCTCTTGGAAGTTTAGCTCACAACCCACGGCCCGCTCGTGCCCCCACCAGCCCACAGCCACCTCATCACTAACCAGCCCACATCTATCTCTATCTCAAATACTCCAACTCCTCCCCAATTTGGTTCCTACGGTGGGCGGCGTGGCACCAGTATGGGAGCAGCAAGCAGCAGTAGGCGACACGCTACTCACTAAGACCAATGGTTTTGTAGGTGCACATGGTGATGAGTTCATGGGAAGGGATCCGTTCCTCGCAAGTCACATTCATTCATTTGTCCCTCTCTTCTATTGATTTAAGAGTTAATAGTGAAATACACTTGCAATACTAAATCAATGCATGGAGCAACTTCTATTTTTCTCACATTCATATTATTATGCAAGTTATTTTCCAAATTGATTACTATAGTAATGATATGCGAAAAGATACTAGTAGACTATTCCCTCCGTTCTTTTTTTTCTTGATGTTTTTTTACTTCTAACGGGCAAATTCCTAGGTTCGTTGGGCGATACATAGTTTGAACTAATCATACCCAACGTTACTTTGTGTGTGCACCCCCAACACCAAATTCCTGGCTCCGCCACTGGCGAACGGGGAGTGCAAGTGTGCAACAGGTGGCCTGCCACAACAGACTGGGAGCACGGAAGGTAGCTTCTGCGGACAAAGAGCGTGGTAGGTGACTGCTGCGGTACTATTTTTACAATTTTCTGTGACTATTTTTACTATTATAGACTAAAAAAAAGTGGCCAATTCAGCCAAAACTTCGCTACAAGCTAGCAATCCTTTCAAACACAAACGCACGACAGAAGCAGATGTAGATTCCATCTACGTACGAGTCACTAGAAGGGGGAGCTGTAGAGGATACTCTAGGCCGTCGATTCCTTGATCACACGGCTCGAAGAGGCCCCCGATTGCAGAGCAGTAGCTACGGTGCAGTTGCGTTGCACCTCTGCAGTCCGTAGATAGCCAGTTGGATTGCACTTCTTCTTACATGAAAGTCACCCATGACCGAAGGCAGGACCCACAACTCTGTCTGCATACATGCTTCCATTTGTGCATTAACCCCTTCGTCATAACTTGTAGTACGTTTTTTTGCTAATGCAAAAGCCATTTCTTCGGTTGTCAAAAAATTGTGACGCAGCAAGCCAGCAACAGTAACGACCAACAAGTCCAGCAACTATAGAAGCATTAGAGTTTAATCTTGTTCGTAAAATATCATATATACCAGAGCAGTGCAATTATATGGATAAAGTACTCTAAAGATAAAAAGAAGTGTACCAAAATACAAATGTACTATGGAGAATAGCACCAATTAAAGGTGTGCTCTTCTTTTCTTCATATTCGTTATAAGGCCCATAATTTTATCTTGGTAAACGTACTTCACTGCAATTTCACCTTCTCTGTGTAGCAATCTTTTGGCAAGAGAGTCATTTCTTTCAGCTTTTTCTTTACATTTTACCTTTTGCTCTGTTGTACATGGATCCGTTTTTCCCCCCTTCCTTAGCACGGGTCGCTAGCCATGGGCGCCGTAGATTGGCCTCTCGGACGTAGATGGCCTAAGCACCGTGCTAGTTGCGCATGCATGCTGATCCTTTTGCGTGCCGTGCAATCCTTTGAGGAAGGTGGAAGGAGAATGCAATGACACGGTGCATCACCGGCATATAAACCACCATCCTATGCAGAGTAGTAGAGTACCAGGCAGGGAAACTTTCGGTGATTTCGTCCCACTCCGAAATTTTTATAATTTGTTCAAAAAATTCGAAAATGTTTTGAGTTTGGACAAACTACATCCTAAATTTGATTTTGGACAAAATTCGTCCAAAATTTCAAGTCCAAATTTCGTTCAGTTTGAAAACCCACTGAAATTTTGAACCGAAATTTTGGTGATTTCAGCCCCCAATGAATTTTTTTCAAAAATGAAATAAAGTTCCCTATACCATACCGAGTCTCTCCTGGAGCCGGAGATATCGAAGCTGGAGTAGGAAGGGGCCGGAAGGAGAAGGGGACCTGCTGCCTGCTTCTAACACTAGTAGTTTTTATATTTGGTGGTGTACATGTTGCTGCGTATTTTATTCGCAGCTAGACATAGAGAAACGAAAATACACATTGATTCCGTGTTGCTGCATGCTGCTTGTCGACTTGTTGTATTTATAGCACAGATGACAGATATACTCAGGTCTTCCTTGATCTTCGCTTTACCTTCGCTATTCATAGCTAAACGTACGCGTATATATGCGCGTGATTGACGAGATGATGAATACGATCAGTTGAAGGAGCAGAACTAGCTTTTGCATTTGGTTCTCTCTTCGCTCGCTTTGCAATTGGGAATCCGTCGATCGATGTCGGCCGGCGTCCACAGTAACAAGGTATATAGTTCATCTTAATTGAGTAGTCGTTATTTTCTTGAGGATTGAGGAGTCAGTAGTGTATGTATGTATACTTGCTAAATCGGGAAATTAATTCTCGAAGGTCGGCCGTTGGGAAAAACCACTCAGGGTAGTTTAGTCGGGATAATAACTGGTTTCCCGGGTGTTCCAAGATTTACACTCGAGAGAAATAACTTTCTCGAGTGTTCAAGATTACACTCGGAAACATAAAACACTCGGAAAAATAGTTCACACAACGGGTTCACTATTGTAACGGAATACTTTCCAAGTGTGTATCAACCAAAGACACTCGGGAGTATTTGGTTATTCCCGAGTGTATGTCAGCAAAGGACAAGCCAGGCCACAGAGGTCGTTGGCGGCACGGTGGTCGACGGGTGGACAGAGGCGGCGCAGGCAGGTGGATGGAGCACGGCGGCGTCGGCGCCTTGGCCTTGAGGTTGGCCGAGCTGAAGGCGGCTCCAAGGACCGGCCGAGCTGGGAGCAGGAGTTGGGAAGGCGGCGGCAGGACACACAGAGCACCGCCGTGGCGGCGCGGGCAGCCGCGGCGGCCGTGCAGAGCTAAGCGCAGGCAGGGAGAGAGCCGCAGGAGGAGGAGCAGGAGAGCTTCTTTCACCAAGAAGCAGGAAGAAATGGGAGGCTCTGCAAAGGATTGGATCGAGGAGGGTTAGTAGTTGCGCACCCAAAAAATAAGGGCGCAATCCTTAAAAAAATTAGTGCTTTTTCTCCCAACTCTCCCGAGTGTAAGTAAGACTATTACACTCGGGACTCTATTTCACCCCGTTTATACCAGTTGATATCCCGTTTTCATGTTCCATGTCTCGTGTGTAATATAAAACACTCGGTAAGGTTTTTTCTCCCGCGTGTTAAGTTTATTTCCCGAGTGTTTTTCTTGTAGACACTCGGGACGGTTTCTCGTAGTGCATCTTAGATCTATACACACAGTAGTGTAATAGCTTAGGTTCATTTCTGTCACTTGAGGTAAAATCTATAGCTTTTTTTTTCTCGTATGCCTGTTCTACTTATATATAGCATTATACTAAAATCTAGCATAAATAAACAACCAAGAGAGTTATTGATGTATAAACTATTCCGCTGTTAAGAATAAGGCGCATATCCCTTGGTGATAAATCTTTTAGTTTTTTAATACTAGGGAGACACCAGACAAGGACATAAGTTATATTTCTTCTTGTCTGAAAAGAAGCCCTGTCAGTTTCCACTCCTGCATAATTTTTTTTGGCTAGCATTCTCACTCCAAAAATATACTATTTTCTATGGAAACATCAGCATGGTTCATCACCCAAGCAAAGTACGACTGCCATAGTGAAATGAGTATAAAAGAATTTGAAAACATGTTAAGATTACAAGCAACCAAAAAATAAGTCATAAATGAAAATAAACTGAACAGATCAGCCAAACAAAACAAAACGAATTGTTATAACTTTTAGTCAATGTCGAATGTGCAGACCTCATCAAGCTTTGGACCTTTACTTTTCTTAATTACAACATGTTTCCTAGTTGTTCACCAATGGTTAAACTTTTGACAACCGCATTCTAACATAAATGGTTATGATGATACGGCCGTCCAATAACCACAAAAGTTTAGAGGGGACAAAATAATCAGAAGAACAACACATCCCTACAACTATGGGTAACAAACTTGAACTGAAATCCATTAAGCCATTAAGGTAGTCTTGCAGCAGCAAAGGAAGAGGTATACAAGAAAGAAAATTAGCTCCATCTATAAGCCCTTCAGTTATCACCAAAGTGGCAAAGTATCCGGTAAATCAGACCCACCATCTGTGCATGATCTTTATTACCACACTACCGTGTATTTTTCCTCATAATATCGAGTGTTGCCCTCTGACTTGCAGTGCATGAAAAGTTAAGAACACTCTGACAGGAGAAAATGCATAGGAAGATAAGGATAACAGACATCATGATTGGAACAGAAGGTCTTTTTTTTTTTTGGCAAATTTGGTTGTCTGGTACATGCAACTTTGATCATTAAGTTTTGTTGCTACATATTAGGAAAATTATAATATTCTGAATTTTTTATGATGAATATGGCTATGATATTTTCTCAGTAGTTACAAATATATCAGTGGATAAAGTTCAAAATTTCTGACCAGCACGCATGAACAATCTTTTTAGACTGGAGGGAGTAACTCCTCACTGGTCACTGCTAATGTTTAGCATGCCTGTGAGTGACATTATATAGTGGAAGATATTATCATCATTGCAACACAAATTTTATGTTTTTTTTTGAATGTCCGGGATTTAACCCCCTCCGGTCCGCGTTAAAGAAGAAAGCACCCTAACTCCACGAGGCACCACGAGAGCCAGCGCTCAAATCGTGACGGGCTGAGAGCCTATAGCTCCCTTCATTTTTACCAATTGAGCCCCAGCTCAGTCCTCATCAACCTCTACACCCACACACACCCACACCCCCCCACCCCACCCCACACACACACTCACACCCACGCACACACCCATGAGACACCCAAGGTGAGTATCACCACTCGAACCCAGGTGGGTTGGTTGGCCCCTGCCAACATCAACCAAGTGAGCTAAGTTATACTAGCCGAGTGGCCGTGCGTTACAACGGATTTCAAATAAAACATAATATAAGTTATAAACTTACAAAACGAATATACATAAGTTAATTATCCTACAAATGAAAGTTTCATACATAATTTGCATCCAATCAACAAGCCATATATAATTTTATCATGAACCACAAATATAGATAATCTAATTATCCACAGAAGATCCTTCAAATATCTTATACTTGTGTGCACATATTTATCCACAAAAGATCTCACTAACTCAAGAGGTGGTAGATGCCAGACTCACCACCGCCATCAAGTCCTTCTTTTATAATAGTAAAGAAAATATAACTAGAAAATATTCATAGCAATGATAGGTATTTGAAGTTACTCTATCAGGAGATAATACCTTGGCTCAAGGAAATTGCCTCATAGGACAATAGCATAATAGCTGTTATAGATCAATCAGATTCTTTGAGCATTCCATATTAGTGGAGTCATGTCCCTTATGATTGTGTCGGGACCCGAACACGCAAATCCAAACCCTTTGTGTATACTGCACTAGTCCAGGATCACGCTAGTGCACACAGTGGCAGCATCGATGGACATCATTCCATACAAGCGATTAAAAAGAATAAACGACTAAATTTCATAAGCAAATAAGGGTTTTAACTTTATGGTCGAATTTAGACTTATTCAGCACGCAGGGCTTAGGTAAATAAAGAGAAAAAGCAGCAGCGGAACGAAAAAGCAACTTCAGCGGAACCCATCACTTGCCACAAGCAACCGACTGGGAACAAGACATAACAATCAACCTCGTCGAAGAACACCTCCTATCATTCCTCTGAATAATGATTATAGCGACAGTGAGCACATCTAGTACTCAGCAAGTTGTACCACAAAATACAATTTTAGATGGTGGCTTATTCCAAAGGAAATGACTTCTATGGTTATTTTCCGAAAAGCAACAATTTAAATTGAATATCACCGAGCATGTCCATGACTAAGGACACGGCTATTCGAAGAGGTTATTAACACTCTGCAAAGGTTGTATAGCTTTACCCACAAGATATAACCAGTGCAGCCAACACCAATCATAACAAAACCTTTTAGATACTTTATCTCGATAATTGACCCTCCTGAAGTACATACAGCTGGCACCAAACTTCACTCAGATTGTTGGTCCAACGCACATCGTTGTACACTTAAATGGTGAACCATCCATAGATGTGTGTAAGGACCTCACCCAGGAGCGCTGGGAGAGATCTCCTAGGACCTCCCAGGAGGTCCAATAGGACCACCCGAAGGTCTGGGAGGTCCTCCAAGACCACCCGAGGAGATCTTCCAGGAACATCCAGGAGATCTCAAAGACCTCTTGAAGGTCCCACTCTCTATGCACTGAGCTAGTCCCAAGATCAGTCAGCTAGCTCGCACAGACTCAACATCGGTGTAATCACATCCATACAACAAGCTAAAGAAGCAAAAGACCAAATATCATATATTAACAAAAAGACCTTACGGTCAAGGTTCTTACAAGGGGTGCCACGAAGGACTTACAACAGGAAGAAAACCTGCAGCGGAAACAAAACACAAGTGAGAGCCAATCGACAAGCCCACAGGCTATCGAGTGGAGGATGTCTCCTAGTGCGCAAGGTCTTCGAAGAGCTCCCCTTCATAGAGCGCTGCACTCCCTGGATCACCCACCTCTGCTGATCAAACAGAGGGCACAAGCCATGAGTACTTTGAATGTACTCAGCAAGCCGTGGGGAGAATGTATACAAGTAATATTTATGCAAGGCTTGCCAAGAACAGCTGTATGGTTAGTTTTGCAGAAAGCAACATTTGACAGTGAATAGCATAAGTAGATTGCAAAGCTCAAGTTGAAAGATAATACATAAGTAAACAAGATTTGCAAGAGGTCATGAGCAACCTACTCACACCCAAGACCACTCCTAGACCACACAAGTCACCCAGACCACACAGGTCCGACCAAGACCTCTCTAGAGCACCAGCTCCAAAGCTCCCAAGACCACTTTTGAAAAGCTACCCCTTACACCATTTCTCCAGGCAATGTCCATATCCAAGGACTTGTCTATTCGAATAGATTTTTACACTCTGCAGAGGTGTACAACATTACCCACAATTCACGACCTCTCTAGCGGGTCGGGCTCCCGGGAAAGCCCTTACTCACTTCCGAAGGTGAGCAGTCTAGAGAGCGTGACAAGACCTTTACAAAGCTTTGATCTGGCTCGGAGCTGCCCGCTAAGGTTTCGCCACACAGGCCCCCTCTTGTGCCATTCCTAGCCACAACAGAACCGAACCATCTCGTTGCTAATTATTTGGCCCAGACCACCCCCATAAAATGGCCTTGTGGTTGCACGGATAACCCGAATCAACAGGACACAAAGTTAAATCCTTAGTTGCTGCTCAAGCGAGACCATCCACATCCCTAGGTGCACACAGCACCAAAGCACACAACACCCCCTTACTACAAGATCACTCGCCCGAGCATAAGACAGTTTTTGAGGTTCAGCCCGGCCAAATGGCTACCCAAACCATGGCTCAACAAATTTTAAAGGTGGCAACACATGCCACAAGTTCCATAGCTCATTAGTCAAGTTATCAATGTTGGGTTCAACCTGGCCAAAGGACCACCCAGGTCTCGGCACAGCAAATTTTAGTGAGGGCAGCAACAAATGCCGTGGCACACATAGGCGACACTTCGCATTAGTCAGCAACACCGGCCACTACTACACAAGCCACAAACCGGGTGCTGGGGTAAAGATAACATTTGGTGAATCATGATGAGACCAGCGCAAGCTAAAGCATGTCTAAGCATAAACGGTACACATGTTGGCAATATCAAAATAAGATCAACTAACAGTACCCATCCTAAAGTGTCCAAGGGAACATGTCAACATGTCGAGCATAATTATTCAAGGAGGCATACTGTCAAATAGGAATTTAGCTACTGCACAAACCATTTCTATAAAGGTAGCGGTGCATGTTATATTAAAACAAGATACTTTTGTAAAATAGGTTCAAAATGATCAAGGTCCACGACTTGCCTTCGGCGACGAGTTGTTGAGCTTCTGAGATGGTAGCCGGCTCCACGAACTCCTCAGTGACACCGAAATCTACACGTTCGAAAAGAAAACCAAATGAATAAAGCATCTCTAAGAGATAACTGAAAAGAACTTAACTGAGGTCAAAGGAAAAGAGGTCCACTAGGAGGGAGGTCCAAAAGAAAGGAATGTCCAACCCAAAGAGGTCCGAACCAGAGGAGCAAGGAGAGCTCACTGGAACAAAGAGGGGTCGGAGGAGAGGATTGAGTGAAGAACAAGGAGGAAATGGATGCTTTGGGTGCTCTTTTTTATAGGCAAAGGGGAAAAGAACACCACCAAGAGCGAGTGACCAGATTCAAGGTATTGGAGCAAAGGTACACTGCTAGCAGGTACCAAAAGGACTAGAGCAGGTAAGGGAGGAGACAAGAGAAGGGAAGGTCAAGGTGGAGATGACAACATTTAATGCGCGAAGACTTTTGCCACAACAATGACGTGACAAGAGGTAGATAAAGGTGGGCAAGGTACTGACAGGTAGGGTTGGTCAAAAGACCAGAAGAGGCCCGGAGGAGGAGGTCCTGCAGAAATCAAAGGAGGTCCCGAAGGAGGAGAAGGAGGTCCTGAGGGCAAGGATGTCCAAAAGGGGACGGAGGCCCGGAGGACAAGGAGGTCCAACGGGGAAGGAGGTCCGAAGGACAAGAAGGTTCTGACCAAAAGGGAAGGTCGTGACCAAAAAGGAGGTTGTGACCAACGGGGAAGTCTAAACCCAAAGAGAAGGTCTAAACCACAAAGGAGGTCTAAACCAATAGAGAAGGTCTAAACCCAGAAGGGAAGGTTTAAACCATAAAGGAGGTCTACACCCAAAGAGAAGGTCTAGACCAACAGGGAGGTCTAAACTCAAAGAGAAGGTCTAGACCACAGAGAGATCTAAACTCAAAGAGGAGGTCTAGACCACAGAGAGGTCTAAACTCAAAGAGGATGTCTAGACCAACAGAGCGGTCTAAACTCAAATGGGATCCTCAAAGGAGGTCTAAATCATAAAGAGCAGAGCCGAGGGGAACACGGGACGAACAGAAAAGGGGAGAAGCAACACCAGAGCTCAAACAACTCAAAATAAAACCAAACTCGGAACAACTAGCAAAGAACCAGAATTAGATAACCAGGAATGGGCTCTTAGGAGCCAAGAGGGTGGTCTTTGCAAAAATACCAAGAGATCCTGAGGACAAAGAGGTCCTGCAGACAAGAAGGTCTTGAGGGCAAAGAGGTCCTGACCAAAGGGAAAGTCGTGACCTAGAGGATGGCCCTTGACTACGAGGGTGGTCTTTACAAAAAGACCACGAGGAGGTCCTTGGGGCGAGGAAGTCCAAAGGACACAGATCCAACGGGGAAGATCCAAAGAGAAAGGTCCTGAGTGGCCTTGATGAATCCATGCGGGTGCTCCTAAAGGGGTCTGACAGTCAAGATGAACTCAAGGGGAGGTCCTGATGGTCAAGATGAACCCGAAGAGGTCCAAAGGAGATCCTGACGGTCAAGATGAACTCGAAGAGGTCCAAAGGAGATCCTGACGGTCAAGATAAAAAAGAAGAGGTCCAAAGGAGATCCTGACAGTCAGGATGAAAAGAAGATTAGACGAGAGGGAGGTCCAGAAAGGAGGAACTCAACCTGAACTTTGAATTCTAAAGATCAAGGATGTTTGAAACACAAACCCGAGTTTGGAACAAGCCCACAGGGAGATCCAAACACAAGGGAGGTCTGAACCTACAAGGAGGTCCAAACACAAGGGAGGTCTGAACCTACAAGGAGGTCCTAACACAAGGAAGGTCTAGAGGAGGAAAGCTGGACCCAAGGACACATGGGGCAAACAAAGAAAAGGGACTAAAAGCCAGAGAGCACCAACAACTCAAGATCGACCAAAAAGGATTAATTGAAGTTCAATTAATTCAAGTTAAATCTCCAAATTGCGAAAATTTCAAGTTAAGCTTGAGCAAACGAACAAAACCGAATGGTTATTTTTATTTTGAATTTTTTTCAAAAACTCTGGACAAACGGGACGTTACAATGTGACTCATCACTAGGAAAAAGTTCACACCTCCACCTATCACAAAGCACTTAACCTACTTCCTAAATAGTCAATGTCGAGTCTCTATAACTTACTAAGCTAGGCCTGTCCCATACCAGACTTGTGGTAGACTGGCAGTACGATATGGCTCAGTTCAATGACACACAAAGTTAAGTCATTAATTGACCAAGACGAGACTGGCAAACTACATTAAGTCACAATGATTCACATTTCCCAAGCACAAAGCCCACCATGTCACACAGACCTTTCCACTCGTCTCAGTCTAAATTTTTCCCACCCTATTAATTAACTGCAACACATGCCATCAATAGGTGACAAAATACAACACACAACTTTTCACAAAGATATTCCATAATCACTTAGTCAAGAATAAGTTCACTATTTCAAAATGATTCAATGACCCGTTGCAAAGCTAAGCATACTAATTGTGTCTAACCAACCCACGTTGGTGCTATGATAATGCCAACTAGTAATTTAACCAAGCTAGGGTGAGAAATGATCATGGCAATTCAATTCACAAGGTGGGTATAATTAAGTAGGTTGCATAACTGATCCCAAAATAAGTAAAGCATTTGATAATTGAATTAGCGATGCAATATTTTGAATGAAAGTGGTTTTGTAAAACTAGGTGTAACATGATCAAAGAACAACTTGCCTTGGTACAACTCTTGCTCTTGCCATGGTCTTGATCTTGAGCAAATCCCGCTTCCTCGAATGCACCCGAAGTGTCAACATCTAATGTAACGAGAGAGAAGAAATACAAATAAATTAAAAAAAAATAGAGAGAAAACAAACTCCAAAAATTATAATAAAAATACTAGAATGTAGGGCTCAATTTTATATGAATTTTGAAACTTGAACAAGCTCAATCAGAGTTCGTATGAAAAAGAACGGGCTCTTGAAGTTGATCGACTAAGAAATTCAAGGGAAAAGAAAAAGGAGAGAGAAAACTTACAAGTGCGACCCACTGGAATTTTTTTTCTGGAATTAAATTAATTCCCGAAAATTGAATGAGTCACTAACAGGTAGGACCCACGGTCTATGGACCGGGTTCACGGGCTCAGTTCACGGTCTACGGTGGACTGAGTCTATGGATTGAGGTCCTGACATGCGGGGTCCACACGTCAGTGGCTTGATTCACCGTGGACCAAGTACACATGGGTTTGAATCTGGCGCGGGTGTTGGTGATGACTGACTCAGCGACAAGGTTGACGTGGCACACACGTGGCGCTGAGGTGGCAGTCACGTCGACGACACGTCGGCAGCTGACACTACGATATCGACGGTGACTGCGGGATTGCGACAGCGACGGCGAACGACGCCAACTAGTGGCGAATGGAGTGCACCTACTGCAGCACCATGCCTCGCGTGATCACATCCAGCAGCTCGGATGGGATTGGATCAGCGGACAAGGGGGTCGGCAACGAGGTAGGCGGCGGTGGCTCGGGTGAACAACACAACGGCGATGGGGACCTCCTCCGATGACTTGGGTGCGCAACAGGTTCATGGGGTCCCGGCTATGCTCACAAGTGGCACGAGAGGACCAATGATCATCGACAAGGACCAGACGTTAATGGCGATGGTGAAGCAGAGCGACGACGCGGGTTAGACGGTGCTAGGCTGCTACAAGGCTTCTTCGGCGAAGAGGGTGCGCGCACAGGGTAGAATACGGTGAGGCGGTTCTAACGGGGTAGACAACGGCGGCAAGGGCTCACCGACGACAACAGAATCGGCGAAACATGACAGCGGCGGTGCTAGGGCTAGATCTTCAAACCCGGTGAAATGGCGGCGAATTAGGGCTCCAGGTCTTGGGGAACTGGCAGCAGGGTCAAGCGGCTTGGTTTTGACGCGAACGTAGAGGATTTAAATAGCGAGGTGCAGCTGGCGGCGCGGAGTGTTCGAGTTTGACATGGTACGCAAAATGCGGTTCGCGCATGGGACTGAGTCCAACATAGAGACAAAGACGCCCCGACAGTGGGTTCCGCTGCAACGACAATGAGGCGCGTGGGCGAATCGGGTGAGCATGCCGACAAAGGGAATAGGAATGGGCCGGTGGGTTAGATTCCACCCAATGGCCTTCCAACCTTCTTAAACATTTTTTCTTTTTAGAAAATACCATAAAATAGAAAATGCCAAGAAAAATAGCAAATGATCTTGGAAAAATTCATGTAAAATATTTCCATCCACAAGGAACCCGAATAAAATTGTTTTAGAATTAATTGATGTTTGGATTATTCACATTAAATCATTGACTTCTAAAATTCCCATTTAAGCTTTTTGAATTCAAATAGAATTTGGTGAAATTTTCCAAAGGGCTAAACCATTCAAAAGGGATTTTGGAAATCCAAAAAAATGGGGTGTTACAGATTGTAATCTTGGTTCATTCTTAGTATAAATGAGATAAATGATCATTACTTATAATGACAAAAGCTTGATCATGTCAGGCACATGTCCTTCCCGCCTTTCAACTGCAGTCCTCTCCAGATTCTTCGGAATATTTTCACAGCAAACGTCAATTTTGTTGAATTCGATGTATATTCTATCCTTACAAACAATGTTCGAAGGGGAAAGATATATATTACTACAATAGATTCATTCTGTTGTCATTAAATATCATCTAAGAAAAGAATGAGCAAATACATCTAAGACTCCTGGAGAATGCGCTACATTTTGTAGTAGTAGGACAGCAGAATGTACCTTTTTACCCGTAGTAACACTTATATTATCTACATATTATCTAATAAGACTCCAATGACAAGGGAAAAAAATATAACAACATTCCAAAGGATTTCCTTACAGAAGAAAAGTAGAAAACTACCCTAGTACTATCAGTCAACCATGCCTTAATAGAGCCTGCCACAGCACTGTGGAGAGCCACAGTAGCAATACTTAACTTTTACTCTGCCATTTACATCATGGACATGATCTATTTTGTAATTATAATCATAAGTCAGCTCCTGTAGTGGTGGAATATTCTCCGCAGCGAAGAACATGATATGGGGCATCCTTTGGTCATCATGGTCCCAAAGAACATTCTGCGCATAGAGGTTTGGTGAACAGCTATGATTGATGAATCTTCCAATATTTCCATACTCAGATGCATCTATTGTGAAGCCCACATCTTCCATGGTCTGACAGCAAGGGCCAGAAGAGTTCAGACCTGGAATAACTGATGGCATACCTTTCCAGAGATGCTCATCATCGTAGTTATGGCCTACATCAAATAAGTATTCGTCATTCCTTCTCTGGTCAGCTTCCTTGCCATGCAGCAGATCACCAACATACTCGCATATGAAGCAGCCAGAAGAGATGGACCTTAGGGATCTCACACCCCAACCTGTCTTGGTTGTCCTGAATACTTCCAGAGGTATTTTCATACCATGCTGACTGACCCTGTTGTGGCATGAAGAACAGCTACAGGATGGACCACACTCGAATATGAGGGGCTTTGCATGGACAACTGCACCATTGAAGTTAAATGGGATTTCTCCTCCATTCTTCACAGCACAGGCACTGCTGACAGAATCTGAGCAGCCATTGGTGCAGTTACAACCCTGAGCCTGAGGGCGTCTTTTTGTAGGCAAGGATGGATATTTGATTCTAGTGATGTATTTAAAAGGTGCTGGACGCACATTATCAACATTATTGATCACACAGATGGGGCCTGGACGTACTATGGACTTCCTCAACCTTTTAGCTACCTGCAGAGGAAGTTCTGGTTGTCCAGGAATCCTTTGTAACCTGTATTTGAGGACCATTGAACCGAGAAGACCTTCTCTCCAGAAATCCACCACAAGATACAGCCCATCATAAGTAAATGTTGTCATTTGTTTGGCCCTCGAATGACTGCTTTCCTCTCTATTATGACCTTTAAAGCCATGAATTACCCGGACAGGTGTCTTTTTTTATGCAAGTCTTCAAGGCAAGGTTCCCGCGCTCAAGCTTTTGATCCTCATCCACCTTCTTACCAGCAGGCTTTCCTCCAGAGCCGGTGTATATTAATTCACCTGAGCTTGACAGTTCATCGGGATAGCCTCCGGAAGCAACAATGCATATTGCAAAAGGCACACCACTGGCGTCCTTCGTGGTGTCAATGCATCCCTGGTATGGGCGGTGGAGACCAACAATGGCCAGCTCTACTCTGTACAGAAAATTCATCACCAACTTCAACTCCAGGAACTTTACCGACAATTGGCCCATGCTTGATAAAGCCCTGTAATTTCCTGATGACTTTATCAGCTGCAAGGTCAACTCTCTGAACCTTCAACGAACGCTGTTCCACAGCTTGTACAAGAAACCTGCATATAGACTGAAACCTCCTGCACACCATCCTGACTTCACTCCGAGCATCAGCCTTCCGGCCTCACCATGTTGCCTATTGTTAGAGATATATGTCTAAGTGTGTTATTCCCCATTGTTATGAAGGGTTATGTGCATATTCACCACCTGTATTTTGTGTATATATACTAGCTCATTGGTCTCATATTGAATACAAGCGATATTCATAACATGGTATCAGAGCGTATCTAAAGTTTTCCGTCGCTTTGCTTGTCGCCCCACCGCCGCTTCTTGGATCCGATCTGGAGGTCGCCGCTTGTCGTCATCTTTGACGTCTCCCCTCGGCTTGAGTCGGCCTGCCGCGCCGCCGCTTCGCTTCGCACCACCGCCCGCCGAGGTCTCCGGGACTCGCTTCAGCCGCCGCCGCCGGAGCGCTCCACCGCCGCCGCCGCCGGGCGCTCCACCACGCTTCCAACGCCGAGCTCTCACGCCGCCGCCGCCGCCGAGGTCGCCGATCTCCCGCCATTGCCGCTCTCCCCCACGCCGCCGCCGGAGGCCGCCGCTCTCCCGCCGTCGCCGCCGCCGCTGCCGCCGCCGCCGCCGCCGCCGCGCTCCGTGTGGGAACCCTAAAGTTCCGTCGCGGACGGCGGGTCGGGCTTGTTGTTAAGTTGCCGGTTAGGCGGCCCGTTAGTCGCCACCGATAAAAACGTTGTTTAACCGCCGCCGCCGGCGCCGCCTGTTAGACTTCGTTGCATTGGTCTCCGCGCCGTCCAGCGCCGCCTACTAATGTCGTCGGGCACCGTTTCCCTCCCTCGCTGCCCTGTGATCTTCGATGATGTTAATTACACCGACTTTGTGTCTCACATGCGTGGTCTTCGTCTCTGGGGCGTCCTCTCTGGCGATGTCACTTGCCCGCCTTGCCCTACTCCTCCGACGGAGCCTACGCCTGTCGCGCTGCCCCCGACAGCCGACAAGGCTGCTGTTGAGGCCGCTCGCCTTGCTGATGATGAGGTTGCCTCTGTCTACCAGGAGGCTCTGGATTCCTACAAGGATCGACTGACCGCCTACACTCAGTGGTACGATGACGACACTCGGGCTGCTGCTGTCTTCATCGCTAGTGTCCAGCCTCAGTTCTCTTCTGAGGTTGTGGGACTCCCTTCAGCTTTCCAGATGTGGACTCACCTTCGTCAGCGCTACGAGCCCTCTGGTGATGCCTTGTACCTGTCCGTGGTCCGCCAGGAGCACACTCTTCAGCAGGGTGATGCTATCGTTGACGCTTTTACGCCAGAGTTTCACCGTCTGGCGCCACCGACTCTCTCCGTCTTCTTCCGCTACTCCCGTGTCCGTCTTTGCTGGTCAGACGTCTTGACTGGAGTTTCAGCTGGGTCTACGAGTTCCTTACTCGCCGCCCCGAAGTTCGAGCAGAGGCGCGTGCCAGCTCCTTGCACACCACGCCGGTCACTCTCCGAGGCTCTTACCGAGATACGCTGGAGGAGACTTGCTTGAGTGGTCTTTGGTCCGATGCCACTCCCCTCTGTGCTCGCCGCCGTCCACTGCTACATCGCCTCCTCCAGCCGCCGCCATAGTGGTGGTGGCCACCTCCATCCGGAGGTGGCCGCCTCATCGCTTCCTATCTGCGACAAGGTCGGCAAGATTGAGTCCTGAAGGCTATAAAAAGAAGCGCATCTTTCACGCCGTTCTTCTACTAGCATCGGTGCTTCTACATCGACGTCTCAGATCGACTTCTTGGCAGTTTCTCTCATCGAGCAGAGATAGCCAGACTTCGCTACCGCTTGCCGCCTGTGTTCTCCTTGACAGTTCTCGCAGTGTTCGCTCATCGACTCTTCGGACATCGAGAAACCACCCCTATACAACAGTACCTCTCCGTGGATTCTTAACTCGAGCATCTTTTCACATGACTCTCGATCCTTCCACTTTGTCTTTCATTACACCTCTTGATTCTCCTGCCAATATTCTTCTGGCGATGGTACATTTCTTTCATCTCTCGGTCGAGGATCTCTTAGCAACTCATCATTTCATATTCCTTCATTGCTCATGTTCCTCGCCTTACCATGCGACTTCTTTTCATAGGCGACATCGACCTTGGTTATCGGGTCATTCTCGACTCTGACTCTTGTTGTGTTCAGGACCGCCACACGGGAGCACTGGTTGGTTATGTGTGAGGACCCCGGTTTATTAGGCTTGTAATACTTAGTCATCCATTGACCCTAGCATTACAAACATAATAATCCGTGTCTTCGAGATATGTATACTTCCCAGAATGCAGTATACACTCCCCTTTACAAAATCATGCATCAATTCCATTCAAGACATAGAACCAAAGCACGACTAGAAATAAAAGACATACATAATAAAGAGAGAGTTATTACAAAAGGGGCCGATCGGCCAAATACAACTAAGAAAGATAACACAGCGGAAGCAAAAGCCATAAGATGGCGATAAACAAAAGAGAGCCACAAGGTTTGCCTTTAGCCCACAAGGCAACCAACCAAGCCGCCTAGCTCGATTCCCAACCGCAGCACATCTCACAAAAGTAAAGCCCTTTGGGCTCTACCTCCTTTGCAACAAAGTTATTAAGCAAAGCAAATGAGTACAAAAATGTACTCGCATAAGACCGACGTAGCATAATGTAACTATAGTTAACTACATGCAAGTTTTATTTAAGTGGATGAGGCTTTGGACTTATTTTAGCATAAAGCAAGTTTTCATTTGCAATACATAAATAGATTCAAAGCAGTTTTGCAATTTATTTTTAATTGGCAAGTAACAACGAGACAAGAACATAATACAATAGATAGATGACAACAACAATCCTGGAAGTGACTAACCCAATAGCCACCATAACAATAGTATGAACATCCATTCATACCAATCCATCAAGTTTTAATTAAATATTGTAGTCTAGTTCTTGCACGACCTTACCAAGCATGTCCATAACCTAGGACGAGGCTATTCGAATAGTTTTAACCCTACAGGAGTGTACCAATGTACCCACACGTCAGACCGCCTTTTCGCCAAGCTATTTAGCACACTTCCTTTGGTATGCCGGCACGGCTAAGTCCTACAAGGCATTTCCAATGAATGATGCTAGTTAAGAGCCGCACACACCTGAAGAGTACGAGACACCGGCCCAGCCGAAGCAACTGCGGGAGCTCTTCCTCTTATAAAAACGGTTTCATCAGCAGCGACCCATAACTAACACCTCCCAAAGTACTTAGCCAAGAGGGGTTCCCAATACCCTCGTGTGGTTAGCACGCAATAGCGCTTGGCTTAGTGACACAAGTAATTCGGTCCTTGGGGACTTAGGCACCATTCCATTCACACCCGACAAATCACACCAACATCTATTGTGCCCAAGTCAATAACAATTTTGTTTTCATTTTTGTTTATTTACAAAGTACAAGCACAAGATGGACATAATGGAATAATAATTTTAGTGTGATTAAGGTCATCGACATAATGTCGACAACCGCCCATTTCTACCGTTATCTAAGTATTTCTAAGCATTATCAACATAAACTACTAAGTGATAAGAGTCCATCCATCGAACTCTAAATCACAGCAAGATAATCCTAGGCTTAGTAGTAGAGAATGAACATTTACCTACAGAGAATGCATCTATAGGCTCAACTAAACGATAATTTAACACAAACTAGCATGCATACATACAAGTGAAACAAAGTATTAAACTTTAAAGTAATGGGACAATAATGGGATATGATCAAACTGCTTGCTTTGCTGGTTTTGCTCAAGATATTGCTGAGGATCACTCACAGGATCAAAACACTCGTCGACACCTAAACGAAAAGGCGAAAAGAAACGATAAGAACGACGAAAACCAAGAAGACAGCACAGCAAACAAGCTCTAAATGCTCTAAAATTTCTACAGCAGCAAGAGGATGATTTTTAGGGAATTTAGCAACAAGAACCAATTGATTTGGATTCTCAATGCAAAAGATATGAGCAAAACAATTCTGCTCAGCCCTAAAAATCAAAACTGCTACTATTCACTAATTTAATTGTTTGGCAGCAATTTCTAGAAAGGTGGTGCTTCTGAAATTTTTACTGTAAAACAAGCACCTCATGAGATGAACAACCCAATTGAGTTCACCTCATTTGGAGCTATTATGCATTTTGTATAATTTTTCAAAGACAGGAAAGTGAGCACAACTAAAATGCACCCACAAAGCTTTTGAAAACAGTGACATGCCTAAATCCTATTCTAACAGTTAGTGCATTAACAGAGGAAGCCAACACAGTTGGATTCACTCAAAAATAATCTACAGAGAATTACTTATGCATTTTACAAGTTGAAAGAATTTTTAATGAAACATTTAAAGTTAGTTTTAAAACCTATTTGCAAACCCATTTTCTGGAGCCAAACTGAGCTCATAACCAATTTTAGATTAGAGCCCAGATCAAACCAGAGCTAACAAAATTTGAATCACCTCATTTGGATTTAAAATGAAAGAGATATGCAATTTTGAAGTTATTACCTTTTTCAGTTTATCAAAAATACCTCTCGGGATATTCTAAAAATCACAAAGACAGGGGAGGACATGAGCCATAGATCCTGGATCTCGACGGCTCAAGACCTCCAAGAGAACAACGACACGCTGCTGCTTAGCGCAGTCCAGAGAACATGGGCCGTTGATCATGGATCCAACGGTCCATGTCCTCTAACAACAAGGCTTAATCGAAAGGAGGTCGTGGGCGTTGATGTCGCATCCAACGGACCACAACGATTGAGGAGGACCGGATGGTCCAGATCTAGCGAGGAGGACTCGAGCGGCCGAGATCTTCCAAAGGAAGGTCTAAACGATCAAGATCTCCCCAAGGAAGATCTACATCGTCAAGACCTCTCGAGGGAGGTCCTGGACGGTCTAGATTTGAGGACTTTAATGGTTTAGATTGTCCGAGGGAGGACCTAAACGGCTAAGATCAACTCGGGGAGGTCTTAACGGCTGAGATGACCTCGAGGAGGTCCTACGCGGAGCAGGTCTTAACGGCTCAGATGACCTCGAGGAGGTCCTACGCGGAGGAGGTCTTAATGGCTCAGACCTCCAGGGGAGGTCTGGACGGCTAAGATCCAAAGGAGGAGGTCCTGGACGGTCAAGATCTCACCAGAGGGGAGGTCTTGAACGGTCCAGATCCAAAGACACAATGGGCCAAGACGCAAGACGCCAAGGCACAAGAAGGAGTAAATGCGCGGGACAACGAGGAGGTCTAGGCGCGTTAAGAAAGCAGTAGTTGCTTCCAATGATGGAGCATTTACTGCCCCAAATCTTTGTCTTAACGGCACGCGCTGGACGACACGTTCCGACAAAATTTTCAACACAAAGAAGTGGTCATCGCCGGCGATGCAGACCTCGCCGGCGACAACCAAGGACACCATTGGGACCGCAATAGTGTTGCGCAGACAATGGACCTCCTCTCAACGGCGGCGGCGGCCTTGAACGCCGACGAGCCGGAGAGGAGCACGACGGCCAACACGGCCAGAAGACAAGCAGCTAAAATGAGCTCCGCAGCGACATACAAGCAGGTGCCCAGCTCTAAAGGACTATCAGGAAGATTACCTGGAGGTCCTGAAGGAGCTGAGGAGGTCGGAGAAGAGGAGGACCGGCAATGGGGAAGACAACGTGCTCCACGGCCAAAAAGGGGAAGTCCTCCAAGCTCCAAGCTTCGATTTAGACCACCTCTGCAATTGTCCCAACCCAATGAGTTAGGCTCTTTGGTCACAGAGGGAAATGGCATAAATTGAAGAAAGGAAATGGAGAGAAGAGCCATTGGAACACTTGGGCCACCGAGGAGCTCCAAGGTCTTCAATGGCGATTTGGGGGAGGTCTGTGGAGGAGAAGCTTGGCCAAGCACAGGGGAAAGGCAAAGCTCGATGGTGTGCAAAGGAAGCCAAGGGGAGGACCCGAGGAGGTCTTATAGCTAGGGCAAAAGAGGTCATGAGCCAAGGGTTAAGCTCATGGTGAGCTTAGCCCATGGCGAGGTCCATGGCTTGGACAAGACGGAGGGGACAGGGTAGGTAGGTCAGAGCATGGCCTAGGGGGCAGAAAGCACTACCACGCATTTAATGCGCGCAGCTCAGAGCCGTTGGGACATGACCTACCACTGACCTCCTCACTGCCATGGCGCATGCATGCGCCAGAGCTAGGAGAAGAACAGGGCAGGCTCTCCACCGTTGGATAAAGAGGATGGGGAGGTCATGACCCTCGGATTTGAGTTGAAACGGTAAGGTTAAGTGAATGGGAGGAGGTCACAGCCCTTGGATCAGGGCTGAGGAGGTCCTGAGCGTTGGATCACCATTGCGCGGAGGCGCAAGGGCAAAAGGGGTTAGGAGGTCCTGGCCATTGGATCTAAATCCAAGGGCGAGGACCAGATGGGGAGGACTTACGCTGCGTACGATACTGCCAAAAGGATGTGGAGGTCATGGCCTTTGGATCTCAATCCAAGGGCGCACAACAGAGCGAGGAGGTCGTGGCATTTGGATTTCAACCCAAAGGCGCACGACAAATGGGGAGGTCCAAGGCGCTGCGCATAGCGCAAAGGAGGTCAGAACCGTTGGATTTACATCCAATGGTGCTGATCAAAAGAAGGGAGGTCCTAGCCATTGCGCATGGCGCAAAGGAGGTCATGGCGGTTAGATTTAGATCTAAGGGGCACGACCTGAGGTGCGGGAGGTCTGGGCTGTTAGGCCAGACACTGAAAAGAGAAGGGGAGGTCCAGGCCGCGAGATTTTCATCTGACGGCGATGAGAGGATCGGGGAGGTCGTGGGCGTTGGATCTGATCCAACGGTTACGACCTCGACTAGGTGGGAGGTCTGAGTGTGCTTGATAACAAGGGGAGGTCATGGGTGGTTGGATCTGATCCAACGGCTGACCTCAATGAGGTGGGAGGTCAGGATAGAGCTGGTTTGGGAGGAGGTCGTGGCGGTTAGATATGAATCCAACAGCTACGACCTCAACAAGGTGGAAAGGAGGTCTGATGGGGTTGGGTTTGACTAGCTTTGAAAGCGGCTCAAGCCCAAGGAACAGTGCAGACCCTAAGAGTTTAAATTTAACAGTTGAAACTTTAGGGATTTAATTGAGATAGCAAACCAACTCCAAAATTTATGAAATTTTAACTGGAGCTTGCTAACTTTAGGATTGACCTTACATAAAATTTCCAGAGGTTTTTATGCAGTACATTTTCTCTCAGGAAATTCATTAAGGCTGTTCCAGGGTTTGTTTTACCTCCAAAATTTATCAAACAAGTTTTACAACTTATGATATTTTTCAGAGGAGTCCCACATCAACTCTAGAACCAAGGGAAAATGTTTTCCCAAGTTTGGCACAAGATTTGTGACAAGTGGAAAATGAGTTTGACTTTAGTCAACAAGAGCTTTGTGTTTTTGGAATCCGCAACTCTTGGACAAGAATTATAGGTGAGTTCAAGAGTTTTGAGATGTGAGAAAAAGTTTTAATTTCTACACATTTAATTACATTTGAAACAAACACCTGTTTATACATATGGGATGTTACATTCTGGCCCTCGGCGTCTTGACTCACAGCGTCTCTGGGAGCTTGACTGGCTTCACCTTCCTTCTGCCGCCCCGCCGCCGCCTTGATCTCTCTTCGCTACTCCATCTACCAACTCTTTCCAAAGAAGGGCATCACCGCCTTGGACATCTGTGTGGATCTCGTGCGTCATCCTTAGTTCGTCGTGGTCTTCGGGTCTGGTCTTAGGAGACGGTCTTTAGATTGTCGTACGTAAGTTAGGTAAACATATTCAACTTCCTTATCCTCATAATGAGTCCGTGTCTCAGCGTCCTTTTGATCTTGTTCATTCAGATGTTTGGGGTCCGGATCCCTTCGTTCGAAAGGGGGTCATCGATATTATATCATATTTATAGATGATTTCTCTCGCCACACTTGGATATATTTCATGTCTTCTCGTAGTGAGGCCTTATCTATCTATAAACAATTTGCCACTATGGTTCACACATAGTTCTCTACTCCTATTCGTGTCTTTCATGCTAACTCTGCTGGCGAGTACCTCTCTCGTTACTGCAAGCTTTCCTTTGAAAGGTGGCACTCTTGCTCAGTTCTCTTGTCCTGGTGCTCATGCTCAGAATGGTGTAGCTGAGCGCAAGCATCGTCACCTCCTTGAGACGGCTCGTGCACTAATGATTGCCGCCTCTATGCCACCTCACTTTTGGGCCGAGGTTGTTTCCACTGCCACCTATCTCATCAACATCCAGCCCTCTTCTGCTCTTCAAGGTGCGATCCCTGTTGAGCGTCTCTGTGGTCTTCTTCCTGACTACTCTGCTCTTCGTTTGTTTGGCTGCGTTTGCTACGTTCTCCTCGCCCCGAGAACGCACTAAACCGATCGATCATCGCCGAGTGTGTTTTTTTCAGGATACTGATGCTTGAGCACAAGGGCTATCGGTGCTGGGATCCTGTTGGTCGACGGATGCGGATTTCTCGGGATGTGACTTTCGACGAGTCTCATCCCTTCTACCCATGTCCTTCCTCTCCTTCGTCTTCCTCTATGGAGTCTCTGTCCTTTTTGACCTTTCCAGATACACCTATACCTGTCTTGCCCTTGTCCACCCGTTCCACTGAGTCTCCACATATTCCTCTTGTGGCCTCTCCGCCGTTGTCACCACCTGCTTCGTCTCTTGCGGCTCCTCAGGCTCCCCCCACTACACTCGTCGACCTCGTATTGAGGATCTTCCAGATGAGCCATCTTCTTCTGATGTTCCATCTTCTTCTGATGCTCTATCTTCCCCTGATGGGTCATCTTCTCCTCACTACGCTCTCCGCGATCACTAGTCGATTCGGCCCCCTGCCCGTTTTGCCTTTGCTGGTGCAGCTACTCGTGAGCCTGTCTCTCCCACGGATCTTGTTACTCACCCCGAGTGGCAAGATGCCATGGCCGAGGAGATTGCTGCCCTCGAGCGCATCGGGTACTTGGGATCTTGTTCCTTTTCCATCTCACTCTCGTCCTATCACATGTAAGAGGGTCTATAAGATTAAGACTCGCTCTGATGGCTCTCTTGAGCGCTATAAGGCGCGTCTTGTTGCTCGTGGCTTCCAGTAGGAGCATGGTCGTGACTACGACGAGACTTTTGCTCTGCGGGCCCACATGACCACTGTTCGCGACTCTTGTTTGGTGGCGCGCCTGCTCGCCATCGGGTCTGCATTCTCGGCTTGATGTCAAGAATGCCTTTCTTAATGGCGAATTGCGTGAGGAGGTCTACATGCATCCGCCACCGGGTATTCTCTCCTCGAGGGCATGGTCTGCCGCCTTCGCCGCTCTCTCTATGGCCTTAAGCAAGCCCTCGTGCTTGGTTTGAGCGCTTCTCCTCTGTGGTCATCGCTGCGGCTTTTCAAACAAGTGATCATGATCCTGCGCTCTTTGTCCACACTTCGTCTTGTGGTCAGACTCTTCTTCTTCTGTATGTTGATGACATGATCATTACCAGAGATGATTCTGAGTACATTGCCTTTGTCAAGGCTCGTCTTAGTGAGCAGTTCCTTATGTCAGATCTTGGTCCTCTTCGTTACTTCCTTGGGATTGAGGTTACTTCCACTCCAGATGGTTTCTTTATGTCCCAAAAGAAGTACATTCAGGATCTTCTTGATCGCGCCTCTCTCACTGATCAGTGTACTGTTGAGACCCCCATGGAGCTCAGTGTTCACCTCCGACCCTCTGATGGCGAGCCTCTTTCTGATCCAACTAGCTATCGTCATCTTGTTAGGAGTCTTGTCTACCTTACTGTTACTCGTCCGGATATCACTTATCCAGTTCACATTCTGAGTCAGTTCGTTTCTGCTCCCACTCAGGTCCACTACAGCCACCTTTTTCGAGTTCTGCGATACCTTCGTGGGACTATCTCTCGCCGTCTCTTCTTTCCACGCCCTCGGCTCGTTCTGACTTCAGCTTATTCGGATGCTACTTGGACCAGCGATCCCTCTGATCGCCGGTCTATCTCTGCTTACTGTGTTTTTCTTGGTGGTTCTCTCATTGCCTGGAAGACAAAGAAACCGATCGCAGTGTCCCATTCGAGTGCAGAGAGGTGAGTTGCGAGCTATGGCTCTCTTGACAGAGAGATTACTTGGCTACTGGTGGTTACTTGAGGATTTTGGTGTTTCACACTACACCGCTCCTCTCTTGTCGACAAGACAAAGCTATCAAGTGTTCGTGAACACGCGGAAGCATGTGCTCACCAAGCATATTGGTGTTGATGCTTCCTTCATGCGGTCTTGTGTGCATGATCGGTGATTGCTCTTGAGATGTGCCTTCCGAGCTTCAGATAGCGAATTTCTTCACGAAGGCCCAGACTCGAGCACAGCATGGCTTCTACCTCTCCAAACTCAATGTTATTGATCCACCATGAGTTTGAGGGGAGGTGTTAGAGATATATGTCTAAGTGTGTTATTCCCCATTGTTATGAGGGGTTATGTGCATATTCACCACATGTATTTTGTGTATATATACTAGCCCATTGGCCTCATATTGAATACAAGCGATATTCATAACACCTATGACGTGATACAGAGGGAACACAAGCAAGAACATTTTGGTACAACTCGAGCTTTCCTTCATGAACAGCTAGAGCCTTCAAAATATCATCATCTTCCAAGTTGGAAGACTCTTTATCCTTCAGTTTTTCCTTGCTAACCAATGCTGATGTAGAGGCAACATTCACGGGAAGATGTTTTCTTTGAGCTGGACCTTTTACCTTCAACTTCTTCCTGGGAGTAAAGGGTTCCCTAATAGTGGCAGCAAACTCCTCCTCCTTGCCCTAGGAAAAGGATCTATGCGAAGTGTCTAACGGAGACTTTTGATTTGCTTTAACAGGTAACCGAACTGATTTTCTAGGTGTGCACACTATCTCACTTCTCAGCAACTTGTTCGTCACCTTGACATCTTCAGCAACTGCCCATGCTGCACTCTTCCCCCCACGCTGCAATGTGTTTTCACAGATCTTCTCATAAGAAAAAGGATTAAGTATATTGTTCGTCCCTCAACTATACACGATGATTAATTTTTATCCCTCAACTAAAAAACCAGATATAACGACCCTCAAAGTTTACATACCGGGCAAACAAAGTCCCTCCGTGCGTTCCAAAGCGGTTTTGACCGTGTTGACCCACGTGGCTCGCTCCACCTCATCCCTTCGCCCATCTCCTCTCCTCTCCGATCCTTGTGAAGGACGCGCCGGTCTCTGGGCGATCGTCCTTGTGGGGCAGTGGCCCGTGTAACATCCCAAATGTATAAACAAGTGTTTGTTTCAAATGTAATTAAATGTGTAGAAATTAAAACTTTTTCTCACATCTTGAAACTCTTGAACTCTCCTATAATTCTTGTCGAAAGTGGAGTTCAAAAACCTAAACCTCCTAGGGACTAAAGTCCAACCCTTATTGCACTTGTCACAAATCTTGTGCCAAACTTGGGAAAACATTTTCCCTCGGTTCTAGAGTTGTTGTGGGACCCCTCTAAAAAATATCATGAGTTTTAGAACTTGTTTGATAAATTTTGGAGGTAAATCAAACCCTAGGACAGCCTTAATGAATTTCCTGAGAAAAATGCAGTGCATAAGAATCTCTGGAAATTTTATGTAAGGTTAATCCTAATGTTAGCAAGCTCCAGTTAAAATTTCATAAATTTTGGAGTTCAATTGCTATCTCAATTTAAATCCTCAAAGTCTCAGCTTTTAATTTTAAACTCAAATGGCTGGCACTATTCCTTGGGCCGAGCCACTTTCCAATTTGGGTCTAACCCAACCGCGTCAGTAGACCTCCTTTCCCCCACTTGAGGTCATAGCTGTTGGATTCAAAATCCAGTGGCCACGACCTCCTCCTAAATTAGCTCAGCCTTGACCTCCCACCTCATTGAGGTCACAGCCGTTGGATTCAAAATCCAGTGGCCACGACCTCCTCCTAAATCAACTCAGCCCTGACCTCCCACCTCATCGAGGTCATAGCCATGGATCGATCCATGACCATGACCTCCCCTCGTTAACAAACGCATCTGTCCTCCCCCTTCATTGTGTTGTGCGCTGTTGGATTAAAATCCAAGGCCCACGACCTCCCCTTTTGCATCGAGCGTATTAGACCTCCCCTTCCCTTCTCTGGGTTGTGCCTAACAGCCCAGACCTCCTTTATCATCTCGTAGCCGTTAGATCAATATCTAACAGCCACGACCTCCCTTGCGCCACGTGCAAAGCCCAGGACCTCCCCTCATTTGATCGGCGCCTTTGGATGTAAATCCAATGGCCTTGACCTCCTTTGTATCATGCGCACCAGCTCAAGACCTCCCCACATGTTGTGCGCCCTTGGATTGAAATCCAAAGGCCATGACCTCCTCGCTCTGTTGCGCGCCTTTGGATTGAGATCTAAAGGCCATGACCTCCACATCCCGTGGCAGTATAGCGCGTTGCGGTTAAGTCCTCCCCATCTGGTCCCCGCCTTTGGATTTAGATCCAATGGCCAGGACCTCCTAACCCCTTTTGCCTTTGCGCCTCCGCACAATGGTGATCCAACGCTCACGACCTCCCCAGCCCTGATCCAAGGGCTGTGACCTCCTCCCATTCACTTAACCTTACCGTTTCAAAATCACATCCAAGGGTCATGACCTCCCCAGGTTCTTATCCAGCGGTTGGGAGGCATGCCCTGTTCTTCTCCTAGCTCTGGCGCACGCATGCACCATGGCAGTGAGGAGGTCAGTGGCATGTCTTGTCCAACGGCTCTATGCTGCGCGCATTAAATGCGTGGCAGTGCTTTCCGCCCCCTAGGCCATGCTCTGACCTACCTACCATGTCCCCTCCATCTTGTCCAAGCCATAGACCTCGCTATGGGCTAAGCTCACCATGAGCTTAACCCTTGGCTCATGACCTCTTTTGCCCTAGCTATAAAACCTCCTTGGTATCTCCCCTTGGCTTCCTTTACACGCCATTGAGCTTTGCCTTGCCTCTGTGCTTGGCTGAGCCCTTCCACCACAGACCTCCCCCAATCGCCATTGATAACCTTGGAGCTCTTGGTGAAGGCAGTGCCCTGTGGCTCCCTCTCCTGACCTCTTGCTCTTTTATGCTCCTCTAACTCCCTGGAAGCTTTAACCCTAACTCCATCTTAGGTTGACCTCTTCAAGAGTGAGCTAAAGTGGAGCTGGAGCATTGACCGTGGAGCATTGTCTTCCCCATCACCGGTCCTCCCCTTCTGCGACCTCCTCAGCTCCGCCACGACTTCCAGGTAACCTCCTGGTAGTCATTTTAGAGCTGGGCACCTGCTTGTATGTCGCTGCGGAGCTCTATATCGCTGCTTGTCTTTTGGCCATGTTGGCCGTCATGCTCCTCTCCGGCTCGTCAGCGTTCAAGGCCGCCGCCGCCGTTGAGAGGAGGTCCATTGGGTGCGCATGGCTATTACAGTCCCAATGGTATCCTTGGATGTCGCCGGCGAGGTCCGCATCGCCGGCGATGACCACTTCTTTGCGTCGGAGTTTTTGTCGGAATGTACGTTCAGCGCGTGTCGTTAAGACAAAGATTTGGTCAGTAATTGCTCAATCATTAGGAGCAATTACTGCTGTCTTAAGCGCACCCGGACCTCCTCGTTATCCCGCGCATTAACTCCTTGCCCGCGCGCGCGCGTGCGCAAGCGTGGTGGTTTTGGATCTGGACCGTTCAAGACCTCCCCTCTTGTGAGATCTTGACCGTCCAGGACCTCCTCGTGTGAGATATTAGCCGTTGAGGTCCTCCCTGTGTCAATCGCAGCCGTGTAGGACCTCCCTCGTAAGACCTCCTCCGCGTAGGACCTCCTCGAGGTCATCGCAGCCGTTAAGACCTCTCCGAATTGATCTTAGCCGTTTAGGTCCTCCCTCGGGCAATCTAGACCATTAAAGTCCTCCCTTGGAAAATCTAGACCGCCCAGACCTCCTCGAGAGGTCTTGGCCGTAGATCTTCCTTGGGAGATCTTGATCGCTTAGATCTTCCTTTGAAGATCTCGGCCTCCGGTCCTCCTCGCTAGATCTGGACCGTCCGGTCCTCCTCGATGGTTGTGGTCCGTTGGAGCATCAAGCTGCCACGACCTCCTCTCTAGTGAAGGCAGCGTTCTTTGGGAGGACATGGACCGTTGGATCCAAAATCAACGGCCCATGCTCTCTAGACCTGCGCAGGCGCGCGTGCGCGTTATCACCGGGAGGTCTTGGGCCGTTAGATCCAGGATCAACGGCTCATGTCCTCCCCCTTTATTGTGGTTTTTAGAATTTCCCGAGAGCTGTTATTTTTGTAAACAGAAAAAGGTAATAACTTGTAAAATGCATATCTATTTCATTTTAAATCCAAATGAGGTGATTTCAATTTTGTTAGCTCTGGTTTGACCTGGGCTCTAGTCTAAAATTGGTTATGAGCCCAGTTCGGCTCCAGAAAAGAGTTTGCTAAAATAGTTTAGAAATAGGATTAAATTGTTATCTATTAAATGGTGTTTAGCTTGTAAAATGCATAAGTAATTCTCTGAAGATTATTTTTGAGTGAAACCAACTTTGTTGGCTTCCTCTGTTAGTGAACTAAATGTTAGAATAGGATTTAGACATGTCACTATTTTTAAAAGAATTGTGGGTGCATATTAGTTGTGCTCACTTTCCTGTCTTTGAAAAATTATAGAAAATGCATAATAGCTCCAAATGAGGTGAACTCAATTGGGTTGTTCATCTCATGAGGTGCTTGTTTTACAGTAAAAATTTCAGAAGCACCACCTCTCTAGAAAATTTTGCTAAACAATTTAATTCTGTGAATAGTAGCAGTTTGCATTTTTAGGGCTGAGCAGAATTGTTTTGCTCATATCTTTTGCATTGAGAATCCAAATCAATTGGTTCTTATTGCTAAATTCTCTAAAAATCATCCTCTTGCTGCTGTAGAGATTTCAGAGCATTTGGAGTTTGTTTGTTGTGCTGTCTTCTTGGTTTTCGTCGTTCTTATCGATTCCTTTCGCCTTTTCGATTAGGTGTCGACGAGTGTGTTGATCCCGTGAGTGATCCTCAGCAACATCTTGAGCAAAACCAGCAAGGTAAGCAGTTTGATCATATCCCATGGTGTCCCATTACTTTAAAGTCTAATATATTGTTTTACTTGTATGTATGCATTGCTATTTTGTTGTTAAATGATATCGTTAGTGATCCTATAGATGCATACTCTGTAGGTAAATGTTCATTCTCTACTACTAAGCCTAGGACTACCTTCTTTGTGATGTAGAGTTAGTTGGATGAGCTCTCATCACTTAGTAGATCACGTGTTGGTATGCTTAGAAATGCTTAGATAAACGGTAGAAATGGGCGGTTGTCGACATTATGTCGGTGACCTTGATCACACAAAAATTATTATTCCATTATGTCCATCTTATGCTTTGTTACTTTGTAAACAAATAAAACAAAAATGAAAAATAGAAACTATTTGGACTTGGGCACAATGGATGATGGTGTGATTGTTGGGTTGTGGAATGGTGCCTAAGTCAACAAGGACCGAACATCTTGTTACACCGAACCAAGCATTATTGCGTGCTAACCACACGAGGGTATTGGGAACCCCTCTTGGCTAAGTACTTTGGGAGGTGTTAATTGTGGGTCGCAGGTGAGTAAAACTGTTTTATAAGGGAAAGAGCACCCCATGATTGCTTAGGTCGGGCGGTGTCTCCTACCTACGGGTTGTCGCGACTCTTAATTAGCATCATTCATTGGAAATGCCTCGAGGACTTAGCCGTGCTTCAAGATACCAAAGGAAGTGTGCTAAATAGCTTGGCTTAAAAGGCGGTCTGACGTGTGGGTACATTGGTACACCCCTGCAGGGTTAAAACTATTCGAATAGTCTCGTCCTAGGTTATGGACACGCTTGGGGATGTATTTCGAGAGTTAGACTATAACCTTTAATTAAAACTTGACATGGGTGGTATGAATGGGTAATTCATGCTATTGTTGTGGTGGCTATTGGGTTAGTCACTTCTAGGATTGTTGTTGTCATCTATCTATTGTTATATTGTTACTTGTCTCATTGTTACTTGTAAATTAAAAATGAATTGCAAAACTGCTTTGGAATCTATTTAAATATTGCAAATGAAAACTTGCTTTATGCTAAAATGAGTCCAAAGCCTCATCCACCTAAATAAAGCTTGCATGTAGCTATTTATAGTTCTGTTATACCACACGTCAGTCTTGCGAGTACATTTTTGTACTCATTTGTTTTGCTTAATGACTTTGTTGCAGAGGAGGTAGAGCCCCAAGGGCCCTACTTTTGTGAGATGTGCTATGGTTGGGAAGACTAGCTTGGCGGTCCGGTTGGCTGCCTTATGGGTTAAAGCACACTGATTGGCTTTTGTTATGGCCATGTTTATGGCACTTTTGCTTCCGCTGTTTAGTTAATACTTCTGTATTGTTATTTGGCCGGTCGGCCTCTCTTTTGTAATAACTCTACCTTTATTATATTAACTTCTGGTTTGTTGCTTTGCTTCTGTTCTATGTGTTTGAATGGAATTGATGCATGTTTTTGTAAAGGGGTGTATGTACTGCATCTTGGGAAGTACATATACCTCGAGGCTTGGTTTATTTGTTTTGTGATGCTAGGATCAAGTAGATGGTTAAGCATTACAAGCCTAATAAACCGGGGTCCTCACACCCCGCGTCGGCGTCCCCGCGCCACGGGCTACACTCCTTCCACGACGTACCCCGTAGGGCCTCGCGCACGGATGAGTCCGGGGTGGCCGTCCATGTCCCCCTCGCGTCCACAACGCCTTCGTTCCCGAGCCTTCTACCCACCCCAACACCTCCATTCCTTCCACCTCCCTCAGATCTGCCGCCGCCACCCCCTCATGGACCAGTGCCCCTCCACCTCCCGCCAGCACCACCACCACCGCAAACCACCGCCGCCTGTATCCCCCACCTCGCAGACGACGTTGCCTCCTCCTGAGGCGGTGGTGTGGGCGGCCGTGGAGAAGATCAAGCACGGCGATGCGAGGCGCGAGGCCCTGCGGGGTGCGCAGGTGGTCAGCTTCAGCTTGTCCAGGTTCCGGGAAGTGCCGAGGGATGAGGCGAAGCGGCGGCTCGAGGAGCTCTGGTGCGTCGTCACCGTCCTTGGCCGAGGGATGAGTCCGGGGTGGCCGTCCTCCCGGGGCTCTCGGATGCAGTGCGCATCCATTGCCCGGCGTTCACGGTAGCATGCGGGATCGAGATCGGGGTGGTGCTGCCGGATCTCCTCGTTGGTGGTCCGGGAGGGCGACGGGCAGGGCGGGATCGTCTCGTTTGTGGTCCGGGAGGGCGCCGGATGCGCCGCCGAGTTCGGCTCACCACCCTTGCCCGCCTGCTCGTCGACGGTGACATGTCCCAATGATGATCCTGACATCTTCCTCCTACGGTGGCGGCGACCAAGTTCACCGTGTCGCGGTCTACATAGGGCTGTACCTCGCCGCCTTGGGGAACGGCGGCGTCCCCAACACGTCGGCCTTTGAAGCTGACCAATTCGACAGCGCTGACCCGGTGGAGGTGGTGAAGAAGGGATCCTTCTTCAACTGGTACTTCTTCATGGTCAACACGGGCTCCCTGCTGTCGTCCACGGTGCTTGTTTGGGTGCAGGATAACGTTGGGTGGGGATCACCCGCAATCCTCGTGCTACTCATGGCCTCGTTCTCGCCGTCTTCATCGCCGGCCGAGGGTGTCTGAGTTCGAGCCACTTGTAGTGAGCCCACTCACAAGTCTGTCTAAGGTGGTTGTTGCATCTGTCGGGAAGTGGCATCTGCGATTCTTGGGATGATAGCTCGCTTCAGATGAAGAATCGACCGCGAGATTGCGCAAGTTGGGCATCATCCAAGCAAAGAGTCACAAGATTAAGCATACTGATCAATTCAGTGCGTAAGTACTTCCATTGATTTATTGATTGTTGCCAAACACAATGAGTTATCCAAGGGCGAGCTTACATTACATTCGAGTTCTTTGACAAAGCAGCTGTTGTTGTGCCACCGCCGTAAATCGTCATCGAAGGCGTGCTGACGCCGGTGAGCCTATGGAGGCTATGCACGGTGACACAGTCAAGGAACTTAAGATGTCTGCTGCGGATGTCCCCATCCGGCGTGTCCCTCGTGCTCTTCTTCTCGGTGGCGCCAGATGACCTCGACGCCTCGGCGGTGGCATGGCGATGGACAACCATGTCGGCGATTCGCCATCCCGCCCGCCTCGCTCTCCACTTTCCACAAATTGTTAGTAGGCGGGCGACGGGCAGGGCGGGATCGCCTCGTTGGTAGTCCGAGAGGGCGTCGGATGCGCCGCCGAGTCCGGCTCACCACCCTTGCCCTTTGCCGTCGCCGACAAGATTTTTGCTTCTTGGCCACCGCCACGGTCCACTACCTTCATCGCAGAAAACGGGCGCCGAGGGTCCTACGATCGGACGCATAACGCCAGCGTGGGTCAACACCGGTCAAAACCACTCTGGAACGCACGGAGGGACTTCGTTTGTCCGGTATGTAAACTTCGAGGGTCGTTATATCTGGTTTTTTAGTTGAGGGACGAAAATTAATCATCGTGTATAGTTGAGGGACGAACAATGTACTTAATCCTAAGAAAAATGCCCCATAGAAGGTTCTGCAGCGATAATTTCCAGAACTGCACTCTCATGTCTAACATCTGTGGACTCGTGCGGGGTCTCGTGTAGGATAACATGAACAGCAACATGAGACTCTTGGACAACATGGTTTGCTAACTGTCGGGACCTAAAAATACGATTTAGGAATCCTCTGTATATTCTAATCTAGTCCTAGATTAGTAGCTAGCTCACACAGGAAATAGTGATGAAATATCATTCATTTATTCGATTTAACTAAAAAGATCTCAAAGTAATAATAGTAGTAATAACTAGACCTTATGGTCAACGTTTACTTAACTTGCCATACAGGGCTAAAGAAACAAATAAAATCTTGCAGTGGAACGGAAAACTTGGAAAGACCAATCAATATATCCACAGACAATCGAGTGGAGAACGCATATTAATCCACAAAACCTTTATGGTCCTCCTGGACGAAGAACTCTTGAGCAAGTTGATATTCTTCAACTGATTAATAATGACATAAAGCCGTGAGTACATAAAGCACTCAGTAAGTCGTAGAAAAATGTATGCAAATACTATTCATGCAAGGCTTAAACAAATGTTAGGTTTATCATCATGTATGGTTCATTTGCATAAAGCAGCATTGACGATAAATACAATAAATAGATTGAAATGCGTAATTGTAAAGAATAATAATTAAGTAAACAATTTCTTTGAAACAACCTTTGAACTACCCATTCGCTTCCCAACCAAACCAATGATAAGTGAATCCCCTATTCACCAATCGACATAAACCACCACGTGAATTACCCATTTACCAAACGAACATTATATTCATCAAGTGAACTCCCCATTCACACTCCGACACATTTTGTAAAGAAACTCTATCTCCCGTGAGAAATTCCCGAGCACGTCCATAACCGCGGACACAACTATTCGAATAGTTTTACACTCTGCAGAGGTTGTACAGTTTTACCCACAAGAGATAACCAAATTATAATATCCGTTCACACACTTCCGTAGGTGCGCGACTAAGAGATTATCACAAAGCCTTTACAAAGCTCTGCTTTGATCCGGTTCTGCTCACTAAGGTTTCAACACTGAATGTCTTGCCGACCAGACAGAGCCCCCATCTTGCGCCAAACACAACCAAAACAGAACCAAATCAAAATATTGCTAATTAGTTAGCCAGGTCCCGCCTATTCAAGACATATGGTTGTACGGTTAATGCCCAGTTCAATGACGGACAAGATTAAGTCATTGACAAGTTACTCAGGCGAGTCTACTATAAACCCACGATGTGCTAACCACACCCTCAAATCCACCATCCACTCGCTCGAGCGAAAACTATTTTGTTTAATTAAGACCAATGACATACCCTGTCATGGTACACAAATTTTAACAAGAGTGGCTAACCACCAAGATTCCATGTATCATTAAGTTAAGATTAATCATAAAAACAGATGTGATAATGAACCCATCGTAACTAAGCTGAACTAAGTATCTGTACGATACCCATGTTGGTAATATGAATATGTCCAACTAAAATTATCTACACTAGGGTGACAAAGGATTCATGGCATTCAATTATTCAATGAAGGCATAATAACAACATGTGATAGCTAATCCCAAAACAATTTGTATAAAGATAGCATGCAGTTATATAAAATAATATACTTTTAAAATCGTAGGTGCAATATAATCAAAAAGACCACAACTTGCCTTGGAATAGATCCTAGGATTGATCTTGATCTTGGTAAACTCCTCCTTGCTTAAAATTTCTCGAAGTATCAACGTCTACTCACAAACAAAACAAATAAATCAAATAAATACAAAACAGAGATAAAACAAACTCCAAAAATTAAATAAAAATCTTAGACAAATAGATCTCGAATTTAGCTGAATTTAGAAATTTGAGTGAGCTCAATCGAAATTCGAATGAAAAAGAACAGGCTTTTGGAATATTCACGTGAAATGATAGAATCAGAAGTTTAGGATTAAAGGAATTGTTTAACAATTAATTGGGTCATGCTGATGTCATCAGAGATTTTTTCGACTAAAAGAAAAATAAGAAAGGAATTTGAGAAGATTATGACAGGTGGGACCCTTTGGCAAGTGAGATGGTTCATGGAGAACTGAGTGTATGGCTTTGGGCTCTGGGCTTGCCATATGGACTGTTGACATGGATGCCACTCAAGCAAAATAGCTTAGATGGCTGCTGATGTGGAGCATTACATGGAAGAGAGAGGAAAACAAGAGGGAGGGACAGAGGACAGCCATGACCAGCGATGGTGCTTCACGATTGACGGTGGTTTTGACAAAACAAGCACACCCAAAGTTAAGAGGAGGTGAGCACCGGCTCGATAACTACACAAGGATCACAGAGAGCTTCCTAGAGTGGCCGAAGATGATCGGAGCGGCGGCAATTTGAGGTTGACCAGAGCTAGAGAAGGAGCACGGCGACGGCAATGCGGTGAAGGAAAGAGCGCGACAAGGGAGGAAATCGGATGAGGGTAACATGGAGCGCAATCTGACACGCTCAGAAGTGCAAAGGCTCACAGGAGGAAGTAGATCGATGATGGCCGGCGCGACCGGATTTGAGACGACGGGGATGAGGCGATGCGAGGACGCCCAGCCGAAGATAATGAGAGCACCTTGCAGAACGTTGCGTCGCGATTCCAATGAAGGCGACAGCTCAGATGGAGAGGGACCAACGGTGGCGCAATCCCAGGACGAAAACTCCGGTTGCCGCTCGGTTCTTGACGAAATCCGAAGCGAAGAAGACAAGGCTGGTGGCGGAACTCTAGGGTTTTGAGGGAAGAGATCAATGCGAAAGTTTTGACACAGGGAGCTTGGTTTAAATAGGCTCCGGATGAAAGGATTCGTGTGGAGGCCGGCGCGGTCGAGCGTGTTCTACTCGGACACGATTGAAGAACTCGTGGAGAAGGAGACCAGGCGTTGACTGGATGGCAACAAGGCACCACAAGGCAGAGAGGAGGCAGAGGCTGGCTCGGCTGGCTTCACACACGCACAAAAAAGGAACGGCCGGCTTAGGCTAGCGAAGGAAAAAGGAAAGCGGGAGTGGGCCGGCTCAGGTGCGGCTGGGTTAGCTAGGACAAGGCTGCGGCTATCACGCGCACGCACGGGAAAGCAATAGCGGGCCGAAACGAAGTGAATAGGCAAAGGAGGTGCGGGCCGAAAAGACAATAGAACTGGGCTGAAGAAATAGGAAAGGCCCGAAGGAAAAGAAATAAAACACCAGATTTTAGATTGATTTCTGATTTTAGAAATTGAGATAAATAAAGCAGAACTTAAATAAATAGCAAATAAATCCTAAAAATTCTAAAAAATTATCTAGAACAGTAGAAACTCAAATAAAACAAAATTTTAATTAAATTAAAGTTTAAGTTATTTATATTAAATCTTTTGCTTTCCTGAAAATGCAGGTAAAGCTTTAACTTTAACAGAAAAAGAAAAAGTCGAATGGTTAATTTTTTAAAAAAAATTCAAAACAAATCAAATTTTAGAATGTTACACTACTCACCTTTCTCCAGTTCTTGTCCATCTGCTACTCCATTAGAAGTAGCCTGCCTGTGAACTTGGGCAATGCCGGTGGCACCGAAACACTCCCAAGAACCACTGCTATTCACAACCATGTTTCTCTGAATTAACACAGATGGTTTCTCCATATTTCGAACCTTGCTTTTCACAGTGCCGGAGCCAGAATCTCCTACTGCAAGACCCAGTGGTTCTCCGTTCATGCCATCACTCCCCAACACTCTCTTGCCCTGAATAATTCCATTGGAGGGACCGCCCTCTGAAGATTTATCAGCAGCTGCAAGTAAGCTCATTCTGCATCTGCTTCCAATGAACAAGTCATTTTGAGCTGCCTGTGCAGAATCCTTCCCCTCATGCTGTAATCCCTTCATACACTTCATTTCATCAGAAGCAAACCTCGCCAAAGCTTCATGTCTTCCACTTGCATAGTCATCCAGAACAACAAAACCAGCAATTTCTGGAGACTCTCCGACCTCATGGTGTGCCTCGGGAGTCACCTCACCCTCCTCTAATTCCTGGTACTCTACTGTTCCATCCAAAAAATCCTTGCTCAGAAGTCAGAACTTCCACAATGTCCATGGCACACTGGTCCACCACAGAACCACCACCATCTGTAGCCTCGGGAGCCACCTCACCCTCCTCCAATTCCTCACCCTCTGTTCCATCCAAAGCACCCTTGCTCAGAGTCAGAGCTCCCACAATGTCCATGACACACTGGTCCACCACAGAACCACCGCCATCCGTAGGTACCACCTCCCTCGACGCATCCAAACCACCATCACTAGGTGTGGCTTCCAACTGCAAACGACCTCCTTAACCAGCAAGTGGAGCCACCACGTCCCTACCACAGCCGGGAGGGAAGCGGCGCTTGGCAGATACCATCCTTCACTTGGGTGGCAATCGTGCAATTGGCACCAACTCCTTCGTCCTCCCAAATTTACCACTCCCCGCTCCCCTTCCCCTCTCCTCCACCACCAAGCCAGCAACCACTTCTGCCCCATTCTCCAACAAACCATCAGCGATGGTTACCGCATTCCTACCCGATGCATCCGATGATTTCACCACCGCCGCCTCTGGACCATGATATCCATCCGCCATTGGAGCACCACCATCCGCAGCTGCCACCTTCTCCAACACACCCAAAAGAGCGTTGGCAGAAGCGGCTTCAAACAGCAAACCATCCTCCTGGCTGCTGCAGCTGCGCGCGGGAACAGCAGCAGCAGCCTTCTCCAACGCACCAAAACCACCATGGGAAGGCGCAGCTCCCAGCCTCAAACCGTCCTCGGCGCTGCCGCCTCCGCTAGTGATTAGAGCCGCCGTGTACCTCCCGCAGCCATCCGGAAACTGCCTCTTGGCGGACACCGCCCTCCGCTTGCACGGCGGACGCACGGCCGGCTTCAACACCCTCTTCCTCTCCAATTCACCGCCTCCTCCGCCACCACCAAGCCAGCAACGCTCTCCGCGCCGCTCCCGACCAAACCGCCCGCGACGGCCACCGCATTACTCCCTCCCACCGTTTCTGCCGCTCTCACGGCCACCACCGCCTGCTCGCGCTCCGCTCCATCACCGCCCCCTTCGCGTCGACCGCAGGACGCCTCCGCCTCCCCGCACCCCCGCACGCCGCTCCCGCCCTCGTCCCAACCGTCGGCGGCGGGAGGAGGAGGAGGCGAAGGGCGAGAAAGCGCGTCCGTGCGGCCGGAGCGGTGTGGCCAGGCGCGCCTAACGAGGACGCCCCTCGGCCTCGGAGGCCGCGCGGCAGTGAGCATCACCGGTGAGAGCTCCGCACCGCGCATCAGTTCGATCGCGCCCTGCAAGCACATATAATCTCCACACGCACAATCAAATCAAACCGAACTAAATTAGTCACCATCAACACCATACAAAACGAAGCGGGGGAGGGGAGGGGAGGGGAGGGGAGGAGGCGGCGTGGCGGAAAGCCGGCGCAAGTGTCCTCACCTCTCGGCCGGACGGCGACGAGGACGACGAGGCGAGGCAGTTGGGGACTAGAGGTTTTTGGCGATAAGTGCGTGAGTTGGTGGGGTCGGGTAGGGGGCGCTCGAGTTTAGAGGTAAACTGGGCGGTCCAGAGCAGGTCAAAGCCGACACGACACGGATATGAGTCGGTTAAATCATCTAGGTATAGTCTATCCTGATCCGACTATTAGATGAGTTATGTCATGTCGATCTACGTGATCGGGAGGCGGCTCAGGCATGACCTGTCAGCCAATCTTGCTGTGTTGGGCCGGCACGAGCCAATTTGGTCCGCTGGGACAAGGCCGGCCCATTTAGCCTGCGTGCCCGGCCTGCCTCGCGCCTTGCCCGGCCTACCCCTGCTGCCCACCGACACTGCCCAGCTTGCCCACCGCTTGCCCCACTGCCCCTACCTGGCTGCCTGTCTCCTCATCTTTTCCCCCGCCCACCTACCCGCCTCCCTTGCCCACCGCGGCACTACGCGAGGTGCGACACTTCCAAGACGGCAAGATGCTTGCCTCCACGCCAAAGACCGCCTCCCGGTCTTCTCCTTCGCCGATAACGGCCCTCCCGATCCTTCCTTCAGCGGCTCGCACCAAAGACCTCAATATTATTTGGGCGTGGTGAGGGTTCTTGGCAGAAAGCGAAAGAGACACAACGTGGATGGGTCAGCATTTGTTTGTCGATTTTGATGCGAGGGTGGCGGGGTGGGGGGGGATTGCCCCCTCCGAGGTAAACTCTAACCTTTAGTAGTTACTTAAATCCGTTCTGTAAATTGCTCGATCCTTTGCAAGATGAACAATAATGAGGGTTGCCCTAATTTTTGTGACCAATTTACTTGATCAACATATGGAAGTGAAACAATGTTGCATGTTGTATATAAGAAATCTGCAAAAGCAAAATTCATTTTCTTTCGTGGCTAGATTACCTCTTCTGCTTTGAATTTGTTTGATGAACTTTGCTTCTTTCCCCTCCTAATTTAGTTACATGTATTATGTATATACTAGTTAAGTGCCCATGCGTTGCTACGAAACATTTCATGAGTGTAATAGTTTATCAATTAAAGTAGATATAATATATCTCAATTCCTCAAGGTGTGCGGAGCAGAGAAGAAGAGTGGGCACGGAGAGGAGAAAGTGAGGCCCGTCCAGATTCGGACGATAGAAGCGGCGACGGGGGAGGGGGAGGGGGCACGCAGAGTAGAGCAGAAGGGCGGGGGTGGAGGCGAGAGCGGAGAGGAGGAGGAAGTGTAGGCAGCATCGCAGGCGATGTCAGAAGAGGAGTCGCACGATGCGAGAATATAGTTTGCTGATAACGTGGGTCATATGTCAGTAAAAAGAGACATAAGTGGGAGGGTGGGAAGGACAGACGATCACCGACTCTAATTTTTAAGTAGTAGAGATTCACGTGTTTCGAGCAAATGGAGCAAATGGTATCAGCTTCAGGCCTCCAATCTTGTTGGGCTTTACCATTACCCGTCACATTTGGGTTGTTGTGCAGTGTGGGCTCTACATGGGGAGTTGCTGATTTAGCTTGTGGCTGCCACTCCGAATTATTATGCATTAAGTTAATCATCGATCGACCGATGCGCGTGAGATGCTATCCATGCGAACAAATCTTAACGATCTACCAAACTGTGGATGTTTTGCCTGGCCAATGGCACAGCAACCACCAGTACGCAAGTGAAATGGTTGGGCAATAAGACGAGACTTTCCCCCAGCTTTTGGACAAAATGGAGGGTGCGAAATGATTGAGCACAATTTGCATGCAATTCCATTCATGGATATACATTAACATGTACTAATGATTGTACTTGTGCTCAATACAAGGCCTGAAGAGTCTCTAAGCAACCACTAAGCTTTACAGCTTTATCCGTGCGGAGACTTGCATTGCAAGGGCAGCAATCTGACTTGCTCAAAAAGACCCAAACTTTCTGTATATTCTTCATTGAAAAAAAAAGATAGAGAAGGGATTTACTTATCTCCTGAAAGAATGCAAAATTTATTCCGTGGAGAACAAGAATTACCTTAGGGGAAAAATCATGTAAAAGAGATAATTACATGTAAAGAATGACCAAAAAAATGTTAATGATCTTGTACTGAAGCTGTTTACAAATCTCTCGACTTCTCCATTAGCTTGGCTCAACTCGTCACTACAATCCCTACCGCCAAATTCACTCACCGAACAATCTAATCTCTTCGGTTTGCGGTTCTAAGAATACTTCGTTGCGGCTAGGTTGAAGGCCATTGTTCAAATTCGAGTCAGCTAAACTATCTAGTACTCTAACCACCTGGGAGATGCAAGGAATACGTCACATTTCGGTCCTTTGGAGTCATTCGTTCCAAAATGAAGAAAAAAGACTGGAACGTTTGTTACCTACCCCATCCGAGGTCTCATTGCTGCAAAATGACGAATGCATGCAGCTGCGGCTCCTATCATGTGATACTTCTCATTTTCATCAAACTTGTTTTCCAACCTTGGATCAGGAAGGTCCCCAAATTCCCAATGTTCAATTTGCCTGAATGAGAAGGGGTCAAGCCTGAAAATTTTCAACACACGAGGAGTTTGGGTTAAGGTAATAACAGCAGTAAACTGATCCTAGTCCAAATGCTTCTATCACATGATGAAAAATGGAAAATTGCATTGAGCAACTTTTCAATTGCTCAGTGGTAAAGTTCTCATCTAGCTTCCTTCATGACTCATCACAGCATGAAGACTGCATTAAATAAGTCTTTACCCACTTTTTGTGTGCCACTCTGGAAGAATAATCAGGTTGCCTACTTTTATAAAAGCTCCAATCCCTGGATTTAGCTAACTTGGTTCTATCCAGATTGGTCAACATGCTATGGAATTGGGTCCAATGAAAGGACTAACATATTACTGACAGACCAAGAGCATGACGACCTTGTAATCTAAAGAACCCAAAGGTTGTTCAACTTTGGAGGAAAGAGGTGAACTAAAGAACACATCACTGTGGTTTTAGAAAGCAGATGACACCATACCCTAGAGATTGGGCCATTTCAACTAAACATAACAAGTATATTAATCAACAGACAACAATTATCTAGTACCGTGGAACAGGAAAACAACAATCAAATCTTGAAGCACACTAAATATATCTATTAGAGTTTTACAACCGTATCTTGTCATTTATTAGAACATGTCAATCTCATGAAAGTAACATAGGCGAAAAACTCGATCATGTGATTTGTTAGAAGATCTCAATCAAATAAATATAGTAGCGTGCCCGTGCGTTGCAACAGAATTCTAAACCTTACATAAATAATATTTCCATTCTGTCATGATAATAAAATACATACATTGAATTCAAAAAGCTGCGGAGATTTCCTTGGAGAGGAGGAAATGCGGCTCCAACAATCTAAATTCAGAAGCAAGTACAATCTGCAATTAGTTAAGTCAAACAAATGAACAGTAATTCAAATTCTCACTTGTTTGTTAAATGGTTGCGCTCTGAACTTTGGGATCTTGGCCAGCATCTCCTCTAGCTTTGCAGAGTTCTTCACTCTCACTGCTGAGATCCTGTGGGGAGTCTGAAGCTCATGTTCCTTTGGCCCTGTTAGCATAAACTGAGGCCTTCTTTGTGGTGCGGTTGATGCATCCTCCTGCATTGTGCATACAAATTGCAATATGATCAAAAAACTCTTAGTCAATTACCAATACTTTTTGCATTATCAAGTATTCAGCTGTAATAAATGTATGGAATTGTATCAAACTCCGGACTGGTGGACATACCATGCACCAAGAAAAACAAATAAAATAAACAACATGCACACACAAAATATTGAACACATGCAGTCGTTTTTTTATTTTTTTATTTTGCATTTCTAAGTAACCATCCCAATGTTTAATTTTACCAGTATGGGCAATATTTTATTGATAATTAATGGATTTCCACATCATCGTCTTTACTTTAAGACAATCAGCTTTTACACGGATTCAACTGCCCAAATAAGAATGTGAAAGCGATGTAAATTGCTACATAGTTAACAACGGAAATGGGGAAATGGGCAAGGAATACTAACATGAGAAAGTGATTTGTTGTGGGGGATGCCCAACTCTCTTGTCCCTGACTCGAACTTCTTAACCATTTCTGAAACATATAGTCACTTCTGAAAATTGGAATAAAATTGCTATAAGTGCGATTTTTTTTGAGAAAAACACATTGCACTTACATCTTCACCTCTCTCCATTGAACATAAAATGAAATCTATCATTAGAGTCAGAAGAGGATTTTGGCATCTACCTTCACAGAAGTGTGCATCGTCATGGTGCTTCCTTATGGAAGATAGGGTAATCTCGGTGCTTCCCGCTAAATCACCTCTTCCCTCGTGAGGCAACACACGGGTATTCACGTTCAGTATCTGACCACAACACAACACAACACTACATTCCTGTCACCAATCTTACAACTTCATGATAACTTGAATTTATAAGTTCCATCTATAGTCTCATAACAGTACTTATCTTGTCCTTTCGTTGTCTAGCTTCTACATTAGCAGCAGTAGTTGCCTTTCCGCCCACCACATCACGAGCCTCCCTAAAAACCAACCACCCAGACATCATTAAGAAAATCATCTCAAGATTGGAGAACAATATGTATGGGTGACTGTATATTTCTCTTACTTGATCGGACTCCTCTTGACACTCATCGAGGACTGCTTCAGAGCAGACGGTTGCACGATCTCCATGTGACCGAGATCACGCAGGGCCGCCCCGAGAACTTGAAGGCATCAAGGCAGTTTACAATTTTTAAGCAGAGAGAAATGACAACCCAGCTAGCTTAGGGAGTATAAAACTTGGAAGGCAGTAAACAAAGTAATTAGCTTTGTTTGGTTACAATTCTTCTCGTAGTTCAATTATGTTGCACACTACGTAAGTGTAATTTTGTTGCACATTGAATGCATGAATGTAGCTAGCAAATCTGTTTGTGAAAGGAAGAAACACCTAATCTTCGAAAGCAGCTAGATTATAAAAAAAAAATCAAGGAGTTGCGAAAGGGACATTAACTACTCAATATCATCGTTAAAGATTAAAAACTGGCATATGCTTTATTGTTTACCGTGGAAACTAACTATGCATATCACTGATCCAAGCATCATTGGAAATAGAATTCTAGCAGATGTGTGAAGTGGGCCTCTTTCCTTTATATATGGTAGTAGAGATGCATACCACTACACAGTGTGTATGGATTTGGGAATCCTCGATCATCACAAATAACTTGGAAAACCAACAGCGCCAATTGGAAGAGATGTGATTCCCTGCTTTAACATCTAGTGAAAGTGGCAAATTATGCATCTGGAAAAGTAGCTATACAACTAACTCAATTAAACCATGACATATATCACACTCTTCGCATACATAGGAATAGCTGTTTATTTAGGACAGGAACATAAAGAACATGATTAAATTGGCTATTGTTAGCTGGTGTACCTTTGTTTTTTCTCTGTAGAGAAAACAATGCATTGTTGCTGGAGACTTTTGGGCCTTAGAGAATTCCATTGGAGAGCCAAATGGCACTATATATAACTTAGAAAACCTAAGAAAGCAGGAAATCAAATTTTATCAAACTAACAGAAGATATAAACCTAAGAAAGCAGGAAATCAAATTTTATCAAACTAATGAATATATATACCAAGCAATCGCACTACAAATAATGAATAATATGTCTCATTGCACCTTGTCAGTAAATGTCAAGTATTTTTTTGTCAAGTGGTGCAACTCGGCAGCTCATAGTTGCATCCAAATGCATCTTAAAAACGAAAGGTGGTGTACAAAAGGTAACATTTTTTCGTCACCAAGGGATAAAGAAGGAACGTCCAACTTGAGCCAGCTTTGATGCTCTACATAAGCGCCCACCTACATTTAGTTGGGCGTAGTGCGGAACAACAAAGCATGTATCGACCTACATAGGAATAAACAACACAATTTTAGTTGTTGTAGAAGAATACCGAGTAAGATTAACCATGAGAAGTTAGAACTACACTGATGTTGGCTTGACTAAGCTATGATCTGCAGAAGCAAGACTCCAATCTACCGCCTTCAGGAACCTATCGATATTCTCTACTACTTAAAAGAAGAAGTTTACTGTCGTCCGTCCTCCCACCATCATCCACGTCCGTCCGATCGACGGTGACCAACGGACCAGATCACTAACGTGGGGGAGCAACCGTAAGCCTTGCACCCACGCCCGCGTCACAGTCCGTCCTCCCGTTCCACGTCTTTACTTCCAAGCTGCAACCGCGCCGGTGCCCCCTTCTTCCGCAATACCGCAACCACCCAAAACCTCTCCCTCTCCACTCCCTGGCGCCGCCAGTCCTTGGTGTCCCCCCCCTCCGCTCCCCAGTGCCCCCTCCCTCTCCGCTCCAGCGCACCACCGGTCCTTGGCGCCCCCTCCCTCTCTTCTCCCCCGTGCCGCCGGTCCTTGTCCTCTCTCCCTCCTCCCGCCTTCTCCCCGGGCTGCTTGCGCCTCCTCCCCAACCTCCCACTACCGGCAGCCTTCTCTCTCGATCTCCTCCACTCCCCCCATTTCTACGATGGATCACCCTCCTCTCCTGGTCTCCTCTCCCCACACAAATGGCGACGACATTGGTGAGCCACGTGGAGTCATGTGGAGTCATGGGTGCAGGACCAGCGGTGCGGCTGCACTTGGACGCGGGCGCCGTCGCTCCCGTCCTGTTGTGGATTTGGCCCCCGCCACGTGTGCCCGTGTGGCCGTTCGACCAGTGCCACCAGTGGAAGGGTATGTTCGACGAGGCGTCGCTCGCCTCCCCCGCCTCCCGCTCCACCCCTACCTCCTTCAAGCACCGTCGCCTCCGTTGCCTCCCCACGGGGCCACCCCTCCGCCTCCTCCTCCCCTGCTTCACCGCCACGACGCACCGCCCGATGTCCGCTGTGGGGGGCACCGTTCCGACATCGCCTGCTTTCTGTCGCCTCACCCAGCACCGACGGCTCACGGAGGTCATCTTCCTGTCTTCTCCTTGCATGGCCCGCCTCCCTTCATCGCCGGCGCCTCCTTTGGTAGTCTCCTCCCCCATGGGTCGGCTAGCCTACAAGCGCCTCCGTCACCACCAACCAGACTGGTTTGTCTAGGCGTCCTGGCAATTCTGTACAACGTTGACTGGTTTGTCGATTTCACTGGATGTGAGGTCCAATCCCCTTTCTAATGTAGGACATCCCAATTTCTTTGGTCTCCTTACAGATTGAAACCTGTTTTCTTGCTGCGTTTAGATTTGGAGGCTGGAGGAGCACACGATCCTGAATCGTAACGTCTAGATATCTCTCGATCTCGGAGCATTATTGGCTCCCGGCTGTCGCATTCCATTGATGTGCCACTCATGGTATTATCTCTCGTTGAAATCTTAATTGTCCTTGTTCCATTAAAAAAATACTTCTCAGTTTTGTCGCCACTGGTTCGATGCTTGCAATTTAGTTGATTAATGGGAGAATCTGATTTACTTTTGTGCATCATGGTTTCCTTTGTTGCTACAATCATTTCTAAATTCTAATGATATTCTTAAGCAAACATGGTCGTTGAGTATAGTGTGCACGATGAACACATACCATTGGTCTGAATCTATATGTAAGATCACACAAAAGTAAGCTCTAATTAAAAGGGGCGTGGAGTCCTTCAATCAACCATAGTCAGGAGGCATAGTGTAACGATCAGTTTACTGCCTTTTTATTTTCTTGTATTGAACTATAGCCTTGCGTACCACTTTGTTGGTGTGGTTCTTCATTTTAGTTGTTATACTGACAATGCACAAACCTTCTTTTCTCCATGCATGGCATATACATGGTTCATGACTACATACTACTTTATTATATATGTACACTGTAGTATTCTTAGTGGGGTTACTAGCCGATATGATACCCACTGAGTAGTTAGAAGAGTTTATGCAATTATTGCTTGAATTTATGTTGGAGATTTGCCATTTGGATAAGGATGTGGTAAGTGAAAAGAGTATACTGGCAATGAAAGCCATGGTGAGAGGTTGCCCGCACAACATGGCGATGTGCAGCGCCTTGGTGGCCATGGCATTGGCCGACACTGGTGGTGGTATGGTTTTTCTCTTATAAGAATATTTGGTGTAGTATTTTTAGGCCCCATCGCATCACATAGGCGTTCAGCTTTCCATACACGTCTAGGATGTTGATCCATGTCTTAACTTGCTTCGGATATATCAATTGAGAGGTCTCTGGCTCATGGATGTGGATTCGTGTTCTACATGTCTATATTTGTAATAGTTGCATGAAAAATCATAGCTGCAATCAACATATGTTATTTCGACGTTCTTTCTACCTAATATTCTTACGCACGTTAGCATTATTTTACTATTTTATTCTCAATTACATCAATTGCATTATGGTTGTTGGAGAGTTCATAAGAAGTTTTAGTCACTCTAGGCATGGGTCAGGTGACTTTGGTCATAAATTCTTATGTGACTTGTCACAATTTTAGATGTGATCTTTGTGCGGTTGCATCCACACTTTGGAGAGCTTCTCATTGGATGATTTAGCTAAGATCGTAAGAGATAACTTAACAAGATTACATCATCTCTCCAATCTTTAGAAAAATCAGCAAAGACACCGACCCACTTGAATCTTTGATGTGTTGCATCTTTTGGTGACACCTTCCTATAACTATCCTAATTTCAAGGTTGGCGGGGTAGCCCATTGCGACTGGATAAAGTTATTCTGAGCATAACATTGTCCCTACAAAATTTCTTGTTTTTGTACGTTGGTAAACCATCAAGGGTGAAATGGTGGTGTTGGTCGTTGATTAATGTCACATTCACCCTTCTCAAGATTTTAAGATGTTGGTTCATCTCACATTCACTACAAGTAGTGAGTGTGGTATTATCCATACTTATCTTGATGGTTAAGAAGCAATTGAGATTTTTACCATTTGACTTTAACTGGTAGTGGAATGCTACGAATTTGTGCTCCAAGCCTTCATGACTCAACTCCTTTCATAAGGTAACTAACTCTCTTTTTGCATTTGCATATTATAATGCTTCTTCATAAGGTAGCTCTCTTTTTTGCCACTCCTAGCAAGTCTTCTTCTTTCTTTGAGGAACCCGAGCAATATTTGATTTTTGGTTCAGCAAGCTTGCCTTGTTCACTGATCAATATTTGCGAGAATGAAGGTGTATTTATTGTTAGTGCAAGTGACAACACCTTCCCTGCTCCTATTGAGAAGTGAATTATCGGTTAGTGCATTATTTTACATCATTTGCCATTTTAATATGGATTCTTACGTAATGAAACTCATTTTCTTTTCATTTGCACCTTACATGTGTTGGACAATGAGGCTCCTACATAAGCAAGCCTCCATTATTGTAAATTATTGCTTTTATTCTAATGCTTGCATGCGGAAGAATCGATTAGTCTTATCGAAAGAGAGGAAAGCATAGGTGTGGCGACTCTACATCAAATTCGATCTCGGCTCCATGGGTAACCATCATGTTTCCTTGGTCATCCTTTATGATTTGATTTACTGAACAATTTGAAATGATATGTCATGAGCTCAATTAGTAGTTTGATGGTACATTTAGTTCTTCAAAGCTAAGAATTTTTTATTACGATGATGCATTTAGTTGTTCACGAATAATCCTCCATTAAGATGATCTTAAAAGCCTTTCGACATAAAAGGAAAATCAATACATCTAGCGGGATTGCCTATTTTCGTTTCACGTGTTAGTTGGAAAATTAGGTGTAGCAACAAAGGAGTTTGAAAATAGAAATGACCATGCCTCTATGTACATCAACTTCAAAGTGAAAGTACATCGATGAGTAGTATTTTGTATTTCCTCCGAGTGAAATTTGTTTGTTCTATCCCCTTGAAATTTATTTATGTTCACATCATTGTGGATAGTGTTGGAGAGGTGTGACCGACCTTGCCCTCGGTGATCATGTCCTCCTGTGTTCACCGGGAGTGCAAGGAATGTGCGACCGCAAGTCCACGTGAGAGCAATATGTGTGATTTGTTCCGGATCAACACCGACCGGGGTGTGATGATTGGTGATGGCAAGTCATGCTTTTCTATCAACGGGAAGCTGATTTACCATTTCGTCGGGACTTCCACCTTCAACGAGTACACCGTCATGCATGTTGGTTGTGTGGCAAAGATCAACCATGAGGCTCCCCTTGATAAAGTTTGTGTTCTTAGCTGTGGTATTTCTACTGGTAAGTTGATTTATATTGTTTCGGAATGCTTGTTAGGATACATCTTTAGATGCTGAGTTATCATTTCTCTTTGTAGGTCTTGGTGCATCAATCAATGTTGTGAAACCGCCAAAGGGTTTGACAGTGGTGATATTTGGTCTAGGAGCTGTAGGCCTTGCTGTAAGTGTCCAAATTATTCTCTTGTATTCTTCAATCACAATGAGGATGCATGTTGGGCTTGCGTTTAGTTACTCTACATATTTACATGATTAGGTTGCGGAAGGTGCAAGGATTGTAGGAGCGTCGAGGATCATTGGTGTTGACCTGAACTCCAGTAGATTTGAAGAAGGTAAATACTCTTGATTTTACCAATCATCAGTTTATTTCATGGTTTCTGATACTCTGTTAGCTTATCTACTCTTGTGTTGTCCAGCTAAAAATGGTCACTAAGGAGTGTCATATATCAAATTTTCCTTAAAAAAATGGTGTGCTAATAGGTGATCAAGGACTTTGCCCGTGGTGAGATAAAACAAGCATCAATGCTTTTTGGTGTGACGTCACCCTTGATGATTATCACTCAAGAGCTATTATGAAGCTGCTTCTCTCGTCGTAGTGAGCACAAGGTCTGCTTGCCATATTTAGTGGCGTCAAGACCACTATATGTGAACAAATGTATGAATATGGCAAGAATCTTGGGCTCTCTTTCCGGGTAGTTGATGATATTCTTGACTTCACCCAATCACCGAGCAACTCAACAAACCAAGAGGGAAGTGACTTGGCAAAGGAAAATCGTGACTCTGGTCATTTATGCTTTGCAAGATGAACCAAAGCTAAGGAGATAATCGATTTCGAGTTCAATGAAACCGATTCGCTTGGCTCTTGCAATAAAGTTCATAGAAGTGGTGGAATAAGAAGGGCTCAAGACTTTGCAAAGGAGAAAGGTGACTTGGCTCTCCAAAATTTGCAGTGCCTTCCTAGGAGCCCGCTCGAAGTACCCTTGAGAACATGGTGATATATAATCTTGAAAGGATTGACTAGATGGATTCACTTGATGTCTCTAAAGATCGATGCACTTTGCATGTGGGTTTAGAGTAGCTTCCATAGAAATCCATCTTGTTAGTATCATGTCGATTTTGGGAGATGATTGATGCAACATCATAAGGAACAACCTTGTGTATCCACCACCTTGTGTGTATATGTATAATAGCATTTTATTTTGCATGTCATGTAAGCGCAAGTAAATAAAAAATCAAGATGTCAGTATATGTGAAAGTTCCAACTTTGTTATACTTTTTCTTTAATACTTGAAGCAGCATAGTAGTAGTCTTTTTTCATGGTGAAAGAATCGTGCAATTTCATTTACCATTGGAGTTAGTATGACTATGAATTAACATGCTTATAGCCATCGGCACATTGTGCGTTGCATGGGCGATCGGCACTTGTAAAACAGTTTGTGCATTCGGATTGCTCATATATGCATGAGTATGTCCATGTTTCAGTACTTTAAAATATATCCTAATAATTCAAAGGAAAATTTGATATATGAGACTCTTTCTTGGCCGAGATGACCAATAGTGGGGTTGATTGCAGTGTTGAATGCACTAGCAACATTAACGCTATGATACAAGCATTCAATGTGTTCATGATGTACGATCTCGGTGTACTTTTCATCCATTTAAACAATTATTTGCACAGTTGCTTTTGTATATTTAGATGGAATCCTAAAAGTCCTGCTCTATATCCTAAAAGTCATTTGCACAATTGATTTTTCGTTGCAACACACGGGCACATGACTAGTAATATAATATAGTAGGATCAGTAAGCAACACTTAACTACCTAAATTACAGAGAAGCATAGACAATTGCTAGCAATTAAGAGATGTGATATTAGGGAGTTTTGGGAGAATCTAACATGCGGTGCATGTATGCTGTACAACAACTGCATCTAATTTAATATGATGAACAACAATAAATAGAAATGTTAGGAAAGAGGAAAAACTAACCTCTTTATATGGAAATGGGAAATGCAGAGGAACTTACTGGCTCCAAATGGTAGTAAAAAAGAATGGCAACAGAAAGGACACGCATGATGAGCACTGCCAGATCTGAGAGGTTTCACAATCAAGAACACCTCCTCCATAAGCACACAGAGCACCCTGCAGGAACAAAATAAAGTTGAAAAATTAAAACCCAGGTAACCAACCTGAGAGGATGCATAGGACGATAGAACATCTAAGCTTAATGCGTCTGGGAAATCAGAGGGGAATGACAAGTAGAGCACCAACCTGAATCAACATATGTTCCAAAATTAGCAGCCAAATATCCCTGCCGATGGAGCTGTAGTCCTGAGGGAAATTTGGAACATGTTACCCTAAAACCCAAATCAGAACAGCCGAACCAGGAGAAATCCACAACAAAGACGACTCGTGTAGGAGGTGTTGACTAAAATCTTTGACTTTGCCAAGAGCCCAAGTGATGCAACCATCATTATCAAAAAGTAGAAGACAAATCCCGTCAAGCCTATGAATCCCGCGATTCCCGCAACAACTCCACCAATGATCGACAAGAATGTTCGACTGTAATGTTTAAATTCCTTATGTTTAGGACAAATCATCTTGACTCAAATAGCAAACCAGTCAAAGATTTTATAATAAAATATCTTTAATTGGAAAACAGTCTTTTAAAAAAGGGTTGAAATGGGAAATTGGAGAGAATATCATCACACAGAAAAGAAGAGTGCATGAAGCCTATTACAGGAGTATTACATGTGTCGACTACCAATTCAATAGGTCATTAGATCCTAAACCTAACTAAAGTGTGAATACATTCTCCTCTGCACAGATATGTATTTGAACATATAGCTGGAGGTTATGCTCAAGCATAAAGATATTGAACACTAAGAGGAGTATCCAACCTAAAGGAAATCAGGTCTAGCAATATACTGCTCTCGGGTCATACCACTTTAATTTTTGCTATTCATCAAACACTGGATGTACTAATTCACGGTCCTGAGTCCCAACATTGTAACTCAACCTAGCAGGAAGTCCTAAGAAGATTATCTTAATTCAACTTAATTGACTCAACAAACAGTTATTGGAGGTCCTGATTCATCCAGTAACATCGTTTCTTCTTTTCCTTCTTTTTGATGTTTTCCAAGGCTAGCACCGCCGCAAGATCACATCATAATTCTACCACCAGGATCAGGGAAAACCACTATTTCCACTCCAATCTTACTCTCTAATCGATACTTACATTCTAACATAATAACATCTAGTGCCCGTTAATTAGGCTACCTATTCCCAAAGATCACGGGACGCCCAAATCAAACCTTGCATAAAATTGAGCTCATCTCCAGATCAGATGAAGGCATGAAGCCCATGGGAAGGAGACGAGAGGAAGAGAAAGATAGATAGAAACCTGTAGTAGATGGACTTGACGTTGCTGGTAAGGTTGTCCGCCTGGAGGATGGGGACATCGTCCGAGTAATTGCTGAAGGCGAGGAAGGCTGCGACGTCACGCGTGGCGAGGCGGCGGCCGAGGGAGACAATGGTGCGGGCGGCGTGGGAGATCCGGTGGACCTCCTTGGTGAGCGACCCCGCCTTGATCACCGATGCTATCTCCTTCAGATCTGCATGCACCGCGGGGCAAATGAACAAACACGAGTCACCGTTGCCCCGCGGTGGCCTCGCCATTTCTAGGAGTACAGCCGCGCCGGGCGCGGGGTAGAGGGAGTACCACGGTGTTGGGCGCGGGGAAGAGGGAGGCTTGGCGGTGTCGTGGGTGGCTAGATCCGGCGTCGGCGAGGCGGGGCAACCTGATCCCACGCTCGCCGCCCACACGCAGTGCCCATGCTTTCCAACCTCCTGAATGAAAGGATCTGGCGCATGGCGCGGCGCGGCGGCGTTGGCGAGGCTGAAAGCGACCAGATCCAATGCAGATGCGGTAGGGGAGGTGGCGTCGTAGGTGAGGGGAGGAAGGGAGCGCCCGTAGGGAGTGGTGGCGAGGGTAGTTCAGCGAGGGGAGGAGTGGTTGCGCGAGAGTGGGGAGAGGTTGTGCGAGTGGGGGTCGCGAGCGTGGGAGAGTGAGATGATCTGAGCCTTTGGTTGATCTTTGATCCGACGTACGTGAACGATTGTGGGAGGACGGACGACGGTAAACTTCTTCTTTTAAGTATTAGAGATTAGAGATAGAGATAGTAAGAGCAAGTAGTGCGCACTAGGTGGTGTACATGTTGCGTATTTTATTCGCAGCTCGACATAGAGAAACAAAAATACACATTGATTCCATGTTGCTTGTCAGCTTGCTGTATTCATAGCACAGATGACAGATATATTCAGAATGCTTTACCTTGGCTATTCATAGCTAAACATACACGTATATATGTGCGCGATTGACGAGATGAAGAATACGAGCAATTGAAGGAGCAGAGCTAGCTTTTGCATTTGGTTCTCTTTTCGCTCGCTTTGCAATTGGGAATCCATCGATCGATGTCGGCCGGCGTCCATAGCAACAAGGTATAGGTTTCATCTTAATTGAGTAGTCGCTATTTTTTTGAGGAGTTAGTAGTGTATGTATGTATACTTGCTCCATAGCTCCAGTACATGAACTTCTTCTAAACCTTATAAACCAATGTATAGAAGAAACATCTATTAATTTTGTTATTTTTTCGTTGTTTTTTCTAGCATGTTTATATTTTGTTTCCTTAGCAACCGTAAAACACCCGCCGTTAGTTTTTTTCGCTTTTTTGTTACTAACATCTGACGGTTATGATTTGTTAAACATGATTAGGGTCCGCTCAATTAAGGACCGAATGCTATTTTCTCTTACAATTTCTAGCATATTTTTTTTGGGCAAATGTAAAACACCTATCGTCAGCATTTATATTATATGATAGATATTTCTACATTCTAATTAGGCATCATGTTCTGTCATGTCTAACAAAATGTGTTTGATTTTTAGCACATTCAGGATGCGTGAGATTAGAGCTTCTCTTTGCCGATCGCCCAGCATTGATAGCATTCCTAGCATTCCATGTCGTGATAGGTGTCGTTGGTCGCACCGTGTTGTTAGCCAAAGCTGTGATGCCCCTTCGGTGGATCTGGCGCTGCACTCACATTGTGATTGCAGTTCACTTTATGAAGATACCGACGATAACATACCCGCTGGAAGGGACAGTATACGAGGAGGGTGGCGCACACACCACATGCGTCATCTGCATCACAGAGTTCACTGTGGGGGATGAGGTGGCAGTGCTATCTTGCAGCCATGTCTTCCACCCCGACCGCATCAAGGAGGAGCTTCGAACCGACCCGTGTTGTCCACTGTGCAGAGCACAATTAGTGTGATGCAGGAGGTTTCAGTATCGGAGTGAGAGCTAGCTCCTGTCTAGCTCAATATTATTTATTTGAAAATAATCAAACATCATGTTTGGATTGATTTTTCTGATAGTGTGTGTAATAAACAAACATCTCGATATTTTTTGGGTAGCGGGCGAGGGGGTCGCGGCGGCGGGCGAGGGAGACGCGGCGCGGATGGGTCAGGCGTCGGTTTGTCGTGTTTTCTCGTACGAGGCTTGGTGGGGTGTGTGACGGGGGAGGGGGGGCGATTGCCCCCTACGGGGGTAAACTCCAATCTTTAGTAGTTACTTAAATCCGTTCTGTAAATTTTACTTGATCCTTCCCAAGATAAATAATAATGAGGGTTGCCCTAATTTTCGTGACCAATTCACTTGATCAGCAATAGGAAGTGAAACAATGTTGCGTGTTGTATATAAGAAACCTGCAAAAGAAAAATTCATTTTTTTTCGTGGCCAGGTTATCTCTTCTGGTTTGAATTTGTTTGGTGAACTTTGCTTCTTTCCCCTCCTAATTTAGTTACATGTATTATGTATAGTAAGAGCAAGTAGTGCACATTTGGTGGTGTACTTGTTGCTGCGTATTTTATTCACAGCTAGACATAGAGAAACAAAAATACACATTGATTCCGTGTTGCTGCAATGCTGCTTGTCGACTTGTTGTATTCATAGCACAGATGACAGATATATTTCGGTCTTCCGTGTTGCTACATGCTTTAGCTGGCTATTCATAGCTAAACGTACATGTATATATGCGCGCGATTGACGACATGAAGAATACGAGCAGTTCAAGGAGCAGATCTAGCTTTTGCATTTGGTTCTCTTTTCGCTTGCTTTGCAATTGGGAATCAATCGATCGATAACGGCCGGCATCCATAGCAACAAGGTATAGATTTCATCTTAATTGAGTAGTCGCTACTTTTTTTTGAGTAAGTAGTGTATGTATGTATACTTGCTCCATAGCTCCAATACACGAACTTCTTCTAAACCATATAAACCAATGTATAGAAGAAACATCTGTTAATTTTGTTATTTTTTCGTTGTTTTTTCTAGCATGTTTATATTTTGTTTCCTTAGCAACCGTAAAACACCCGCCGTTAGTTTTTTTCGCTTTTTGTTGCTAACATCTGACGGTTATGATTTGTTAAACATGATTAGGGTCCGCTCAATTAAGGATCGAATGCTATTTTCTCTTACAATTTCTAGCATATTATTTTTTTTGGCAAATGTAAAACACCTATCGTCAGCATCTATATTATATGATAGATATTTCTACATTCTAATTAGGCATTGTGTTCTGTCATGTCTAACAAAATGTGTTTGATTTTCAGCTCATTTAGGATGCGTGAGATTAGAGCTTCTCTTTGCCGATTGCCCAGCATTGATAGCATTCCTAGCATTCCTTGTCGTGATAGGTGTCGTTGGTGGCACCGTGTTCTTAGCCGAAGCTGTGATGCCCCTTCAGTGGATCTGGCGCTGCACTCACATTGCAATTGCAGTTCACTTTATGAAGATACCGACGATAACATACCCGCTGGAAGGGACAGTATACGAGGAGGGTGGCGCACACACCACATGCCTCATCTGCATCACAGAGTTCACTGTGGGGGATGAGGTGGCAGTGCTATGTTGCAGCCATGTCTTCCACCCCGACCGCATCAAGGAGGGGCTTCGAACTGACCCGCGTTGTCCACTGTGCAGAGCCCAATTAGTGTGATGCAGGAGGTTTCAGTATCGGAGTGTTGGCGAGAGCTAGCTCTTGTCTAGCTCAATACTATTTATTTGAAAATAAACAAACATCAGTTTGGATTGATGTTTCTGATAGTGTGTGTAATAAAGAAACATCTCAATATTTTTTGGGTAGCGGGCGAGGGGGTCGCGGCGGCGGGTGAGGGAGATGCGGCGCGGATGGGTCAGGCGGCGGTTTGTCGTATTTTACTCGTACGAGGCTTGGCGGGGTGTGTCTTTGAGGGGGCGATTGCCACGGGTAAACTCCAATCTTTAGTAGTTACTTAAATCCGTTCTATAAATTTTACTCGATCCTTCCCAAGATGAACAATAATGAGGGTTGCCCTAATTTTCGTGACCAATTCACTTGATCAGCAATAGGAAGTGAAACAATGTTGCCTGTTGTATATAAGAAACCTGCAAAAGCAAAATTCATTTTTTTCGTGGCCAGGTTATCTCTTCTGGCTTGAATTTGTTTGGTGAACTTTGCTTCTTTCCCCTCCTAATTTAGTTACATGTATTACGATAGTAAGAGCAAGTAGTGCACATTTGGTGGTGTACAAGTTGTGCAGATTTTATTCATGACTAGACATAGAGAAACAAAAATACACATTGATTCCGTGTTGTTTAATGTCGCTTGTCAACTTGTTGTATTCATAGCATAGATGACAGATATATTTTGGTCTTCCGTGTTGCTACATGCTTTACCTGGCTATTCATAGCTAAACGTACATGTATATATGCGCGCGATTGATGACATGAAGAATACGGGCAGTTCAAGGAGCAGAGCTAGCTTTTGCATTTGGTTCTCTTTTCGCTTGCTTTGCAATTGGGAATCAATCGATTGATGCCGGCCAGCGTCCATAGCAACAAGGTATATATTTCATCTTAATTGAGTAGTCGCTATCTTTTTTTGAGTAAGTAGTGTATGTATGTATACTTACTCCATAGCTCCAGTACACGAACTTCTTCTAAACCTTATAAACCAATGTATAGAAGAAACATCTATTAATTTTGTTATTTTTTCGTTGTTTTTTCTAGCATGTTTATATTTTGTTTCCTTAGCAACCGTAAAACACCCGCCGTTAGTTTTTTCGCTTTTTGTTACTAACATCTGACGGTTATGATTTGTTAAACATGATTAGGGTCCGCTCAATTAAGGATCGAATGCTATTTTCTCTTACAATTTCTAGCATAATTTTTTTTGGCAAATGTAAAACACCTATCGTTAGCATTTATATTATATGATAGATATTTCTACATCCTAATTAGGCATCGTGTTCTGTCATGTCTAACAAAATGTGTTTGATTTTTAGCTCATTTAAGATGCGTGAGATTAGAGCTTCTATTTGCCGATCGCCCAGCATTGATAGCATTCCTAGCATTCCTTGTCGTGATAGGTGTCATTGGTGGCACCGTGTTGTTAGTCAAGTTGTGATGCCCTTCGTGGATCTCAAGGCCGCACTCACACCGCGATTGCAGTTCACTTTATGAAGATACCGACGATAACATACCCATTGGAAGGGACAGTATACGAGGAGGGTGGCGCACACACCGCATGCGTCATCTGCATCACAGAGTTCATTGTGGGGGATGAGGTGGCAGTGCTATGTTGCAGCCATGTCTTCCACCCCGACCGCATCAAGGAGGAGCTTCGAACCGACCCGCGTTGTCCACTGTGTAGAGCACAATTAGTGTGATGCAAGAGGTTTCAGTATCGGAGTGTTGGAGACAGCTAGCTCCTGTCTAGCTCAATATTATTTATTTGAAAATAAACAAACATCATGTTTGGATTGATGTTTCTGATAGTGTGTGTAATAAACAAACATCTCTATATTTTTTGGGTAGCAGGCGAGGGGGTCGTGGCGGTGAGCGAGGGAGACGCAGTGCAGATGTGTCAGGCGGTGGTTTTTCGTATTTTAGTCGTACGAGGCTTGGCGGGGTGTGTGCTGGGGGGGGGGGGCGATTGCCCCCTATGGGGGTAAACTCCAATCTTTAGTAGTTACTTAAATCCGTTCTATAAATTTTACTCGATCCTTCCCAAGATGAACAATAATGAGGGTTGCCCTAATTTTCGTGACCATTTCACTTGATTAGCAATAGGAAGTGAAACAATGTTGCATGTTGTATATAAGAAACCTGCAAAAGAAAAATTCATTTTTTCGTGGCCAGGTTACCTCTTCTGGTTTGAATTTGTTTGGTGAACTTTGCTTCTTTCCCCTCCTAATTTAGTTACATGTATTATGTATAGTAAGAGCAAGTAGTGCACATTTGGTGGTGTACATGTTGCTGCATATTTTATTCGCAGCTATGCATAGAGAAACCAAAATACACATTGATTCCGTGTTGCTGCAATTCTGCTTGTCGACTTGTTGTATTCATAGCACAGATGACAGATATATTTAGGTCTTCCGTGTTGCTACATGCTTTACCTTGGTTATTCATAACTAAACGTACACGTATACATGCGCGCGATTGACGACATGAAGAATACGAGCAGTTCAAGGAGCAGATCTAGCTTTTGCATTTGGTTCTCTTTTCGCTTGCTTTGCAATTGGGAATCAATCGATCGATGCCGGCCGGCGTCCATAGCAACAAGGTATAGATTTCATTTTAATTGAGTAGTCACTATTTTTTTTTTTGAGTAAGTAGTGTATGTATGTATACTTTCTCCATAGCTCCAGTACACGAACTTCTTCTAAACCTTATAAACCAATGTATAGAAGAAACATTTGTTAATTTTGTTAATTATTCGTTGTTTTTTCTAGCATGTTTATATTTTGTTTCTTTAGCAACCGTAAAACACCTACCGTTAGTTTTTTTGCTTTTTTGTTACTAACATCCGATGGTCATGATTTCTTAAACATGATTAGGGTCCGCTCAATTAAGGACCGAATGTTATTTTCTCTTAGAATTTCAAGCATATTATTATTTCTTGGCAAATGTGAAACACCTATCGTCAGCATTTATATTATATGATAGATATTTCTACATTCTAATTAGGCATCGTGTTCTGTCATGTCTAACAAAATGTGATTGATTTTCAGCTCATTCAGGATGCGTGAGATCAGAGCTTCTCTTTGCCGATCGCCCAGCATTGATAGCATTCCTAGCATTCCTTGCCGTGATGGGTGTCGTTGGTGGCACCGTGTTGTTAGCCGAAGCTGTGATGCTCCTTCGATGGATCTGGCGCTGCACTCACATTGCGATTGCAATTCACTTTCTGAAGATACTGATGATAACTTACCCGCCGGAAGGGACAGTATACGAGGAGGGTGGCGCACACACCACATGCGTCATCTGCATCACATAGTTCACTTTGGGGGATGAGGTGGCAATGCTATGTTGCAGCCATGTCTTCCACCCCGACTGCATCAAGGAGAAGCTTCGAACCGATACGCGTTGCCCACTGCGCGGAGCACAATTAGTGTGATGCAGGAGGTTTAAGTATCGGAGTGTTGGAGAGAGCTAGCTCATGTCTAGCTCAATATTATTTATTTCAAAAATAAACAAACAACATGTTTGGATTGATGTTTCTAATACTATGTGTAATAAACAAACATCTCAATATTATTTGTGCAGCGGGCGAAGGGGTCGCGCCGGCGGGCGAGGGAGATGCGGCGCGGATGCGTCAGGCTGCAATTTGCCGTATTTTACTCGTACGAGAGGTCGCGGCCCGTGGGTTGTGTGAGGGCGGGGGGGGGGGGGAGGGCGGTTGCCCTGGGTAAACTCCAATCTTTAGTAGTTACTTAAATCCGTTCTGTAAATCTTACTCGATCCTTCCCGAGATGAACAATAATGAGGGTTGCCCTGATTTTCGTGACCAATTCACTTGATCAACATATGGAAGTGAAACAATGTTGCGTGTTGTATATAAGAAACCTGCAAAAGCAAAATTCATTTTCTTTCATGGCGAGGTTACCTCTTCTGGTTTGAATTTGTTTGATGAACTTTGCTACTTTCCCCTCCTAATTTAGTTACGTGTATTATGTATAGTAAGAGCAAGTAGTGCACATTTGGTTGTGTACATGTTGCTACGTATTTTATTCGTAGCTAGACATAGAGAAACAAAAATACACATTGATTCCGTGCTGCTACAATGCTGCTTGTCGACTTGTTGTATTCATAGCACAGATGACAGATATATCCAGGTCTTCCGTGTTGCTGCATGCTTTACCTTGGCTATTCTTAGCTAAACATATGCATATATATGTGCGCGATTGACGAGATGAAGAATACGAGCAGTTGAAGGAGTAGAGCTAGCTTTTCCATTTGGTTCTCTTTTCGCTCGCTTTGCAATTGGGAATCCATTGATCGATGTCGGCTAGCGTCCACAGCAACAAGGTATATATTTCATCTTAATTGAGTAGTCGCTATTTTTTTTAGGACTGAGGAGTCAGTAGTGTATGTATGTATACTTGCTCCACAGCTCCAGTACACGAACTTCTTCTCAACATTATAAACTAATGTATAGAAGAAACATCTGTTAATTTTGTTAATTATTCGTTGTTTTTTCTAGCATGTTTATATTTTATTTCCTTAGCAACCGTAAAACACCTGCTGTTAGTTTTTCGCTATTTTGTTACTAACATCCGACGGTTATGATTTGTTAAAAATGATTAGGGCCCGCTTAATTAAGGACCGAATGTTATTTTCTCTTAAAATTTCTAGCATATTTGTTTTCTTGGCAAATGTAAAACACCTATCGTCAGCATTTATACTATATGATAGATATTTCTACATTCTAATTAGGCTTCGTGTTCTGTCTTGTCTAACAAAAATATGTTTGATTTTCAGCTCATTCAAGATGTGTGAGATCAGAGCTTCTCTTTGCTGATCGGCCAGCATTGATAGCATTCCTTGCCGTGGTGGGTGTCATTGGTGGCACCGTGTTGTTAGCCGAAGCTGTGATGCTCCTTCGGTGGATCTAGCGCTGCACTCGCATTGTGATTGCAGTTCACTTTCTGTAGATACCGACGATAACATACCCACCGAAAGGGACAATATACGAGGATGGTGGCGCAAACACCACATGCGTCATCTGCATCACAGAGTTCACTGCGGGGGATAAGGTGGCGGTGCTGTGTTGCAGCCATGTCTTCCACCCCGACCACATCAAGGAGGAGCTTCGAACCGATCAGCGTTGCCCACTGTGCAGAGCACAATTAGTGTGACGCAGGAGGTTTCAATATCAGAGTGTTGGAGAGAGCTAGCTCCTGTCTAGCTCAATATTATTTATTTGAAAATAAACAAATAGCATGTTTGGATTGATGTTTCTGATACTGTGTGTAATAAACAAACATCTCAATATTATTTATCTGTGGGCACTTGCTTTTTCTAGACTTGTGCGGAATGTAAGTCCAGGTCTTGACATGACCGGACCAGCCGAGCAAGCTGCAGATGACCAATCGGAGAGGCGGAGACAATAAACAACACCATTACACCACAACCCCCCGAAACCGAAAATGCAGCTGAGAAGTGACGACCAGAGTTCTTTCCAGTGAAACCGAAGAGTCTTAAATGTAGGAAGGCAGAATTGACCAAATGGGAAAAGTTGATGCAAGAAGCAGATTTAGTGAATAACAATTAACAGCTTACAAAACTAACTAGATTAGAATTTAGACTTCAGTCTTCAAACCACCCCGAGAAGCAACCAGAGAAGCTGAGAGGGCAACAATCTCCTAAACACGCAAAGTAAATCAACATGGTCAAAGACTCAAAACTCAAAAATAATGAGAACATGTCAGTCTGGTGAAGCATAGAAAGTAAATCAACATGCCTTTCTTGTAGCTTGAGCCTTGTCATGTGTTGTGGTCCTTGTGGATAATCCAAACCTTGTAAAATTGCGGAAGGTATCATATCAATCGGCTAGAAATATTATAATTGCATCAGCTCCATCACCTTGGGCACTATATCACAAAAACATTAAATGAAACAGCCACACATCCAGATCCTAGAGTTAATGGCAATAGAAGCAAATGACGTCAGCAGTTGAGTTGCAGAGGCCCCCTTGCTGTCCCGCAGGTGAACGTGGTGGAACCACAGCCTGTGGAGGGTGGGGTGCAACATCGGTCGCCTCGGCGGTGGTGGAGCTTAAGTATGGGGCATCGGGGCTTTCCCGAAGCGAGAACGGGGAGTGCTACCACCTGCTGATCTTTGCGCTTCCACTTGCGCTTACGGGATTCACCAAGCGCTCTCCTTTTGAATTCAGTGGCAATGGCCTTGTCAACCAATGTCGGAAAATCGGGGAAGTCAACGATAGACAGCTTGTCCTATAGCTCCTCGGACAAGCCATCCAAGAACTTTTCCTGCTTGGCAGTGTCGATGGGCACATCTTTGGGAGCATACCAAGCCAAGTGGTTGAATGTAACATCCCAACTGTATAAACAGGGTTTGTTCAAGTATAATTATATGTGTAGAAATTAAAACTTTTTCTCACATCTTGAAAACCCCTAATCACTCATGTAATTCTTGTCCAAGAGTTGTGTAATCCAAAAACACAAAGCTCTTGTTGACCAAAAGTCAAACTCATTTTCCAATTGTCTAAATCTTATGCCAAACATTTGGAAATATTTTTCCTTGGTCCTAAAGTTGATGTGGGACCCCTCTGAAAAACATCATGAGTTATAAAACTTGTTTGATAAATTGTGGAGTTAAAACAAATCCTTGAACAGCCTTAATGAATTTCCTGAGAAAAATGCATTGCATAATAACCTCTGGAAATTTTAGGTAAGGTTAATCTCTTTGTCAACAAGCTCCTGTTAAAATTTCATGAATTTTGGAGTTGGATTGCTATCCCAAACAATTCTGCTAAGTCTCAAGAGTTGAAAACTAAACTTAAAAGCTTACATGCTCCTTGGGCTAGCCACTTTGCAAAGTGGTCCGGTCCCCAACCATGTCTCAAGACTTCAGCCAGACCTCCTCTCCACCTTGGTCGGTCGCGCTGCTGGATTAACATCCAACCGCCACGACCTCCTCATGTTAACACCGCCAGACCTCCCTTGTTATCAAACCTCAAAGTCCACATCCCACCTACATGAGGTCACACCATTGGATCAAAATCCATGGTCGCGACCTCCTCCTCTCAACCTAACTATCGACCTCCCTTTTTGAATGCGGTTGAGGTCGAGCCGCTGATTCAGATCCAAAGGCCACGACCTCCGCCGCAAATCATCGCAGCTCAGACCTCCTCTTTAATTGTTGTGCGCCATTGATTTACATCCAACCGCCCACAACCTCCTGCGTTTTAAGCGCCACAACCTCCCCATCTCGTGTTGTGCACCGTTAGATTAAAATCTACTACCACGACCTCCTCCTTTCTCGTGCGCATCCGACCTCCCACAAGACGTGAGGTCGTGAGCCCTTGGATTTAAATCCAAAGGCCATGACCTCCCCTCATGTTCTTAAGTTCATGTGCGGTTAAGACCTCACAGAGGTCCAAGACTGCTGGATGGAGATCCAATGCTTTGGACCTCCTGTCTCATTTTCCCACGCATGATTCAAGATTAAGGAAATCGTGAGGCCATGACCTCCCATCCTAGATCGTGTGGTGGGACCTCCTCCCGCCCTTTAAGCTGTAACGGTTCAAAAATCACATCCGAGGCCAGACCTCCCAAGTCTTATCCAACGGTCATCGACCTCCTGTTCTTCTCCTACCTTGATGCGCTGTGCGAGCCATGGCGAGGCAAAGTCGAGCCTTGTCACATCCACGGCTCAGGCTCGGGGCATTAAATGCATGTCAGTGCTTTTCCGCCCCTAGCCCATGCCCTGTCCTGACCTACTCTGTCCCATCCCTCTTGTCCAACCCCATGGACCTCCCTTGGGCTAAGCTCACCGTGAGCCTAACCCGTGGTCCATGACCTCCTGTGCCCTAAGTATAAAACCCCCCTTGGGTTCCTCCCTTGGCTTCTTTGGCACACTTCTAAGCTTAGGCTTGCACCGTGTCATTTGAGCTTTCCTCTCCTCAAATCTCCACTCATGGCCGCCATTGTTGGAAGCTTGGAGCCCTCGGTGGCACAGCGCTCCAGTGGCTCTCTCGCTCAATGTCGGGACCCTAGGTATGCAACCCTAGGACCCTCTGTGTATTCTGAACTAGTCCCATGATCAGTAGCTAGCTCACACAGTTGCAACATTAGTGTAATCATAACCACACAACCAAACTAAAGATGAAGGCATAAATAATAATATTACAAAAGGACCTTATGGTCAAGTCTTACAACGTTCGCCACTCAGGGCTAAGCAACAAAAGAGAGAGCTTGCAGCGGAAACACAACATCTGGTGGAGGTCACCCAATATGCCCACCGGCAATCGAGTGAGGGACGCGACCTAGTTCGCATAGTCTTCAAAGAAGTCTTCTTCGTAGAACTCTGAGTTTACTGTTCACCCTCCCTCTGCTGATTTAAACAGAGGGCGCAAGGCCATGAGTACTTTGAATGTACTCAGCAAGTCATAGTGAATTGTATGCAAGTAATATTTATGCAAGGCTTATCAAGGATAGCTTTATGGCTCATTTATGAAAGCATTATTTGACAAGAATACAATAAGTAGATTGCAAAGCATAACTTAAAAGACTAATACATAAGTAAACAATTTTCTTTGAAACGACTAGTGAACACCCTGTTCACTTTCCAACCATCAACCATCTACCAGACTCGACCAAACCATTCCATCATTTTCGACAAAAAGTTCTACCCTTGCGTGAAATCACGGCATGTCCATATCCGGGACACGGCTATTCAATAGTTTTACACTCGCAGAGGTTGTACAATTTTGACCCACAAGACACTAATTCTCTAGTTTGTCCGCATATATCTATGCCACCGCCACTACCTTAGGTAAGCGCCTAGAGCACGTGACAAGGCTTTTACAAAGTTCTGCTTCGCTAAGGTTTCGCCTCCATCTGCCCCCTCTTGCGCCGCTCCCAACCAAAAACAGTAACCTAACCAAGACATTGCTAATTATTCACCAGTTCTATCCCAATCTAGACCTGTGGTTGTACGGTTGAGGCCCGATCAATGGTTCAAGGTTAAGTCCTTAGTTGGTTGCTAAGACGAGACGGTTCCACATTTCAAGTGTGCGTTACGGCACCCACCTTTTCCACCACCCACTCGTCCGAGCCGAATCATTTTCGCTCAACTTGGCCAAATGACCACCCTAGTCATGGCACAACATCTTTATCAAAAGTGGCTCGCCACGGTTCCATAATTTCCATTAGTCAAATTCATCATGTTGGGTTCAACCCACCGAGGACCACCCTAGTCCCGCACACAAATTTTAGTAAAGTGACAACAAATGTCGTGGTCTCACACAGACCACACTTCGCATTATTAGCAACACAGTCGTTACTACACAAGCCACAAACCATGTGCGCTTAGGGCAAATCAACCTTTATTGAATCATGAGATCGACCAACGCCTATTAGAGCATGACTAAGCAATAAAGCGTGCCCATGTTGGTATTACAATAATGTCCAACTAGTAATTAACCATCCTAAGGTGTCCAAGGAGTTATGTCATTCAAGGAAACATGTCGATTACAAACTATCATGGAGGTATAATGGCAATTAGGTAATTAACTAAACCCGAAACCATTTATTATAAAATTAGCCATGCATGCTTATATAAAACAATATACTTTTATAAACATGGGATCAACATGATCAATGGTCTATGACTTGCCTTCGTTGAAGAGTAGCGGATTTTTGATTAAATGTCCATGAAAACTTCCAAACGCCGGATCCTATACGCATAAACAAAGCTAAATAAATAAAACAACTCCAAATAAAACCCAAATAAATACCAAATAAATACTAATAGGAAGGCAAGGATTTTAGATGAATTTAGAAATTGGAATCACTCGAATCGGAGTTCGAATGAGAAAGTTACTACCTCCTAAGAAGGAAAACACATAAAATCAAGAAAAAGGAATTTCTGATTTTAATTATTTTCCTAAAGAAAAATCGAATTATTGCTAACGCCGACGTCACGAGGATTTTCTTTTTCCGCGAATTAATTTCCTATTGAAATTCCGAAAAATCCACGCAGCGCCGACGGGCGACACGCCACCAGGGTCGACGTGGAGGCCGAGGTGGCGCCACTGGTCGCCACGGGCAGCCACGAGGCTCCAGAGGCGCGCGCGCCTGGGCTCGAGGGCGCGGCCGCGAACGGCGGCGAAAGCTGGTCGGGCGGCGAGGGCACCGTCGCGAAGAGGAGAGCGAGGCGAAGCTGGTGCGCAAGGTCTTGACGACGCGGCGGCGACGAGGCGCCGGCGGCGAGAGAGAGAAGTGGAGGAGGCGGCGGCGCAAGGCGGCGATGGGGCTCCGGCGACGCATCGGGGAAGGTGAGGCGCGCACCAGGTGCGCCTCGGCGCGGCGAAGCCGGAGGAGGTGACGGCGACGACGGAGGACGCTTGACGGCGGCGGCGGGTGCGGGCGGAGCTCCACGGCGGCGACGGCGAAAGTTTCCAAACGGGCGGCCGAGGGGGAGAGGGAGAATGGGTGAGGGGGAAAGAGAGAGGAGGCGCGGGCGGTCCCGGGGCGCTCTTAAATAGGGCTCGGGGGCGACTGAGGGAGGAGAGAGGAGCGGAGGTCAAGTCGGCCATTAATGGCGGCTTGACCAAGCAGGCATGGGGAGGGGGGGTATGGGCAGCTGCAGGCATGGGCGGCAATGGCGGCGGAGGCGGGAGGCGACGGCTGGGCAGAGACAGACGGGAGAGGGTGAGGCAGGCATGGCGAGGCGGCGCTGGGCGAATCGCGCAAGCATGGGCGAAGCGGCATGGGCGCATCCCGAGGAGGACGACGACCACGGGATGACGCTGGCCGACAACAGGGGCCAAGGCTGCAGAGAGAGCGAGAGAGAGAGAGGGCGCAAGCGAAGGGAGGAGGGCCGTCTGACAAGACGGACGGTCGCGAGGGGGGGAGGCGCCACACGAAGGGTCACATGCTCAGAATAAATGTTGGGCCTGGGAGAAGCCGCCCAAAGTCGTTGGAGGGTTTTACTTTTTTCTTTTTAGAAAATACCGTAAAAGCAAAAGGAATTTTAGAAAATAGTTTAATCCGTCCAAAAATTCTAGGAAAATTCACGAAGTCCCTTGAATTATTTAGGACTTAGTAAAAATATTTTCAGCCTCACTATTGCTTTTAATTTTTGGCAATTAATTTTTTTAACATAAGGCCAAAGGAAAAACCAAATTAAAATCCAACTAAACTCACTAAACCAACTTTAATTAGTTCAAGTTTTTATTAATTCAAATTAAACCACTCTTGAAATTCTAAAATACAATTTAAGCTTTGATGATTAATAAACCCAAATGGTTCCTTTTAAAGTTTTCAAATTTTCAAAAGGCCGTAAAAATAGGGATGTTACAAACCTATACCCCTTAAAGGGAATCTCGACCCCGAGATTCAGGCTGACTAGAGAATAGGTGCGGGAACTCGGCCTTCAGATCTTCTTCACGTTCCCAAGTGGCTTCTTCTTCGGTGTGATTGCTCCATTGAACTTTGCAGAAACGGAGGATCTTGCTTCTTGTCGCACGCTCAGACACTTCCAAGATTTTGATGGGCTGCTCCTTGTATGTTAGATCTTCTTGCAAGTCAATCGCTTTAACTAAGATCCGCTTCTTCCGCACTCGCAGCACTTCTTCAATCGAGACACATGAAAAACATCATGCACATCTCGACAACCGAGGCGGAGCTCTAACTTGTAAGCAACTTCTCCTCTCGACTAGAATCGAAAAGGTCCGATGTATCTTGGTGCGAAGCTTTCCACGACTAAACGACGATTCCTTTGAGAGGTGAGACCTTCAGTACACATGATCTCCAGGTACAAAGGCTAATTCTCGACGACGGTTATCAGCATAACTCTTCATGTTCGTCTGGCCGTTCTCGACTTTTTCTCGATGGACTTAACTTGATCTTCACTTCCTTTAGGATTTCGTCCGAGCACTTGTCCTTCGCCTCGACTCACCCAATACAAAGGTGTTCGTGACTTTCTTCCGTGAAGGGCCTCAAACGGGACATCTCAGAGACTTGATTGGTGATGTTGTTGTAAGAAAACTCTGCATAAGGTAGCATTTGGTCCCAACTAGCCTGGTTCTCTAGAGCGCAGGCTCTCAACATATCTTCTAGGATTTGATTTACCCTTTCTGTTTGACCATCCGTCTGAGGGTGGTAGGCTGTACTGAAATTCAGATTAGTGCCCATGACGCTGTGCAGCTTTTGCCAAAATCTCGAGGTGAACTGGGTTCCTCGATCTGACACGATCTTCTTTGGTACACCATGCTGACATACTATCTTGGCCATATACACTTCTGCAAGTCTGTCTCCTGAGTAGGTGGTCTTGACTGGGATGAAGTGAGCCACTTTTGTTAGGCGATCGATAATTACCCAGATAGAATCATATCCAGCTTTGGTTCTTGGCAGACCGGTGATAAAATCCATTCCGATTTCTTCCCATTTCCATGCAGGTATGCTTAAAGGTTGCAAAAGTCCAGCAGGTCTCTGATGCTCAGCTTTAACTCGCTGGCATACATCACATTGTGCAATATACTCAGCAACTTCACGCTTCATGCTAGGCCACCAATAAAATTCCTTGAGATCCTGATACATCTTAGTGCTTCCAGGGTGAATGGAGTACAAGGTTTCATGAGCTTCCTTGAGTATTAATCGCTTCAGCTCCTTTCGATCCCAGACACAAATACGCTTTGTCGAACCATAGGACACCTTGCTCATCTTTCGAAAATCTTAAGGATTTACCCTGCTTCATGTTTCTCTTGATTTCCTTGATATCCGTATCTTCTTCTTGGGCTTTCTTGATCTGATCTTGAAGAGTTGGTTGCACTTCCAGGGTAGCTAAGTAACCTTCTTCGACTAACTCGAGCCTGAGCTTTTGAAATTCTTCGTGCAATGCTAGCTGACTTTCTTTGATCATCAGAGTATTGCAGTAGGTCTTCCTACTTAAAGCATCTGCTACAACATTTGCTTTGCCTGGGTGATAATGAATTCCCATGTTGTAATCCTTGATCAGTTCCAACCATCTTCTTTGTCTCATATTCAGATCCGCTTGGGTAAAAATGTACTTTAAGCTCTTATGGTCCGTGTAAACTTCACAGCGATTGCCAATGAGGTAATGACGCCATATCTTTAAAGCATGCACTACTACAGCCTAATTCTAAGTCATGAGTGGGGTAATTGACTTCATGAGGCTTCAATTGGCGTGAAGCATATGCTACCACTTTCCTTTCTTGCATCAAACACAACCGAGACCTTGACGAGATGCATCACAAGAATCTCAAAATCCTTCCTAACATCCGGTAGAATCAAGATCGGGCGGTGGTCAAACGCTTCTTTAATTCTTGAAAACCTTGCTCGCATTCCTGGCCCAAGCAAATTTCTTCTTCTTCAAAGAATTGGGTGAGGGTCTTGCTATTCTTGAGAATCCTTCTATGAACCGACGGTAGTAACCGCCATTCCAAGGAAACTTCGATCCGAGGTAATCGACTTGGGTGACTCGATTGAGCACATCCTTGACTTTACTAGGTTGACTGGCGACTCCTTCGCAGACATGACGTGTCCCAAAAGGTAACTTCTTTCATCCAAAACTCACACTTGTCGAATTTAGCATAGAGTTGATGATCTCTAAGCTTATTCGTAACTGCGAAGGTGCTCTTCATGCTCTTCTTCACTCTTAGAGTAGATTAGATATCGTCAATAAAGACAATGACTAACTTATCCAAATATTTCCATGAACACTTTATTCATCGTGTTCATAAAGTAAGTGGTGCATTGGTTAATCCAAAAGACATGACCAGATACTCAGACAAATCCATATCGGGTTGAGAAAGTCGTCTTCGAATATCTTCCTCACGAATCTTCAATCGATGGTATCCTCGACCTCAAATCTATCTTGGAGAACACTCCGGCCCTTTTAACCGGGTCAAACAAATCATCTATCCCGGGCAAAGGGTACTTGTTCTTGATGGTGACTTCATTAAGAGAGCGGAATCCACACACATCCGCCGGGTACCATCCTTCTTAGGGACGAAGATCACCGGGCTCCCCAAGGTGAAGAACTTGGCCTGACAAATCCTTTATCTTGCATTTCTTCAATCTGCTTCTTCACCAACTAAGTCATCAACCGCAAACGGTAGGGTCTCTTGAAATGGGTGCGTTCTCGAACTAGGTTAATGACAAACTCTAGGTCCCCGTCCGTGGCATTCCGTAACTCATCCGAAAAACATCTCGAAACTCTCTCGACTACCCAAGACATCTTCCAAAGATAAAGTAATCGACATCGCAGACTAAGGCTCCATCATACTTTTCCGTAGAGGCTTCAAACTTCACTTTGGTTCCATCTGGCCGACCAACGTGATGCTTCTATCACCACAATCCAAAACCGCTGGTGATCAAGAAGCCAATCCATACCCAAAATCACATCTAGGATTTGGCATTGATAATTATAAGGTTGGCTAAGAATTCTACCCTTCTATGGTTACTTTAACCTTAGGGCAGCCTTGGTTCGTACTCAACTCCCAACCTGTGTACGAATCAACATAGCATTTTTAAGAGTCGAACCCTTAGCCGATGCTTTGCAACAAAACTCCGAGAAACAAACGAGTGGGTAGCTCGAGAATCAAACAAAATCAGAAAGTGTGCTGAATTTACTAGGAACTTACCCAAAGACGACGTCCGGCTGTCTGGGCTTCCCATCGTGACATGATTCACACGGCCTCTTCCGAAAGTCCGAGGGTCTTGGTGGTGCCGCTGAGTTCGAGGGCTCCACGTCCTGCTCCTGGCGTGGGGGTTCTGGTTGGGGTAGCTCCAAGGTTGAATATGACTGGTGATGGACCTTGCTTCGAGGGCAATTGCCGCATAATGTCCGAAAGGTTTACGCTTGAAACAGTGATTCTCGCGGCAGGTTGTTGTTTCTTGGCAGCCGTTGTTGGTGTTGTTGTTGAAGCCGCGAACTCGGGGTAGCCGGGCGAGGTGTCAAGTTGTGGGTCCTCAAGGTGACAGAGGAACAGAATGAGCTGGTATTGTGCACTCATTCTCGCCCTCTCGCGAATGACCTTGATGAGTACCATGCCGCATTGACTTCCTTTTGTGAGATTCCGCCACCATGACGTGACTCTTCTACTGAGCATGGCCTTGTTGACTAGTCATTGAAATTGGCATAGTCGTTGCCAACGACCGAACCTTCGCTAGGGTTGAGTCTCGCTGAAACGCTTCGACGAGCATCATCGGTGGCAACATCCTCGGGGCATAACGAGAGTTGAGTGAACTTGTTGAGATATTCACTCACCGATGTGTTCCCTTGTTTCACTCACTTAAACTCATTTTTCTTCATTTCTACCTTTCCGCCGTGATATGAGAGAGGCGGAAAGCTTCAAAATTCAGTCCAAGTGATGTTCGTGGTTCTCATGGGCGGCACAATAGTTCTCCCACCATTCTCATGGCGGTGCCTTCCACCGTGTGTGGCATAAAGAACTTTCTCACGGTCATCACACCGGTAATGGCAAGCTTTTTCAAGAGAGCGCAGCCAATCATCTCAGATCCAAAGGCTCAAGAGCCGAAAAGGTAGGTGGGTGGGTCCTCATAAACTCGCCACTTTGACCGATGATAAGTGGTGGGGGTGGAGGTGGCATGGCAAATGCTTGGTTGTTCTCGTTCAAGACGGTGAGCAGAGAAGCACTGCTCGATTCTGTTGAGCCATCATCCGTTCATGTTCTCGCATCATTGCATTCATCAATTGCGCCTGGCCGCCATGAATCGCCCCAAACCCCGATCCGTTGTTGCGGCCGGGTTGGTGGCGAACGGGTCCACTTGTTCTCCCCGACTTGCCGAAAGGCGGGTTTGAACCATCTGCATGCATCTTCTCGGGTTTAATAGATGAGGGGAAGAAAGCATAATAGGAAAGAGGGAAAAGCACAAAGACGAGCCAGACAAGGGAGAAAGATGGGACAACCTAATTGGGGAAAGTCGGTTTAACCCAACGAACAATAGCCGGAAGGCTACAAGAGGCAATCAAAACTCAAGCCACCGATTCTATCGATACTGAAATTAAAGGGGTAACTGCACTACAAACATATCTTATTTTGGCGGGCGACTCTAAGCAAAGCTCGATTCTATAGAGATTATCGAGATGAGAGGGTCACTTTACATTCCGAAACAAAGTTCAGAAAAGATAAGAAGTCAGACTTTAAGAATGGAATAGGGAGAGATTAGCATAAGACGAGGAAGAATAGAGTAAGGTGAGAGAAGAATACTATTTAAGTTAATTGTTGGTTTGATTTAGAAAATAAAATTTTGAAGTCTTGACTAAACGACCATGCTAACTATGGTTACGCCCTCTGATCGATATGGCTCGATACCACATTGTCGGGACCCTGTGTATGCAACCCTAGGACCCTCAGGTATTCTCGAACTAGTCCCATGATCAAGAGCTAGCTCACACAGTTGCAACATTAGTGTAATCATAACCACACAACCAAACTAAAGATGAAGCGCATAAATAATAATATTACAAAAGGGACCTTATGGTCAAGTCTTACAACGCTCGCCACTCAGGGCTAAGCAACAAAAGAGAGAGCTTGCAATGAAACACAACATTCGGTGGAGGTCACCCAATATGCCCACCGCAATCGAGTGAGGGACGCGACCTAGTTCGCATAGTCTTCAAAGAAGTCTTCAGAGAACTCGAAGTTTATCGTTCACCCTCCTCTGCTGATTTAAACAGAGGGCGCAAGGCCATGAGTACTTTGAATGTACTCAGCAAGTCATAGTGAATTGTATGCAAGTAATATTTATGCAAGGCTTATCAAGGATAGCTTTATGGCTCATTTGCGGAAAGCATTATTTGACAGTAAATACAATAAGTAGATTGCAAAGCATAACTTAAAAGACTAATACATAAGTAAACAATTTTCTTTGAAACGACTAGTGAACACCCTGTTCACTTTCCAACCATCAACCATCTACCAGACTCGACCAAACCATTCCATCATTTTCGACAAAAAGTTCTACCCCTTGCGTGAAATCACCGGGCATGTCCATATCCGGGGACACGGCTATTCGAATAGTTTTACACTCTGCAGAGGTTGTACAACTTGACCCACAAGACACGAATTTTCTAGTTTGTCAAGATATATCTATGCCACCGCCACTACCTTAGGTAAGCGCCTAGAGCACGTGACAAGGCTTTTACAAAGTTCTGCTTCGCTAAGGTTTCGCCTCCATCCGCCCCCTCTTGCGCCTGCTCCCAACCAAAACAGTAACCGAACCAAGACATTGCTAATTATTCAGCCAGGTCTATCCCAATCTAGACCTGTGGTTGTACGGTTGAGGCCCAGATCAATGGTTCAAGGTTAAGTCCTTAGTTGGTTGCTAAGACGAGACGGTTCCACATTTCAAGTGTGCGTTACGGCACCCACCTTTTCCACCACCCACTCGTCCGAGCCGGAATCATTTTCGTTCAACTTGGCCAAATGACCACCCTAGTCATGGCACAACATCTTTTATCAAAAGTGGCTCCGCCACGGTTCCATAATTTCCATTAGTCAAATTCATCATGTTGGGTTCAACCCATTTGAGGACCACCCTAGTCCGCACACAAATTTTAGTAAAGTGACAACAAATGTCGTGGTCTCACACAGGACCACACTTCGCATTATTAGCAACACAGGTCGTTACTACACAAGCCACAAACCATGTGCGCTAGGGCAAATCAACCTTTATTGAATCATGAGATCGGGACCAACGTCTATTAGAGCATGACTAAGCAATAAAGCGTGCCCATGTTGGTATTACAATAATGTCCAACTAGTAATTAACCATCCTAAGGTGTCCAAGGAGTTATGTCATTCAAGGAAACATGTCGATTACAAACTATCATGGAGGTATAATGGCAATTAGGTAATTAACTAAACCCGAAACCATTTATTATAAAATTAGCCATGCATGCTTATATAAAACAATATACTTTTATAAACATGGGATCAACATGATCAATGGTCTATGACTTGCCTTCGTTGAAGAGTAGCGGTGCTTCGGTCGTCGGGTCCGCGAAAACTTCCGAAACGCCGGATCCTATACGCGCAAACAAAGCTAAATAAATAAAACAACTCCAAATAAAACCCAAATAAATACCAAATAAATACTAATAGGAAGGCAAGGATTTTAGATGAATTTAGAAATTGGAATCACTCGAATCGGAGTTCGAATGAGAAAGTTACGGCCTCCGGAAGAAGGAAAACACATAAAATCAAGAAAAAGGGAATTTCCTGATTTCCAGAATTATTTTCCTAAAGAAAAATCGAATTATTGCGCAACGCTGACGTCAGCGAGGGATTTTCTTTTCCGGCCGAATTAATTTCCTATTGGAAATTCCGGAAAAATCCACGCAAGCGCTGACGGGGCGGACACGTCAGCTTAGGGCTGACGTGGCGCTGAGGTGGCACCACGGTGGCAGCCACGGGGCAGCCACGTAGGCTCCAGAGGCGGCGGCGCTCTGGCTCGAGGGCCACGAACGGCGGCGAAAGCTGGCCGGCGGCGAGGGCACCGTGCCAAGAGGAGAGCGAGGCTAAGTGCGCAAGGTCTTGACGACGGGCGGCGGCATTTAGGCGCCGGCGGAGAGAGAAGTGGAGGAGGCGGCGCAAGGCGGCGATGGGGCTCGGCGACGATCGGGAAGGTGAGGCGCGACCAGTGCGCCTCGGCGCGCGGCCGGGAGGAGGTGACGGCGACGACGGAGGACGCTGACGGCGGCGGCAGGCAAGGAGCTCCACGGCGGCGACGCAATGAAAGTTCCAAACACGGGCGGTTTGAGGGGAGAGGGAGAATGGGTGAGGGGAAAGAGAGGAGGCAGGCGGTCCTGTGGCGCCTTAAATAGGGCTCTGGGCGCCGATCGAGGAGGAGAGAGGAGCGGAGGTCAAGTCGGCCATTAATGGCGGCTTGACCCATGGCATGGGAGGGTGTATGGGCGAGCAGGCATGGCGGCAATGAAGCGGCGAGGCGGGAGGCGACGCCATGGCAGAGACACAGACAGGAGAGGTGAGGGCAGGCATGGCGAGGCGCGTCAGCGCTGAATCGCGGCATGGGCGAGCGGCATGGGCGCATCCCGAGGAGGACGACGACCACGGATGACGAGGCCGGTGACAGGGCTCAACACTGGCCGAGAGAGAGCGAGGAGAGAGAGGGCGCGGGTGCGAAGGAGGAGGGCCGTCCGTGCGCGACGGACGGTCGCGAGGGGGAGGGCGCCGAGCCGTGACAAGGGTTCGAATGTTCGATGTTGGGCCTGGGAGAAGCCGCCCAAAGTGATGGAGGGTTTTACTCTTTTTCTTTTTAGAAAATACCGTAAAAGCAAAAGGAATTTTAGAAAATAGTTTAATCCGCCTAAAAATTCTAGGAAAATTCACGTAAGTCCCTTGAATTATTTAGGACTTAGTAAAAATATTTTCAGCCTCACTATTGCTTTTAATTTTTTTGGCAATTAATTCTTTTTAACATAAGGCCAAAGGAAAAACCAAATTAAAATCCAACTAAACTCACTAAACCAACTTTAATTAGTTCAAGTTTTTATTAATTCAAATTAAACCACTCTTGAAATTCTAAAATACAATTTAAGCTTTGACAGATTAATAAACCCAAATGGTTCCTTTTTAAAGTTTTCGAAATTTTCAAAAAGGCCAGAAAAATAGGGATGTTACACTCAACCTCTTCTCCAATTGTGCTCCCAAAACCTCCTGGGAGTCAACCCTAACTTATTTTGTTGGGCATTTTTCAGAGGAGGACAAAGGAAGCTTGAGCTGGAGCTTTGGCCGTGGAGCGCCCCAATCTTCTCCAACTCCGGTCTTCACCTTCCTCCACTTCTCAAAGACCTCGGGACCTCCTGTACTCCCTCGATAGTCCTAGGCGCTGGCACCCAGATGTATTGTGAGATTCTCGACGCTTATTAGGCTCATAATACTTAGTCATCCGATTGACCCTAGTATTATCAACCAAATAAACCGGTCTCGAGAGATGTATACTTCCTGAATGCAAGATACATACCTCACAACAAAAGAACGTATCAATTCCATACAACACATAGAACATAAGCAACAAACCGAAGTTAATATTAATAAGGAAAAGCTATTACAAAAGAGAGGCCCTTAGGCCAAATAGCAACAATTCTACAAAGATAACAATGAAGCAAAAGTGCCATAAAGATGGCTATAACACAAAGCCAATCAAGTGTGCCTTAACCCCTAGGCATCTCGACCGACCGCCAAGCTAGTCGTCAAGAAATCGCAACACGTAGCACAAAAGAGAGGCTCTTGGAGCTCTCCTTCTTCCTCTGCAACAAAAGCCACAAAATGCCACAACCACGGGCAGATGAGTACATAAAGTACTCCGCAAGACTTACGTGTGAGATAACAGAACTATAAATAGCTACATGCAAGCTTTATTTAAGTGGATGAGGCTTTGGACTCAGTTTAGCATAAAGCAACATTTATTTGCAATAACATAATAGATTGAAGGCAATTTGGCAAAGCATTTTTAATTGTTGAAGTAACAACGAGGTAATAACATAATAACAACAACAAGAACAATCCCGAAGTGACTAACCCAAGTCACCACAACAATAGCATGAACTCCCGCTCATACCAACCATGTCAAGTTTTAATTAAAGGTTGTAGTCTAGTCTTGAACGACCTTACCAAGCATGTCCATAACCTAGGACGAGGCTATTCAATAGTTTTATCCCTGCAGGTGTACCACCACTGTACCCACACGCCGCATCGCCTTTCCTTTAGGCACACTACCTTTGGTATGCTTTAAGACGGCTAAGTCCTACGAGACATTTCCAATGGACAATGCTAATTTCGAGTCGCACAACCCACGGGAGAAGGAGACATCACACAACCTTCCCGAAGCTAATGCTCCTCCCACATCACACACACATTTTATCTTTAAAACACACCAACCGAGCGACCCCAATTAACACCGCCAGAGTACTTAGTCAAGAGGGTTCCATATGCCCTCGTGTGGTTAGTACGCAAAATCGCTGGCTTAGTGACCCAAGTACTCGGTCCTTAGGGACCTGCATACCACCACATCCAAAAACCACGCCATCCATCCAATATGCCCAAGTCTAAATCAATCTTTTATTTTCAGTTTTTGATTTTACAAATTAATCAAAGCACAAGTGCTGGACATATAGGAGTAATAATCAGTTTTGAGTGATCAAGACCATCGACTAAGTCGATGATCGCCCATTTCTACCGATAACTAAGCATGTCTAAGCAATTTACCTTGAAACTACTAAGTGATAAGAGCTCATCCAACGAGCTCCCACCACAGCAAATGGTAGTAGAGGATGAATAATTCCTACAGATTATGCAACTATAGGCTTGCTAGCGACATTTAACACAAAGTAGCATGCATACATAGAAGTAAAACAATATATTAAGCTTTAAAGTAATGGGACAATGTTGGAAATGATCAAACTGCTTGCCTTGTTGTTGCTGGCCAAGTTGTGGCAGAGGGTCACTCTCGGGATCACCACAAATGTCGAAACCTAACGGAAAAGCGATAAAGAACCGATAAGAACGACGAAACACAACAAAGACAGCACAACAAACGAACTCCAAAAGCCATGAAAATTTTACAGCAGCAAGACAATGATTTATCATGAATTTAGCAACAAGAACCAATTGATTTGGATTCTCAATGCAAAAGATATGATGAAATCAATTCTGCTCAGCCCTAAAAATTACCAAACTGCACTATTCACTAATTTAATTATGAGGCAACATTTTCTAGAAAAGTGGTGAGGCTGAAATTTTACTGTAAAACCAGCACCTCATGAGATGAATAACACAATTGAGTTTACCTCATTTGGAGCTATATTGCACTTTCTATAATCTTTCAAAAACAAGAACTTGAACAAAATTATAATGCACAAGTCCTCATTTTCCTAACAGCAACATGCTCAGAACTAATTCTCACAGTGAGTTCACTAAGTGAGGAAACCAACAAAGTTGGTCTCACCCAAAAATAGTCTATAGAGCATTAGTTATGTATTTTACAAGTTAAGCATTGATTTAAGTGCACATTTTAAAGTTGGTTTTAAAATCTAATGGCAAACTGTGCTCTGGAGCTGAACTCAACTTACAATCATTTTTGGATTAAAGTCAAGTTCAAGAAAGAGCTAACACAATTTGAATGACCTCATTTGGAATTAAAATGAAAGAGATATGAAATTCTAAAGTCTATACCTTATTTCAGTTTAACTAAGACTTCACCGAATTTCTAAAACTCACAAGGGTATGGGAGGACGTGAGCCACGATCTCAGATCCAACGGCTCAAGACCTCCCAGAGAACATCACACACGCCAAGACGTGAAGGTCCAGAGGTCTGGACCTCTTAGCAACTCACATGCGCGAGGTGAGGGGAGGTCGTGGCCGAGATGGGAAATCCAACGGACCACAACACAGAAGGAGGTCCGAACGGACCAGATCTAAAGGGAGGTCCTCAACGGTTGAGATCTTCCAAAGGAAGGTCCAAACTATCAAGATCTCCCCGAGGAAAATCTACATCGTCCAGACCTCACGGGGAGGTCCCGGACGGTCCAGATGTTCCAAGGGAGGTCCTCGATGGTTCGGATCGTCCGAGGGAGGACCTTGATGGTCAAGATCTACCCGGGGAGGTCATGAACGGCTGAGACAACCTAGGGGAGGTCCTAAGGGAGGTCCTAACGTCACAGACCTCCAGGGAGGTCTGGACGGCCACGATTGCGCAAGGGGAGGTCTTGGACGCTCCAGATCTCCTTGGAGGAGGTCAGGGCTATGGATCTTGGATCCAAGGGCTATGACCTCACGCAGGTGGGAGGACCTGACTGAGTATGTTGAGGAGGAGGTCGTGGCTGTTGGATTTGATCCAACGGCCACGACCTCAACAAATGGGATGACCTCCGCGATGGTTTAACAAATATGAGGAGGTCTTTGAAGTTTAACACACAGGGGAGGTCATGACCGTGGATCTTTGATCCAACTGTTACGACCTGATGAGGTGGGGAGGTCCTTACGGTGTTGACCGAGGAGGAGGTCGTGGCTGTTGGATGTAAATCCAACGGCCGCGACTGATCAAGGTGGAGACGAGGTCTCGCCGAGGTGCAGACATGGTTGGGCTGGACCAAACTTTGAATATGGCTAGCCCAAGGAACAGTGTAGGCTTTTAAATTTAGTTTTTAACAAATGAAACTTAGCAGAATTATTTGAGATAGCAATTGAACTCCAAATTTGATGAAATTTTAACTGGAGCTTGCTGACAATGGGATCAACCTTGCATAAAATTTCCAGAGGTTATTATGCAATGCATTTTCTCAGGAAATTCATGAAGGTTGTTTAAAGGATTGTTTTGCCTCCAAAATTATCATCAAGTGTTATAACTCATGATATTTTTCAGAGGGGTCCCATATCAGTTTTTGGGACCAAGAAAATATATTCCAAATGTTTGACACAAGATTTAAGATAATTGGAAAATGAGTTTGATTTTTGGTCAACAAGAGCTTTGTGCTTTTGGATTACACAACTCTTGGACAAGAATTACATAAGATCTTAGGGTTTTTCAAGATGTGAGAAAAGTTTTAATTTCTACACATATAATTATACTTGATTAACCCTAATTATACATTTGGGATGTTACAAAATCTCTCCCTTACAAAAATCTCGCCCCGAGATTTGGCTCACTCGATAAAGAAAGATGGATAGTCCGCACGCAGACGATCTTCTCTTTCCCAAGTAGCCTCATCCTCGTAATGGTTTGACCACCGAACTTTAAGGAACTTGATGGTCTTATTCCTTGTCCTTCGCTCAGACTCATCGAGCACGCCGAACAGGTGCTCGCGATAGGTCAAATCTTCCCGACATCGAGGGTTTCCAACGGGCTTCCTCGGTTGGAACACGGAGGCACTTCTTAAGTGGGACACATGAAAACATCATGTACCCCTCAAGTGCAGCCGGCAACTCCAACTTATAGGCAACAGCCCTTCTTCTCGATAACGCGGTAGGGACCGACATATCGAGGAGCTAACTTGCCCTTGACGCCAAACGTTGATGGCCCTTCAAAGGAGAGACTTTGAGATAAACAAAGTCATTAGGCTCAAAACGTAACTCACGCCGACGGCGGTCCGCATAGCTCTTTTGCTCGATTGAGCTGGCGCAAACGCCACGAATAAGCCGGACTTGGCGCCGCCTCATTGATTGAGTCCGCCAAAGAGAGGTCTCTCACCGGTCTCGACCAGTTCAACGGGTCCTACACTTTCTCCCGTGATAAGGCCTCAAAAGGTGCCATGCCGAGACCGGCCTCGAAGTCGTTGTTATAAGAAAACTTCGGCGAATGGCAAGCATTTCTCCCAATGCTTCCCATATGAAAGGACACAAGCACGAAGCATGTCTTCCAAAACTTGGTTGACCTCTCGGCCCGACCATCGGTTTGGGGGTGATATGCCGGTCAAGGTAAGACGGGTTCCCATAGCCTTTGCAAGCTATGCCAAAACGAGACGTGAAAAGGATCCACGATCCGACACGATCGTTTTCGCACACCGTGCAAACTCACGATGCGGGCAATATAGAGCTCCGCCAAAAGACCTACCCAAGTTCGGTCTTGACGGAAGGAAATGTGCCACCTTAGTCAATCGATCGATGACGACCCAAATGGCATCATTTTCTTCGGGACGGGTAGACCGGTGATGAAATCCATTCCGATCGAATCCCACTTCCACTCCGAATAGGCAGAGGTCAAGCAGCCCAAAGAGACGCCGATGCTCGGCCTTGACACGACGACACACGCCGCACTCTAAGAACGAACTTCGCGATCTCCTCTTCATTCGGGTCCACCAAAATCTCTGGCGGAGATCTTGATACATCTTTGTGGCCCCGGATGAATGGATAAAGGCGAATCATGGGCTTCATGGAGGATTAAATTCGCAACTCCATGTCCTTTGGAACCATTAAGGCGTTGTTCAACCTTACGACGCCATGCTCATCCTCGAGAAGCACTTGGTCGTTCCGTTTTGACATTTGCCTTAATGTGGCTCACTCCAACATCCGATCGCCGAGCGGACTTGATCCGATCCACCAAGGTTGGTTGCACAACCAAGGCAGCGAGAGAACCACGCTCAACTAAACCCAAGTTGAGACGCTGAAACTCTTCCGAAGAGCGGTGAAGCTCCTCGACAACAAGGCATGGCAATGCGCTTTATGATTAAGCGCATCGGCAATCTACATTAGCCTTGCCCGGATGGTAGTGTATACCCATGTCATAATCCTTGATCAACTCCAACCATCTCCTTTGCCTGAGGTTCAGGTCAGGTTGTGTGAACAAGTACTTTAAGCTTTTGTGATCCGAATACACTTCACAACGATTACCGATTAGGTAATGTCGCCAGATCTTAAGTGCATGAATCACAGCAGCTAACTCCAAATCATGAGTAGGGTAGTTGAGTTCATGAGGTCTCAATTGCCTTGATGCATAGGCCACTACCTTGCCTTCTTGCATAAGGACACAACCGAGGCCTCGACGAGAAGCATCGCAAAAGATATCGAAGCTTCGATGGATATCGGGAAGAACAAGAACAGAGCGGTGGTCAAACGCTTTTGAGTATTTGGAAACTTTCCTCACACTCAGCGGACCACACGAACTTCTTGTCCTTCTTGAGCAACTCCACATCGGCCATGATCTTGGAGAAGTTCTCGATAAAGCGACGATAATATCCCGCTAAACCGAGAAAACTCCGCACATCGGTGACCAAACAGTCGACTCCATGAAAGAACATCGCTGACCTTGTTAGGGTCAACGGCTACGCCCCCGCCGAAAGAACGTGGCCTAAGAAAGACACTTCCTTCAACCGAATGCACACTTGTCAACTTCGCAGACAAATGGTGCTCACGTAGCTTGCCTAACACAAGCTTCAGATGCTCGGCATGATCCTCATCGTTTTGGAATAGATAAGAATATCATCGATGAAGACCACGACAAACTTATCCAAATACTCCATGAATACCGAATTCATGAGGTTCATGAACAAGGCAGAGCATTGGTTTCAGCGAATGACATGACAAAGGTACTCGCACAAGCCAGAAGCGAGTAGAGAACGCCGTTTTGGAATATCCTCAGCCGAATCCGAACTCGATGATATCCCACTCTCAAATCAATCTTGGAGAAAACTCGAGCTCCAAACAATTGATCAAGAGATCGCCAATGCGGGCAATGGATACTTGTTCTTCATCATCACTTCATTAAGTGGATTTATAATCGACGACATGCATAAAAGTACCGCCCTTCTTCTTTACGAAGATGGCTGGACAACCCCAAGGAGATGAGCTAGGCGGATGAAACCCTTTTCTTGCAGCTCACTTAATCGCTTCTTCAACTCTACCAACTCGCTCGGTGGCATCCGATAAGGCCTCTTTGAGATAGGGGCGGTACCAGAGCCAACTCAATGACAAACTCGAGGTCTCGAACGGTGGCATCCCCGAAGATCAGCGGAAAGACATCAACAAAGTCACAAACTGTTGGGACTTCGCTAATATTTAGAGCGGCTTCGCCAAGCGCCAAGAGATGCGGATCTAGCGACTTCATAAAAGCTTAACCTCGCTGCCGGAGGGACTAGATAGAGAGATGAGCTTCCTGGCGCAATCGATTTGCCCCATGTGCTGGGACAACCAATCCATGCCAAGTATCACATCAAGACTCGCTGAATGGAGAAGGATAAGGTTTGCTAAGAAACCCACGCCGATCTCGATAGGAACATCCCTACACTCGATTCAGCTCTCAACTCCAACCAGAGAGCGAATGAGAAGCGGGATCGACAATGGAGAGAAAAGAAGCTCTCCAACAGCAAAGAAAAGACTCGTAAACAAATGAATGAGATGCTCCTGAATCAAACAAAACAGTAGCGGGATGAGAGTTAACAGAAAGTGTACCTAGCACGACGTCGGGTGCCTCCTGAGCCTCCTCTGTGGTGATGGCGTTGACGCGACCACTACCCACGCCTTGGGTAGCCGGACGATCTTCCGTCCGCGATGCTCCACCTCTGCCGCGCCCTCCATTAGGACGAGGGGTCGCCTCGCCTTCTTAGGGCATTGGTTCGCATAATGCCCCTTCCGTTGCATGAGAAACATGTGACCCGGCCGGGTTGCGGGGGCCGTCACGACTCGCAGTGCACGGATCGAGACACGGCTCGCGAAGGACGAGGAACGGGGCAGTGACCTCGGGCGCCAAGAGTGAGAGTGGTACCTCGAGATCGCTCAAGCGGGACGGAGGAATCGCCTCGATGACTTATGGGCCTCCCACTTGCGCTATGGAATCCATAAGCTCGAGCCGCATGCTCACGACGATGGCCTTGTCGACCAAGGTCCGGAAATCAGAAAGTCGACAATGGATAGCTTGTCCTTGGCTCCTCGCACAAGCCACGCCGAACTTGGCTCGCTTAGCCATATCGGTGGCCACATCCTCGGGAGCATAGCGAGCTAGATGGTTGAACTCAGAGACATACTCCATGATCGAAGCTACGCCTTGCTTGAGCGCGAAGAAACTCCCGCTTCTTGATCTCCATCAAGCCGGCAGGATATGAGCCCGACGGAAGGCAAGACGTAAACTCCTCCCAAGAAACGGTGTGGTCTGCGGGCTGCATGGCGAGAAAGCTCTCCCACCATGACAAGGCTGCACTCGAAGCCGGTGCGATGCAAACAGCGCCTTCTCGTGCTCGCATCGCGCGATGCGGAGCTTACGCCCACAAGACGGCCAATCGTCCGCGATCCAACGGGTCCTCGACCGAAAAGGTAGGAGGCCGAGTACGAAGAAACTCCGCGAGTCCTCCACGCGGCCGATGGGCATTCCTCGCCCAGATCCCAAGCTCCGTAAGTGTAAGTGGTGTTATGCGCGATGACGCCCAAGAGAACTCTCCGGTCATCCGCGCGTTGCGCCGATCCAAGAACAACCTCGCCATGGTCGGAGGAGGAGGAAGCTCGTCCGACCAGCCGATCGCCTTGGCCGCTACGAAAAGGCCCGCCATCCTGTTATAAGGAATTTTGGTTAGCAACTAGACCCAAAAACAAAGCCTTAAAGAAAGCAAAAGCGATCGACTAGGGGAATGGAATATCACCCCAAACGAAAGCCAAATCAGCGGTTATTTAAACTTTAAAAAGCTTCTAAAAGACTCTAAAAACAGCCAAGAAACACCAAACGCAAGGCTCAACTTCTCCACTCAACTAACCCGTATTGAATGAACGAGTAATCGGTCGAGAAGATCAAAAATCAGATTGTAGGGTGAGAGTTAATGCTACTAAAGAGCAAGGTTAAATCAGCTAAATAAGTGTTAGATACTTAGCTAACTAGTATCACATCTTACCCTTTCATTCCCACAAGTTTTAGTTGATTAACCTCTCATTATCTATCCTAATTAGACACCTTTGAGACTGCTGTCCGAAATTTGATGCTTGCTGTCCAGATTTAGCATCCAAGCTCCTTGTCGAATCACCGACTCGTAACTTCAAAACCTTGTAGTGGGCAGCTCACACTTCAATTTGCCAATCTCATTGGTTCTCCCAAAACCCAGTGTTAATCGATAACATCTATTTTGTAGAAGGAAGAGAGGAAAACAACTTTTAAAACTCAAATTAGAGTGGGATGAGAAGAGAAAGCTAAGATAGGTAAGGAATAAAATCCGAGAATTTCCTAAGCTTTCAAAACTCATTTGATGCTTTGAAAATAGGTTTTCAAAATATCCTAAGGATCGACCAAGCTTGCGTTATTACGGTCATAACGGCTCGATACCAACTTTTTGAGACTCGACGCTTATTAGGCTCATAATACTTAGTCATCCGATTGACCCTAGTATTATCAACCAAATAAACCGGTCTCGAGAGATGTATACTTCCTGAATGCAAGATACATACCTCACAACAAAAGAATGTATCAATTCCATACAACACATAGAACATAAGCAACAAACCGAAGTTAATATTAATAAGGAAAAGCTATTACAAAAGAGAGGCCCTTAGGCCAAATAGCAACAATTCTACAAAGATAACAATGAAGCAAAAGTGCCATAAAGATGGCTATAACACAAAGCCAATCGGTGTGCCTTAACCCCTAGGCATCCGACCGACCGCCAAGCTAGTCGTCAAGAAATCGCAACACGTAGCACAAAAGAGAGGCTCTTGGAGCTCTCCTTCTTCCTCTGCAACAAAAGCCACAAAATGCCACAACCACGGCAGATGAGTACATAAAGTACTCCGCAAGACTTACGTGTGAGATAACAGAACTATAAATAGCTACATGCAAGCTTTATTTAAGTGGATGAGGCTTTGGACTCATTTTAGCATAAAGCAACATTTATTTGCAATAACATAATAGATTGAAGGCAATTTGGCAAAGCATTTTTAATTGTTGAAGTAACAACGAGATAATAACATAATAACAACAACAAGAACAACCTGGAAGTGACTAACCCAAGTCACCACAACAATAGCATGAACTCCCGCTCATACCAACCATGTCAAGTTTTAATTAAAGGTTGTAGTCTAGTCTTGAACGACCTTACCAAGCATGTCCATAACCTAGGACGAGGCTATTCAATAGTTTTATCCTGCAGGTGTACCACTGTACCCACACGCCGCATCGCCTTTCCTTTAGGCACACTACCTTTGGTATGCCGCACGGCTAAGTCCTACGAGACATTTCCAATGGACAATGCTAATTCGAGTCGCACAACCCACGGGAGAAGGAGACATCACACAACCTTCCCGGAAGCTAATGCTCCTCCCACATCACACACACATTTTATCTTTAAAACACACCAACCGAGCGACCCCAATTAACACCGCCAGAGTACTTAGTCAAGAGGGGTTCCATATGCCCCTCGTGTGGTTAGTACGCAAAATCGCTGGCTTAGTGACCCAAGTACTCGGTCCTTAGGGACCCTGCATACCACCACATCCAAAACCACGCCATCCATCCAATATGCCCAAGTCTAAATCAATCTTTTATTTTCAGTTTTTGATTTTACAATTAATCAAAGCACAAGTGCTGGACATATAGGAGTAATAATCAGTTTTGAGTGATCAAGACCATCGACTAAGTCGATGATCGCCCATTTCTACCGATAACTAAGCATGTCTAAGCAATTTACCTCGAAACTACTAAGTGATAAGAGCTCATCCAACGAGCTCCCACCACAGCAAATAACCTAGGCTCATGGTAGTAGAGGATGAACAATTCCTACAGATTATGCAACTATAGGCTTGCTAGCTTACATTTAACACAAAGTAGCATGCATACATAGAAGTAAAACAATATATTAAGCTTTAAAGTAATGGGACAATGTTGGAAATGATCAAACTGCTTGCCTTGTTGTTGCTGGCCAAGTTGTGGCAGAGGGTCACTCTCGGGATCACCACAAATGTCGAAACCTAACGGAAAAGCGATAAAGAACCGATAAGAACGACGAAACACAACAAAGACAGCACAACAAACGAACTCCAAAAGCCATGAAAATTTTACAGCAGCAAGACAATGATTTATCATGAATTTAGCAACAAGAACCAATTGATTTGGATTCTCAATGCAAAAGATATGATGAAATCAATTCTGCTCAGCCCTAAAAATTACCAAACTGCACTATTCACTAATTTAATTATGAGGCAACATTTTCTAGAAAAGTGGTGAGGCTGAAATTTTTACTGTAAAACCAGCACCTCATGAGATGAATAACACAATTGAGTTCACCTCATTTGGAGCTATATTGCACTTTCTATAATCTTTCAAAAACAAGAACTTGAACAAAATTATAATGCACAAGTCCTCATTTTCCTAACAGCAACATGGTCAGAACTAATTCTCACAGTGAGTTCACTAAGTGAGGAAACCAACAAAGTTGGTCTCACCCAAAAATAGTCTATAGAGCATTAGTTATGTATTTTACAAGTTAAGCATTGATTTAAGTGCACATTTTAAAGTTGGTTTTAAAATCTAATGGCAAACTGTGCTCTGGAGCTGAACTCAACTTACAATCATTTTTGGATTAAAGTCAAGTTCAAGAAAGAGCTAACACAATTTGAATGACCTCATTTGAAATTAAAATGAAAGAGATATGAAATTCTAAAGTCTATACCTTATTTCAGTTTAACTAAGACTTCACTGGAATTTCTAAAACTCACAAGGGTATGGGAGGACGTGAGCCACAGATCTCAGATCCAACGGCTCAAGACCTCCCAGGAGAACATCACACACGCGCACGTGAAGGTCCAGAGGTCCTGGACCTCTTAGCAACTCACATGCGCGAGGTGAGGGGGAGGTCGTGGCCAGAGATGGGAAATCCAACGGACCACAACACAGAAGGAGGTCCGAACGGACCAGATCTAAAGGGAGGTCCTCAACGGTTGAGATCTTCCAAAGGAAGGTCCAAACTATCAAGATCTCCCTGAGGAAAATCTACATCGTCAGGACCTCACGGGGGAGGTCCTGGACGGTCCAGATGTTCCAAGGGAGGTCCTCGATGGTTCGGATCGTCCGAGGGAGGACCTTGACGGTCAAGATCTACCCGGGGAGGTCATGAACGGCTGAGACAACCTAGGGGAGGTCCTAAGGGAGGTCCTAACGTCACAGACCTCCAGGGAGGTCTGGACGACCACGATTGCGCAAGGGGAGGTCTTGGACGCTCCAGATCTCCTTGGAGGAGGTCAGGGCCATGGATCTTGGATCCAAGGGCTATGACCTCACGCAGGTGGGAGGACCTGACTGAGTATGTTGAGGAGGAGGTCGTGGCTGTTGGATTTGATCCAACGGCCACGACCTCAACAAGTGGGATGACCTCGCCGCGATGGTTTAACAGTAGCGAGGAGGTCTTTGAAGTTTAACATTGTGGAGGTCATGACCGTGGATCTTTGATCCAGCGGTTCACACTGATGAGGTGGGGAGGTCCTTACGGTGTTGACCGCGGAGGAGGTCGTGGCTGTTGGATGTAAATCCAACGGCTGCGACCTGATCAAGGTGGAGACGAGGTCTGCTAAGGTGCAGACATGGTTGGGCTGGACCAGCTTTGAATATGGCTAGCCCAAGGAACAGTGTAGGCTTTTAAATTTAGTTTTTAACAGCTGAAACTTAGCAGAATTATTTGAGATAGCAATTGAACTCCAAATTTGATGAAATTTTAACTGGAGCTTGCTGACAATGGGATCAACCTTGCATAAAATTTCCAGAGGTTATTATGCAATGCATTTTTCTCAGGAAATTCATGAAGGTTGTTTAAAGGATTGTTTTGCCTCCAAAAATTATCATCAAGTGTTATAACTCATGATATTTTTCAGAGGGGTCCCATATCAGTTTTCGGGACCAAGAAAAATATATTCCAAATGTTTGACACAAGATTTAAGATAATTGGAAAATGAGTTTGATTTTTGGTCAACAAGAGCTTTGTGCTTTTGGATTACACAACTCTTGGACAAGAATTACATAAGATCTTAGGGTTTTTCAAGATGTGAGAAAAAGTTTTAATTTCTACACATATAATTATACTTGATTAACCCTAATTATACATTTGGGATGTTACATGTATGATGTCGCGGAGCTTTTGTTTGGGCACCCGCTTGAATGGCAATCATGAGCTTTTTTTGCTTCTTGTTCTTACGTGTGATCTCCTTCGCGTTCTCTTCGCTCGCTCACGGCGTTTAAGACCGCCGCCGTTGAGAGGAGGTCCACCGGTGCGCGCAGTTATTGTGCACTCAAGTGGTACCATTGATGTCGCCATGAGGCCTACATCGCCCGGCGAGAACCATCTTTTAAACTCGGATCTTGTCGGACAAGAACGGCGTCATTGTCGTTTTAGGGACAGAGATCCGCCGAGTTAAGGCGCTCATCATTTGCTCAAATCATTGTAATCAATGGCGTGTCTTAAATGTCTTTAATCCTCCCGCGGCGCACATTTAAGACCTCCGCGCGGACCTCCTCGTTGTCCCCGGCGCATTAATCTCTTGTCCAAGCACGCATGCGGCGCTGCAAGCACATGGTCGCGAGCTCTAGGACGCCCATGACCTCCTCCGAGGAGATCTGGAGCGCCCAAGACCTCCCCTTGCGCATCGTGGCCGCCTGCACCTCCTGGAGGTCTCAGTGGACGTTAGGACCTCCGCTGGGACCTCCTCGAGGTCATCCCGGCCTGCTGAGGACCTCCTCGTTAGATCTGGTCCGTCCGGACCTCCCCCATCATTGTGGTCCGTTGATTCCCCATCTACGGCCACGACCTCCCTCACTCGCGATGTGCGTTGCTAGGAGGTCCAGGACCTCTGGACCTCGAGTGCAAGGTGCGTTGTTCTCCTGGGAGGTCTTGAGCCGTTAGATCTGAGATCTGTGGCTCACGTCCTCCCATGTCCTTGTGGGTTTTAGAAATGCCAGTGAACCCTTAAGTATAAACTGAAATAAGGTATAACTTTAGAATTTCATATCTTTTTCGTTTTAAATCCAATTGAGGTCATTCAAATTGTGTTAGCTCTGTCTTGGACTTGACTTTAATCTAAAAATGATTGTAAGTTGAGTTCAGCTCCAGAGCACAGTTTTGCCTTTAGGTTTTAAAACTAACTTTAAAAGTACACTCAAAATAATGTCTAACTTGTAAAATACATAACTAATGCTCTGTAGATTAGTTTTGAGTGAATCCAACTTTGTTGGCTTCCTCTATTAGTGAACTTACTGTGAAAATTAGCTTTGATCTTGTTGCTGTTGTAGAAAAGAGTTCTTGTGCATTATAATTTTGTTCAAGTTCTTGTTTTTGAAAAATGGTAGAAAGTGCAATATAGCTCCAAATGAGATGAACTCAATTGTGTTATTCATCTCATGAGGTGCTGGTTTTGCTGTAAAAATTTCAGTGTCACCACTTTTCTAGAAAATGTTGCCTCATAATTAGATTAATGAATAGTGCAGTTTGGTATTTTTAGGGGCTGAGCAGAATTGTTTTGCTCATAACTTTTGCATTGAGAATCCAAATCAATTGGTTCTTGTTGCAAAATTTCCTAAAAATCATCCTCTTGCTGCTGTAGAAAATTCAGAGTAATTGGAGTTCGTTTGCTGTGCTGTCTTTGTTGTTTTTCGTCGTTCTTATCGTCTCTTTTCGCCTTTCCGTTAGGTGTCGACGAGTACTTTGAACCCGTGAGCGATCCTCAGCAACAAATTAACCAGCAACAGCAAGGCAAGCAGTTTGATCATTTCCATCATTGTCCCATTACTTTAAAGCTTAATATATTGTTTTACTTGTATGTATGCATGCTACTTTGTGTTAAAATATCGCTAGCAAGCCTATAGTTGCATAATCTGTAGGAATTGTTTATCCTCTACTACCATGAGCCTAGGTTATTTGCTGTGGTGGGAGCTCGTTGGATGAGCTCTTATCACTTAGTAGTTTCGATTTAAATGGCTTAGACATGCTTAGTTTTCGGTAGTTATGGGCGATCATCGACTTAGTCGATGGTCTTGATCACTCAAAACTAATTATTACTCCTATATGTCCAGCACTTGTGCTTTGATTAATTTGTAAAATCAAAAACTGAAAATAAAAGAATGATTTAGACTTGGGCATATTGGATGGATGGTGTGGTTTTTGGATGTGGTGGTATGCCTGAGTCAACAAGGACCGAATTCTTGCGCCATTGATCCAAGCAATATTGCGTGCTAACCACACGAGGGGGATATGGGACCTCTCTTGACTAAGTACTTTGGGCGGTGCTAATTGGGGTCGCTCGGTTGGTGTGTTTTAAAGATAAAATGTGTGTGTGTGTGGTGTGGGAATGGAGCAGCAAGGCATCGGTTAGGCTGTCCATTGGGTCCTTATCCCGTGGGTTGTCTTGGTCAAAATTAGCACCGCCCATTGGAAATGTCTCAGAGGACTTAGCTGTCCAAGATACCAAAGGTAGTGTGCTTAAAGGAAAGGCGGTCTCGACGTGTGGGTACATTGGTACACCCCGCAGGATAAAACTATTGAATAGCCTCGCCCTAGGTTATGGACACGCTTGGTTATTTCCGTAAGAATTAGACTACAACCTTTAATTAAAACTTGACATGGTTGGTATGAACGGGGAGTTCATGCTATTGTTGTGGTGACTATTGGATTAGTCACTTCCAGGTTGATCTTGTTGTTGCTACTATGTTATTATCTCGTTGTTATTTCAACAATTAAAATGCTTTGCCAAATTGCCTTCAATCTATTATGTTATTGCAAATGAAACTTGCTTTATGCTAAAATGAGTCCAAAGCCTCATCCACTTAAATAAAGCTTGCATGTAGCTATTTATAGTTCTGTTATCTCACACGTAAGTCTTATGGAGTACTTTATGTACTCATCGCCCGTGGTTGTGGCATTTTGTGGCTTTTGTTGCAGAGGAAGGAGGTGAGCTCCAAGAGCCTCACTTTTGTGCCATGTGTTGCAGCTTCTTGACGACTAGCTTGGCGGTCCGGTCAGATGCCTAGGGTTAAGGCACACCTCGATTGGCTTTGTGTTATAGCCATCTTTATGGCACTTTTGCTTCATTGTTATCTTAGTAGTACTTGTTGTTATTTGGCCGTAAGGCCCTCTTTTGTAATAACCTATCCTTATTAATATTAACTTCGGTTTGTTGCTTATGTACTATGTGTTGTATGGAATTGATACATTCTTTTGTTGTGAGGTATGTATACTGCATTCTGGGGAGTATACATCTCTCGAGACTGGGTTTATTTGGTTGATAATACTAGGGTCAATTGGATGACTAAGTATTATGAGCTTAATAAATCCGGGTGCTCACATTGAACTCGTATAAATACTCTGTCACTGATTTACGCCATTGCTTGAGCGCCAGAAACTCCTTCTTCTTCAGCTTCATCAAGCCGACGGGGACGTGAGCCCGTCGGAAGGCAGTACAGAACTCCTCCCAGGTATGGCTCGGTCAACGGGCTGCATGGCAAGGAAGTTTTCCCACCACGAAAGTGTTGCCCCCTCCAACTGATGAGAGGCAAAGAGTGCCTTCTCATGGTCCTAACATTGAGCAATGTTGAGCTTTCGCTCAACCAGACGCAGCCAGTCGTCTACATCAAGTGGGTCTTTAGACTGCGAAAAAGTCGGTGGCTGAGTGCGAAGGAACTATGAGAGTCCCCCCCCCCCCCCGCGGCTGATGTCCACCTTCTCCTGATCCAGAGGAGCCTGAGAGAGTGGAAGTATTCCGAGCAATAGCCTCAAGGATCCGTGTCTGATCCATCCAGTTCTGCTCGATCTGAACGAGAACCTCAGCCATGGTGGGTAGAGGCAGAAGTTCCTCATCAAGGCCAGCTTGCTGGCCTTGCCAACTATGGGTTCGTCCAGCCATCCTATTCTAACAAATAGGGTTAGCAATACCACCTAAACAGTAGATGCAAAAGACAACAATGGAAAGAACAATTTACTAAGGAATATTGTGGTATTACCCTACCATATGCACATACAAATTATTTAACAAGAAATTAACTCCAAATATAAGTATGAAGATTTAAAAGCCAGCACAAAACCAATTTTATCGTGTTAGCATGGTAAGGTAAATTTAACTAGGGGTACTTTTAATACTAGCCTTCTATACTAACGTCTTCCCCTTGAATCTCCAATCCGAATTTTACACGATATCCAACTAATTTTTTTTAAAAAAAAGAAGAGAGGAGAGCAATCTTTCCAAACAAAAAACAAGGTAAGATTGAGAAACTAAGATAGGTAAGGAATAGAATCTAAGGACTTACTTAAGTTTTCATCAAAATTTGATATTTCGAAACTAAGTTTTTCAAATATTCTATTGACGACTAAGCTAAGGGTTTCTACGGTTAGTATGGCTCTGATACCAACTTTTGTGAGAGCCATCGGGCAATTTAATTTGTAATGCTTAACCTTTCCGTTGGTTCTAGCATCACAAATCAAATTTCCCTGCTCTCGGTGTATATGTACTTCTCAGAACAACAGTACACATACACTCTACAAAAATTAAGCATCAACTCCATACACAAGTTATTACATTGCCGAAGTTTCCATAATTTACAACATATTTAACATATATCAAGATTCCATACAAAAGAGGTAAGTCTACAGTGGAAACACCTGCCATAAGATGGCTACAAACAAAAGCCAACCGGCTGCCCTTTACCCACAAGGCAACCGACCGAAAACGCTGAGCTAGTCGTCGAGAGTGAAGTCAGTCTCACACTCGTCAACCCCTTGGGGGTCAACCTCCTCTGCAACAAATAGACAATGCAGTTGAGTACAAAAATTATACTCGCAAGACTTACGATTAACAAACCTATACATAGCTACATGCAAACTTAATTCAATGGAGATGGCCATAGAGTTCATTTTCAGCGTAAAACCATATTTTATTTGCAATAGTGTAATAGATTGAAGGCAATTTATTAAAATAGTTTTTAATTGTCCAAATAACAGTGAGACAACAATTATAATCATAAATAACATCCTAGAGGTGACTTCCCATAGCCACCACAATAATAGCACGAATTACCCATTCGTACCACCCAATCTCAAGTTTTATCAAAATGTTATAGTCTAACTCTTGAAAGACCTCTCCAAGCGTGTCCATAACCAAGGACATGGCTATTCGAATAGTTTAAACCCTGCAGGGGTGTACAATTTTACGCACATGTCAGACCGCTCCTTTTGCCACCGGATAAAGCACACTTCCGAAGGTATACTGGCAGAGCTAAGTCTCACGAGACATTTTCCAATGGAGTGAGCTAATTAAGAGTCGCACATATGGGGGTTAACCCTCCATGAACCGCCCTGTCTAGGCTCCCACGGAGGACCCATACGTTGTGTCAGATACATCGGCCCAGCCGTAGCAACCGCCGATGATCCTCGGGCGAGGGAACCTACCCGGAACCCACCCAGCACATGCCCGACAACAACATAACACATTTCTTTTATCCTCCTACACCTACCACTGGCGACTCATTAATTAATTAACACGCTCCAAAGTACTAAGTCAAGAGGGGTTCCCAGTACCCTCATGTGGTTGCACGCAATAATAGTTGGTTTAGTGTAACAAGATGTTTGGTCCTTGTTGACTTGGGTACATAACCACACACCCAATAATCACACCATCATCTATGTGCCTAGATCTAAATTCTTTTAGTTTTTAGTTTTAGTTTTTTCAAATATAATACATACATGAGTACCTTGACTCAAATATTTAAAGTGATGTTGTAATGACCATCGCTGTGGCGATGATCCCCAGACTGCCATTCTAAGCATGGCTAAGCGACAACAACTCACATATTAAAATATAAAGTGACTAGAGCTCATCCATCGAGCTCTAAATCACATCGGATATAAACCTAGGCTCAGCGGTAAAGGATGAATGTTTACCTATAGTTCACGTACCTATTCAGGTGAACTATCGCGAACTGAGAAAATACTTGTCAACATAGCATGCGTATATACAGTTGAAATGAAAATATTAACATGCGCAAGTAAAAGGATCAATGTGCATCAAAAGAGGAACTGTTTGCTTTACTGAAGACAGTCTTCCTGCTGCTGCTAAGGATCACTCTCGTATGTACCTATTTTGTCGAAATCTATCGATTGAGCAAAAGAACGAATAAGAACGAATAACACAAAAAATAACCAAAATTTAATTTCATCAAGCATTCATACCCAGTAGGTAGATTTTGATTTTTTTAAGATTTTAAGTGAAAGTTTCAATCCAAAAGAAATTTATTTGTATTTTCTAAGTGTTTAACAAGTTAAAGGCGTAATTATGTAATTATCAAAAAATTATGAAATAGAAACATACATCAAACTTATACTAAGTTAAAGTACAGGAAAAATGAGAATGAAAAAATTAATTTCACTTAATTTCGAGTTAAGATGAGATACTTATGAATTTTTGAAGTTTTAACCAATTTTCTAGTGTAAAAAATAATTTTTTTAGACATTAATCCAATTCAATATTTTATGGAATAGAAACATAATTAAAATCTATTCCATTTAATAGTACACTAAAAATGAAAACCAACAAAATTGGTTTCATTCATTTTAAAGTTAATTTGAATTAGTTATGGATTTTCTAAGTTAAATGAATTTTTAGTGTAAGTTTTATTAGTTTCAGAATTTCTGAAAGGATTAAATACTTTTCATACCAGTGCTCAGCTAGCCAAAGCAACCGATCGGTGGGACCCGGGCAAGGGCTTGACCGGGTCTAGCTTTGACCCAATCCCGGCCGAAGGCGACGTCGAAGGCATATTCGATGAATACGTCTTCAGCTTGCAAAAGCGTAAACCCAACTAGGCATATTAGGAATACGCTTCCACTAAGTTTAAACGTACTTCGCAATTGACACCACCACTTAACCACCCAGGAGGGCCCACATGTCAATGACTTAAGCAGTTTAAATGGTTTCAAATAAACTTCTAATCGCGTTTATCTCGACAGGGTCCACATGTCATACAATAGTTAATAAAACGATTAAACGATAAAGACTTTGATTAACACTTAACCCCACTGGCAGCTCACTGGAGTTCTTGTGTGCAAGCGCGATGGCGAGGGAGGCTAAATGGTGGAGGAGTGACACTCCGGGCTCGGGAAGGACACGCACGGGTGCGCACGGACCTCACGAACCCGATGGCGATGACGCGGAGACCTGAGGAGGCCGGCGGCGACCGGAGGCGGAGCCAAAGAGGTGGCTCACGCGAAGAAGCTGCTACAGGGGTCGAGGAGGCTCGGGAAGGTGCGCCTCAGGACAGCCTTGGCTCCAGGAACGAGTCACCAAAGACCTTGTTGTCGATGGAGATTAGACGCAGCCAAAATTGAAGCGGCGGCAGTTGACTGTAGTCGGAGAAGAAGGAGTTGTAGCGGGCGAGAGAGTGCAAGAGAGGTTGATTGGACTGGCTTAGGAGGTTCATAAAGCTCAGGCGATCCTTCGAGAGCAGTCGGGGAAGCATGGGGTGGCGCGGGTGGGCTGTGTGGCATGCATGCGTGAGTGCCAGCGACACTCGGCTTCAGCGGCACATCGGGGATGACAGTGCTGATAGGTAGGGTACGCTCGTTAGCGGCCCGAGGAAAAGCGGCGCGAGCCCGAGTCTAGTGCGGTGCGGCGCGATGTGGTGCGGTTAAACCGAGTCAATTTGGAACTATTCGGTCAGTGTTAGGTTTGAGCTAGAGTCTGACTCGGGTTTGAGCGAGATGGTGCGACTGAGTCAAGTCACTAGGGTCCGGTCGGAACAGTGAAACCAGGTCTGGTCGGAGTTAGGGTTTGGATTTTGATTTAACCGAAAAACAACTTTGACTTGGCAATTTAAAATAGCAATAAATTTCCAACAATTCTGAAATTTTTTGTGGGTGTACTCAGGTTCAACTAGGAATGAGGAAATTTTATTTTAGCCACTGATCACCTTCCATATGTCTGAAATAAGTTCCTTTCTAAAACTGCTTTAGTAACTTGGTTAGGATTTTGATGAAGTCAAATTAACTTCTAAAAATTTGTGAAAAATTACATTAATTCATGGTAAATAATCTAGTATTTTACAAAATTATTTCCAGAAACTTTTATACACATGTTTTTCTGAAATCCAATAGAAACTTGAATTCAAGTTAAAAGTTTGAAATTCAAAGAAAACTTTAGAAAACCAAATGCAAGTCATGAGTTTCATCAAAAGTTATTGAAAATCTCATACTTTTCTACATATGAAACACAAACCAAAGTTTGCTATGTTACACATGTTCCATACCATTGCAATCATGAAATTTTGCTTTGCACTTAGTGACTCCAATAGACGTGTATGCACCAGAAAAACACACTTGAACTACAAATTGGAAGTAGGTTACTTTGTCCCAGAAAATTTCAATGTCACTTCATAGAAAGTCTTCAAAAATTATGAATGATGGTAAGCTTTTCCCATTCATCATGGGAAGGACAAAAGTTTGACTTGAATATGCTATCCCTTTCAGCAGACCATAACAAAAACATATATGAAGCACAAAGCTTTCTCAAGCATCTTGTATGTTGAATCCCAACGAACATGCCTATCAACACCCAGTTTGTTTAGTGACATTCAATTGAAAAATGGTTACAACATCATCATAAAAATTATGGATTCGAGTAGAAGACACTTTAATATAGTGGATGCCATCTCGAAGTTTCCCAATAGATTTATCAATCAATTTTAGACTAGCCTGCACAATCAAATTTAATATGTGTGGACAACAATGAACTTGGAAAAAAGTGTCATACAATGGTAGGACACCTTTAGGCAGCAATTGGGTTTTCAAAGCATCAATCATCTTGTCATTGTATGAAGCATTATCAAGTGTCATGCACATGATTTTAGTGTCAATCTTCCATTCACGAAAACACAAATGAACTTCATCAGGAATAGATGCTCCATCATATGGTGGGGTCAATTTTTTGAACTATATGATTCTCTTGTGCAATTTCCACTCAACATCAATATAATGAGAAGTAATGCACATAAAATTCAACTTTGTGTTTTCAGACTTCTAATTGTCGGAAGTGAAACTAACTCTACCAGGGCTATTGGAGATAGCTTCAAGCAAATCCTTTTTTCTCTCTATCAAACATAGCCATGATATCCCTTTTATAGTGCGGCAATTAATGTTCTCGAATTGGGATTTGGGAACAAGCTCTACCCATCATGTTTCTATAGCCATATTCTTCTACCACTATAAACGAATGTGAGCCTCCAAGAAGAAACATACATATGCTAGATATTACATAATCCTAATCAAACTTGTAGTTTTTAATGCATGCGAGCCATCGTCATTCTTTTGAGATTTCAGGAAATAATTGTTGACTTCATTTTGATTGTGAGTATGCACTCTATCGAGATGCCTTATTTGATGAGATGTCTCGTTCTTAGATGCAGCTCTCAATACCTTATGGAAGATGTTGCATTCTGCCATTGTCTCTTCAACATTTTCTGGTGATATCTTAGTGAAGTTGAGCCATACCTTTGATCTCCCTTATTTCGACTCAAAAGTAGTGTTGGACTTACATCTTGCACAGTTGCATTGTCCACTTGCTTTAGCTGCTACCTCCTTTGATCTTGCACGCTTATGCTATCCACTTGCTTCAGCGGCCACCTCTTTGTTTTGTGCACTAGCTTCAACTTCAACACCATCATTGGGATCATACTCCTCATATTCGTCTTCAATACTCGCAACTGGGCTCCATGGACTTGCCATGCTGTTACCAAATTCTTGAAAAACTAGGCATAGATGGCATGGCACAATCAAATATCAGCTCATGTAAACACTAAAAGATGGCATTTTTTGAAGCACTAGTATCCATTATCCAAGTTTGGCATAAAAACTTACCGAGGAGGAGAGCGCGAGGGGAGACCGAGGAGAACGTGTTGTCGAGATGAGCTATGGAGGACGAGCCGATGCGGGCGCTGCTGTAGGAAGGACTGAGGAGGACATGTGCTTCTAGGAGGAGGAGGCGCTGCCGCCGGTAGGATGAGTCCTGGGTCAAAGGGCTGAACCTCAGTAGGGGGTGCAAACGGAGCGGATACGGACAGATATCGCTCATCCCGTATCCTTTTCCATATTTTTTCTCAAATTCGGAATCGGACACGGATAGTGCCGAATACGAATACGAATGCGGATAGTCTCGGTCATAAATACGGAGTGAATACATGCCGAGCCGAATACGGATTGTCTCGGTCACGAATACTTATTCGGATATTGCGCGAAAACATAAACCATATACATCGCACAAATAAAGATCAATCAACAATACTACATGTCCAAAATGCAACTAGATTAGTAGTTTAACAAACAAATTTAAATATATCACACAATAACATAGGCTATTTAAGCAAGTAGTAGTAACTACTAACTACTAACTAGCAAGTACACGACAGGGGCTAAGTAAACAAGTGTAAGTGTGTAACTACTAACTAGCAAGTCACAAGTTCACAAAGAGATTATATTTAACTAAGTATTAGTGACTTGATTAAGCCCTATAAAAGGACGTTGTATTTACCTATAGCCCATATCAAAGAGATTATATTTAACTAAATATTAGTGACTTGATTAAGCGCAACCTCTGATCAACACATTATTTAAGCACATTGATGCCAAACCCATTTTGTTTAGGATGAGGGAGAGGGAGAGAGGGGGGGGGGAGGGTTACCATATCCAATTTCATCGATGCCCTCATCTCACTGTATCTGAGCTTTTATCACCAGCCCTTCAAAAGTTCATGCAGCGCTCTCACATCAATCATATCCATGATCCCATACACTAGCCTGTCCATCTCTATCCATGTAAACAATATATGAGAAAAAGACCGTCAAAGTACCATAGCACAGAAACTAAAGACAAGAAAATGTTCTGTGGCCGAAATTAATAATGGTTTGTCATTACTATTGGACTATTGGTTTCATGGCAATGATCATTACTGGTTTCAGGGTGATTTTGTTGAAGAGAATCAAAATGACTAGCTTACAATCACATAGGAGATCAAACATTGAATATGACCAATTGTAATGTGAAACAGATTAAACCCACCTAACCTGATCATGACCAGACCTGTGACTTCTCTTCACTGGTAACTCAGACGAACGAAAGAAAAGCAAACAGCTAAAGTGAGTACAAGAACCTGTGACTTCACTTCACTGGGTAGCTCAGGTGCCATGAATTCAGGAGTACCTGTAGAAAGTAAGAAGAGGCCCCATGTATGATAGACAGAACCATATGAGTTAATGAAAACTCAAAACCTCGTGTATGTAACACATAAGGTTTAAATGTCAATAAGTCAGGTCACTAATGGCTAATTGGCTATGCATGTGGCTAACATTGACCACGAACTATGTCAAGTGATTTAGTGGTACCATCAAAATGGTCAGTAAGTCGTATCTCCAAACCAAAGGACCATAACAGCTTTGTTCAGAAAGAACATGGAATGATGGAAACCAATAAAGTAGGCCAAAGATTATTACCAATAACACTTCGCCGAGGCGTTCGTGATCATTAGAAGCTAGCCCAAGATCTCCGATCTTAACTTCTCCATGATTCCCATTAACAAAAATATCATCACACTTCAGTCTCTGTGGATAATCGGAGGTTGGTGGTGTCTTGAGTAATCCAATCCATGAAGAATCTGTCTTGCCCAATGCTTTATTGCCTTCAAGTCAACACGTTGATGTTTTCGACGGTAACTAGAAATGCACAAAGTTGTAACGGTGTCATTCCTCAAGGAAGCATGGAAGTAGCAACAAAGCATGGTTGTTACTACTTACTTGTTACTTACTGTCTGAGACTTCCAGACGTGAACAGTTCTGTAATAACATTAATTGTCTTCGTTGATCATCAACCCAATAATTACAAAACTTCATTACATTACCATGCTTGAGAGACTTCAGAGATGAACTTATGAGTCTGACCTCTCAAGATTATCTGGAGGTTGCATCACCTCATCTATCTTCACTTGATTCCATGCAACCTCGATACCTTCAACCTCATCGAAGGCCTTGTAACTAAATCCAAATTAAGAATGGATACAAAAAGTTACATACAAACCCATGTACTAGTTATAAGGGTGATACAGAAAAGCAAAAGGGAAAATAAGCCATGTGACGTTATGACTGTGTATCAATTTGCCATTATGAATATGTTCCCTGAATGCCACTATGAGGGATGAACACTAAATTACTAGTTTTCCTTTAGTTGGGACCTTTACGTCGTTTTGATCAAAGTGGACCAAGAATAAAGACGCTTATGGCTACAACCGAGCATGTGCATTAGTAAGTCCACAGATAAAAAACTAATATAAGAATAAATTCCAAACCAAACCATTTATTTTATCAACCATGCTCAATAAGCCCACCATAACACCACAACAACATAAAAGGAAGCAACATAAAAGTTCTCAGGTTTCACATCACCATGGACATACCTGCCATATACAAATCTTGTTAGCCATAGTTTCACAACCACCATGCAAAACACTGTTAGGGCCCCATCTGAATTGATCATCATAGTACCCTTTGGAGTGCATCTTCTCCAGTATGGAGATGGCTTCTATAGCTATACAAGCCTGAAATAAAACTAAAAATTTCTCATGAATATCATATCCATGTGTACAATTTAAACAAATAATTGGTCATGCTCCCCTATAAATATACAAAAATATTACATGCTGTCATGCTCCATTACCATGATGTAAAACTCGCCCTGCTTTCCTTTGTAGTGCACCCTTGGGACACCATGATTTCCACTAAGAGTGTTGCCAGAGGGAGGTTTAACATAAGCAACAGAGGTAAAATGAATCCAAAAAATAAGGCAAATTTAGATATATGCCACTCAAAAACACGATGTTTCGAGATATGCCACTCAGAATCTTGAAATTGGATTTATGCCACTCAGAATCTTGTTGTCTTTCATATATGTCACTCTAGGACATTTTTGCCCCTAGCTCTTCTTCTTCCTCCTGTTTTCTTTGTCTCTCTCTTCGATTTTCTTCAGACGGTTTGGATCTCTGCCGCCTGGCCCGCGTCCGCTCTGCTGGCCGCTCTGCGTGCACCGCGCACCTGCGGCGCCATCTCGGCCCCTACGTGCTGGCCAAGATCGAACGTGTCTCGCCCCGAGTCTTCCCCATGGCACTTGTTCCCTCTGGTGCCGCCCTCGGCCCCGTGCCCGTTGCTGCTGCATGGGCGAGAAAATGAGACTAGAACACTAAAACATTTTAAAGGAAATTATGCATCTATACTAGTTAAGTGATCCTTGGCCTCACAATCATCAAGGAAGTTCACAAAGAAATGGAGCACCTCAGATTAAGTGCTTTTCATGGTGGGTTGCTCAAAGTATATTTAACACCATCACAGGCACCCTGAAAAATCACCAAGAAGGCAAGAACACGAAAGGGAAAGACAAAAAGGACACAAGATGCAAGAAAAAAAGAACAGAGATCAGCATCAGAGATTCCCCTAGACGAAGTCATCATGCTCTCGCGTCCCCGATCTGAATCGAGGGCGAATGTAGATTTACTTGTCTTGCTTATCGTCATCTGCTGACCTTGCTCATATGGGGAAGAGATGGGAAGCAAACATTGCAATCTTCATGGAGGATTCGAGATTAGATGGCTGGTGTGGTCTGCCATGGAGGAATCGTGGGAGAGAAGTGGAGACCAGGTGGATTCGGCAGAACCTCTGAAGTGTGAAGAGGACAAGGTAGGGTTTGGGGAGGGGAGATATAAATTGAAGAGAGAGACAAAAAACGGGAGGAAGATGAAGAACTAGGGGCAAAAATGTCTTATAGTGGCACATATGAAAGGCAACAAGATTCTGAGTGGCATAAATCCAATTTCAAGATTCTGAGTGGCATATCTCGAAACACCATGTTTCTAAGTGGCATATATCCAAATTTGCCAAAAAATAATACTCACCGAAAAAATAAGAGAAGAGAAACAGAAGTAAAAAATCAACTACTTACTTGTAACATAGCCTCATAGGTCACATGAAACATTTTGTAGCCTCCAGACAAAATGATGCATAACAAATCAAGGAACACAACCATTTCTATGTTGATGGCATTGTTGAATCGAGGTAGGAGATAAGCACCTTAGCGTCGCGGGAGTTGATAAAGACCTTGCTTGGTGCCTCTCGAGCACGACGTGGGCGCCGCCTTTGGCGGCTGTGGCGGTGATCCGCTGCGTGGCAAGGGAGGAGGGAGGCGACGGCTGCAGCGGCGGAGGGCACGGGTGGGGGGAGGTAGAGATGAGGAGGGAGGTGAGGGAGAGAGGGGAGGCGGCAGCGGCTGCAAGGGAGGAGGGAGGCGACGACTGCGGCGGCGAGGGAGGAGGGAGGCGACGGCGGTGGCAACTGGCGAGGGAGGTGGGAGGCGGAGCCGCGGATGGGGAGGGCGCGGGTGGGGGGAGGACTGGCTGAGGAAGTGAGGAGGAGAGGAGGGACCACGGGAGGGGCGGCGGCGGCGGCGGTGCGGTGACTGGTGTGGTAGGGTCTGAGATTGAGAGTGAGACTGAGCCGAGGGTTTTTGGTTTTGGGGTGGGGCGGGCGGGACCGCGCGGGAGATGTCCCGCCGCTTGAGCTCCGTGTGCGTGAAAATTAGATAGTCTTTGGTTATATCCGATTTTAATCTCGGATAGTTCTGAATAAGCCGGATAACTGATTATTCAAATCCAAATCCGTATTCAGTGAAAAATATCCGAATTCGAATCCGAAAAAATATCCGAATTTTGCCCACATTTATTCGATCGGTCGGGAACTATCCGCTCCGTTTGCACCCCTAAACCTCAGAACCTTTTCTTGCTTTTGAGCCCTTCCATCTCATTTTGTAGCACTGTTGTGCCTTTTTCGCTGAAGGCTGTCCTCTGCAGGGAGAAGGA